>BSBN01000560.1:4800000-7200000 GCA_027924645.1 Cunninghamia lanceolata | reverse complement strand
TTGGATTTATATTTTTGCACAAGGATAATTTTCAACAACTCATCAAGAAGCATTTATACACTTCATCAACCTTGGAATGAACATCAAGGTTGGCACTACAAACAACTAACTTAATGTGAATTACTAAGCTATTGGCGAAACACAACTAGGACTCAAATATTCTTTGATCAACATACCATGCTTCATAGAATTGCTTTTAGAACATCTGCAACATGCTTGAATCATCCGGTTGGCCAAGACTGGGAAGAACAACAACACCAAGAAGGAAATCTTCTTTGACAAGCTCAAACTTCAATACGGACCTCCAACATAGCAGTTACATGATCCAGAGACCTCCACAAGAACATTGAATTCAACAAAAAACATACACACCCCTCCAAATCATCAGAAACACTTGTATCTTCCTCTGGAACTTCAAGAATAATATCTGCCATGACTGTCACATTAGAAAGATTGCTTGTGGACCTCCAAACCACGAACCACTTGAATGGATGATACACACTGACTTCCCAAACATGTCTCTAGATCCGCATATCATCATTTGACATATCCAGAATAATCCGGACCTCTTTCCTGTCACTTTGTCTCTTCTGAACACTGCAAAAATTGGTTCAACTCAGATGGCCATAGCTTCTTCAAATCTTCATGAAAACCCTTCAAAATTTAATCAGAGCTTCTTCAAACAATCCTCTACTTAGCTATATGGTCTGTATACATTGATCCTCATTAATTTTCTCAATATCCTCAACAATCCACTCTTCTATACAGGCAGCAAAATAGGATATAGTTGACACCAATGGCAACAAGGATATGTTGACATCAATGACAACACCACTTAGGCACATATTTGCAACAATCTCCCCCTTTATCATTGATGGTACCATATGATGTGAAAAACTTTTTTGACCATCAAGACAAGATCTTCTCCCCCTTTCTCTTATCACTCCTACAATCACTTTCTTCACTACTTCCCCTTTCATCAGCAACTAGTTTTTCACATGAACTTCTCTCCCCCTTTGACATCAATGGCAAAGGGCACATATTTGTAATCTTTTCTCCCTTTTTGTATCAGACCGATCCCAAAATTTTGTATTGACTACTCCCCTTGAGTAGTATCTCCTTAACATCAATCTGGATCACAAAATCTGACTGTGAATTCCACTGGATTGATGCACCTTAGTGCATTTTACTTTTGATCAGGAGGGCTAGTAGCCCCTAACTTCTCTCTGAGATACTCAAAAGTATCCTTGGGAAGAGGTTTAGTGAAAATATCTGCAATCTGATTCTTTGAAGACATAAACTCCAACTTGACTTCATTCTCATTTACCTTCTCTCTCAAGAAATGAAACTTGATGGATATATGCTTTGTCTTTGAATGCAACACCGGATTCTTTGAGATACTTGTTGCACTTGAATTATCACAGAAGATTATGACAGGCTCCTCAAACTCAATTCTGATGTCCTTCAACATTTGCTTCATCCACAGGACTTGAGTACAATTGTTTGCTACTGCTATATACTCAGCCTCTGCTATAGATAGGGAAATTACCTCTTGCTTTTTACTCAGCCAAGAAATTAATCTACTTCCCAAGAAGAATGCACCACCACTAGTGCTTTTTCTGTCATCCACATCTCCTGCCCAATCAACATCTATATATGCATGAAGAGTGAAATCATTATCCTTTAGATACCATAATCCATAATCAATTGTCCCTTTGAGATATCTAAAAATTATCTTAACTGCTACAACATGGGATTCTTTAGGATCAGCTTGGAATCTAGTGACAAGCCCAACTACATTCATGATATCAGGTCTGGTCTGAGTCAGATAGAGCAGTCCTCCAATCATTGATCTATGCCTTTTCTGATTTGCCTTAGGAGAGTCATCATCTTTACTCAACTTACATCTAGTTACCATAGGCGTACCTACTAAATTTGAATCTTCCATTCCAAACTTCTTCAACAATTCTTTCACATACTTAGACTGAGATATAAAGATACCTTTGTTTGATTGAGTGATTTGCAAGCCTAAGAAGAAATTCATCTCACCAAACATGGACATCTCAAATTCACTTTGTATCTGATCAACAAATGTTTTGCACATGCTCTCATTTCCACCAAAAATGATATCATCAACAAATACCTCAATAATCAGAATATTCTCATGATCAATCTTGAAGTAAAGATTACTGTCAACAGTGCCTTTGTTATACCCTAGCTTTAGTAGATACTTATCTAATCTTGCATACTAGGCTCTTGGGGCTTGTTTGAGTCCATATAATGCTTTCCTCAATCTGTAGACCATGTCTTTCTGATCAGACAACTGAAATCCTTTTGGTTTCTCAATGTAGACTTCTTCTTCTAATTCTCTGTTTAGAAATGCTAACTTGACATCCATCTGATATACCTTGAAATCTTTATAAGCAGCAAAAGCAAGAAACAATCTGACCGCCTCTATTCTTGCCACTAGAGAAAATGTTTCTTCAAAATCAATTCCTTCCACTCGAGAATATCCTTTGCATACCAACCTTGCTTTATTTCTTACAACTTCACCATCTTCATTTAGTTTATTCTGGAAGACCCATTTAGTTCCAATGACATTTTTGTCCTCGGGTCTAGAGACAAAATCCCAAGTGTGATTCTTTTCAATTTGCATTAGTTCTTCCTCCATTTTTTTTACCCAATTTTCATCATTACAGGCTTCACTTACTAATTTTGGTTCAATCTTTGAAATCAAACAAATCTCTTCTTGATCTTCAGCAACTCTTCTCCTAGTTCGAACACCTTTATTTCTATCTCTTATGATTTGATCTTCAGGATGATTCATCCTTACATACTTGGGGGTTTTGGGAATTGCTTGAGTTTCTTTTCTTGAGCTTGTTCCTCAACTTCATCACTATCTTCTTGAATTACTAGATTATTTGGATCAATCTAGATCTGAATCTGAGATTGCACTTGCCTTTCTTGACTTGGATTTTCCTTTTGATCATTTGAATCATATCCGCAAGACTTGGAATGTCCTCCTTTGCTCTCATCAACTCTGACATTAGCACTTTCAACAATCTTCTTCAACCTCTTGTTAAAGCACTGGTATGCTTTACTTTGAGTAGAGTAACCCATAAAAATTCCTTCATCACTTCTCGCTTCAAACTTACCTAGATCCTCATCTCTTTTGATATAGCATTTACTACCAAAAACTCTGAAGTATCTTATAGTAGGAGGATGACCAAACTATAGTTCATAAGGTGTCTTACTAGAATTTCCTTTGATCTGCACCCGGTTAAGAGTGTATACAATAATACTTACAGCTTCTCTCCAATAGACTTGAGGAACATTTACTTCCACATCATGGTCCTGGCAGCTTCTTGAATGGTCTAGTTCTTTCTTTCCACAACTCCATTTTGCTGAGGAGTCCTAGGAGTAGATAACTGTCTTTTTATTCCATACTTTGCATAGAATGAATCAAACTCACCGGAGGTAAATTCTCCACCTCTGGTGAATCTCAGACACTTTATCTTCATGCCAATCTCATTTTCCACCATACCCTTGAATATCTTGAATTTGTCAAGAGCTTCTGATTTTTCTTTTAAGAAGGTTACCCACATCATCTGAGAGTAATCATCAATCAGCAACATAAAATATATGTCTCCTTGCACACTCCTAATTCTAGTAGGACCACATAGATTAGTATGCACAAGTTCCAACTGTTCACTTGAAAATTATTCTTTACTTTTGAATGAAATTTTTTTTTGTTTGCCCAATTGACATTCTCTACACATGTTATCAGGTTTCATAAGTTTTGGAAGATCTCTTACAACCTGAGTAGAAATTATCTTGACAATGTAATCAAAATTTACATGACACATCATCCTATGCCATAGCCAATTTTGATCTGACTGAGAAATCAAACAACTTTTGCTGGAACTAAAATGAAAGATGTTACCTCTAGTTTGAGTACGAGATGAAATTTTTGTTTCGGATCTTTCCAAGATTCTACATTTTCCATCCTTGAATTAGAGATCATAACCCTTGTCAACCAACTATCCAACACTGAGAAGATTATGCTTTAGTCCTTCCACATATAGAACATCATTGGTGTTATTCTTACCATCAAAAGAGATGGATCCTCTGCCATAGATTCTACTAGATGAGTTGTCTCCAAAATTTACAAACCCACCTTCATATTTTTCAAAGCTTACAAACTTTCTTTTATCACCAGTCATATGATGAGAACATCCATTATCAATCACCCATTCATCCTTTTCAACAACGTGAGAAGCCAAGGCACTTTCCATATTTGCACAACTAGTAGATTCAGTAGACACCAAATCTTCTTCCTTGATAGCAATGAACACCCAGTCATCTTTAGTGGAACCTCCATGATTAGATTCATCATTTGTGACTCCTTCTTCTCCAGCTTCTTGGACATAGTAACATCTTTTCTAACTTTTATATCTGTTAGGGTTTGGTTTTGAAAACCTCTCCGGACATCTTGAGGCAAAATGATCAATCTTATTACAAGCAAAACATTTGAGTGACAACTTTCCTTCATACTTATCAGATCCTCTTGGAATTATTTTGGCAATACGGGCTTCAAGATCCTTCCTTGTCTTCACAAATCTGTTTGATCTTTCTAAAGAACTTTCACCTGGATCATATCTTTGCTTTCCATACACACTGGCCTTAAATGCAAATTTAGACTTAGGGAGAGAATCACCAAACTCACTCATTTCAAATGTTGAAAGCTTACCAACTAATTGATCCCTTGTGACAGTTGTTACTATCTTGATTTCTTCGATGGCAGCAACTTTATGCTTGTATGCTGTAGGTAAGGATCTGAGGACTTTGGCAATAATTTCTAATTCTTCTAATACTCCACCTGCATTTTTGATACTGGTCACAAGTTCATTTACTTTATGCATGTAGGAAGTAATGTTTTCATCTTCACTCATTACCAATCTTTCATATTTATCCTTCAGGCTTTGTAGCTTGGCACATTTAACATATTTGTCACCTTCATATAGATTTTCTAATGTATTCTAGATTTCATGAGCAGTTTTCAGATCTAGGACATTTGCCAATTCGGTATCAGACAAGGCACTCAACAATGCTTCTTTGGCTTGAATATTGTGTTCAGGATCTTTGAGTTTGTCTATAGTAGAAGGTCCATTCTTCAGAATGTTATACACATTCTTGGTTATTAACCAAAAGACATCACCCATACATCCTAGATAACACTGCATGCGTACTTTCCAAAGGGAGTTATTTGTTCCATCAAATCTCAGACTTTCCTTCTTGTAAGATGACATCTTGGATCTCCTCAAGCGGTCAAGCTTCTTTTAGAGGTACTTGGCTCTGATACCAATTGTTGGAATAAGACTGGACAACTGAGAGGGGGTGAATCAATTGTCCCAAAATTTGATCTTTTCTTCCTTTTAATCTTCTTTCACAATTTGCAAATTGATTAATTATGTAAACATTAAAGCATGAAACAACATCACATAAGCAGAACATAATCAACACATTTGACAGCAAGATTTTTGACATGGAAACCCAGTTAAGGGAAAAACCACGGTGGGTGTTAGCCCACAAGATTCATACCCTGCTAAAAGTACTTAAAAAGAATGAGAAGGCACTTGCCTTTGGGCTCACTGCTCAAAAGAGAGGCTCACTGCCTACAAGAAATTTAAGTTTAACACAGAAAGATTTAACTAAGAAATAGCATCTACTTCATGCCTAGTTCAGTTTCATTGAATGCTCATAAACTTTTTCTCTGCCTCCAAACTCTTCTTCACTAATTCTTCATTCTACTTTGCTTTTGTTCTTCTGCTGCTTCTCTTCTCTGCTCTATTTCTAATCCTTTCTTTAGATTTATATTTTTGCACAATGATAATTTTCAACAACTCATCAACAAGTATTTATATGCTTCATCAACCTTGGAATGAACATCAAGGTCGGCACTACAAACAATTGACTTAATGTGAATTACTAAGCTTTTGGCCAAACACAACTGGGACTCAAATCTTCCTTGATCAACACACCATGCTTTATAGAATTACTCTTAGAACATCTGCAACATGCTTGAATCATCCAGTTGGCCAAGACTGGGAAGAACAACAACACCAAGAAGGAAATCTTCTTTGACAAGCTCAAACTTCAATACAGACCTCTAACATAGTAGTTACATGATCCAGAGACCCCCACAAGCATATTGAATTCAACAAAAACATCTGCACTCCTCCAAATCATCAGAAACACTTGTATCTTCCTCTGAAACCTCAAGAACAATATCTGCCATGACTATCACATTAGAAATATTGCTTGCGGACCTCCAAACCATGAACCACTTGAATGGATGATACACACTAACTTTCCAAACATGCCTCTAGATCTACAGATCATCATTTGACATATCCAAAATAATCTAGACCTCTTTCCTGTCACTCTGTCTCTTTTGAACACTGCAAAAACTGGTTCAACTCATATGGCCATAGCTTCTTCAAATCTTCATGTGAACCCTTCAAAAATTACCTGGAGCTTCTTCAGATAATCCTCTACTCAGCCATATGGTCCGCATGCATTGATCCTCATTAATTTTCTTAATATCCTCAACAATCCAGTCTTCTATACATGCAACAAAATAGGATACAGTTGACACCAATGGCAACAAGGATATGTTGACATCAATGACAACACCACTTAGACACATATTTGCAACAATAACGCACTTAGGTTATGGCTCAGTAGTAATGATCCTAAATCAAGCCGTAATGCACTCACATTATATTTGAGTAGAGATAAAAATAAAAAAATAGAAGTCATGGGTCATTTGACTCTAGCAAAATAGTAAAACAAACAAATATGAGTAGGGTTTTAGTGCAAGCACATTTTGGAGCAAATGAAGGAGAAGCCACTCAAACACAATGCCACCATGACATTCTTGCACTCCATGATGTCATGCATGAGCTTCATGGGGTGAACAAACTCAACAAGGTGAGACTTCCATGTTTTTTTTCTAATTTTGAAAACAAATCATTTGTTTTGTAATGTTTCGATTCATTTTTTAAAAATTTTCAACAAATGAACCCCATTAAATGCCCCCAAACCCCAAATCACCAACTAGAGAGGATGATGAAATTCCAATTGAAGAGGGGGCACAAAATAACCTTCCTTAAACTCCTTCAATTTCCCAACATCCTCGTGAGAGACACAAAAAATGTTTTAGGGCAAATCTAGGAGAATAAAAAACAACTTGAAACCTTGATTGAAGCATTGAAAAATTAAAATGCAACCAATCCACACCAAAAATACCTTGTAACATCCCTGGAGTCAATTATTTCTCACATAGATTCTGTGACAAGCTAAATCAACAAATGGGCGGATTATAGGGAGAATTTTTGATAATTTGATGCGACAAAATTATCATACAAATAGGTCAAAGATGAAAAAAAAAAAAAATTTGATCTATACATGCCTTATTTTTTGATCCTAGAACTAATGATCCATTGCATGAGAATTGCAAAAGATTCCCCATTCATTGGTTCAAACATGTAGGAATAGCTCAAAACTTTTGGGATATGTGGTGGATGGTGTTTGATGATCCACCATGCAACAATAATGAGGTGCCACAATATTTTTTGAAGAAACTCTAATGCCAGTTTATCCTTAATGAGATTCTAATTTATTTTGACATGCAGAATTTCCAAAGCAAGGGCAAATACTCTACATAGGATAAGGAGGGACCACATCGTGCCTAGGACCATCCACTGAGAACCCTAGCTAGGCCATATTTTTATCATGTCATGCTCCCTTCTACTATGAAGGAGAGTGATGGGGTGGAGACGTTGCAGTCTATTAGTTCCCTCACACAGTCTTTACTACAACATGGTAGCCATATTTCATAGGCTAGCAAAAGTAGGGCTAATAGGCATTGATAGTCCCCACATATTTGTCATTCCTATGGAGCTCTATGTGATTATGGGTCTAAGGATGCTTGCAATACAAACATTACAGAGGATGCTCCATAATTTTAGGATTATGCCACATAGGGGTAGGAGCAGGAGTAGGACACATGTCCATCTTGGATAATATGGTAATAATAAATGAGTTACTAGATAGGAAATTTTTATATTGAAACACATGTAATTTTCTATAAGGTTCTACAATTTATTATATTTCTATTTGAAATCTATAATTAACTATATTAATCTATTATAAGTTAAAATTAATATAAAGAATTGTATGTATTATGTGTAATGCCCACCTATACACAATGCACAATTGGGCACACACTTATGTAACTATAAAAAAAATTCTAAGAAAATGTATGGCATTACCAAGAGTTAAGGAACATTTAAATGACTATAATTAAATTAGCAAGGAACTTTAAATGCAATCCATACCCTATTTATTCCATAGGTAGTTTTAACGACATTAAATTGTCTAATACTTCAATTGATAAAGTTTAATATACTATGATAAGTTTTCTATAATCATAATACAATCATCTTGTATATGAATTCCTTTAAGAACCTAAATGATTAGTTTAGATATAACAATATAGATAAATTTGAAGAGTTTATTATGAAACTTTATAATATTTAGTAGTTGGAACAAATACGTATTTTCTCCTAGGCTTAAAGAAAACTATATAATTGTATTACTAATTTAACTTATAATAGTTTCAAGAAAATATTCCCTAAATATGTTGAAATAAATCTATAAAATGATTTAACCAAAATGTAACAATGATCTTGATTAAAATGAAGTTAATTTGTATGATAATATTTAGAATGATTCAACTAATAAACATTTTACTAGCATATACTCCAACATTATTTCTAAATCAAGACATAACTAAATTATATTAACACTATATGGAAATTCTATGACATATTTCAGAAAAATGATAAGTTAAATTAGAAACCTCACTTGACTAAAGAACTTGAAATAGCAATTTACTCACTATTTTTAATTAGTATAAATAATTTTGACGAATTGATAAAACAATTAAATATAAAGATAACATTTCCTTTGTATAAACTAAGCAAAAAGATATAAAGTTTAAAATCTTATTCTTTATTATTTTATTATAAATTCCATAATTTAATTAGTTCTATTAGGTTAAAAGGATACTTAAAACAAGAGACAATTAATTTGATTTAAATAATTAAATAACTTAATTAAAGGATAGTTAAAAATTAACTTATTTTATTTATTATTAATTATTAACAAGAATAACAACTCAAAAAAGATAAATAATTCTTTTATTAAAATAACTTAAATAAGAAACTACAATTCAACTAAAAATAATTAAAGCGTAAAAAAGATGGTTACTTCTAAATTGATTAGCATAAAGCAAATAAAACATTTTTTTTTCCCTATTTTTCTATTCATTATATCTAATCCTTTTGTGTTTTCTTACATTTTTTTCTCCTAAATTCCTATTTTTCTTCCTATATCTTTTTTATCTAATTTATTTGCATAACTTCTTTTATATATTATTTAAATTTTTGGTTCATAAGAAAAATAGTATTTTGTGTTTTCTATTTGTGTTGTAGGTTGAAATAGGTAGAAGGATTTTCAAGATTTAAATTTGCATATACAGAGACTAAATAAATATGAATTGAAATATATTCATTTGCAAGAATGAATATATATATATCAAATTATTCTATGTTTTCAAGTAGGTTACAGGTATTGAATAAATAACAGAATGAAAAATAATTAACAAGGGATATCAATCTTTGAATAAACATTTTTATATTTTTTTATTCAGAGGCACGGTGGAAGGCGTGAGGGGGGGGGGGTTTGGGTACCCTACAACCCCCATGGGAACCACAAGCCCCAACCCATGGGGAGCCGTGGGGCTTCCCACAGCTGCCCCAGCCCGCAGCGACCTGCCAGGCAACACCCAACATAGGCCACTAGGACCAATAAAAAGCTCCTCTAAAATTAATTTAATATGTGTGTGTGTGTATAATATCCTTTGAACAAACTAAAATAGTGTTAACTACTGTACCTTCACAACTTTTGTAATACAACATATACATAGAAATAAATATTAATTTTAACATTTTCAAACATTAATACAATCGCATAATATAAAAGTAAATACACATAAACTCAAATCATTCAATACTAAAATAGAAGTTCACATACATAATTGATCAAACAAAATTCCTTTAATAACTTATTTGCATACTTTTCCTTTCTTAACTGACTGATTCATCTCAATACACAATAAATTGTCCAAATTAAACTATATAAAATAATTGACCCTTTAACCATATAATTTTAACAAATGGATTTGAAATCCATAACTACAACTTTACATAATGATCCACAAGGAAGAGCTTCAAGCTCTTGACATATTGAAATTTGACCGCACAAGTCTCCTCAAAACCTTTGCAAATATCCTACACACATCACACAAACATGGATGGCTAGGAACGCTCTCCTCCCTACCATAGGATTGGATAACTAACCAACTCTTGAGCTAGGAGATCTTCCAAGAACATAGGTTTCATATACAACTAATCAATTTGACAACAAACATACAAATACACAATTACAACAAAATCCACAGTATGACTCACAAACTATGACTCCTTATGGATTCCTCAAAAAGGGGAAAGAGGGGATGATCATTCCTCTTTGGGGACAAATAGAAATTCTTTCACAACACATAACACCTCCTCATCACCACCACAATGACAATTTTCCTTCTACATCTCCACACAAAACCCCTTTTTCCTCCCAAATAACAATACAGAAATCTCTTTTTTCCTCCCAATCAACAATACACAAATCTCCTTTTTCCTCTCAAATCACAATACATCATAAAACATCAATTACCTATCCATATCATAACAACTCCATAATCAACAAAACCCCACAACCAAAAATGTCTCTTTAGAGAGGCTCCACACCTCTCTCAAATCCCATCACATAGGAGGTTATCACCCCTCAGGGGAGATCAGCTCCCAAACAACCCAACCCACAAGAAAAATCAAAAGTATTCAAGACAAGTAACAATTTTAATTCATAAAGTACACATCAAACACTATTTAAAAAATAATATGGTAAAGATCCAACCTTCTCTCTAAGATAGGAGAAGCTCAAAATTGGTAAAATCTTATTTCATAAGTTTTGTACTATCAATACTCTTTCAAATCTAAACCCTTTCTCTTTCCTAAATTATTCCTTTTCCCTCTTCTTCATCAAAAATCCCATGAACCAACAATGAACTTTTTCAAGAAAGATGCAAAAAAAGGATCCCAAAAAGCCCCTTCTTCTCAAACTAGTAAATAATAAATAATAATCCCCAAAAAGCCTCCTTTTTTTTCCAAAAAGAATCAATTAAAAAAATTCAAGTTTTAAAATAATCAAATAAAACAAAATAAATCTTTACCATAAATAAATTAAAAACAAAAGAATATTCCTTAAAATAAATCAATTATCCTCCATAAAATTCATCCATGCATAATCAAAATTAATAATATTAATTTAAATCACCAAAATATTTAAAATTAACTAAATAATAAATAAAATTGACATAACACATTTACAACACACACAAATAAGCCAATATTTTTCTATGCAGAATAGGCTTAGAATAACGAGTTTAACACATAACGATGTTCTTGGAAAGATATCCAATGTTTATTGCCTTGGCCACCCCCTGCAAAACTCAAATTTCAAATATCAGAATATCTTTATAGAAATAGTTGAAGCAACATTAAAGTAATCATATAATTAAAACATTAAACTAATCATTTAGGTCATCACGTATCAATTTTATTTAAACATCATTAACTTTCACATCTCAATATAAATATTTAAAATAAATCCATTCACTCAATCATATAATTATTCTAATCACATAATAATTCTATCATTCAATTTTCAAAGTCAACATATGTCTAGTAATCACAAACACAAAATGTTGCATGTGTTAATCCATGTTGTCATTGGTGTCAACTGTGTCTTCTGATGTTGCAGTTGTTATTTGATTAAGTTGTGTTAAAGTGATCTAAATACCTCGTAGAGGTGTTGATGATGTTAGTAGATTGTTCATGTTGCTGAGTTTCCAAGTGCTTTTGAGAAAATTTTATTAATACTAAAAATAGTGTGTTGAAGAGTCTTCATGCTTGCAGAATACTATTCAAATTTTTGCTCCGTATTTCTTCTTTGTTGGAGATATGAGTGTGCAGTTTGGATATGTTGTCAATAAGTGTTTGAAGATGCTAAATCCAAAATTTGGTGCTTTGGATTGTTGTACAGTGAAAGTTATGTTCACCAGTTTGAGAACAGTATTTGATAGTGTTTTTGAGTTGTGCAAAGGTGCCTGGGAGAAAGTATTTTGCTCACATTCCTTCATAGAAAGGTTTCAGGTGCTGCAGTTCTAGATATGTTTTCATAAGGATCTTACCTATCTTCCTTCCAAAAGGTTTGTGATTTAGTGCTCTAGAAAGCAATTTGTTGTGTGGCAGAGTTTGACAGTGTTGTGTTCAGGTGAAATTTTATGTGGCTGAATTTGTTGGTTTCCAGGTGACTTCAAGATGTTCATGGATGTTTCTAGATTGTGTTAAATCCCTATGTATGGTTCGCAAGTTATGGTTGTGATTGTGGAAGCATGTAATCAAGAATTCCTTATGTTTACACTATTTAGCCAACCTTGAATGGTTATGGAGTTGATTTGGTGATTATGTGAGTGTTGTGTAGTGTGTCTGGATAGATTTGGGTATGAGCTAAGGCATAGAGTGGTTTTCCTTCATTCCTTTGTGTCATGGAGAGTTTAGGTCCAGGCCTAATTCAAATATTGTGTATTTGTCAACCTTGGAGATTGTTTCAAGGAGTGAAGATTGTGTTGCCGACCTTGAAGATTGTTCCAAGGGTAATGATGGTATAAATAAATGTCAAGGATTCATGGATGAATGTGTGTGAATGGGGGATATGATGTTGTGATGTGAATTTGATCAGGGTAGAAAGGGATTTCATGTGTTAGGCTACTAGATGTAGTGAGCAGAAGGTGTCTACAATTTTTGGTGATGCTACGAAGGTGTTGAGTTTGTTGTGATGTATATTGAGCTTCATTGGAACTAAACTCCAGGCATAGGCTAGATGCAATTATATCAATTCAAGGCATGGCAGTGAGCCATTCTTCTCTTTCTTATTTCTTTATTAGTGGGCAGTGAGTCCACTTGGATAGTGAGTCCCTTGCAGTTAGTATTCTCTCTATGGCAGTGAGACTTTGTAATTTGGTATTGTTACTATATTATATTGTGAGCTAATCCTCATCGTGGTTTTTCCCTTTTAGGGTTTTCCACATAAAAATCTAGTGTTCTCTTATGCATGGTGTTGATGTGTTTATGTTTCTGTTATATACTTTTCATGTTTAAACTTCATAACAGATTAAGGGTTTAAGTGAACTGATGTGGATGTGATTAAGTGGATCCTTCCTAATTTCTCTTGGTTATGAGGTCTAGAAATGCGTCAAGTCCATTTACATTGTACCTAAGAATGGTGTAAATACTAAAGATGAAAATAAAGATGCTGAAATAGACAGTAAGGAAAAACACGCTCTCTTAAGTGGACTTACTAATTCTGAGTTGGTGAAAGTTGTGAATTTAAAAACTGCTAATGAGATTTGGAAAAGATTGGAAAGTGCCTATGAAGGAAATGAGAAGATTAAATAGGCTAAAATGTATAATTTGAATCTCACTTATGAGACCATGCATATGTCTGAAGATGAAAACATTACAAGCTACTTATAGAAGGTGGATGAGGTTGTCAATGGCATCAAGGGACTTGGTGGAAATATAGATGATAAAGAAGTAATATTGAAGGTACTGAGAACTCTTCCCAAAGCTTACAGTCATAAGGTTTCTTCTATTGAACAATTACAAAACTTGAGTAAATTTAAAAAAGATCAGTTGCTTGGCACACTAACTACTTTTGAAATAAGAGAGTTTGGCACTTCTAGTGGAACTGCGAAAGATGAGTCTGCTTTTAAAGTAGGTAAAATAGAGAAGACTATTGAATTAGAACCAGAAGACTTTGATGAAGTGGAAGCCAACTTCGTGAGAAGGATGAAAAAGGGTACTGGTAAGTTCAGTGGTAAGTTGCCTTTTAAATGTTTCAGTTGTGGAAAAATAGGTCATTATGCTTCAAGGTGTCCAGATAGAGCTTTGAGAATTAAGAATAAGGAAAATAGAGGAAAGATGCTCAAGAAAAATTACTATGCAAGCATTTCTGAGGATGAATCTAACTTTGAGGATGATGATGAATGTTTATTTATTGTCATAAGAGATGAAATTGGTTCTGTTAACTTTGGAAGCTATGTGAAGGAAAAGAATTTAGAAGCATGTATAAATCCTAAAGGCACTGTAATATCTACTTTTAATGCTAGAAGTGAAAAGAATGATTGGGTCATTGACAGTGCACTAGTATAGAAACAACAATATATGATTAAAAAAACTACTAAAAACTTCTTATAAATGACTAAACATGGTCACGTGACCATTAGTAGTTTATTGCCAGTCATTTATAATGTGACCATATTTATGACTAAACCATTTTTAGTCATTTATTGGTAGTTTTGATTGATCAATTTGGTAGTATATTTAGTCGTTAATTTAGTCATTGATTTAGTCATATATTTAATCATATTTATTCACTGAGCTTGGTCATGTGACCATTAGTAGTTTATTTTCGGTCATTTATAACACGACCAAATTTATGGCTAAACCATTTTTAGTCATTTATTCATTTTGTTCACTAATTTCTACCTAAAAGTGTTGGAAATGAGACAATGCTTTTGAAGTTTAAACATAAAACATAGAAAAACATAATCAATCATTCATTTGCACATAATGAAACAACTATTAAGAAGGCAAAATACTAAAATTTTATTGAGAAAAGGTGTTCTTACAGTAGATACAAGACTTAAATATGTGTCTTTGCTTTGAAAATGTGTTACAAAGTGTGTTTCTCAGTGATGTGACTGAGAAAACTGAGTTACAATGCTCTATTTTTTGCTTATACATCTCCAATACATGAAATAACTACTTGAAAAATGAAGCCTAAGGGTCCTATATTTCATCCCAAGCATGGGAGAACATATAGGAACTAAAATTGACTAAGTTCTCATGCTTAAAATTGACTAAGAGACAAACATTTATTAGTGGACGAGCATCTGGAAGTCTTGCTTCCATAAGAAAGTTCTTTGTCTTTTCAGAATCATAGAAGTTTGACTCTCTAGTTACATGTTCCACCTCCTTGATTTGTCCATTTTTGGTTGTTGCTTCAATGTATTTGAAGTGAATGTCAAGATCCTCACTACCAATGACATCGAAAATAAGTTTACCATATAAGTACAAGGTTCCCAAGCTACTACAGAATTACCTCCTCAAATAGATCAATGAATATCAATGACAAAATGATACAAGTGACAATCCAAAGTCCATCACCTAGAGCTCAAATATGCACCCAAGAAGAAATATAGCCCTTCATAAGACTTGAATTGTTCAAACAACTTGATGCATGAATCTACACCAATTGTTTAGAATATTTCTTGGCAGCTTGTGTGACATGAAAGAAGTTAACATCAAAAATAAGAGAGCAATTGTCAATGTCATCTAGAGCCAACATTATTAATTTGAAATAAATTAAAGGTGCACAATTTTTACCTAGAGAATTATGTGGAGATACTCCACTCTACTCCACATACCACTCCACTGTGCTATACAAATAGTCATAACACTGCCAGCAGAGACCTGCAACTAATCATCTGAGTAGAAGGGATATAAGGACAAGAAACATATAGAAGTACTCTCTAAAATCATGAAATGGCACCATCAAGTTAGAAGGCTTACTGTCACACCATCAAAGAATTGCTACCATTAGGAACATGAGGTATAATACACATGGATCTGTGTATTTTCTTTGTAATCACTGCCATTACAAACCAACTACAAACAAAGACACTTATGTCTAAAACCAATGAGGAAAGCATTCATGTTTGAAACCAAGTAACCATTGTTAGAAGAAAATGAAGTAAATATGCCATTGTTCACTATGCATTGACAATATAATTGTCTCAAAAGACCATATCTATTCACCTTTGATCATATCAAAACATGACATGTCCCAACCTTGTATCTCTTGTAATCATATAATTACACCTCTTGCAACTTTTTGAAGCATAAATAACAATACTCACTTCCACTAAATATCTAAATGATCAAGAAACAACTATGTCATACTTATATGTATAAGTACCTTACCTTGCATCAACTTTTATCAACACCTTTGAAACTTACCTTGCATCAACAAACTAACGCAGAGTCCAAGGAGATCCTAACAACCCTCAACAAGTTGGATTTGCAAGGCATTCAATGGAAGCAAAACAATTCACTATTTTTTAGGACAAGGTTCTCAAATCCATACCCCATACCAATGACACAAATGGGAATCTCAATCAAAGCATTCAACCAAGATAGGACAGACATCTACAAGGTCCTTTGATGACTTAGGCAACTTTCTCCAACCATCCAACAAGGTCTTGTGACCCTACAATCCCTACTTCCTTCATAGGACTGCTTTTGGCCTTGTAGCCCTCTGTTTTGACACAGTCAGCAATAACTTGTTATGCAGACCTGCTACCAAGGATCTTAGAAAATTGTGAGATACCCTTTTGGATTCCCTACAACATATTCCAAATTGGGTATGGGTTGATTTGGACAATATGGTCTAACCTATAACCCCTCCTAGTAGCCTAGAGCCCCAATTAGCCCTATTTTGTGAAGCAACCACCCTCAATTTTGATCACAGTGCTCAACCAACCATTTAGACATCTTAGGGGCATGGTAAAACTAAGGATTTCTCCAAAATGGACTGCAATTGATTGGGCTTATATTGTTCCTCTTCTTAACACCTAACACATAGAGATGTTAAGTCTTTTAACTCAAACTCCTCCAACAACATTCATTGCTCCAACAACATGTTACAAAGTACATAAACAAATAGAGAAGAGCCCATTCCACCGGTTCGAGGGGACTCAAACTAGTGGAAGGCATGAATTTACCATCATTTTTACACAAAACCCTAAATCAGGGTTTTACAAGCAATTTATAGTCAAACTATTATTTCTTCCTTATAAAATAGTTTCAAAACCTCAATCACCTTTAAACTAATCTTAATTCATGTCACTATTGAATCATTACTATTAGGGAGTATGACTGTAACGTACAGGTACAAAAAAAGAACAGGAACAACAAAAACGTAGGAAAAAACTATAGAAAACATGTAACTACTTATATCTCCTCCAAACTTCATCATCATCTCCTCCATGGGCCTGAGGAGTCTTATATGCACATTTACAAACCTCCCAATCAGTTTGAATCAATTGGGCAACTAAAAACCACCCACCAACCTCTCAAAACTACCTGAATTGTCCATTGTTTTCATTGTCTACAATGGGCATTAGAGGTTGATTACAAATTCACTATTACAAACCCCTCTAGGACGATGTTAACATGGATTTTAACATGCAAATGAGATGCACATCAGACACCTATGACAAATTGTCACTCCATTGGAGACTTATGGAGTATTTGACTATCCTAGACCAACTATGACTTGACTGCCTTCTTGAAACTATTGGTACCATGGCCATACATCATTTGTAATCAACATGGAATCAACTTGAAATGGTCCAATGGACCTTATTACAACATAGGAAAATATGACCAACATGAAATCAAAACAAAAACTCAACATGAATCTCTTTGAATCACTTGGTGCTCCTGCACCATACTCCCCAGGGTGGAAGAAGACTCAAGTCCCTTGAGGAACTAGACCAGCAACAGTAGTTCCATGTTTCAAAATGTCATCTTAAGTCATCCAAGTGGCATCCTCAGCAGGTAGGCCACTCCATTTGACAAGGTATTGCTTGTAGATCTTCTTCCTAGTCTTCTTCAAGACTTTGGTGTCTAAGATGCATTCCAATTTCAAGGGTTGATTGGGTGGAAGACCCTTAACCCATTCCTCATTGCCTACTTCTATCACATCTGCCTCTGAATCTGCATCATTACCACCTCTAAAAGGAAACAAATCTAAGACATTAAAGATAGGAGATATGGCCAAACCTTGAGGAATCTCAATATCATAGGCATTGGCCCCAAACTTATGCACAATCTGGCAAGGTCCTATCTTCTTCATGACGAGTTTGGTTGGCTACCCCTTTGGAAGTCTTTCCTTCTTCAAATGTGCCATGACCAAATCCCCAACCTTGTATTGCACATCTCTTATTCTCTCATTGGCTTTCTCCTTGTACTTCTCATTATTCCTTCGAAGAGTTTCTCTTACATTATCATGGATGTCCTTCATGGCCAATGCAAAGTCTTCACCTTGAGCACTCTTCCTCTCCAATCCATGTAGATCTCTCAATTCAAGAATACCTCTTGGGTGAACACCATAGACAATCTCAAATGGACTCCTTCCTGTTCTTCTATTAGTGGAGTCATTGTAAGCAAATTCAGCTTGAGGGATGATCATATCCCATGCCTCTCCATGCTGCTTTATAAGACATCTAAGAAGATTTCCCAAGGACCTATTCACTACCTTAGTTTGGCCATCAATCTGAGGGTGATAGGCTAAAGTGAATGACAACTGAGTGCCCAACTTCTTCCACAAAGTACGCCAAAAGTGGCCAACAAACTTTGGATCCTTGTTAGTCACAATGTTAGGAGGCAAACCATGGATTCTAACAATTTCCTTGAAGAACAAACCAGCAATGTGTGAAGCATCATTAGTGCATTTACATGGCAATAAATGAGCAATCTTATTGAATCTATCCACCACAACAAAAATGCTATCATAGCCTCTTTGAGTCATAGGAAGACCCAAGACAAAATCCATGCTAATACTTTCCCATGGCCTATGAGGAATGGGAAGTGGCTGATATAGACCAACATTAGATGAAGTTCCCTTTGCTCTTTGACAAATACTACAACATTCAACAAATTTTTTGATATCTGATTACATTTTAGGCCAAAAATAAAACCTTTTCACCTGATCCAATGTTTTGTCCAGCCCAAAGTGACCTCCTAGTCCACCACAATGTTTTTCCTTTATGATGTTCTCCCTCATGGAACACCTAGGAACACATAATTGGCTGCCTTTGAACAACAACCCCTGCTGCAACAAAAACTTAGAAAAATTAGAATGATAAGAGTCTAAAAACTGTGAACAAACTTCATATACCTCCTTGAAATCTTAATCATCCTAGTACATATGTTTGAGAGCATCAATCCCCACACTTTGCAACTGAATTTCTTAAACCATGCACACCCTTCTACTCAATGCATCTGCCACTTTATTGGGCTGCCCCTTCTTGTGTTTGATGGAAAAGGTGTATGCTTGGAGTTCTTCAACCCATTTCATATGCTTGTGATTGAGTTTCTCCTGTGAATTTAGAAAACTAAGTGCATGATTGTCAGTATAAACAATGAATTCTTTAGGCAAGAGATAGTGCCTCCATTTTTTCAAAGTTTGCACCATTGCATACAACTCCAAGTCATAAGTAGAATACTTTCTCTTAGCATCATTCAATTTTTCACTAAAGAAAGCAATTGGCCTGCCTTCTTGACTTAAGACAGCCCCTATAACAAGGTTACTAGAATCACATTCCACCACAAACAACTTGTTAAAGTTGGGAAAAACAAGAATGGACTATTGTGCTACTTTTTGTTTCATAATTTCAAAAGAATCATTGGCTACATTTGTCCAAGAAAACTTACATTTCTGCCCCGCTTTGATGGTATCCAAAATAGGTGTACAAATATAACTAAAACCCCTTATAAAATTCCTATAAAATGTTACTAAACCATGAAAAAATTTTACATCACCTGCTGTTTTAGGAGTTGGCCATGACAAAATGGCCTCTACCTTTGCTGGATCCATCTTCAAATTGCCTTGGGAGATGACAAAACCAAGATAGGTGAGTTCTTCCTTCATGAAGACAATCTTCTCCATGTTGATCATCAATTGTTCATCATGTAACTTCTTCAAAACTGATCCAAGTGCTACAAATGTTCTTCCTTGGTCATACTGAAAACAAGAATGTCATCAAGGTACACCACAACAAATTTGCCAATGAAATCCTTCAACACTTCATTCATGAGATGCATAAAAGTACTTGGGGCATTGGATAGACCAAATGGCATCACCAACCACTCATAAAGACCCTCATTTGTTTTAAAGGCACTCTTCCATTCATACTAATTTGATGATACCCACTCTTAAGATCAATCTTGGAAAAGTATCTAGCCCCTCCCGAACAGTCCATTAGGTCCTCAATCCTTGGCATAGGTAACCTATATCTTATGGTGATCTTGTTAATAGCCCTAGAATCTATACATAGCCTCCATTTACCATCCTTTTTAGGGGCTAGGACTATTGGGACAGCACATGGGCTAAGGCTATTTCTCACCAATCCCTTATCCAATCATTCTTGCACTTGCTTGGCAATCTCTTCATTTTGAGAAGGTGTCATCTTGTAGGCTACTTTGTTTGGCAAAGTAGACCCTGGTATGAAGTCAATTTGATGGCTTATGTCCCTAATAGGTGGCAATTCATTAGGCATCTCCTCTACCATGATACCCTTATACTTCTCTAACAATTGTTGCACCTCCTTGGGAACCTCTTCCTCACTAGGACCATGCAAATTAGGACTATTTTTACTCTTCGAAATCAAAGCATACCCTTGGGTTCCTTCCTCCTTAAGGGTGTTAAGAAACTCTCTACCACTCAGCAACATGACACTTGACCCTACATTCTTCTCCACACTCTCATATGGCAAGGGATCTATTGTGTGGTTACACAACACGCCCCATTTTGACTTGACAAAACAGGGATCCAACTTTTTGCTTGGCTTGGCTTGTGTTTTCCTACTTTTTGGTGGTCTGGTAAAAGTAAGTCATGCAGGTGACCCTGCATAAGGAAGCTGGGGTAAGTCATCATCATGAGGTAAATTTGTCAAACTTTGTATTTCATATAAATAACCTCATGGTTGGAAAGAGTACAAAATTTCATGCAGGTTTGCCTTTTGGATCACCTTGATATTCCTTAGGGAACGAAAGTTATGGTGAGTCAAAGTCTTGGTCAAACTTGATATTCTGGGGGGGGTCATATTTACAAATATCAGTCATCTTAAGAAGGATCACCCCGATCCAATTTTATCACCTGATAATCATTTATCCAGAGATCCGAACGTCAATTTTAAGTGATAGAGGTATTTACCCGTCGGTCAGCTTCATATATTTTGTGGGGGTCATATTTTTGAATATCACTCGATATTCTTAATATCACCCTATCTTCAAATATCACCCTGTCGCAAAATATCACCCTGCAACCAATAAGCTGATGACATCATCCTGATATTCTGAGAAAAGGTCATTTTAGTTTCTGGCGGTCATGTCTCAAACATCACCGGACATTTTAAACATGACGCGATGTTTGAATATCACTTGATATTCTCAAACATCACCCGATGTTTTTCGTATAAGTTTTCTTGCTAAAGGCAGATGATCATATTACACATAGGGGGTCATATTTTGAACATCACCTGATATTCTTAATATCACCTGATCTTCTGAAGATCACCCTGCTCCTCTTGCCGCGTAACATTAAATGCCATAAATGTAGTAGGTGGACTCTCACCGACTGCGAACATGATCTAAACACCTGGCGATGCCCGTAGATTTATGATAGAAGATCAATGCTTATGATCGAATTTGCCTTATGTTGCCCTAATCTTTCCCTAATTATGAGGATAAAGTGAATTTACAGCGTCATTTTACATTTACCTTGTGATAAAATGAGTTTTTACAGAGCGCAGAGCTTTCTAATCCTTATACGACCTACCTACGGACACGCACGGCTTGCAACAGAATAGGACACGTGATTATCGCTGGTATCTTAATCTCTTTCATATAAACATCAGCATAATCAAGGAGATAAGCATTATCAAGTAAGTAATTAAAACCCTCCTACTGTCGTTTTCTGCGTGTCCAGGTAGTGTGCTTTTCCACTGGTTTGAAGTTATATGTTTTGCATATTATGATGAAGTGATGATTAAAGAATATAATGTGCATCATGCTGTGAAGATATAATGTTGTATGCATGTATGTGAAGTATTGTATGGTAAGGCTGGTCCTGTTTATTGCAGGAATCCATGGCAGACAAGAGGTTGGCTAAGTCTGAAATTTAAATTTCTTAAACCTATGTTTGCTGAACCTAATGGTGTATGGTTCAAATATGGCGTCATCACAGATACACACCAGGGAAACACAGATCTAGTTGCATGGTCATCTAGAATGCATGATGACAAGAATAATACCCTATTGGATGTCATTTTTGTGTCAAGAATGTCGACTATAGCTAGATTTCCTTATTCTATGGAGGCTCTAGAGTTGATTATTGAATGTGCTAGAAACTACAACCCACAGACAAGGAGAATAGAAAAACATGGTTGAGTTTATGCAGATCTATCCATCAAGGGGATTGCAACCACTTTTAATTTGCCATTGGGAAAGAAAGTTGTCAGCATGGATTTGAAGAAATTGCAAGTTGAATATGAAAATAACAAGAAAGCCGCTAGGAAGAGGATGTATAAATGAAGGGCAAAGAATAGTCCTTACACTGCCTCTGCCAAATTACCAGTGCACCTGTATAAGTTTGATTTTGATGATGAATACCAATATATGATAGCCCTACTCGGCAGAGTGACAAGCCAAACTAATGCTAGAAGTTTCAAAGATTGGATGTATGGGGTTATCCTAATGTGTCTTTATACAAAGAATAGGCCATTATGGGCCAAAATGATAAGTGATGCCCTAAATGAGCAGCTCATGAACCTAGGAGGCCTGGAGTGTTCATTTTATATGACTTCATATGTGGTATACTCATGTGCTTATAAAGGTACATTCAATGCATTTACAACAGTAGGAAGGATTGGTGGTAGTACAAATGATGCCCACATATGGGATCATTATCCCCAACTACAAAGACAGTTATCTTCAAGATTACAAATTAGTGAATGATGCATTTTCTATGCATCCAGTAAGGACAATGGAAGAAGATAGGACTAAAAGACTGAGCATGGAAGCTCAAGAATTCATATACAGGCATGGTGCCTAGTTTATACAATATACCACCTTCTCTTACATCATAATAGAGGGCTTTGCAGGACAACCCCTCATGCTCCCAAGATATCCCACTGATGCAGTTGTTTTGATGGAGTTCATGAGACAGATATCCACAATACTAGATGCTTACAAAGAAAATAAGAAGATTTCGCCAGTATTGTTTCCAGTAACAATGGGTTGGTACATATGCCAGGATTCTAAAAACATCAAGAAGGCCATAGCTGGTCTGGACATGATGAAATTACAGCCACTCCCATTGGCAAGATCATATGACCCATATGGGAGGATGCAAAAAATCATCGGGAAGCCCATACATCAGAAGCACTTGGAAGATTTCTGGACAGATTATGAAGATGAGGCTAAGGCTAGAAGAAGAAAATATCATAGGCTAACTCTCAACCAGATCAGAACATTTGATTGTATTCCAGTACCTATGCAATTAAAAAGGGATGATGGCCAAATAATAGCAGATGAATATGAAGAAAAGAAGATATACAATGACACAATCTCAACGCTTGATCTTACATAGCCTGAGGATATCTCATTAGACCAATTTATAGGTAGGATGCTACAGCTAACCCAATCTTGGGTAGATGAACAAATAAATGCCTTGAAGAAGAAGGGTGTAGCCCTTACAGTTGACAATAAGAAGAGACAGGAGATTCCTGACAATGAATATGATGAATTTCTAATTCAAAAGAGGAAATCTAAAGGAGAAAGAATACCACCTCAAGAACAAAGTAAGAGACCCCCCAGAGGTAAGAAAACTGATAATGAACCTAAAGGGGTAATAGTTGAAAGAATAGTTATATCAGCAGAGGATGCATCCACATCAAGACAGGCCGTAGCCTCATCAGTACCGCCACCCATGGATAAACAGAAGGCTAAAAAGATCCAAAGGCTAGTTGTGGAAGCTACTGAAACATATGAGGAGGGTCAAGTATCACAAAAGCAAAAGGAAAAGGATGTTCTTCTTGATGAAGAACATGAAGAGGAAGACCCTATGCCCCTCATTAGAAAAATAAAAGCACCTCAGGTGATGGCATCCACACCTAAGAAACTGAGAACATCCATGAGAGGTGAAATAAAGCATGACCCCATAGTATTGAGGGGAGTTGGTGGTGAAGTATTCATAAAAGAATTGCAACATAACGTGCCACTTCCCACCATTGTTCACTTTAAGACTGAACAAGCTGAAGAACAAATGAAAGAAGCCTCTAGGCCAATTCAAAGTGGTCTTGTCTCACTTGAGGAGATAGTTGACTTATCTGATGATGAGGTAGTAAAAGATGTAACCTCTTAACAAATGGAAACCCTTGCTGCTAACACCCGCATAACTCCACAAGGAACTCCATTAGTACAAGTGGATGTGTTAGAAGAACTGAAGCAAGTGGAACAGGAAAAGGAAAGGAGCCCAGAAAGGATTGTACAACAAATAGGGCTCAATGAATTAGTTGATCAGGTAACTAGCCCTGCAGTGATCAATCTAACATACAGAGAGGATGTAAGTCTTGAACATCAAGCAGGTGTACCTGATAAAGTGGAAAGTATTGAGAAAGTGAAGCTGGCAAAAATGGAAGGCCACACTACAGATATGGGTCAGCAACAACAAGATATATCTAGTGAGCCCAAAATAGTTGAAGTCCAAGAAAAGGGTGAGAATGACAAGGCCATATTAAGTGAAGAAGTACCCCGAACTCAAGAAGCCTCTGGTGAAAAGGACACATCAGGTCAGGATGACCTAAAAACTCAAGAGGTAGATACTACAGGTGCAGAGCATAATGTGATGCAAGATCAGGTAGATGCACCTAAGACAAATACCATGACATCCATAGATGCAAATGTGCCTCATAATGAGGAAATTACCAAAGGGGATGAAACAAAAAAGGATGAAGTATAAGACCATTTACAAGATCATCATGTGGGTGCATCGCAAGATCCTCCACCACAAGAAGAATTTCCTCAATAGGAGGAAGTACCCCAAGATCACACTCATGAAGAGCATCATGAGGAAAAAAAAAGGAAGTCACCATCTCTATCAAAAATAGATGCAGTAACTGGAGAACATGGTGATCATGATGATGATGATGGACAACAAGGATCCGGAGACCAAGTTCCTCCATGGCTTGAGAAAGAAATAGGTATGGAATCAGGTTTTGAAATCCAAGAGTTTGATGTGTCAACACTATTTTCGGAGACCATCATGAAGCCAAAAAGGAAGGCCAAATTAACCTTAGCCATAAGAAGAGATCCTGCTACGGGTAGAAGGACTACCCAGGTAGCACTCCCCACCATTGAGAAAGAAAAAGTCGAGATCACTCTGGAAGAATTATAGATTACCATAGTAGATTTAGGGTTTGCCAATGAAGACCAGGAAGGTCAAGAGGGAAAAGATATAATTGATTCTTTAACCCAAAGGGTGAAGAAAGAGAAGGAGAAGAATAAGCAGCATAAAGAGCACATTGCTCAGCTGAATACCTACATAAAAGGGTTAATTAACCTTGATGATACTTCAAATTCAGAGGCAGTCCCATTGACTGCAATTTCTCAGGAAGAGGTCAATAAGTTGGACCTTATGAAGCATGAATCAGTAATAATGAGAAAGTGGATGGCATCTGCACTCAGTGGAGCTGAAGAAGTAGTGAAAGCCTCTTTGCAGAGGTGGAATTCTCTAAGTATCTCCAGAAGGAAGGTTGATAAATCACAAATGGAGGCCAGAAGAAGGTCATTCCAATTAGAGAAAGTCTTGAGTGCTTTGGTTGAAATAAAGAGGATTAATCCTCAAGTTCTAATAAACAAATAGGTGCTGGATAATAATACCGCCATATTGATAGATATTTGGTATAAAGATATCAAATTTGAATGTGATATATTAAAGAGATGCAATAGCAAATTAAGAGACATCAGCATGAAGTTGCATGACATGATGTCATTTGAAGCAGAGATCCTGGAAGCCCTAGAGGGGAAAGTAGAAGGAAAGATTGAGAATTATGATGCAGATTTCTCTATAAAGGCTTTACATAATAACTTCCAGCTGATAGTTGATGACCCTCTTAACCACCTGATGAAAGAAGCCATGGACAAGATCATGAGGATCAAGGTCAGGGTGGAGAGTTACAATGAAACATCAAGTAGCAAGAGGAGCAAATTGGAGGCTCTTCAAGATAAATATCAAGCCCACAAGCATGCCATTGTCAAGGCAAAAACTCAGGATGGTGGAGAAGTGGAAAGAATAGTAAAAGCATATGAAAATATTTCGACAATAATGCAGGTCCATATATAAGGAGACATTCATCAGGATGATGAAGATACGAGAAGTGATGATCCTGATGCTCCTGATGATGAGGATGAAGAACTTGAAGAATGAAGAGTAGATGAAGATGCAATACTAAAGAAGGCACAAGCATCTGACATTTGGAGAAAATAAGTAATTCAGATGGTTGCCAACTGGCAACCTATGCCACGTGAAATGTTAACTAAGTCAAAGGTGAATATTCACCGTAGATCTTAATAGATAAATCTTGATTGTAGATCATGTGTAACCGCTCCCTCACCTTGTTCTATAAAAGGTGCAGGGATGCTTTGTTTTGAACATTCAAAGCTTAATTGAAATTTGTTTGCTAAAGTATCAAGGCTTATTTTAAATTTATTGTATATGTACATGTTTTGGCATACTTAATGAAAGAGAAGACTATTTCAATTACAAATCATCGTAAATTCTGAGTAATCTATGTCTGAATTCTTGATATATGCTTTGATTTGCTGCGTCCCTTGGAGGGCTCATCAATTTGGATATATTGTCTTCATTCATCATCCTTTGAAGTTAGCATCAACTATATCTAGCTGTGGAACATCCTGGTGAACATATGGTTTGATTTCTTCTTTTTCATGACTGTATCAAGTATGTATGTGGCTCAATAGCTGAAGATTCATCATAATTTGAAGTATTTGTTTACATTTCTTTTAATTTCAGAAGAATTCACCATCACAATTACAAATAATAGATAATCAGAAGCAAATTACATGAAATATGCAGACAACTCGTAGATAATTGAAGATTTATACATATTTGAAGTTAAAGCATGCATAATTAATAAATATCATGCAAAGATTTGCTAATAAACACACTATTTGTGAAAATATCTTGTGCAAATAACCTTTTGTGTAGCATCTTTACAGAGACTGAATCCTGCTGATGAACTAACATAAGGCCCCTGAATGGAAAATAGCAACTCATATCAACCACTGAGTAACATCAGTTGATTAAGAACTAATCCACGGAGACTTGGGATCATGAATTCTTTGAATTCATTGTATCTTTCAAGATGAGTAAAGGTTGATGTGTAACTTTTATTCTATGTTTGTTTATGACTAACATCATGATCAACATAAATTGGCGCTAGAAGGAGGGCCCATACTGGAAAGATCGTATAGAAGATCATCATCAGTAAGTTTATCAGATTTGATGATGCAGGAAGTAAGGTAACACTGAAACACCTCCAAATTTCAAGTATTGCGCAAAGATTTACTATATTAATCTTGTACATGCTAATCTTGTGTAAAGTTTTCAAAGTTAACCATAAATATTGCAAGCTTTGTGGTAGATCATTGTGAATTTGCAAAGATCAGTCCTAATTTCTAGTAAATTTGTCAAAGCTTTGAGGTAATCAGCCTTAGAAACCTGATATCTGGTTGCAAGAGTCACCATACTTGAATATCACCTCATATTTGCATTGTTCATGCAAATATTCCGTAAATATCTAGTCAGTCTCACTTTCTGAACGTAAATACTACTTTTGCCAGTAGATTCCAATCGATCTTTACAAGTATACAGCCAATTTCTTTAAATTTGAAACATCCTAGCTCACATGCCAAATACCAGGTCTAGGTCCAGTGGAATATTTGAAGAATTACCTGTCAGAGAATTTAGACCTAGAACTATTGATATCCATCATACTCCTAGTTCTAGTGCTTCAGGAGCATCACCAGAGCATCCTCTCGTAACTCCTATTGGTTTACAATCACCTACAGGATCACCTATTACACCTCTAGTTCAGCCTCAGCGTCAGCCTCCTCTGGTGGAAATGTCTTTCTTTGCAGCGGAATCATCGTTAACTTTCTTGGCATATCATTCTTTGCCAAAGAATCTGGACAAAATTTGTCCAAAGTATCATCCATATCAAGATGCGGATGACCATATCAGAACTTTGAAAGAAGCCTGTTGTAGGGCCAGAATAGAGCATCAGGATGTTGTATCCAGATTATTTCCTTTTTCCTTAGGGGAAGAAGCCTATAATTGGTATATTAGCCTTGGTCAGGGTTCATTTGGATCATGGGCTATTCTGGAGAAAGCCTTCACTGATAGGTTCAAAATACCAATAGATCCTTCAATGAACTATCACCTATTTGCCATAATTAAACGGTTTGAAGGAGAACCTATAGCCAATTTCAATGCTAGGTTCTAGAAAATGCTATCTAAGTTAGTCGCCCCATATGTTGTAGCAGATGCTACTACTAGGAGCATTTATTATTCAACCCTAGATCCTTTAACTTCCATGTTCATTAGGAGGGCACATCCTAAAATCACAACTTTAACAGGAGCTTTCCAAGAAGCTATCAAAGTCAATCAGTAATTAGTTCCTGCTCCTACACCAAATATAGCATTTCCCACACTTCCTGGTTATCCAGTATATCCTATCCAACCACAACATAATGGAGACATGATGCCTCTAGTTGTGATGCTAGCCCCTCTACAGATACCTCCATTGAGTATAATGCCACCTCCAAATGGAAATGGCCAGATGATATAGTACCCTGGACAAATACAAATAGCTCAGGTTGTAGACCAGTCTGCCAATAATCAAAACAATGGATCTTCCTTTTTCAAACCCTCAACAAAAAATGTAGTGGCTAAGGTCCAGGAAGAAAAAGAAGAGATCAAAGAAATATTAGCTCAATTAAGGAAGCTTACAACTGAGATCACTCACTTGAGAAGTCAAAACTTCTACTCCTAGCCTAACCAGAACAGAGGCTATAACAATGACAGACCAAATTATCCTGATAGGGGGTACAACAACAATAATTACAACAATAATGGCAATAATAATCCTCAATGACAGCCTAGAGTGTGGAACACTAGGCCAAACAATGGTTCCTTACCATCACCCCTAGACAATTAGCCTCCTGGTGAACCAAAATAGACTACTAGAGTCAATCTTGTAGAAGCAGCTCTCACTAACTGGTGTAGAATCCATAACACCAATGCACATGCAGAGCTTGACTGTCCTCAATTCATAATTGTTGCTAGCATTTTTTAGACTAAAGTGTCCAATACTTCAGGAAACCAACCTCAGGTAGAGGGAAATGAACTTGTTCCTTGCGGATATGATTCTGCTTTAGTGTTAGAGAGTTATACTCATCATCCTTACCAGCAGACAGTGCCTACTCAACAAGATTACACCCTGGCATGTGAGGAATCAGCCATGGCTTTTGAGTCAAATTATGTTTTCCCTTTTGAGGATGAAAATGAGCCTTCAAATGAACATGAGGAGGTGCATGCCTACCAATAGCAATATCAGGGTAAGCATAACTATAACCTGAGAAGTAATTCCAACAGACCTACTAGTCCTTTGACTTCTTCTTTACCTCTAAATAATTTCAATACACCTCTAGATCCCAAGGCAAGTAATAACCCCAGTTTCCCTAAGGTGAATGCTCAGTATTTAACACCACCAAATAATGTGCCAAAAACTGCTAACCTACCTCATGAATCTGACAAGTTAGTTACTTATCTGGCTGATGAAATGAAGAAGATCAAAATCAGTCTATCCTTGTTAGAATTTCTCAAAACTCCTACCATCAAGAAGGCATTTATGAAATCACTAGATGATCCTACCCCCAAAGAGGATAGTTATCCCTCAGGTCAGTCTGGTAGTAAAGATCGTGCTGCTAGAGACAATAATGTTAAACATAAGGTGCCAGCTACTGTTCAAGCTGTAGAGACCTCCCACATGACCTTATATAGAGATAAAAGTGAGTCACCTCCATTCCTCCTCACCATAAGAATGTTTAGTAAAAACCTGCACAACTATTTAGTAGACTCAGGAGCATCTACGAATGTAATGCCCTTATCTATATGTAATGCTTTAGGATTACATCCTGCTAAATCTTTGAAGAAAGTCACACAACTGGACAAAACAGAAGTAAGTGTGGTAGGAGAGCTGATTCATATTCACATGCAGCTAGCATCGGATCCCCGAATCTAATATTATATCGACATTTAGGTAGTTGATATACCTGACACTTATGAGATGTTACTCAGCCAAGACTGGTCCAAAACCCTCAACGAATAGATGTCTACAGATTTCAGTCACATGTGGTTACCTTGGAAGGGAATACCAAACCAGATAAGAATAGACGCTAAGCCTAGAATGAAGCACATGATCACCGAATACAACAAAACTAATGAGATCATGTACGTGGATGTGGAACCTGGAGTTTATTCCATAAGACCCCAAATTGTTAGGATAGAAGAGATCCTAATGTATGACGTGCATCATGATGATGATTATCCTCCAGGTGATGAAATAATTGTAGAATCTGATAGTAATCCTGAGGATGAGAATGAGGTAGACCATTACAAGAATTTTGAAATAGACTCGTCCAAGCAGGTAAAGTGATGTCAATTATTAGAAATACATGTTAATAGTATTTTAATGGATGATTGGTGCAGGTTGCATAGTGAACCACATTCCTAGAAGACCTGTGAAGCATGCATAGACATGATGGAGCTAGAACAAGCATGCAGTGATGCATCAACAACATCATCATTAGCATCAGAGGTAAGTTCATCAGAGAGTGATAATGATAGTGACGATGATTGTTGTTTGTTTCCTACAGGAACAGGAGAATCCATAAAATAGGATGAAAAACATGTTCAAATAATAGAAGAGATTCTGTTATGCGACCAGAGTCATGTTAAGAGAAAAGAGAAAATCACCAAAGGGAGTGATTGTTTAGTTGAATCAGATTATGAATTATCTGATGAGGATAGAGGCAGCAATCTATCTAAATTTGAAGAGTTTCTGAACAAAGAGATCCAGAAGATGACACAGCAATAGAGGCCTTCACAGGATGTCTTGATTGAAAACTGGTGCAGGTTATATGAGGCACCTCACTCAGAGACTGCTTGTTCTCTATGTTTACATATTTTGAAGAGACATACATTGCCTACTCTAGAAGATCATCCTCCTAATGATAAAAAGAAAGAAGAGACATCAGCTTCACAGAAGAAAGGAAAGGTGAAGTCTGAGAAATCTGAAATACCTAAGTTAAAGTGGATATCAAGTGGAGCAGCTGCCAGAGCTGTAAAGAAGAAGGAAGCCTCAAATAAGCCTTTGACTAAAGACAAGCCATGGATTCTAAGATTCAATGGATCCAAGTCCAAACAAGGAGCTGGAGTAGGGATAGACCTTGTTGATCCATCAGGAAAGTCCTACTTGGCAGCCTATAGACTATAGTTCCCCTGTACTAATAATGTAATAGAGTATGAAGCTCTGATTCATGGGATACTATTTGCCCTTAAGAAGAAAGTAAAAATTTGGCATGTCTATGGAGACTCAGAATTAGTGGTCAGACAGGTGAGAGGAATTTATTCCTGCAACTATAAATAGCTATCTAATTATAGACACAGGGTGTGGGACCTGATAGAATCTTTTGATGCATTCAATATCACCCATGTACCCAGAGAACAAAACCATAGGGTTGATGCTTTAGCCCAGGCTACCAGTACATTGGAGCCACTATCTATTTTAGGACTAAAAAGATTCTCAGTAGAGCTGGTATCAGTGCTTTCTGTGCCTGACAATGTGACCAAGCTCCAAGTATTTGATGATGATCAACACATCCTAGACTTCATCTCCAACAGGGATGTATTTGATGCTCAGATCATAGATGAGAATAATACAGAAGATCATGTATGGGAAGAAGAAGAAATCTTCAAGTTGCCCAGCAATAAGATTCCTAAGGGAATGATTGAGCTAGAGAGAGCTTTTGACCTGGACAACATGTTGAAATAGAAAGATCTTCCAAAAGCTGATGGAGTACAATATTCCCAGGTTAACATTGGGCAGAATGAGAAAAAAAGAAATGTCCTTATAGGAAAAGTTTGCACAGAAGAAGAGTTAGAAGGAATTACCTAGGCTCTCAAAGATTACATACATGTCATAGCTTGGACCTATGATGAGCTAAAGACATATGACACATTAGTCGTCACACACACCATACCCCTCAAGCCAGATGCCAAGCCTTTTAGACAAAAGCAAAGGCCTATCAATGCTTTGCTGGAACCTATTATTTTTGAGGAGGTTAAGAAATTGCTAAATGCTAGGATTATATTTCCTGTGAGACACTCCACCTGGGTGGCAAATCTGGTCCCAGTGAGAAAGAAAAATGGAGACATTAGACTATGTGTGGACTTCAGGAACCTGAATAGAGCATCTGAGAAGGATAATTATCCTTTGCCTTCCCTAGATGAGGTCCTACAAATTGTAAATGGTGCTAAAATGATGTCATTCCTGGATGGTTTCTCAGGCTACAACCAGGTAATGGTAGATAAGATAGACAAACTAAAAACTACCTTAACCACAAAGTGGGGAATATTCACCTACAGGCGCATGCCATTTGGGTTGATAAATGCTAGAGCAACATTCTTGTGAGCAATGGACATAGCCTTCAGAGGCTTAATAGGAAAATGCATAGTCATATACATGGATGACTTAACAGTGTTCTCTAAATATAGAGGAAACCATGTAGTAGATCTCAAAAATTTGCTTAAAAAATGTTAAGAATATGGGATATCTCTGAACCCCAAGAAATGCATATTTGGGGTGAGAACAGGAAAATTACTAGGCCACCTGATAACTAAAGATGGGATTATCATTGATCCTGACAGGGTGGAGTCCATTATGAACATACAGCTTCCTGGAAGCAAGAAAGAGCTTAAATCCTACTTCAGTAAGATTAATTTTGTTAGGAAGTTTATCACTGGCTTCGCTGAAATTGTTAGACCTTTAAATGCCATGCTCAAGAAGGATGCAAAGATTGAGTGGACACCAGAGGCTAGAGCAGCTTTTGAAGACATTAAAAAATCTATATCTAATGCTTCAGTGCTGATTAGTCTAGACTACACCAGGGACTTCTATATTTATTCATTTGCTCTAGAGCATACCTCTGTAGCAGTGCTGACACAAAGAAATGAAGAAAAAGAGGAGAAGCCCATAGCCTTCATGAGCTACCCTTTCAAAGATGCTGAACTGAGATATATGGATGTTGAAAGGTAGACACTTGCTTTGGTCAAAGCAGTGAAGAAGTTTAGGCAATATATCCTAAGAAGTAAAGTTATTGTTGTGGTACCTGATGCAGTAGTGAAGATGCTATTAATGTAGAGCAAGCCAGGTGAAAAAAGGGCTAAGTTGATCACAATCCTACAAGAATATGACATGGAAATTACACCCATGAAGCTAGTAAGAGGATAGGCTTTAAGCCAAATGATATCAAAGATTGACCCCAATATCATGAGTCAATAGTATGTTATCAATGCTAAGGACAATGGAGAGTGGTACTCAGACATCAGACACATCCTGATTACTGGATGATGTCATCCTAGACTGCAGGCCTCACAAAGGAGAGACCTCAAAATAAGATCATAGAAGTATATGATGAAAGGGGGAGTCCTTTGTAAGAAAAATTATGAAGGAATATATCTAAGATGCCTAGAGAGGCCAGAAGCAGAAAGAGTGTTATTAGAGCTACATGATAAGTTTGGAACAGCCCATGGGTCATCCTTGGCCACTACTCATGCTATCCTCAGGGCAGGATACTACTGGCCTACCATTTTCAAGGATACTGCTGAACATATTAAATGTTGTCATGTGTGTCAGGTTGCTGCTAACAGAGAAAGATATGCTACTCAACCATTGCAGCCAGTGATGGAGATGCGCCCATTTGCACAATGGGGCATGGACTTCATAGGACCAATCAATCCTCCATCATCTTCCAACCACAGGTATGTCTTAACGATTACTGACTACTGTACCAGGTGGACTGAAGCTATCAGCACCAAAACCTGCAATGCTGATGATGTCATCAGATTTCTGGAAAGTAATATTGTCACCAGGTATGGAATTCCCTATGCTTTGGTAAGTGATAACAGCTCTGCTTTTGCTTCAACTAAATTGTCAAGATGGGCTTTTGATTATGGGATTATACTGAAGTTCTCATCCAACTATTATCCCCAAGGGAATGGATTAGCAGAATCCACCAACAAAAATTTGCTAAACATCATAAGAAAGTTAATAGAAAAGAATCCTAGGGAGTGGAACACACTTCTGAAATATGCCTTATGGGTAGACAGAACTAGGAACAAGGATGCATTAGGAAACTCAACTTATCATTTAGTATATGGGGTGGATCCCATCCTCCCTGTGAACTTGAAAATTCCTACACTACAGTTTGCCCAAGAGTACCTAGGCATAGACAATAAGCAAAAAGCTAGGTTGCTTCAATTGATGCACCTGGAAGAGAAAAGAAGTCAGGCAATTGATCAATTTTCCAAACATCAGGCTATTGTCAAACACTGGTTTGACAAAAGAGCCAGGGTTAAAGCCTTCAGAATATCAGATTTAGTCCTGATGTGGGACAAAACACATGAGAGGAAACGAGACCATGGTAAGTTTGACAAATTATGGATAGGTCCCTTCCAAATTTTTGAAATATTAGGAGACAACACTTATAGGCTTAAAAACTTGATGAGTGAGGATGTCCCATTACCAGTTAATGAACAATTCCTCAAACATTATTTCCAAGCCTAAGTAGCTTCATGATAATCATGTGTATTATAGTGTATATTTGTATAGTTGTCTGTACAGTTTTGTTTTGTGTTTCGGTTTTTGTTTGTTTGTTGAGTTTTTGTTTTGGTTAGTCAAGATGATGCAGCTCATCACCCCAGAAAATAACTAAATTGTTAGGATTCAAGTGATGAGATCAAATTTATATATAGGTTGTAATTCATTCTGAGAAGTACTTGTGATCAGGTCTATGATATCTTTTCATCAGGGTGCCTTTTCTTGGCCAAAGTGACTCTTTCACAATGACTCACCTAACAGCCTTGGGTTTGTTGAACACATAAGTATAGGTGTTAAGTGAAAAATCCAAAGGGACTCCCTTGCTACCAATACAATCTCCAGCCTAAATCAACAAGTGACCATACATTGCACACTGAGCTTACATGAGGACATCAGATATATGGAGTTTACAGAATAAAAAAAATTAGAAAAGAAATAAAATTAGGCCATCTAAGTAACTCTACTGGGGCTATAGACGCCTACTGGCAATGGGGCTTTACTTAGGGGGATTGTATAGATAACCTTGCCAGGGCTATGGATGCCTGCTAGCAGCAAGGCTCTATCCAGGTTGGCTATGAGGGATGATCTCTAACTATGTAGCTTAACACCGGTTACTCATGTTTTCAACTTGCTTTCAAGATGAGGATAATTAATCATTTGCACACACTTGATCCTTTGTTAGCATTGTTGCCATGATAAAAATTTGTTATACAGAAAGATTATGATGCTTATACTTCGAAAAGAGTTAGAATACTATATATGAATGTGATCACCTCATTTGAATCATTGGAATTTTGGTGTTTTCTTTGGTGGCAAGTTGTTGTGTGGTTACACAACACGCCCCATTTTGACTTGACAAAACAGGGGCCCAACTTTTTGCTTGGCTTGGCTTGTCTTTTCCTGCTTTTTGGTGGTCTGGTAAAAGTAAGTCATGTAGGTGACCCTACATAAGGAAGCTGGGGTAAGTCATCATCATGAGGTAAATTTGTCAAACTTCATATTTCATATAAATAACCTCATGGTTGGAAAGAGTACAAAATTTCATGCTGGATTGCCTTTTGGATCACCCTGATATTCCTTAGGGAATGAAAGTTATGGTGAGTCAAAGTCTTGGTCAAACCTAATATTCTGGGGGGGGTCATATTTACAAATATCAGTCATCTTAAGAAGGATCACCCTAATCCAATTCTATCACCCGATAATCATTTATCTGGAGATCCGAATGTCAATTTTAAGTGATAGAGGTATTTACCCGTCGGTCAGCTTCATATATTTTGCGGGGGTCATATTTCTAAATATCACCTGATATTCTTAATATCACCCTATCTTCAAATATCACCCTGCAACCAATATACTGATGATGTCATCCTGATATTCTGAGAAAAGGTCATTTTAGTTTCGGGGGGTCATGTCTCAAACATCACCCGACATTTCAAACATGACCCGATGTTTTTCGCATAAGTTTTCCCGCTAAAGGCGGATGATCATATTACACATAGGGGGTCATATTTTGAACATCACCTGATATTCATAATATCACCTGATCTTCCAAAGATCACCCTGCTCCTCTTGCCGCATAACATTAAATGCCATAAATGCAGTAGGTGGACTCCTGCCGATTGCGAACACGATCTAAACACCTAGCGATGCCCATAGATTTATGATAGGAGATCAATGCTTATGATCGAATTTGCTTTATGTTGCCCTAATTTTTCCTTAATTATGAGGATAAAGTGAATTTCCAACGTCATTTTACATTTACCTTGCGATAAAATGAGTTTTTACAGAGCGCAGAGCTTTCTAATCCTCATACGACCTACCTACGGACACGTGATTATCACTAGTATCTGAATCTCTTTCATATAATCATCAACATAATCAAGGAGATAAGTGTTATCAAGTAAGTAATTAAAACCCTCTTGCTATCATTTTCTGCATGTCCAGGTAGTGTGCTTTTCCACTAGTTTGAAGTTATATGTTATGCATATTATGATGAAGTGATGATTAATGAATATAATGTGCATCATGCCGTGAAGATATAATGTTGTACACATGTATGTGAAGTATTGTATGGTAAGGTTGGTCCTATTTATTGCAGGAAGCCATGGCAGACAAGAGGTTAGCTAAGTCTGAAGCTGAATTTCTTAAACCTATGTTTGCTGAACCTGAGGGTGTATGGTTCAAATATGGCATCATCACGGATACACACTAGGGAAACATAGATCTGGTCGCATGGTCATCTAGAATGCATGATGACAAGAATAATACCCTGTTGGATGTCATTTTGTGTCGGGAATGTGGACTGCAGCTAGATTTCCTTATTCTATGGAGGCTCCAGAGTTGATTATTGAATGTGCCAGAAACTACAACCCACAGACAAGGAGAATAGAAAAACATGGTCGAGTTTATGTAGATCTATCCATCAAGGGGATTGCAACCACTTTTAATTTGCCATTGGGAAAGAAAGTTGTCAGCAAGGATTTGAAGAAATTGCAAGTTGAATATGAAAATAACAAGAAAGCCGCTAGGAAGAGGATGTATCAATGGAGGGCAAAGAACAGTCCTTACACTGCCTCTGCCAAATTACCAGTGCACCTGTATAAGTTTGATTTTGATGATGAATACCAATATATGATAGCCCTACTCAGCAGAGTGATAGGCCAGCCTGATGCTAGAAGTTTCAAAGATTGGATGTATGGGGTTATCCTGATGTGTCTTTATACAGAGAGCAGGCCATTATGGGACAAAATGATAAGTGATGCCCTAAATGAGCAGCTCATGAACCTAGGAGGCCTGGAGTGTTCATTTTATATGACTTCATATGTGGTATACTCATGTGCTTATAAAGGTACATTCAATGCACTTACAACAGTAGGAAGGATTAGTGGCAGTAAAAATGATGCCCACATATGGGATCATTATCCCCAACTAGAAAGACAAAGTTATCTTCAAGATTACAAATTAGTGAATGATACATTTTCTATGCATCTAGTAAGGACAATGGAAGAAGATAGGACTAAAAGACTGAGCATGGAAGCTCAAGAAGTCATATATAGGCATGGTGCCTGGCTTATACAATATACCACCTTCTCTTACATAAGAATAGAGGGCTTTGCAGGACAGCCCATCATGCTCCCAAGATATCCCACTGATGCAATTGTTTTGATGGAGTTCATGAGACAGATATCCACAATACTAGATGCTTACAAAGAAAATAAGAAGATTCCAACAATATTGTTTCCAGTAACAATGGGTTGGTACATATGCCAGGATTCTGAAAACATCAAGAAGGCCATAGTTGGTCAGGACATGATGAAATTATAGCCATTCCCATTGGCAAGATCATATGACCCATATGGGAGGATGCAGAAAATCATGGGGAAGCCCATCCATCAGAAGCACTTGGAGGATTTCGGGATAGATTGTGAAGATGAGGCTGAGGCTAGAAGAAGAAAATATCAGAGGCTAACTCTCAACCAGATCAGAACATTTGATTGTATTCCAGTGCCTGTGCAATTAAAAAGGGATGATGGCCAAATAATAGCAGATGAATATGAAGAAAAGAAGATATACAATGACACAATCTCAGGGCCTAATCTTAAATAGCTTGAGGATATCTCATTAGACCAATTTACAGGTAGGATGCTGCAGCTAACCCAATCTTGGGTAGATGAACAAATAAATGCCTTGAAGAAGAAGGGTGTAGCCCTTACAGTTGACAATAAGAAGAAGAGACGGGAGATTCCTAACAATGAATATGATGACTTTCTGATTGAAAAGAGGAAATCTAAAGGAGAAAGAATGTCACCTCAAGAACAAAGTAAGAAACCCCCTAGAGTTAAGAAAACTGATAATGAACCTAAAGGGGTAATAGTTGAAAGAATAGTTATATCAGCAGAGGATGCATTCGCATCAGGACAGGCAGTAGCCTCATCAGCACCGCCTCCCATGGATAAATAGAAGGCTAAAAAGATCTAAAGGCCAGCTGTGGAAGCTACTAAAACATATGAGGAGGGTCAAGCATCACAAAAGCAAAAAGAAAAGGATGTTCTTCTTGATGAAGAACCTAAAGAGGAAGACCCTATGCCCCTCATTAGAAAAAGAAAAGCACCTCAAGTGATGGCATCCACACCTAAGAAACTGAGAACATCCATGAGAGGTGAAATAAAGCATGACCCCATAGTATTGAGGGGAGATGGTGGTGAAGTATTCAGAAAAGAATTGTAACATAACGTGCCACTTCCCACCATTGTTCACTTTAAGACTGAACAAGCTGAAGAACAAATGAAAGAAGCCTCTAGGCCAATTTAAAGTGGTCTTGTCTCACTAGAGGAAATAGTTGACTTATTTGATGATGAGGTAGTAAAAGATGTAACCTCTCAACAAATGGAAACCCTTGCTGCTAACACCTGCATAACTCCACAAGGAACTCCATTAGTACAGGTGGATGTGTTAGAAGAACTAAAGCAAGTGGAACAGGAAAAGGAAAGGAGCCCAGAATGGATTGCACAATAAATAGGGCTCGATGAATTAGTTGATCAAGTAACTAGCCCTGCAGTGATCAATCTAACATACAGAGAGGATGTAAGTCCTGAACATCAAGCAAGTGCACCTGATAAAGTGAAAAGTATTGAGAAAGTGGAGCTGGTAGAAATGGAAGGCCACACTAGAGATATGGGTCAACAAAAATAAGATATATCTAGTGAGCCCAAAATAGTTGAAGTCCAAGAAAAGGGTGAGAATGACAAGGCCATATTAAGTGAATAAGTACCCCAGACTCAAGAAGCCTCTAGTGAAAAGGGCACATCAGGTCAGGATGACCTAAAAACTCAAGAGGTAGATACTATAGGTGCGGAGCATAATGTGATGCAAGATCAGGTAGATGCACCTAAGACAAATACCATGACATCCATAGATGCAAATGTGCCTCATAATGAGGAAATTACCAAAGGGGATGAAACAAAAAAGGATGAAGTACAAGACCAATTACAAGATCATCATGTGGGTGCATTGCAAGATCCTCCACCACAAGAAGAAGTTCCTCAACAAGAGGAAGTACCCCAGGATCACCCTCATGAAGAGCATCATGAGGAAGAAAAAAGGAAGTCACCAGCTTCATCAACAATAGATGCAGTAATTGGAGAACATGGTGATCATGATGATGATGATGGATGACAAGGATCTGGAGACCAAGTTCCTCCATGGCTTGAGAAAGAAATAGGTATGGAATCAGGTTTTGAAATCCAAGAGTTTGATGTGTCAACACTATTTTCGGAGACCATCATGAAGCCAAAAAGGAAGGCCAGATTAACCTCAGTCATAGGAAGAGATCCTGCTACGGGTAGAAGGACTGCCCAGGTAGCACTCCCCACCGTTGAGAAAGAAAAAGGCAAGATCACTCTAGAAGAATTCTAGATTACCACATTAGTTTAGGGTTTGCCAATGAAGACCAGGAAGGTCAAGAGGGAAAAGATATAATTGATTCTTTAACCCAAAGGGTGAAGAAAGAGAAGGAGAAGAATAAGCAACATAAAGAGCACATTGCTCAGTTGCATACCTACGTAAAAGGGTTAATTAACCCTGATGATACTTCAAATTCAAAGGCAGTCCCATTGACTACAATTTCTCAGGAAGAGATCAATAAGTTGGACCTTATGACGCACGAATCAGTAATAATGAGAAAGTGGATGGCATTTGCACTTAGTGGAGCTAAAGAAGTAGTGAAAGCCTCTTTGCAGAGGTGGAATTCTCTAAGTATCTCAAGAAGGAAGGTTTATAAATCATAAACGGAGGCCGGAGGAAGGTCATTCCAATTAGAGAAAGTCTTGAGTGCTTTGGTTGAAATAAAGAGGATTAATCCTCAAGTTCTAATAAATAAACAGGTGCTAGATAATAATACTGCCATGTTGATAGATATCTGGTATAAAGATATCAAATTTGAATGTGATATATTAAAGAGATGCAATAGCAAATTAAGAGACATTAGCATGAAGCTGCATGACATGATGTCATTTGAAGTAGAGATCCTGGAGGCCCTAGAGGGGAAAGTAGAAGGAAAGATTGAGAATCAAGATGTAGATTTTGCTATAAAGGCTTTGCATAATAACTTCCAGCTGATAGCTGATGACCCTCTTAACCACCTGACGAAAGAAGCCATGGACAAGATCATGAGGATCAAGGTCAGGGTGGAGAGCTACAATGAAACATCAAGTAGTAGGAGGAGCAAATTGGAGGCTCTTTGAGATAAATATCAAGCCCAAAAGCATGCCATTATCAAGGAAAAAACTTAGGATGGTGGAGAAGTGGAAAGAATAGTAGAAGCATATGAAAATATCTGGATAATAATCCAGGTCCATATACAAGGAGACATTCATCAGGATGATGAAGATACAGGAAGTGATGATCCTGATGCTCCTGATGATGAGGATGAAGAACCTGAAGAATGAAGAGTAGATGAAGATGCAATACCAAAGAAGGCACAAGCATCCGACATTTGGAGAAAATAAGTAATTCAGATGGTTGCCAGCTGGCAACCTGTGCCACGTGAAATGTTAACTAAGTCAAAGATGAATGTTCACCGTAGATCTTAATAGATAAATCTTGATCGTAGATCATATGTAACCGCTCCCTCACCTTGTTCTATAAAAGGTGTAGGGATGCTTTATTTTGAACATTCGAAGCTTAATTGAAATTTGTTTGCTAAAAATCAGGGTTTATTTCAAAGTTAATGTATATGTACATGTTTTTGCATACTTAATGAAAGAGAAGACTATTTCGATTACAAATCATCGTAAATTTTGAGTAATCTATGTCTGAATTCTTGATATATGCTTTGATTTGTTGTGTCCCTTGGAGTGCTCATAAGTTTACATATATTGTCTTCATTCATCATCCTTTGAAGTTAACATCAACTATATCTAGCTGTGGAACATCTTGGTGAACATATGGTTTGATTTCTTCTTTTTCATGACTATATCAAGTATGTATGTGGCTCAATAGCTAAAGATTCATCATAATTTGAAGTATTTGTTTACATTTCTTTTAATTTCAGAACAATTCACCATCACAATTACAAATAATAGATAATCAGAAGCAAATTACATGAAATATGCAGACAACTCGTAGATAATTGAAGATTTATAGCATATTTGAAGTTAAAGCATGTACAATTAATAAATATCATGCAAAGATTTGAGAATAAACACACTATTTGTGAAAATATCTTGTGCAAATAACCTTCTATGTAGCATCTTTACAGAGACTGAATCCTACTGATGAACTAACGTAAGGCCCCTGAATGGAAAACAGGAACTCACATCAACCACTAAGTAACGTCAGTTGATTAAGAACTAATCCACGGAGAATTGGGATCATGAATTCTTTGAATTCATCGAATCTTTCAAGATGAGTAAAGGTTGATGTGTAACTTTTATTCTATGTTTGTTTATGACTAACATCATGATCAACAAGATCCATTTTATACTTCCTACCATTCTTGGTTATGACAAAAGAATTTGAGTTCCCATCATGTTGGGCTTGCACATCATACTACCAAGGATGTCCTAACAACAAATGAAAAGCATCCATGGGAATTATATCACACAAAATCTTGTCCTTATATTCCCCTATCTCAAACTCTACTCATGATTGTTCATCAACTAAGACTTGTTGCCCCTTATTCAACCATGACACCTTATAGGGACTAACATGAGGAAGTCTTTTCAATTTCAACTTGTCTACCATCTCAATAGAAACCAAATTTTTAGTTGAACCTGAATCAACAATTACCTTGCAAATCTTATCATAGGCCTTGCATGTTGTCCTGAACAATGTCTTCCTCTGAGGGGGATCTTGTGTTTGAGGCACCTTCAACATGGTTCTCCTCATCATCAAACTTTCTCCTTCCTGGACTGGGGCAGCACTTCCAATTGGAGAGCTAACACTTTGGCAATCTTCCTCTTGGATCAACTAATTCCTTCTCTCTCCTCCATGAGAGCTTGTGGCTTGCTTTTCAAGACATTTGAAGGCTGGATGTCCCACTTGGTTGCAATTGTAGCACCTTCCTATGAAGACATTAGGACCTCTCCCTGGTCCACCATATCTACCCCTTCCATTGGGTCTCCTTCCTCTAAAGCCTCCTCTAGAACCTGATTCTCCACTTTGCTCTTGGGAACTAGATTCTCCTTGACTCCTTTGGGACTGATTTCTACCTCCAAAACTGCCCCTACCTCTGAAATTTTTGCCACCTCTTCTTCTATTTTGTTGCTCACCTTTCCTCTTCAACTTCTCTTCATCCCTCAATGCCATTTGAAAGCATATATCCACTGTTTCAGTGGTTAGTATACTAATTTCATCTTGTATACTAAACTTAAAACCATTTAGATACCTTGCCACTTTACCTTTTTCATCCTCCATATATCCACAACGAAGAGAGAATTTGTGAAACTCCTCGGTGTAGGTGGCCACATCCAAATCTCTTTGTTTGAGATTTTGCATCTTCTTGTAGATCTGCACCTCATAATCTGATGGAAGGAATTGGGACTTGATCCTCTCCAACATTCTTCTCCAGGAAGAGATCATGCTCTTCCCACTCTTCACCCACTCACCTTGGGTGTAATTCCACCATGTGAGGGCAGCACCTTTGAGTTTAGTTTTTGCAAACTTCACCCTCTTATTCTCAGGAACTTATTTGTATTCAAAGTAGTTATTTAGGGCCTCAATCCACTACATAACTTCATCAGCATTCATCTTTCCACTAAACATTGGAATCTCCATCCAAGCCTCTGAAGAATCTTTGTCAATTGCCTTTATGGCTTCAAGGAAATGTTTTTGATTTGCAGGTACCTCTGCCTCTTCTTGATCTTCTTCTTCCTCCTCTTTTTCTTCCTCTTCATCAGAACCTTCATCTATCCTCTTCCCTATCCTCAATGCCTTCAACTTAGCTTGGAGTGCTTCCTTGACTCCACTCTTAATTTTCTCTTCCATCTCTTTGCATTTCTTAACCACCTCAGTGGTCATACCTTTTGGAGGCATGTTGCTAGCCTCTCCTTCACTCTCCTCTACTGACATATACTAGGTCTTACACAAAACCAACTGATAGATCCTTTGATGGCTCTAATACCACTATGATGCAGAGTTCAAGGAGATCCTAACAACCCTCAACAAGTTGGCTTTGCAAGGCATTCAATGGAAGCAAAACAATTCACTATTTTTGAGGACAAGGTTCTCAAATCCATACCCCATACCAATGACACAAATAGGAATCTCAATCAAAGCATTCAACCAAGATAGTGCAAACATCTACAAGGTTCTTTGATGACTTAGGAAACTTGCTCCAACCATCCAACAAGGTCTTGTGACCCTACAATCCCTACTTCCTTCATAAGACTGCTTTTGGCCTTGTAGCCCTCTATTTTGACACAGCCATCAATAACTTGTTATGTGGACCTACCACCAAGGATCTTAGACAATTGAGATATACCCTTTTGGATTCCCTACAACATATTCCAAATTGGGTATGGGTTGTTTTGGACAATATGGTCTAACCTATAACCCCTCCTAATAGCCTAGAGCCCCAATTAGCCCTATTTTGTGAAGCAACCACCCTCAATTTTGATCACAGTGCTCAACCAACTATTTAGACATCTTAGGGGCATGGTAAAACTAAGGATTTCTTAGGTTTTAGGTCTCCAAAATGGACTGCAACTGATTGGGCTTATATTGTTCCTCTTCTTAGCACCTAACACATAGAGATGTTAAGTCTTTTAACTCAAACTCCTCCAACAACGTTCCTTGCTCCAACAACATGTTACAAAGTGTAGAAACAAATAGAGAAGAGCCCATTTCATTGGTTCAAGGGGACTCAAACTAGTGGAAGACATGAATTTACCATCATTTTTACACAAAACCCTAAATCAGGGTTTTACAAGCGATTTACAGTCAAACTCTTATTTCTTCCTTATAAAATAGTTTCAAAACCTCCAATCATGTTTAAACTAATCTCAGTTCATGTCACTATTGAATCATTACTGTTAGGGAGTATGATTGTAACATACAAGTATGGAAAAAGAATAGGAACAACAAAAATGCAGGAAAAAAACGTAGGAAAAAACTACAAAAAATAGGGAACTACTTCTTATATCTCCTCCAAACTTCATCATCATCTCCTCCATAGGCCTGAGGAGTCTTATATGCACATTTATAAACCTCCCAATCAGTTTGAATCGATTGGGCAACTAAAAACTGCCCACCAACCTCTCAAAACTGCCTGAACTATCCATTGTTTTCATTGTCTACAATGGGCATTAGAGGTTGATTACAAATTCACTATCACAAAACCCTCTAGGATGATGTTAACATGGATTTTAACATGAAAATGAGATGCACACCAGACACCTATGACAAATTGTCACTCCATTGGAGACTTATTAAGGATTTGACTGTCCTAGACCAATTATGACTTGACTGCCTTCTTGAAACTATTGGCACCATGGCCATACATCATTTGAAATCAACATGGAATCAACTTGAAATGGTCCAATGGACCTTATTACAACATAGGACAATATGACCAACATGAAAACAAAAAAAAAACTCAACATGAATCTCCTTGAATCGCTTGGTGCTCCTGCACCACAAACACCATTACCTTTGACACCAATGATGTGCAACCAATGATCAAAGAAGGATGCAGATGCATACCACTGTCACAAGAAACCACTATCATTAGCAAGCCACTTTTTCACTGTCACAAGCAAGAAATATAAGACCATATCTGTCATAGTTAGAGAATTCCAAACTATCACTATCATACCAACTATTGTCACTGATCATTAATAGAATACTATATTAGGAATACCATTTACTGTGCATTCACTATGATACTCCATCACTCCATTGTGCATAGGCAAGATGATACTTTCACTGTAATCCATATCAACTATTAAGAACAAGATTAGCATGCAAATCACTGTCACCATATTCTTGTCAGTATACTAGCATTGTATAGTAGTACAAAAAACTCATACAAAGCTCACAGACATTGTCCATAACCATCCTATCATTGAAATAAAATGTGAGATTTGTGAATCAAGATTAACACGATAGCCATTGTATCATCTACAATAAAAATATAATGCAATTTTGATAAACTATAAGATGTTCATATATATATATAATCAAAAATGTCAAAGTCTAAGAGTTTCCAACTCTTACAAATACACCATGATAAAGATCCCTGAACAACACATTCAAACCACTACATAAAGTAGTGGGCCAAGCTGTCTAACAACTAGTACATGATAAACATCAACTATGTCATTTTTAAAAAATATTTTAGTGGCCACTGTGTGAAGGTTCCTTCTTTCTCTTTTAGACGGACAACTCCATCTATTTTGTCTTCATAAGCAAGAGGTATGTTACTTGTGACTTTTAAAATATTTACATTTGCATCTCTTGTTCCTTTCAAATTGACTCCATGTACAATAGATAGTGAGTGAATCCACCCAATGCCCACAACAACACCATCAAACGGATCCAACACCCAAGCTTTATCCCCTTCTTGGAGTTTATCAATACATTTCTATAAAAACAAAAAAAAATACACATTATATTGAGATATAAAACATTCGATAACACACAGATAAACATTCAATAAATATTTATAAGAAACTAGAAAATGACAATAGGAAACTTGAAACCATGCACCTAACATTTTAAACAAAAAATTAACTTCTGGCTATTTGATACAGAATGGATGTTAGATACAGAAGGTGACAATATGTTAGCAGTGATGTGCCATGAAGATGTGGATGCTACAAGGACAACAAGTAATCATTTGATTGAGGTTATTGAATTTCTTGGAATAGAGGCTCTGAGAAGTGCTCTTATGGATGAGTTTCGAGTTGTGATATCTTTTGATGGGTCATATGTGAGCTATAGGCATTTAGCTATTCTATGTGACACAATGACATATTGAGGTCATTTGATGGCCATTACTTGACATGGTATCAATCGTAATGATATAGGGCCAATGATGAGATGTTCATTTGAGGAAACTGTGGATGTCTTTTTGGATGCTTCTATTTTTGTAGAAGGAAAGCCTCTCAGGGGTGTTACAGAAAACATCGTGCTTGGTCAATTATATCAATCTAACAATAGGATTGCAAGGAAATTCCATTCCTAAAAATGCCAGAAACACCAACATATGAGTTTGTGTCTTAACAGGTAAGGATTCAACTTCTTTATGGAAAAAACTAAATTTGTTTTTCACAAACAAAGCCAAGCAAATTCCTGCATAAAAAACCTTAACTTATCTAAGCTAATAGGAGATGTTTTCTTGTGAGAAGTAGCCTTACAACTTGTTTGATCTTTGTATTAGCTATATTTGTCCCATCATTTTAAATCTATATACACAAGGTCTGATATTTTGGTTATGGTAATTACTTCCACCTATGATTTGCTTTTGACTAGAGTCCTTTACTCAAAAATACATTTTCTAATACATTCTTAATTTGTGCAAGAACAACCAAAGTGGTTGGAGATACAATCCCTCGATGAACTAAAAATGAAGATGGGTCATGTGATAATAATGGTACTTCTAGTTAGAATGTTTGAAAAGAGTAAAAAAGTTTTGATTAACTCTAGTCTGGACTTGTTATGCTTCTCAGGGTCAGTGTTATTGTCATATGGTTGTCTTTTCCTTCTCTCAAAGTGTTGTCTCCTGGAAAAATCAATTTTTGACATCGGTGGAGAAGTGTTATCTTTTGTTTTTGACAACTATATGTAATGTCTTATGTCTTGGAACAAATCAGTTTTTGTATGTGCTTTTTTTTTATTATGATGAATAACAAAGAAGCAACTTTTTACTCTGAAAAAAATACTAACCCATTGCGAGGTACAAACAACTGGAGGGCAAGACTACAATAGTGCTAGAATGTACGAGTACTCCAGAAAGAGACATGGAATGGCAATGAAGGCCCCCCAACTGAGGACCATGACATCCCCAAACACAATGCACTAATCCATTGTTAAAATCTATGTATGCACTCTATTACAACTAAGCTCTAAGATTCCATATGTAAGTTATATGTTCTCCCTTATTTCCATAATCTATGTATACTAGCTAATTACACTTCACTACTATTCTAATCAACTTTTATCACATAGGTAATGATTACCCTTATTTACATAATAAAACAACCATTACTTACTTGAATAGTACTTACTTGCATGTGGTTTCATAGCACTCACCTCAAGTTCAGCACCACTACTACTATGAATATCATGCACATGCTTGTCAAGTTTAGCATAATCACTATCAACATTGACATGAAGTTGTGTAGCTTTGCAGAGAGCTCTATTGACAGGGCCTTTTTCTTTTCATTTTGCTTTCATATAATTCCTCTACATGTGGTTTAATCATCATGCAAAAATTAATATAAGTCAAGTAGAGAATGCAAAAGCTATAAATTTTTGTCCAAAAGAACATTTTAAGCATGAAGAATAACAAAACATTGGGATAGATTAACTTAAAACTTAAAGAATGCAAAAGCTATAAATTTTTGTATAAAAGAGGAATGAAAAAACATTGGGATAGATAACTGACAACAACTATTATATTACCTCAACTTCAGCACTACTATGACTGTGCTGCACATTCTTGTCTAGTTCATCATTATTGATAAATTGTTTAGGATCAAATCCCATTCTCTCATTCCCCTTTGGCAAATTGTAATGTTCTAACTTATTATCAATAAGGTCATATCCTTTATTAGAAACAATAGAAAAATCACCAAAGCAAAGTGTACCAGGCATGAGTAACTATTTGTTATAGCATCTAAGATGCATAAAATCTGAATAAGCCAGCTGCCTGACAATTTCCAAGTATGTTATTCTATCTAGAATAGTTTTTGGCAAAACAAAAGGGGTTCCTTCAAAACCATACACCTAGATCTTAGTACAATCATCACAAGCATACTAGTCTACAAGATAAATCATATGTGTCTATGGGTCATACCTTTTTGCAAGCACCCTAATCAATTCCACATTAATAAATACCTTCAGTACTACTAATCTCCCCAAATTTAGTCTCCACGGGTTGGATACAGGCTGGTGCCTATTCATTTTTCTGTAATGATATATGAATAGGTCATAACCCCTCATTGGATTCCATGTGTCACCCAAACTCTTATGCTTGTCCTCTAATTTTTCAACCTCGGGGTTCAATTGTACACTTCTTCTAGACCTCGGTCCAAAGCCATGGCATTGATCAATCAAGGCTTGATTTGCATGTCGGGTTTCTATTTTTTTCCTTTTGGCCTTAGGCGTTTCAAATGTGCCTTCCATAATATCAATTGCAGAATGAACTAGACCCTAAATTTTACTTTCTATTTTAACTGGTTTGGATGCTAGAAAAACCAATTCAGGTTCATGCACTTACTTGAAATGGTGATTTCTTCTCAGGTTTCTTCATCTCCAATCATTTCTACAATTCTCCACCTCTTCTGGATGCTCAAGGATTTTCAAAACCAACTAAAATTAGGATTTGGTTTATAATTCATTCAGATTTGGTTCATAAATGTTACTTGACGCAAGCTTTTCGATCATCAAAAATGCCATTAATGCATTTGAACAACGACCGTCAATTAACCTGTCATCACCATATATTTATCTCTTCAAAATATTTATGTCATTATGTCATATCAATATGATGGGTAAGGGTCGTCACTATATCGAAGGGACCAATATTCGTCTTTCTCATCAATGAAATCCTTAAGTCCTTGTGTCTTTGTTATATCGAAGGGACTTGAAATTACTTCATCCGATATCATGAAGTCCCTTCGACCTTTCCATCGAAGAAATCTTATAACTGTCTCTTTGACTTCTCATTGTTGCTTTGATGCATCCAGGGGCCCACTTTATATTAAATCATATCCTTTGGCCAATGTAATAGTTACCTTTTGTATTATTAGATTAGGGGGACTTTAAAGCAACTCTCATCAATATGATCCGGTCTCTTTGATGAGCTTTATGATCGTCAATATGAATCTCTTTATCAAAGGGACTTCAAAACACCTCCTTCCGATACAACGTAGTCTCCTTGATGTACTTCATGTTATTAAATGTGAATCCTTCCATCGGAGGGACCTTAAAACTTCATATCCTGATATGTTATATTCTCCTTGATGATGTTCTTTTATACAAATTATTTTGTCAAAGAGACTTTAGAACAACTCTTACTAATATGGTATGGTGTCTTTGATGATGTTTGTTTTATCAGGAAGACTTGAAAGTAGCTCCTGCCGATACGATATAGTCTCTTCGATGATGCTTACAATCTATCATGCAGATTATTCTATCAGAGGGACTTTGTAGTATCTCCTACCAATATAGTGTAGTGTCTTTGAACATGCTTATTCATGCAAATTGCTTTATTAGAGGGACTTCAAAATGACTCTCACCGATATGGTAGAGTCTCCCCAATATAGGTTATTTCCTATTAGGACTTGATAGCAAATACAGGTTACTAAGAAGATGACTATGGGAGAACAAAATAGGATACTTAAAGTGGTAGATTTATATGATGGACTGAGTGATAGGCTACATAAAGGAATCATAGTAAAATACTATTGGTCACTAGCTCAGGGTTAGGGTTTTAAAAGAAACAAGTCAACCCTATGCTATGGTTAACTCATGCTCATACTCCTTCAGAACCTAGAGTCAAGGGTATAAGACCTGGTTGTAATAGACTTGTGATCTGAAAAGTAGTCAATTTATATTACCAAATTTGGTAATTCAGGAGTTGCATTTTCAATCCAAAGAAAAAGATAATTAGTGTACATATTGGTAATCACTATTTATATCATAGAATACAGAACAACAAAGAAGTAAAATTGAAATTGATCATGGTGGAAAGGATCAAAAGAATTTTGAACTTATAAACCCTTAAGTATGACTAAGCCAGAGAAAATAGCAGACAGGGGAATAGCACTACAAGGAATGTGGAAGTAGTAAGGTGTTTGGACTGGAGAAGTAGATCTACATTCTTGAGCTCAATGTGGGACTTGCTAAATCTAATATGTTATTAGTATTGCCCTATTTGATGACATGGTCATAAAAAATGGAAGCATAGTCTATGCCCGCAAACCATTTGACAAATACATGTATCATGTGAAAGCATAGAGCAAACAGGTGAATTGTTTCACAAGGTGCTTTGAAGGTATGTTCACCTATAATCAATGCATGCAAACTATTGGATAGAATCCTTGGTTCCTAGAGTTCCAGACTCTAGCATGGGTTTCTAAAAATAGACACATCTATGATCTATATAAAGCCTTGCATCAATATTATCATGTACACTTATAACAACTCCCACATTCTCCCAGTATGTATCACTAAATATGTTTTCAATGGCTAAAGACACACGGCTTTTCAATGCTTCAATCTGTAAACAAGGATTGATCTTAGTTGTTGCAGATGTTGCAATTGTTGATTTAGCCTGACCAATATTCCAATCTTAGCTTGATACTTACATAGTTCATCTTCCCTCAACATCTACAAGAATTACACATTGAAATAACACTAATTGTAATTAGACATATGGAAATAAAATAATCCTAATCCCATCAAAGGTGCAACATAACCAAGATATTGATATCACTTAAACATCTCATATATACTACTTACTGATGCATTAGTACATAGCAGTGACTCTTCTAGTGCTAATTCAAGTTCTGGGAATTTTAGCAAGCCTACAAAGATTAAATTTTTTTAATCATTAACCATCTAAAATATACACCTGCTTTTCCAAATTTCACAAAGTTGGCAATTATGCTATAATTTTGCCATAAAGAATCTTACCTAGTGAGACATTCACAAAAACTAAAGAACATTACACAGTGGCAATTTTCTCACCTTCATGTATGGAGAGACATGACCTCCAAATATATATTTTTGGTGTACATCAGCATCCAAAATTTTATCATCTTTGCTAAATCCAGCAAAGCACTTTTAACTGTGAGGAATGTCTAGTCCCTCATCCAACGCCCCCTAAATACAAACAATAGCACCATAACTGAGAAAGTAGAAACAAAGTAAAATAGGAGTAATTATATTTCATTTAGTCCAAATTTAACAATATATATTAAATTAAAATAATCACTTAATCGAGTGCAGAAAGGCGTAACATACACTTTCAATTTCTATTAAAAATAAATAAAATACAAATTAAAACTAAATTTTAAGATAATCATATTTACGAACACAAATACATGCCATACCATTGCCAAAACCATATAGGAAGACAAAATTACAATTCACAATGGTCAATAAACAACCAAAAACACTTATGTGACTAAAACAACTTAACATACTGATTTGGATTTGGAGTTACATAGTTAAAAGTACAGAACCAGTCACAATCTTAACTTCAAGAACAAGCTACAACATATACAAATTAAATTGAATTCAATAATAATTAATAGAATGCCTAACTAAGCAGCAACCAATTCACATTTATGAGATGTAATTCTAAGTAACAAAAATCAATAACTAGCCAACCTTGAGAGCTCCAAAAACTCAGTTTCCAATAGTTGTCCTAACAAGAACCACATCCAACAGGGCCTTGAATAGCCTCCTGGAGTCACCTGGCTCCACACTGTAATCTTCTCCAGTGGCCTATCAACAATATCATAACAACAAGCATTTTCATTAAAGTATTGAATTTACCTAAATTGACATAAAGAGGTTGGCACATTCCCTACAAAATGTTCAACTAGGGAAGCAGGACAAAAAATGAAGATGATGTAAAAACAGGGCAATGGAAGGAACTCTAATGTATAGAAGGGAGTCCTACTATAAATACAACTATAGAAAGGAGTCCTAATATAAATACAACTATATAAGGGACTCCCACTACAACATCCCTTGTAAAAGAGCATTTGAGTAACCTACATTAAAAAAATTATCAACAAAAACTTAGCATCAAAACCCTAGGGTACAAGATTCATGGACAAATCAAAGAGTACAACAGTTGATGGATAATATAAATAAACCCCTCAGTAGTCCCTTAGATAACCAATGATAAAATACAAAGATTAAAAAAATTGATGCCAAACAAGTAATATTCACCATCCAACTTTAAATTACAAGGTTCAAAAAGTAATGCCAGATGCAAATAAAATTCCTTCACACAATGCCTAATATAGAATCTCTAATTTTGAAGCCATGTGTTTTACATATGTTATTATCAGACTTGCAATTTTAAATTTAATAAGAAAATGCATCAAATAACTCATGCATCACCTCCTCATTGCCAACATATTCATCATCCATCTCCAACTGCTTCAGCACCCAGCGGACTAACAAGAGACCAGTATAGTATGCTGCAAAAGCAAACGAGAGATACATAAATATCCACTATGATTTGCTTCTCTTGCAACTCTGGCCAAATATAAAACCTTGAAATAGATTTTTTTCATAAAAGTAAAGAGTCATGCATTTTCTCACATACGCAAAGCCTAAGTACATTTTTAACCAAAAAGCTCAAGCAACCCAGGCACTGAAAATATATCATATATAAATACCTCGTCTTCGCTTGAATTTGACCTAGTATCTCTTGAAATAGGCCTTAGACTTCTATGCCTTGACAAACACTTGCACAATTTTTTTTTGATCAAATAATGAATGAAACAATCAAGTAGAAAAAAAACACCAAAGGATTTTTTCTATTTTTTCCAGTATGAAACATTTTTTAAGGTTTTTTGCCATGAAATGTTAATGGATCTAGTTGTTTACTATGGCTGCTATGATTTGCAGTATGAAACATTTTTTTAAGGTTTTTTGCCATGAAATTTTAATAGATCTAGTTGTTTACTATGGCTGCTGTGATTTGCTTCTCCTGCAACTCTGACCAAATATAAAACCTTGAAACAGATTCTTTTTCATAAAAGTAAAGATTCATGCATTTTCTCACGTACACAGAGCCTAAAATACATTTTTTAACCAAAAACCTCAAGCAACCCATGAACTGAAAAGGATACAAATCACACTTCAAATTTGTACTTAGGTGTATTATATTTGTTCTTGTCCTAATTTATCAAGTGGATTCTCGCTCTATAATTAGTCTTCCCCTCTACACAAATCTTAAATCAACTAGAAGAACAAACTACAAAACCACAATATCGCTATTGTGATTTACAGTATGAAACATATTTTTAAGGTTTTTTGCCATGAAATTTTAATGGATCTAGTTGTTTACTATGGCTGCTGTGATTTACAGTATGAAACATTTTTTTAGGTTTTTTTCCATGAAATTTTAATGGATCTAGTTGTTTACTATGGTGGCTATGATTTTCAGTATGAAACATTTTTTTAAGGTTTTTTGCCATGAAATTTTAATGGATTTAGTTGTTTACTATGGCTGTTGTGATTTGCTTCTCCTGCAACTTTGACCAAATATAAAACCTTGAAATAGATTTTTTTTCATAAAAGTAAAGAGTCGTGCATTTTCTCACATACACAGAGCCTAAAATTCATTTTTTAACCAAAAACCTCAAGCAACTGAAGCACTGAAAATATATCATATATAAATACCTTGCCTTTACTTGAATTTGACCTAGTACCTCTTGAAATAGGCCTTGGACTTCTGCGCCTTGACAAACAACTACACAATTTTTTTTGTTCAAATAATGAATGAAACAATCAAGTAGAAAAAAAAACAGAGAAGGATTTTTTCTATTTTTTCCAATATGAAACATTTTTTTGGGTTTTTTGCCATGAAATTTTAATTGATCTAGTTGTTTACCATGGCTGTTGTGATTTGCTTCTCTTGCAACTCTAACCAAATAGGCTCTATTTCCTTATTTCTCCCTTTTGCTATGCATGGAGCTTCTCCAAATAGTGGAGGCCACCACATTCACCCATCATTTGAGTGGGTGCCCAAAGCGTTTTAAATAAAGAAAAGGATGAGTGGCTTCTCTGGTTGTTATTTTTGCTGCACGAATGATCTAGAAAATCAGATTCTGTAACTAGGCCTGTGGTAGCTCTATCCTTTTCATCATGGCAAAGTGAGACCAGAGAATGCAAAGAGGAGAGAGACCTGACCTGTGTTTCCTATATTCTCACTGTATGCTCAATTTCAAGGGTTTCCTGGCCTGTCAGGGCCACCACGTGGCACATTGCCTATGGTCGCAGGGTCGCTTATCACTCGCCCTCACTATCCAAAGAAAGATTTATGAAGTGTTCACCATGGATATGCATCCTACCACTTCGATTGACAAGGGCGTGCTCTTTGACCATGTGATAGGGCTTGTTATTGGTGAGACCATTGTAATTGGGGATAATGCACCATGTTACCCTCAGCAGCACCAACAAGCATGGCGATGACAGGCATCTAAAAATTGGCAATGGGGTTTTGATTGGCATCGGGCCTACCATTCTTGGGAATGTTAATATTGGTGAAGGGACTAAGATTGGAGCCGGGCTATCATGCTCATCAATGTGCCGGTCAATAGTACTGCTGTTGGAAACCCTACCAGATTAGTTGGGGGAAAGCATAATCCTACCAACCTCCACCTTCGTCTCTGCCTCAACTGCAACTACTGCATCCACATTCCAAATGGCTAATTCCTTGCTCCAAAAAGGTGTCGTTGCTGAATAGGATATGCTTAGATTTCTATGCAAGCCAACATTACGAGTATAGGAAATTAGACAATGGGATTATGCAGGGTGAGAGGAGAATAATGTCAGACAAGTGTAAGAGAGTGGAAATCTAGCTACAATGTCAAAACTGAAAGCTTCCTCCATTTCACTTTTGGCACGCATATTTTCTTTTATTTTCTACTATTTCCCACCCATAATTTTCCAACTTTAATATCATATTGTCTAAGTTTTATTTGTGTGACTAATTATTTAGTTGTGTTTTTTACTCGGTGATCAAATTAGTCATTTATTTAGTCATTTATAGTTGTGTTGCAAAAAATTAGTAGAATTTAGTCATTTTTAGTTGTCGTGACTAAAATTTTTAGTCACATAGTCATTTATTTGCCAAAATTCTACTAGCGGTGGATGCTCAAATCATATGACAAGTGTTAAGAGTAAGTTTAATAAGGTTGAAAAATTTGATGGTGGAGTAGTTAGGTTTGGTGGTGATGAAGCTACTAAGATTTGTGGAAAAGGTTCAATTAGTTTTGATGGAAAGCATAACATTGATGATGTACTTTATGTCAAAGGTTTAAAGCATAATCTATTGAGTTTTGGACAGATGTGTAGCAAGGTTACAATCTTATTTTTCAAGATGATGGATGTGAGTAATTGTTGTTGGAAAGAAGGTAGATGGAAATGTTTATCATCTCAAAGGTGGTGTTAGTTATTGCCTTATGACTCAAATCAGTGAGAGTTGGCTATGGCACAATAGATTGTGTCACATCAACTTTGATAACCTGGTAAGGATAAGTTCAGTCCAAGCTATGACAAATCTACTAAAGTTAAAAAAGCTGATTACTATTGTTCATAAGAAATGTCAGTTTGGAAAGAAAACAAGAAAAAGCTTCAAAAGCAAGGATCAGTCATCTACCAGACTATTGGAGTTGGTGCATATAGACCTATGTGGTCCTACTAGAGTAAGAAGTTTCTAAGGTGATAGGTATTTCATGCTATTTATTGATGATTTCTCTAGAATGACTTGGGTCACTTTCCTTAAGGAAAAATTAGAAGCCCTAGATAAGATTAAAACTTTTAAAGCAATAGTTGAAAATGAATTGTATATAAAGATCAAATGTTTGAGGTCTGACAAAGGTGGAGAGTTTACTTCTAATGAGTTTAACATGTTTTGTGAGAATCATGGGATAAAGAGGCATCTATCTACACCTAAAACTCCTCAACATAATGGAGTGGTTGAAAGGAAGAACATGACTATTGAAGAAGCTGCAAGGACAATGATAAAGGAAGCAAACCTACCAAAAGTCTACTGGAGAGAAGCAATTCATACTGTTGTCTACATACAGAACAGAGTATAGGTGAAAGAAAATGACACAAAGACTCTCTATGCACTATGGTATGGAAGGATTCCCACTACTAAATATATCAAAGTTTTTGGAAGAAAATGTTATATAAGAAGAGATGAAGAACTGCGAAAGTTTGATGCAAGACGTGATGAAGGAATTTTCCTTAGATACTCTAACAAAAGCAAAGCTTACTATTTCTATAATAAGAGGCTAAGAAAGATTGTTGAAAGTGCTAATGTTAAGGTTGATGAAGATATATAGAAGTTTTCAAAGATAAATGAATATGAATTAGATGAGTCTTCTTATGGAGAAAAAGAAGAAACTAAAGAAAAAGTAGTACAGGTTGAAGAAAAAGAAGCTCCAGAAAGAGAAGTACAAGTTGAAGAACAAGAAGCTCCAGAAAAATTCCTAAAACTCCTAAATATGTGTAGAAGCATCACACTAAAGATGAGATCATTGGTGATAAGAGCAAAGGTGTATTGACAAGAAGCAAAGCTGCTAAAGAATAGGTAAATCTATGTTTACTCTCCAAAGTTGAACCTAAAACTATGGTTGAGGCATGCAAGGATGAGTATTGGATTAAGGCTATGAAAGAAGAACTAATGCATATTGAGAAGAATTGGACTTGGGAACTTGTCCCAAGCCTAGAGAATAAGAATGTGATTGGAACTAAGTGGGTATACAAAAACAAGTTGAATAAGAATGGAGAAGTGGTAAGGAACAAGGAAATACTTGTATGTAAGGGGTACTCACAAGTGGAAGGAATGGACTATGAGGAAACTTTTGCTCTAATGGAAAGAATGGAGGCTATTAGGTTGTTTCTAACTTATGCAACACATAAGGATTTCAAGGTATATCAAATGGATGTGAATTATGCTTTTCTGAATGGTGAGTTGGAAGAGGAATTATACATAGAGCAACCAGATGGATTTTATTTGTTAGATAAACTAGATATGGTATACAAATTGAAGAAGGCATTGTATGGACTGAAGCAAGCTCCCAGAGCTTGGTATGCAAGGTTAGATAGGTATTTGTTGTAGCAGGGATTTAGTAAAGGGTTTGTAGACAATAATTTATACATAAAGGTAAGCAAATATCAAATCTTGATTGTTGAGGTCTATGTGGATGACATGATCTTTGGTGGAAATTAAGGTATGTGTAAGGACTTTGCAAAAGAAATGCAAAAAGAATTTGAGATGTCAATGTGTGGAGAGATGAACTTTTTCCTTGGGCTGCAAATTAATCAGATAGATAAGGGCATTTTCATTTCACAATCAAAGTATGTCAAGGAACTATTGAAGAAGTTTGGAATGGAAGATTCTAAACCAATTTGTACCCCCATGACAATTGGTTTCAAGATAAGCAAGAATGATGAATCCCCTAAGGCTAATCAGAGAAAATATAAATCAATGATTGGAGGACTGCTATACCTAACTGCTATGAGACCAAATATCACGCATGTAGTCTATCTTGTGGTAAGATTTCAAGAAAATCCTAGAGAGTCACATCTCATCACAATGAAAAGGATATTCAAATATTTGAAGGGCACTCTGGATAATGGTTTATGGTATCCAAAGAGAAATGAATTTACCATAAGTGCCTACACAGATGCAGATTGAGCCAGATGTGTAGATGACAGGAAAAGTACAAGTGGTGGTGCATTCTTTCTTGAAGATAGAATTGTATCATGGATAAGAAAAAAGCAAGATTCAGTGTCTTTATCTACTGTAGAGGCAGAGTACATTGCAACTGCATCTTGTTGTACACAAGTGTTATGGATGAGACAAACCTTGAAGGATATCAAAATTGAGTATAATGATCCAATTCCTATCTTCTGTGATAATACCAATGCTATTAACATTTCAAAAAATCTGGTGATGCACTCAAGGATAAAGTATATTTCAATTAGGTATCAATTCATGAGAGAGAAGGTTGTAGAGAATGAAGTAAAGATGGAGTATGTGCCCACAAAGGATCAGGTTGCTAACATATTCACTAAGGCTCTTCCTAAGGATACATTTGAGTATCTCCAGGAGAAGTTAGGGGTTATTCCCCCTCCTTTGAACTAGATGCATAAGGAAATGCATTAGTTCAGTGGATTTCAAGATTCATTCTTCTCTGGACTGATGTTGGAGGCTACCTCTCAAGGGGAGTAGGTAGTGGTATTGATGATTGTTGTAGTCAGGGGGAATAAGAGTTAGTATAGGTTGGTGTGTACTCCTAAGGGGGAGTATTCAAAGCAATTGAGAATAGTGAAAATATGTGCAGTATCATAATCAGGGGGAGAAATTTGGAGAAAGATGTGTCACCCTTTTCCATTGATGTCAAAGGGGGAGAGAGTTCATGTGAAAAACAAAGGGAGAGAAAGAGAGTAAGATGTATAAAAGAAAGGGGGGAGTGAGATTGGTGTAGAGTTGTGTCATGATGGTTTTTCACACCATATGTTGCCATCAATGACAAAGAGGGAGATTGTTGCAAGTACGTGCTAATAGGTGTTGTCATTGATGTCAACATGTTTGTGTTGTCATTGGTGTCAACTGTGTCTTTTGATGTTGCAGTTGTTATTTGATTAAGTTGTTGTATTAAAGTGATCTAAATGTCTTGTAGAGGTGCTAATGATGTTATTAGATTGTTCATATTGCTGAGTTTCTAATTGCTTTTGAGAAATTTTGATTAATATTGAAAACAGTGTGTTGAAGAGTCTTCAGGCTTATAGAATACTATCCAAGTTTTTTCTCCGCATTTCTTCTATGTTAGAGATCTGAGTGTGTAGTTTGGATATGTTGTCAATAAGTGTTTGAAGATGCTAAATCTAGAATTTGGTGCTCCAGATTACTATACAGTGAAAGTTATGTTCACCAGTTTGAGAACAATATTTGACAGTGTTTCTGAGTTGTGCAAAGGTGTCTAGGAGAAGGTATTTTGCTCCACATTCCTCTGCAAAAAGGTTTCAAGTGCTACAGTTCTGGATATGTGTTCATCAGGATCTTACCTATCTTCCTTCTAAAAGGCTTGTGATTTGGTGCTCCAGAAAGTAATTTATTGTGTGGCAGAGTTCAACAGTGTTGTTGTGTTCAGGTGAAAGTTGTTGTGTTCGAGTAAAAGTTGTTGTGGATGAATTTGTTGGTTTCCAGGTGACTTCAAGATATTCATGGATGTTTCTAGATTGTTTTAAACCCCTGTGTATGGTCCACAAGTTATGGTTATGATCATGGAAGCATGTGATCAAGAATTCCTTATGTTTACATTGTTTGGCCGACCTTGAATGTTTGCAAAGTTGATTTGGTGATTATGTGAGTGTTGTTTAGTGTGCCTAGATGGATTTGGGTCTAAGCTAAGGCATAGAGTGGTTTTCCTTCATTCCTTTATGTTGTGGAGAGTTTAGGTCTAGACCTAATCCAAATATTAAGTATTTGTCGACCTTGGAGATTGTTTCAAGGAGTGATGATTGTGTTACCAACCTTGAAGATTGTTCCAATGGTAATGATGGTATAAATAAGTGTCAAGGATTCATGGATGAGTGTGTGTAAATGGGGGATATGATGTTGTGATGTGAATTTGATCAAGACAGCAAGGGATTTCATGTGTTAGGCTACCAGATGCAGTGAGCAGAAGGTGTCTACAATTTTTGGTGATCCTGTGAAGGTGTTGAGTTTTTTGTGATTTATATTGAGCTTCATTGGAACTAAACTCCATGCATAGGTTAGATGCAATTATATTAGTTCAAAGCATGGCAGTGAGCCATTCTTCTCTTTCTTCTTTCTTTCTCAGTGGGCAGTAAGTCCACTTGGATAGTGAACATTCTCTCTATGGAAGTGACCATTGTAATTTGGTATTATTACTACATTATATTATGAGCTAATCCTCACCATGGTTTTTCCCTTTTATGGTTTTCAACGTAAAAATTTGGTGTTCTCTTGTGCATGGTGTTGATGTGTTTAAGTTTCTGTTATATACTTTTCATGTTTAAACTTCATAACAAATTAAGGGTTTAAGTGAACTGATGTGGATGTGATTATGTTTTGAAGTTTGTGATACAACTAATTCACCCCCCCTCTCAGTTGTCTTGTGCCTTCAACATAGGGTACTACCACAATAATGGGTTACACTTTCTAGGACATCCTAATTTTTGCTGAAATCACATATTTTTAGAAAATATTATGATTTAAGCCTTGAAAGGTTCCATTTAAAGGATTTTAATTGAAGAGGGTTTGATCAAACCCCCTTGGATAGAACCTCGCTAGTTTTAAACCATACCTATAATGGAGTCTCCTCTACACCTATTGAAATGCTGATAAAAAACCACTTTTGATTTACCTTTTGGGGGATCAAATGGATTCATTTAAAATTTATCTTTTGGAAGTATGTAGTCCTTATTATAAGCTTCCCAAAATGTATAATTTTAAATATATTTAATTTGATTATTATATTTATTTTTTATTTCTTGTGAATGTAGGTTTTTCACCAAACATCAAGTTCTATATTCTACACACATGGAAAATTAGTAAATTAGTGAAAAAAATTCTGAAAAATATTTGCGCCCTAGGTATTGATGTCCTTGTTTCAACAAAAAAAGAAATTTGAATTTCAATACATATAGAAAAAGTTATGTTTTACGAAATACACCTATGTCTAAATCATAATTGGTTTGACTTCAAAACTTAATTAAAAAAAATTCAACAAAACATTATGAAACCAAATGCATGCCCTATATATCGGTGTTACCAATCTAAATTCAAAAGAATCAGAATTTTATCCTTTGTATAAAAAATGTTATGCGCTACAGAATACACATCACTTTAAAAAAATGTTGTTTACTATTAAAAACTAGTTATCAAAGGTGACGCAAAACATTTTACAATTTAACTCCAAATTTTTTTTTAAAAATATATTTAGAATCTACAAAAAAAAACCTCACAAATCACTAGTTCGTATCATCTTCAAATTCCTAACGGTTTAGTAGCTATAGGTGTCAAAAAGTGAAGATTTAGTTCAAAATGTTGATTTCAATGTCAAGTTTGGCCAAAAAGTGTAACCCACTATTGAGGGATGACCCCAAAAAATAACACATATATAATGTCCAATCCACATATACCATATTCTCCTACTCTATGCATAACAATATCACCAAAATAATAAAAGAATATAGTCCTCAAATTATAAATTCATAATAGCATATAAAATATCTATCTAATATAAAAGGGTTGGCCTTATGTATCCTCCCCCCTTAGAATTAGGCTTCCTCCTATAAGCCCTCAAGGAGGAGGAAAGTGTAGCTTACAAAAATGTCAATGCATGAAGAGGGTACATAGTTAAAAATCTAAGAAGAAAATAATTGACCATTCTAGACTAGGTTGTTACTAGGCTTAAGTCTATAAGAATTCTCATGCCACCTCCTTCCATCTCCCTATACAACCTACTAGGAGCTCCTTTTGAAAAGTATATTTGTAATACATGAAAAAAATTACACTTACTAGTAGTATCAATAAAACAAAAGCTTTAAAAATCAATAACCAGTAATTTTTGAAAAGGTAAAGCATAAATCAAAATCAAAATCTAATCTAATAATAAAATTTCAAGTGTGGCCACCAAAGTTAAAGAATATTTTAAATCCTATAAAAAATTTGAACAAAAGAGTTCCTGAGGCAAGGGAACATATCAAATTAAATTGGCTAAGCATCCAAAAGTAGAAAAAGAATCATCCATTTTGCTGGTTATAATTCAATTAAATAAATCCACAACATACATAAAATTAGAAAATAAATCTAATAGTCAAATAAATTTGTAACACAAAAATTACTTCGTGACTATAACAAGCCACTCGAAAGGGAAGGTGTATGGTTGTCTTAACCTCAATACTTAATCTAGGATAAACCTACTCATTGGATAACCTATGTCTATCATCATCCCTATATTCTTAAAACACCATCATAATCATCTTACAACATTCACATGTACAAAGGTACATACAACAACATGACCCAAACATATCCCCAAAGTTCCCAAAGTGTTGACAACTTAACTCTGATACTAAATGTAATGCCCACCTGTACACAATGCACAAGTGGGCACACACTTATGTAACTATAAATTTTTTTCCTAAGCATAATGGCAATACCAAGATTCAAGGAACATTTAAATGACTATAATTAAATTGGCAAGGAACTTTAAATGCAACCCATACCCTATTTATTCCATAGGTAATTTTAACAACATTAAATTATCTAATACTTCAATTGATAAAGTTTAATATAGTATGATAAATTTTCTATAATCATAATACAATCATCATGTACATAAATTCATTTAAGAACCTAAAAAAATAACAATATAGATAAATTTGAAGAGTTTATTATGAAACTTTATAATATTTTGTAGTTGGAAAAAATACGTATTTTCTCTTAGGCTTAAAAGAAAACTATATAATTATATTACTAATTTAACTTATAATAGTTTCAAGAAAATATTCCCTAAATATATTGAACTAAATTCATAAAAATGATTTAACCAAAATATAACAATAATCTCGATTAAACTGAAGTTAATTTGTATGATAATTTTTAGAATGGTTCAACTAATAAACATTTTACTAGCATATACTCCAACATTATTTCTAAATCAAGACATAACTAAATTCTATTAACACTATATGGAAAGTCAGTGACATATTTTGGAAAAACGATAACTTAAATTAGAAACCTTACTCACTATTTTTAATTACTATAAATAATTTTGATGAATTGATAAAAACAATTAAATATAAAAGATAGCATTTCCTTTGTATAAAGTAACCAAAAAGATATAAAGTTTAAAATCCTATTCTTTATTATTTTATTATAAATTCCATAATTTAATTAGTTCTATTAGTTTAAAAGGCTACTTAAAACAAGAGGATACTTAAAACAAGAGACAATTAATTTGATTTAAATAATTAAATAACTTAATTAAAGGATAGTTAAAAATTAACTTATTTTATTTTATTATTAATTATCAATGAGAATAACAACTCTTAAAAAAAAAAAAAAAATTATTAAAATAACATAAATAAGAAACTACAATTCAACTAAAAATAATTAAAGCATAAAAAAGTTGGTTACTTCTAAATTGATTAACATACACCCAATAAAACAATCCTTTTTTCCTTTTTTTCTATTCATTATATCTAATCCTTTTGTGTTTTCTTGCTTTTTTTGCTCCTAAATTCCTATTTTTCTCCCTATATCTTTTTTATCTAATTTATTTACATAACTTCTTTTATAGGTTTATTCAAATTGTTGGTTTCATAAGACAAATAATATTTTGTGTTTTCTATTTGTGTTGCAGGTTGAAACAGGAAGAAGGATTTTCAATTTTTAAATTTGCATATACAGAGACTGAATAAATCTAAATTGAAATATATTCATTTGCAAGAATATATATATATATATATATATATATATATATATATAACAGGGGATATCAATCTTTGAATAAACATTTTAATTTTTTTATTAAGAAGCATGGTGGAAGGCGTAGGGCTAGGTTTGGGTACCTTATGCCCCCATGGGAGCTGTAGGCCCCAACCCGTGGGTAGTCATGGGGCTTCCCATGACTGCCTCAGCCTACTAGGTAGCGCCCAACACAAGCTACCAGGGCCAACAAAAAGCTCCTTCAAAATTAATATAAAGTTTTTTAATAAACTTTATATATATATATATATATATATATATATATATATATATATAACCTTCACAACTTTTCTAATACAACATATACATAGAAATAAATATTAATTTTAACATTTTTGAAGATTAATACAATACCATATATATATAACCTACAACTATTCGATTATAAAAGTAAATACGCATAAACTCAATTTATTCAATACTAAAATAGAAGTTCACATAATTAATTGATTAAACAAAATTCCTTTAATAAATTATTTGCATACTTTTTCCTTTCTTAACTAATTGATTCATCTCAATACACCATAAATTGTTCAAATTAAACTATATAAAACAATTAACCCTTTAAATATACAATTTTAACAAATGGATTTAAAATCCATAACTACAACTTTACATAATGATCCACAAGGAAGAGTTTCAAGCTCTTGACATATTGAAATTTGACCACACAAGTCTCCAGAAAACCTTTGCAAATATCTTGCACACATCACACAAACATGGATGGTTAGGCATGCTCCCCTCCCTACCACAGGATTGGATAACCAACCCACCTCCGAGCTAGGAGATCTTCCAAGAACATATGTTTCACATACAACTAACCAATTTGACAACAAACATATAAATACACAATTACAACAAAATCCATAGTATGACTCACAAACTATGAATCCTTATGGATTGGTACAGTCACGGTAGGAGGGTTCATAGAATGAACTGTCTGGACTGTGCAACAAGAGTAAACACAATGGAAACAACTCAAGGAAATGGAACAAATGCAGATTCAGTCATTCAGTATATCAAAGAATTCAAATATAGATTGGTCGGCAACATGCAGGCTTACAATTAGGGCTCACAAGCCTGATTACATACATGCACAAGATAAAGCTTTGAAGTTGCTTTGCACAAAATATAAACTAAGGATTATCAATCAATCGCTAACTACCTTCCTAAGGATCTATTACATCATTATATATCATCTCCAGACCAATAGATTCCTCCGTGTCGGCCAAGGAAGATCACAAACTACAATGAAGAGCTATAACGTGTGTACACATATAGGTCAGACCTAAATGCATAGAACACTTCCTCAAATGAATGGAATGATGTACGGCTCTTCGAGGAAGGTCGGCCACAAACCAAAGATCATTGACTGATGTGTCATTAGGTTTTGCAAGTCAAGGAATGATCTGCAAGCCTTCTCCTTCCGTTGATTGTCTGAGACTGTCAGGATGCTCTACTCTGAGAAAATAGTTGATCTTCTTATAGCAATAACTTTCCAATAACTGATCCAAATGCTCTGAATTTTGGATATGATGTAGATGAATGAATGTAGATGCTAATTCCAGATCCGCAATGTGTGAAATGCAACTATGGCCAAATACCGGACCAAAAGCTGAAACTGCTTCTGACTAAACTGCCTGAACTGAACTAGAAAATGCAAAGAAACAAACGAAACTGCAAACAAACTGAAACACAAATATTTCTGGTTGATGTAAGATTTCTCTTGAATTAGGGATGCTCCTACATCAGACATCTAGGGTTATTGAAAAAGTGAGTCCCTCACTTTGCTAGGGCTAGGGGAGAACCAAGATGGTCCACCTCAGCCTGAGAAATCCAAGATGAGTCTTCTTTTGGTCTACCTTTCCACTTCACAAAATATTCTTTGTATTGCCCTTCCTCTAGTGTTGTGTCCAACTCTGCTGTCCAAAATGTCTTCAATTTGCTCCAATTCTTGTTGTGGTAACTGCTTCTTCAAGTCTTCTTCCATGATATCACTAAACTCTGCTTCGTGATACTGATAAAGCTCTGTAATGTTGAAAATAGGTGATATACCGAATGTCTCTGGTAACTCCACTTCATATGCATTTCCTGAATCAAATTTTTTGAGTATCTTACAAGGTCCAAACTTCTTCATCTTCAACTTGTTATAAGTCCCAACTAGAAATCTCTATTTTCTCAAGTACACCATTACTTCATCTCCCACTTCAAATTCCTTATGTCTTCGTTTCTCATCTTCTTTTTCCTTATACTTACTATTCATATTCTCCAAATGCTTCTTCACTTGATTATGCACTATCTTCATGTGATCTAAAAATTCTTCTGCTTCTACACTTTTCTTTGCTTCCATATTGATGTCTCTTAATTCTGCTACTCCTCTAGGTGTTACTCTGGTAACAATATCAAAAGGTGTTCTTCCAGTACTCCTATTTACTGAATTATTGTATGCAAACTCTGCTTGTGAAAGAATCAAATCCCAACTTCTTGTCTTGTCTCCAACCAAACATCTCAACAAGTTTCCCAAACTCCTATTCACTACCTCTATCTATCCATCAGTCTGTGGATGAAAAGTTGTACTGAACTTCAAATCTATCTTCATCTTCTTCCAAAGTGTCTTCCAAAAGTATCCAACAAATTTTGTATCTCTGTCTAAAACTATACTCTTAGGTAATCCATGCAATCTCACAATCTCCTTGAAAAATAGGTTAGCTACATGCACTGCATCAGTTGTATTCTTACAAGGTATGAAATGAGCCATATTTAAAAATCTGTCAACCACTACAAATATTGAATCATATCCTCTTTGTGTCTTAGGCAATCCCATTACAAAATCCATGCTTATGTCTTCCCAAGGTCTCTCCGGTACTGTCAAAGGTGTATACAATCCAGTATTCTGACTACTCCCTTTTGCAACTTGACAAACTCTACAACTCTGCACAAATCTCCTAACATTCTTATGCATCTGAGGCCAAAAGTAGTTTTCACTCACCAAATCCACTGTCTTATCAATGCTAAAATGTCCTGCCAATCCACCACTATATTTCTCCTTGATCAAATTATCTATCATCGAACTTCTAGGTATGCACAACTGGTTTCCTTTGAACAACATATCTTCCTAAATGAAATAGTCCAACCACTTACTCATATCTATCACAACAGGTTCCTTACATGCTTTCCAAGGTTCTGCAAAATCAGTGTCTCCCTCATACATTTTCTTCAATTCATCAAAACCCAACACTTCAACTCTCATTTATGTCAACAAGTTTCTTCTTCTACTCAATGCATCAGCAACTTTATTTGATTTTCCACTCCTATGCTTCAACACAAAAGTATAACTCTACATGAACTCTACCCTTCCTATATGTCTCTGACTCAACTTACCTTGACTATTCAAGTACTGTAAAGCTTGATGATCTATATACAACACAAACTCCTTAGGCAACAAGTAATGTCTCCACTTCTTCAAGGATTGAATTATGGCATAGAACTCTTGATCATAAACTAAATATCTTTTCCTTGCATCATTCAACTTCTCACTGAAATATGCTATTGATCCACCTTCTTGACTTAATACTGCTCCAATTGCATTTCCACTTGCATCACAATCAACTTGAAATACCTTATTGAAATCCAGTAATGCCAAAATAGGTTTCTTTGTCACTTTCTACTTCAACAACTCAAAACTTTTATCTTCTCTAGATGTCCACTTGAAATCCTTTCTGTCACCTCTCATTGTTTCTGTCATATGGTTACAAACTGAACTAAAATTTTTTATGAACTTCCAATAGAAACTAGCTAATCCATGAAATGATCTAACCTCTCCAATGCTCTCTAGTGTAGGACATTCAACTATTGCTCTTAATTTCTCAGGGTCCATCTTCAATCCTTCCACAGAAATCACAAATCCCAAGTATACCAACTCTTCCTTCATGAAACTACACTTTTTGATATTTATCAGCAATTTCTCTTCTCTCAGTCTCTGTAAAACTTGTCTAATATGCCACAAATGTTCTTCTTTTATCTTACTAAAAATTAGAATATCATCCAAGTATACAATCATAAACTTACCCAAGAATTTCTTCAGAACTTCATTCATCAATCTCATGAAAGTACTCGGTGCATTTGTCAATCCAAAGGGCATCACTAACCACTCATACAATCCTTCATTGGTCTTAAAAGCAGTCTTCCATTCATCTCCTTCTCTGATTCTGATCTGATGGTATCCACTCTTCAAATTTATCTTTGTGAACTATCTTGATTCACTCCAACAATCCATAATATCATCCATCCTAGGTAAGGGAAATCTATACTTAGCTGTGATCTTGTTTATTGCTTGGGAATCAGTACACATTCTCCATTCTCCATCCTTCTTCAATGCCAAAATTGCAAGTACTACACAAGGACTCAAGCTTTCTTTGATCAAACCTTTCCTCAACAAATCTTGTATCTGTCTATTCAATTCTTCATTCTCTGTCTGTGTCATTCTATATGTTGCTTTGTTAGGCAAACTTGCTCCCAGTATAAGATCCATGTGGTGACTGATACTCCTTATAGGTGGTAATCCTTCAGGTACATTATCTGATATGATTTCTTCATACTCTATTAGCAATTTTCTTATCTCCTCCAATTGTGTCTCTTTAGTCTCCTTCTTCAATGTTTCAAGCTTCTTAGGAATCAAGGCATAACACATTCTCATGTCTCAAACCATCAAGAAATTTTTTTCCATCTACCAAATAGATTCTAGCACTCCCACATACTTCACTCTTAGGATCATCCTCCAAAGGAATCAAAGTAATTCTCTTCCCATTTGTTGTTGTAGTGTATGTATTCTTTCTCCCATCATGTATAGCTTTTCTATCATACTACCAAGGTCTACCCAATAAGATATGACAAACATCCATAGGCATAATATCACACAAGACTTCATCATGATAAGATCCAATATGAAATTTCACCAAACATTGTTCACTCACCAGTACCTTATGATCATCCTGAATCTATGCTATCTGATAGGGCCTAGGGTGTTTCAATCTCTCCAACTTCAGCTTAGTCACCATCTCCTCTGAAACTAGGTTATCTGAACTACCACTATCAATCACAACTTTACAACACTTACCTCTTGATTTGCATCTAGTTCTGAACAAACTTTTCCTCTATGGTGGTTCCTCATTTGTCTCTACTTGAAATAGTGCTCTCCTTGTCACAAGTGATTCTCCTTTCTCAAGTTTGCCCACTGAACTGGCTAATTCAACAGGTTCTTCTTCAACATAGGCTGTTCTTCCACTGATTTTTGTCCTCTTACTTGTACTACCTAGATTACATTCAAATGCTCTATGTCGTTCACCTCCACACTTGAAACAAGTACCTATGAATGTTCTCTTATCAAATCCTCTTCCTTCTCTTCTGTATCCTTCATGCCAGTATGCACTAGGGTTTCCTCTCCGATGGTAAGCATTGTTATCTCTGTCATCCTCCTTCAACAGGTTGTCAAACTTGTTCTACTCCGGATATGATCTGTCTCCTCTAGAAAATGTCCTACCTCTCTAAAATTTACCTCCTCTGCCTCTCTGTCTCTGATCATGTCTTTTATCCAGATTCTCTTCAACTTTCAGGGCAAACTAATTTGCTTCTTCCAAAGATGTAATCCTTACCAAGCTTAGTTCTTCTTGAATGTTCAATCTCAGTCCATTGATATATCTAGCCACTTTCGCCTTATTTGCTTCACTATGTCCCATCCTTATGATCATTTTATGAAATTCTTCAGTGTACTCCATAGATTTCTCCTTTTGTCTTAGGTTTTGCAATCTCTTCAACAACTCCAACTCATAGTCAATAGGTATAAACTGATTCTTCAACTTTGTCACCATCCTATCCCATTTTGTAATCTTTTCTTTTCCTCTTCTGTTTCTTTCCACCATATAGTAGCATGTCCTTTCAACTTGGTCTTTGCAAATTCCACCTTCTTCAGATCTTCAATTTCCTCATATTCAAAGTATTCTTCCATGTCATTTATCTAGTCAATCAATTCTTCAGGGTTCAAATTACCAGTATAGTTCGGCACATCAACTCTAGGTCTCTTTCCAATCTTTGAAATAGCTTGCAACATCTTTACTTGGTATGATTCTTCCTCTTCATCACCTCCTAGGGTTTCGCCAATTTGTTCAACAGATTGAAATTCTTCTTCCTCATCGCTCTCAACATTAGGTCTCGGTGTCAATCCTCTTCGCCTATCTTCTTCGACAACATCTAATCAAATTCGCATTATTTTCATCATCTCCAACATTTCATCCATTCTACCAGCCATTGTTCCAATAGCAACAAATCTCCTCAGCGGCATTCTTCCTAGGACCAAGTACAAACTACCTCAGCTTAGGTGATCAGGCTACAAGGTGCCAACTGCTTCTTAATCGGCAATCGGTTATGACACAAGTAACCTGCCTCAATTCGGTGATCTGTCCACAACAAGATCTTACAGAATTCCCTCACCAACTTTACTCAATTCATTTCCCAAGATTTGAACTTTCACTCTGATACCACTTGGTGTAGTCACGATAGGAGGGTTCACAGAATGAACTATCCGAATTGTGCATCAAGAGTAAACACAATAGAAAAAACTCAAGAAAATGGAACAAATGTAGATTCAGTCATTCAGTATATCAAAGAATTCAAATACAGATTGGCCAGCAACATGCAGGCTTACAATTAGGGCTCACAAGCCTGATTACATACATGCACAAGATAAAGCTTTGAAGTTCCTTTACACAAAATATAAACTAAGGATTATCAATCAATCGCTAACTACCTTCCTAAGGATCTATTACATCAATATATATCATCTCTGGACCAATAGATTCCTTCGCATCGGCCAAGGAAGATCACAAACTCCAATGATGAGTTGTAACATGTGTACACATATAGGTCAGGCCTAAATGCATAGAACACTTCCTCAAATGAATGGAATGATGTGTGGATCTTCGGGGAAGATTGGCCATGAACCAAAGATCATTGAATGATGTGTCATTAGGTTCCACAAGTCAAGGAATGATCCACAAGCCTTCTCCTTCAGCTGATTGTCTAAGACTGTTAGGATGCTCTGCTCTGAGCAAATAGTTGATATTCTAATGGCAATAACTTTTTGGTAACTAATCCAAATGCTCTGAATTCTAGATATGATGTAGATGAATGAATGTAGATGCTAAGTCTAGATCCGTAATGTGTGAAATGCAACTGTGGCCAAATACCAGACCAAAAGCTAAAACTACTTCTAACTAAACTGCCTAAACTAAACTAGAAAATACAAAGAAACAAACTAAACTGTAAACAAACTAAAATGCAAATATTTTTGGTTGATGGAAGATTGCTCTTGAACTAGGGATGCTCCTGCATCATGGATTCTTCAAAAGGGGGAAAGAGGGGATGATCATCCCTCTTGGGGGACATATAGCAAATTCTTTTCACAACATGTAATGCCCCACCAAGGAACGCAGAGGATAACACAACTAAGATTACAAAAAACACAACTTTTTTTTAAAAGAAGGAAATAACAACGAAATGTAAATCATAATTATTCATAACATCTAAATTGAGCTTTATCCTCTAGGGTTCCATAGCTGCATTACTAATGAACTAAAACAAGTTCTAACCAAAATTATGAATTAACTAACAACCACAGTTCATTCTAAATCCATTTGCATCAGATGAATAAACACATACAATTCCATATTATAACATCAGACAAGTAATCATTAAGGTCCTATATAAAGGATTACAAGTACATAAACAATTCCCTTTACATGAGGGTACACCATTACATTGCTTACAATATTGCTTTCCTAATTACATCAGAGTACATACATCAAGAATAATAGTACATGATTCTACAAGGCAAGAACATAAATATCTATCTCCTTGAGCTAGATCAAGATCTGAAATCTACTACAAGTAATACATCCTTCTTACTCACGATCAATAGCAAGAAAACTAATGGAGATAAAGTACAACCACCTAACCATGTGGAACCCTAAGGTCCACCCCCCGTGCTAGGAGATAACATAAGGTCCCACAACATAAAATAGTCAGAAAGATAGAAGACTAACAGGTGCAAGGACTACACATGGCTCCAATACAACACGGGTCAATATGAACAACACAAGTAACTCAAACATCACTTCCAGAGGCAATCACACAATAAAAGGAGAAAACACACTAAGGAAATGCTAGGCTATAGTAGGGAAGAGTGTCATCGCATGGTCCTAACATGGGTTATCTTGACAGTCTCTCACTAGATGCCAGCCCCCATCCATGGGTTATCCTGGCCCTCCAAACACCGGCCTCCATCTATGGTTATCCTGGTAGTCTCTCACTAGACACCGGCCCCATAGGGTGACACATGTGGAACCAACATTCCTTTCATGAGGACAAGGAAGTTGATCTTGCCAACCACGGCCTTCTCATCCCATCCTTAGCTTGAACGAGCACTACAGGCATGGGTGAGGCATCCAATTATCTTATTTAGTGTGGAAACTACCCAACCCTCTAAATTTATTATTAAGTTATTACTGGATTAAAAACTTCCAATGGATTATCCCAGCATCCACTTTAGGCACCGGCCCCACATTGTAAGCCACTCCCCTACCTGCATCTAGAAGACCCTATCCATGAAGCAAGACAATTACCATCACAATGACAAGTAACATATACAATGTAAGGCATTTACCTTCTTGCATACAAAACATAATCACAGGGACCAATTCTTATATCCTTGTCCCAAAACATTAACCAAGCATGAACTATCGCATTCTCATCATGATGCATTTACAACACAAAATACACATCATTTCACATCACACAGAGCAAGGCATTATCCATCTTGCATAGTCATCATAACCACATGAATAGGTACACTGAGCAAGGCATTAGTCATCTTGCACATGTATCATACCAACATGAATAGGAGGCAACATTTCAAGAATGCATTTCATTCAACTCACATGATGCACACAGAGCCAACCCCCACACAATCATACCCTCCTAGGCCTCTGGAAACAACTTCCCTAAATGACACAATACTTGACACCATTGAAAACACAATGGTTTCATATCACATTCACTCTCAAAGCACATCATAAACTAATACCCTTCAACAATTTTTTTTTTAAGGAATGTAACATTAATCCAAGCATGAACAATCATGTAACAATTATAAAGTGAATTTATCTCAACAATACAGAACTATAACTTTCTAATCACCAGTAGCAGTTACAATATGATCATAAGATATAAGTGTCCATGAGTAACAATATTTTAACTAATAATTCTCAAGACTTATTTTAATTTCATTTTATTAAAATGATTGCAAACAAACTGCAAATAACTCTAAGGTATACAAATTAAACACAACAATTATTTACAATATTTACAACTGATGTAGATTTCATTAATAATCTACACAATTTTGTAAATACTATTAAATATAACTGTATAAGCAAGGTTAAAAGCCTATAATATTAGAATGCTATAAATCTCTTACATTAGTTAGAATCACAAGATACAAAACCTGAAGCTACAATGAAAGAACCTTGTTCTAAGGTTAGCTTGAGAGGAAAGAAATACAGGAACAACAAAACATTCCTATAGATCTAACATCTTCATCAAATCTACCACACTTTTAACCACATGCATATGATAGGGTCATAACACATTTAAAGGATGGTTCAAACCAAGTAGAAGTATCATGGCTAAAGCAACTCAAGAGTCAACACTAATAGGGAACAATTAAAAGAACAATCTTTTTCTAGGTTTTACCAAATTCCATTCAACACACAAATAGGAAGAGAGAAGCTTAGGTTGCTTTGGGAAAGCTTAAGTGTCAACTTGATCAATCTTCTATAAAACACGACAACATTGGTCCTATGAATACCAAAATGATCATACCTAATACAAAGTTCTTCTAGACATGTCTACACCTCATAATGATTACCAAGCTTGTTAAAATCCCTTACCCAACACTAGTATTAATGGAATAAACTAATACAAAGCATTCTAACCTACTAACATACCAAGTCTAGGAATAGGAAAGGGTTGATTGAGTTCAAGACATAAATATGATACAAACATTTTCTCAACAACAAGGTTAATAAGAACGTGGCATTTCTTAAGCACAAGTTATAAACATGCTCTATACAACTAATGGGCCACAACATTCGTAAAGGACTTTATTATCACATCAAAGTTCACTTATAACATCGCATACACATGAAATCAGGACATACTAATCTATGTCTCAGGATAACCTTGACAACATGACCCTATTACAACCACTAATACAACTTACACAAATTCCATTTACCTTATACAATTCCACTCGTAATCAATTAATTTATAAAACAAACTTATAAATCAAATCTTAAATACATTGTTTACAAATCTAATTCCAACCCATTAATCAATTTTCAACTTAACCATACTATTACAAAGAAATTGTAGTAAAATCAATATTAAATTCATCAACAATAATTAATAACCATGTCAACTCTCATTTAATCATATTAAACAAAATATAGTAATGTAATTATATATATATATATATATATATATATACTTTTTGTAACAATTAATAAGATATCAGTCGTAAGGTTTATGCAATTTTGGTTAGATGGTTATGCAAAAGACCAAGGCATAGACAAGGTCTGTGAAGTATTTGACAGTTGTCTCAAAGAGACGTCATCTCTTGGATCAAAATGATTGCGGGATACGTATAGAATGGATTTGTAGATTTAATAACAACCAAGATGACATAGGAACTGTCTGTCACTAATTGATACATATCTCTGAATTGATAAACTGGGTAATGCTATTTTTTGATATGATTTTTATAGATAAGATCTAAATCTTATATAAAAATTTCAGAGAAACCCAATTTGAAAATAAAGAGTTATTAGTGACGCAACTAACTATTTTAACAGAGAGGAAACAAGTGAGAGGTAGACAGTCACAAAATATTCATATCTCCAAAATGACAAATTGGGTAAGGCTGATTTTTGGATATGATTTAGATAACCAGGCTGTGCACCATATATAAAAACATTTAGAGGAACCTAGCTCGTAAAACTAAAGTTATGCTAACACAATAGACTGCTAAAATAGAGACGAAATGGGTGAGAGATAGACAGTCACAAAATATTTATATCTCCAAAATGACAAACTGGGTAAGGCCGCTTTTTGGATATGATTTAGATAGCCAGGCCGTACACCATATATAATAAATTTAGAGGAACCCAGTTCGTAAAACTAAAGTTATGGCTGACGTAACAGACTAAAAAAATAGAGATGAAATGGGTGAGAGATAGACAGTCACTTCAATCGGTGATTCCAGAAATGCAATGATATAGACATGCACAATTGGATCTGATAACAAGGCTTCTAACCTCTCAAGAAAATTACAATTGACAAGAAAAATCATAAATTAAACATTTGCTTCAACAGAAAACTGAGACAGAAATTAGAACCAAAGGAACCTGATTTCGCTTGCTTGACCAGGCTGAAGATTCGATGCTGGGTTCAACTGTTGCAGCCACAAACTAGTCTCTCCCATCTCCTCTCCCATCTCCAAAAGTTCCATCCTCTGAATATTATTATGAGAGAGAAATCCCCCCAATATCTTCCAAAAGATTGCTCCCATTAAAGGCAATAAATTCTGCCTAAATCCCTTTCTTACAATTTGCTATTTTTTTATCATTTACAACCAGACCAGACAATATATTTTTTTTATCTTATTTATTTCCTTTACAACTAGACAAGAATCATTTTTATTCTTATTTATTTAGTATTTACTATATTTGAGTTTTATGACAACTCATAAATATTATCTATTTTTATTGCCACTTAACACAACATTTAATTATATTAATTTATTTATTTATCTTTAGCTAGCATTTACATTTTTTATTATTTTTTTATTGTTTATTTCCATAAACTCAAATTCTCAAAAAGGCATTTATATATATTTATTTATTTAACAAAAATGCTTTCATAACTAATAATATTATTTTAATGCAATAATTAACCAAAGCAGCAATCAAACAATGCCAACTAAATAACCCAAATGCCAAACAATACCTGACACTATGCACGATTGAAAAGCATGACCACAACAACAACAACTGACTATCATGCCCATACATACAACACTGACTGGGTGTAAAACTAGATACTCATCATTTTCAAGGATGATGGCTAGCTAGGGGACCATATGTTATCTCTGTTGAATAGTTTCTATTGGATTTAAGGCACGCTCAGACCTGTCAATTTAGGTGGAGTCGATACCTGGTACTTGCAACCTATAGCACACAACACAGTCTATACACAAGTATAATAAATATCAAATGGTCACGGAGTGAAAGAGAACCGCAACGTCGCCAGACGCTCATGAATGAGTGGTACGACATTGTCTCTTTTCACACCACACAATAATCAGATCATCATATAATACAAAATTAGTCGCATAAAAATCAATTCTAACTTATGACAATCATAGTAAGATCAACATCATAATCACCTGAATGTAAAACAATGTCAAAGCATATGGATTATCAGTGTCATAACAAGGATTATCAATAAAAAATGCTATCATATGAAACCACACATGAGGATAATCAGGATTGTCACCAACATGAATGTAGCATCTACCAACATCATATAATGTACAACATCAACTATCTAACATACCCTAAATATTCCTATTATTTTACCTTCATCTTCATGCTCCTTAGCTAGACTATCTATACATCCAAGATGAGAATGGAGGGGTACTGCACACTACACAACACACAACCACCTCATCATCACCACCACAACAACAATTTTCCTTCCACATCTACATATAAAAACCCTTTTTCCTCCCAAATAACAATACAAAAATCTCCTTCTTGAGTTTTCCTTGTGTTTTCTAGCTTTTTCAGAGTTTTAGAGTTCAGAGTCCCTCCCTTTGTCATGTCATCCTACACCTCTCTGGACTTCACCCCTTTGTTTTTAAAAAATGACTAAGTGTTTTAGACTTTTTAGAGTTTTGGACTTTAGAATTTTCTTCTTCCCTCTTCCTTTCCTCATTGGAAGGTAGAAGACCAAAGGCCTGAGGCTTGACCTCCAATGGGTGTTATATGTTCTAAGGCATTCTGCCATTCCATGGAGTCCTTTTGGGTGGGCAAAAAGTTGCCACGTGGACAAAGGGAAAGCAAAACGCAGAAGACCTGAAGGCCAACTTCTACCAAAAACTTGTGGAATTATAGACTTCAGGGATCAGACCTTCCTTCTTCCTCTTTCTCACTAAAATAAGAAGATGGAAGGCCTAAGCTCTGAACTCCACCAAAACTTTCAAAACATCGACTAAGGCTTTCACTTTCAAGGCTCAAATCTTTTTTCTTCTTCCTTCACTAGGAAGGTGTAAGGATGAAAGCCTGAGGCTCAAAGTCTGTCGATATTGTAAAGCTTCTAAGTGTAAAGCAAATCTCAGGAGGCAAAGAAGTGGAATCAAGGATTTGCCATGATCGCACATGATGAAATCTTGCTTCCAAGGTAGGAATCCAGTTCAGATGAAAGTCAAATATCCAGTTCCAACTGGAAAATTGCAGTTGAGCATTTATGGTTGCAAAAGACAGTTTAGGCACAGATTTTCAATGAGATATTTATTCAACCAATTCTTTGAGATATTTTCTGCATTTATATCAAGACAATCAATTTTCCTTCTAATATTCCTTTTATAAAATATCTCTAACAGGCCCATGGGCACTTTCATTACAATATGTAATGGTGTTTCATTGTAAATGCTATATAAGGCATGAAATATAATGTATTCTAGTCGGTCATTGATTGTAAAAAATCACATCTCTTTTCAATTGTAATTATGCCTCTTTGACAATAAGCAATAAGATTTTACCTTTTCATGAATTCTGGTTGCTCTGTGTAATCTTTCTGATTCCCTTCTATGAATGCTTCTTTCCTTTTGGATTTCATCTAGTCTCCTTTACCTCTGTAGTTTGCTTATGATTTGTGTATGTGGACCTGTGGTTTATTGTTACTCTGTGCATACATTTTTGAGGGCCTACCTATATTCAAACCTAGTGTATCACCTCCTTTCCATTTACAGTCCATCCTCCTTCCCCTTTTCCTCAATGGTGCATAGATTAGGTTTAGTCTTAGCAATAGCTGAATCTTACATTCAATGAAGGAACTAGCCTCTCTGGAGATTTGATTTCCTTGCAGGGTCCCACACTTGGAAATCATCTCAATGTTTCGTTGGATTTTTGGAGCCTTAAACCCCTCCAACACAGGGTGCAAATCCAAGTGACAACTTTTTCCTCCCAATTAACATTACACAAATCTCATTTTTCCTCCCAAATCACAATACATCATAAAACATCAATTAACTATCCATATAAAAACAACTCCATAATCAACATAAGCCCACAACTAAAAAGGTCCCTTAAGAGAGGCTCCACACCTCTCTCAAACCCCATCACATAGGAGGCTCTCACCCCTTAGGGGAGATCAACTCTGAAACAACCCAACCCACAAGAAGAATCACAAGTATTCAAGACAAGTAACAATTTTAATTCATAAAATACACATAAAAAACTATTTAGAAAAGAATATGGTAAAGATCCAACCTTCTGCTCTCCAAGTTAGGAGAAGCTCAAAATTGGTAAATTCTTGTTTTAGAAATTCTATACTATCAATTTTCTTTCAAATCTAAACCCTTTCTCTTGCCAAAATTATTTTTTCTCCCTCTTCTTCACCAAAAATCCCATGAACCAACAATGAACTTTTTCAAGAAAGATGCAAAAAAAGGATCCCAAAAAGCCCCTTCTTTTCAAACTATTCAACAATAAATAATAATCCCCAAAAAGACTCTTTTTTTCCAAAAAGAATCAATTAAAATAAAATAAGGCTCTCAAATAAAAAAAAATAAAACAAAACAAATTTTTTAAAAATAATTTCCATTAAAACAATTCAAGTTTTAAATTAATCAAATAAAACAAAATAAAGCTTTACCATAAATAAATTAAAAACAAAAGAATATTTTTAAAATAAGTCAATTATCCTACATGAAATTTATCCATGCATAACCAAAATTAATAATATTAATTTATATCACCAAAATATTTAAAATTAACTAAATAATAAATAAAATTGACTCAACACATTTACAACACAAACACACACACATAAGCCAATATTTCTCTATGCAGGCTTAGGCTAATGGGTTTAACACATAACAATGTTCTTGGAAAGATCTCTGAAATCTATTTCCTTGGCTACCCCCTACAAAACTCAAATTTCAAATATCAGAATGTTTTGGTAGAAATAGCCAAAGAAACATTAAAGTAATCATACAACTAAAATATTAAACTAATCATTCCTCATCACATATCAATTTAATTTAAACATCATTAACTTTCACATTTCAATATAAATATTTAAATTAAATCCATCCACTCAATCATATAACTATTCTAATCACATAATAATTCTAGCATTCAATTTTCAAAGTCAACATATGTCTAGTAATCACAAACACAAAATAACACAAATATAATGTCCAATCCAGATATACCATAGTCTCCTACTCTATGCATAGTAGTATCACCAAAATAATAAAAGAATATATCCCTTAAAGTATAAATTCATAATAGCATATAAAGTATCTATCTAATGTAAAAGGGTCGGCCTTACATGAAACTCTACGGTCAAAGTACTCATCCTACATTTGTCAACCATCTAGATTGCAAGATTATGAGGCGATGTCAAGTGGATAGGTATGTAATTTGTAATAAAATAGTAAATATAGTATATGTTACAAATTTTTTGTCATTTATCAATGGTAATCTTAAATGACAATTTGAAAATGAACAGGTGGATGTTGGACCTCTAACATTAGGGGGAGTTGGTGGGGTTGGTCATAGATCAAGTTTCACTAAGATAAATTTACTATTTTTAATCATTATTCATTTAAATAATGTTATGTAGATTTTGGTCAAATAACATTGTTCTATTTTTAGTTGATGACAACAATTCAGACTTCTGATATTTGTGACACAATGGAGGTGGGCATTGTTGCAATTATTTTGTCTTCAATGGCTTTGACAGAGGTATGATCCATTAATGTAAATGCCATTATTTAGTAATTTTTATCTCACATCATTTAATATACATAAATGATATTCATCTTTACTCTAATTTGCTTCTTCATGTTTCTCATAAGAGGTCATAGCTCTAGCTTGTCCATCTACAAATGAAGAGAGGCAACGTATGATTGAGAGGGATCATTGGTTAGCGATAAGTGATTGATTACTTATGGTATGTTATATATATATTTTATGTTTTCTACATTAATGTGGATATTTTTTAATTGTATTAATAGTTGGAGCTTCAAAAAACTTATGAGAGGAGGCCCAATTGGTAGATGAGAGAGCATGAGTCATCAACTACTTCTCCACCTTCATGGTTAAGCAAGGGTCATCGATTGTTCAATAGCACTCCATATGACTTTTGATGTTGGGACATTTTATTGTATGCCTATATGGATTTGTAAATATATATTTCTATTTTATCGATGTATATCATTGTACATGCATAAATGGCTTTCTGTCTATACATGCCTATATGACATTATATATACACTATATGGCATTTTCTTGACATTATGTATAATAAATTTTGCATTATATATTATGATTAATTATGGTTATAGGATAGATAATGTGTCATGTTTAAAATTTTATATTGCCTACTTGTTCTTCAACAATTCCATGAACCTCTCTAGTGAAGAATGTCTCACATGCAATAATAAAAACATTATTACAAAGCATTTACAATATCTTATAGTTGTACAAAGGTAACTAATTATTGAAGCATACATATCAATAAATGTGACATGAATGAAATTGTATCACAAGATCCCTTAAGAAATTCCTAATAGTTATGGAGACATCTAATCATGCAACTACCCAACTTGACAATACCTTCCTATAGTTCATACAAATAAAACCCTTACTTTATAGTACTACATCTTGCAATGATTGATTCCATAAATTACATTTAGATTATAGGTGTCTGAAATTGGCTCAAACACAAACCCCAATTACATAAATTACATATAGATCCCTTTGTGTCTCAATTCAATTCATATAGTACTAATGGCATAGACATTTAGTACCATAGATAGAATAAAGTGGACTGCTTAGAAAACACAATTTCATGGGTCCTTTTCAATTAAAATGCTATACATTCATAAGACAAATCAATTTCAAGTCCCTATTGTTGCAAGTATGTGCTAATCAGTGTTGTCATTGTCAACATGTTTGTGTTGTCATTAGTGTCAACTATGCTCTTGTTTTGTTACTTGATTGTGATGAGTTAGTTGCTTTGTATTGTGTTGTATAAGTGCTAAAGATTATAAGAATATGTTCCTGATATTGAGTATCCAAGTGCTTTTGAGAAAATTTGGTCTATACTGAAGACAGAGTTGTGAAGATGTATTCTAGCTTGCTGAATACCATATAAGTTTTGCTCCGCATTTCTTCTATGTTAAAGACCAGAGTATGAGATATGAATATGATTTAGAGAAGTGTTTAAAGATGCTAAACCTAGAGTTTGGTGGTCTAGATAGCTGTGCAGTAGAAGTTCTATTCACCAGTTTGAAGACTATGCCTAGCAGCTTTTGCAGTGTGACAAGGAGAAAGTATTTTGCTCTGCATTTCTTCGCAGTTTGGTTTTTGGACTTGTAGTTTTAGACATATGTTTATAAGGTCTTTATCTATCTTCATTCTAAAGGATTTGTGATTTGGTACTCTAGAAAGCAAGTTATTGATTAGTAGAGTTCTACAATGTTTGTTGTGAGCAATCTATGATCTGTCTTCAAGTGATATTTGTTGTCTTCAAGTGAGATCTGTTGTGGTTGGATTTGTCAGCTCCCAAGTGATTTTATGTTGTTTGTGGATGTGTCTAGAATGTGTTAAAGGCTTGTGCTTGATCCACAAGCTATAATGAAGTTCTTGGAAGCGTGTGTTTAAGCATTCTTGGTGTTTGCACAAGTTTGGCCGACTTGGGTGCTAACACTCTTTGTGGATGTGTTTCGTGGATTGTAGAAGCATGTTCAAATGTGTGAAGATGTATTTGGGTCTGAGCTAAGCCATGAAGTGTTCTTCCTTAATTCATTTGCTTCACAATTTTGTTTAGGTCTAGACCTAATTTGAATTATGTATGTTTTCTGACCTTGGAGATTGTTCCAATGGTTGTATATTGTATTGCCAACCTTAATGTATGTTCTAAGGTTAATGATTGGTATAAATATATGTAATGAATTCATATGTTTGATTGGGGGATGTGAAGATGCATAGATGAGAGTGTGTGTGTTGTAAGGGCAATGAAGGTGATTTGCATTGTGCTTCAATGGAACTGAACTCAGGCATGTTGTAGATGCTATTATATCAGTTCATAGTAGTGAGCCACCCCTCCAGGCAATGACCCAACCCTTGGCAGTGAGCCAACCCTTGGCAGTGAGCCACCCCATGGCAGTGAGCCCTATTTGCAGTGAGCATTTCTTTGGACAGTGAGTCCTTGGGTAGTGAGCCCTTTGGCAGTGAGCCTTATTTGTTATTTGGTATTATTACTACATTATATTGTGAGCTAACACTCACCATGTTTTTTCCCTTTTAAGGTTTTCCACGTAAAAATCTAGTGTTCGTGTGTGTATGATGTTGATGTGTTTAAGTTTTGTTTCTGCATTTCATGTTTAATCTTCATAATAGATAAAGAAGCTAAAGTAAGTGAATGTGAATGTGATTTTATTTAAGAAGAGTTAAAGTTTTTGATACAACTGATTTACCCCCTCTCAGTTGTCTTGTTCCTTCAACAATTGGTATCAGAGCTTGGTTCCTTAGAAGAAAGCTTAACAAGTTAAGGTAGATCTAGGATGGTGCACAAAGACATTCCTTGGTTTGATGGATCTGATTATGCCTTCTGGAAGGTACAAATGCAAAGTTATCTTGTTTCCATTAGTTTTAATGTCTGGAGAATAGTTGAAGATGAATATAAAATACCTAATGGTGGTTTGAGGACTACAAGTGAGATTAGGGCCTATGAGATAAATGGCAAAGCTAAAAATGCTCTACTGAATGCCTTATCCAACACTGAAATGGTGAAAGTTGTCGATTTGGAAACTGCTCATGAGATCTAGGAAAAGTTGAAAAGTATCTATGAAGGTGATGCATCTGTCAAGAAAGCCAAGTTGCAGAACTTGAAGACCAGATATGAAACTATGTGAATGTCTGAAGATGAGAACATAACAAGCTACATTCAGAAGATTAATGTTCTATTGTTAGAAGCATCAAGGGTCTTGGTGGAAAGATAGATGATATGGATGTTGTAGATAAGGTACTCAGAACTCTTCCCAAATCTTATAGTCATAAGGTATCTTCCATTGAAGAATTTTTTGATATGAACAAGATTTAAAAAGATCAATTGCTTGGTAAAATGACTGCTTTTGAAATGAGAGAATTTGGTACTAGTAATGGCCCTGTGAAAATTGAGACTGCTTTTAAGGCCAAGGAAGAAAAGATTGCTAGATCAGATAAATATGCTATGGAATTAGATGAAGAAGACCTTGAGGAGCTTGAAGCAAAATTTGCAAGAAGAATGAAAAGAGGTAGTGGAAAGTTCAAAGGTAATTACCTTTCAAATGTTTCAATTGTGGCAAAATTGGTCACTATGCTTCAAGATGCCCTGACAGAACTTTGAAGATCAAAAACCATGAAAGTAAAGGTAAGATGGTAAGAAATAGTTACTATGTTGGAGATGATGATGGTGTAACTAATGATGAACCTGATTCTGAAGATGGTAATGGTAGTGAATGCTTGTTTATTGCCCTAAGAGAAGAACATGTTTTTGCTAATCTTGCAAGCGGTGTGAAGGAAGTCTGAAAGAAGAAAAGGAGATATTTGCATTTCATGCTAAAGAGGAAAAAGATGAATGGGTCATTGATAGCAGATGTTCAAATTACATGACTAGAGATAAGAGTAAGTTTGTCAAATTGGAAGGGTATTATGGAGGACTAGTTGGATTTGGTGATGATGCAACTGGTAAGATCTATGGAAGAGGGTCAATTATTTTTTATGGAAAGCATTATACAGATGATGTTCTTTATGTCAAAGGCCTAAAGCATAATCTTCTAAGTGTTGGATAGATGTGTGACAAAGGATATAATATGATATTTAAAGACAATGGATGTGAGATAAGGAAAAGCTGCTCTGGAACATTAATTGTTGTTGCTAAGAAGACTCATGGTAATGTTTATCACTTGAAAGGTACTGACGATTGTTGTTTGCTAGCTCAGACAAATGAATGTTGTATATGGCATAGGAGAATGTGTCATATTAAGTGAAGCATACTAATGCCATCTACAAAGAATGATAGTTTCGGAAGAAAATAAAGATAAGTTTCAAGAGCAAGGAACAATCCTCTACTAATCTGTTGGAGCTAGTGCATACAGACCCGTGTGGTCCCACAAGAACAAAAATTCTACAAGGTGATAGGTATTTCATGCTTCTTATTGATGAATATTCAAGAATGAATTGGGTTACTTTCCTTAAAGAAAAATCAGAAGCCCTAGACAAGTTCAAGGAATTTAAAGAAATGGTTGAAAATGAAATGGATTTGAGAATCAAGTGTCAGAGATCTGACATAGGTGGTGAGTTTACTTCAAATGACTGATGATGGAATCTACCTCTCAGGGGGAGCAGGTAGTGATACTAAAGAATTTTGTAGATAGAAGGAAGCATTCAGGGCAATTAAGAACAAGTGCAAGTATGAGTAGTGGAAAGAGATGTGTTGTCATTTGCCATTAATGTCAAAGGAGGAGAGAGTTCATGTGAAAAACTTAGAGAAAAAGAGAGTTCAGATGTGTAAAGAGAAAGGGGGAGTTCTGATGTAGAGTTGTGTCTTGATGGTGGAACTTGTTGTTCAATTTTTCACATCATATGTTGCCATCAATGACAAAGGGGGAGAGTGATGCAAGTATGTGCTAATCAATGTTCTCATTGATGTCAACATGTTTGTGTTGTCATTAGTGTCAACTATGCTCTTGTTTTGTTACTTGATTGTGATGAGTTAGTTGCTTTGTATTGTGTTGTATAAGTGCTGAAGATGGTAAGAATATGTTCTTGATATTGGGTATCCAAGTGCTTTTGAGAAAATTTGGTCTATACTGAAGACAGAGTTGTGAAGATGTATTTTGGCTTACAGAATACTATCTAATTTTTACTCCACATTTCTTCTGTGTTGAAGACTGAAGTATGAGATTTGGCTATGATTTAGAGAAGTGTTTGAAGATGCTAAATCTAGAGTTTGGTGGTTCAAATTGCTATGCAGTAGAAGTTCTATTCACCAGTTTGAAGACTGTGTCTGATAGCATTTGCAGTGTGACAGAGAGAAAGTGTTTTGCTTCGCATTTCTCCGCAATTTGGTTTTTGGTCTTGTAGTTTTAGACATATGTTTATAAGGTCTTTATCTATCTTCATTCCAAAGGATTTATGATTTGGTTCTCTGGAAAGCAAGTTATTGATTAGCAGAGTTTGATAGTGTTTGTTGTGAGTAGTCTATGATTTGTCTTCAAGTGATATTTGTTGTCTTCAAGTGAGATCTGTTGCAGCTAGATTTGTCAGCTGCTAAGTGATTTTATGTTGTTCATGGATGTCTCTAGAATGTGTTAAAAGCTTGTTCTTGATCAGAAAGCTATGATGAAGTTCTTGGAAGTGTGTGTTTAAGCATTCTTGGTGTTTGCACAAGTTTGGCTGACTTGGGTGCTAACACTCTTTGTGGATGTGTTTTGTGGATTGTAGAAGTGTGTTCAAGCATGTGAAGATGTATTTGGGTTTGAACTAATCCATGAAGTGTTCTTCCTTAATTCATTTGCTTCACAAGTTTGTTTAGGTCCAAACCTAATTTCAATTATGTATGTTTGCCGACCTTGGAGATTGTTCCAATGGTTGTATATTGTATTGCTGACCTTGATGTATGTTCCAAGGTTGATGATTGGTACAAATATATGTAATGAATTTGTATGTTTGAGTGGGGGATGCAAAGATGCACAAATGAGAGTGTGTGTGTTTTAAGGGAAGCAAGGGTGATTTGCACTGTGCTTCAATAGAACTGAACTCAGGCATATTGTAGAGGCTATTATATCATTTCATGGTAGTGAGCCACCCCTCCAGGAAGTGAGCCAACCCTCAATAGTGAGCCAACCCTCGACAATGAGCCACCCCATGGCAGTGAGCCAGATTTGTAGTGAGCATTTCTTTGGACAATGAGTCCTTGGGCAATGAGCCCTTTGGTAGTGAGCCTCATTTGTTATTCGGTATTGTTACTACATTATATTTTGAGCTAACACTCACCATGGTTTTTCCCTTTTAGGGTTTTCCATGTAAAAATTTGGTGTTCGTGTGTGTATGGTGTTGATGTGTATAAGTTTTGTTTCTACATTTCATGTCTAATCTTCATAACAGATAAAGAAGCTAAAGAAAGGGAATGTGAATGTGATTTTGTTTAAGAAGAGTTAAAGTTTTTGATACAACTAATTCACCCCCCCTCTTAGTTGTCTTGTGCCTTCAACACCTATAACTTGTTTTGTAAACTTAATACATTCATCAAACATGTTTACTCACCAACTCATTTTTCAGTTGCATGTTGTTTGTTGGCCATATGCTAATAGGGTATTGTCTAAAACCACCAGTACCAATACCTCCATCAATACAAGCACATAGCTCCTGCGTTTACTTTCCATCTTAAAATTGGAGGCAAACCATTTGTCAATCTTGTCCATTCCTCTATTTCTAAAAACTAGGAGGCACTTTATTAGCCAAATGTATCTATTCTTCTTATCCCAAATTTGGCACTAGCACACTCTCACCTTACAAACTGAGAGGAAGTTTTGATTTCAATACCTTACAATGATAATTGCAATAGTAAGGTATCTTAAAAATAAATTCTAATAATGATAGTCCATTAAAACTTGGGATAGTGTAGACACATGAAGCTGGCCTCTAGTTATTGCATGCACTTCATTTTAGTTTTACTCCAATCACTTAATTGCATTATTTAAGTCTACTCACCATAGGACTTCAATGGACTTGGAATTTGCAAGGTGTGTGGACAAATATACTAAATATTATATTATTTATCAAAAATATATCTATATATTATCATTGTGATGGTGAAAATTGCATGTCCATGCCCTTTTACTTTTATGTTTTGAGTTATTTTGATTAAAATGTTTTAAATATGATAACTAATTTATATTTGCATGAATTTAATTCATCATATCATCTAATGACAACTGTAATAGTAAGTTGGTGGGCTTCCAGCTAGACATATTGCACCCCACAAAAATTAAATGACAAAATTCAATAGGCCAATGAAAAAAGAAATACCTTTAAAAAATTAGATGATGCCCATATATTCTAACTAGAACAAAATTAGTACCTTAAATCTTTTTATAACTAAAATCATGTGTATCTTTTTAGTGAGATTGAAGTAGGAAGGAAAAAAAAAATCTACCATAACTTGTATGATTCATAACAATCTTTGTAACACATGTTTTTGAAATGTATGTCTAACTTAAAGTACCATGGGTACACTAAAGTGGATTGAGTGCTCCTTAATACAAACATATGCTTTCGCAATGTTAGTTACCTTCGAAAACACAATTTCATGGGTCCTTTTCAATTAAAATGTTATAATATTCATAAGACAAATCAAGTTCAAGTCCACTTTATTCTATCTATGGTTGATATAAAAGTCAATCAAATTAAGATCAAGGGTACAAATCATGTGTATTCAATTTACTTTTAGCCGATGCTTGTACGTTGCAACAATGGTAGTCCATGCTCATAAATGGAAGTAGGTCAACCTAAGGAGAGTAGAACCATAAATGTGAGCCCACAAAATATGTGTGACACTAGCAATTTAGGGCTTGAGGTAGGGAAAAATGACAAACATGACTATAGTAGTGAAAAAAAGATTGCATGGTCCGAAATTAGCATTCAAGTACACCCAAAGCAAGGAAATGGCTCCCAAACTGACATAAATGTGAGCCCAATACATCTCCTCAAGAAGCATTGACCAACAACTTGTATATGTTGATAGGGTGAATCAATTGTCCCAAAAACTTAAACACTTTATGCAATTAAACATTCATCACTTATCCACAATTATTATGATTTAACAATGAGTGCATGAAATAAAAAACTTAACCATAGATACAACATCAAACACAAGAGACATTGGATTTTACGTGAAAAACCCCAAGGTGGGGAAAAACCATGGAGAGGATTAGTTCTCAATATATATTGTAATCTTGAAATAATGATGTTCAAGCTTTCTCACTCCACAGGCCTAAACATATTGGCTCACTACCATGAAGAACAACTAAGTCTAGCAGGCTCACTGCCTCAACCCTAAACATAGCAAGATTACACTAAGGGCTATTAAACCCTAAGGGCTATTAAACCCTACTAGTGGCTCACTGTCAGATGCACTGCCATGATCAACACCTTTCTATATTTGTGACTGAAGTACAATAATTCCTCTGCTCTTCTCTTCCTATGCTCTATTCTTCCTCTTCTTTCCTCTCCCTCTTCTCTGCTCTTCCTTTGGACCTTTCTTAATATCTTTTTGTTTCTACTCAAGGACACCTTTTCCATGACTCAACTACAAGTATTTATACACTTCATCAACCTTGGAATGATCATCAAGGTCGGCATCACAATCATCAACCATTGGAACAATCTCTAAGGTTGGCATTACAAACATTTACAAAATAGGTCTTGGCCTATTACAACATTATGCAAAGGGGATGAAGTAAAATTATATGTGGACCATGCCATGCCTTAGCTAGGACTCAAACATGATCTTCCATGCTTCAACACGCTTCCACAATCTTCAAGAGATCTCCGCAATCACTGGGATTAACCAAGTCGGCTAAGACTAGTTACACACTACATTATCTGGGAACAATCTTCAAACACAATCTCAATTTCTTAATGCAGACCAAAGTCTAGATAGAAACATGATCAGGAGACATCCACTTGAGCATGTTATAATCATCAGGAGAAACCGCACAACCTTTAACCACTTTAGCCATAAGAATCTTTACAATGGAACACATGAACTTTATTGTCTTGAACTGTCATAAAGAAAAGATATATTGCAGACCACTAAACCATGAACCATTCCAACTATAGTCACTTATCATCATCCCAGACTTCCTTCTAGAACCACAAAACAAAATACTTTAGTACGGAGGAATGCGGAGCAGAATACTTAGATCTTCCTGTCCCGACTAAACTTACAAAAAAGGCAGGTTTCACTTTGGTGAACACAACACACTCAGATCTTCATGTGGAGGGCTCAAACCTAGAATGTAGCATCCTTAGTCATACCTCTAACTTACTTCCAATCCACAGACCATGATCTTCAAGTAGAAATAAATGTGGAGCATTTTACCGGACTGTTCTTCAGCATACAACTCATTGTCTGTATTGCACTTCTTTGTAACTCACTTGTTTCTTCTGAGGAGGCTGATTTTCTCATTATCCTCAACATACAAGTATTCTAAACAAGTAATAGAATAAGATACAATTGACATTAATGACAACAAGGATATGTTGACATCAATGACAACACCGATTAGGCACATACTTGCAACAATCTCCCCCTTTGTCATTGATGGCAACATATGATGGGAAAAACTGCAACAACCATCAACACAAGATTCTCCTCCTTTCTCTTTACACACCTGCACTCTTTCTTTCTCCAAAATTCTCCCCCTTTCTCTTACACATCTGCACTCTAAGTTTTTCACATGACTTTTCTCCCCCTTTGACATCAATGGCAAAGGGCACACACTTGCACTCTTTTGCTCTGATCTAATCTCTCTTTTGAACTCTCTGACTACTCCCCTTGAGAACTAGCCCTAAAAAGCATCAATTCGGACCTCTGAGCACCTTCAGACTAATGCACTATTGTACATCTTAGTTTAGAGTAGGAGGGGTGATAAATCCTAACTTTTCTCTGAGATACTCAAAAGTATCCTTAGGCAAAGGCTTGGTAAAAATGTCTGCAATCTGATCCTTGGTAGAAACATACTCCAACTTGACTTCATTCTCTATCACCTTTTCTCTCAGAAAATGATACCTGATGGATATGTGCTTTGTCCTTGAATGCATCACTAGATTCTTTGATATGTTTATGGCACTTGTGTTGTCACAAAAGATTGCAATGGGATCTTCATACACAATTTTGATGACCTACAAAGTCTGCTTCATCCATAACACTTGAGTGCAACTGCATGCTACTGCAATGTATTCTGCTTCTGTAGTAGGCAGGGATATTGAATCATGTTTCTTGCTCAACCAAGATACTAATCTTTTTCCCAAGAAGAATGCACCTCCACTTGTACTTTTTATGTCATCCACATCTCTGGCTCTACATCAGTATATGCACTGAGAGTAAAGTCACAGTCCTTAGGGTACCACAAACCATAATCCATTGTACCTTCATTGCCTTGACATCAATTGTAACTATTAGTTCCTTATTACCTGTCAGCCTGTCCCTTAATTGCATGAGTGACTAATTCATCTATCCCATTATGCCTCCCAATGCAGAGCATATGACACTCTAGAGTTCAGTTCCAACATTCATCATTGACTTCAGGACTGTAGTAAGAATAGGCATCTGTGGAGAGATGCGAACCCTAGTACTTTGATACTACATACTCTTCTTGGTTTGACCTAGGACAATTTACAATGGGACTTCTTGGAAGATACATTTACCAACATTCCTGAATCGTATATGGTGATTTTCAACTGAAGAGGCATACAAACTCAAACTTCTCTACTTGCTTGCATACTACTCATACTTAGTCATTTTAGTCTTCTGAATCAAAATCCTTCCAAGCAGACTACCATAACATATATCTTTGTGTCAGATCTCAGCACTAACTATCTGGCTGGGGGATTTAGAATCTTCAATATGGCTCCCCCTGAGCCATGATTCACAATCTACTTCCTGGAGGAAGTAGTTGCTTCAAAGCCTGGAGCAGACTAATCTTTTCCTTCATTTGTTTCCTTCCTGACCCAAGCCTTGTTCATCTCTTCCTTGATTTGTGTCAGATCAACTTTTTCAACTGGTTCCCTTGATTCTGATTGGTTATCCTTCTTCTTGTTTCTGTAGTATTTTGTAATGTGTCCAAGCTTGTTGCAATTGAAGCACATAGTATTTTTCTGATCATTGTTTCTTCCATTCATCCTTGACCTGCCTAGGTTAGCCTTATGCCTAAAATTATTGTATGTATAACAATAGTCACTGAAGGATTCCATTGTCCCATTTGTCCCATAGCCTTTTCTCACTTGACTTCTACACTCATTAGCTCTATGTCCCATTTTGTGGCAAGCATAGCATCTAATGGAATTCTAACTAGAGAATGGTGGGGTATTTTGATTCATCTTATTTCTACACCAATTAACCTTATGACCAAATTTGTTACATAAATTGCAGTAACCATTGAAAGAAGAATACCTTTGAGCATTTGGCTGCCTCTTTGATTCTAAATCTATCTATTTTTGTCCTCTTCCTAACTTGCTCTGAATCCTTTGTCTTTTCCAAATTTTATGCCTTCTCTGTCATCATCATTTTTCTATTCTGCCATTGGCCTATCATATCTGGCAACACTCACATTGAATTGATCTCTTTGAGCCCGCACATATTTTAAATCAGCTTTCAAGTCTTCAACTTCTTCTTCAAGCTTCATGCAGACTTCAATTTTGTCTTCCAGACAATTCTCAACTTTTGTCTTTTCTTCATTGTTCTCTTTTAGATTTTGATGTAACTGCCTAATTTGTCATCTTAAATCTTCTTTCAATTTCATGTCTTCATATGCAGTTCTTGAGTTATCTCTGTCAATACTGGTAATTAGGCACATATTCATTTGATTCACAGCAGCTTTGTGATCTTCCACATCACATTTGGTGGTCTAGGAATCTTCTTGTTCTTCAATTTGCAAATCCTTATTGGTTGAGACTGAATTCTCTTGGATGTTCTCAATAACCTTAACATTTGTACTTTCAATGATCCTTCCCAATCTATAGTTGTAACACTGGTAGGCTTTGGTCTAGGATGAGTATCCCAAAAAAATGCCTTCTTCATACTTAGCATTGTCCTTTTCCATTCTGATGAGGCATTTGCTTCCAAAGATTTTAAAATATTTTATAGTGGGTATTGATCCACACCATAACTTAATAGGGGTCTTTCCTTCTTTGGTTGTTACCTGAACTCTATTTAATGTATAGATAGTGGTTTGAATTGCCTCCTTCCAAAATATATATGGTAAATTTGCTTCTTCCATCATTAATTTTGTGTTCTCCTAAATATTTCTACTTGCTTCTTCCATTATCTTATTTTTTGTAGAGAGTTGTTTTTCTATCCCATAGGTTTCACAAAATATATTGAAATCATTAGAGATAAGTTCTTCTTCTTTTCCAATTCTTAGGGCTTTGATGTTCATGCTTAGCTCATTTTCAAGGGTTTCTTTAAAAATTTTGAGTGCCTCTAGAATCTCTGATTTATCTTTTAAAAAACTAACCCAAGTCATTCTAGAAAAGTCATCAATAAAAAACATAAAGTACCTATGATCATGGAGGCTTGGTATTCTTGTAGGACCACAAAAGTTTGTATGAATCAATTCCAATAGTTCAGTGGAGGATCTTTCTTTATCTTTCCATGCTTTTGTTGACAATCTTTGACATTTCTTGCAACTAATGTTGCTTGAGTAATCAATCTCTAGTAGGTCCTTCATAATCGAAACTGAGTTTGTTAAATCATCAAGGTTTGTACGGCAAAGTCTTCTATGCCAAACGTAGCTTTCATTGGTCTAAGATGTGCATCCAAGAAAGTCACTTTTTCTGAGATGATAGAGATTCTTTTCTATTCTTTTTGCAATTGCTATTGTAGCTCCAGATTTTTCTTTTATTTCAAGAGAATCATTCTCAAACACAAACTTGAATCCCTTCCTACATAACTGTCCGATGCTTAAGAGATTTTGTTTCAAACTTTTTATATAAAGTACATCTTCAAAAATTTATCTATTGCCAAAATTTGTCAATCCTATTCCGCAAACTTTAGTAGTGCAGTCATCTCTAAACCTGACTGGCCTTTCATTGTATTCTTCCAGACTAACGAACTTACTCCTATCACCAATCATGTGGTTTGAACAGCTACTATCAATAACCCAACAATCTTCATCATTGGTACAAGCTTCAGAGCATCTTTGATGGTTGACATTCTATTCTTTGTAAATCGCTTCCTTGGACAATTTGCTCTTGATATCTCTTGATGAGCATTCAAGTGCATCAGAGAGTATCTATTTTCCTTTTGACTCCATTAGGATCCCCCTCGAGTTGTTAGACTCTTTCCAAAAGGGACATGGCTCTGATACAAATTATTGATATGCACCAGACAACTGAGAGGGGAGTGAATCATTTGTCCCAAAAACTTAAACACTTTCTACAATTAAACATTCCTCACTTATCCACAATTATTATGATTTAACAATGAGTGCATGAAATCAGCAACTTAACCACATATACAACATCAAACACAAGAGACACAAGATTTTACGTGGAAAACCCCAAGGTGGGGAAAAACCATGGAGAGGATTAGCTCTCAATAGATATTGCAATCTTGAAATAATGATGTTCAGGCTTGGTCACTCCACGGGCCTAAACATACTAGCTCACTGCCATGAAGAACAACTAGGTCTAGCAGGCTCACTGCCTCAACCCTAAACCTAGCAAGATAACCCTAAGGGATGTTAAACCCTACTGGTAACTCACTATCAGATTCATTGCCACGATCAACACATTTCTATATTTGTGACTAAAGTACAATAATTCCTCTGCTCTGCTCTTCATCTACTCTGTTCTTCCTCTTCTTTCCTCTGCCTATTCTCTACTCTACCTTTGGACCTTTCTTAATATCTTTTTGTTTCTGCTTGAGGACACCTTTTCCATGACTCAACTACAAGTATTTATACACTTCATCAACCTTGGAATGATCATCAAGGTCGGCATCACAATCATCAACCATTAGAACAATCTCCAAGGTTGACATTACAAACATTTACAAAATAGGTCTTGGCCTATTGCAACATTATGCAAAGGGGATGAAGTAAAATTATACACGGACCACACCATGCCTTAGCTAGGACTCAAACATGATCTTCCACACTTCAACATGCTTCCACAATCTTTAAGAGATCTCTGAGATCTCCGCAATCACTGGGATTAACCAAGTCGGCTAAGACTAGTTACACGCTACATTATATGGGAAAAATCTTCAAACACAATCTTAGTTTCTTAATGCAAACCAAAGTCTAGATAGGAACATGATCAAGAGACATCCACAAGCACATTATAATCATCAAGAGCAACCACACAACCTTTAACCACTTTACCCATAAGAATCTTCACACTGGAACACATGAACTTTACTGTCTTCAACTGTCATAAAGGAAAGATAGCTTTTGGACCACCAAACCAAGAACCATTGTGACTGTAGGCACTTATCATCATCCCAAACTTCCTTCTAGAACTACAGAGCAAAATACTTTATTGCGGAAGAATGCAGAGCAAAATACTTTCTTCCTATCCCAACTAAACTTATAGAAAAAGTAGGTTTCACTCTGGTGAGCACAACTCACTCAGATCTTCATGAGGAGGGGTCAAACCCAAAATGTAGTATCCTTAGTCATACCTCTAACTTACTTCCAATCTGCAAACCATGAACTTCAAGCAGAAATAAATGCTGAGTAGTTTACCAGACTTTTCTTCAGCATACAACTCACTGTCTATACTGCACTTCTCTATAACTCACTTGTTTCTTCCAAAAAGGCTAATTTTCTCAATATCCTCAACATACAAGTCTTCTAAACAAGTAATAGAATAAGATACAGTTGACACTAATGACAACAAGGATATGTTGACATCAATGACAACACCAATTAGGCACATACTTGCAATAGTATATACAACAACCAAGGGATAAAATAAACCTAGAAATTGAAGATGTATTTGTCTAGTAGTAATAAATGACCTTCCTATAGCATATATCATCCCCAATGGTAATAAAGCATCATGTACACATCACCAAAGGAGTCAAGATATTACCTATATGTGTATGGTTTTGTTGTCACTATAAGAGAAAGCTCTAAAAATGGAGATTATGACATAACTTTCATTTTGCATGATCATTAAAAATAGCCATATGTAGCACCATCAGTCAAGAAGATGTATAGGATAGCTAGCATGTTTCATTGGTCATGGTCCAGGAAATCCCCATACCCTCATCTGTCAACTTTGTAGATATAACTCAAACCTAGCACTACTGCCATAGTGGAAGCCTTGTTGACAAAACTCAAACCTAGCACTACTAAAGGCAACATGTGGTGGGAAATGATAGAAGATTAATGATGAGCTCAAAAAAGTGAATAAGGCTAAAGTGGAAGGTAATGAATATGAATTTTAGCTTTTAGGTCTCTTAAGAGACTTTGCTAGAAACCTTTAGCTCAGAAGGATTGGAACACTTGGGGAAGGATATGGGGACTTCTCTAACCTTCACACACCCACCTCAATGTGTTGGCACAGTTGATTCAGACCCACAAGGTGAAGAATGTAAAATATGGCTCTTGACAACATTACACTAAATGCCACTAAGGCATTTTGTAAGAATGCATTTGATGTTGGCATAGGAAAACTATTTAGAGTTGATAGAAATTGAGAGAGGCTATTTTGGAGGGACGTGAGATCCATCTATAGCTTGAAATGAAACATTAATGGGGTCCACAGACTCTAATAACTACTTGATCAAAGTTTGGCAGTTTTTGGCTCTTAGGTCTCTTAAGAGAATTTGTCGTAACCCTATAGCCTGGAAGGATTGGCACACTTGGGGAATGAAATGATGCCTCCTCTAGCATTAAACCACCCACCCTAATGTGTTTGCATAGTCAATTCATCCCCATGAGGTGGAGAACATAAAATATGGCTCTTTACAACATTATATTGAATACCACTGAGGCATTTTGCAAGAATGCATATTATGTTAGTATAGTAAAACTATTGGGAATTTGATATAAACTAAGAGAGGTTGTAGAGGGACTTGAAATCTATTTGTAGGTCAAAACAAAACATTTGTAGGTGCCACAGTCTCTGAGCACTACTTGTTAGAATGCACAGGACAACTAAGAGGGTGGTTAATCAGTTGTATGTTAAAACTTTAAACTCTCAAAACATCAACCACTTATTATGCATCAACAGAATGTAAACAAATCCAAACACATCCAAATACATAAAAACACCATATTTACGTGGAAAACCCAATAAGGTAAAAACCATGGTGAGGATTAGCTCACAATATATATGAATAACATCAAAAATCAATAGGCTCAATACCAAGGGCTCACTACCCAGAAGAGAGAAGAAAGAAGAAGACTGTTACAAAGAGATTCACTATCTCAAAGAAACAAAAGAGATCCACTATTGATACCCTTTACCATCTGTAACCTTTGGCTCACTGCCTCTAGCAACTTGTGGCACACTAAAATGTAGACACCTTCTGCTCCCTACATTATGGAGTCATAAGAATCTAAGTTCGCACACAATTTCACTACCCTTGATTCACATTCACATATTCTTCTTTGTCTTGCTCTATTCAAATTCATCTTGCCTTTATACCATCTATAACCAAGACATATCTCAATTAGGTCAGTCCTAATGAAGCATGCACATTACACACATGCAACATTGCTTAGGTTGGCACTAAACACTTCCGCAGTGGAAAGAAGTGAAAGTGGACCATATCAAGGGATAACCAAGACTCAAATTTGTATCATCAAGATGCTTATCACATTCATAATCCATGAGATACATCTGCAAATAGTGTTAGCATGCCAGGTCGGCCAATCCTGAGCTAACGATCAGATCCACGTTTCTCCAAGTACAAAAACATTATGTGGACCAAAGAAGGACACTCCATAGCACTCACACACCTTCTTAGATCATTCACCATCATTAAAATTCTTTGCTATACTGCCGCAACCACCTAAATCAAAGAATGTCTTCATTATACACATCAAGATACACTACTACTAATCACCATTGCAAGAACTAAACTTGCTTAGCATCCCAACACTGGACACTTCTAGGGAAGATTGATGTGGACAATATAAGCACATTCCCAGATTCACAAGTCAAGAAATCTCAATGCAGAGAAATGCGGAGCATTCTCATTTCTCCTAGACAGTCTTCTTCTCAGTCAAATATTCTATCAAACACATCTTCTACTTCTGCATGAGCCAAGACCTGAAACTCAGGATATAATAGCTCTGAACACCTCTAATTAACACTTCCAAACTGCATAAGCATATCTTCAATTAGGAAGAAATGTGGAGCATAATACTAATGGTACCTCTATCATACTACACATCTTTTTATCAAATTTTCTCAAAAGCACTTGGAAACCAAGTGAACCATCTACTAGGAGTTGACATCAATGACAACACCAGAAAGTTTCTAACAATCTCCCCCTTTGTCATTGATGGCAACACCAACTCTTTGAAAAACCATCAAGACCAAAAGCAGCTCTTACTCCCCCTGATAGTAACAACTCTTACTCTTCACACACTTCTTTGTACAATGGTCTTTGAATCTCTTCGACTCTCTCTCCTCTAACATCAATGGCAAAGGGAAACAACACCAGCAAGTATTTTCTTCATTTCTACTGCTCTCACTTTTCTTCACTCTCCCCCTTAAGATCATAGGATGTACTCCATTTGACTATACGAACTAATAGTATCTCTACCTACTCCTAAGAGGTAGCCTTCAACATCAATCTAGGTTCATAAAAATGTATCTTGAAATACTTCCTAGATAGATGCATACATTTATGCATCTAGTTAAGAGAAGGAGGGGCAATAACCCCTAACTTTTGTCAGAGATACTCAAAAGTATCCTTAGGGAGAGCTTTTGTAAATATGTTTATAACTTGATCCTTGGTAGGAACATACTCCAATTTCACCTCATTCTCTGCAACCTTTTCTCTTAAGAAGAGATACCGGATTGAAATATGATTTTTCCTAAAATACATCACCAGATTTTTTGAAATGTTGATGGCACTTGTATTGTCACATTGGATAGGAATAGGTTCATCATATGTCACTTTGATATCCTTCAATGTTTGCTTCATCTATAACACCTATGTGCAGCAAGATGCTACTGCAATATATTCTGCCTCTGTAGTAGATAATGATATTGAGTCCTTCTTACTTAGCCAAGAGACAAGTCTGCTTCCTAGAAAGAAAGTACCACCACTTGTACTTCTTTTGTCATCTATACATCCTACCCAATCTACATCTATATATGCACCCAGGGAGAAATCAATATCCATGGGATACCATAGGCCAAACTCCAGAGTGCCTTTTATGTATCTAAATATCCTCTTTACTACTACAACATTTGACTCTCTGGGATCAGCTCAGAATCTAGCCACAATACAAATTGCATGCATGATATCCGGTCTAGTAGCAGTCAGGTATAACCATCCACCAATCATTGATCTGTACTTGCTCTGATCAACTTTAGGAGATTCAACATCTTTTCTTAATTTACAACTAGTAGTCATGGGGGTACATACTGGTTTGGAGTCTTCCATTCCAAACTTCTTCAACATTTCCCTAGCATACTTTGACTGTGAAATAAAAATGCCTTTTTCTGATTGACTGATTTGTAACCCAAGGAAGAAGTTCATTTCCCCACACATTGACATTTCAAATTCCTTCTGCATTTCTTTTGAAAATATCTTGAACATACCTTCATTTCCTCTAAAGATTATATCATCTATATACACTTCTACAACCATGATTTGATTTTATTCAACTTTGAAGTAAAGATCGCTATCTGCAGTGCCCTTTTTGAAACCTTGTTTTAGCAGGTACATATCCAACCTTGCATACCAAGCTCTAGGAGCCTGTTTGAGTCCATACAATGCCTTCTTCAATCTACAAACCATATTTGGATCATCTGGTAACTGAAATCCTTCCAGTTACTCAATATATACTTCCTCTTCCAATTCTCCATTTAGGAATGTAGACTTCACATCCATCTAATTATCTTTAAAGTCCTTATGAGCTGCAAAGGCCAAGAACAATCTGATGGCCTCTAATCTTGCCACTAGAGAAAATGTTTCCTCATAATCTATTTCTTCCACTTGTGAGTAGCCTTTACACACCAGCCTGGCCTTATTTTTTACTACATCCCCATTCTCATTCAATTTGTTCCAGAAGACCCATTTTGTTTCTATCACATTCTTGTCTACTGGTCTTGGGACAACTTCCCAATTTTGATTCTTCTCAATCTGCATCAATTCCTCTTCCATTGCCTTGATCTAGTGCTCATTCTTGCATGCTTCAGCTACTATTTTGGGTTCTATTTGAGACAAGAAGCACAAGTTTACCTGTTCATCTTCCATAGCAATACTTCTCCTTATTTGAACACCTTTGTTCTTGTCTCCAATTATCTGATCTTCAAAATGATTCTTCTGCACATACTTGGGAGTCTTGGGAATCTTCTTCGGAGCCTCTTCTTCATCTACTTGCTTTTCCTTTTCCTTCTCTTCCTCCCTTTCTACTTCTCTACAATGGTTCTCATCTGATTCATATCCTTCTAATAGTACTGACCTTTGGTATGGTTCTTCATCCACTTTGACATTTGCACTTTCCACTAATCTCTTCAGTCTCTTGTTGTAGCACTTGTAAGCCTTGCTCTTTGTAGAATATCCAAGGAAGATTCCTTCATCTGATCTTGTATCAAACTTTCCCAAGTTCTCTTCATCTCTCCTAATGTAACATTTAATTCCAAACACTCTAAAGTATTTTACAGTAGGAGTTCTTCCATACCATAGTTCATATGGAGTCTTTGAACTATTGACCCTGGTTTGTACTCTGTTTTGTATGTAGACTGCAGTGTGGATGACTTCTCTCTAATAGATATCAGGTAGATTTGTTTCTTTCATCATTGTCATTGCTACTTTTTGAACTGTCCTACTCTTCCTTTCACCAACTCCATTCTGCTGAGGAGTCCTCCTCGGTGTTGTCAAATGCCTCTTTATTCCATGGTCTTCACAAAAGAAATTAAACTCATTAGAGGTGAGCTCACCACCTCTGTCAGACCTTAAGCACTTGATCTTCAAATCAATTTCATTTTCAACCATAGCCTTAAAAGCTTTAAACTTATCTATGGCTTCTGATTTTTCTTTGAGAAAAGTTACCCAAGTCATTCTACAGAAATCAACAATCAATAACATGAAATACCCGTCACCTTGAAAGCTTCCTACTCTTGTAGGTCCACATAGATCTATATGCACCAAATCCAGAGGTCCAGTGGTAGAATATTCTTTAATCTTGAAATTCTTCCTTGTTTTCTTCCCAATTTGGCATTCCTTGCAGGTTGCATTAATAGGCTTTGTAATCTTTGGCAAATCCCTCATAGCTTGAGTAGAGTTGATCTTCACTAGATTGTCAAAATTAAGTGACACATTCTTCTATGCCACAACCATCTTTCATTAATTTGGGTCATAAGGCACACAAATTTAGCACCTTTGAGTTGATATATATTTCCTTTTATCCTTGTTCCTGTAGCAATCAGAGTTCTAGAGCCTTCTTTTCTAATTTCACAACCACCATCCTGAAACACAAGATTATATCCTCTACTACACATTTTTCCTACACTAAGAATATTGTGTCGGAGGCCCTTGACATAAAGGACATCATATATATTGTTCTTTCCATCAAAACTAGTTGAACCTCTTCCACAAATCTTAGCAAATGCATCATCTCCAAACTTAACAAACCCTCCATCAAATTTCTCAAGCTTCACGAACTTATTCTTATCACCTATCATATGGTTTGAACATTCATTATCAATTAACTAGAGATCTTCCTCCTCTCTTGCATGAAAGGCAGTAACCAATGCTCCTTCAATGTGGTGCCCTGTTGCTGAAGCAATATCCTTCATACATCTTCTAGGATTATTAGAATCAGTTCCAACAAGGCCATAAACAAGAACTCATTACCATCATCATCTAGATAGTTAGACTCATCATTAGATATGTTGTCATCTTCTTTAACATAATAACTTTTCTTGAATGATTTACCTTTGTTCTCCTTGTATTTGTCATTAGAGATTTTGATTGGACATTTAGAAGCATAATGACCTATATTTCCAAAACTGAAACATTTGAAAGGTAACTTACCTCTGTATTTTCCAGAGCCCTTTTTCAAACTACTCCCAAAATTTTCTTCCACTTCATCAAAGTCATCTGAATCAGATTCAACATTCTTTTCTGTCTTGCTAGCCTTAAAAGTAGTTTCTTTTCTTGCATCATCTTGACCAAATTCTCTTATCTCAAAAGTAGTTAGAGTACCAAGCATTTTATCCCTAGCATAATTATCCAGATCTTGAGTCTCTTCAATAGAAAAAACTTTAGTACTATAAGATTTAGGAAGAGTTCTTAGTACCTTCTTTACCACTTCTTTCTCCTCTAGCTGTCCACCAAGATCATTGATGGAATTGACAATTTCATCTACTCTCTGTTGTAGCTTGCAATATTTTCATCCTCTAACATCCTTAGGGCTTCAAACTTGGACTTTAGAATCTACAACTTTGCTTTATTGACCTTCTCATCTCCTTCATAGGTGCTTTCTATCTTCTTTCATATCTCATGAGTAGTTTTGTAACTCATTACCTTCAATAATTTAGAATTATAGAGATTATTTAGAAGAGCACTCCTTGCATTGCCATTGTTCTCATATTCTTTGATGTAGGGGCATCCAAGCCTGTAAAATTTTATAAATTTTGTTGGGTCACAACCCATTGAATTATCATGAAAACAAGAAACAGTTATGGGGGCGGTAGTTAGTTTTTCCTTTTTCCATGATCAATGACTTGGATCAGAGAAAAACCCTTCATAGGGGAACATATCAAGGGTGGAAAATAAAAAGAAAACTTCCTAACTGTTCTTAGTCAGTCCCTCCAAGTGGAAAGAAATGGAAGATAGAATAACATCTCCAAGATTGTGAGCAAGGGGAAAGAAAATCAAAAGAAATAGGTTACATTTTTTTTGTTGGTGTTGTATTTCCATAGTTTGGAAGCCCTCCATGAGGGTTGTCAATGTAAAGAGAATCATTTTTGTTTTTGATAAATAAAATTGTGGTTTTCAAATGAAATACTACTCTATTTTGCTGGTTATCTCTGTGTAACAGGAATCTGTGTAAAGCATTCAAACTGAGATTTCCTTTTGCTTAGAAGTTGTTAGTCTTTCATTTACAAGTCATGTAAGTTGGGCCTTATACATGATAGGGATACATCTTTTTTATGTTTTGATTGACAAAAATTCCCATGTCAAGAGTCCTATAAAAACTGTATCAGACTAGTGAGAGATTGCCATTAAGTTTGAACCAAAGTTAGACCATAGCATGTATCCTTTATTGGTGAAAGGGACCTCTGTGGAGGCTTGTTTAAATCCTATTACTAAGGTGATTCAATGCTACTATTGAATAAGCTGGGAGAAGACTTTCTTGTTTTTAGTTTTGTTAATTATTCAAGAACAAAAACTGTGAGTTAGATGTACAGATACTCATCTCTATGTTTCATCACTACATAGAGTCAAAGTTATGGACTGTATTTAACCCATTATAGAAGGCTGACGGTTAGAGAAATTTCTATTAAGAGAGAGAAATTCAGTTTTAGGATTGCTCCTGTAGTTGATCATCGACCCATCCAAGAAGTTTGGGGATAGGTTTGGGATTTTTTGTTTGAGTTACTCTGCATCATTTTTGGTATTAGAGATCAGAAGATGTCATGGGAGGAGAAATGAGGTACATTTTACTTGTTTTCTTTTTATGTTTCCTTTCCATATGATAAATGTGAGAGTTGTGAGAGTTCAGTGGAAGCTCAAGAAGAAGAGAAGGTTAGTTGCTGGAGAATGAAGAGAAGGTAATTATGTTTTATTGAATTTTATTTTGTTTGAAGAAAATTGTGGAGGAGAAACAACACATAGAGAATGGAAGTGTTGAGAATGATAGTCTATGAAGACTTTAAGAGTAAGAAGTTGCTGAGTGAGCAACAAATGAGAGAGAGAAGTGAGAAGAAGAAAACATAAAAGGAAGAGAGAGAAAATTAGATAAAAGTTTAGCAAGCGATAAGAGCCATAAGAGAGGATTTTGCCAAAGCAATGCAAAGTATGGAAGAAAAAATAAAGAGTATAGTAATCAGTGCACGATGTTCGGATATCACGATTAGAAAATTTGTCAAATGGCCAATACAGGAAATTATTGAGAGGAGAAAGAACCAGAAATCAAGATACTGGAAGAGCCAGAGCCATCCAAGGAAGAGGAAGAGTCCATTGTGACTCAAAATTTTATTTCTGACAATAATGTTGAAAATGTGTTTACAGGTGCAACAGATGCAGCAATTGAAGATATTGAAATAATGAACTAGCAGAACGATATATTGACTGAAGAAATACAAATGATTGATCAAGAAGCAAGCAAAAGGATTCATGAGGAGAAGGTGATAAAAGATATTTTGCAAAAGACTACGAAGAAGCAATGGAAGCATGATGGAGAAAAAGAATTTAAAGTTGCAGTCAAAGTTGAAGCTAGAATGAGAAAACAAACAAAAGCACATGGTTACATTGTACCAAGTTGGCCTTGGTTAAAGGAAAAGAATAAAGCAAGTGTAGAGGAAAACAATATAGAACAAAACAAAGTAAATTTGTTGAAAGATTGGAAGAAAAGAAAGAAAAATCCGATTTGAGCTAGAGCTCAAATCTCATCGCCTAGAGAGTATGATGCAGGGGCATCCAAGCCCATAAAATTTTATAAATTTTGTTGGGTCAAAACCCATCAAATTCTCATGAAAACAAGAAACAGTTATGGGGCCTGGTAGTTAGTTTTTCCTTTTTCCATGATCAATGACTTGGAGTGGAGAAAAACCCTTCATAGGGGAACATATCAAGGGTGGCAAATAAAAAGAAACTTTATGACTGTTCTTAGCCAGTCCCTCCACACGGAAAGAAATGGAAGATAGAATAACATCTCCAAGATTGTGAACAAGAAGAAAGAAAATCAAAAGAAATAGGTTACATTTTGTTTGTTGGTGTCATATTTCTATAGTTTGGAAGCCCTCCACAAGGGTTGTCAATGTAAAGAGAATCATTTTTGTTTTTGATAAATAAAATTGTGGTTCTCAAATGAAATACTACTCTATTTTGGTGGTTATCTTTGTGTAACAGGAATCCATGTAAAGCATTCAAACTAAGATTTACTTTTGCTTAGAAGTTGTTAGTCTTTCATGTACAAGTCATGTAAGTTAGGCCTTATACACAATAGGGATACATCTTTGATGTGTTTTGATCGACAAAAATTGCCATGTCAAGAGTCCTATAAAGACTATATCAGAGCAGTGAGAGATTGCCATTAAGTTTGAACTAGAGTTAGACCATAGCATGTATCCTTTATTGTTGAAAGAGACCTCTGTGGAGGCTTGTTTAAATCCTATTACTAATGTGATTCAATGCTACTATTGACTAAGCTGGGAGAAGACTTTCTTGTTTTTAGTTTTGTTAATTGTTCAAGAACAAAAATTGTGAGTTAGATGTATAGATACTCATCTCTATGTTTCATCACCGCATAGAGTCAAAGTTATGGGCTGTATTTAACCCATTATAGAAGGCTGGTGGTTAGGGAAATATTTGTTAAAAGAGAAATTTAGTTTTAGGATTGCTCCTGTAGTTGATCATTGACCCATCCAAGAAATTTGGGGATAGGTTTGGGCTTTTTTGTTTGAGTTTCTTTGCATCATTCTTTAATCTCATCTTCATCCTTTGGACCATCTTTGGGTATAGTATTCTTTTTGTCAACAATCTTCCATAGGCCATATCCTAGTGAGATAAGAAAGCTTTCTATCCTGGTTTTCCAAAAAGCATAATTTATTCCATCAAACACTAGGACCTCCATACCTTTCTTGTGCATCATCTGGATCTATCACAAGCGGTTAAGATTCTTCAAGAAACTTGGCTCTAATGCCAATTGTTATAATTCACATGACAACTAAGAGGGGGGTGAATTAGTTGTATGTTAAAACTTTAAACTCTTAAAACATCAACCACTTATTATGCACCAACAGAATGTAAACAAATCCAAACACATATGAACACTAGATTTATGTGGAAAACCCAATAAGGGAAAAACCATGGTGAGGATTAGCTCACAATATATATGAATAACAACACCAAAAATCAATAGGCTCACTACCAAGGGCTCACTACCTAGAAGAAATGCTCACTACCAGAGAAAGGCTCACTACTAAGGGCTCATTGCCCAGAAGAGAGAAGAAAGAAGAAGACTGTTATAGAGAGATTCACTCTCTCAAAGCAGCAAAAGAGATCCACCACTGATACCCTTTACCATCTGCAACCTTTGGTTCACTACCTCCAGCAACTTCTAACACACTAAAATGTAGACACCTTCTGCTCACTGCATTTTGAATTCATAAGCATTTAAGTTTGCACACAATTTCATTACCCTTGACTCACATTCACATATTCTTCTCTACCTTGCTCCATTCAACTTCATCTTGCCTTTATACCATCTATAAGCAAGACCTATCTCAATTAGGTTGGTCCTAATGAAGCGTGTGCATTACACACATGCAACATTGCTTAGGTTGACACTAAACACTTCCATGGTGGACAGAAGTGAAAGTGGACCATATCAAGGGATAACCAGGACTCAAATTTGTATCATCAAGCTACTTATCACATTCACAATCCATGAGGTACCTCCACAAATAGTGTTAGCAAGCTAGGTCGACCAATCCTGAGCTAACGATCATATCCATGCTTCTCCAAGTCTAAAAACATTATGCAGACCAGAGGACACTCCATAGCACTTACACACCTTCTCATAACATTTACCATCATTAAAATTATTTATCATACTACCGCAACCACTTGAATCAAAAAATGTCTTCATTATACATGCATCAAGATACACTACGATTGATCACCAACGCAAGAACTAAACTTGCGGAGCATCCCAACACTAGAAACTTCTAGGGAAGATTGATGTGGACTCTATAAGTAGATTCCCAAATCCACAAGTCAATAAATCTCAATGCGAAGAAATGAGGAGCAATCTCATTTCTCCCAAATAGTCTTCTTCTCAGTCAAATATTTTGTCAAACACATCTTCTACTTCCACATGAGCTAGGACTTGAAACTTGGGATATAATACCTCTGAACACCTCTAATTAACACTTCCAAACCACATAAACATATCTTCAATTAGGAATAAATGTGGAGCATAATACTGATGGTACCTCTGTCATACTGCACATCTTTTTATCAAATTTTCTCAAAAACACTTGGAAACCAAGTGAACCATCTATTGGGAGTTGACATCAATGACAACACCAACAAGTTTCTAACACTACTCCATCTGAAAAGTTTGGTAGTTTTTGGCTCTTAGGTCTCTTAAGAGACTTTGCCAGAACCCTATAGCCTAGAAGGATTGTCATACTTAGGGAATGAAATGAGGCCTCCTCTAGCATTCACCCACCCACCCCAATGTGTTGGCATAGTTAGAATGTCTCCATGAGGTAATGAACATAAAATATGGCTCTTAGCAACATTACACTGAATGCCACTGAGGCATTTTGCAAGAATGCATATGATGTTGGCATAGGCAAACTGTTGGGAGTTGATAGAAACTAAGAGAGGTTATTGTGGAGGGACTTTGTATCTAGTTGTAGGTTGAAACAGAACATTCATAGGTGCCATGAACTCTGAGAACTACTCTATCAAAGTTTGGCAATTTTTGGTTCTTAGGTCTCTTAAGAGATTTTACTGGAACCATATAGCCAAGTAGGATTGGCACACTTGTGGAATGAAAGGAGGCCTCTCCTAGCATTCACCCACCCACCCCAACATGTTTTCATAGTTAGTTTATCCCCACGAGGTGAAGAATATAAAATATGGCTCTTGGCAACATTACATTGAATGCCACTAAGGTATTTTGTAAGAATGCACATGATGTTGGCATAAACAAAGTGTTGTGATTTGATAGAAACTGAGAGAGATTATCATGGAGGGACTCAGTTTCCATCTGTAGGTTAAAATGAAACATTTATAGGTGTCATGGACTCTAAGAACTACTTCATTAAAGTTGGGTAGTTTTTGGCTCTTAGATCTCTTAAGAGACTTTGTCAAAACCCTATAGCCATGAAGGATTGACACACTTGGAGAAAAAATGAGGCTTCCCCTAGGATTCACCACCCACCCCAATGTGTTGGCATGGTTGGTTCAGCCCCACGAGGTGCGGAACATAAAATATGGCTCTTGGCAACATTATGTTGAATATAAATAACACATTTTGTAAGAATGCATCCATTGTTGGCACAACCAAACCATTAGGAGTTGATATAAACTAAGAAAGGTTATTGTGGAGGGACTTGACATCTAGCTATAGGTCAAAAATAAATAATTGTAGGTTCCATGGACTCTGAGAACTACTCTGTCAAAGTTTGGCAATTTTTGGCTCTTAGGTCTCTTAAAAGACTTTCCCAAAACTCTGTATCTTGGAAGGATTGGCACACTTGGGGAACAAAAGGAGGCCTCCCATAGAATTAAACCACACATCCTAATGGGTTAGTGTAGTTGATTTGGCCCCATGAGGTGTGGAACATAAAATATGGCTCTTGGCAACATTATGTTGAATGCCACTAAGGTATTTTACAAGAATGCATCCATTGTTGGCACAGTCAAACCATTGGAAGTTGATAGAAAATGAGAGAGGTTATTATGGAGGGACTCAATATCTAGCTATAGGTCAAATTAGAACATGCATATGTCCCATGGACTCCAAGAACTACTCTGTCAAAGTTTGGTAGTTTTTGGCTCTTATGGCTCTTAGGAGACTTTGTTGGAACCTTGTAGCTGAAAGGATTAGCACACTTAGGGAACAAAACAAGGAATCCCCTAGTATTCACACACCCACCCTAACATGTTGGCATGGTCTATTTAGACCCATGAGGTGTGGAACATAAAATATTGCTCTTGGCAACATTATGTTGAACACAAATGACACATTTTGCAAGAATGCATGCATTGTTGGCACGGTCAAACCATTGGGAGTTGACAGGAACTAAGAGAATTTATTGTGGAGGGACTCAAGATCTATTTGTATGTCAAAACAAAACATTCATAGGTGCCATGGACTCCAAGAACTACTTTGTCAAAGTTTGGCAATTTCTGATTCTAAGGTCTCTTAAGAGACTTTACCTGAACCCTATAGCTTGGAAGCATTGGCACACTTGGGGAATGAAAGGAGACCTCCCCTAGAATTCACCCACCCACCCTAACATTGTAGTATAGTTAGTTGAGTCCCACAAGGTGCAGTACATAAAATATGGCTCTTGACAACATTATGTTGAATGGCACTAAGGTATTTTGCAAGAATGCATCCATTGTTGGCATGGTCAAACCATTTCAAGTCGATAGAAACTAAGAGAGGCTATTATGGAGGTGATGGTGTCCTAGGTTAAGGCCCTAGTACTATATTGGTGACCAGGAGATGAAGGTAGGGTGCTGGTGACTAGATAGTAGGAACTAGTGGCACCACCTGATGGGTGCTAGCTAGGCCAAAGATTAGTGGTAGAGCCCCCTGATGGGGTGACAGCCATGACAAAGCATAGATCCTAATGGTATTGGTCAAAGAGTGGAATTCACAAGCGGTGTTAATGTATATTGGTATTGCTAAGACTGGTGGTGGCACTACTTTACAATCCACAAGAGCCCTTTTAAGGGTCGACCGGGGCGATCAAGGCTGGCTTGGGCTGGAACCCTGTCTACAGGGCCCAAAAATGGGATTCCCTATCTAGCTCAAGTTAGAAATGGGTTGTGTGTCCTAAGATTTTTTTTTATTTTTTAAAAATAAATCTGTATGATAGGTCATACAGAAGCTATATGGTTCTATAACAAAAAAATTCCCTAGATGCTCTTGAGCCCAATTTCAATTATTTGATAGTCAATATTAAGGTTTTTAGGCCTTTTAAGTGCAATGAAAAGGTTTGTTTTAACCTGAAATGCTTTGAAATTGTGGCTACCACCCACTTCAAACCCTTTTAGATCTAGCCTTTGGTGCTCAAGTCAAGCCAAAAAAAGGCTAACCTAACATTCTTGACTAACATGAAACTAATGAAGAGGTTTGTTTTGCATAGAAATACAACCAACAAAAAGCTCTTGCCTAATTTTCTTCCAAATTTGAGAAGAGGCTTAAAAATATAAAGCTTTGATACCATGTAAGAGTCCCCAATGGACTCAAGCTCCCAAGATCACCTACAAAACTAGAGATTACCTTCTACATGAAAGAGATCACAAGAGAAAAAATTGTTTGATTATGGATGCAATAATGATATTAAAATTAATAATTACATGAGAGACCTTGATTTTATATGGCAAGGTAAAAAACCCTAAGTGAGATTTAAGAAAACCTAAGATTAATTAATAAAATGTAATTAAATAAATAATTACACCAATAGAAAAGAATAATCAATGTTCTTGAGTCAATCAAACAAAGTTCTTCACATGAGGGCTCTTCTAAGGCAAAAGATAATAGCAAGAGGAAAGGAAAGGGAAAGACCATTGTAATAGTTGTATCTCCACCATCCACGTGGCTTCATCTCAAGATAACTTTACATATTTAGATCCTTGAACTATGAGCAAGTAACTATTTTAATGGGTGATGACACTCCTCTGACGTGTGTTGGAAAGGGTCTATTAAATTAGGTGATGGGACATTTTAGGATGTTCTTTGTGTTCCCTTATTATCAACTAATCACCTATTAGTTTATTAGATCACTCAAACTAATTTTGACAAGAAAGTTGACTTCACTCTTAATTTAGTATTTATTAGTGAGGTGCATAATGGTTCTATAGTTGCAATGGGGAGAGAAGATAACCAATGTCAATTATATATCTTTTCTTGCTTTGTTCTTCATCTTTCTTTGACTATTCTACTCACTCATCCCAATGAAGTGAATAGGTTATGGTATGAGTATTTTGGCCATCTTAACTACTGCTACTTGCAATAGCTTAGCCAATAAGGAATGGTTATAGTTTTGCCTTCTATTCACTTTTTTGATGATGTTTACCAAGGCTACATCCTTGTTACATATACCAAAGATAAGTTTGGAAAAGGAAAGGCATGGAGAGCTTCACAAATTCTAGAGTTAGTTCATAGTGACTTGGCTAATCAATTTCTACATCCTTCCTTTAGTAAGGATAGATATCTTTTGACCTTCGTTGATGACTTTTCCAAGTATACTTAGGTGCACTTTATTTAACAAATTTTTAAAGTCTTTAAGTTTTCTAAGGACTTCAAATATTTTGTGGAGAAATAATTAGAGAAAACCATTAGATTTTTATGCACTTACAACAATAGTGAGTATGTTAATCATCGTTTTGAGTAGTTTTGCACTTTAGAGGGGATTGAATTTTAGTGCATAGTTCCATATAGTCCTTGGTAGAATGGTGTGGTAGAACACAAGAATAGGACTTTGAATAATGGAAGATTGTATGATACACTCCAAATCTCTTGCACATAAATATTAGGCAAATGTCATTAACTATTCTTGTTGTTTAATACAAAAATTGCTTAGACTAACTAATCTACTCATAATCAAAGAATTATCTATTTAACATTAGTATACTAGCCAATGAAGATGTGTATCTTTCCACTATGCAATCTGGAAGGGTGAGAATGTCTAGGCTATATCCTTTTGTTGCTATTGAAATGGAAAATAGGTAACTAAACTAACTAAAATGAGAAAATATAGAGATTGACATAATATTTTACAAAATGAAAGGTAGAAATAGAAAGATGAAACAATGAGGAACTTGAAACTAAAGGATGAAGCCCACTATCTAGGATGACAACATGTGACTTAGAAATATGCACACTACACTGTGGTTTGTACAGCATGAGTAAAGTATGGATTTCAATCATTTATCTTTGTGCCAATCCCTTTGATCAATCCTTGGGTTATTAGACTTCCTAATGGAACCTACAACTACACAGACATAGAAGAAGGGTTTGGTTGTAAAGGAGTTTACCTTAGTCAAACCTCATTTTTTATGTCTCCACCTCAATGTTGGCTAGATTGATTGATTGATAAAATAGTGTGCTCTGAATTCTAAATCTGTCTAGAATTGTGATGAGCAGTGACAAAATAACAATGTGATATTGATAAAATAAATCCTACTGAGTGACTTGGAGCATTTTTGTACAGTGATATCTACATGTAAGATACAAATAGAAAATGTAAATCAACCCACAAAAACATGTGATATACCAATTTGGATTGCAATAATTGAGGTATGAAAACAAGAATTAATTAAAACTTTATCACCTCATAGTGAGGAGGTGAAATTTGCTCAGCAAGTAGCGGTTCCAATCTAAATCCTTCATAATTCACCACACTTTGATGGAAAGAGCATAGTAAAATCTTGATAAAATGAATCACAGTAATGCTTGTTCTAAATCTTAGGTAGAGCTTTGCTATGAAAGTAAATTGATCTCAATTTTGGTAGAGCTTCACTACAAAAAAGAATAGATCCTTTGCAATGGCATATCTACTTGCTTAAATAGAGAGGGTAAAAGCAAAAATCAAGGAAAGGAGTCATTTGGTTGTGGATAAGCATCAAGAAAATATTGATGAATCATGCAAGTGAAAAGACTGTTGAACTACACCAGACAACTGAGAGGGGGGGTGAATCAGTTGTCCTAAATTTTTTAACCAAATATGATCATCAACTTATCAATTACTTATATTCAGATATAAACTTGAAATCATTAAATGAGAAGCTCAACACAAAAGCATAAACAACACAGGAGACACCAAATTTTTACGTGGAAAACCCTAAAAGGGAAAAACCACAGTGGGTGTTAACCCATAGAAATATATAACCTATATCAATACCAAAAAATAGAGGCTCACTACCTACAGGGCTCACTGCAAAGAAAGGCTCACTACCTATGGATGGCTCACTACCAAAGGGTGGCTTACTGCCAAAAGAAGGCTCACTACCAAAGGGTTGAACTGAGATAACAACATCTATTTCATGTCAAAGTTCAGTTCCATTGAAGCACAAACACCTCTATTTTGCTCTGCTACCTTAGTTCACTTTATCTTCGCATCTTTGCACTTGGATACATTTTCACAACTCAAATACAAGTATTTATACACTACATCAACCTTGGAATGATCATCAAGGTCAGAATTACAATCATCAACCATTGGAACAATCTCCAAGGTCACCATTACAAACATACATAAAATAGGTCTGGACCTAATACAAATTTAGCTAAGGAAAAGATGTAAGAATGTATGCAGATCACACCACTCCTTAGCTGGGACTCAAACACAATCTTCCATGCTACAACACGCTATTACAATCTTTGATGCATCTCTGTAGATGATGAACTCAACCAGGTCGGCCAAGACTGATGTTAACACAAGTATTCTAAAGAACACACTTCATGCACGATCTGAATTCCACCTTATGGACCAATCTGAATGTAGGAGCATGATCAGAAGACATCCACAAGCACATTGTAATCACTAGGAACAACCACACGATTTCTAAAAACTTAATCAATAAGATTCTTCACACTGGAGCACAAGAATAACACTGTCAGCCACTATCATGAGTAAAAGATAGCTTGTGGATCACCAAATCACAAACCATTACACTTGAAGGCATTTAAGATAATCATAGACTTACTTCTGGAACCATAGACCAAAATACTTCAATGCGGAGGAATGCGGAGCAAAACAATTTCTTCCTGTCACCACCAAACACACAGAAAAAGCTATTTTCACTCTGGTGAAAATAACTCACTCAATTCTTCATATTGGAGGCTCAAACTCAGAATATAGCATCTTCAAACAGGCTTCTAAATAACTTCCAATCCGTAGGTAAAGATATTTATTCTACAGGAAATGTGGAGCATTCTTCTAGACTGTTCTTCTACATGTAATGCATTGTTTCTACTGCAACATATTGTTATCATCAGAGGGGAGCTAATATTCTCAATATCCTCAACAAAGTAAGAGCACAATTGACACCAATGACAACACAGATATGTTGACATCAATGACAACACCGACTAGGCACATACTTGCAACAATCTCCCCCTTTCTCATTGATGGCAACATATGATGTGAAAAACTAAAAAAACCACCAAGACAAAATTCTCCCCCTTTCTCTTTACACATCTGCATTCTTTCTCCCCTTGAGTTTTTCACATGATTTATCTCCCCCTTTGACATCAATGGTAAAGGGCACATACTTGCATGCTGCTACTCTAATCTATTTACATTACTAGAAACATTTACCTACTCCCCCTAAGAGGTGGCCTTCAGAACATCAATCCAAATCAAGGAATGACACTTTGAGCTCCACTGGATTGATGCATTCCTATGCATCTTAGTTCAAGATAGGAGGAGTAATGACCCCTAACTTCTCTTTGAGTACTCAAAGGTATCTTTAGGCAAAGGTTTAGTGAAAATATCTACAATCTAGTCCTTTGTGGACACATATTCCAATTTTACTTCATTCTCTGTCACCTTCTCTCTCAAAAAGTGATATCTTATTGATATGTTCCTTGTTCTTGAGTGCATCACTAGATCCTTTGAAATATTTATGGCACTTGTATTGTTACAAAAGATTGCAATTGGATCTTCATACACAACTCTTATATCCTTCAAAGTCTACTTCATCCATAATACTTAAGTGCAACAACATGTTGCTACAATATACTATGCTTCAGCAGTTGACAAAGATTTTAAATCTTGTTTCTTGCTCAACCATGAGACCAATCTATTACCTAAGAAGAAGGCACCTCCACTTGTACTCTTTCTGTCATCAACATCTTCAGCCCAATCTGCATCTATATAAGCACTGAGAGTGAAATCATTGTCCTTTGGATACCATAAGCCATAATCGAGAGTACCTTTCAAATACCTTAGGATTCTCTTAACTGCCATCACATGTGATTCCCTTGGATCATCTTGAAACCTTGCAACAATAAAAATTGCATGCATAATATCAGGTCTAGTTTGAGTTAGATAAAGCAATCCTCCAATCATGGATCTGTATTTTTTCTAATTAGCCTAAGGTGATTCATCAGCTTTGCTCAACTTGCAACTAGTCATCATGGGAGTACATACCGGTTTAGAGTCTTCCATACCAAACTTCTTCAACAACTCTTTCACATACTTAGACTAAGATATGAAGATTCTTTTATCTAATTGCTTAATTTGTAGACCCAAAAAGAAATTCATTTCACCAAACATGGACATTTCAAATTCACTTTTCATCTCACCAGCAAACCTTATGCACATACCTTCATTTCCTCCAAAGATAATGTCATCAACAAAGACCTCAACAATCAAGATCTGATCATCATTGATTTTGAAGTACAGATTGTTATCTGCAATACCTTTACTAAATCCCAATTGTAATAAATACATGTCTAACCTTGCATATCAGGCTCTAGGAGCTTGTTTGAGTCCATACAATGCTTTCTTCAACCTGCATACCATATCACCTTGATTTGACAATTAGAATCCCTCTGGTTGCTCAATGTATACTTCCTCTTCTAATTCACCATTCAGGAAGGCAGATTTCACATCCATCTGATATACCTTAAAATCTTTGTGAGCTGCAAATGCCAAAAATGTTCCAATTGCTTCAATCTAAGCTACTGGGGAAACGGTTTCTTCAAAATCTATCCCTTCAATTTGAGAATATCCTTTACATACAAGTCTTGATTTATTCCTTACAACTTCTCCATTTTCATTAAGCTTATTCCTAAAGACCCATTTAGTTCCAATAACATTTTTGTTAGCGGGTCTAGGAACTAATTCCCAAATTTCATTCTTCTCTATCTGCAATAGTTCTTCCTCCATTGCCTTTACCCAATTTTCATCATTACATGCTTCATTCATAATTTTTTGGTTCAATCTTTGAAAGCAAATAGTAATTGACTTGTTCCTCTACAGCTCTTCTTCTTGTTAGCAAACCTTTGTTCTTGTCACCTATAATCTAATCTTTAGAATGATTGATCCTTACATACCTGGGAATCTTGACAACACTTTCTGGAGCCTCTTCTTCATCCTGACTGTCTACTTTCTTATCCTTCTCTTCAATTACTATAGTCACAGGTTCATCTGGTTCATAACAACTTAGGTCTGATATTCTTTCTTTTCCTTAATCTACCTTCACATTTACACTCTCAACAATCTTTTTGAGCCTTTTGTTGTAGCACCGGTAAGCCTTACTCTTGGTGTTAGGGTTAGCCGGCAGAAGATATCAATTAAATGCAAATAAAGATTAAATAGAGGAATGAAAAACACATAGAAATAATAACAGTGAGAGACAATTTTAATGTGGTTCACCCAAACTTGGGCTACATCCACCAACAGAGAGTCTAATATTATTATCCAGTAAATCAAACTGATTACAACCAGCAATCCCTGCAACTCAATATCACTACAAATGCTACAATACAATATAGAAATCCCACCCGCTTATAACAAGCTTTTTTGGAAGCTTCTAGAATTAGGGTTTTACAATGTTATTTTTGTTTTGTTGGTCAAATATTAACAACCAACTCCAAACGGGCAAAAAAGAGGGGGAAAAAAATTCAGGGGCTGCGCCCCTGAACCCTAGTGAGGATACATAACTAGTGTATAGTACTTGCATGATCAATCGCCACCTACTAATAATCTCTCACTTGGAGACTAATCATGCTCCACACCAAACAATCTCCCACTTGTAGGCTAATCCTAGATGACACTACTATGCGTGCAACTTCCACTAGAAATAAGCACCCTAGACTCTGTTGTTCTGATTTTATTGTTTTCAGTCTTGAAGACCAATTGAAGCTGAAGAAGAGCTCAGCTTCTCCCTTGTCACTACCTTTGTAAACATATCCACTAGATTTTCATCTATATGTATCTTTTCCAACCTTAACTATCCATCATCCAACACCAACTGAATGAAGTGATACCTCAGTTGTATATGTTTGGTCTTTGAATGTAAGGTAGAATTCTTTGCAAGATGTATGGCACACTGGCTGTCTATAAACAAATAACTATTAGCCTGTGGTTGTCCCAATTCTTCCATGAAAGATTGTGTGCATACCATGGCATACATTAAACTTCCTACAGTTGAAGCATATGGTACCTTGGACATTTTGTCTTCCTCCTTTTGTGTCTTAGGACACATCTCCTTAGTCAATTTCAAATGACTAGGCAAAGGTGTGTTGACAACTTTTGCATTCTCCATATGAAATCTTTGCAACACTTTTTCAACATAAACAACCTGAGATAGAGTCAATTTTCTGTTCTTCCTATCTCTACAAATTTTCATACCAAGGATTTGTTTTGCTGCCCCCAAATCCTTCATAGAAAATGATTGTGCTAACTGTTGTTTTAACTCTCTTATGTGATCCATGTTAAACCCAGCTACAAGCATGTCATAAACATATAAACATAGAATAATGTAGCTATCATTATCCAACCTCTTAAAATAAACACAATGGTCAGAATTACATCAGTTGTAGCCTTTCTCAACCATAAAACTATCAAATTTCAAATACCATTGCCAAGGTGCTTGTTTTAGGCCATATAAACTCTTCTTTAATCTGCACACCAATTTCTCCTTACCTTTGACCTCAAATCCTTGTGGTTGTTCCATATATATCTCCTCTTCCAAATCACCATGGAGAAAGACAATTTTCACATCTAGCTGTTCCAAATGCAAATCTTCAGCAGCCACAATACTTAAAACAGTACGAATAGAAGTCATCTTAACAACTAGAGAAAAAATCTCATCAAAATCAATGCCCTTTTCTGTGCAAATCCTTTTACAACTAACCTAGCTTTAAATCTTCTCTTACCTCCATCTTCCTCTTTCAACCTATAAACCCATTTGTTTGGTAAAGCCTTTTTACCTGTAGACAACTTGCATAATTCCCAAGTCTGATTGTTTAGTAAGGAGTCCATTTCTTCTTTTATTGCAAGTTCCCACTAAACCTTTGTATTCACCTACATAGCTTCATCATACCCTTCTGGTTCACCAGCATCTGTTAACAAAATAGAATACAAAGAGGGAGAAATCATTTTAGGAGGTCTACTTAGCCTTGTTGAACGTCTAACATTCACTAGAGTTTGTGGTATTTCTTGTTGTTGTTGCGGAGCATGAGGAACCACTATAATATCACTATTTGGAGTATCATCCAATAACACATAATCTTTTTCTTTCTTCTCATGCTGTTGCAACTGATCTTGGTACAACACCTTCTCACTAAATACAACATCCCTACTTCTCACAATTTTTAGATTTTCAACATCCCAAATCCTATAACCAAATTCATCAATGCCATATCGAACGAAGATACATTTTTTTGATTTTACATCCATCTTGGTTCTATTTTTAGAATCTACATGTGCAAATGCTTCACATCCGAAGGTTTTGAGAAAAGAATAACTCACCTTCTTACCTGTCCATGCTTCCTCTGGAATACCACAACCCAAAGGAACTGAAGGACCTCTATTAATTAAATATGCAGTGGTATTGACAGCCTCTGCCCACATGTTTAAAGGCAGCCCAACATGCAATCTCATGCTCCTTGCATGCTCCATTATTGTCCTATTCATGCGCTTAGCCACTCCATTTTCTTGTGGAGTCCCTAGAACCATTTTCTTCCTACAAATTCCATTAAAGGAACAATAATCCCTAAATTCTTTGCTGCAATACTCACCACCATTATCAGATCTAAGACATTTTAATCTTTTACCTATCTCATTCTCAACCAAGCTTCTCCATTTCTTAAATGTTTCAAATACATCATATTTCTGCCTAAGGAAATAGATCCAAACCTTCCTAGTTGCATCATCTATGAATGTAACATAATATTGAGAGCCACCGAGAGAAGATACTTGAGCTGGTCCCCATATATCTGTATGCACAAGCTAACTTTTCATCTTTCTTTTGTTTCCTATCCTAGAGAAAACTAACTCTCTTTTGTTTTCCATATACCCAACTTTCACAGAAATCCATATTAATACATTTCAAACCTGGTAAAACTTTCTTAGAATGAAGTACTTTCATACCTTTTTCAATCATATGCCCAAGTCTGTTATGCCATAGTGTTGTCTCAAAATATGCAGTAACTATTTTAGTCTCTTCCTGCGAACCTGCAGCAATTGTTCCTGAACCTGCTTGTTTTTTCTTTGCAACAACTAAAGTAGAAGGAATACTATGACCTGTACAAAGATATAAGGTGCCTACTTTCACACCTTTTGCTACTACTAAGGCACCTCTTGAAACCTTCCAATTTTTATCATTAAAAGTAACTGTGCAACCTTCATCACCTAGCTGCCCTGCTGAAATTAAATTCCTACTTAGCCTTGGAACGTGCCTTACCTCTTGTAGTAGCCAATGATTCCCATTCTACAACTTAATCTTAATTCTTCCCTTTCCAACAATCTGACAGGGTTCGTTATCTCCCAAATAAACTAGCCCAAAATCTCCTTGGACATAATCAATAAAATAACTTCTATGGGGTGTAGCATGAAATGAGGCCCCTGAATCTAAAACCCATGAATCATCAGCATTATCTAGGGAAAGAATCAAAGCATCATCTTCATATTTATTACTTACCACATTTGCCTCCTTATTGCTTTCTTGTTTGTCTCCTTTATTCTTCTGAGACTAGAAATCTTTCTTCAGATGACCTGGCTTCCCACAGTACCAGCAATCCTTTTGTCCTCTAGATTGGGACTTCTTGTCCTTTAATTTTCCTCATGACTTCCCATGACCTCCAGAACCTTTTCCTCTCTCCTTTGATCTGCCCTTGCTTTCTGCATTCAAAACACTTCCTGATGTGGACCCTCCTGAACTTTTCCGTCGCATTTCCTCGCTAAGGATAACACCAACAACATCATCAAATTTCAAAGTATTTGAACCGGAGACAGAGTTGCATCCATTACCAAGCTATTCTAGCTTTCTGGCAAAGAACATAAAACTAAGAGAGCCCTCACCTCTTCATCAAATTTCACTTTTATAGAAGTTAATTGACTAGTAATCATATTAAACTCATTTAAATGATCTGCCACAGATCCACCTTCAATCATTTTTAGATTAAACAAACACTTCATGAGAAATACCTTATTCAAGGCTGAGGGTTTTTATAAAATTTAGCCAAAGCTTTCATTAGTTCATTTGTTGTCTTTACTTCTATTACATTGAATGCCACAGATGGTGCTAGGCAAAGCTGAACGGTTCCCAGTGCCTTTCTGTCTAGAAGTTCCCAATCCTCATTAGTCATTCCTATCAGTTTCTTGGATATTCCTTCCAATGGCCTCCATAAATCCTTCTAATAAAGATAATCCTCCATCTGCATCTTCCATAACTGATAGTTCTACTCATTGAATTTATCTACCTTCAATTTACCCTAGTCCGCCATTGCTCCCACTTAACTATGAGACTCCCACTCAATCGTGAGACCTTCCTGCAGATGATAATCAAACACAACTTTTCTATGATACCACTTGTTAGGGTTAGTCGGTAGAAGATATCAATTAAATGCAAATAAAGATTAAACAGAGGAATGAAAAATACACAGAAATAATAATAGCGAGAGATAATTTTAACGTGGTTCACCCAAACTCAGGCTACATCCACCAACAGAGAGTCCAATATTATTATCCAGTAAATCAAATTGATTACAACCAGCAATCCCTGCAACTCAATACCGTTGCAAATTCTACAATACAATATCGAAATCCCACCTACTTATAACAAGATTTTTTGGAAGCTTCTAGAATTAGGGTTTTACAATGTCATTTTTCTTTTGTCAGTCAAAAATTAACAACCAACTCCAAACAGGCAAAAAAGAGGGAAAAAAATTTGGGGATTACACCACCGAACCCTAGTGAGGATACATAACTAGTGTACAGTACTTGCATAATTAGTCACCACCTACCAACACTTGGTGGAGTATCCAAGAAAGATTCCTTCATCACATCTTGCATCAAACTTTCCTAGATCTTTGATAGCACGAGTTAGAGTAAACTCATGCACATGCTTTGCTTCTTCCTATGGCTGCCTTAACAGACATAGTACAAAACCCTAGTATAGGAAAAACACACAAGAGATATTCAAAAAATATCAACAGGAATTCAAGTATTCCAATGCTTGAACACAAAAATAAATGATAGGGGGAATACAAATGTAGATTCTATTAGAAATGAAATCACAAGATAGAAGTAAACCCCAAATTCCACAGTATTCTGTTTCATATTCAGAAATTACAATAACTATCTAATGGCCTGCACAATCAGCCTTACTAAGGGTAGTCAAACAAAACTCTTCCTTCTTTCTTTCACAATCGATACTCTCTTCATAACCTCCCATCCTCCTATTTCTCTCTCTGTCCTTCTCGTGGCCTGTAACAAACGGCCTTGCTGCTCTTGTTCCAGCTCCACAGGAATCGGTCTTCTTCACTGTAATTGTCCTACATTAACTCAGTTGGCCTCCCTTTGCACATTCAATCTCTTCCATCCATGAAACTGTTGGTCTACTCATCATCCTCTTCTGAATCATGGCCTCCTCATTTTACGACCTCTTCTCCTCTGTTATATACATGGCCTCCTTCTGCACATTTGAGTGCTTCATCACTATTCACTATTGTGTTCTCACGATTCCCTCACTGTCCACTTCAACCGTCGGTTAAAAGACTGGTTTAATAGTTTGAAAGATTCCTCTTTGAAATGAGTACCTGTCGTTGGGGTGATAAAAATCTCCCAGGCTGGCTCTTATTCCCTCTAATTTTCCAAGTAACTGTTGATGCTATTCCTAAAATGAATGATGTTAACGTTTGGTTCTTCTTCGGGCCAGTATTCCCACTGTCTTCTTCATCATTTAATTTCCTCTTCTTGTAACCATGACTACCAGTTGTCAATGCTTATTAGATCCTTCAAATTTCCTAACTGCTGAGCAACCGTTGGTTAGAAAGAATCAATCAATGACATTAAATTCCTTTAACATTTGGCTCCTAACGCTTGGGCAACAGGAGACTGTAAACTATACTTTGATTCAACATAGCAAGTTATATGGCTACAGGAGCTTCACATTGAATTCAATTTTACAAAGATAGGATCTTATAATGACAGAAGATAATGAGAGTCACCACCGAAAAAAGATAACAAAACAACAAAACAACAAAAAGATGAAAAACCAAAATTGTAGGCCAAGATGCCCCTGCATCAGACTCCCCAACTGAATAATATTCATGAGCTCTACAATAGAATGCTCGTATCTAGATTTATTTGTCCACTTCTTCCAATTGTTTCACATCCCTTGTCGTGCCTCTTCCAAATTTGTTCTATGCTTGCAATTGCTCTTCCTTAATTTCTCCATCTGTAGTTCCTTGCTTTCCACTTTCTTCTCATATACTTGCCTGCTGATTTATATGTCCACTACAAATCTCCATAACTCTGTCTCATCTTCACAATCATCAACTTTAAATGAAAATTAAACTTCATCCTCATAATGTGTAAAGAAAGTTATGTCAGAAGTCTTTACTTCTACAATGTTATCCTTTAACAATAGGCCTTCCTCTGCAACATCCTCTGGTTCTTTCACCACAATCACAATGGAACCTTCAACATTTTTCTTCTCTATTGTAATCTCCTCTAGCAAGTCTGTACTTTCTACTCCAAAATATTCTTTCAGACTGGACATTGCCACTGATTTCTTCTCCTCTTAATTATAGTTCTCTTCTTTAGAAATGAAAACATGAACAAGATTTTATCCATACTCATACTCTAAACTACTTCAAACACCAGCTTTCCTCAAATCCTTAAGACAACCAAAATGTGAAATTTCTAAACTCTGACTTGGCTCTACTTCAGGTTCTCTTTCTTTGGCTTTCTTCAAATGTCCTGCAATCACCATAGAGTTAGTGAAATAAAAAATTTACATTGCATTTATTTGACTTGAGATCTTTTGTAATTTTTCATATAGCTCTCTCTTCTCCACACTTTCTATCAGTTTGTCAACTCCAGTAAAAGTATGCTCAGCCTTCCACAAATCTGCATTCATCACTCCACATACTTCCCTTTCCATGTCCCAATTAAACAACCACAAATCATTTTTAATATCTTTCCTCTTATCACAAACCTTAATATCATGCATCATCTCATATTTTGCTCAAACTTTCTATTAATCAACATACCAAATGAATTTATAATAACATCCTCATAAAAGATTTCCTTAATTACCTTTGCTTGCACTTCTACACCCACTTCTCTATTACCATCTACAATCTCTTTTTCTTCACTCTTCTTCACTTTCCCCCTAGTAGTTATTCCTTCACTAACAATATCCTCTGACAATTCTTGTTCAATCAAAGAGGACTGCACCCATAAATCACCATTCTTGTTTGTTTCCCTCACTTTAAATTATACCTCTTTTACCTTGTTTCCTTCTTTACCTTCTGCTACCTCAGCTCCTTCATTCTTGTTCTCTTCTGCTCCAGCTCCCTCAACTATGTTTTCTGCTGCCCCTCCTTCATTCTTCATGTCTTCCTCTTCTTTTCCCTTTTGGTTTCCATCTCTCTTAACCAACTCATTCTTCATTTTATGTCTCTCTCTTCTCATTTTCTTTTTATCCACAGTTAGCCACAACTTTTCCTCATGTGCATAAATTGCATTCAAATCTTCAACATCATCCTCATACAAATTTGATTGTCTATCTTTTGTCTTGCACTGACCAGGTTGCTTTTCCTCTAACTCCATTGCATGTTTTGTGGCATTATCCTCCTTTACATTCTCTAAGGGCTTTATATTGGGCTTGTCAATATCTACACCTCTCCTCTTTGCTTGCTTTGTCTGCTTCTTGTCAACTTCTTCTACTGATGCCCCATGCTTCATTTCACATGTTGGATTCTTCATCTTCTTAAATTGATACCTTGTTGCCTCTATACTTGGCCTATCTCCTTGTCTCCTCTTAATCTCTGTCATGTCTTCCATCCTTGGTGCTAAAAATTTAGTGCAAACCACTCCTTCTCTTGGCTGCACATTTACAATTGATTTCTTTTGCCAATATGGTATTATTTACCCATGATCCACTAATTTAACTTTTTTCCTTTGAATTTGCATATTTACATTCCTATTTCCACTTACACAATCAAAAACATCATCAAAACAAACTTTTCCCTTTCCATCAGTTTGCTGCCCCAATTTGCAAACATACTTGGTTGCATGTCTGGCCACCTCTCCCTCTTCATAGGCTTTCTTCTTTTTCTCATTAGTCCTCTTTCCATCTCTAGGTACCTTGCATTCCACTGTTGCTACAAATTGTCTTATTTTATCTTTTGCTGCAACTTGTCTTCCTTCGCTCTTATCTTCATCTTCATCTACGAGATCTCTTTTTGCCCTTTCTTCTTTTTCCTCCAAAGGCTTCTTCTCAGCCTTCTTCATACCTACATCCACACTTTCAAACAAATCAATAGAAAATGAATCAAGAGACCAGAATGTCTCTTCGGGTGCCTCTTCCAAAGACACTTTCTCCTCTTTTTCAAGTGCTTCTTGCTGCACTTTCTCTTTTCTCTTTTTCTTATTGTCTTTAATGAAAGTTTTCCTCTTCTCTTCTTGTCCACTTTCTGCAATCACCACCTTATCAGGAAAATAAATCTTTTCCAAAATATCCATTCTTCTTGCAATCTCTTCCAATCCCTCATGGTATTTTCTACCTTCTACTTCATCCCAATATCTTTCCCAAAATGGGATTATGACGAGTCTCCTTACACTAATACCCATCCTCACTATTGTAACATAATCTCTTACCCTCCACAACTACCCTCTACCCAAAAAGACCTTGGAAAATGTATCTCTCAAAACTACCCTCTTTAAAAGACTAGTTTGATAGTTTGAAAGATTCCTCTTTGAAATGAGTACCTGTCACTGGGGAAACAAAAATCTCCTAGGCTGGCTCTTATTCCCTCTAATTTTCCTAGTAACTGTCGATGCTATTCCTATAATGAATGTTGTTAACGTTTGGTTCTTCTTCGGGCCAATATTCCAACTATCTTCTTCATCATTTAATTTCCTCTTCTTGTAACCATCGCTGCTAGCTGTCAATGCTTATTAGACCCTTCAAATTTCCTTACTACTAAGCAACCATTGGTTAGAAAGAATCAATCAATGACAGATTAAATTCCTTTAACATTTGGCTCCTGGCGCTTGGGCGACAGGAGACTGTAAACTATACTTTGATTCAACATAGCAAGTTATATGGCTACAAGAGCTTCACATTGAATTTAGTTTTACAAAGATAGGATCTTATAATGACAAAAGATAAGGAGAGTCACCACTGACAAAAAGCTAACAAAAGAACAAAATAGTAAAAAGATGAAAAACCAAAATTGTAGGGCAAGATGCCCCTGCATCAATCTTCATCTCTCCTGATATAACATTTGCTTCCAAAAACTTTGAAATATTTTACTGTGGGAATTCTTCCATACCACAATTCATTTGGAGTTTTAGTATCATTACCTTTCACTTGAACTCTATTTTGAATGTAAACAACAATGTGAATAGATTCTTTCGAAAAGACTTCTGGTAGACCTTATTCCTTCATCATTGTCCTAGCAGCCTCCTGAAATGTCATGTTCTTCCTTTCCACAACTCCATTCTATTGAGGAATCCTAGGTGCAGATAGTTGTCTCTTTATCCCATGCTCTTCACAAAAAATGTTGAATTCATTTGATGTGAACTCACCTCCTTTATCAGACCTCAAGCATTTGATCTTCAAATCTATTTCATTCTCAACCATTGCCTTGAAAGATTTGAACTTCTCTAGGGCTTCTGATTTATCTCTTAAAAAAGTAACCCAAGTAATTCTAGAATAATCATCAATAAGAAACATGAAGTACCTTTCACCTTGTAGACTTCTCACCCTTGTAGGACCACAGAGATCTATATGCACTAGATCTAGCAAACCGGTAGAAAATTATTCTTTGCTCTTGAAACTTGTCCTTGTCTATTTTCCCAACTGACATTCCTTACAAATTACGTTGGAGGGTTTCACAAGTTTTGTTAAATCTCTCACAACCTAACTTGAACTTATCATTACCAAACTATCAAAGTTTATATGACACATCCTTCTATACCACAACCAACTTTCATCTACCTGAGCCAAAAACAATAATCATTAGTTCCTCTCAATTGATAGATGTTTCCTTTTGTCTTCTTACCGGTAGCAATCACAGTTCTGGAACTTTCCATGATCTTGCACCCATTATCTTTGAATCTCAGATCATATCCTTTGACACACATCTAACCATCACTCAAAAGATTATGCTTCAAACCCTTCACATATAGAACATTGTCAGTATTATGCTTTCCATCAAATGAAATACATCCTTTTCCACAAATCTTACCAGTTGCATTATCTCCAAACCTAACCAGTCCTCCATCATACTTTCCCAAACTTAGAAACTTACTTTTGTCACTAGTCATGTGATGTGAGCATCCACTATCAGTAAGCCATTCATCCTTATCTTTCTCAACCTAAACAACCAAAGCACTTTCTTCTACTAGTTTTTCATCCTTCACATAGCTAGCTGAATTAGTAGACACATGATCTTCTTTAATAGCAATAAATAGGCATTCATTTGTACTAGTATTAGCATCATTAGATTCATCATCAGTCACCCCTTCATCATCAAAATCTCTGACATAGTAGTATTTCTTTGGGACTCTAGGCCTGCTCTCATGTTTCTTCCTATTTCTTTCAATTCTTTCAGGACATCTAGAAGCATAATGACCTACTTTACCACAAGAGAAACATTTGAAAGGTAATTTACCTTTGAACTTACCAGAACCTCTTTGAAGCCTGTCAACAAAGTTGGCTTCAATTTCATCAAAGTCATCATCCACCTTGTATTTCTCAACTCTAGAGATCTCTGCTAAAGTACTGGCTTTAAAAGATTATTCAACTTTAGGTAGGGCATCACCAAATTCTTTCATCTCAAAGGCTATAAGCTTTCCAAGTAACTGATCTCTATCAATAGTTTTTACAGTCATGAATTCTTCAATTACAGCTACTTTGTGACTATATGACTTCGATAGTGATTTGAGAATTTTCATCACAACTTCCTTATCACCAAGAGTTCCTCCCATACCCTTTATTCCAGTGACAATTTCATCAACTCTTTGCATAAAGGCTATTATGTTTTCATCTTCATTCATCTTCAAACCCTCATACTTCACTTTCAAACTTTGTAGCTTGTCTTCTTTTATAGAATCATCTCCTTCATATAGATTTTTCAGCTTCTCCCATACCTCATTTGCAGTTTCAAGGTCCACAACTTTTTTCAACATTGAGTCACTTAAAGAACTTATCAAAGCATCCTTTTCTTTGACATCGACCTCATATTCTTTGATTTCAACTTTAGTCATCAAACCATTTGGAGGCATGGTATATTTTTCTTATGTAGCTTTCCATACTTTATAACCAAGAGAAAGAAGATGGCTTTTTATTTGTACCTTCCAAAGAGCATAATTTATCCCATCAAAATGTGGAGCTTCCTTCTTATAAGACGTCCTAGATCTTCCTCAAGCTATTAGGCTTTCTTCAGAGGAACCTTGCTCTAATACCAATTGTTGAACTACACCGGACAACTGAGAGGGGGGGTGAATCAGTTGTCCTAAAACTTTTAACCAAATATGATCATCAACTTATCAATTACTTATATTTAGATATAACCATGAAAGCATTAAATGAGAAGCTCAACACAAAAGCATAAACAACACAGGAGACACTAGATTTTTACGTGGAAAACCCTAAAAGGGAAAAACCATGGTGGGTGTTAGCCCATATAAATATATAAGCTATATCAATACCAAAAAATAGAGGCTCACTGCCTCTAGGGCTCACTGCACAAATTGCTCACTGCAAAGAAAGGCTCATTGCCTATGGATGGCTTACTACCAAAGGGTGGCTCACTGCCAAAAGAAGGCTCACTACCAAAGGGTTGAACTGAGATAAAAGAATCTACTTCATGCCAAGGTTTAGTTCCATTGAAGCACAAACACCTCTGCTCTGCTATGCTACCTTACTTCACTTTATCTTCGCACTTGGATACATTTTCAGAACTCAAATACAAGTATTTATACACTACATCAACCTTGGAATGATCATCAAGGTCAGCATTACAATCATCAACTGTTGGAACAATCTCCAAGGTCGCCATTACAAACATACATAAAATGGGTCTGGACCTAATACAAATTTAGCTAAGGAAAAAATGTAAGAATGTATGTGGATCACGCCATGCCTTAGTTGGGACTCAAACACAATCTTCCATGCTACAACACACTATCACAATCTTTGATGCATCTTTATAGATGATGAATTGAACCAGGTCAGCCAAGACTAATGTTAACACAAGTATTCTCAAGAACACACTTCATGCACGATCTAAAGTCCACCTTACAGACCAATCCGAATGTAGGAGCATGATCAAGAGACATCCACAAGCACATTGTAATAACTAGGAACAACCGCATGATCTCTAACAACTTAATCAATAAGATTCTTCAAACCAGAGCACAAGAACAACACTATCAGCCACTGTCATGAGTAAAAGATAGCTTGCAGACCACCAAATCATGAACCATTACACTTGAAGCCATTTAACATCATCACAGACTTACTACCAGCACTGCAAACCAAAATACTTCAATGCGGAGGAATGCGAAGCAAAACACTTTCTCCTTGTCACCACCAAACACATAGAAAAAGTTATTTTCACTCTGGTGAACATAACTCACTCAATTCTTCATACCGGAGGCTCAAACTCAGAATATAACATCTTTAGACAGGCTTCTAAATAACTTCCAATCTACAGATAAAGATATTTATTCTACAGGAAATGTGGAGCATTCTTCTGGACTATTCTTCTACATGTAATGCATTGTTCTACTGCAACACATTGTTATCACCGGAGGGGCGAATTTTCTCAATATCCTCATCAAAGTAAGAGCACAATTGACACCAATGACAACACAGTATGTTGACATCAATGACAACATTGATTAGGCACATACTTGCAATAAAGACAACTTCTAAAAATGATTGTAAGACTAACAGAGGCATGCTAAGTGCTAGAGTCTTGGTAAATTTAGTTCTTGAAAGGTCTAATCAACTTGGGACAAAGCTAGAATTTTGACACTTTTATGGTTTCTGAACATGATAAGCAAAAAGGGTCAAAGCAAGGAAAAGGCACATCTCATGGGTTGAGGGTAAGGCCAAGGCTGGAAATGATCCTAAAACATGTTAAAGGTATGGACACTAAAGCAAGTACCAAACATATTGTGAAATTATGAGTGCACACAATTTATGACATTACATTTAGCCCCCACTTTAGCAAGCATATGACACTATGTGCATATGCATTATAAAGTATAAGAAAGAAAGTACTGAAAGTAAATATGATTAAAAAGGATACAGTAGAGGATGCAAAGTGTCGCTAAGTTAAACAATGGAGCCCCCAGCTTAGGAACCTACAACACCATAGTGTTAGGGACTGCATCCTACAAAACCACTTGTCAGAAAATAAAATCATCCTGCGGTGTGAAAAGGAGTGTTAGTCAAGAAAAAATCTAAGGGGAATAAGATGAGAAAATTGATCTAGAGAAAAAATAAAGGTAGATATGTGCCCCCCTATTTCTACTTTCTAATTTGAATGTAGAAACAGGATAGAAATCTACCACCTTAATTTTCTAAAAAATTGGTGAAAATACTTTTAGTAGGGTCACCATTTTGTAAAATAACACTGGAGTAAAAGGTATCTGATGAAATAGAAGGTGGAACCAGGATTCCAACACAATGAATGACATGAAAATCAGAGTTCACAGGCCCAAGTTATGAAAGTTTCCATGAAGAGCACCTCAAAAAAAGGGTGAAAATTTGAAAATTTTACTATAAATAGTAAGAAGAATTTTTAATTTTACTATTCATTTGTAAATTCAAATTTGGTAAATTTGGAGGATTCTGAGCACCTTGAAGAGAAATCATGTTGCATAGATGAGCTTATCAAGCACCCAAGCTAGACACACTGAGACAGTGCGTGGAGCAAGGCGTGATGCTTTGCGAGGTGAGTCAAAATTTTCATTACGAATTCATTAAATACCTCGTTTTGCATGCCAAAAGTATAGTCAAAGTGCTAGTATCCTTCTGGCATGCTAGTGTCCGTAGGACATGCTAGGGCCCTTGGGATGCACCAACGTCTGAAATGGGCATTGGGGTTCGAAGAACGTGCTGGCGTCCGGGCACTGGCATCCTCAAACTTAGCAAAATTTTGGATTTTTTTTAAATTCTAGCTTTGATTTTTGATGATGTCATACTAATGATATTTTGATGGGATTACAGAATCCCCCAATGATGTAGTAGAATGCTAGATAGCACATGTACACATTGTTGTGTAGCTGTGTGATCGCACTGACAGCCGCAGAGGTTAGTCTCCTTCAAGACGTCAAGCCTTGATGGTCTATACTATGCCAGTGATGAGGTTCTATGATAGCATGTTGATGGCACTCATGGAGTGATGGGATGTTCACATCTCTACCTTTCATCTACCAATAGGAGAGATGATAGTGACACTAGAGGATGTGTACTAGATCCTTCGGCTACTAGTGTGAGGTCACACTGTCACAATCATCGAGAAAAGGTTAGAATCATATGTCTAGGAGGGATAGACTTACTACTTGGGCTAGACCGTGCCTATGGATGACTCAAGGCACATCCACATTAGCTAGTTGGAGCAAGGCATGGTGGTCACACAACTTATTTGTTGCATCATGATCGCTACTGTCACCATGTGCATTACACAAGATGGGTGAGGCACTAACCTTCATAGTGGCCTCATCCACACTATCAGGGTGATGGAGGAGTACAAGATGATATTCACGTGGGGATAGAGCATGCTCACCCACTTGTATCATGATCTAGATCACTATGTGCATTACAAGACACAAAGCTTGATAACCTGTATGGTCCTTCAAGTGTGGGATTTTGAGCACATTATGTGCATAGGGCTCACAGGGGTACCAAAAGATGTTATCTAGTTGGTGCCATGAGTATATGCCTACACCTTGAGGAGGTCATGGCAGTTTGGAGATCTACTACATTGGAGAGTGACCTTTGATAGATTACAGAGTGTAGACATGATCTGGAGACCTTATAGAGATATGAGGTTTTGGATGCGGTAGCGATGACAACTAGCACAAATGTAGAGGGATTGACTCTTTATTAGTCACCTCTATCACATTATAGTGCCTTTCTACTATGATTGGGTGGTGAGGCAATTTGGGCAAGTGCAGGGGTACCTAGGGGTGTGCCCACCTATGTATGCTCACACTATAGTGTAGTGAGGCCCAATGACTTATCGTGGTTGACCGTAGCAGATGTCACCTTGAGTGACTCTAATGATGAGGTTTAGGATGCAACACCCATATCCATAGCTGATGACTTGGGGGTGACCCCAACATAAATAGAATGGTGGGTTACATTTTGGCTGGATTCCATTTACCCTGCAAACCACCCAATAGGAGACCCAATACCGTGGGCTAACCAAGGTCTACAGGAGGCTATTTTAGGTGATGAGGAGCCATTAGAGGAGGAGGAGGAGGGAGACAATGATGAGGAGGAGAGAGAGGAGGAGCCAATGCTAGTCACAATAGGGAGGAGTGTAGTGGCACTGCATAGGAGAGGCCTAGGGCCTGACCTCAAGCGTCACGACCACTTCCATCTGCTAGTAGTGTGTCAAGTCAATCTAAGAGAGGGGAGTCAAGTGGTGCAAGCACTACAGTGCCCCCACTTGTCCCAACAATGATAGAAAAAGTCCCCACTGATCCTGATTGGTAGGATGGAGATCCTGGTGAGATTTGATTTATGCTTTGTGACTTGAGTAGAACACTAGATGCTTACTTTACTTTGATTTGATACATGATAAATGATGAGATATCTAACATGATTCTTGATGGGTTTTTGTAGTTGGCACACGGGCATGGCTTCACTTTATAGGTTGAGTCTTAACGGAGATGGTACCCACCGTGCAGCTCGGGCAACCAGTGTAGGCTAGTTATATGCCACTACAGACTAACAGGAGACATGTGGAGATTTTTGAGCTCATTACGTAGCTTCAAGTTGCATATGAGGAGGGTCTAGTGCAGTTGGGGTAAGTCACAACTAAGAGAGACCAAAACACAATGAGAGCAGATGGCACCGAGAAGGCATGTGATGCTCTACAGACGTAGTTGGAACTTTCTGCAATGGACTCTCACAAGGAGCCTAGCCAGCACCATCACCATCTATTGATCACCCCTGAGTACAAACATTGATAACATAGATGGATAGGTTGTGAGCTGAGTTGGACCAATTATAGCAGTGTGAGGCAAATCTCTAGGTAGAGGTAGCAAAGCTAAGAGGGACTGTTAGGGGCCTACAGACACAGAGTGGGTCTAGGACTCACTCATGGTCTGTGGCCTCATAGGGAGAGTCATCTATTACCTAGCCACCACCAAGGCCAGAGGGATCTAATAGTCATGGCCCTAAGGTGTGATTGAGATTTTGTATCTGTACCCTTTATAATACACCACATTTTGGCATAGTGGTGATTTTGTATATTATGTATCGATACTTTGATGTGTATACAAGCCTTTTGTGATTTTGATCGATATCATTGTGTTGTGTTATGTGTGATTTAATTAAATGCTATTGTGATTCAATTTAAAAAACTTGGTTAAATTGTTTAATTAAATGCTAAAAAGATCTAATTAAATAGTGTGATTTGACATGCATGTGTTTAATTAAATATGATTGTGATTTAAGTAAACAACCTAATAAGATTGTTTAATAAATATAACAATGATCTAATTAATACATGTGATTATAAGATAGAAATATTTAGTGAAAGGCAAACTGTGATCTAATTAAATAACTTGGTTACTTTGTGTAATTAAATGCAACAATGATGTATTGATATACAGAAATGTTTAATTAAATACAATTGTGATCTAACTAAACAATGTAATAATATTATTTAATCAAATATGACAATGATCTAATTAAACATGGTAAATCAATTTTGCTGGATATCACTAATGACATTAAAGATTGTAATTGAAATGCTAGAAGATTATTCAATTAAACAATGGAGAAAGACTAATCAATTGCATCTAAAATCAACTAGAACAAAAGAAAAGCAATTTTCACTAACAAAGAAAACTACTTAACAATTCAAGACAACTAGATTTGTGTCGAGAATGAAGCAACAAAGCATAAAAAAAGAAGCACAAAGTATTAAATACTAAACTATCCAAAGCAATGTGCTTAAAAAAGAGCATTAATGTACCACATAGAAAGGAAAATGGTTAAATTGAAAGCAAAGACATGATATTAAAGCAAGTTAAGCATAGAATCTACGTAGGTGCATAGTATTAATAGGTTCTTTGAGAGATTTACCATCCATTATAGAGAGTCTATGTGAACTTGATCCATATACTTCAGTGATGATTTAGGGTCCTAAACAATTCAGACTAAATTTCCCTTTTGTTCTTGGAGGAGTGTTGACGATGTGCTAATTTTTGTAAAGGACCAAGTCTCCAACTTCAAATGAGTGGTGGATGATGCGCTCATTGTAGCTACATGTGAGATTCTTTTGATAGGCTTGGAGATGTTTGAGAGCATGGATGCATTGTTCATCGAGCATCTCAAGATGTTGAAGTCATTATTCCCTATAAGTATTATCATTGATGAGTCCATGTAGGCAAATGTGTAGTGAAGGAATTTCCAACTCCAAAGGCATGATTGCATCAGCACCATACACAGGATTGTACAAGGTAGCACTCGTATCCATACAAAATACTTGTGCAATAGGCCCATAATGCATAGGAGAGTTGGGTATGCCAATCTTTACCATGTTTTTTGTGTAATAGACTCATGGTCAGCGGTCTATATAGGTCCTCAATGTAAACTACCTCAAGTTCTTCTCACTTCTGGTAATCTAAATTTGGTTCTCTTCTTGCAAGTCTTTGCACTACCTCAATGATTGGTGGTCTAAGCAAGTCTTCTCTGCAAGTTGCCTCAAATTCTTCATTTTATGGTGATCTAGGTTCGATGGTCTGGCTACAATGTTGCAACTGCCTCTCAGTTTGGCACTCTGTTGTCCAACACTCGTAGGCTACATCAATTCAATACCAACTTCAACCAATCAAGAGTCAAATAACCTCAGCATCCTTCAGAACTATCATTTTCTTCCTTGATTCAATCAATACATTCTTGAATTCTCTCTACAGCACTTTCTAACCTCCGGTTCCAGATACAATTTCTTTTGCACACATCAAAATCTTTAAAATTTCTTCTCCGCATACACTACTCCTATACTTTCTCTATTTCTACACCCATAATTCTTTTAGTCCAGTACACAAGCTTTCCCTTCCAGTAGAATTTCTTGTCATCCCTTCTTTCTTTGCAATAAGAACTTCTCTGCACATATTTACACAAAACTTCTCTTGCACTAGTTCCTCAGATGATTAGTCTACAACACAATTCTCCTTAAGATCAATGTCTCACCCTCTTCCAGCTTCTCTGTTGAACTTGATGACTCAATAAGTTCTTCCTCTTCTGCATAAGCTACCTCTGCATTATTTACTGCTTCCCCATCATTAGCCTCTCCGGTAATAGGTTCTTGGTGACATGTTCAACACTTGATGCTTTTTGCCTCCAAACTTGAAAACAGGTTCCTCTTCTAGCAAATCCTCTTGCATTGCTCCTATATCCTTCTTTGCGGTAAGAGTTATGACTCCTGTCATTTCTCCCTCTATGGTATGAATTACTATCCTTGTTTTTCTCTGCATGTGGTCTTCCTTCTCTGCATCTTGTTCTAGGTCCTTCTTTTCCTCCAACACATGAATACTTCAGCCTATACAATCTTTTGAACATGCAAGTAACATATTTCCATTTTGATCCATCAATCTATCCATAATCCATCTGCATACAACCTGTCATAGAATTTCTCTTATGCATTTTATTCCAACACATCTTTTCAAAGTAATTCCTTAATCCGCAAAACTTACAAGGGTATAAATCCCAACACAATTCCTTTTCATGTCCATATCTATTACAATAAAAACAATACATACATTTCCTTCCCTAAGTTGATTTTTTTGAACTTATGACAACATCCTTATCTTCTTTACCTCTGATATATCCAAGGCCTTCATTTCTGGATCTCATTACTAGCTCTATAGCTCTATAATTCCTTGCTAATACTTACCCAATCCTTTTCCTACATATCCCATTCTTTTCATAGTCTTTAAACCAACACCATCACCAACAATTACAGATTCAGTTGCATTGTCATTTTCAACCTTACCTTCTAAAGAAGCTTCTGCAGCATCACAAGAAACATCACAAAGTTTAGGCTTAGATCTTAGACTTTCATTCTCTTCCCTGCATGCTACAAGTGACTACTCTAACTGATTAACCTATTCTTTCAATCCAGATATATCACTCCTTTGTAAATTGTTTTCCTTTTTCAACTTCTCCAAACTTTCCTCCAGATCTATGTTCCTCTTTTCAATCTTCCCAAATGACTTAAATCCTTCTTCCAATTCTTCAAAACCTCTTTTGATATACTCAAACAACTTCAACTACTCTTCTAATTCTTCATTCCTCCTTTTTACATTTTCCAATTCTTCTTCCAAAATATCCTTCTTGCATATTAGGTTTTCATTTTCTTTCTTCATCCTTTTTCCAATCTTCCCCATTGAAACAAATCATACAAACAACTTAATATGAAAAGCTTACCCAAATCTTCCTTGCCTTCATCTTTCTTCTATGGTGATTCTTCTATTTCTGGTAGCACATACTGCACTCTAGGGTTTTGCACTTTCTTCCAACACTTTCTATCTTTACAACAAATTCACAACCATCCCACCAGATTCGCAACTAGCTCTAACAGATCTGCAACGTGCTTTGATACCACTTGATGCAGTCAAGGTAGGAGGGTCCAATGAAGGATTGTCCAGCCTTACAGCCTTAAACAATCAACACCATGAACATAACAAAGATGCAACAGAAACATACAGCTAACAACAAAATGAAAAGAGATATTCATAAACACATGACACAAGATTTATCCTGGGAAAGTCCTCAAAGGGATAAACCTAACCTTCAAAGATCACTTCTTATATTAGAATTCCAAATCACATTACATATGCCTCCAAGCCTTCTTAGATGTTAGGCCACAACCCAGGGTTATGAAAGTGTCATACAACACAATATCAATCCTCCATATCTTCCTTCTTCTCAGTCCTTAGCTTTGTATCTTCTATTGACCTCTATTCTATCTTATGCTTCTACACTACTATCTTCCCAGATCAAAACAACCCATTTTTTTGCATCATATCTTCACACACCACACTGTTGTCTTGTAACAATCTTCTATTCTTCCTTTATATCCTCCGCAAGCCTTCAAAACATTATCTTGTCAACCAAATGTTAACTACCACATGAAACATGTAGGAAACAAATAGGTCCACCCTAAACACTCAACACTACTCTACAAATGATAGGAACTTGAATATGATGTAGATGATGATATGTAGATGCTAATTCTTTCTTTGCATGCTCTGATGTGATAATGTGGTAAAATGCGATAATCTCCAATGTCTCTTTCTGGCACTCTACATCAAAACATTAACTATCTCAAATTACTTGAATGTCTTACGGATGCTCCTACATCAAACATTAGAAAGAATTAGATATCTCATGGCGAGCTTATGAATATGAGCTCGAGTGTTTTTAGATGAAACATTTGGAAAGGTACTATCACACAAATAATTGAATATATGGGAGTATCATTCTTCCAAATCTATGCTATAATAAGAAGAAGCATCTGAAGAGTTGTTAGATATAGTTAGCAAAGAAAAAGTGTGAATAATGAATTGATAATCAACAGGAGAATCTTCAAGGGGTACAAGAGAGGTAGCACTCACCATTGCATCTGCATGTCGATTGTTCTTTCTTGGGATTGTGTCAATAGTGAAAAATGAGAAATGATTCAGCAATGATAAAGCCAAGTCACAATACTGAGATAACTTATCATGCTTCTCTTGATAAGATCCAGTAACTTGCTTTATGATCAATTGTGAATCACCAAATATGTAAGAGCATGGATATTAAGTGATAAAATGACACATAAGATAGCAATAAGGGCTTCATACTCAGTGTTGTTGTTTGTACAAAGAAAATTTAGATGGAAGGAAAGGGGAATCATCTTACCAGAAGGAGGTACTAGTATGACACCACATTAGAGCTAATTCAACACCTAGATCCATTGAAGAATAAATCCCACAGTTGATCGATATCCAAAGAAAGGATGCTATCATCAGGGAAAGATTCTTGATGTGGAATAGAAAAAGGAGAAGGAGCATCAGCTAAGTGGTTGGCTAACGCTTGACCTTTTATTGCTTTTTGGGAGACAAATTTAAGGTCAAATTCTGTCAACAACATAACCCATTTGGAGATTAGTTTTTGAGAATAAATGCTTTAAAGGATCAAATTTGATGATGACATGTGTTTCAACATGAAGAAGATAGTGTCTTAGCTTATGTGTCACAAATACAAGAGCGAGACATTGCTTCTCTATTGTAGAATATCAAATCTTATAATCTAGCAAAGTTTGGCCGATATAGTATACAACATGTTCCTTGCCTTCATTAGATCATGTTGAGCCAATAAATTAGCTAGAGCATGAGAAGATGCAGAAGTATAGAGGATAAAAGGCCATATAGAAATAGCTAGTGTTAAGACAGGAGGATTACCCAAATAGCCTTTAAGATCCTTGAAATTTTTTTGACAATCCTCATTCAAATCAAGATGAACATTATTTTTAAGATGAGTGAAAGGGAGAGTCTGATCTACTAGTTGTGGAATGAACCAACAAATAGCCTAAAGCTTTCCTTGTAAGTTGTGAAGATGAAAAATATTTCTTGGAGGTGGCATATTCACAATAGCATTGATCTTCTGTGTATCAACCTCAATACCACGATGCGAGAAAATAAACCCCAGTAATTTTCCACTATCAAAACCGAAGACACATTTGCGAGGGTTCAAGCACATGTTGTAGAGACAAATACATTTGAAAATATGCTGGAGCATTTTAATGTGATCTTGGTGCAAAATTAATTTGGCCAAAATGTCATCAACATAGTCCTCCAATATGTTGTCAACAAATTCATGAAAGATAAGGGTCATGGCCCATTGGTGAGTTGCACCAGTGTTCCTTAAAGCAAATGGTGTGACCACCCAATAGAAATTACCCCAAGGTGCTGTGAAAGTAGTCTTGTATTGATCTTGGGGGTTTATGAAGATTTGATTGTAACTAGAGAAGCCATCCATAAAAGAGAGTAAGGCATGGGAAATAGTAGAATTGACTATCATATCGATGCTTGAAAGAGGAAAATCATCTTTTAAGGATGCCTTGTTGAGATCACAAAAGTCAATGCATATTCGAATATGGTTTTCAGGTTTAGCAACAACAACAATATTTGACATCTAAGGTGAATAGTCAATTGGGCAGATAAAACCAGCTTGTAAAAGCTTCTCTATCTCAACTTTGACCATTAATGCAACCTTGGGATTCATCTTTTTGATCTTTTGTTTCATAGGTTGGGCATCAAGATATAACACAACATTGTGCGTCACAATCTATGGATCAATACCGGGCATGTCTGCATATGACCAGGCAAAGATTTTAGGAAAATCTTGTAAGAGAGAATAATGATCTTGTTGTTCTTTAGGATCTAAACACTTTATATTTGAATGATTTTTTTCTAAATTAGTCTGATCCATTAAGACATCGACAGCATTTCCAACTAGGAGAGTGTTGCCATTTGGAACATCAAGTAGATTAGTGGATTCCTGAGGTGATGTTGCAATGTCATTTAATAAACTGGAGGTTTCTCCAAATTATGCCTGAGCATTTAAACAATAAGGGAAACCTTGATCATGATGAAATTTAGGCATATGCTCATATACACCTAGGAATTCATCTAAGGCCTCATCGGTTGAGAAAGAGTCAAGACAAAGTGTGTTAGAACTGGAACTTGCTTCAATCATCTCAGGATAAATCAAACAAATTGAAGAAGAAGTTTAAGATGTAGTTATCATGTTAACATTTAGAGAAGGGTGACGAGAGGTATGAGAGGGCTAAGAAGGATAGTATCCCAGACCTTTGGAGTAGTTATGTGGGTTAGCTTCCAAAGGGACTTTGATACCTTGCTCTTTTTGGCCGCATCTATTACCTCTATACTCGATTCTAGATAGAATATGAAAACCATGACTATAACATGATTCCATTTCCTTGAAAGGTGGTGGATCACCATTAGTGGCGTAGTCAATATTATACATATAGTCACAAGAATCTATTGAAGCAAAAGAAGTGGGAATAGAAGAATTAGGTTTCTTAGAAGGAATAGGTTGTGAAGATGAAGTGGAAGCCACTTTTGGAATATCAGGTTTAGATTGTGGGACTTTATACTCTCCAACAAAGGAGGGTGTAAAGTCCAATGAACCCCAATTGTCACCTAGATATGCATTTGAAGATGAATCACTCTCCTTATCAACACTATTATCAATAGCAGAGGATGGTAAATCAACCTTTGTAGAAGATGGAATTAGATTTTGAAGCACTTTAGAGATAGTAGGTTGATGTCCAAAATCCACATGTTGACAATACTCTAGATTCAGATCAACCTTAACTATGTATGTTTTGTTTTTGTGAACAAACTTTATTGAACCATGAAGGGTAGACGGAATCACTCCCATAGCATGAATCCATGGTCTACGAAGAAGAATATTGTAATAAAAAGCATTGGGCATGACATCTACTATGGTACATAAAATGATAGGGCCCAATGCAATCGGTAATGTGATCATGCCCAAAGTTTGTTTGTCAACATTGTCAAAGTCGTAGATGGAGAGAGTATCAAGTGAAATATAAGATGTATTAATATCAAGCTTGTGTAACAAGTGTACCCCATAGACGTTGAGGCCTGACCCATTATCAATAAGGGTATGATTTACTCAATAATTATTAATGACAATGATGAATAAAGAGGATCATGTTGTTGTTGAACCTCTATAGAAGGTAACTCATGTTGTTGAAAAATAATATCTAAAGTAGTCGTATGCATATAATCCAACCAAGATGCTACATCATTCAGCCTGACAGAAAGTGGGACCACAAACTTCTGCAAAGCTTCTTGGAGCATCCCGTGGTATGCAAGAAGAGTTTGAACTAAATCTTAGAGAGAGATCTTGGTAGGAGTAGCATGGAGCTTCTCTACTAGATCATACTCTCTTCTAGTGTTCTGAGAAATACAGGGAGTTGAAAGAAGAAAAGGTGTAGAAACTAGAAGGGAAGTAGGAATAGATGGAGTTTGTTTATTTTTCCTATTGAGTCTAATGTTATATGTGTGAATAACAACATGATAATGAGGTGGTTGCGACACATTCGAAGTGATCGCTTTCATAATATTGGTGAAGTAATTCAAATGTCGAGGTGGGTTTTGAGCACCTCAGACAATGATGACCAGTTTAGATAGTTGTTGTGTTTTAGAATGGAGATGGACAATAATTTTTGGTTTCATAGGTTCTTGTTAGGAATTAAAGATGTAAATTGTGTTTATCAACTTTAAAAAAAAAATGTTGGGGGAATCAAAGAGGAAGATTTGACAAAGATGAAGTCATCAAGGGCTTCATCTAGCATGTCCAAATCGTCACTACTAAATAGTTCATTATAAGCACCAAAGGTTTGGAGAAAGAGGTCTGACATATTTGAACACTTACTTTTACCAAACTGAAAATGACAAGCAATTTATAAAATTTCCTAGAAGAAACATGTCAAATTCACCAAAACGTTTAATAGAAAAATTGCTTCTAACTAATCTACCCGTAATTAGAGACAATTATCTATTTAACATTAGGATACTAGCCAACAAAGACATATAGCTTGCCACTATCCAATTTGGAAGGGTGAGCATGTCTGGGCTATATCCTTTTGTTCCTATTGAAATAGAAAATAGGTAACTAAAATAACTAAAATGAGAAAATATAGAGATTGATAGAATATTTTACAAAATGAAAGGTAGAAATAGAAAGACAAAACAACAAGGAACCTGACACCAAAGGATTAAGCTCACTATTGAGGATGATAGCACATGGTGTGAACATCTATGCATCGCGCTATGGTCTATATGGTGTCGATATAGTATGGATTTCAATCTTCAATCTTTATGCCGGTCCCTTTGGTTATTCCTTGGGTTGTCGGACTTCCTAATGGAACCTACAACTACATAAACAAAGAAGAAGGGTTTGGTTGTATAGGAGTTTTCCTTAGTCAAACCCTGCTTTTGGTGTCTCCACCCTAATGACAACTAGATTGATTGATTAATAAAATAGTGTCTGCTCTAAATTTTAAGTGTGTCTAGAATTGTGATGAGCAGTGAAAAAATAACAATTTGATATTGATAAAATTAATCCTATTCAGTGACTTAGAGTAGATTTGTACAGTGATCTCTACATGCAAGAGACAAATAGGAAATGTAAATCACCACAAAAATATGTGATATACCAAAAGTATTTCAATAATCGAGGTATGAAAATGAGAATTAATTAGAACTTTATCACCTCATAGTGAGGAGGTGAAGCCACTCAGCAGGCAGTGGTTCCAATCAGAATCCTTCAGAATTTGCCACACTTCAATGGAAAGTGTGTAGTAAAAGCTTGATAAAACGAATCACAGTAATGTTTATTCTCAATCTTGGGTAGATCTTTTCTATGAAAGTAAATCGATCTCAATTTCAGTAGAGCTTCACTATGAAAAAGAATTGATCCTTTGAAATGGCAAATCTACTTGCTTAAATAGAGAGGGAAAAGGTGAAATATCAAGGAAAGGAGTCATTTGGGTGTGGATAAGCATCAAGAAAACCTCAGTGAATCACACAAGTGAAAAGACAACTTCCAAAAATGATCATAGGATAGACAAAGGCTTTTGGGACATTTGCATGTGGTGCAAACATCTGTGCTATGCACTAGAGTCTTGGTAATTTTAGTTCTTGAAAGGTCTAATCAACTTGGGAAAAAGCCAAGATTTTGACACTTTTATGGTTTTTGAACATGATAAGTAGAAAGAGTCAAAGAAGTGCAAAGGTACATCTCATGGGTCGAGGGTAAGGACAAGGCTGAAAATTATCCTAAAACATGCTAAAGGCATAGACACTAAAGTGAGTGCCAAACATAGCGTGAAATTGTGAGCGCACACAATTTACAACTTTACACTTTTTATATTCATAATCATGTTCCTCATCAAGTCTTGAAGGAATTCACTTTTTTTTAAGCTTGGAGTGGGTGGAAACCCATAGTTAAGCACTTTAAGGTTTTTAGTTCTCCCACATGGGCCCACATTCCTATAGAGAAACATAGGGTCATGGATTCACAAAGTAGGCCTTACATTTTTAGAGGCTATCTAGATGATGTTAAGGGTTATGGGATCCTCCATCCTACCACATATGATTTGTTCATTAAGAGGATTTTTTTCTATGATGAGGGCTCTTCAAATTCCACTCTTGACACTTCTAATTCTTCTACACTCACATTGGATTCACTAGGCATTGATGACAACTTTGACGATTCAGATCCACCTAGGTAGAATCTTGATGATGAGGATTATTCTTCCTCAACTTTAGATACTAAGAGTGGAAATGAGGATTCACCTCCTCCCTCTCCTAGTCATTATTTAGAGGTTGATGACTCTCGTCCTATTTTTCCAACTTTAGATTCACTTTGGGATCAATAGACCTTGTGGGCTATATGTGATTGAGTTGGGGATCCATCAAACACCAAGTAGACATGATCAAAGTTTTAGGGATTTCCACATGTTTTTATTACTTCTACATTCAATCTATATTATTTATAGGAGGTATCTAGAATTCCTAAGTGGGATCCAACCATGTAGGAGGAGTATGGTTCCATGGTTAGGAACTACACTTGGGATTACCTTGTCCCCCTTCCTAAGGGGAAAACTTGTTCGATGTAAGTGTTGGGGTTGAGGATCTTTTAGACAGAATGCTAGCACTGGAATGGGGAACGAATGACAAGAAATCGCATTCCTTGCAAGTTATGAAAAATAGAAAATATTGCACAATAAATAACAAGCATGAAATTGGAATGAGCCAAACTAATTAATATTATGAACAAGTTTGTACATATAGGTGAAGTGGTTGAGTCGAATCAGTTGTTGACTTATACACACCAATAGTGGTGGTTAGTTTTCTTCTCCACATAGCAAGAGGTTGTGCCACATACCTTGGATGAGTTTGACCAACTCTCCAAGTCACCACATAGCTTGGAAGAATTTGAACAACTCTCCAAGTCTCCACATAACCACCTAAGATGGCTTAATGCCAAGTGTAGAAACACATGTGTAATTACTTAATAAGTAATTACTTAATATTCTTCTACACTAACACCCCCTTAAGCATAGCGTAGGTGGGCACAAAGAAAGATGGGTCCTGACAACTAGGCTTGATGAGGTACACATGTATAATGCAATATCTCATAAAGTGGAGAAAGGAAAAAAACCCTGTGGGGAAAACTTCCCTCCAAAAGAGAGAAAAAAGTGTAAGTGTACTAGACATGCCACAAAACATCTGAAGATGATAGACTTGAAATCCCTGCAAGATAGGGCCCATGTGTGCCTCCAAAAAGAAGAGAAAGAAAGTCAACACAGAATGTCGCATGATGAATGTTGTAGTAGGTCCCTCTATAACAAATGATGCCTCTTCATTTTGGAAGATAGAAACCCTGATCTGTCAAACTACTGAATTCCCACCCAAGTGGAATGCATGAAGGAATTAGGATGAATGGTTTTGGAAGATGCTCATGTTTCCCAATGTTGATGTTGAAATGTGTCACTACCAAATTAGGTCTAACTAATACATATGACCTCTCAAATTCATGTGGAAACTAATGAAGAGGAAGATCTAAAAAAGTGATGTGTGGAATATTAATGCATGCAATGTGGCTACAGTCCAAATCCCATGTGAAGTCATGTTGCAAAGAATCTCTAGAAGCCCTCAGTGAATCCTCTCTGAGCCTCGTAGTAGAAAAAGAATTATTATCAAAGAGAAGACATATGTCCTCAATAGTGTCATCTAGAACCTAAATAAGGGACTCCACAAACAAACAAGAGATGTCTGGTAGCAATTTGTCCCAATGAAATGAATCCAAAAAATGACCCTACTGCAAAGAATCATTGGAAGCTATTGAATAAGCAACTCTAAACTTTGAAGTAGCAATAGGTATTTTAGATGGGGTATCAATGTATGTTAACCAAATAAATTGATCATCCCATAAGGATGTGTCCACAAAAGATGGGGCAACATAAGTCTCAGTATTATCCACAATAGCCTAGTCATCCAAGGAAACATCACTATAAGATGAAGATCTAAAATCTCCATACAACTGTTATGCCTACACACAACTAATACGCCTTGTTGTAGGTTTCTAAAACACCACAAGGGTTTTAAAAAATGCCATAGTGGTTTTTAAAATGTCACAGGGGTTTAAAAACTCCACTGAGGTTTTTTAAATGCCACAAGGGTTTAAAAAACACCACAAAGGTTTTTAAAATGCCACAAGGGTTTAAAAAAATGCCACGGAGGTTTTTAAAATGCCACAAGGGTTTTTAAATGTCACACACAGAGCCAGCTAAGTTCTACAGATTACTATTATAAAGAGGCCATGAGCCTTTTACACAGGTCGTGAGCCTTCAAGATCAGGCTGCGACCCTTCCAACTTACCATGCGAGCCTTTCAATTCACCACATAGGCACAGGGTAGTTTCCATGCCTTTGTTGTCTACCTTAACGCTAGATATAGAGCTCAAACTTTACACATGAGCTTATACACAATTCTGCTATAATGCAAAAAAAATGTTTTCAATTAAACTTGCAATTTTTTGAACTGGCTTCTTCAATCAAAACTCATTTTTATACCATGTTGGATTTGAGGATCATTTGGATAGAACACTGGCACCAAAATGGGGAACAAATGACAAGCAATTGCATGTCCTGTAAGTTACAAGAAATAGAAAATATTGCAAACAAATTAATAGTCACGAAATTGGAATGATCCGAACTAATTAATATTATGAACAAGTTTGTATATATAGGTGAAGTGGTTGAGTTGAATACGAAGTTGACTTATACACACCAATAGTGGTGGTGAGTTTGCTCCACCACATAGCAAGAGGTTGCTCGACATACCTTTGACGAGTTTGACCAACTCTCCAAGTCACCACATAGCTTGGAAGAGTTTGAAAAACTCTCCAAGTCTCCACATAGCCACCTAAGATGGCTTAATACCAAGTGTAGAAATACATGCATACAATTACTTAATAATCTTCTACACTAGCAGTAAGTGACATACTAGATAAAATTTGTAGCAAATATGTCAATGGATAAGTTCAAAGCATAACTAGTAGAAAAGGGGTTTTCTTAGGTTCTTGGCATTGATTACTCTAAGACCTTTGCACCAATTACAAATATGCTCTATGTAACTCATACTTGCTATAGCTACAACATATCACTAGGATGTTCATCAAATGGACATGAGGAGTACATTTCTTCACATAGGCCTTGAGAAGGAGATATACATGGAGCAACCATAAGGTTTTCTATAGGACTCACCCTTTGTATGTAGACTTTGGAAATCTACCTATGGCCTAAAACAAACCCATTAAGCATGAGATGCCAATATGCATTCCTTCCTTCTCATATTTGGGTTTTCTCATTATCATCTTAATCTAAATGTCTATATTCTACAACAAAATAATTATCTCCCCATTCTCATTTTATATGTTGATGACCTATTGATCATAAGGATTTATTTATCCATTGTGGTAGTGAAAAATACTATTCATGATAGGTTTTGGATGACCCACTCAATCTTATTGCATTATTTTCACAAGATTAAGATATCTCAATCTATTTATAAGATTCCATTGCACAATCCAAGTATGTTCTTGATTTTCTCTCAAGATTTCACATGGTTGATTGCAAGCCTACTATGACTCCCTTTCTTTCTAGAGTTAAACTTGAGGCTCAATGCTCTTCACCTTTGGTTACTGATACCTTGTATCGACAAATTATTGGGAGCCTCATTTATCTAACTCACGTGAGGCTTAATATTTCATATGTTATGGATATTGTCTCTCAGTTTATGCAGGAGCCCCATGAGTTGCATGGGAAGGCATCCAAGTAGATTCTCCATTACATTTAGGGTACTCACAATTACAATATTTACTATGCAATGTTTTTTTAATATTGACATGGTGGGTATATAGATTCAGATTGGGTAAGTAATTCTAAAGATCACAAGTTCACTTCAAGTTAGAGCTTCTCACTCAAGGTTTAGGTTTTATATGTTAGTCAAGCAAGAAGAAATCTACTATTTCTCTATCTCCCATTGAGGCCAAGTATTGAGGGTCATTAATGCCACCATTGAGGCCATTTGGCTTCAACACATTCTCTCTAAGTTTGGTATCTAGTTCAAATGGGCATCTTTCATATTCTCTGACAACCAAAGCACCATATAGATTTCATGGAACCTAGGCCACCATAAATGAACCAAGAATATGGAGGTTTACATGCACTACATCTAGGATCTTATACATGAACAAGTCATTGATCTTTGATATTGCCTAACTTCTATGCAGATTGCCAACATCTTCACCAAACCCTTTATAGAAAGCAAGTTTCTTCATTTATGAGCTTTGCTAGGGGTACAAGAGGCTACTTATTTGCAAGGGCTACTTATTCCTTTCTTTCTCTCTACTTTGGGGGATCTATTTGTACCAAGGTACCTCATTAGGTTTCATTTTCTAGGATGCATCTTTTAACCCACCTAAGTTGCGCTTAAGGTAAGGTGTTAGTGTAGGTATTTTATTTTCCTTGTTGGTTATTATGTATTTTCCTACATGTTTAGTTTATCTTGCTTAGTTGTAGTAATTGGGTCATTATAAGGGTGGATGGTGTCTTCCATGAGTGTAGCTCCCACCTATTTTGGTGTAGTTGGAGTTACTTTTCTCATTGGTCAAATTTTCCTCCCCTCTTTCCTATATATGTATCCACTTCTCTAGCTTGTTTTCATTCATGTTATTCTGAGATTTTGTAAGGCCCAAACTTACCTATTGCTATTGTAGCACCTTTGGCCATTAGGGTAGACCCATATTTTCTAGCTAGTCAAATTATATGATGAAATTTGTGACTTTGGTCCTACTATGGTGTTGGTATAATTGGCCCTGGTGAACTATTTTGGATGGCTCTCTCTAGACACCCTATTGTAAATGTGTGTGCTCATGATATAAATTGAATATGTCTCTTGATTATCTTGGTGGGAGACCACTGATTCTTGTAACACCAATGGTATTCCTTACACTCTGGTAATGTTTCTATTCTAATGATTATGTATTAGATCTTCCAACTCTAGCTCATAAATTTCATACTGCTTGAACTTTACTCTATTAGATTTCAAAGTGAATGATTCAAGTTGCATGTTTGCAATGAGCGATCTTAATTCAAACTTGAAGTAAAGTATGGTGTTTGTACTGATATTTAGTCTAATGAATTACTAATGTCTTTATGTTCCTTGATGAGAAGACCACTCGTGAGTGAGAATAGAAGCATCATGAATGTCAAAGTGGCTTGAGAGGATTGATATCTAATTGAACACAAATGGAGTTGTGTGATAACAACGCTAACCATTCTAAAGGATAAACATAGTTAAGTGAATATGGTAAGTTATATATGGGTAGTATCTTGTTGATAGAACCCCTTATAATATGTAGTGGGTCAAGAATAAATTGGATAGAATAATGAGATGTTAAATCTAGATCCTATGATTGTATTGTTCTTTAAATGATAATTCAATTTCTTTGATGAATTAATTGGGATATTATCTATATGAATTAATATTGGTTGAAATGAGAACTTTGATGCTAATGAAATTAGAAAGTGAGCATGATTATTTATGATTAAGGTGCTTCATCTTTGCATATATTGAACATAATAATGTTGTGATGAATGTGTAGGAGTAAATTGCCAATGGGAGAAAAAGAGAATCATCAAAGCCCCAAATTTAACTGCTTCACTTGATGAAGTCTTATGTTGTGACCTTGTTTTCCCTAGTGAATTAATGATGTTCCTTAATATGACTAAGGTTCCACTTGTGATAAGTTGTAGTCTTAATTGTTGGATTAATTTGTTGGGAATCATGTGTTTAGGGTGTTTTAGTTAGGTTTTAAGGGATGTGATCCCTTTAAGTTGCAAACTCGGATTTGCACTTATAAGGGATTTTAAATGGTATTAAAAAGTTCATTTTCTTCGTTTGTGGGTGAAAATAGACCCCTAGGGCAAGTACCTATAGGGTGGGGACTTATTGGACAACTAATATTGACCTATGGGCATCATTACAAAGTCCACTTGGAAGGATGTGACGTGACCTAATGTGTGGGGAGATGGAATAGGGACTTGTCACTCCCCAATCTCCCCTACCTAGGTTTGGATGAGGGATTGTGTCAAGTACACCTCCATTCCAATGCCTCACACATGTGGGAGAAACCCCTAGGTGAGTGCATAAGGAATAGTGTACAAGTACACTAATCTTTCCTAGGTCTCACACATGGGAAATGTGTGACCTTGATTAGGGTTTGTGAGCTAGGATTAGTGAGTGAGTTGGAGGCCATGTGTCATCCTTTTACTTGGTGAGGATACGTGACATGACACTCCTTATTTGTACCTTTTCTTTAGGCTTGAAGGGGGATTTTGGACTTATTTTTCCTTGTGTCCTTCTTGGAGAGGAAAAAAATTACAACATGAGAGAGGAGAGAACTTGAGAGGAGAAGGGATTTGTGGAGAAGGATTTGACAGAAAGCAAAAGAAGAGTCTTGGAGAAGGAAGGAGGTGCTTCATCCCTGTAAAATCCATGTAGAGAGATAAGACATCCCAACTCCCTATCATTTCTTGTATGTTTGTTAATGTGAGTGTTTACTATCTTGTGTGAATGTCATTCTTTTGTTGAGAAAAAAAACTTAGAGATGGTTGTTTTATAAATTGGGTGTTGTATCCATTCTGGATTAGATGTGAGATAGATGGTTATGTGTGTGTCCCATTTGAATATGAGAAGGGTTTGAAAGAAACTTACTTGAGAAGAGTCAATATGTACTCTTGTTTTACTAATGTTTGATCTATTAGGGTTGTATACTTTTGTTGTGGTGGGTTCTTGATGCTTCTCTTGGCTTGGGGGATGGCTAGAACCTCTTATGGTCTTACGATGCCATGTTGGTTGGGTGGAGAGCATTAATCCTCCCATTGGAATGCTATATATTGATTCTTCTTAGCATTGATCTTGGGTGTGGTTAGATATATCTATACTTTCTTGAAGTGTAGGAATCGTCATGGAGAAGTAGGGAAATATTTGCATATTTTGGTGTATAGATTTAAAATGTTCAAGTATAGTGACCTCTCCTTTAACAAATCATCTATTATGTTCAAGTGATAATGTATTAAGTTACTCTTGGAATGAAGAGATAAACTACACAAATAAGATGTTGAGTATGTTATAAGCTTGTACTCATTATGTTGACGAAATGAATGTATTTCATTATCATTAAATGTATGAATAGCTTGGAAATTTAAGTTCTCTTTTTTTTTTTATAAAAGGGGTAAAAACTTTATTGAAATTTAGAAAAGAGCATTACAAAACATCAAAGGGCCAAGGCTCCGGGAACCCAAAAGAAGCAACCAAACAAAGGATGAAACAATATCGTCCTTCACAAATACCATTCCCATCCTCGGCAAGAATCCTCTCCAAGTCATGTCGGAGCTCATGGGGAAGCTGCTCCCACCCATCAATCTTCCATCTATCTAAATGCTTAGAAGCCCACTTAGCCAAACAATATATTGCCCTATTCCACTCCCTCAGAATATGGACAAAAGACACCATCTCCATCAAAGAACTTATCTATAGAATCTGTTGCACCATCATAGCCAACTACCAACTAACATCAAATACCTTCTATTCATTTAGAAAATTAATCAAAACTTGTGAATCAGACTCACAGATAACCTTGTGCCACTCCAAAGCATAAGTCTGCTCAAAAGCATAGTCAAACCTTCCATAAGGTTGATAGTCTGCAATCCTTCATGAACAAAAAAGAAAAAAACCACCGATCCTGAAAAATCCCTACCAACCCCACCAATCCCAGTAGGCCTAGGATTGCCCCTTGAAGAACCATTGGTATTAAGCTTCAAAATGCCAGCTGGAGGGGGTAGCCATCCACCCACCCTTTGAACTTTCTTTTTCACCTGTCTTCCTCTCCTGACACAAGCAAAAGCCAAAGACAACCCCTAAATACCCAATCTATCCACCAGCTCACAATCCCCTTTCTCCAAAGGGAACATCACATCACACTTAGCTTCCACTGTCTCCCGAATCATACCCATAATTCTGTACCAAACTTGTTGAATCAACAACTTCTCACCATGAAATATTCTTTGATTATGTTCCAACCAAATCTGCCATAGTATGAAGGAAGGCCCAACATACCACACATCCTGCAAGAAAGAGGCCATAGAAGGAGGTCTACCCAGACCACTCTAAAAATCCACCAGGGAGGAAGCATGAACACAGGGGCTTTTCCAAACTCCCCACCAAAAATGTCAAAGCTGGAAAGCCAAGGGACAGCGAAAAAAATAAATGAGAAGAGTCCTCCTCTCCACATATCCACAAAACACACATAGAAGGACCCTGAAAACCCCGCTTCCGAATATTATCTCATGTCAAGCACCTATTCCAAGCCAAAGTCCAAATAAAGCAGTTACACTTTGGCCAAGAAAAATTATTCCACACTTTCTTCCACCAATGAACCTCCCCTCCATCAAGTCGGTGAGAAAACATCACCTGATATCCAGAAGCAGCAGTATAGACACCCTTAGGATTAGGAGACCAAGAAAGAACATCCTCTTCCTGGAGGGAAGAAATTTAAGTTCTCTTCGAAAATAAGGGAAAATACATATTTTTTTGTTATAACTCAAAGTATTTGTGCCCTTATAACAATGTTGTACCATTTTAAGAACCCCTTGGATTATTTTTGAATGGAATCTATATATATATATATATATATATAAATATATAAAGAAAGGAGTATATAAACCTTCTTAATTAAAAAACTATATATATCTCCCTTTCTGTGATCAATGCTTGACAATAAAAATATTTTGGAATTAGTTTGATGTCCAAGATGTTTAATATATATATATATATACAATATAAATATATTGTATATATATATATATATATATATATATATTAAACATCTTGGACATCAAACTAATTCCAAAATATTTTTATTGTCAAGCATTGATCACAGAAAGGGAGATATATATAGTTTTTTAATTAAGAAGGTTTATATACTCCTTTCTTTATATATATATATATAGATTCCATTCAAAAATAATCCAAGGGGTTCTTAAAATGGTACAACATTGTTATAAGGGCACAAATACTTTGAGTTATAACAAAAAAATATGTATTTTCCCTTATTTTCGAAGAGAACTTAAATTTCTTCCCTCCAGGAAGAGGATGTTCTTTCTTGGTCTCATAATCCTAAGGGTGTCTATACTGCTGCTTCTGGATATTAGGTGATGTTATCTCACCGACTTGATGGAGCGGAGGTTCATTGGTGGAAGAAAGTGTGTATATATATATGATGTAGGAGCATCCAGTGGTGTAAGGGCAATCTTGCATCACCCAAAAAGAAGTTAATTCAAAATCATTGTAGTTGTTTTCATTTCTTTCCATAATTAGTGTTTTTGGTTCCATAATATCCAGAATAATAATGTAGGACTTTCAGTTTTTCCAAAACTACTAAAAATAGTGACCTACCTATTTTGGAAAGTGTACCTGCTATTTTTAGAAAGTTTGCATTTGGGCACGTAATGAAGCAAAAACTTCCAGAAAGTTACATAATGGAAATATAAGACCTTTGGCGAAGGAATCAAGAAAAGACCATTTGTGAGCTGAAAGATATTAAAGTTTTTGTTTTTTGAAAAGCCCCTAAAAATTTCTTGAATGAGATATGAGGCACTAAAACTTCCCATAAAATCCCAAAAAGTTGACGGAAATCCATTCATGAATTTCCAGCGTGATAGTTCACATCGCGAGCTTTCCGGTGCTTAAAACAGTTTGTCAATCGAACACCCGGATCAAAAGTTATGCTTCCCGGAAGTTGACCTACTTTTGGAGGGAATTGCAAATTTTGAAATTCAGCTGGAGGCCGCCAAAAAGTGTTATTTATGACTATTTTGGGAACCCTGGGTGGCAGTAGAGTTAAGGGGGCCAGTGTAGAGTCAAGAATAGGTGGGAACATAGAAACCCTAGCTAATTTGGGTTACAGAAGGCTGAAGATTCTAGAGTCTTGAGGTTGGGAAAGCTGTAATGTGTTGCAGCTAGTAGAGGATTCATCCTCTAATTGTAATTGAGCTTCTATAATGTAATGAGTTGCCCAGTTCAATAAAAGAAAGTTCTATTGCTGTGTTCAATATCTGCTATTGTGTGTTTTGTGATTCCCCCCCCTTCATCAATATATATGTAACGCCCCACCATGAAACACTAAAGAACAACACAATTACACTAAACAAATCGGACAATTTTTTTTTTTTAAATACAAGGAATAACAAGGTAACATCTAACTTATCTATACTAAGTAACATTCTCTCAGGGTTTCATGGCTGCATTACTGACAAAACCTACTATCATGTTTTCTCACACATCACACATTAACTTGACAACAATGAATCATTCTAAATTTATTACATTAGTAGAATAACCTTATACATTTCCATGACATCAAATAAATAATCATCCATAACAAAAACAACTACAGTTTTTCATACATATGAGGATACAACATAATATTGTCTTCATCACCAACTTTTGTTTACAAAGAATTACAAACATTATTAATAACCAGATACACAGGATGGTACATGAGCAATAATTACTGTCTTCATAAACTGGTACATGATCTGAATCTGCTACAGGAGTTACAACCTTCTGGTACATGAATAATGGCAAGGAAAAGCCAATGGAGATAAAGCACATCCACCCGACCATGTGGAACCCTGAGGTCCACTCCCCGTGCTAGGAGATAACATAAGGTCCCACAACATCATACAGTTAGGTAGACAAGTGCCTAATAGAAACAAGGACTAAACATAACTCCATCACAACACATGACAACATCACAAACAACTCAATATCACTTCCAGAGGCAACACATGACAAATGGGGAGAATATGACTAGGGAATGCTAGGCTACAGTAGGGAGAGTGTCATCGCACAGTCCTAACATGGGTTATCCTGACAGCCTCTCACTAGGCGCCGGCCCCATAGGGTGACTCATGCGGCATCAAACTTCCTTTCGTGAAGACAAGGAAGTTGATCTTGCCGACCAGGCCTTCTCTACCCATCCTTAGTCTAAACGAGCACTACAGGCATGGGTGAGGAAATCCAATTATCTTGTTAATGTGTATTTTACCCTTTTCCCCCCAGTTTATTTTTAGGTTTTCACTTAATTAACAACTTTCAATGGGTTATCCTGACAGCCACTTTGGGCGCCGGCCCCACATTGAAAGCCACTCCCCTACCTGCATCTAGAAACCCAAACCATCAAGCAAGACAATCACTTTCATACTGATAAGTATACATAAACAATGCAAGGCATTTCCCTTCTTGCATACAAAACATAGTCATGATAACCAACCTTTAGATCATTGTCCGAAAACTTTCAGTCATCAATCGCAATAATCATAACACATATCCAGAGCAAGGTATGGGTCATCTTGCTCTTCCAATCACAGATATGAACCAAATAGTTTCTCATTACAATTACAAGATCTCCCCATTTCCATACTAATCACAAGCTTGATTTCAACACATACATGAAGGAAATTTAAACCCATTGAAATAAATTCATGACACAATAAGTACATCATCAAGATCCACATACACCGACAAGAGACATCATGTTCTTACAACATCTTCATTTCAAGACAACTACGAATAGAATACATACGAACAAATCCTATTACCTTATGCCTCTGGAACCTAAACAATTTACACAAAGACTCACTCTCATAAAAATTTTGCTTGCAGTAAGAGATTTCAACTAATCAACTTCACTGACAACATAAATTTCTATTACAAAAGCAATTCAATCTCTTAGTCATTCAGTTACCTATAGGTTTCACTTATAAGGCTAAAATTTCAAGTCCAATGTTGTTTCACCTAACTCCAAGCTTTCAACCCAACTTCAACTTAACAAAAGCCTTATGAAATGATCTTACCAAACCAATCAACCTAAATTAAATTTCATCCACACTAATTATTTAATCATATCAATTTACATTTAATCATATTAACAACCAAATACAAGTAATATCTCCACAAGAATTCATATATCTTCGTTCTAGTTTAATAAATATTAATCCTATCTGATATAATAATCCAATCATCAATTACATATAAACATAACCTTCACCTAACAAATGCATAGGTAATATTAGTTACAAAATTCTTATAAATCAAATACTTCTTACAATGATTATACCTCTAATTCCAACCTACCAATCCATTTCCCAATCTTAACAAATCTTTATCAAGAAATCATAATAAATTCAATAACAATTTAAATTAAATTTATTAGCAACTGAATATTACATGCATCAAACATAATTTATCTATCTAGAGCATATGCATTATAATTATCTTAATAATTTATTCCAATATAATAAAACAATCATTATATAGCTCTTTAATTGGAAAGATCATGATATCAACCCTAAACTGATGGGACACAAGGTTTTGGCATACCTACATGCATGCAGAACTAATTTCCCACAGTGTGACACTGAACTTGGTGCACAGGTTTGAACTGAGACCACAGAGTAACAGCTGCCAAAAATCCCATCGTATGAATGATTTCATTATGAGGATCCAATCCCAACTTTAAAACTACAACTTCTGATTTCTGCCAAAGCCATGGTAATACTCTAAAAAGTAAAATTAAAGCATCTCCAATGATTGTCACTGCAGCATGAACAAAGTGAAAATGACTCTTGTCAATGCTATAGACCCTAGACTTTTCAAACTTCTCTTTGCTCACCACTCCTTCTAAATGCTTAGGCAGATGGGGAAGCTTAAGAGCTACATGTTGCCGTAGATCAAGGTATGTTTCAACAAAGTACATGAAGATCATGAAACCAACAACTGCTTCCAAGTATGGAAAGGCCATGGTTGAAGCTGGTGCTGAGGAGTGTAGCGTGCCGAGGAGAGATGAGAGCGCAAGTAACGGAATGCGTACGACACTGCCCTGGCGTGTGCAGGAAGATATGATGATATATATATAATAATTACCTAATGCCAATAAATGACAGACATAGAAATATATGCAAATCTAATCCTAATTTATGGGAAATTGCAACCCTTAAATTTTAATGAAGATCCATCACTAACTTGGCCTGCCCTAGACGTCCTTTATGGGCAGACTTACGAATATTAGGCACCCGAAAACTATGCTGAGGAAGACAAAGATTTAGAAAACTTTTGAAATGGACAAGGTGAATCCTATTCCCTACCCTATGCCTGCGTCCATTCCTCATGCGTCAAATGGGAGCTTTGGAACATCGTATGGACATCCACCAAGGGTAAAGAAGATGGTTTACAGACAAAAAGAGATGGACATTCACCTAAGCATCCCTATTGCACTTCAGCTTAAAACGATTCATATGAGTACATGGTTGACAATAACTCAACGAAAATGACATGTAGTCGGTGCCACCCAAAAGATCACAAGTTTGACTACTCTGCAGGCTGGACAAACGTGTACATTTGACAAACAATAAAAGATTTCAACTTTCAAATAAGAAGGCAAGCTATACAACACATTCATCCAAATACTTGTCCGTGCACAGGATCATAAAACCACAAGCCTCACTGCATAAATATCCAGGTAGATATTCTAATTGTTTCAAGTCAAGAATCATATCCAGAACATTCACTTTAAACATTGTTTTGCCAGCTTTTATTAAGTTGCTTCAAGTTTGATATTTCAAATGCCAAAATGACATCGCATCTAATTTTGATGTAAAACAAACCTTACAGCAATCTCGCCACAATGAGCCTGCCATTTCATTCAGCCAAGAGATATAATTATCTAGTGTTCCTTTCATATCTCGTAACATGAGCATCAAATTCCATCGTCCTTCATATATAAGAGCACATCATATCACTCATATTTCTCTTGCAAAGATGCTGAGACAATGGGACGTATGATTCCAATGCAGATGAAATCGTGTGAGTTATCTACTATTTAACACTCGACACATATAAGATGCTAATTTAATTTCATACGATGGACTTCATATTTGACAGCTTTCCTTCGCTAATTTTGAAACCCTAGAACTGCCTACCATTAAACACTCGAATACATATTAGACACTATTTTAGTTTCAAACGATGAACTTCATACTTAACCGCCTTCCTTCGCTGATTTGGAACCCTAAAACTGTATATTACTATCCACCACGCTGATGACGGGAAAAGATATATTCATTACCATGCAGGATCAAAGGATATGATATAAGCGTAGCTGCACAGTTTGCCCATTTCTTACTATGACATCTGGGTTCTTGCCGCTCATAAGATAATGTGAAACAGATCCAAGGCTTGATCTTTGAAACTCTGGAGTTGATAGTTTTCCTACGATTTACTATGAGCTTGGTCTAGGAGGTTCAGAACTGTGTGCAGGGATTTTCTTAATCTAGAATCACATCCTTGACAAAAAACCTAAAATTGCAACCCTTATGTATTCTCCCTCAACGGCAAATAAGGTTTCCCATGTAACTTGACGGCTACAAACAAACATCACAGCCTTCGATTTCACCTTGGTATGAAGCTAAGCAGTTCCTACCAGATCTGATAGGAGACAAATCTAATCCCATGCTCCACAAAAAGAAGTTAATATCTCGCATGCAAATATGGCGTCACCTAGGCCGTAACAAATGTGTTATTGTTCCCAAATCCTACTAGGTCTAGATCAATTTTAAAAAAAACCTTGAGCTGCAGAAAGGGAGCTAAGCTCTTATATAAAAACACAACCTTTGCCTTTCCGTAAAAGGTCTTCCTCAGCTCCCGACTGACCCGGGTTTAAACAAACCAAGCCATTTACTCTGCTAAACAAAATTAAAATAAATTTTCATTTCTACGATAACAGATTTGAATGAATTGTTTTCTGAACTAGGCCTACTGACTCTTTATCAAAATTTTCCATCAAACAATTCCATCTTGACCTACAAATCCGGTAACTAGGCTGCGCACACACATATACATAACGAAAACCCTGCGCCCTTGCCCTTATCAAATTCAATGCAGATAAATCTTCAGGATCTTGGGAACACGGCGATCAAATCATATTTTAATCGCACGGTTGCAATGTCAAGAGCTCTAAAGACAGTTATCACAAACCAAAACAAGAGCAAAATTGGGAGCAAATAAATATAAATCTGTATTCTACTGCAAGAAATGATCAGATCGCATACCTGGTTTGGTTTTATTCCTCTTCCTGCGATTGCCCAAACCGTCTGGATTTGATGCCGAAACCTCTCCAGCTACAACCTAACCCAATCTCCCCTGCATGTTGTTCCTTCTCCTCCATTCCTCCCCCTTTTCCCCCGAGAGCCAGAGAGAGAGAGAGTTCTGCCCCTTATTTCCAGATTTTTCCCACCTTTGTAGAAGGCTTGGCACACGATCCAATGCCAACTATACAACTATTAATTAAATTTATCTCCTTACAGCTCATAGTTTAATTTTCAACTAACACTATAATGTTTTATTTTAGTATTATACTATAGATATATATATATTTATCATATATGTATAATTATGTATACCTTATTTTTATAACCTTTGAACCAAGACACATTAATTTATGTATTTTATTTAGTATAGCACAAGTAATAATCTGAACCTTTTTACAAACATAACTATGAGAAATATTATTCCCTAAACTAAAATAAATATTACGAAATCATAATAACATATTAAGATACTAAAACTTATTTACATCTATAATTACCCCCAAATAACTCAATTTACTAACAGTAATTCACATTCAAACAACTTAGGGTAATTTCCTTGAGCTAGGTAATTATCAGTTATCATTTTAACCTTATTTATTATTAATAATGATAATTGATGTAATCCTGTTAAGTATTATAGTGGATCAAATAATAACATGACTATATAACGCAATCAAAGCATCTAACATAACCCACTGAGTAGGACAACCGTTAAAAGCCAAATCAAACATGCTCACAAGCCAGGCCAAAACACACTTAACCAAACAAGCTCCATCAAATATACCTCAATAGCAAGACCTGACATACTGACAGAACTGACAATTGAACTAGACATGTCATGCATCCTGATTGAGGATGATGACTTGGGATGTGGGACCTTAAGTTATCTCCGGTACAACTATCCATTGGGTTCAAGGCACGCTCAGACTTGTTATTTCAGGTGGAGTCGATGCCAGATACCTGCATCCTGCAGCAAATGACACAGTTAAGCATATATATAAATGCACAAAGCTATCACTAGGTGGAAAAGGAATCACAATATCACAGGGCACTCGCAAGCAAGTGATGTGAATCATCCTCTCCACATCATATCAATCTAGATTAGATAACACGTGATCATAACCACTCGAATCTACCTCATTATCTGAACAGAACCATACACTAAACATATAGGTGCATGACATTGAATAAGTCCCAGAAGCATCATCATAACACATAAATCTAATAGAATCAGTCCATGAGATCCATAACAATTGTAGTAAGATCAACATCTTGATCATTGGAATACAAAATAATGTCGAAGCCTGCATTATCAGTGTCGCAATAGAGATTATCAATAACACACATTAACTATCATATGAAACCTCACATGGATAAAACATCTATCTATATTGTACAATATCAATTGTATACCTTACCATAATTATTCCTGTTATTTTACCTTCATCCTCATGCGCCTTGATCAGTTCACCTGTACATCCAAGGTGAGAACGGAGGGGCACTACAATATACGTTCAAAAATTAAATGTTGTCAAAGAAATTATATTTTTTGTCAAAAAACAAAAATGTATATATATATATATATATATAAAAACATTTTTGTATATACATTTTTGTTTTTTGACAAAAAATATAATTTCTTTGACAACATTTAATTTTTGGAAACATATATGTATATATATATATATATATATATATATATATATGAACTACCTCAAATAGCCTATCTAAAAGCATTTGGGTATTTTTTAACTATTGGTAATTAACATTAAATTAAAATAAATATAAAAAAATTGTTGAAAGCAATAAGACAGAGTGGCGGTGGGGGAGGGGCAAACCTTCTCCCCACGCCATAGAGAGGCATTGTGGCCTCCTTGTGGGGGCACAACCCCATAGAGTCCTTAGAATCTATGGTTTCATAACCCCATAGGGGTGGACCGACCCTCCATGGGCAGGCAGTCTATGACATAGCCACAACTATCAAGCTTTGTCAACCCTAAAACCATTGATCCCATATTATGTGTGTGTGTGCGCGCACATGTGTGCTATGAATTAATATTATACTATGATCACATATAATATACGATACTATAATATATTCATTTATATATGTAATATAATATAATATATGAAAATTTATATTATATTATATTAAAATATATTTATACATATATAATATACTATGATATATGTAAATGCGATACATACATTATATTATACTATAATATATCAAATGAAAACATATATATATCAATTATATAACATATTATATATAATGGTGATTATAGAGAAATAAATAAACAAAAATAATGATTAAGAAATTTTGGTAAAGAGGATTCACAAGGGTTCATGTAGCTCTTGCTTGAACTCGAGAAAATAAAATCTACAATATTTATTCCTACTTCCTATTGAATCTTGCAACAAAATGAAAGAGAAAATGTAAGAGAGAATTATTTTATGTGTAAATCCTTTATATTAGAGTTTCTTTTGAATTCTCTAGATCTAATGGATAACATGATTTCAATCTAATGGTTGAGATTTAATGCTCATCCCATTAGAATCCCTACATTTGCTAAATCGTATTACTTAAACTAATTGGAACCTAATTGTGAGTTAGGCCTTGGTGGGGGACCATGGGACTAGGTCCCTTAACTTAAGTTATAACTTAAGTCTATTTTGGAATAAAATAAAAAGGTAAAATTAATCCTTATCTTATAACTTTTGGGGGATATCCCTTTTAAAAAATGTTATCTTTAATTAATTAGAGAACTAGATAACCCCTCCAAATGTATAATAAATTTTGTCAATTTAAATATTTCTCTGTAAATATAGTTTTTTTCCATGATTAAATATCAATAGCTCATAATCGTAAGGCTATTAATGTAAATCAAATGGTAATGTAGGAGATTATTCTAAAATCAACTCATAGTATTAAATGTTTCTGCCTCACATTAATAGTAACTAGCATGTAATTAGAATCATTAGTGTATTGTAGTGTCATGCAACATAAACTGCATATGTTTGGTTAATACTGTTGATAACTGAGAGGGGGGGGGGGTGAATCAGTTATCCTAATTATTTCCTTTTTGAACTTTCTTATTAATTAATGCAGCATTGAATCAAACACAAAAACATTACCATGAAATAAGAAACACATGACACAGTATTTTTGACGTGGAAACCCGGTTAAGGGAGAAAACCACGGGGTGATTAACCCAAAATTATTCTCTGTTAGAAGAATAGGAAATTACAAAATGGCACTTGCCAATTAGGGCTCACTGCCCGAGCACACTGCTCACAAGAGGCCCACTGCCTACAAGAAGACACACTGTCTACAAAGTGATAAGAATCACAGTCTTGAACTGATTGGAAGCATCTGCATATGCTGGAGTTCAGTTCCGGTTAGGCTCAGTACACTGATCTGCTGCACTTCATCTTTTCTCTGTTCTTTATTCTACTATCCTTTCACATACCGGATCTGTCTTGGTACTTCTGTTCTGTTCTGCTCTTCTTCGCATATATTCTTAACATCATCACACATTTCACAACTAAATCCATCCTCTATATATATCCGCACAAGTAATTTCATCACCTTTCTAGTCGACATCCGGAACAGTCTAGTTTCTTACAAACTCTGTTCTGTCGGCTGAATCCTTGCTCACCAAGCAATGCGGATCAAGCATATACTTGTAGATATCATTAATCATGTCGGCCAAACATGATTCCTGCCTTCACAACCTTTATCATCAACAGTAACACATCCGGAAAGTAGTCTGATACTCTGTCAGTCAGTTCATCCTCTATTTTCACTGTCTCTCAGGAATCCGGTACTCAACTATTCATATCTTTTTCCTTGTCCATCACCGGAGGCTAAATCCTTGGAATATACCACTCTAGGTAGTCCTCTTGACTTCCCCAAATCCGCACTGCACCAAGACACTTCCTCTGAGAGATCCGGACCAATCTGTCGGACCTTGCCACATGCTCTGTTCTTGTTCACCGGACCACAACAATCTTTATTCTGACTTCCGATAGAGACACACCATGACTTGCGGATATGTGGGATGACCTTTGTTGCCATCAATGACAACAACCATGAATCCATATAGTGTCTCTTGCCAACAATCTCCCCCTTTGGCATTGATGGCAACACTTAGTGAAAAATGACTAAGTGTTTACACTATGCTCCCCCTTTGCTGATGCTCTGTCTTTATATACAATTTTCGGAACTCCCCCTTAATTGGATTCCTCATTTTTCACTGCTCCTCACTCCCCCTTTGACATCAATGGCAAAGGGTAGGGTCCGCACATCAAAATTTTCAAAAAATTTCTATACATAGCCGCATATTTACATACTCACATATACTGAAGAATGTCTGCAAAGGATGTCTGCAATTGGATCATCTCTGTAGCCCAACTTTGCTTCATTCTATCCAAAATTGAAATGTGACCACTCAACAAAAATGCAAAAGCTTCTGCCCGCTTGAGATCTGTCGGATCATTTGTTTGGGCGGTGGTCTGAGCATCACTGATGGCCTCATGCATAGTTTCCAACTTAGGGATTATAATCCTTCTAAGTTCTCCCATCTGGTTAGTGATGTTCTTCCTTTCCTTCTCAAGATTCTTTATTTCATTCAAGACTGCAATAGTCTGACATTCTTGATTTATTATGGAGGAAGAGAGAGGATCAAAACTTTGAGACAAGCTTTGTAGCTTGTCCTGTTCCTCTTTTATTTTCTTATCAATTGCTGCTGTTGCCTTTGACCAGGATATACAAAATTTGTAAATGTCACCGCCATCCTTAAGAGCATTCTCTAAGCTCTTTATTCCAATATTCACAATCTTCCTATCTTTAGAGATTAATTCTAATACTTCAGAAAATCTTTTATCCAAAAATTCCTTCCGGACCTTTTCTTCAGCAAATTTTTCTAGAGATTCAAAATGTGTATTAACACTGCTGACTAAGGTTTTGAGATTACCGGAAGAGGAGGCTGTGGGATCCTTTTGAAAGGATGGCATGATCTTTTCTAGCACTCCAGATGCTACCTCCATAAGCTCACAGTCTTCCATGTGAGATTTCAGTAGCTTCTCTTTGACTTTCTCATTTGCAAATGAGGCTATTTTCATTGTTTGCACCGGTGACAAAGAGTCAAAATCTAATGGTCCTTTCAGCAGGTCCGGTTCATCAATTTCTATAGTGGCTTTTCTCAAAAATTGTTGAACAGTTTGTGCAGTGTCTCTTGCCGGAGACAGATGTTTCTTTTCTTCTGCAGTCTTGGAACTGTCAACCTCTTTATCTTTCACCCCTGCTTCCTTCTCCTGTAATTTCTCTTCTTCTTTGGATCCGGAGACTGTAGGGGAAACCGGAGGAGAGATGTTTGTCTGTTCAGGGCCCACTTCTTCCGGAACAGATGATTCCAAATCCGCAGCTGTTTCTGCACCTAAGTCCTCTACAACAGGAAGATTGAACCTTTTGAAGGCCTTCCGGAGGATCTCTTCTGTCTCTTGGGCCACTTTGTCAGTCTCACCAAGCATGAGTTGATTCATCCTGGCTTTACTTCTGAACTCATCTTTGCAGTCTTTGAAGATTATGTTCATTGTCTTGGGATTAATTTGAGGATATAGCTGAATAGCTATCTGCTCCCGGATCTCAAGATCTTTTGCATGAGCATTATTCTTTCTTATTTCTAATTCCTTTTCTAGGCTTTTAGGAATAAGAGATATGATCTCAATGAAAGCCTTATTGTATATGTTCAGATATTTGACTGTGGCTTCCTGCAGAATCTTTTGGTCAGCCTCACTGTAGTCATCATAAAATTCAGTCATTGGTTGAAGGTTTCCATCCACCGTGACCGACTTGATTATACTCTCTAGAGACAGAGTGGGCTTTTCAACAGATACCTCTGCCATTTCATCCTTGTCTTGGCCTGTGGAGGGTTTACCGGATCCTTTCTTCTTCTGCTTCTTTATTTCTTTTACTCCCTCATCTGACTCTGTTTCCTCTTCATCCTTTTGGCTTTCATAAGCCCTTGTGGCTTTTGTCTTGGATCTTTTACCGGATGCCTGGACTTCCGGTTTTGAACTTTTGGTTGTGGGAGGTGCAGATCTTTTTGATGATTTGGTCCGGGTGGGAGTTTCAACCGGAACACTTTCTTTACTCTTCTCTTCTTCCTCAGCCTTCCTCCTCTTTTCCCGGCTGGCATCAAGTGCCTCTTTTGAGATTCCTAGGCCTTGAGCAATATGCTCAACTTCTTTTCTTACCTTCCTCTTTATCTCTGGTTCCCTGAGTTCTACATGTATCTTTACACTCAGTTCCTCAAAGGTTCCAAACCTTTCTGCCTTAGGATCTTTGGGCTGGCTTAGCATGTGTTGAACATGCAGCTCTACTATCTGTTCATCCACTTCATACCCCATGGGCATGATCCAAACAGTCCTAGGCTCCACTGCCTCCATTAGACACTGATCTGTTTCAACCATGAAGCATACTGTGTCTTTGTACTTTTCTACAAGGGATTGGGGTATTCTTTCTCTTGCATGCATCATGCTTTGGAAGTTCTTGAAGTATCCCCATAGAGTTGTATTTCTTGCTTTAGCATCCCCAAGTCCATGCAAATAGTCTCTGATTTGGATGGCAACCGGTCTGTCATTCTGCCATATCCATCCACTGGATCCGGGAAGCTCATTCATGTAGTAGAAGAAGAGACAAAGGATCAGATTGCCATACTTGAAGGAGTTTTTCTTGTCCTTCTTGATCTTCTGCAGATTTTCAAAGAGTTGGTTCACAAGAAGCTCACACAAGTCATAGTCTGCATTCTCCTTTAACATTTGATAAGCTGTGTAGATTGCAGTTCCCGGTACTGAATTTTCCCTACTGGAATGATAGATTTTGTAACCAATTATCATAGCTGCAAATTTGACATCCAGTTTAGTGATGTCATCAACTGTCATAGCTCTCTTGTCAAACTTGGATCCGGTTGCATCACTAACTGTCTGATTTTTGACAGACTTGAGAACAGGTAAACCACTGGATGAGTGCAGACCAGTTACAGCCCTAATTGCATCTTTGGTGATCTTGAAGGGCTGGTTCAACCATAGGAAGTTGTCATGTACTCTACTTAGTACATACCGGACCCATTCATCTTCTTCAAAACAGGGGAAATGAATGCACTGTGCAAAGTGTTTGTCCCGGATGGCTTTGTACTGAGGTTTGATCTCAAAGGAGTCATCTATCAATTGTTTGTGATAGATATCCATCAGCTTTGATTCTCCAAAGTCTTCAAGATTTGCATGGATGTAAACCCTAATATCTTCCGTATGCAATACACCATGAGGAACACTAGAGAAGGCTCCTAATGGATCTACCTCCAATGATTTGTAAGGATGTTTCTTGAATGTGGGGCGAGGTCTATCAGAGATCTTAACTATATTTGGAGTAGCCATTCTTCAAAGATTTGCAGTGAGATAATGAAAAACGGAGAATACCTTATGCGCCTTCGGTTTGCACGGAGTGGTGGGATTGATTTCTTTATGAAATGACTTTGGTAGGAGATCTTTGGTGTGCTTGATGAATTTTGTTGCAGAGCTCCTCTTTTCGCTTCTTCTTGAGTGCAGAATGAGCAAATGATTTTTGAGAAATCCCTTATATTGCTCCGTAAACCCTAATATCTGTTTGCAATAAATGCTTCACCTATATTATTCCGGTTTACCTTGTCCGGATAGCTTGGAGTATCCCGGATCAGTCCTGATCTGTGAACATCATCCGGATCTTTCAATCATGAATAAATCGAGGTGACACATTACAAGAACATCCCAAACACTCTGTCCAATCCGCAGAATAAGATAGTGCACTTCTGGATCTCTCCGGACCTTTTTGTAATCCTCTGTCATACCGAAGCATCTCCCAGAACAGGTCTTACTTGATCGATCACAGCTTCTTCATAACTCCATGCGGACCTCTGAAATCTTATTTGGATCGTCTCAAGACTTATATCTTTAAACTTTTTACTCCGCATCTTGTGCCACATTAGGCACCACTTGATTGGCTGGGGGAACAGGATTTTCTTTGAGTCTCCCCCTAAGCCAGAGCTAACTTTTTAATTTCTGGAAGAAATATCAGCACCAGAGTCTGGTGCGGATCCAACCTCTACATTCTCTGAACTTTTCTTCACCCAAATCTTGCTCATCTGACTCCTAACTTCATCCGCATTCATCTTTTGTTTACCCTTGTCTTGATTCTGATTATACACCGGACCTCTTTTGTCCTGATTCTTGCTTCTGCAGACTTTAGCATTATGACCGGACCTATTACAGATTTGGCAAATAACATTTCTTTGCATAATTGACTGATATCCTCTTGATCTGCATTGATTAGCCATATGACCTATTCTCTTGCATGTAAAGCATCTACCTTTGAATGATTTGTTTACTTGCATATTTCTGCATTCATGGGATTTGTGTCCATACCTTTTGCAGTTGAAGCACTATCCGGAGAAGGATGAATTAATCTGATTCATTCTCTTTTTGCACTGATTAGCTTTGTGACCAAAGTGGTTGCAGCTGTGGCAGTATCCATTGAAAGATGAATATCTTTGAGCATTGGGCTGTCTTACCGAAGGTCTTCTAGGCCTGTTTCTTGGATTTTCTGATGCAAAATTCTTTTGACCAGATCCGGAGCTTTCTCCTTTCTCATATCCCAAACCATACTTGTCATCTGTCCCTTTTTGACTTCCAAGAAGAACTTCAAGTTGAGCAGAACTTATCTTAAATTTCTCTTTATATTCATTTGCTGTTTGAAGGTCTCTTTTGAGAGAGGCAATTTGATTCTCAAGTTTTTCTTCATTATCTTTGGCATCTTCAAGATCAGATTCAAGATGTCTGATAATCCTGTCCATCTGGTGGCATTCTTCTGATTTTTCTTTAAGAGATTGTTTTAGATTGTCTTCAGCCTTTCTTTTTTCTTCAATCTCTTGAGTAAACTTTATAGTTCCCGATTCCATTTCATGTCTTAACATAATGACTTCTTTTGATAACTTTTCACATAACTTGGTTTGCTCAGTCAATTCTTCATTTGTATTACTTTCTTCACTTTGTCTTGCCAACTGTTGGAGCAGCTCCTTTCTCTTTTTCATAGAGAGACTTAATTTGTCTTTTAATTCTCTCATGAATTCATCAGCCTGTTTGAGTCTTTCCTTTAATTCATTGACTTCAGAATTTGACTGTTCAAGATCCTCAAGGGCAGTCTTGAGTTGCTCCCTTAAACCATATGCATCCATTTGAACTCCCAGATCTTCCTCAAGCTGTTAGGCTCTATTAGGAGGAACTTGGCTCTGATACCAATTGTTGATAACTGAGAGGGGGGGGGTGAATCAGTTATCCTAATTATTTCCTTTTTGAACTTTCTTATTAATTAATGCAGCATTGAATCAAACACAAAAACATTACCATGAAATAAGAAACACATGACACAGTATTTTTGACGTGGAAACCCGGTTAAGGGAGAAAACCACGGGGTGATTAACCCAAAATTATTCTCTGTTAGAAGAATAGGAAATTACAAAATGGCACTTGCCAATTAGGGCTCACTGCCCGAGCACACTGCTCACAAGAGGCCCACTGCCTACAAGAAGACACACTGTCTACAAAGTGATAAGAATCACAGTCTTGAACTGATTGGAAGCATCTGCATATGCTGGAGTTCAGTTCCGGTTAGGCTCAGTACACTGATCTGCTGCACTTCATCTTTTCTCTGTTCTTTATTCTACTATCCTTTCACATACCGGATCTGTCTTGGTACTTCTGCTCTGTTCTGCTCTTCTTCGCATATATTCTTAACATCATCACACATTTCACAACTAAATCCATCCTCTATATATATCCGCACAAGTAATTTCATCACCTTTCTAGTCGGCATCCGGAACAGTCTAGTTTCTTACAAACTCTGTTCTGTCGGCTGAATCCTTGCTCACCAAGCAATGCGGATCAAGCATATACTTGTAGATATCATTAATCATGTCGGCCAAACATGATTCCTGCCTTCACAACCTTTATCATCAACAGTAACACATCCGGAAAGTAGTCTGATACTCTGTCAGTCAGTTCATCCTCTGTTTTCACTGTCTCTCAGGAATCCGGTACTCAACTATTCATATCTTTTTTCTTGTCCATCACCGGAGGCTAAATCCTTGGAATATACCACTCTAGGTAGTCCTCTTGACTTCCCCAAATCCGCACTGCACCAAGACACTTCCTCTGAGAGATCCGGACCAATCTGTCAGACCTTGCCACATGCTCTGTTCTTGTTCACCAGACCACAACAATCTTTATTCTGACTTCCAGTAGAGACACACCATGACTTGCGGATATGTGGGATGACCTTTGTTGCCATCAATGACAACAACCATGAATCCATATAGTGTCTCTTGCCAACAAATACTTCCTCAATCTAGGCAATAAATACTCCATTTCACCAAATAAGTCACCTACCCACCCAACATAGGGGTGCCTTGGGCTCTTATTGCTAAGAATCAGTTCTAGTTGAGATGTTGACTTCTCTTATCTAAAGTCTGGCTATAATTCTCATTCACATAATTGTACCCCCTTCTTGTCCCTCATGCATTGTGGATGGGCTTCCTCCACGTGATTGAGTTACTATGAATACACTTGAGGTGACGACACATGTATGTGTGAGTCGTTATTGGGTAATGTAGAAATTTCCCCCTTCAAAAATAATAGTTTTGGTTGAGTATTTGTGTATGAAAATTTTGGGCATGACAACTTTCTTTATGCTACTTTGCTTATTGTAGATATTGTCTCTTAAGAATTTTTTGAATATCTCTCATATTGTTGGTAAATAACTCTATTATGTTATTTTCATTGTATGATTATTTGTATGAACACTTTTATTGTACCTACTCCTTGTACCTAGTTTTGGATTAATCTTTGTTTTACAAATTCTAACAAAATAGTGTAAGATGAATAAATCAACTAAACACAAGTGAACACTAAGTATAAGAGCTCAGTATAATTAATAAATTGAAATAAGTTAATTGAGATAGAAATTATACATATGATGAAATAAAATTGAGAAGGATTAGGGGTTATCTCGTTTTGATGGTTGATAGAGAGTCATTCATTATTTTGATCATAAATTATAAACCATACCTCAAAATTACTTAAAATTAGATGTGTTGGAAGAAGAAAATGATATATGAACTAGGTTACCCTCAAAATTTTATGGAAGGATGCAATCTTGCATGATTATTTCCTAGATTATATGATTTTATCCTCATATAGTTTTGTCTTCTATGGAATTTCACCTTTGGTGCCTATAGAAGATGTTCACCTCATGTATATCTACATAACGATAAATTGGGTGGTGCTAAGATGCACCATTGGGACCTACTATAGTAATAGGGGAGGTAGATCAAATTCCTTATTATCAATCAAGCCCCCAAGATTGAATTAACAATTATAGAGATAGAGTTCATACAAAAGTGTTAGATGCTAAAATTAATGTGGATATAGTAGTCAATAGCTAAACCTACAAGTGTAATTGGTAGATATGTGAATGTACTTTCATATCTTGATTACAATCTCTCTTTATATTCAATGTGATCATGTGATTAAAGTTTAGACTTCTTGTCTAGTTTTTTGCATGATTTTAACCTTAACTACTTTGATTGGATGAAACATTGTGATAGAGAACTATAAACTAGAATCTAGTAATATATTACTAATTAGGGCATTGTGATGGATGAATTATAATATTTTTCATGGCTAGGACTAGGTTTCACACATAGTTCTATCCTTAGATTCTTTTCCCCATGTGGTTATATCCATTGTTAAATTTAGCATTTAGGATTAACAAAACCTGTTCACTTGTGTTTATACTTGTGCATGAGAACTAGTGGTGTTAAAAAGCACCTTTGGGGGCCTATAATAGATAGAAGGAATATTTTTGCTTCCTTGATAGTAGTTAAACCTCATAGTAGATGTAGTAATATTGAAAACACACAAAGTAGAGAATGTGATATACTAATCAAAATCAAGTAAATTGAGATTGATAGGATATCAAGATGTGACTAGTGTGACTATGAATGTGTGTGAATGCAAAATAATTTTGTCCTAATAGTCCATGATTAAAATGAGCTAAGACATGATGTCCTTAAATACAATTCCTTGACACATAATTTGATACCTTTATTGGACAAGATGATAGGTTAGAGTCACATTCCTATAAAGTCAATATAGCGGGGAGATTTTAATTTCAAATTAGGAGGACTAGTTCATAAGCACAATACTATCTAGGGGACACAATTGTGTGGGTGGTCTAGTCTGAGGTAGAAAAACTAAGAAATGGGTGAATCATGATCCTAAGTGATTGAATAAGCATGTAAGAGTGATGGGTTTAGTATTAGGGTTAGCTAGTGCACCAAAAGAGACAAATTGGCTTATAATATCATGCATTAATGAGATCCACACAAAGTTGTATAAAATGAATGGGTAAAGGTGCAAGGTATGAACTTTTATTCTCTACATTCTAATCCCACTTTGGTGTGCATGAAAATCTATGAGAAAGCATTACAAAATAAAAATAAAAGAAATATTTAGTCACAATAGGATATATATTTTCTAGAATCTCAACCACTAGAATAATCCCATGCTTCATTCATCCTTGATATGTAGCAAGTGTCCATCGATACTATAACCCATTAAAGGAAACACATCAACTTATAAAAACTACACATAAACTAAGAATAAGATTAGTAACAATATGCCTCCTCAAACTATTTGCACTATGAAGGAGTGCCCATAAATTTAAGAGGAAAGATAAAATAAAAATGAAATTGAAATATGAAAAAATATAAAAAAATCTTTCCCCCAAGTGGTAGGATCAAGTGAAATAAAAAAAGAACATAAACATAGAATATGTAAATATAATACTATAATATGTAATAGAAAGCAAGTGATAGAGATAAAGAGGAGGCTAACCAATAATATCAGTGCACTTAGGTGGTAAAATGTTAATTTAAAGAAGGTGACATGTGTCACAAGAATCAATTCCCACATAAAACTATCATCTATGCTGGCATGATGCACAAATGTAGATGGAGATGACATATCATCATCTAATGTCTATGTATGAGAAAAATTAGTGTATAAATGAGGCAATATTGATGTTTTCTTTGGAGAAGTAGGCTAAGATGTTATTCCTTGTATTTCATGTACTTGTTTTAGAGAATTTTCATTAGATGTTTCTTTGTGATCATTTGGATCAAACTGTCATGAGAATGTGTAGCTATTGATGTATCTTATGACTCACATTAATTCTCTTGAGGTGCCTTTGTTTCAATTGTAATATTAATTGGAGCTCTTGGGTTAATCACAATACCACCACATGGTGTGCCATTCATACTTACTTGTATGTATACTTTTCCTTGATTTTTATTATGTTTGATATCTTTGTTTGTAACATTGATGTTTGATGCACTAGATGTATCATGAGATTTCTTAGTAAAAATAATATGATTATTATGAATAGCATTAGGATGATCCTCATCATCCATTTATATGTGATTAGACTCATCATATTGAGGTGCTAAAGATGTATTACCATTGCCATTAATACATTCTACTTGAAGTACACTATGGTCAACAAGATCTTGCATCTTATGCTTGAGTGGTGTAAACCTACTCCTAGGGCATATATGTGTTCAATGATAATCGCAAAAAGAATTAGCATTGAAGTAGTGTGTAACACTTTTAAATGTATTAATTGGTTCGACAAAAGGTAAGGTGATAAGTTGATGTAAAAGTGGTAACACTGTATGTGGAGGATTCACCAATCTAGTGAATTTCTATATTCTTTTGGGTTTAATTGAATAGTATTTCTCAAATCAATGAGCTTAACCTTCAAGCCTTTACAAAAATTGGTATTAATGGTAGAAATTGACTTCAACTTATCTTCATTGATAGTACCCACCAACTAACTTAACCAATTTACATTAAGGTCCTAAATTAATTGTCCATTTACAAATCATCACAATACCTTATTGTTATTGTAAACTAAAGAATTTTCAAATATATTGTAACCATCTACTAAGATTTAAAACCCCATAGATATAATTAAACTAGATTCAACCCCTTGATAACTTTGATGACGAAGTGATTCACCTTTCTATCTTTAAAAAAACAAAGATGAGATAATGTTTTTATTATCTCACAATGATTTAGATTATGATGGGAAAGAAGACGAGACATATTTTCCTTTCAAACGTGCATGGAATGCAGCCGGCCTTCAAAAGAAATCAAAATGAGTACAATATTCTTGAGCGGAGACAATCTTTTTGAAAAAGAAAGTTTTGTTGGCAGAAAAAGAGAGTAGATAAAAATTGTGAAAATTGGAATGAGTTATATCGCTCAAGATGTTTCCAAACTCTATTTTAAGTAGTGAGTCGTGTTCATCAACTTTTCTATGCTTTCATGTTAGGGGCCATCAACGCTTGTATTATTGGAAAATTAATAATGTGTAGAGAGTAGAGGTACTATAATTGTACCTCTATTAAGGTGGAAAGTCATTTTCCAATTACTAATCACTATGGTATGGATTAAATGGTGGAGATAGAATATATCTTTCAAAAATATTTAAGTTAAAATGTTAAATATTGTATGTCTTTCCAATATTGTAATAATAGAATTAGTCTTGATTTGTTGAGTAGGAAATGTACATTGGTATTGTTGAAGAATTGTTGTAATATGTTTGAATTTACATTGTATTCATTCATCAATATTAGAGTGAGAAAGAAAGATTAGATCATCATTGAAATGTAGCTCACCTAATATTAATTGATAGTTACATATATCCACAACTATCAATTATTATTAATTTAATATATACTTATGTATATGCACCTTATTAAATTAACCAATATCAAACTTAATGAAAGATTATATTCCTTTACACTGCTAAACTAAAGTGATAAACTTCCTAGCAATAATCTTCATTTTTAATTTTTTCATTATCATCTTTCCTCTATTTAAGAAATTAATAACAATTAAATTAAAAAAAAAAAACATATACTAAAGAAATAACATTGATTTTAAATGACTTCTATACTAAATAGATTAGGATTAGATTATCCAATTAAGTTAATAGCTATAAATTACACACCACTTAATATTAAAATAATTTTTTATTGGATTAAAGCAATAGGTAGTTATAAATTACGCATCGCTTAATATGATATTCTTATATAGTATACATCTGGTGAATGCATATAAAGCTATCTATGTTTTCATCATCCACAAAGGTAAGGTACTTGAAAGATATAAATACAAGATAACACATAATCTATACATTTCTACTTATATGACTTTTCCCTACAAGAAAACATGAGTAATAAATATAACAAGGCATACTAACTCCAAATCATATTATTTTGACAAAGTTCATTATTGTATGCTTTGAACAACATGAAGGTTGTAATAAGAGGTAAAACTTTTTAACCAATACGAATATCAACAATTGATACTTTAAAACTTCTTAACCAATTAAAATGCCAATAATTGATTTTTGGAGTATTTTTGTTTAAAAAATTTACATGTTTACTTTACAAAAAAAAATTCTTTGGATAAAAAATTATGGCATATAATTGGTTAATAAGTAAAAATAGTAATAACTAGTTAAACAATGCGGTTATAATAGTATTGCCAAATACTAATAAGATGAATATAATAAATATAAATGAATATTAGATAAGATTAATCAATAAAAATAAGTTAATTAAGTAGAAATTAAAATTGTGTTCAAATGAAATTAAGTTGGATTAGGGTTTATATGATTCTAATGGCTAATTGAGATTTATTCACTATTTTGATCATAAATTTTTAATTGTAGTGGCTTAGAATTTCTTAAAATTACATGTGTTAGAAGATGAACAATAAAGTCTAAATTGGGTCATCCTTAGAATTTTATGAAAGGATGTGACTATGTGTGATTTTGGCTTAGATGACACAATTTTGTCCTATTATGAATTTGACCTTCAATAACTACAAAAGATGTTTTCCTCATGTATATCTACATAAGAAAAAATGGGTGGTGCTAAGAAGAATGGTTAAGACATACTACAATAATGAGGAAGAACAAGAGACTTCCTTGTCAACAGTCAAGCTCCAAGAATAAGTCAATGATTCAATATAGACAAAGAATAAAAAGAGGTGTTGGATGTTGATGTCAATAGACTAATCACTAGTTGAACCTATAAGAGTTGTGATAGATATGAAATATGTTGTCCTATTTTTATAAGAATTTATTTTGATTTGCAATGTGATCAACTAATGATAAAAATGAACTAGGATGATACCCATAAATATAGATTCGTACACATAAATCAAGGCCTTTTATGACTTGACTTGAAGCCACTTAAGAACATAAACATGTATGCAAATTAACTAATTCTAGAATGACCCCCTTAAGAACATAAACATGTGTGCAAAGTGATGCAAATGAAAGGTGAAAAGTGCAAGGATATCCCCCCCTTTAATATGTGTGCAAAACTAGGTGAGAATGCATGCCAAAGTAGAAATAAGCATAATAACAATGACATAAGGATGCAAATTTTTTGAAAGTTGAGTTATTGGGACAAGTGTATGCTCCCAACCCATGAAAATTATTTATTAAATGAAAATTAAATTGGTAATTATACTTTGCCCTCTACTAGTGTATACTACAAAAGATTTCACACAAATTAGGGAGAGAAAAAGTGAAAAATATGACTAAAAAGTTAGTGTACAAATAGAACATGATGTGTGAATTTAAAACTAAATTACAAATGTGTACCCTTTCTATACTTACATGTGTGATCAATGTGGAAAAAAAGATGCCCCCACATTTTCTCACAAGACATAAAATGTACAACAAGACAAACTAACTTTCCCCCAAGTGGAAATATCAAGTAAACATTGAAAAAGAACATGATAAATACAATATCTAAAATGTAGCAGACAGGACATGGGAAGATAGTAATTGATAAAGTTAATGAAATCAAGGGGATGTGGGTCTATCTCATTGAAATCAAAAGATGTGTCATTCAATTCAATTTCTCCATGGGATTATCCACTATAAAGTGACTAAACCAATAAAGTCAATAAGATCAAGTGGATGTGGGTCTATCACAATGGGATCAAAATATGTATCATTAAAATCAATGCCCCCATGGGATTATCCTCTGTGATACCATGTTGAGAAAATGATGTGTATGATCATGGATTTTCTCTCTATGAACAAAAGGTGTATATAAATATGTCAATTGTGATGTATTCTTTGAATTAATCATCTTAGGTATAGCAACTTGGCTTATTTTCTCATGTATCTTTTCTTCATGTTCATCTCACGTGACAAATTCATGTGTAACAACAATATATGGTGTGCTAGGAGGATCATTAAAGTGTCATCAAAAATAGCATACTCGTCATCACTAGCATTAAAAGAATCCTCATCCATTTCCATTTGTTTAGACTCATCATGTAGAAGTGCTAAAGATGTATTTGTATGATCATACATATCCTATATGTGTATCATATTTTTAGCACTAAGATCCTTAATTTAATGGATGCAAATACTAATGGTATGTCCAGAAGTCTAATGATAATTAGAAAAATATCTAGATTTGAAGCTTTGTAGGACACCACTACAAGTAGTTGTAGAGATTTCACTCTACATTTTTCATTTTTTGAGTCAAAGGAATTCAGGTGGCATCTGCCTTTAAATATGGGTTGGGCAGAATCATCTTCTAAGTTTGTATCGTGCAGTTGCATCTTTTGAATCTGTGATGGGCCATCAAATTTGTGCCAAGGAGAACCACATGGAGGCTTCCCGTATCCTCCTAGAGTTGTCATACCTGACACCTTTTTGGGTTATGCCTTGTTGCCATGTGGAAACAGAGAGTCCAGGTCATCCTTCGATAGGCCCGAGTCTTCAAAGGATTCAACAAAGTAAAGAAGCCACAAATGATAACAATTGGCATTATGGTGCAATTCCAAGACCTTGGCAGGCTTAACAACCCCTTCGAGCTTGTGTTAGGATGCCAAGTGTCATACAACCAAACGGTGGTAGGTGTCCCTACTCCTAAACAAGTTCAAGTACCGTAACCTCTTTTATTGTCAAGTGGCAAGCCTCGCACCTACAAGCCTCAGTAGGAATGACACATCTAAGGTGATGTGCCTTCATGACAAGTGTCATGAAGCATGTTTAGTGGGGCCCCTTTTTCATCGAGAAACAAGAAGGATTCATAAGGCTCTTCGAGATGCCAAGTGTTAGCCTTGCGCTCACCCTTGAGTCTTTGATGCTGACACCTTAATGGTGTTAAGCCATTAGCTGACAAATCCAACTCAGCCCAAAGGTGGGACCTGATACTCGAAGGAGGTGACTCACAAAGCTCCTCTAGTGTTTCCACATGGCATGAGCACACACATTCTAAAGGCCCAAGCACTGACATGCTATAGGTGTTGTGCCATTGGTGAGGGTCACTGAATCAACCTAGTGGTGGGCCTGGGGTTTTCAAGAGAGAGAAGCACGAGGAGGTGAGGTACTTGGAGCGTCCACACATGGATTCAACAAGGTAGGCCTAACAACATCAAGAGAAAGTTCCATGTTGTCATGTGGCATTGGGACCCATTGGATTGCCAGAGTTGAAAGAGTCTTGTGGAACCATTAATCGTGGATCATGGGATCTAACGGTCTAGATTTTATGAAGGACCTTTCAAATCCACAGGGGATCCTGATGCACCTTTTCATGAGGGCAATGGTTCAGTAAACCCCTAAATCCTTGCAAAGATGACTCAGATGCATCCCTAGGGGAACACATGGTAGCTCGACATCCCTATTGGCAACATTAAAATCAGCCAGTCTCTTCCGGTGATCCTTCGATGTCATGTTTTTGTTCTAGTAAATATGATTGATGCAATCTTCAACATGACACAATCTATTATAGGTTGTTGATCCTCATTATTAGGATCTAGATTATTTGATTGCCTTGAGCATCCTCCTGATCCATCTTCAATGTGAATCAAATGTAGAGGCATTTGTGAAGTGGCAGGTTGGTGTGATTCATTACCAGATTTAACCGAAGTAGATGGGGTAGGAATTTCCCACTTAGAACCATCAAGGTGATTTAATGCCTAATTTATTGAGATGGTTATGGTTGTTAATTCCTATCCAAGAGCATACAATCGACTTGGTTTGTTATATATAGAGGCTCAAATGATGTAAAAGTGTTGGGTAATGTTTATTAATTGAGCCAATTATAGGACTGTGAGAGAAGAGTCAATAGGCTTTCAAACCTTTGTGGGTACTCTTTAGAGTTGACTGAATTCTTTATAATTGTGCCTCTACACCTTTTATAATTCATTCTCACTTCATCAATGAAGAAGAGTGACATCCTGTGATTATTATTTATTTATTGAGTCTTCTTTTGAGTTCTATGTATTGATGTGTGCCTTTGTTTTAATTTCAATGAATGATGTTAGTAAATGGTCTAAAATCATGTCTTTGAGCTCTTGGCATCCATGAGTTAATGTTGTGAGTTAAACAAGGAAACACTGTGTCGTTTCTGCATCAACCTAAGTACTATCTTCTGACACATCACCTTAGAGTAGTTTCTTTCATTTTAAGTTTCTCCCTTCTCTTTCCTCTCCCCCAATTTTTGAAGGAATTAATGAGAATCATAATAAGAGTTGGCTTCTAAAATCTCGAAGGTTATCCTATGAATCACAAAAGAGTCCCACAGTCACAGGATTTCCCATACTTTGGTGTCTTGTTAATATTTGGGAGAAATCCTAAGTGTTAACACAAAAAGCCATCAATAGTTTTCTAGCATGCCTGATGGGACTCAAACCCACAATTGCCTGATTTGAAGTCAAAGACTTTAGTCTATGATTTCTTATCTTTGTTCTACATTTTGTGATTTTGGTGGAAAATCACAATAATATCTACTCATAGGGGCATAAATCTTCCACTTGGTGACTCTTTGGTATGTACCTAGTTCTGAAAGGAGCAGATCTAATTGCTATTTACATCTAAATGAAGTTCTAGCTCTTTAAATGCCATAATATGTCAAACTATCATGGAAGCTATGTCTCTTCCCCTCCATTTTATGAAAATGCAACTTTTATGCCTCCTTGTCATCCATATCAACATTCTAGTAGTGTCTACCTCCCTCTCACCCCTACTTAGTCTTCTTAGCAGCCCTCTCATGCTTATTATCAACCTCAAGAAACCTATTATACTCCAAATCAGCATGGTTACCCTCCTACTCAACCCCAAAATACTGACAACATGAGTATCAAGGATATCATGTTTGATTTTCAAGGAGAAATGAAGGAGATTAAACAAGAGAGGGATCATAACTTGTAGTAGGAGTAGTTGGCTTATCAAGATTGTTCCAACTAGCAGGAGATTCAAATAGAGGAGGATCTTGTTTATCAAGAAAGTCTTGTTCTGTAGCTTGCAGTGAAGAAGGAGCAAATGAGTTAGTTGCTTGCCCGGATGTAGAGGATGGAAGCCCAATTAGCCTCCTCCATTCCTAGTTTCAACCCAACTCTCCCTAAATCTATGAATCAACCTATACAAGAGAAGACTTCCACTTTCAAAATTCCAAGCTTTAGGCAAGGAAAGCCTTCCAAACCTTCAAAGAAATATCCTCATTTCAAAGTTCCAAGTTTTAGAGGTCCACAACCCACTCAAAAGCCCATTCCCATTCAAGAAATTCAAGAAACCCTTTAAGCTCCCATCCCATCTCATCCTTCTTGTCCTAGCACCATTTCCCTTTGCAAAGGTGAACATGTTGTCTAGAAAGCTGATTGAATGGAAGAGCCAGATATGAAACTGTTTGAGGTAAAAAGGGAACAATCTATTGATTATGAGCCTCATGCACCTATTGAGAGGGTGGATTCATGTACAATGTTGAATCCTTTGGCTTTTGATTCATTGGAAGGCTTTTCTCATGCTTTTAATAAGATCGAGAGTAGAATGCAAGGCTTGTGTGGTGAGGATCTTTAGTTAAGGAGACAACTTGTGCAGGAATCAAAGGAAGATGAAAATGAGGAATATTTTGAAGATGATTCCTTAACTCCTCTTGAGGATAAGAAGTGTTTGTAGAAGGATGATGGAGGCTCCCTTCCTTGTTTAGAGGAAGAAGTTGCAATGGTAAATTTCACGGAAGCTTCAGAGGGTGGTGGTGCCAACATATTCAATGAGCTACCTTATTTTTTGGTGAAGATGAAGAGAGAATGCAAATGCATATGCCAACAGAAAATTTGAAGCAAATTTAGGATCTTAAGGATTGTGGTGAGTTGTGGGTCCATAAAGACAGGTGTGAGATTGAGTTTCCAACTCATGAAGAGCATTCGAACAACCCTATTTTGGGGAACAAAGAGATTGATGCATGTAAAATTGCTCATAAATCTAAGAGAGATATCAAGAAATAACACACCTCAGGAAGAATATCTAGGCATTTCCTCAAGCCTTCATAAGAGCTTCCATGAGGCTAAAATGAGTCCTCTCATGCAGAAGAATGAGGAAAAAACTTTTTGGGATGAGATAGAGGACTTCTGGTCAAATTATGATTTCATGTCAACATATCTTAAGGAAGAAGGCCATGAGTACTATGAGCATGAGGTAGAAGTTACCATGCTTCCAAATGAGCTGCAAGAGCCAGATCATTCCAACCAATAGGATGATAAAGAAGCAAAGCATGAGCACAAAGCTAGCACTAGTGGTGTGAGTGCCATTTCAAGGGGATGTCCCATCAGACATCTTGCCCAACTAGAAAATAAAAGGAAGGAGTCACTACATTTCATGCTTTCTCCTAAGCATGAAATCGATCATCAAGAAGGGAAAAATCATCCTATATACCCATTTCAAGGTAGCTACTTTCAAAATCATCTCAAGTGGGTAAGTGAGTTTGTTTTCTACCTTGGAGAGAATCATTTCAACAATTTATTAAGCACCCACTCCTTCTCCACTTCTTTTTAGCTTCCCATGAGCATGAAGAGTATTCTAAATTAATTAGAAAGGGTAACTATTTTGAAAAACCAATCAATGAATTTGCTTAAGTCATCTTTGGGTTGGTTAGTTTAGGATTAGATTAGGTTCGTGTAGTTTCCTTTTCCTCCAAGTGTTATTGCACATGCGACATTCTCATTAGAAGACTATATGCTTTATTTTTTTAGGTGTTTTTGTGGTGTCTTGTTTTATTTTTTGTTGTTACAGAGGAAGTGGCAATCAAACTTTTCAATTATTTTGTCTAGAGGATCTTCTCGTGAAGTTATTTAAGGCCCCCTTTGTAACTCCTATGCCCAATGGATGCTTAGGCCACTGGATTTTGTATCTGATGTTTAACGTGTGTAGACACACATCCCTAAAAGTCACCAAGAACTATAGAGATTTCAATCTACATTTTTCATTTTCTGAGTCAGAGGCATTTGGATGGCATCATCCTTTGAATCTAGGTCTGGTGACATCATCTTCTAACTTTGTATTGCGTAGCCTCATCTTTCGAATCTATGACAGGTTATCAAATTTATGTCATGGAGAACCACATGGAGGCTTTTCGTATCCTCCCAAAGTTGTTAGTCCTGACACCTTTCTAGGTTGCGCCTTGTTGCCATGTGGCAATAGAGAGTCCAAGTTATCATTTAGTGAGCCCAAGTTTTCAAAGGATTCAGCGAAGAAAAGAAGTCACAGATGCTGACACTTTCCATTATGTCACAAGCCTGAGACCTTAGTAGGCTTGACAGCCCCTTCACATTGCACCAGGATGCCAAGTGTCATTGAACCAAATGATGGTGGGTCCCCTTACTCCTAAGCAAGTTCAAGTATCAAAGCCTTCATTCTTGCCAAGTGGTAAAGCCTCACACCTCTAAGGCTTAGCAAGACTCACACATCTAAGGAGATGCACCTTCATGACAGGTGTCATGAGTCATGGTTGATGGGGCCTCATCAAGATACAAGAAGGATTCATAAGAATCCTTAGGATGCCAAGTTTTAGCCTCATGCTCACCCTTGAGGCTCCAACACTGATGCGTTAATGGTGTTGCACCATTGGCTAGAAGATCTAACTTAGCGTAAAGGTGGGCCCTAATACTTGAAGGAGGTGACTCACGAAGCTCCTCTAGTGTTTCCATGTGGCACGAGTGTGCACATGTTCTAAAGGCCTAGATGCTAACACGCTCTAAGTGTTGCACCATTGGTGGGGGCCATTGAATCAACCCATAATGGGTCTAAGGTTTTCAAGAGAGAGAAGCAAGCGAAGATGAGGCGCTTAGCACGTCTGCACATAGTTTCAACAAGGTAGGCATAACAACATCAAGGAAAAGCACCATGCTACTATGTGGCATTGAGACCCACTAGATTGGTAAAGGTGGAAGAGGCTTGTGGAACCATTTATCGTGGATCATGGGATCTAACAGTTTAAATTTTATGAAGGACCTTTCAAATCCATAGGGGATCCCGATGCACCTTTTCATGAGGTTAGTGATTCAGTAGACCCCTAGAGCCTTGCAAAGATGACTCAGATGCATCCCCATGGGAACACGTGGTAGCTCAGTGTCCCTGTTGGCAATATTCAAATCATTTGGTCTCTTCCGATGATCCTTCAATATCACATTTATGTTCTAGTGGATCCAATTGTTGCAATCTTCAGCACGACATGATCTATCAGAGGTTTTTGAGACTCATTATGAGGACATAGATGATCTTATTGACTTAAGTGTCCTCTTGATGCACCTTTAATGTGAAGTGAATGTAGACACAACTGTGAAGTGGTAGGAGGGTGTGATTCATTACCAGATTTGACTGAAGTGGATGGGGTAGGAATTTCCCACTCATAATCATTAAGGTGATTCAATGCCAAATTTATTGAGGCGATTGGGGTTGTTGATTCCTTCCCAAGAGTGCGCTGACCTAGGTTGTTATATATATAAGCTCAAATGATGTAAAAAGGGTTGGGTAAGAGTCAATAGGCTTTCAAGTCTTTGTGGATGCTCCTTAGAACTAATTGAATGCTTTGTAATTGTGCCTCTACACCTTTTGCAATTCATTCTTAGTTAATCAATGAAGAAGAGTAGCATCTTGTGTTTATTCTTTGTTTATTGAGTCTTCTTTTGAATTTTATGTATTGATGTCTGCCTTTGTTTTAGTTTTAATTAATGATGTTAGTAAATGGTCTAAAATCATGACTTTGAGATCTTGAAATCCATGCGTTAATGTTGTGATTTAAATAAGGAAACATTGTGTCATTTCTACATCAACCTAAGTACTATCTTCTAATGCATCGACTTAGAGTAGTTTCCTTCATTAGGTTTTTCTCCTCTTTCCTCTCCCCCAATTTTTGAAGGAATTAATGAGAATCTTAAGAAGATCTACCTTCTAAAATCCCATAGGTTATCATGTGATTCACAAAAGAGTCCCACAGTCATAGGATTTCCCATACTTTGGTGTCTTGTTAATATCTGGGAGAAATCCTAAGCATTAACACAAAAAGCCATCAATAGTAGCAATATGTTTAACTTGAGGTATAGTTATGAGTTCTTGTTACAAAAGTTGTTTAAAAAATACATGTGGAGGATCCTCCAATCTAGTGAGATATCTAAATCCTTTTGGTTGATGTATGAATGATGAACTCTCTAAGTTCCTCAATAAATATGTCATAAATTGAGCATGAACCAAAGGATATGAAGGAAGTATTATCATGCACTATAGGAGAGATATCATCATCATATGAGTGTGAAGATAAAATATGTGTATCAATCAAGCACACATCACTAGGATACACAAGGAATAATCAATCAAAAGATGTGCACATAGGATAATCAATATATGTAAGAGGGAAAATATTATGAGATGTAGAAAATATATCATCATTAGGTATGATATCCTCTGAGTTATGATCCCTATATTTATCAATAGAGATTAGGGATAGGTCATCATAAATTATCAAAAAAGAAGTATCACCATCTATAGGTGTATGAATCTCATGAAAAATTAAGTAAAGTCCTACCAAATAAAAGGAGAAGTGTGAACAAGTTCTAGAAAAGGCTTAAAAGTTAGAAACATGTCAAACAAATGTATCCCTAGAACATGGTGCACCCTCCTTTGATAAAAGTATATAATGTCTTAAATGGATGAGGATTTTGATGCGACAACTTGGGAGAAAACTTAAGATATTTAAGGTATACAAGAATAGAAGCCAAAAACAAGGACTAATAAGAGTTAATGATTAAATAATTAACAATGAAGCATGAATAGGGGGAATCTGAAAGGTGAAATTTAACTAAGGTCCAAACCATAGCTGAAGCACTAAGAGCACAATGATAAAACAAATCTAAATAATAATCATCAAAATTAGAGCACATAGATTAAAACTCAAAAAATAATAGGTCTAACCCTAATGGATATGCATGTAATATAAGACCACCAAAATTAAAAGATAAAAACACGGGCTTCAAAAATGTTGAGATAGAATAGTACTAAGATGAATAAATCAACTAAACAAAAGTGAACACTATGTACAGGAGTTAACTATAATTAATAGATTTAAATAAGTTAACTCACATAGAAATTAGACATGTGATGAAATGAAATTGAGAGGGATTAGGGCTTACCTAACTTTGATAATGATAGAGATTCATTCACTATTTTGATCATAAATTATTAACCATAGCTCAAAATTACTTAAATTAGATGTGTTGGAAAAAGAAAAATGATATGTGAATAGGGTTACCCTCAAAAGTTTATGGAGGGGTACAATCATGCATGATTATTTCTTAGATGACAATTCTACCCTCACATAATTTTGTCCTCTATGAAATTTGACCTTTAGTACCTATAGAATATGTTCACCTCATGCATATCTACATAAGAGAAATTGGGTGGTGCTAAGATGCACCATTAAGATAATGGAGGAGAGTGATTGAATTCCTTATTAGTAGTTAGGCCCCAAGATTGATATAACAATGATACAAAGATAATAAAAGGTGTTGGATGCTAATGTAGATAGTGTTGGTATGTGGTGACTGATCATATAAGTTATGTACACTAGTTATGTATCCCTCTTTTTTTGCACGATCGGAGTTGGTTGTTAATTTTGTTAACCGACAAAAGAAAAATGACATTGCAAAACTCAATTCTAGAAGCTTCCAAAAATCTTGTTATAAGCGGCTGGGATGTATGGTACGGTGATGTATTCACAAGATTGTAATCTATTTTGTATTGGATAATAAAATCATTAGATGGTTGAGTTTCTGTGGATGTAGCCCATATTGGGTGAACCACGTTAAATTTTTGTGTTGATCTCTTTTGTGTTATACCTCATTGTTATATTTGGGTTATTTAATCTGCATATAATTGTTAGTGTTTATTGCTTTGATCTGCCTGAAACCCTAATAGATAGAGTAGTCAATTGGTAAATCTACAAGTTTAATTGATAGATATGTGAATTTACTTTCCTATATGATATTCTCTTTATATTCAATGTGATCATGTGATGGTAAAAGTGAACTAGAACGATTCCTTGAAATGCATAACCTAGACACATAAATCAAGGCATTTTAGGCCGCAAGGAGACTTAAGAACATAAACATGTGTACAAATTCATGTAAAATGATAGGGTTAAAAAATTTATGCAATTTTCTCCTCTACAATTATATATTTGATATAAAACATGAATTTTTCAAATGTATTTTTAAGTTAAGAAATGATGTGAAATGTAACTGTTAAAAATCCAAATAAATATTAGATGCACATTTTCTTCTAAGATTTTTTTATTTTATGAATGATTAATTATATATCATAAATTTGATTAACTCTTGGTACATGTACAAATTTTCATCTTTGAATACCTTCTTTAAATTACTTAAAATACTTAATATAAATGTCCAGAGAAATCAAGTAAACCCTACACAAAGAAATCTTTGGACAAAACCCTAATGAGATTAAACCTAATATTATTTAAAGGAGGATGAGAATGATAAATTTAAATAGAGATATGAGTATTCTAAAATAGAGGAATAGAAATACTAATAAGGATTAGAATGTTTATTTAGTTTGTGGTGTGATTTTAACTGTAACTACTTTGACTGGATGAAACATTGTGATAGAGAGCTATAAGCTAGAATCTAGTACTATATTAGTGATCAAGGGACTGTGATGGATGAATTCTAAGAATTTTGATGGCTAGGACTAGAATGCACACATAGTTCTATGCTTGGATGCTTTCCCAACACTAGTAGAATTTGGCAAATAAATGACTACGTGACTAAAACTTTTAGTCACGACAACTAAAAATGAGTAAATTCTAATCATTTTTTGTAACATAGCTATAAATGACTAAATAAATGACTAATTTGATCATCATAAGTGACTAATTTGATTGTCGGGTAAAAAACACAACTAAATAATTAGTCACACAAATAAAAATGACTAAATAATTAGTCACACAAAAAAAATAGACAATATGATATTAAAGTGGGTAATTAAAAAATATTTTATTGGCGGGAGTGGGAAATATTTTGAAGTTTGTAGAGAGGGAAATTTTTTCGATGAAAAATAATTCAAACAAAAGAAACCCCTGTATCATCCTGAATTGATCAAGAATTGATAGAGAAGAGTCATGGCTCCTCGCTTTGTAATTCTTGATACTCTCAAAGACTTGGAAGATGTGCCAGATGAAGAAGACTGCCTCTACGCTCAAGACATTGTTGAATTGGATTCCTATACTTTTTCACTATCTCCAATATTTTTTGAAAAATTTCAAGTTTTGGTAGCACCCATTTTGTTGAAAATGAGCTGAGGTAAAATGGTTGATAATTAGTGTTGTATAGTTCAACAATCTGGCGATTTACAACAGGAACAACAATGCCCATTTTGTTGAAAATGAGCAGAGGTAAAATGGTTGATAATCAGTGTCGTATAGTTCAATAATCTGGTGGTTTAAACTATTACCTTGGGTGTATAAGTTAGTAACATGCAATAATTTATTCAAGGTGAAGTAACATGCCATGCAACCATTGAATTAGCTACCCAACTTCTGCTACCCTTCCCCTATCAAGTCCTTGTAAGTTTTCCAAAACCAAATCTATCTTCTTCTCTTGACAAATGAGGGTTGTTGAATAAGCATTCAAATCATACTTTCCAGCATTTTTAATCTATAAATTTGCTTTGCTAGATGATCTTTGAAAATATACAAATGGTGATAAATAAACTACCATTATTTAATGCTCTTTTTGGTTGCACCATGTAATCATCTTTAGTTTATTAGCCACTGTATAGTGGTTTTCAATTAGGTTTTGGTTTATATAGTGTGCTCTACATTTTCTATGGGTGGCATTTGACCTGGCTGATAAGGATCTATTTTGTGTGGAGGAGCAGCAACTATTTGATCAAGCGTACTCTCTTATTAAGGGGTTCCAATTTATCCAACCCTCGACCAAAGGATACTTTATCAAAAGCCTTAGAACCAATTTTAGCATCCTACTTCTAAATATAATGACGCTTTCCTCTCATTCTACTTCTGACAGTCCATCTCTGTAGGAACATATAAGCTCCTATTGAATTGTGCTTAAAATTTACACTTATATTCTTCAGACAATTGTTTTCATTGAAGAAGCACAACCTGAGCAGCCTGGTAAGCATATTTTATTTAATATTAAAGAAATTTTGTGTGCTTTATATGAAGTGAGTGAAATTTTGAGCTTGAGTATTATATCACTAGCCACTATTGTTAGGGCTTCTTTATCCTGGTCTATTGTTTATACTTGGCTAAGCATAGCTTTATGGAGATTTACACAAAAACCTAGTAAATACTTATGCTAAATAGAAGATTCCATAGGCTTCTATTATACTCTCTTGCTAAGAAAAGGTTTATAGAGAGATCCAAAGAAATCTATCAAAATGGATAGATTTCTTGATTTTTCTTGACAAGCATAAATTTAGGAAGTTATAATAGGTTTTGTTTTATTGATAGTTTGCCTATTGGCAATTTTAAATTTTGATCTTTTCTCCATTTCCATTATTTATAGAATAGAGAATAGATTTGGAAATGTTATTTGGCATGCTTCATTTTGTATAAAAGTATTTTTTTTGCTAAGTTCACTTGGTTGACTAGCTCATCAAATCTATAAATTCTATACATGGACAAGATTACCAAGCATCTAACTATCCACCTATCCAATAGTTAAGTGATCCTTGTAGTGGTAATCACCACTATAAATGGATAGCTCTATGCAAATATATAGTTTTGATAGTCAAACATCATTAAAGAATCCTTGATAAAGCTTCACAGATCTTTCCAATTAGCATTTTATCTAAATAATTCCTTAGGTAAGTATAAAGTGACAGGGAAAAATCAGACAAAGAAGAATGACTCAAAAGGCAGTAACTTAAGTATGGATTGTCTTATCAAGGACAATGTGAATGAAAGTAATATGGATTTGAAAATTTATTAACAGGGGACATATGACAATCATATTTCTCACAACTTTGATGATGACAAATGAGATAAAGAGAGGAGTTGATTGTCCATGTGTTCTCTAAGTAAATAATGATGAGACAGTGATCTTGTATCCTATGCAAAATTTCAAAGGTAGTGATCAATATGACCATCAACAAAAGATAGTAATAGTTGAGAATATCATGCTCATATGAAATGAAAATATAGAAAGTTAGTGAGGATAAGAAACTGTGCAATAACCATGAAAAGGTGTTGATGCCATCAAGTATGGCAATCCATAAAAGCCTATGCACGATCATGAGGGCAATAGATAGGTGGACAGTCCTTAGCCATAGATGATACATCATGATAGTCATATTCATTGCTCTGAGGACAATGATTTATAAACATAGTCACTGTCAAATGAAGGAGAAAATAAAAAAGGACATGGTAGAAGATAGTAATGCAATTACTTGAAGGACTACTATGATTATGATAAAAACATGAGGATAGGTAAGCTCACAGAGGAAGTGCACAAAAAGTTCAAATGGATAGTCATTTTCACATGGTAATAGTCTGTGACATGATAGTCATGTAAGCCTTAGATATTTGAGATAGATGAGCAGGGTAGTCAAAACTATAATGGGTTGTCTACTATGAAATCAGGATTAAAACTCGTCTTAGTAAAACTATGTTTGAATTCATGAAGACACATTGAACATCATATCCATTCACATGAAATAACACTATATTGGTTGCAAGAGTATTGTCACTTTGGTAAAAAGGATTGTCGTGTTTTATATTTCAAGTGGCAGTCATACACACAAACTACATTAAGGGACAAGCTATAGGAAGTGACAAACTATAAGAAGTGACAGTCTTAGGAAATGGTCTAGAATTTAATGAGAATGACTAAACCTTTTCAAGTTTTGACAGTGATAAACATTTTGGAGAGAAAAGAATGCATAGTCGACTTATTAAGTGGGCAATCCATGGCATTAGGGATGGTATCACAGTGTATTGGGAGTTGGCAACTAAAAGTCCTTGAAGCTCTCCTGTGCCTCTAAGAGATTGTTAACCATTTCAAAGCTTTAACACATATCTTATGAACATGGTAAAGGGGTTTTGGTAGTTTTGGAGTGATGGAGGTTATAATGAGAAGTTGAGAAGATATAGGGGTCAGTTTGGGTGACTTGGAGGGTAGTTGGCAAGCATATAGGAGTCTTTTAATAGTTTCCAAAGAAAATTGAAAGGTCAAGTCAAAGTTTCTTGAATCAATCAAGCAAAGGCAACTTTTAGGTGCCTATGTGGAGATCAAGCAACCAAGTCAAGCTAAAAAATCATTAATTACCTTTAATTGATAACCTATATTCTCTCCCATGTTGGGATAGATAATAATATGCCTAGAGACAATTATAGTTCTTGCAATTGAACTTCCATCCACTTTTTGGTTCCATTTGTTTGTTTGTATTTTTAATATATTTTTCTTATTCGAAAAGTATAATATTGAAGACATTATGGAGAAGGTGGTAAAGCTTCTTGCATACATTGTGATAAAAAAAAATCTTTACAGATTTCTATTAGGAAAGAGGAAAAAAGCTAGCTTGTTGGCTTCTATTTGATAAAAGTGCAAATGATGATCATGAACAAGGTATCTAAACAACAAAGTAGGACTTTAGATGGTTTGAGAAGTTGATTTCTAGTAAACTAAAAATAGTAAGTCATTGTAAGCCAGATTTTTCTTTTCTTTTTTGTACTAATAACCTTAACTATTTCTATGATAGCTTTATTTGCATGTTTCTTGGCATCATCATTACTTTCTCAAGAGTTTTCATTAATCCAATTTTCATAGTGATAACAAATGGCTATTGTTAATGCTTTGTAATCTTGATTTTTATCATGTCCCGGATACTTTCTTGATTTACATGTAAAACAGTTATCATTAGCACTGCAATCTTGAGAGCATGTACTGCCAAAGCAAGCTCTTTACATATTGTTTATATTGAACATTCAGTTGTGGATTTTTGAGCTTGGTAGATTTGTGGAAGATCTTTATGTAAGTTAGCCTTTCATTTACTAAATATTATGTTTCACGTTCTCAAGGAGACCATAGGAATTTAGGGGTACTTCTATTGAATGGAAGCTATAGTAAGAGTTTCAACTGTGTGTAGGAATAAAATTGAGATCGAATGATAATCAAAACAATGAAATAATCAACAACTCAATCCTATAACATCAAGATACCAATCTAAGCAAATAACCAAATAATCAGTGAATAACACAAAAACAATGAAAGCTTTCACCTAGATTGTATCGTTATCTTGGTCAAATGTGGACTGCTCTTTAAATTGTGAAACCATATTTGCAACAAGCAGATGTAGATTGTGTTTGTACTCAAAGTGCTCAATGTGCTCAACGATGCGATGTATGATCAATGCGTTGTAGGGAGGCAAAAGATTAAATGATCAAAGAGGATTTGTTATCAAATGAGGGGGGTTTATATAGATTCCAGTGAAGATCGATCAACAGTCCAGATAAATCAATAGAATCAATGGATGAGATAAATCTAAAATTCATGATGAATGTGCACCTGACATGTGTCACAGAAAAAGATATTTTTGTTGAGTTAACTTTTGGCTAAAGGACATAGATCAGACATGATAAAGATATGATTTCATAAAATTAATTTTTTTTCTAATTTATGAGTTTGGTGATAAAAATAATAATAATTAAGTCAATTAACTCAACTTTATATTTGCTTTTTGCATGATTTGAGTAAAATTAAATAATAAATTATTTAATTTTGTGTGCATGATAAACAAGATTTATTTTTAGAGGAATTGGAAGATAAAAAAACAAATTAAATAAATAAATTTATTTAATTATTTGTGCATGATAGAAGAAATAGATTAGATTTGAAGATTTAAATAAATTAAACAAATAAATTGATTTAATTTATTTTGCATGGTGAAGGATAAAAAAATATTTTATTATATTTTATTTTTAGAAGAGATATTCAATTTAAATAAATTTGAATGATTTATTTAAATTTGGAAGAATAATTAATTTAATTAAATAATTTAGAAATTATTTAATTATAGATGAGAGGATTTAAATGATAAATTAATTAAATAATTAATTTATTCAATTGATGTGGATTTGAATTGTGAAAGAAGATAATGATTTAATTAAATAATAAAAATTATTTAATTTTGGAAGAATAAAGTTGATTTTGATGAAATTAATTAAATGAATAGAATTTATTCAATTAATGTCGAATTTAGGAGATTTGGAAGAATTTGATGATTTTAATGAAATTAATTAAATAAATAGAATTTATTCAATTAATGTTGAATTTAAGAGATTTGGAAGAATTTGATGATTTTGATGAAATTAATTAAATAAATAGAATTTATTCAATTAATGTTGAATTTAGGAGATTTGGAAGAATTTGAAGATTTTATAAATAGAATTTATTCAATTAATGTTGAATGCAGGTGATTTGATGAAATGCAGGTGATTTGATGAAGTGCAAGTAACATCATTTCAAAGAATTTTAAAACATAGTGCTTGATTGGTAGAAGAATATGCTTGGAAGAAAATGATTAGATTAGAGATGGTGTTGAAAAGTAACATCATTTCAAAGAATTTTAAAACATAGTGCTTGATTGGTAGAAGAATATGCTTGGAAGAAAATGATTAGATTAGAGATGGCGATGCCCCAGTCACTCAAAGTGAGGATGACAAGGAAAGATAAGATGAATGGTGGTGGTGATGATGATGATGATTATTCAAAAACAAACAAGGCATTGCCCCTGTAAAGTGCTAAACCAATGATTAATTGTTGATGATTGATAAGGATAGTGTATGATTTCAAAAATGAAAGACCTCGTACAAGAGGTCTAGTCTGGCTTCAAGAGTGTGACAATCTGTATAAGACAATTGATATGATTGATTGATTGATGATAATGTCTGGTTTCAAGAAATGAACATGCCATATAAGATGCGAAGGGTCATTTTTAGGTGTTTACATTTTGCCCTTCTTTGAGATGGTGTTGAAAAGTAACATCATTTCAAAGAATTTTAAAACATAGTGCTTGATTGGTAGAAGAATATGCTTGGAAGAAAATGATTAGATTAGAGATGGTGATGCCCCAGTCACTCAAAGTGAGGATGACAAGGAAAGATAAGATGAATGGTGGTGGTGATGATGATGATGATTATTCAAAAACAAACAAGGCATTGCCCCTGTAAAGTGCTAAACCAATGATTAATTGTTGATGATTGATAAGGATAGTGTATGATTTCAAAAATGAAAGACCTCGTACAAGAGGTCTAGTCTGGCTTCAAGAGTGTGACAATCTGTATAAGACAATTGATATGATTGATTGATTGATGATAATGTCTGGTTTCAAGAAATGAACATGCCATATAAGATGCCTGATCTGGTTTCGACAATTCAACATCCTATATAAGACAGTTGATTGATGATGATTGATTGATTTGGTTTATGACATGATAAGAATCAAGACCAAAGGATGTGATTGGATAATTTAGTTAGATTGATTAGCTAGATTGGATAAGATGAACAATGATGATGGTGAGGATACCCCCTCAAGAGGAAAGTTGGGTTCAAAGAACACAGGTGTGCTCTTGAAATGAAAGAAAAGATGAAGATGAAAAGTTAGATGAAAGATGAAAGATAAATGAAAAAAGAATAGAAGAATTGATATCAGATTGATCGATCTTCATGAACCTATAGATTTTGTTAGGATGTATGGGTGAGATGGATGAGTGGGATGTAGATGAAATGATGACATCTTATGTACCTGAGTACTAGATACTTCCTTCGTATTCCAGACTGCCTAAATACCTATATCCACAGGATCAAGGTACCTTAAGATTGAGATGAAATGATATGTAGTTCTAGGTAGTGTGATGAGATGGAGTGATGTTGCAACGATTACACGAATATTTATAAAGAGCAATCCTTATTTTGATATAGCATATGGATATTATGTACCAAGGTATAGAAGACCAAGGTGATGATGTATCCAATGCATAGGACATTGACTCTGCAAACAAATGGTTTGAAATTAGATCAACTCTAGACATAATATATTCTTGGTAGATATGTGAATGAGCCATAGTCTTTGAAATTAGATCAACTCTACACACACAAGATAGATATGATTCTAAGTAAGATAAAAAGATCATTCCTCAAACATGACACACAAAAGCAATGACTATGCCCCTAATCCATACTGCATCGCAACATACCAAGACATAGATAAATTAAGGTAGTCTTGAATAGGTAATGGGAAAGGAACAAAAAGATAAAACAAAAAGAAAGTTGACTGACTTACAAAGTAAACATATAGGCAACATATTCTCTTTCTAGAGAGGTTGCTTAGGATAGATTGGATAGATAGGGTAGATAGGATAGATAATAGCCTTATTGTAGGAATGATATATCCGTTAAAAGGTGTTGATCTGTTGATAGGATAAGTTGATTGGTGTAGCAGATGTTGGCAACCAATATGTAGGACAACATATGGCTCTACAAGTAGGTTTCTTTGCTTCAGGTTGGTTAATGACTTTTGCTTTGAAAGGATGCATAATTTGTTTTCTGCTTGAGTTAGTCAAGTTGGGGTGATAGGATGGATTTTGATAAATGGAAGATAAGAAAGATGGAAGTGTTGATAGATTGGGATGGAGATGATGATTTATGATTGTTTTTGGGAATTTTCTGGACTTTTGAATGTTTTTTGGGATTTTATGGATTTTGAAATGTTTTGGTTGACATGGGATTGCATTTAGATAGCCTTAGTACTAGATACTGATGACAAGGGAAAACCAGGTCTAGATGCAAGGAGAAAGATGGGATTAGATAAGTGAAAAAAAGGATGGGTGATAGCAAATGGGATGGATAGATAGTGTAAGATGGATGGAATAATTCAGGATGTTGCATAGGAATAACATGCCCCATTCTAGGTATAATGCTTAGGATTGTACATGACAAAGCTTATGATGATAGGATTGATTGGATCGGTTAGAAATAAGGATGGGGTATATCAAGAGATTTTCAATGCATGTTTCAACATTTTTGCATCTATCTTTATCAAGATCAAAAGGAGGAAAAAGGATGGATTTGGATGAAGGGGATAATTATGTAGATATAATGGATAAGGAAGATATGATAGGAAGGATAGGTAGAAGGAATGATAGGATGGATAGATGAGACAACTTGCCCCCAAGTGTAAGGTGCATAGACAATCAAATTACACATGATGCCTGTTTGCCAGGTTTTCATCATGGTACTTATCTAAGGCAATTGTTTGCCAAGTTTTCACCATTAGATGAAGGGATTTCTCTTTACTATTTTGATTTTGATTTTGATTTTTTTTTTTGACATTTTTTGGATAGGATGGAGGATGAGGACTCAAGCATATGTTTCCAATAGCAAGGTAGTATGTTTGCACTTTGATGCGTGTTTGCAGATGGACTATATCAGGTAGCATTATGTGCATAGATGTTGGTAGATGTGGGAATATGGAAATGGAATGGATGGTGGATTATGATATGGATGATGGAAGGACATGGAAGGATTCAATGAATAGGTCAGTCATATGGAGGTAGGAGTCATCGATGATATCCTCTTTAGACATTGAATCTATGAGAGAAGTTTATGCTACCTCATCGAGAATACCCTCTATGTCCAAGGCGCATGGTACCTTCCTACCATATCCTAACCCCTTCTTGTCTAGCTTCTTCTTCATAATAATGGGTTCTATGTCACCTTGGTTATCCTTCCCAAGGACACCTTTGCCTTTGTAGCCCATGTTTTTCACAATTCTTAGGCCATTGCCATATTGTTTGACTAGTATGGTGACTGGTTCTTTCTCTTTGTAGAGCCAAGATGAGATATCATTAATAGTTTCCTCTGCCAATAATTTGTCCTCTTGGAACTGGGTTAGAGATGCTGGCAGGGGGATAGCTACTTTCTTAGTCACTTTAGCTATGGGTGGTTTGCCATAGGATTTAGGGGATAAGGGCATCTACCCTACACAACAAGATTTAGAGATGTCATATTCACCAAAGCCTATATCACGGATGTGAGTTGTGATTTCGAGAATAGGATTATGATTAGGTTCAATTTCAAAGTCTTTTTTTAGATTTTTAGAGTCGACATACAATGGGGATTCATAGGCTTTGTCATTATTTAGCACTTGGTTGCTAATCTTATAACTGCCTTGCAAGGTACGACAGAATTCAAAGGGATTAGGGTCTCCTAGGATAGTGATCTCTGTACCATTAAATGGGAACTTGAGAGATTGATGGTACGTGGAGGGAACATCTTTCATGGCATGGGTCCATGGGCAACCTAAGATAATGTTATAAGGTAACTCAATGTCAAGGAGTTGGCACCTAGTTTCAAGCATGATGGGGCCTACTTGTATAGGCAAGTGTATAACACCTTCTGAACAGTACTCAACATCATCATACCCCTTGATTGTAATGCTTTGATCAATGTTGACATGATCCTTAGAGTATCCCAATTGTTTAAGTAAATTAAGAGAATAGATATTGAGACCAACACCACCATCTATAAGTATGCGTTTGATCTTTTGTTTATGGATGAAAACTTCAATGTGAAGGGCATCATTATGACATGGATTGTGGGATGGGAGGTCCTTTTCAGAAAAGATCACATTGTATGGTGAGATGATGTTGCCTATTATAGCTTGGAAATCTGTGACCACTATGTTGTTAGGAATAGAAGACTCTTGTAGGGCTTTTTCTAGCACAACTTTATGTGCGGGTGATGACCGTAGAAGGTCCAAAATAGAGATCTATGCAGGGATTTTCCCTAGATGATCTACAAGATTGTAATTAGATTGGGTTCGGAGACTCGGTGTAGGCCCACGAAGGGTAACACGACCACAACAAGTTGTGACGACGCAATCCGTAGATTTACCATTGATAGTGAGGGTAGACACATGACTTTCTTCAAAGTGACCTACAATAGAGTCATAGGAAGTTGAAGCTTTATTAATGGCTTTACCTTTATTAGGATGTTGACCTTGACCATGGTTAGGGAATGGCTCCTTGTACACGTTGAGGTCTTGTTGGTGTTCGGATTAGGAGGTGCATCAAAAGTGACTTTGCCTCTATCGATAAGGTTTTAGATCATGTGCTTGAGTTTCATGCATGATATGGTTCTATGTCCTTTGGTCCTATGGTATTCACAATATTCATTGTCTTTGTACCATGTGGGTATGAAAGCAGGTTCATCATATGGGTGAGCTTCTGGTAGCATGACGAGTCCATTTTGCACAAGATTCTTTAGAATTGACTCTATAGGCTCTCCCAAGGGAGTGAACTTATGCCTAGGAGGATAATTTTAGGGAGGCCGCTCTTGTTGATGCTGTTGGGTTTGGTTTTGTTGTTGTTGTTGTTGTTGAGGCGGAGGTTGGTTTTGTTTGGATGAAAGATTAAGGGGTGTTTGCAGTGTTTGGACATTTTTGGAATCCACCACACCATCATTAACCACGTTTTTGTTTTTGTTCTAGTATTTGGGTTTATCGTTTGATTATTGTTGGGGAGAATTGTCTTTATTTTCTTTGAAGATTTTGACCACGCCTTTAGCGATGAGGACTTTTTTGATGTTGATGTCTTTATAGGTAATCTCATCAAAGGTTGTAGCACTTAGTATTTACAAATGGAAACCTAATTCTTGGTTAAGGTTCAGCACGAATATACTAACAAGTTGCTTTTCAGGTATTTTGAATGGGAATTTGCTAGCCATGTGTCTCCATCTTTGAAGGAAGGAGATAAGAGTTTCCCCATTTTTCTATTTATTGTTACATAGGTCGGTCATAGAGACCTCATGTTCTATGTTGTATGAGAAATGGGCAACAAATTTTTTTGCAAGCTTGTTAAAAGATTTGATGCCCGTAGGTAGATGCAAGAACCATTCTATAGCTTGACCTTTAAGACTGCAAGGGAAGAGGCGCATGAGATATGTGTCCTTATGTGCAACCTCTAAACAAGCAAGATAGAATGTGTATAGGAATAAAATCAAGATCAAACGATAATCAAAACAATAAAATAATCATCCACTCAATCCTATAACATCAAGATAACTATCTAAGTAAATAACCAAATAATCAATGAATAACACAAAAATAATGAAAGATTTCACCTAGATTGTATTATTATCTTGGTCGAATGTGGATTGCTCTTTAAATTGTGTAACCATGTTTGCAACAAGTGGATGTAGATTGTGTTTGTGCTCAAAGTGCTCAAATTGCTCAACGATGTGATGTATGCTCAATGCGCTGTAGGGAGGCAAAAGCTTAAATGATTGAAGAGGATTTGTTATGAGATGAGGGGGGTTTATATAAATTCTAGTGAAGATCGATCAATGGTCTAGATAAATCAATAGAATCAATGGATGAGATAAATCTAAAATTCATCATGAATGTGCACCTGACATGTGTCACACAAAAAGATATTTTTGTTGAGTTAACTGATTGATTTGGCTAAAAGACATAGAATAGACATGATAAAGATATGATTTTATAAAAATAAAAATGTTTTTTTCTAATTTATGAGTTTGGTGATAAAAACAATAATGATTAAGTCAATTAACTCAACTTTAGATTTGCTTTTTGCATGATTTGAGTAAAATTAAATAATAAATTATTTAATTTTGTGTGCATGATGAACAAGATTTATTTTTAGAGGAATTGGAAGATAAAAAAGCAAATTAAATAAATAAATTTATTTAATTATTTGTGCATGATAGAAGAAATAGATTAGATTTGAAGATTTAAATAAATTAAACAAATAAATTGATTTAATGTCTTTTGCATGATGAAGGATAAATAAAATATTTTATTATATTTTATTTTTAGAAGAGATATTCAATTTAAATAAATTTGAATGATTTATTTAAATTTGGAAGAATAATTGATTTAATTAAATAATTTAAAAATTATTTAATTATAGAGGAGAGGATTTAAATGATAAATTAATTACACAATTAATTTATTCAATTGATGTGGATTTGAATTTTGAAAGAAGATAATGATTTAATTAAATAATAAAAATTATTTAATTTTGGAAGAATAAAGTTGATTTTGATGAAATTAATTAAATAAATAGAATTTATTCAATTAATGTTGAATGCAGGTGATTTGATGAAATGCAAGTGATGCGATGCGAATAGTCATTTTTAGGTGTCTACATCAACCATTTAAATTTATGGTTGGAACCATATGTCCAGTGTTCAGAAAACATTTCTTTAATTCCCTTTTATATGATTCTAAACCCAAGCTGGCCTCATTTGAGAGGTTTGTTGCATGCCTATCGTGCACTCATGTATAGATATGATGATAATCAATGGAATGGAAAAGTATAAGACAATCTGATAAGATGGGCAATCCATCTAGTAAAAAAAGTGTAATTACAGCTTTTGATTGACTTATTTAATTGGCCATTTAGCTTTGTTGTATGCTGTGTTGTTGAAATGCTACAAAAGGGCCAGCTTGGCAAGCCCTGGAGATGGAGAGATCCTGTCACTTTATGCCAAATTCATATGGGAAACCCACAATGATGTTGCTTGAGCAGAAGCTTACTTTGACAGAGCAGTGAAAGAAGCCTCTAAATACTGGTAAGCATCACCTAACCCTTCTTTATCATTTTCTTCAATAGGATATGTTTTGGAGTGCTTCATTAATTCAAATATTTTGAGAGCATCGTTGTAAAATCCATTTTGTGCATATCCTCCAATCATTGCATTCCAAGAGATGACATCTTTTTGAGCCATTCCATCAAACAGTTCACGTGCCTTATCTATACTTCCACATTTTGCATACATGTCTACTAGACCATTTCCAACTATAATATCTAACAAAAAAACCCCTTCCATTATGGTATGATGGATGTCCATACCCTGTTCCAAAGCCCCCATTTTGGCATAGGCAGGGAGGATGCTAGCAAAGGTTGTCGAATTTGGCTTTACACCTGCTAATTACATTTGCTTGAAAGTTCTTAAAGCCTTTTCAATAAATCCATTTTGTGCATATCCTGCAATCATTGCATTCCCTGAGATGACATCTCTTTGAGGCATTCTGCCAAATAGTTCACATGCCTTGTCAATGCTTCCACATTTTGCATACATGTCTACCAGGGCAGTTGAAACTACAAAATCTGAAAAAAATCCTCTATCCATTACTTTTTGATGGATGTCCATACCTTGTTCCAATGCTCCCATTTTGGCGCAGGTAGGAAGGATGTTGACAAAGGTTGTGGAATTTGGCTTTACACCTGCCAATTGCATTTTCTTGAAAGTTTGTAAAGCCTTTTCAACAAATCCATTTTGTGCGTATCGAACAACAATTACAGTCCAAGAGATGACATCTCTTTGAGGCATTCTATCCAACTGTAATATCTGACAAAAATCCCCCTTCCATTATGCTTTGATGGATGCCCATTCCTTGTTCCAAAGCTTCCATTTTGGAACAGGCAGGGAGGATGTTGGAAAAGGTTGTGCAGTCTAGCTTTACATGTGCCAATTGCATTTGCTTGAAAGTGTCTAGAGCATTTTCAAAAAATCCAATTTGTGCATATCCTGCAATCATTGCAGTCCATGAGACCACATTTTTTTTTAGGCATTCTACAAATAGTTCATGTGCCTTGTCCATGGTTCCACATTTTGCATACATGTCTACCAGGGCAATTACAACTACAACATCTGACAAAATTCCCCTATCCTTTATGCTTTGATGGATGTCCATACCTTGTTCCTGTTGGCAAGAGACACTATATGGATTCATGATTGTTGTCATTGATGGCAACAAAGTTCATCCCACACATCCGCAGGACATGGTGTGTCTCTATCGGAAGTTAGAGTGAAGAATGTTGTGGTCCGGTAAACAAGAATAGAGCATATGGCAACATCCGATAGACAAGTCCGGATCTCTCAGAGGAAGTATCTTCATAAAATGCAGATTTGGGAAAGTAAAGAGTACTACCTTGAGTGATAGATTGCAAGGTTTTAGCCTCTGGTGATAGATGAGGCAAAAGATATGAATACTTGAGTACCGGGTTCCTAAGTGACAGTGTGAACAGAGGAAGAACTGACTGACAGAACATCATACTACTTTCCGGATGTGTTACTGATGGTGTTAAAGGTTATGAAGGCATGAATCATATTTGGCTAACATGATTAATGATTTCTACAAGTATATGCTTGATCTGCATTACTTGATGTGTAAGGATTCAGCTGACAGAGCAGAGTTTGTGAGAAGATTGACTGTTCCAGGTGCCGACTAGAAAGATAATGAAATCACTTGTGCGGATATATATAAAGGATGGATTTAGTTGTGAGAAGTGTTGTTGTGATATGTGGTATGCGAATAAAAGTAGAGCAAAGCAGAAGCAGTAAGGAAGCTCCGGTATGTGAAAGGAAAGAAACATAAGAGAAGATGAAAGATGAAGTGCAGCAGATTAGGGTACTGAGCCTAACCGAAACTAAACTCCAGCATATGTGGATGCTTCCAATCAGTTCAAGTATTATATAACATTCTTTTGTAGATAGTGTGTCTCCTTGTAGGCAGTGTGCCTCCTTTGTGAGCAGTGTTCTCGGGCAGTGAGCCCTAATTGGCAAGTGCCATTTTGTATTTCCTTATTCTTCTAACAGAGAATAATCTTTGGGTTAATCACCCCATGGTTTTCTCCCTTAATAGGGTTTCCACATCAAAAATACTGTGTCATGTGTTTTTCCTTTTCATGGTAATGTTTGCTTATTTGAATTATTGTTGCATTGATTAATAAGAAAGTTCAGAAAGAAGAAATAATTAGGATAACTAATTCACCCCCTCTCTTAGTTATCAACAATTGGTATCAGAGCTAAGTTCCTCCTAACAGAGTCTAATAGCTCGAGGAAGATCTGGGAGTCCAAATGGATGCATATGGTTTAAGGGAGCAACTCAAGACTGCCCTTGAGGATCTTGAATAGTCAAACTCTGAAGTCAATGAATTAAAGGAAAGACTCAAACAGGCTGATGATTTCATGAGAGAACTAAAAGACAAATTAAGTCTCTCTATGAAAAAGAGAAAGGAGCTTCTTCAGCAATTGGTAAGACAAGGTGAAGAAAATAATGCAAATGAAGAACTGACTGAGAAAACCAAGTTATGTGAAAAGTTATCAAAAGAAATCATTATGGTAAGACATGAAATGGAATTAACAGTTATAAAGTTTACCCAAGAAATTGAAGAGAAAAGAAAAACTGAAGATAATCTAAGATGATCTCTCAAGGAGAAATCAGAAGATTTCCACCAGATGGATAGAATTATCAGACATCTTGAATCTAATCTTGAAGATGCTAAAGATAATGAAGAAAAACTTGAGGATCAAATTGTCTCTCTAAAAAGGGATCTTCAAACAGCAAATGAGTATAAAGAGAAATTCAAGATAAGTTCTACTCAACTTGAAGTTCTTCTTGGAAGTCAAAAGAAGGTAGATGACAAATGTGGTTTGGGATATGAGAAAGGAGAAAGCTTCGGATCTGGTCAGAAGAATTTTGGATTAGAAAATCCAAGGAACAAGCCTAGAAGACCTCCGGTAAGACAGCCTAATGCTCAAAGATATCCATCCTTCAATGGATACTGCCACAGCTGCAATCACTTTGGTCACAAAGCTAATCAGTGCAAAAAGAGAATGAATTAGACTAATTCATCCTTCTCCGAACAGTGTTTTAACTGCAAAAGGTATGGTCACAAGTCTCATGAATGCAAAAATATGCAAATGAACAAATCATTCAATGGTAGATGCTTTGCATGCAATAGAGTAGGTCATATGGCTAATCAATGCAGATCAAGAGGATATCAGTCAAATATGCAAAGAAATGTTATTTGCCAAATCTGTAATAGGTCTGGTCATAATGCAAAATTCTGTAGAAGCAAGAATCAGGAGAAAAGAGGTCCAGTATATCATAATCAGAATCAAGATAAGGGTAAACAAAAGGTGAATGCGAATGAAGTTAGGAATGAGATGAACAAGATTTTGGTGAAGAAAAGTTTAGAGAATGTAGAGGTTGGATCCACACCAGACTCTGGTGCTGATATTCCTTCTGAAAACTAAAAGGTGAGCTCTGGCTCAGGGGGAGACACAAAGAAAACCTTGTTCCCCCAGCTAGTTAAGTGGTGCCTAAAATTGGCACATGAGAAGCTACAGATCAAAGGGTTTCTAGAGAAACATGTAAAGAAGGCCAGGTAAAGATCTGAGAGATCTGCAAGAAAATTTAAAAAGTTTAATTCCTTCAGAATTGGTCCGGTTAAGCAAGTCTTCCGGTAAAACAGGTTTCTCACAAGATTGGCCTAGTATGAATCCAAATTGATACAGCTTGAACTGCGGATACATAAGATGATCAGAAGGACAAGTGGATATGATGATTCATCACTAACATCGATCACAAGGGAATCATAATGATCCAGATGAGTTTCTTCCTCCTTGAACAAGGAAAACCAGGCAAACCATAATGAATTAGGTTGCACATTTATTACAGGGTGAAAATTAGGGCTTCTTGGAATAAAAGAGTTCATTTGTCTGTCATTTACACACTTGTACACTCACATGCAAAGAAGAAAGAAAAGGAGCTCTGCAAACAACTTCTCCCAAAAGATCAAGGCAGCTCTTCATACAACTTTATGCAGATTTCTTCGTGTGCCCTAACCTGCGTAAAAGGTATTTATCATTCTTGATATCCTTCAGTAAGATTGTTTGATGATGGCTACTTTGAATATAGTAAAGATCTCTAATAGACCTCGGCCCTCATTTAAGAAACATCCATATAAATCCTTGGAGGTAGATCCCCTAGGTGCATTTTCCAGTGTTCCGCATGGTGTTTTACACACAGAAGACATTAGGGTTTATATACATGCCAATATTGAAGAGTTTGGGGAATTCAAACTAAGAGACATCTATCACAAACAATTGATAGATGATGCTTTTGAGCTCAAACCAGAGTATAAGGGCATCCGGGAAAAGCATTTTGATCAGTTCATTCATTTCCCTTGCTTTGAAGAAGATGAATGGGTCCGGTATGTTTTAAGTAGGTGCATGATAACTTCCTATGGCTGAATAGACCTTGCAAGATCACCAAGGAAGCAATTAGGGCAGTAACTGGTTTACATTCCTCCAGAGGAATTCCTGTCCTCAAATCTATCAAAAACAACATTGTCACAGAGGCCATCGGATCAAAATTTGATAAGAGGGCAATGACCATTGAAGATATTATTGACCCGGATATCAAGTATGCATCTATGATAATAGGATACAAGATATATCATTCCAGTAGGGAGAATTCAGTATTCGAAACTGCAGTATACACGGCCTATGAGATGCTGAGAAAGAATGTAGATTATGATCTCTGTGAACTCCTCTTGAGCTAAGTAATGGAAAACATACAGAAGATCAAGAAGGACAAAAAGAACTCCTTTAAATATGGAGGACTAATACTATGTTTGTTCTTCTACTTCATGAATGAACTTCCTAGATCAAATGGATGGGTATGGGAAAATGACAAACTAGTAACTATCCAGATCAGAGATTACTTGCATGAACTTGGAGATGCAAAGGCAAGAAAAATAGCTCTATTGGGATACTTTAAGAACTTTCAGAACATGATGCAAACAAGAGAAAGGATTCCCCAGTCCCTTGTTGAGAAATACAAAGACACAATCTACTTTATGGTAGAGACTGATCAGTGCCTAATGGAGGCAATAGAACCATGGACAGTCTGGATCATGCCCATGGGGTATGAAGTGGATGAACAGATTGTGGAGCTGCATGTTCAACACATGCTGAGTCAGCCTAAAGATCCAAAGGCAGAAAGGTTTGGAACCTTTGAGGAGCTGAGTGTAAAGATCCATGCGAAACTCAGAGAACTAGAGATGAAAAGGAAGGTGAGAAAAGAAGTAGAACATATTGCACAAGGCCTTGGGATCTCAAAGGAGGCACTTGATGCCAACTAGGAAAAGAGGAAAAAGGCAGAGGAAGAGAAGAAAGAGGCAGAAAAGAAAAGTAAGGAAAGTACTCCGGTAGAAACTTCCACCCAGACTAGATCATCAAAGAGATAAGCACCTGTCCTTGCTAAAAGCTCAAAACTAGAAGTACAGTCATTCAGAAAAGGAGAGAAAAGGTCTAAAACAAAAGCCACAAGGGCTTATACAAGTCAAAGAGATGAAGAGGAAATTGAATCAGATGAGAAAATTAAGAAACTGAAAAAGAAGAAGAAGAAATCATCCGGTGAACACCCTACCAGTCAAGGAGAAGAAGAGAAGGAAGAGGAATCTGCTAAAAAACTCACTCTATCCTTAGATGTTGTAGTGAAAGCAGTCATAGTGGATGGGAACCTGCAACCCTTAACAGAATATTATGATGAATGTAATGAAGCAGATAAAAGGATTCTGGAGGAAGCCATAGTTCAGTTTTTGAACACTTACAACAAAGCTTTTATTGAAATTATCTCTCTAATTCCCAGAAGCTTAGAGAAAAGGCTTGAAACAAGGAAGAACAATGCTCGAACAAAAGATCTAGAACTCTAGGAACAAATAGCTATTCAGCTATATCCTTCAATTGATCCCAAGACAATGAACATGGTATTCAAAGACTGCAAGGATGAGTTCAGGAGCAAAGCAAGGATGAATTAGCTCATGCTTGGTGAGACTGACAGGGTAGCCAAGGATATAAAAGAGATCCTCCGGAAGGCCTTCAAAAGATTTAATCTTCCTATTGTAGAGGACTTGGGTACTGATCCTTCAACCACAAGTGTTGCAGAAGAAACTTCTGAGAAAATGACAGAAGAGGTGGGCCCTGAACAGACTAACATTTCTCCTCTAGTTTCTCCTACAGTCTCTGGATCCAAAGAAAAAGAAAAATTATAGGAGAAAGCAGCAGAGGTGAAGGAAAAAGAAGGTGACAGTGCAAAGGTTGCAGAGGGACAGAAGACTTCAGCAAAGAAAACCACAACTGCTAGTGGCGGGAATGTAGAAGGAGAGAAAACTCCAAAGGACAGCTCCAAGACTACAGAAGAGAAGAAACATCTGTCTCCAGCAAGAGACACTGCACAAACTATCCAAGAATTCTAAGAAAAGAAAGAATGGAGATTGATGAACCAGAGCTTCTACAAGATCCATTCAATTTTGATTCTCTTTCTCCGGTACAGACAATGAAGATAGCTTCATTTGTAAATGCTAAGGCTAATGAAAAACTCCTAAAGTCTCATATGGAAGACTGTGAGTTGATAGAAGCTGCATCTAGAGTGCTGGAAAAGATCATACCATATTTTCAAAAGGATCCCACAGCCTCCTCTTCTGGTAATCTCAAAACCTTAGTCAGCAGTGTTAGTACACATTTTGATTCTCTAGAAAAATCAGTTGAAGAAAAGGTCCGGAAGGAGTTTTTGGATAAGAGATTCTCAGAGGTACAAGGATTAATCACTAATGATAGGAGAAATATGAGTATTGGTATAAAAAGCTTAGAAAATACTCTTAAGGATGGTGGTGAAATATACAAATTTTGTATCTCCTGGTCCAAAGTAACAGTAGAGATTGAGAAGAAAATAAAAGAGCAAGAGGATAAACTACTAAGTTTGTCTCAAAGTTTTGATCCTCTCTCTTCCTCTATAGTCAATCAAGAGTGTCAGACTATTGCAATCACAACTGCAATAAAGAATTTTGAGAAGGAAAGGAAGAACATGATCAGCCGAATGGGTGAACTTAGGAGGATCATTGTCCCTAAGTTAGAGGCCATGCATGAGGCCATAAGTGAAGCTCAATTCATAGCCCAGACAAATGATCCGACAGATCTAAAAAGGGCAGATGCTTTTGCATTCCTGTTAAGTGGGCATATCTCAATTTTGGACAGGATGAAGCAGAGTTGGGTGACAGAAGTTGTACAATTGAAGAACACTTTTGCAGACATACTTAAGTATATGTAAATACAACTTTTATATATATACTTATGTGGCTAAGTATAGTAAAATTTTTAAAAATTTTGGTGTGCGGACCCTACCCTTTGCCATTGATGTCAAAGGGGGAGTGAAGAGTAGTGAAAAATGAGGAATCCAACTAAGGGGGAGCTCCAGAAAATATATATAAAGACAAAGCATTAGCCAAGGGGGAGCCTAGTGTAAACACTTAGTCATTTTTCACTAAGTGTTGCCATCAATGCTAAATGGGGAGATTGTTGGCAAGAGACACTATATGGATTCATGATTGTTGTCATTGATGGCAACAAAGTTCATCCCACACATCTGCAAGACATGGTGTGTCTCTATCGGAAGTCAGAGTGAAGAATGTTGTGGTCCAGTAAATAAGAACAGAGCATATGGAAAGGTCCGACAGACAGGTCCGGATCTCTCAGAGGAAGTATCTTCATAAAGTGTGGATTTGGGGAAGTAAAGAGTACTACCTTGAGTGATAGATTCTAAGGTTTTAGCCTCCGGTGATAGATGAGGCAAAAGATATGAATACTTGAGTACCAGGTTCTTGAGTGACAGTGTGAACAGAGGAAGAACTGGCTGACAGAACATCAAACTACTTTCTGGATGTGTTATTGATGGTGTTAAAGGTTATGAAGGCATGAATCATGTTTGGCCGACATGATTAATGATTTCTACAAGTATATGCTTGATCCGCATTACTTGATGTGTAAGGATTCAGCCGACAGAACAAAGTTTGTGAGAAGATTGACTGTTCCGAGTGCCGACTAGAAAGATAATGAAATTACTTGTGCGGATATATATAAAGGATGGATTTAGTTGTGAGAAGTGTTATTGTGATATGTGGTATGCAAATAAAAGTAGAGCAGAGCAGAAGTAGTAAGGAAGGTCCGGTATGTGAAAGGAAAGCAGCATAAGAGAAGAGGAAAGATGAAGTGCAGCAAATCAGTGTACTGAGCCTAACCGGAACTGAACTCCAGCATATGTGGATGCTTCCAATCAGTTCAAGTATTGTATAACATTCTTTTGTAGACAGTGTGTCTCCTTGTAGGTAGTGTGCCTCCTTTGTGAGCAATGTGCTCGGGCAGTGAGCCCTAATTGGCAAGTGCCATTTTGTATTTCCTTATTCTTCTAATAGAGAATAATCTTTGGGTTAATCACCCCATGGTTTTCTCCCTTAACAAGGTTTCCACGTCAAAAATACTATGTCATGTGTTTTTCCTTTTCATGGTAATGTTTGCTTATTTGAATTAATGTTGCATTGATTAATAAGAAAGTTCAGAAAGAAGAAATAATTAGGATAACTGATTCACCCCCCCTCTCAGTTATCAATAGTTCCAAAGCTCCCATTTTGGCACAAGCAGGGAGGATGCTGGCAAAAGTTGTGGAGTCTAGCTTTACACCTGCCAATTTGTTACATCCCCAAATTACAATTAGACTTAATCATTAACTTGGCATGATAATCAAGAGGATTAGTCATAGTTAATTGATTTGATATTGTGGAAATATTTAATTTAACTCTTGATTATGAAGTAGTTACTGATGTTAATTAGTTTTGTAAATTAATTGATTTATATTATGAGACATGATAATGATACACTGATCATGATCTTGTGGTCCTGAGTGTGAAAAGGAAAATGAACGTTCTTCAAAGAAGGAAGAGGTTGATTAGCCATCTGAGTATTGACTTTTATGTCCTTCTAAACCCCTTTGTAAGTTGTCACGTGTCATGTCTTCTTTCCCTAGTTTTCATGTTCTCTGTAAGTTGTTATGTCGTTGATGCCATCATGACTAGTTGTGATGGCCAAACGATGTTCTTGGAGCATCATCTTAAGTTGAGGGACAATCATGTAAAGAGACAATGAAGTCTCTTGTTATCTTTTGTTCCCTAGTCTTTCGACTAAGGATGATAGTCGATTTCGGGGAAGTATTACTTGACCCCAATAACTGATGATCTTGTTGTGACTCAATTTGTGTTTTCTATTATATAGCGATAATCCTTAAGTAAGGATGAAAACCTTTGTATAGGTTGAATTGCAATAATAATATTGTTATTATCTTTCTTATCATAATATTTGATTACTATCAAATTCTATTAACTTGTTTTTGGTTGGCCTTGAGAAATGATGGAGAGCTTTGAGCTCATCCTTTCTTGCATGATGCCTGGATCAAGCCACCTTTTATGGGAACCAACCGAGTGGAAAGGTAGTTACCTTCTAAAATGGCATGCCAAGAGTCGGCCAGTTATCGAGCTTTGATTATTCATTTTTGTTAGTAGACTTTGGCTGGAGAGTTCATTGGTTGGGGTTTATGAGCAAGGTGTTGAAAGCTATAGAGAGATAGCACTGGTAGATTTGAAGCTATGTGCAGCTCGAAGGAGGCTAGGACTGGAATGACGTTCCCATAGAAAGCATTGTCTAGGTAGTATGGTGGACAAAATCCTATTTACCTTTGATATAATGAGCCTTGACTATGTTTTATCTCTATCAGAGATAGTGTGATGTTATTTGTCATATTGTATATTTAACTCTGAGGCACGAGGCTTGTGAGGCTGTGCCATGATATATGTAAATCTTTTCATAGTCATGGCTCGAGACTGTTACAACTGAGCTATCATTGTTTCACAGTTTTATAAACCTTCTTATGAATGAACTCATGGCTATAGAGTTGAGTAATGAAACCCACAGTAAACTTTTGAGACTACACTTTAGGCCGTATGGCCAAATATTGAAACATTGAAACCTTTTCTTGAGATTGTGCTCCAGGTCGTGTGGCCAAGGTAGTGAAGCATTGTATTCTTTTTGGTGGCTAAGTTTGAGGCTTGGAAGTTGAGCAGCGACTGCAATATGTTTTAACTGTAACACTTGCTCGAGGCCACAAGGTCAAGCCCTTTAGAGATGAATTCTTTTCTATGTCTAAGCTAAAGGTCTTACAACCCAGCTATAATACATTCTACATTTTATACTTTACAAAAAACCAATGCTCGAAGCCATTATGGCTAAACTTGTTATCAAAGCATGTTAAACACACATCATCTAATGACATAGTTAGAGCTTAAGAGCTCTCAAATGGAGTAAAGAGTAACTCCAGAATGATGATAGTTATAAATGAATAATACAATCACTTGACTATGGTGAAAGCCGAGAAGGCAATAATATCAATAATACAGTCACTCGACTATGGTGACAGCCGAGAAGGCAATTAAATGTCAGTGTGTTTACAACACCCAAACTAATACCAAGTCGGGCTTGTAAGGAAAGCCAACTTTGAATCATTTATAGGGTTACATAAACTGTTAAAGACTATATACTTAAACCCTTGATTATGGAGATGGTGAGACCATTCAAGATCATGGTCTCATCACAAAACAGTTAGAATGTGCTTATAGAAGAATATAGACTTGTTCTATATGCATCTGAATTAAGACTCATTGGTTAATGTTATGAGTTATAATTCCTTTACTTGCTTAAGTGTAATCTAATAGGATTGGTGTTTAATACCTAAATCTCATATGGATAATAAGAGCTATTAATCCTAATGAAGCTAATCTACTCTATCAAGGCATGGTATGCCTTGAGTACCATGAAATCAACATCATCATATGTGATGATTTATTATCAAAAATTTAAAGGTCATGGGAGACCAAGGTGGTCAAAATGGCTGATTTTGATATGGAACGAAAATGAATAAGGTGACAAGGAGTCACTAGTTCCTCATTACGAGGATAACCTATTTAATCGTAACCAACCTATGATGGGAGTCGAATATCCAAGTATAGACAATGAATTGAATGGATCCCACTCATACTAGACCTAAAGAACAAGGTTGTTAAGAAATTACTGTAGGACATAACAACCTATAAATCAAGTTAGGGTGGTGGACATATGATGACGTTCATTGTGCAATGTGTATGTATGTAAAACTTTGGCCAAAATAATGCATCTATCTCTGCATACATTGTCAATCCACAGTGTTCCAAATGGCCTAGTGTCTCCAATAGTGTCATACAAGTTAGAGTGGATCTATAGTGTGTGATCGTGAGACATTAGGAAGGACACAACACCAGATACTCAGATGGCTAACCTAATGGGTTCTAATGTCTAACATTTCTAAGAAGGGTAGGGCCACTTCCAGTTAGGAAGATGAGTGGGGGACCGCAGGTCCATGTTGGAGGAAAAGAACCAGGATGATGCTCTCCTTCCCAAGCATGAGACAAGACGAGGTTTATGAAGATAGATGCCATTGGTTCCAGATACAGTGTTTGCATTTTATGACCAGTTGGTCTATTGTAATTTATTATTTGAACTATGATGCCTTGAGCATATCTTGTACTTGATTAGTGATGGTTACTCACTAAAGACTTGTAATTGATTACTAAAATGTAAGCTTTGTTATCTCATGATTAGATTGACATGCTTAATTGATGAAAGGATTATGTTTCTTTTGGATTAAATTTGATTATCTCAATCAATTTGTTAATTAATAGTTTGATTAAGATACATGTTTAAGTTAAATCTTGAGCATTATGGATAGTGATGTTACACAATTGCATTTGCTTGAAAGTTTCTAAAGTCTTCTCAAAAAGTTCAATTTGTACATATCTTGCAATCATTATAGTCCATGAGACCACATTTCTTTGAGGCATTTTTCCAAACAGATGACAATTCTCCAAGGATGTTTGCTCACTGACTTAACTCTCTATATATTATCCATTATGCATTGAAAATTCATGATTTCTAGTTAACTATTTATTGGTGTAACCATTGCCATATTTCTTGGGACTTTCATCCCTATAGGATAGTTTCCTTATAGATCTGAATGTAATTTAAAATGTGCCCATAAATATTGACAAGTTTCATAAGATTGTTGTGTCAAGGTAGTAGATGGATTTATTTGAGAGATTAGGCCCAAAAAATCAAATGGTTCTAGGAAATTTTGGTCACATGAGTCCACATCTTGATTATGAGATTGTCCCAATGTAATGCCTCAAATTTTTGGAACATAACATATCACTTCCTATTTATTAAAATAGGTAATTATATGGCAGATTTATTAACATTCAAATTATATGCCCTAAATGTAATAAAGTGTTTTAAAACTAAACAATGAACATACATTTATCAAATCATGATTAAAATGCACAGCGGAATATAATCTAACTTATAAAGAAATAATTTAACAAATAATTGTATTAATTCAATTTTATCAACGCAAATGAATATATTAAACAATGCAAATAAATATATAAATTCAGCCTCAACAATTGGTATAACTGAGTAATAATACTTATCTGTATGTAATTAGCAAGAATCCAAAGATTGTTGGAATGGACCTTTGTTCATCCTCTTCCATCTGTGAGCAATTAGGGAGAAATAAGCATACTTTTCCACCCTACATGAGTGCTAGTTCCTCTGGAACAATGCTCAACACCTGTGCAATACCCAAGCCCTGGCCAGGACAGTCCTAAGTGCGCTTTTGTACCCCAGGTTGGATGTGCACACATAAGATGTGCCCCCTTCTTCATCTTGCTCACAACATACTAACCTGGAATCCTATTCCTGCAATGTACAGTGCTTGATTATTTCCCTTTTTCCTTCGCTTTTTCCTCTATTTTTCCTATGTTTTCTTTTACATTAATTTCATGGGTTTAAATATTAACCCAAAGAGCAGTTCCAAATATCACACCCTTTAATAAATAATATTACAAATAACCTTTTAATTGTAACTTCCTATGGAACACACTCCAATACGAGTGTACTTATAAGTAGGTTCTTTTAACCTTTATTTTAACTCAAAGGTAACTTCTTTTTTTCCTTTTTTTTCTTTTTACATTCCTTCTTATTTTCTTCTATTCTTTATATATATATACACACTTTATAAAGTTTCTACAAACTTAATTTCTTTAATTCACTTTATAACGCCCCACCAGGAAACCCCAGAGAACAACTCAACTATGCTATACAAAAAAGACAATTTTTTTTTTAAAGAAAGTAATAATGAAGAAATGTAAATCATATTTATTCAAACATCTAATTAAGCTTTATCCTCTAGGGATTCCATGGCTACATTACTAACAACTATTAACATGATCTAACCAACATTATGAATTAACTAACAACCATGGTTCATTCTAAATCTAATTGCATCAATTGAATAGACACATACATTTCCAAATTATAACATCAGATAAGTAATCATTATGGTCCTATATAAAGGATTACAAGTACATATACAATTTCTTTTACAAGAGAGTACACCATTACATTGATTACAATATCAGTTTCCTGATTACATTAGAGTACATACATCAAGATAACAGTACATGATTCAACTGATATACAAAACTAGAATATGAACATAAGTATCTGTCTCCTCAAGTTAGAACAAGATCTAAAATCTGTCACATAAGGTACATCCTTCTCACACACAAACAATAAGGGAAACCAATGGAGATATAAGCACAACCACTCAACCATGTGGAACCTTAAGGTCCACCCCCATGCTAGGAGATAACATAAAGTCCCACTATAACAGATAGTCAGGTAGATAGTAGACTATAAGGAATAGGGACAACACATGATGCCAACAACACAATTCAATATCACAAGTAGCTCACTTCTAGAGGCAATCAAATAACGAATGGGGAGAACACAACTAGGGAATGCTAGACTGTAGTAGGGATGAGTGTCATCACATGGTCCTAACATGGGTTACCCTGACAGTCTCTAGCTAGACGCTGGCCCACATCCATGGGTTACCCTGACAATCTCTCGATAGGTGCCAGCCCCCATCTATGGTTACCCTGACAGTCTCTTACTAGACGTCGGCCCCATAGGTTAACACATGGGGAACCAACATTCCTTCCGTGAGGACAAGGAAGTTGATCTTGCCAACTAGGCCTTCTCATCCCATCCTTAGCCTAAATGAGCATTACAGGCATGGGTGAGGAATCCAATTATCTTAATTAGTGTGAAAACTACCCAACCCCTAGATTTATTATTAGGTTATCACTTTATTACAAACTCCCAATGGGTTACCCTAGCTAGTCACTTTGGGCACCGGCCCCACATTGGAAGCCACTCCCCCTTTACTATATCTAGATTCTCACAACCCATAACATAAACCAAGCATGAACTATCACATTCTCATCATGATACATTTACAACATGAAATATACATTGTTTCACATCACTTAGAGCAATGCATTACTCATCTTGCATAATTACATGAATAGTTACACTGAGCAAGGCATTATCCATCTTGCACAGTCATCATAACCACATGAATAGGTACACTAAGCAAGGCATTATCCATCTTGCACATGTATCATACCAACATGAATAGGAGGCAACATTTCAAGAATGTATTTCAGTCAACTCACATGATGCACACATAGCCAACCCCCACACAATCACACCCTCCTAGGCCTCTGGAAACAACTTCCCCAAATGACACAAACACTTGACACCACTAAAACACAATGGTCTAACATCACATTCACTCTCAAATGCACATCATAAACTAAGATCCTTCATCACATAACAATAATTCAATTACAACACAACAAATGCAACATATGATATATTCAATCTTCAAAACAAAACTATATAGGGACAACATCTCATATCTACTAGAGTTTCAAGATCATATAATAAAGTTAAACAAACAATTAAATTGGCTTCTAAAACATGTAAAAACTATTTAATCAGAGAAATAAGGTTCCAAGATGCATAATTCTTATCAATGTAACTCACAACAAGTAGACACAAAATAATTTCATATCAATCAATGTTAACACTTCACTCAGTTGAACTAATTTCCTTTACACCTTAGGCTTGTTAAACCCACCATAATTAACTACAAGGATTTCATTCTTAATCTAAACATTCAATCCACATTACTCCGTTGTATTCATGAACAAGACCTATCAACTAAATAAAACATCTTGAACATCATTACTTCTAGAGTACAATTATAATTTTCTATAGCTAATGAACATTACTACCATAATCTTATTCATCACATGAGTAGAAAAGAGGATAATCCTAAATTACTATGGATAGTATAACTAACAAATTGATCAATATCTTTAAATCAACTACCAAATCAAAATCTTCCAACGTAATACTTAGTTCTTCTAAAGGTGTCTACTCTTCATAATGATTGCCGAACTAGTCAAATCACTTATCCTACACTCTACACTAGTATTGCATGCCTAACTTGAAACAAGCACTATAAATAGGCTAACGTAATCTTTAAACATGTTCAACTAAGAAGTAGATCAACACTTGTAGCTTCAACAATCAACGCCTTAAGAATACGATAAAATTGTGGTCTTTAAACAAAGAAACATTAAAGTTCTATATCTATAAGAAACCCTAACCTCTTGAAATGAGAAAGAAGCACTTGCATGAATCCCTATTTAACAATACTTGGAATGCTACAAAAGCAAGCTCAATAGAGGCGACAATGAGAACAAGAAAACTCTTTTATTCATTTAAACCTCTAACATGATCACTAATAATATTATAATAAAATGGAGATCATAGGAAAAGTTAAGAAATTCAAGAAAAAGAATATAGGATTGCACTCATAAAAGGCTATTTATCATATTTGGAAGCTTTTGAGAGCAAGAAGTTTTAATGCCAAGAATGGCAGCACACTCATCTTTCAAACAATCTATAGACAATGTAAAAAGGCCTCAAGAAATATTATCTCATGGAATGCAATGAATGCAGGACACGTCCATAATGGATTTGTAGATTTAACAACAACAACAAAGATGGCATAGGAATTGTTTAACACTAATTGATACATATCTCTGAATTGACAAACTGGGTAATGCTAATTTTTGGATATGATTTTCAAAGGTAAGAGTTTAATCTTATATAAAAAATTTAGAGAAACCCAGTTTGAAAATAAAGAGTTATTGGTGATGCAACTAACTATTTTAACAGAGACGAAATGGGTGAGAGGTAGACAGTCACAAAATATTCATATCTCCAAAATGACAAACTAGGTAAGGCTGATTTTTGGATATGATTTAGATAATCAGGTCATGCACCATATATAAAACAATTAGAGGAACCCAGTTCATAAATGTAAAGTTATGGCTGATACAACAGACTATAAAAATAGAGATGAAATGGGTGAGAGATAGACAGTCACAAAATATTCGTATCTCTAAAATGACAAACTGGGTAAGGCTGATTTTTGGATATGATTTGGACAACTAGGTCATACACCATATATAAAACAATTAGAGGAACCCAGTTCATAAAAATAAAGTTATGGGTGACACAACAAACTAAAACAATAGAGATGAAATGGGTGAGAGATAGATAGTCACTTCAATCGGTGATTCCCAGCAATGCAATGATACAAACATGCACAATCGGATCTGATAACAAGGCTTCTAACCTCTCAAGCAAATTACAATTGAAAGGAAAAATCATAAATCAAACATTTTCTTCAATAGAAAATTGAGACAGAAATTAGAACCAAAGGAACCTAATTTCGCTTGCTTGACTGACTGAAGATTTGATGTCGGGTTCAACTGTTGCAGCCACAAACCAGTCTCTCCCATCTCCTCTCCCCCCTAAAGTTCCATATGCTAAAGATTATTATGAGAGAGAAATCTCCCCCAATATCTTCTAGAAGATTCCTCCCATTAAAGACAATAAATTCTGCCTAAATCCCTTTCTTACAATTTGCTATTTTTTATCATTTACAACCAGACCAGACAATATATTTTTTTTATCTTATTTATTTCCTTTACAACTAGACAATAATCATTTTTATTCTTATTTATTTAGCATTTACTATATATGAGTTTTATGACAACTCATAAATATTATCTATTTTTATTGCCACTTAACACAACATTTAATTATATTAATTTATTTATTTATCTTTAGCTAGCATTTACATTTATTATTATTTTATTATTATTTATTTCCATAAACTCAAATTCTCATAAAGGCATTTATATATATTTATTTATTTAACAAAAATACTTTCATAACTAATAATATTATTTTAATGCAACAATTAACCAAAGCAACAATCAAACAATGTCAAACTAAATAACCTAAATGCGAAACAATACTTGACACTATGCACAATCGAAAAGCATGAACACAACAACAATGACTGACTATCATGCCCATACAGACAACACTGACTGGGTGTAAAACTAGATACTCATCCTTTTCAAAGATGATGGCTAACTAGGGGACCATATGTTATCTATGTTCAACATTTTCCATTGGGTTTAAGGCATGCTCAGACTTGTCAATTCAGGTGGAGTCGATGCCTGATACCTACAACCTGTAGCACACAACACAGTCTATGCACAAGTATAATAAATATCAAACGGTCATGGAGTGAAAGAGAATCACGTCGCCGGATGCTCATGAATGAGTGGTACGACATTGTCTCTTTTCACACCACACAATAATCAGATCATCCTGTAATACAAAATAAGTCGCATGAAAATCAATTCTAACTTATGACAATCATAATAAGATGAACATCATAATCACATGAATGTAAAAAATGTCAGATCATATGAATTATCAGTGTTGCAACAAGGATTATGAATAAAACATGCTAACTGTCATATGAAACCACACATGAGGATAATCAAGCATGTCACCAACATGAATGTAGCATCTACCAACATCATATAATGTGCAACATCAACTCTCTAACACACCCTAAATATTCCTATTATTTTACCTTCATCTCATGCTCCTTAGTCAGACTATCTACACATCCAAGATGAGAATGGAGGGGCACTACACACTTCTCAGGGAAAAAGTCACATAACAATTCTCCCTTGTAGCTTAGCTATTGTCCTCAATATCTCACAGAGAATCTATAACAAAACATGCAAAATCATTTAGTTAAATAAATGTGGATGTAGCACTATCAATATCGTGCTATGAATTCATTTCACTTAACTTCACCTATATTATATTTCACAAATTTTTTATTATTTTCACTAATACTTTTTTAATGTAATTTATTCACAAGGAGATTCAACATGAAATTTTTCTATTCAATAACCTAATCATACTTTTATATGAAATAGATCATGAATCTGCAACTACAGAGTTAATTCAATTCTATATACTAAATCCCCTAATAACTTTTCAATTTAGTCACTCATGTACTACTTAGTAAATAACATATATATCTCATACTATGCATTCACCCACCATTCACTTACATACTTATATATTCCAAGATGATAATCATGCATTCCATACTACATGACTGTCCTCTCTTTCTATATAATATTGCACAAAGAAACATGTATAATGTTATTGAGTTGATCAAATCCAATAACATAAAACAATAAAATAAAAGGTAGTAAACATAATCCTATAAGATATTTTAAAAAAATAAGGCATTACTCACATAGATGAATTGTTCCACCACCTAATTATGTCTACTCCTATAAAATAAGTGGATGATATCATCTCAATTCAAGGTCTTTGGGTTAGCCATCCAAATCCAAATCCCAAATAATTATCTAAAACTCGATCTTAAAATGGGTTACCAATTTGTCTACTCCCTTGCATGTCAATTACAATTGTGGATTAAACCATACAATATAAACACGTCATACTAAAATGCCAAAAATCCACCCATTTTAGTTGTAAGTCTACAACAACAAAGTATACATTCAATAATGAGAAACAATAAGTAGCAACTATGTAACAGCTGAATTGATGAGAAACAATAAGTAGCAACTATGTAACAGCTGAATTGATGATTTTGTAACTGCAATGACTATTTTATGAGGACAAATTCATCTTATACCTTAGCCTTGGGAATAAAGGTCTTGTCTTTTATAATTATCCAACAAGAATTCCTTTTAACTATCCATGTACCAATGACATGTAAGTTGATTAGGTCATAGTTACAAAAGAGCTCAAGTATTTTATTCTTTGACCTTTGACTATGTGTGCTTGATTTGGTTTGATTCAAACTTTTTGTTTTGTTTTGTCAAAAATACCAATAAGTCTTTAACAACCTAGGTTTAGTCTAAATTTCTTCAAAGTCTCTAAAATTATTTTAAAAGAAGCATGTGGAAGATATAAACATTCTTAAAAAATATTCATTTTTGTACCATGAATCAATTTTTATAATTGGTCTATAGTAATATATATATATTTTAATCATAGATCATCTCTCCCCCTATAAAATTTTATATGACCCTAGATCCTAAAAGAATCTTTTTTTGGTTTCACATTCTATAAAAATATTATTTCATTTGAACTATCACATTCAAACATCATATTTTCTAAAGTTTAAGATGTGAAATCATCATGTGGGTTATGGGTCCACAATGTAACCTACGTTATATTTTAGGTAATAAATCTAGATGTCAATTTTTCTAACACTAAGCATAGTATCACTACCTTATCCAACTAATTAATTGACTTTACATAGTTTCAAGGAAAACATATGCAACAATCATGCATCTAACATTATTCTTTGTTTACATATTTTCTTCAAGTCACAATGTCCTATCTATTACAACATATTTTATTGGTCGTTTTGTTAGATTGTGTTGAATTAGAGATAGTCATAGCCAGTTCTTAGTCATAATATTCTTTAAGTAAAATTTTCTATATATTTAAAGTGTAGATTAGTTGGTTAAAATAGTTTTGTTTCTCAAAGTATAATTAAATTAATATGCATTTCTATCTTTTATATTCACCACCTATAGACCTATTAACCTTTAAATAAATTTTTAGCTATTAACATTAACTAAAAAATTATTCCATAAAATAAATCATACGCACTTAGATTTCACCAATTAGAGTATACCTAAATGCATAAATATAAAATAATATTAATTTCCAATATAATATACAAAATATGTTACTCTAATCAATCCATTCAGAACTATATATTCATAATCATATTAATAGCATATCATATGAATATAAAATTAATAATTGAATGGGCTATCACTCATATGCTTCCAAGAAAAACCAATAGGTAATTCTCTTGGTCAATTATCACACATTAAAATTATAATATAGATAATTATAAGGGAGCATGCGTATGAGCAAGCAAAAATAATTACAACCAATTTAGTGGTCATTTTTTTTCTCTATATATAATATATACTTTTCCTAGCCAATATTTAGATAGCCCTATTAATTCTATATATTAATACCTATTAAATAAGTTGGTTATAAATATTTAATATTAGTCTTAATAAATTACCTTTTAAACCCATATCTACAGGAATAAACAAGGTGAGAATATTTCTTATGGGTCATTTAAGTTTCTAAAATACACATTATCCTATGATTTTTTAAATTTATATAATAGTATATTGTAGTTTTCTTATATTAGTAAATAATTTGTTTTTAATACCTTAACATTTTATTTCATTATTATTATTTTTATTTTTATATAACTTTTAAATTTTAAATTTTAATATGAATAATTATAGTGATATGGATTAACCCTTATCTATGTACACTTCAATTTATAACTATATGATATAACATTTATAATAATATAATTGAAATAGTTATATATTTAATAAATAATTATTAAATAATGTTCAAAAATAAAAACAACTTTTAAGTAATTAAAATAGCTTTATAACTTTTCTCATCTATGTGTTGAATATAACATTGTTATTTTTTTAGATAAATATATATTAAGATATATCTACTAAAGTTCTCATACATTAATATATTAAACATATTTATTTTTCAACTTAATATTATATATATATATATATATATATATATATATAGATATATATAGATATATATATTACCTCTAATAAATTCAATTAATATTATATGAAGCATAAATATATAAAATAAAGTTTATATATAGATAGATATAGTTTTAAGAAACTATATAACTTAAACCCTAAAAATATAGATATACACATAAACAATGATCTATGTCTTTATGTATTTGTTATCATAACAAACAATGGGATTAAACCCACATTCCTATTAAACATAGGAATATTTATTATTATTATCATTTTAACATATATGTAACCGTTTTAATAACAACATGACCTATACTTGTTTAAAATCTAATCTAGGACATATACTTTATTAATAAATAAATAAATGGGGCAAGCCAAGAACATATATGTTTTACCCAACTTTATTAATTTTAACTCAAGTGAAGTTATATTTGCCTTTACACTTTTCACTTGTTTAACTTAATGGTTTTTCTATTTTTTCAATTATATCATTTTCTTTTTTTAATCAAATATATAATAATAATACATATGAATTTTAATCTCATATTTACGTTTTAATTATTTATAATTTACTTTAAATTCTATTTTTAAGTTTAATGATCAAAATAACTCTTTTCTATTACTTTTAACTATTATTATTTTTCAAGTTAAATGGTAAAAATAAACTCTTTTCAAATAGATTGGTAAATGGTAAAAATAAAAGTCTTCAAATTGTAATTCTTCAAAATATTATTAAAGTTTAATGGTAAAAATAAAAATAAAAGTTTTAAAAATATTATTAAAGTTTTAACCATAAAAATAAAATCAAAGCTTTGTAGGTTTAGATTTTCTAGAAAATCACTTACTATTTTACTACACTGTAAAAACAAAGCTTTGTAGGTTTAGGGTTTTTTAGAAAATCACTCACTATTTTACTAGATGAAAAGAAATAGAAAATTATTATAAGATTATCTCAATGAAAATGTATTGGGTCTGCTGCCTATGTAAGACTATAGCTAATGTAGAAGAATATATTTAATTGATTTGATGTAGATTTACATTTACTAATTTTTATAGAAAGGGTATTTAGGTCTTCCTAACTCAGTGTATGTGAATAAGGTAAATTTAATTGAAATGTGTTTTTATACTTATGACACAACTAATTACGTGTATTGCTATCAAATAATTTTTTTTTGGTGGCTTTTAGGTTGGCAAGGAATAAGAGCACAACAAAATTACATTCAAAATTAAATTTATAAATATATAATGTAAGCAGCTAAGATTTTATTGGCTCAATATTATACAAAATAATTGCCTATTAACCCTAAAGTATAAGTGTCATTAATACATTTTCATTATGTGCTTATCAGTATTTTTATTTTAATTGTCACGCATGGTACCAGTTTTAAGGCTCTGATACCAAATGTAATGCCTCAAATTTTTGGAACATAACATATCACTTCTTATTTATTAAAATAGGTAATTATATGGCAGATTCCTAAAGTATAAGTGTCATTAATACATTTTCATTATGTGCTTATCAGTATTTTTATTTTAATTGTCACGCGTGGTAGCACAATTCCCAGTTTTAAGGCTCTGATACCAAATGTAATGCCTCAAATTTTTGGAACATAACATATCACTTCCTATTTATTAAAATAGGTAATTATATGGCAGATTCATTAACATTCAAATTATATGCCCTAAATACAATAAAGTATTTTAAAACTAAACAATGAACATACATTTATCAAATCAGGATTAAAATGCATAGCTGAATATAATCTAACTTATAAAGAAATAATTTAACAAATAATTGTATTAATTTAATTTTATCAAACCCTGGTTCATCCTCTTCCGTCTGTGAGCAATCTGGGAGAAATAAGCATACTTTACTGCTCTACACGAGTGTTGGTTCCTTTAGAAGAATGCTCAACACATGTGCAATACCCAAGCCCTGCCAGGATAGTCCTGAGTGCACTTCCCCCAATGTACAGTGCTTGATTATTTCCCTTTTTCCTTTGCTTTTTCCTCCTTTTTTCTTGTGTGTTTACTTTTACATTATTTTCACGGGTTTAAATATTAACCCAAAGAGTGGTTCCAAATATCACACCCTTTAATAAATAATATTACAAATAACCTTTTAATTGTAACTTCCCATGAAACACACTCCAATAAGAGTGTACTTATAATAAGGCTCTTTCAACCTTTATTTTAACTCAAAGGTAACTTCTTTTTTTCCTTTCTTTTTCTTTTTACATTCCTTATTATTTTCTTCTTCTCTTTATATATATATATATATATATATATATATATATATATATATACTTTATAAAAATTTTACAAACTTTATTTCTTTAATTCACTTCTCAGGGAAAAAGTCACATAACACCCAAAAACCTATTAGGACTAATAAAATTAGTCTCCACTGCCCACAAACATCTATTATCCCGTCAAATATCCTATCATCTAATATGTCACTCAAAACTTTATCCTTCAAATACTCCATTTACCTGCCCTATAATCATCACCCCACTAGATGTACAATTACCATCATACCCATTTACCAAAAGATTCATGTCGGGGAGACCATGTTATTTCAGCAGGAATCATTTTATGACCTATACTTGTTTAAAATCTAACCTAGGAGTTATACTATAGAAACATCTACTTTATTAATAAATAAATAGATGGGGCAAGCCAAGAACATATATGTTTTACCCAACTTAAATATTAATTTTAACTCAAGTGAAGTTATATTTGGCTTTACACTTTTCACTTGTTTAACTTAATGGTTTTTCTATTTTTAAGACAATGAGGAGGTCATCGAAGAGAATGCACCATATCGGGGAGACTTGTCTTAGTGTCCCTTCGATAGTCCAAATAAAGCTTCATTGAAGACACTTTGATATGTCGAAAGGAAAGGTTTTGAAGTCTCTTCGATAACCTAGGAATGCCCTGTTCATTTATTGAATCCTATGACTCAAGAAGAGGAGCTTGAAGTAATCATTTCGTTCTTTGGGGAGTAATAGTGGCAGATATTATGAAGTTGTTTATAGAATTCAAGATCTAAAAACTTCAAAATTGGCTAATATCAAAGTGATTTCATTATGTGAAAGGGAAGAGAGACTTGCAGAGTTAAGAGTAAATCAAAAACTTGATAGGAAGATGTGTAGAAAGATGGAATATTACAAGAGGCAGGAGGTTACCCATATCACCGCAAGACGTCCCTGGAGCCAGTGTGGTATCACGATAGAGCCTCCCGCATCACCACAAGAGCCAAGAAGACACGGTGCGGTGTAGTGGTAACATCCTGCATTACCATGAAGGCTAAGCAATAAATGTGCGGTATGGTGGTAAATCAAATACCCCGCCATCTCGCACATAGTTTACTTTGGCTCTGTGGGGACACAAGAAAGATGTCTTAGAGTTCTTCATACATGTATGCCAGGATATTTTTGACCGTAGCATCTGACAAAATTCCTTGTTCATAATGCTTTGATGGATGTCCATACCTTGTTCCAAGCTCCCATTTTCACCAAACTTCCGCACTTGACATGCATGTAAATAAGCTTATTATGAAGAATTGTGCATGTTACAAATGCAAATCACCTGTGAGTGATGGAAGAGAAGACATTTTCCCTTGGTGAAAGAGCATTCTTGAGAATGCAGGTCTGCAACAATTAAAGATATATAGAGTAATCTTCAGGGGAGTTATGTGTGTTAAACATAATGTGCAGTGCCTCTTTCAGCACATAAATTCTCTTTTGAATGATGCACAAAGCCTCCACCGCAACACCGCAAGGTTTGTTTCTGGGCCTTGCGGTGATGCGAGTGTCACCCACATCACCACAAGGCCCAGCAACAAACCTTGTGATGTTGCAGTAATATTAAAAATTCTGTGTTAGTTGTGGCATCTTTAGGTTTAGCTAATTTTGATGTGGTAGACTGCTTTTATCCTGAAGTTGTATCTGTAGACCTTGCTTTTATCCAATTCTAAGTGATGTTCAATTTTCTTATTGGACGTGATCTTAGGCATTTCAAGAAGTTGTATCTGTAGACCTTGCTATGCCTCTAAGCACAGGTGAATCAAATACAGATAAGAAGAAACACAATCAAGGATTTGCTTTTGTTCATTTTTCTTCACATGGGGTAAGAAAATGGTAAAATGCTTGGTTCTTTAACCAATTTTCCAGATTCCAAACATGAGTAACATTATAGATTCTATTGGTTAAGAGTGTTATGAAGATTGTCTACCTTATTGTAGGGAATTTAATGTTTTTTCTTACATTTTATAATAGACTTGAACATACATTGTCTCATGAAAGATTCTACCCAAGAATGTCAAACAAATAGGATGTACATTTTATTTCAAATTTTAGTGATTGTTCTCATGCATTTTTTTATGGTTTTTGTGTATAATACTAATTTGAGCAACTATTTTCACTTTTGGCTGGGTGGCTATTAACAGCATCTCACACGGACCATGTCCTCAGTACACTCCTGATTACTTGTTCCTCCTCTAGACAATTTTGCACTCTGGTCCCCAGGTACTATCAATTGATAGAAATATATTTCTGATGTTCAATTTGAAGATGTTTTGAAGAGAGGTTTTATTTGCTAAGTAAATTTTGCAGCGTGCTATAAACTTTGAATTGATGATGTCTCAAATGGAGGGTGGTTGTCCAGTTGATTACAATGTCATCACAGATCTCTTTCTTCAAGTAATTACTTTCTAGTTGTTGTAAATTCATATATCTTCTTCCTATTGATAAATAGCTTATGGTTTTTGATATGGAACTCTAAAGTTTAGGTGACTATTAAACTATTGCTCTCAATGTAATTTGTTTTGTTATATGATTATTTCTTGTAGTGCCTATATTGGGTGTAGATTCATGCTTCAAGTTGTTTGAACAGTTCAAGTCTTATGAAAGGCTATATTTCTTCTTGGGTGCATATTTGAGCTCTAGGTGATTTGACTTTGGATTGTCACTTGTATCATTTTGTCACTGATATTCATTGATCTATTTGAGGAGGTAATTTTGTAGGAGCTTGGGAACCTTGTACTTATATGGTAAACTATATTTTCAGGTCATTGACAGTGAGTATCCTAACATTCACTTCAAATACATTGAAGCAGTAGCCAAAACTGGACAAATCAAGGAGGTGGAACATGTAACCAGAGAGTCAAACTTCTATGATACTGAAAAGACAAAGAACTTTCTTATGGAAGCAAGACTTCCAGATGCTTATCCACTAATAAATGTTTGTGATCAATTTGGATTTGTCCATTGTCATGTTCAGTAAAGTTTATCAATCAAGGTATATGTAGAACATAGTTCTTAGTCCATACTAAGTATTCATGGTGTGAAGTCTACAAAGGAGTCTTTCATAGGACCCTTAGGCTTCATTTTTTAAGTAGTTCTTTCATGTTTTGGAGCTGTATAAGCAAAAAATAGAGCATTGTAACTCAGTTTTCTCAGTCACAACACTGAGAAACACACTTTGTAACACATTTTTCAAAGCAAGGACACATATTTTTGTCTTATATCTACTGTAACAACACCTTTTCTCAATAAAATTTCAATATTTTTCCTTCTTAATAGTTGTTTCATTATGTGCAAGTGGATGATTGATTATGTTTTTCTGTGTTTTATGTTTAAACCTCAAAAGCATTGTCTCATTTCCAGCACTTTTAGGTAGAAATCAGTGAACAAAAACAATTAAATAAACTACCAATTGACTAAATATACTACCAACTAACAGAAATGAGTGAATAAATATGACTAAATATACTACCAGTTGATAGAAATCAGTGAATAAATATACTACCAATTGATAGAAATCAGTGAATAAAAATGACTAAATCAATGACTAAAAATATACTACCAAATTGATCAATCAAAACAACCAAATAAATGACTGGTAATAAACTACTAATGGTCACGTGACCAAGCTCAGTGAATAATATGACTAAATATATGACTAAATCAATGACTAAATATACTACCAAATCGATCAATCAAAATGACCAAATAAATGACTAAAATTAGTTTAGTCATAAATTTGGTCACATTATAAATGACTGGCAATAAACTACTAATGGTCACATGACCAAGTTTAGTCATTTATAAGTAGTTTTTAGTAGTTTTTTTAATCACATACTGATGTTTATGTACTAGTGCAAGTGGTTATATCCACTACTAAATTTTACCCTTAGGATCAATAGAAACTTATCACTTGTGTTTATATTTATGTATGAGAATTGGTGGTGTTAAAAAGCACCTTTTAGGGCCTACAGTAGATAGAAGGAAGATTTTTCTCCCTTGATAGTAGTCAAACCTCATGTTAGTTTTAATAAAATTGAAAACACACAAAGTAAAGGATGCAATATGTTAATACAATCAAAATTGAGTAAATTGAGATTGGCAAGATATCAATATATGACTAGTGTGATTATGAATGTGTGTGAATGTTGAACCTTTTCAATGGACCAAATAGGACTCAAACCTAGGACCACCAATTTATTTTTGGGGTGCTATACCATTGAGCTATTGGCCCACTTTTAACTAGTCCATCTATGGGTTGAGTGTGACTCATTCTCCAACACCCCCCTTGAGCCACACTGCAAGTGCTCAATATTTGAAGTTAAAGTTATAAATTCATATTAAAGTTAAATATTAAGTTAATGATATTATTAATGTCATCCTATAATACATGTGAAACTTAACAAGATGTAAGTCACCAACCATTAATAGTGTACAACTACTTCCTATTCCTATTTATAAATGAAGATACACACATAATATGTTTATGCCTAACTAACTTTATCACATCTGCATTGGTGTACAAGTATATTTCTAAGATATCCCTTTGAAGATGTGCATCTTTCATGTAATTATTACATCTATAGTTTTGTATGATTTAGATGTATAGGAAGCTATCTTGGGGTCTTGTGACTGGGCTTGGGTTGAGAGGGATTTTATGATTATGATTTAGTGTATGATTTGGTACAAATAGACTATTCCTCCATGTATTGTCCGAATAGAAATTGGCATCCAAATCCTTTTCCTTGAGTGTATCTTCAGACTTGGTATATACACAAGCTTAGATCATAAGGTGGTTTTTCTTCATCCTATGGGAGGTACACTTTTTTGGCACTCTATTTCTCATAGGAGATTGTCTCTTTGGTTCCCTTTAGATATTAGCATGTTATTATAGTATTAATGTCATATTATAATACATGTGCAACTTAACAATATGTAAGTCACAAACCATCAATAGCATACAACTTCTTAATGAAAGATCATTGCAAGGTGTAAGGGCAATCTTACATCAACCAAAAATATTTGCTTGTTCATTTCTAATTTTCAGTCATAGTCAGATGTAGAAGAAGCCACCACACTTTTTCGTAAGCTTAGATCAAGTATCATGGTTTGGAGAATATGTTTTATAATGATTCATCCATGTCATATCTATGTTTTAGAATATTTAGATCACTGCAAATGTATAACTTGGTTTATGAACATCTTCCAAGATAATAGGCTTACACACTTTCACTTTTCTTCACTTGTGTTGGGTTTCTAGAAGTTTGTGTTAAAAGAGGAATATATATGGAGATACATTAGACCTAAGAGGACTTATTATGAGCACCATATGAAGATATTTAATTCCATTAACATCACATTTGATTAAGGGACTAATTTATACATTTGGCTTACTACACATTTCATGTGGCACGAGCTTTGCACCACATTGTAGCTACACAGATAATCTTTGAGGCTTGGGATTGCTATATATGTATTACTTATTATCATTTGAAAACATGATTGAGTGAGTGAGTGAGAAAGAGAACAAAGTTAGAGAGAAAGAGTGCAAACATGAGGGTTTGAAATGAAATTGATAATGTTGATAACACAACATGTAGGAATGTACTGAGTTTTATCTTAATAGTATAATTTCATGTTTAGTAACCAAATGAATGTGTCCTAACATGAAAGAATCCCATTGTGGTAGATTGTAATTCTTTATAATTGTGAAATCAACAAAGTTCTTGGTGTTGTTCCATGGAGTCTCCATTGTGTATGTTGTGTGTTTGATTTTTGTTGCATGGTTGGACAATAATTCATTGGATCCTGTACTCATGAATGCATCAATTCATATTAGAGAAAAAGTTTAGAGTCCTAAGAGTGGAACAGAGTGAAGGAGGAAGTTTATTCTTATTGAATTGAGTCAGCTTGCAAAGGCAACTTGTGTATAGATCATTGAGTGTGAGATAGTCATAAGGGTTTGTAAGTAGATCACCAAAACATGAGGTGGCCCATAGGAATCTTGTAAATAGAGAACCTATTGCGAGGAAGTTTACATGGTGACTATGGATAAACTGCCAAATCACACTAGATCTAGGACGTTACCAAAGAGAGGGCACAGTATTGTCAATGTCACTAGAAGAATGGAAGAGATGTATGAGATGATGAAAGCTATGTAGAACCAAATGGATGCCTTTCAACAAGACCGTAGAAGAAACCTTAACCCTAGAGTGAAGGAGAGTGATGAAGAACAAGAAGCAAGCCCTATTAAGAAGAGTGGAGGTGAAGAAGGAGAAAAGGAAGAAAGGATGTTGAGAGCCATATCAAGTATTGGTAAGAGGACTAGAGTAGAAATTCCTAATTATTTTGTTAATTTCAACCCCAAAGAGTTATTAGATTGGATAACTAATTTAGAAGAGCTCTTTGAGTACGAGGATATTGCTAATCCAAATAGGGTGAAATTTGTAAAAACTAAATTGAAAGGCCAAGCTACCATTTGGTGCAAGGAAGTTCAATTAGAGAGGAATAGAAAAGGTAAAGCTAGCATTGTTAAATGGGATAGGATGGTAGAGAAGATTAAATCCAAGTTCATTCTTGCAAACTATTATCTAGAGTTAATCAAGGAGTTGCAAAACTTGAGGTAAAGAAATATGGCAATGAAGGAACATATAGAGGAGTACTACAAGTTAACAATCTAATCTGGACATCATGATGAAGGAGCTAAGAAAGTGGTGAAATACATCAATGTTTTGAGGGAATCTATTCATGAATAGTTGGGCATGTGGAGTATCCTAACAACATAAGAAGCATATCAGTTGACCCTCACAATAGAGAAGAAATTGAATAAAAGTATTGAAGATAGATAGAACCACCAAAGAGGAAGAGAATGGATATCCTAGAGTAATAGAGTGAGATGTGATGACAAAGAGTCACACCTAAGGGGCCATAGGAGAGATATCCCATACCATAATGAAGAAATAAGATAGAATACCCACTACAAAAATAGAGATGATGGTAATTTCTACTACAAAGACATGAAAGATGGTGAAACATATTGCAATAATATATATTAGAGAGGTAGAGGAAGATATGAGAAAAATGAGGGAATAATTTTTAGAGGAACATGTTTCAAGTGTGGGGAGGAAGGACATCAAGTATTTGAGTGATGAGGAAAGAGGGTAGAAGGTAATGTAAGAACTAAATTTGTGTGTGAAATATCGCCTAGCTTGGAGGATGAACCAAAACATGGTGATACACTTATTTTGAGGAGAAATTTGAAATACGATGGCATAATAGAATAGGTACAAAGAAAGAACTTGTTCAAGACTCGATGCAAGGCTAGAGGTAAAAATTGTAAAGTTGTTGATAGTGGTAGTATAGATAACCTAGTGTTTGAGGAAATGGTTGATAAACTAGGGTTGAAGAGTTTGAGACATTTGCACCAATATAGGATTGGCTAGTTTTAGTAGGGAGACAAGATACTTGTAGAAGAATGATGTTTTGTGAGTTTCAAAATAGGATTGTACTATGATGAGGTGTTATTTGATATTGTACTAATGGATGTATGTCATTTGTTGTTGGGGAAGCATGGCAATTTGATAAGAATTTTTTATATGACAAGAGAGTTAATGCATACACTATATTGAAGAATAGCAAGAGACATAAGTTGATTCTATTGAGTGAAATAGAGAAGCATTTATCCAATAGTGTTTGAGTTTGCATAGGAGATAAACATTATGCATTGACTCTAAGGACCTGTGGAACCACAACATGTCAAAAAGCACTATAGTTACAAAGGAGATACTGTAGAAAGCTAAATGTTGGAACAAAGGTCATCAAAGGGGAGCCAACCAAAGAACAAGACTAATTTAGGATAGAGTAAGGAGCAGTGCAACTACAAAGGAATGTGGAATAGTAGAGGCTAGGGTAAGGAGTAGTGCAAAAGAGTGTGATAGTAGGGACTCAGCTGGAGAGGATCAATGACAGATGTAGAAAATAGGTTGATAAAGAGAAAAGAGACAAAGAGTTTGTGATTGAAAATAGGTCAAGAGAATGCAACACAAAATATGATTGGTGGAATAGGGTGTCAAAACCATAAAAGAGGAAGCTTGAGGAAACATCAAATATTGAAGAGGAAGGAAGCATGCATAATGGACCACTTAAGGCATACATGAAGAGATGAAAAGAAAGGGTTGAAGAAGACTCAAGATGGATTTCTAGGGTTGAGGAAAATGGTCTTGGTTTACCTCTAGTCATTAGAAAGTGAGGGACTCACTTTTCAAATAACCATCGATGTTTGATGTAGTAGCATCATAGGGTGTAAGGGTAATCTTTCATCAACCACAAATACTTACTTATTTGTTTGCATTTTTTAGTCATAGTCAATCACATAAGAAGCCACCATATTTTATCGCAAGTTTATATTAGGTATCATAGTTAGGAGAATATGTTTTATAATGATGAACATCAATGCCATATCTACGTTTCAAAAGATTTGGATCACCATAAAAGAATAGCTTGGTTTATAAACATCTTTTAGGCTAGAGGCTTACATAATTTCACTTTTCTTCACTTGTGTTGGGTTTCTAGAAGTTTGTGCCAACAAAGGAATATATATGGAGATACATTAGACCTAAGAGGACTTATGATGAGTATTGAATGAAGCTATTTCATTCCATTAATATTACATTTGATTAAGGGACATATTTACACATTTGGTTGACTACACATTTCATGTGGCATAGATATTTGCACCACCTTATAGCTAGTGTAGATCCTCTTTGAGGCTTGGGATTTCTATATACACATTAATTATGATTGTTTGAAGACATGAATGAGTGAGTGAGTGATAAAGAGAACAAAGTCAGAGAGAAAGAGTGTGAACATGAGGATGAGGGTCCAAAATGGAGTTGATAATGTTGATAGTGTGGCATGTAGAAATGTATTAAGTTTTATCCAAATAATATAATTCCATGTTTATTAATCAAATGGTTGTGGCCTAGCATGTAAGAAGCCAATTGTGGAAGATTGTAATCCTTTATAACTATGAAATCAGTAAAGTTATTGTTGTTGTTTTATAGAGTCTTTGTTGTGTATGTTGAGTGTTAAATTTTCATTGCATGGTTGGACAATCCTTCATTGGATTCTTTTCCCATGGATGCATCACTTCCCCTTCCTATTAATAATAGAAGATATACACCTAATGTGCTAGTTTCTAACTTCATCGTATCTCCATTGTTGTACAAGTATGTTTCCAATCTATTCCTTTGAAGATGTACTTCTTTGATGCAATAATGGAATCCACAATGTTGTATGATTTAGAGGTTTGGGAACCTAGATTAGGGTCTTGTGACTAGGATTGGGTTGAGATAGTTTTGATTATTATGCTTTAGCATATTATTTGGTGCAAATAGACTATTCCTCAATATATTGTCCAAATGGAATTTATCATCCAACTCATTTTCCTCGAGTGTTTCTTCAAACTTACTTGGTATATACATTGGCTTAGATCTCGAGGTGGTTTTGCTTCATCCTATAGAAGGTATACTTTTTTGGCACTCTATTCCTCATAAGAGATTTCCTCTATAGGTCCCTTTAGTCCATGTATGACAAGAAGCTTAGTATATATTGACATGTGTGTGTAACCAATTTGAAAGGTGCCTCCAAGATTTCCCCTAATGAGAAAAAGCATGGATATCTATAGAACTTGTCAAAAGGAACAATTTATTACCCCCAAGTGGTAAGATCAAGAGAAATAAATGCAACATAAATATAGTATATGTAAATATAATACTATAATATGTAATAAAAATAAAGAGATAGAGATAAAGAAGAGGCTAACTAATAATATCAGTGTACTTAGGTGGTAAATTTCAATCTAAAGAGGGTCACAAAGTGTGCCATAGGAATCAATTCTCCCATGGAACTATCCCCTGTGATGGCATGATGCACAAGTGAAGATGGAGATGGTCTATGATCATGAAACATCTATGTATGAGAAAAATGAGTGTATAAATGATGCAATTTTGATGTTATCTTTGGAGAAGTAGGAAAATATGTTATCCCTTGAGTGTCATGTATCTTAAAGCTAGATGTATGGTGGTTGATAACTCATTTTACCTAACATAGTTTTAAATATAAGAACACAATCAATAATTGTTTCATTTTCTTCATGTTTTTATTGTGATAATTATACAAATATCACATCAACCCCAATATTATGTTGAAAATGATGAACAAAAATATTTTCTAAGTGTCCAAACAATGAATAGAAGCATGAGGTAAAGAATAAAATTAAGGGAATATGCTCTCAAGCTTTGTGGAAATAATTTGGCACACAAGTGCTCATCATAAATTAATCTAAACATGTTGCTTTGAAATAAAATATGTGAGTCAATGGATCACCTTGACCATCATACATTGTAAAACTATGCACCAAAAATCTAGTTGATAAAGAATAATCCAATATGCTATATTCTAATGGATCATGTAGTAACTCATGTTAGATCATTTTTAGCAATCTTTTTTAAATCATTTAAATGGGTGTTTATATTTTTAAACTCACTCATGACTCTTGGAAAAAGGTTGGGTGGTAGATAAGAAATAATTGGAATATGAGTAGAAAATGGGGAGTGGTAGAGATTAAAGGTTTATGACTAGGAAAGGGAGGAGTGGAAGAGACATATATTACATGTTTAGTCAAATGGGGTTTGTATATAGGTTGATGCATAAGCTTGATATAGCTAGGACTATGTATGGGAATGGAAGGTGTAGCTATGGCTCTGGTATGCACCATGAGGTTTGAGAGAGGAATGATTACGAGCCATAGAAAAGGGAGGGATATCTTGATTATGATTTTGGCATGCATCAAATTAAGTGTATGGTTGACACTCTCTTGAAAGGAGATAACTCTCTCCAAGGCTTCAATTACTTGGTCTAGGATTCTAAGATAGCTTTTTTAGAGGAGATATGAATCAAAACATAAGGGGTTGTTGATTGTTTACCTAGAAAGCATGATCAATTAGTTTTCATTTGATCCAATTTTATTTGAAGGATATTTGTTTTACCTATAAAACATACCTCAACATTTGCAAGGAAGAAAACAAGAAATAAAATCTAATCTAAAATCTAAATTGAAACCCCTTGCTAAGAAAGATGAAAGAAAGATCAAAATATTTAGGGAGAGATATAAGGGATAATAATTTTACCAACCATAACAAAAATCATTGACTATTGAGAATTTTCTTCAAACATAACCAACCTCAAGCACAACTTGAATGTAAGAACAATGAAATCTTATAGGGAAATGAATCTCTTACAAACATAAGTAATCACCATAAAAGATACACATATTATAACACATTATATAGAGAAACAAATAATAATATATTTATATTTATATCTAAAAGAGAAACAAGAGGAAGTAACTACCATATACATGCATAATTATAGCCATCATTATCACTCTAGGATATACATTGAATGCTCCACATTTACTTTGTTCATAGAGAAAAATCAAATAAAATACAATAATAATTTTCTTTAATCACCAGAACTCATATTAGAAAATAGAGGGAACCCATACTCAACTAACTGAGAATTATATAGAAGGGTTCCCATCCAAATTTTCTAACCCTACTAACTAAGAACTGATTACAATATATAGTAATCCCCAAGAGACTTCAAAAATTAATTTATTTCCATAAATACTAAACAAAATTAGATTTAATCCCTTGCGGAAATCCATTATAATTAAATTATAAAGAAATAATTGGTCCCAAATTGCTCCATGCTCATTAAAAATCTAGTTTATGTCAAGGAATTTAATGATTTTGCCATGATTTTTATCATCCAAGTAAGGAATATGAGTAGTATGTGTCTCATCATACCTCTAGTTTGATTTGTACAAGATCAAAAAACTAATAATCATAGATTCCAATGACATCATCTTAATTTACATCTCTAGCAGTAATGACCTACTTCAGTTTCCCTATCTAAAATATGATTTTGTCTTTGTTGATGTCCTCTAGCTTCATACACATGATAGACAATATTAAATCCTAAGGTAATTAATATTACTAAAGATATTAAAATAAGATTTGGCTAAACCATATTTTCCTTAGGATTAAATTAAATAATAAATGTAGACCTAATTTGATGGAAAAAAGATAAAATGAAATTTTATTTATTTTCTTAGGTAGATTCTGTAACGTCATAAATTGTGTTCTCTCACAATTTCATGTTACGTTTGGTACTCACTTTGGTGTCCATTCCTTTAGCATGTTTTAGGATCATTTATAGCCTTTGCCTTACCCTTGACCCATGAGATGTGCCTTTGCACTACTTTGACCCTTTCTGCTTATCATGTTCAAAAACCATAAAAGTGCCAAAATCCTGGCTCTATCCCAAGTTGACTACACCTTTCAAGAACTGGATTTGCAAAGACTCTACCACTTAGCATGGATGTCTATGCCATGTGCAGATGCCCCAAAAGCCTATGTTAGTCTTGCGATCATTTTTAGAAGTTGTCTTTCTACTTGCACGATTCGTTGAGTTTTTCTTAATGCTTATCTGTGCCCAAACAACTCCTTTCCCTAATTTTTCACCTTTGCCTTCTCTATTTAAGCAAGTAGTTTTTCCATTGCAAAGGATCAATTATTTTTCATAGCCAAGCTCTACTGAAATAAAGATTAAACACATGTAGTAGCAAAACTTCATCTAAATCAACACTCACCATCATCATACTCTAGCTATTGTTCACTTCCTTGCCCTATTGTATTTATTGTTTGTTGTTAATCATTGAAAATGTTAGATTAATCATATTTATTTTACATATCTTATCAAATCTTACTGTCGTTGCTCAAACAATTCTAGACGCACTTAGAATTAGAGCACACACTTTTTATATCAATTTATCAATCTATATATCTGGTTGTCGTTGAGGTGGAAACACCAAAAACAAAGTTTGACTAAAGCAAACTCCTATATAGCCCAACCCTCTCTCTCATTTGTGCATTTGTAGGTTTTTTTAGGAAGCTCAGTGGTGGGAGGAAGGACTGAAAATACTAGTATGAGAGCTGGGATCAAAAATCTATGCAATACCCATGTTGTACAGACTACAACGTGGTGCATAGACATCCTCGTGGAATGTTGTCACCCTAGATAGTGAGGCTATCCATCTGGTGCCAAGTTCCTTACCAATTTTTCATTTCATTTATGTACTTCATTTCTCAAAATTCTATTTACAACTATTCATTTTTGTTAAAACATAAAGTGGTTCTGTAGACATAGATTTTATCTTAGACATTAGCTAACAAAACCCTAATGTAATGTTAATGAAAAGCTCCCTTAATTGATATGTTCAGTTGAGGAGTAGTTTTTCCTACAGCACATTTTGGTGAACCCGACTGTTCAACTTATAGCACCTTCTTTTTTCCTTCAAGTTTCTTTCAAAATTAGGAAACAAAATTTTTCTTTCCTGAAAGAAAATTTTCGGGGCACTGCCCCAAACCCTGGCCTTTAGCTAGATCTGTCAATACATCTATTAATTCTTCTCCTTCTATTTTTCTAAATTAGCATGTTCTCTTCTTTTCTTACATCACTTTTCAACTTTGCTCAAAGGGTTCGTGAAAGTGATGTTCCATTCAATGCATGTGATGGTGACTTAGCTCTTCCTATGTTAGTTTATTCTTTTGATCCCTCTCCTAAGATTCATCATACTTATGAGGATATTTTGGCACAAGAGGATGAGATCATAGATACTTTTCTTAATATTACTCTACCTTCTCTTCATTTCAATGCTCTCCCTTCTAGAGATGAAGCAATAGTATATGAAGAGCCTCATCTCACATTGAATCCCTCGTGAATAGATGTTCAACATACTACTTATCTTACATCATGTATTTCTCAAGTGGATAATAATGTTAATTCAATCATTGTTAATCGACTTATCCCACCTGCTAAGGGGATTTTGGATAAGTACATTAATGCTCAAAATATCTCTTATATTCCTAAAATCATTGTGCATAGGGTGCCTGATCCGCCCCCACTTTCACGTCTTGTGATCACTATTTGGGGAATTCTTGACAATCCTTGACCTTTGAATTACTTTTTAGAGATTGCTAAGTCTATAATTCAAAATGTGTATGTGGATCCTCACTACCATATAGTAGTTCACACATATAATACTCAGTGAAATAAAAAAGATACTCCTGTCCCTATTTCCCTTCCACCACCTCCTTATCTTTCTACTAATATCACTTTCCATTTCTCTAAACTCCCTTCTACTGAAGTTCAGAAGAAAAATGATTCTCTTATGATTATTGTAACTATAAAATTGACTAGGATTAAGAGAACCCTTATTTACAATGGTTCTAGTCTTAATGTCTACAATTTAGACCTCATTAATCATCTTGAAATCGATGTATCTTCTATTTCTACTTCAAACATATTCATAAAAGGTTTTGATAATGCAGCTCACTCAGCTTTAGACACTATCACATTGCCTATTATGTTAGGCCCCATTACATTACCTATGTTGCAAGTATGTGCAATTAGTGTTGTCATTAATGTCAACAAGCTTGTGTTGTCATTGGTGTCAACTGTATGAGCCAGAGAATATTGCACGAGTGTAAGCAGTTGACATTGAGTTTATGTTGTATCTGATAATGAGGAAGTGCTAAAGATGTTGTTGATATATTTTTGGTGCTTGGTTTCCAAGTGTTTTTGAGAAAATTTGAATAATAGAGGAAATAGTGTGTTGTAAAGGTGTTCTGGCATACAGAGAGGTGTTATGGTTCTGCTCCGCATTTTTTCTATGTTGAAGATCTGCTCATGTGGTTTGGATATGGTGATAAGAGGTGTTTAGAGGTACTACATTTAGACTTTGGCATGTTGGATCATTTTGTAGAGGAAGGTGTGTTCACCAGTGTGTGAACTGTGTATTGTAGAGGTGTCTGGGAGAAAGGTTTTTTCTCCGCATTTCTCCACAGAGTGGTCTTAGGTCTTTCAATTCTAGAAGTGTGTTTGTAAGGTCCATATCTATCTTCAGTTGAAGTTGTTTGTGGTTTGTTACCCCGTAAGCTGATTTCTTAAGTTGTAGTGTATGTTAGAGATGCTTGAATGAACTGGATGCGTACTTTCTTCAGGTGAAAGTTTTTGCGGAGGAATTTTTTAAACTTCAAGATGTTTGTGGGATGTTCTAGATTGTGTTCAAGCATGGTGTGTGGTCTATGAGTCATATTTGGTTTTGAGGAAGCGTGCACTTAAATATTTATGGTGTTAACATAGGTTCGGCTGACCTTTGGGTGTTTACACTAATTACAGATTTGCTTCGATGATTGTGGAAGCATGGTGTGGTGTGCATGAATGGATTTAGGTCCAAGCTAAGGTGTGTTGTGGTTCGCCTTCATTCCTTTCCATTGCAGGAATGTTTTGGTGCCGACCTAATTTGAATTTACATGGTGAAGGTGTATTGCCAACCTTGGAGAATGCTTTCAAGGTTGAAGATGGTATAAATAAGTGTTGAGTTGTTGAGGTAGAAGTATGCATGCATATGAGATGTGAATAATAGTGTGGTAGGGTGTGATGTGTAGTGCAAGCTGGGTAAAAGCAAGAATTTGGGTCCACATATAGGGGAAGTGTCGTGCAAAATAAAATCTCGACAAGAACAGGTACCTATTTTAAAGAAAACGGGTACCCATTTAGGAACGGGCACCCAAGCCCAGAATGGGTACCCATTTTGTTTTATAGAATGGGTACCTATTTTAAAATGCGTACCCATTTTATTTTTTATTATTTTTAGAAGGACCCATTTTGTTTTTATTGTTTTTTAGAACGGGTACCCGTTTCTAAAATTTTGAATTTCACACCCACGCTTTTGGTTTGGTTTTAGGCTTGGGAAAGCCATGGGTAGCCGACCTTGAGCCTTGGACCTGCAAGTATTTGTCTAAGTACAGAATAGGAGGAAAGATTGACTTTACCTATATGGCTGACGACATTTTTTTCTAAATTTTTTTACGAAATTAAAACTCATTACAGATGACAATGTCTAGTTTTCAAATATATAATTTTTTTTATTGGACTTGTTTTTCTATTTATTATTTACTTTATGAGCAAACTAGTCCAAAAACTTGAAATGACAGGTGTTTGTATTTTTTAATAACTTTTAATTTTTAATTTTTTAAAAAAAATTATATGTCATCAATCTACACATCATTCTTTACACAATAAAAAAAAAATCATTTTATGATTAGTTTTGCTCAAATTAATGTTGGTCATACATGAGGGGTATTCAAAAACAATAATTAGGGCCAATAAAAAAATAATAAAAAAATATATATTTGGAAAAAAATTCTAAAAAATTATTCTCATCAAATTTCACTATACTACACATCTTTTCCCAAAAGGATTTAGAAAAATATTTTTATTTAGGTCAAATTATGTTGGCCATACATGTGCATGGTATGGTTAAAAAAAGTGACTTTTAAACAGTGGTTTTTAGAAATGCCTATTGAAAATCAATTTGTATCATCTGGGTATTAAAATAAATTAATATTTGGAAACTAGACTCTGAGTACTACATTTCATATTACTAACTTTTTCCAAGATTCAATCTTTAACTGCCTCAAATGTTTAGGTCAAATGTGGCAAATTCTGAAAATCAGGGAAAATACTTCCACTTTTTGGCCAAAAAGTGGACCCAACTTCTTGCACTGACCCAACTTTCATGTGTTAGATTACTGGATGCAGTGAGTAGGTGTCTACAATTCTTTAGTATGACTGCGATGGTGTTGATGATGTTGTGGTGGACTTCTTTGTTGCATTGAGATGATTTTCTCATTGTAACATTCTTCTCTATCTTCTTTCATGTTCTGGGAGTGAGCCTTTCTTTTGGTAGTGAGCCTTTCTTTTGGGAAGTGAGCCCTCTGACAGTGAGCCCTATTGTAATCGGTGTTGATATTACTTTATGTTGTGAGATAATTCTCACCGTGGTTTTCCCTTCTTGGGTTTTCCACGTAAATCTGGTGTCTCCTTGTGTATGTTGTTGATTTGGTTCAGTTTTTGTTATTTGTTTCCATGATTAATCATCTTAATAGTTTAAGGGTTAATTGAATTAATGTGGATCTAAATATGTCTAAGAGTTTTAGAATTATAAGTTACAACTGATTCACCCCCCTCTTAGTTGTCTTGTGCAATCAACAACCTACTGAATTTCATGTCATGTAGGAGAATTTTTATTATAATCTTCTCCTTGGTAGACCGTGGATTCATGCCATGGGTGTTGTTTCATCTACCCTTCATCAATCTCTTAAATTTATTTATAATGGTAAAGTGCATAAGGTAAGTGTTGATATGAGCCCCTTTCAATACTGTCAACAAGCTGAACTCAGTCACGAGAAGCCTACCTTTTATTCTCTTCATAATTTTATACCATCTACAACAAATTCTCAAACACCATCATCACCCTATTGATTATGATGTTCCTTCCTCATATAATGAATGTCTTGTTGATGATTGGGGCTCCTTAGACTTCACCCCCCATAGGCTTGATGAATACAAGGTTGACCCTTCTCACTCTGACATTCCTTTATTCAACAAGAATCTACATTCTAGTATTAGAATCATACCTCTTCTCATGTGAACTTTGCTACCGCTTCTCTTCCAAAATGTGCCTACACATCTCATTTAAACAAGGCTAGTGATGTTGATTCTCCTCCACTTTTTCATTTGGATACATGTTACGGGCTCAGATACAAAATTCTTTCTAAGCACATGAAACAAGGAGTTAAGGTCCTTGTGGCACCTACACGGCACTTACCTTCTACAATGGGTTTAGGTTGCTGGCCTTCTCTTCTATCTACATCCCCTCCTCCATTATCTGAGGTCTCTACAGTCTCTTCTTTTTAGAAATCAAACCTTTCGCCATAATAAAAAGGGTTGCTTCCTACTCCATATTTTCTATCTAAACAATAGTGTATTTTGTTGAGGCTTCTCAAATCCCACTTGATCACTCTTCCTCTTCCTACACGCAAAAAGTTTCCTAAACATATTCAATCAACACTTCCTTTCTGTACATATCATCGAATGCTTGGCTATTCCACTAGTGAATGTCAAGCCTTGAAAGATGCGGGTGCTCTCACTCTTCTATCTAATAAAGTACCTGTCTCTTCTCTACATGACAAGTGATATCGAGCATGGTCTCTATCCATTTCATTGTTCTTCTTCTATTTTTTCATGAGACTATTGTGTTGCTACCCACTATGTGGCATTTGTAGCTTTCTTTGTTTTCTCATTTCCATTCATGGTGGTACAATTTCACGTGCAACCATACTTCATTTTTGGTAATGAGATAATATTCCTTTTCATGGTTGTCCTCACCATATTCTAGGGGTAGAGACAACTTGTTCTCTAGGGGCATGCATTCTTTTTTAGGATCTCCCCTCTTCTTTCTTCCCCTTTTCTTTACCTTAAAATATTTGCATATTATACATGCCAATATTTTGAGGGGGCATATATTCTCCTCACATGTGCATCCATACATGCACCCTTGTTTATTCACACCCCCTGAGGTGTAGCTTATTAATTCACCCCCTGAGGTGTAGCTTATCAATTCACCCCCTAAGGTGTTGTGTATTAATTCACCACCTTGTGGCATTTATTTAATGCTCCCTAAAGCATTCACCCCTTGTGGTGTTGGTGTTTGATATGCTCCTTGAGGTCTTGGTGTTTGATACACTCCCTGAGGAATTGGTGTTTGATATGCTCCTTGAGGTGTTGGTTTTTGTTATGCTCCCTGAGGCGTTGGTAGTATATGATCACCTAGCATAATGCAACTTACTAGTTTTTGATCCATGTAGTCTATGAGCCACCTAGCATAATGCAGCTTGCTAGTCCATGTGCTTCATATGACTTACCTTTTTACACTCATGGTCACCTATCATAATGAAACTGGCTAGTCCTTAATGCATGAGGGTATTGTTATTTGCATGACTCCTAGTGATAGAGAAAGCTAGTGTTTAAGTCATGGACTCTTCTTCATTCTTATTGATTGCTTCCCTGCAGTGTATACTTTAAGAAACGACCTCTTGAAAATTATATAGAATCCCTAGTGAATCCACTACAAAGAAGCATAATATCCTAGGTGATTTTCTTTTAAATTGGAAATAAAATTTTAGAGTGGATGGGAAATTTTTCTTTATATGATGTTTTTACAATTTAATGACTAATTTTTTCTAATAATATATGACTTTTATAGTGACTCAATGTCTAAATTTTCTATCAATATATGAATTTTAAACAAAGATGTTGAAATGGGGTGAGTATATAAATTGAAAAATAGCCCCTAATAAATGAGGAGATTAGGGTCCTAATTTTTATTTATAATAGTGTGATATGTGTCTATCCTAAAGAATTAAAGTTTTTGAAGTGAGGCAATTTTATTTTATGACCAAGGAAAATCTATCAAATATGGGAAAATTGGACACTTCTAAAGAACCAAAAAATAGCCAATTTTGGGGGATAGAAATGGAAAAAATAGCCAATTTGTGACATATGGCCACTAAAAAATTCCTTGTTTCCCTATCTATTTGTATGTCTTCTCTCCTTGGAGCAATCGATTGACTCATTATATTCTTCTATCTCTGTTTAAGAATTCCTCTATTTGTTGATTTTCTTTATTTTTGTTGCATTTTGGCGACAACACATTGTATTGAGACAACCTTTTACATTGAGGTCTCTTTCACTTTGTTGACTTAGAATTTTTCTTTGTTTGATGTGTTTTTCTCTCCTCTATGTATATGTTGTTTAGGTTCATACATATATGTTTGTGATGTTCTAACATAGTGGTTTTGCAGGTTTATGCTCTAACACTATTGTCTTGCAAGTTTTTGTTGTCTAATGTATTTGTTTTGTAGGTTCTCAACCTAGGGGATTTATTCCTCCACTTGAAGAGCTCTGTATCCTCTACAATATCCTTTTGGGTATCCTTCTCATTCTTATTTATTTTTAGTACTTTCTTTCCTCTACTTTAGCATGCATATGCACTTAGTGTCATATGCCTACTAAAGTGGGGGATAAATGTAACATCGTAAATTATGCTCACTCACAATTTCATGTTACATTTGGTACTCACTTTGGTGTCCATTCCTTTAGCATGTTTTAGGGTCATTTCTAGCCTTAGCCTTACCCTCGAGGCACGAGATGTGCCTTTACATTGCTTTGACCCTTTCTACTTATCATGTTCAAAAATCATAAAAGTGCCAAAATCTTGGCTCTGTCCCAAGTTGAATACACCTTTCGAGAACTAGAATTGAAAAGACTAGATAGTAGTTAGCATGGACATTTGTGCCACACACAGATGTCCTGAAAGCCTCTGCCAGTCTTGTGTTCATTTTTGGAAGTTACCTTTCTACTGACGTGACTCACTGAGATTTTCTTAATGCTCATCCACGCCCAAATGACTCCTTTCCCTAATTTTTCACCTTTTCCTTCTCTATTTAAGCAAGTAGTTTTTCCATTGCAAATAATCGATTATTTTTCATAGTGAAGCTCTATTTAAATAAAGATTGAACTCACATACTAGAAAAACTAGATGTCAAAATCAACATTCACCATCATCATACTCTATCTATTGTTCACTCCCTTGCTCAATTGTATTTATTTTTTGTTGTTAATCATTGCAATTATATTAATCATATTTCTTTTACACATCTTATCAAATCTTGCTTGTCACTACTCAAACAATTCTAGATGCACTTAGAATTAGAGAACACACTTTTTATATCAATTTATCAATCTATATATTTGGTTTTTGTTGAGGTAAAAACACTAAAAAAAGGGTTTGACTAAGGCAAAATCCTATACAGCCCAACCCTCTCTCTCATCTATGCATTTGCAAGTTTTTTCAGGAAGCTCGGTGGCAGGAGAAAGGACTTAAAAGATTGGCATGAGAACTAGGATCACAAATCTATATAGTACCCGTGTAGAATAGACTATAATGCAGTGTGCAAACATTCTCGCAGTATGCTGTCATCCTGGACAGCGAGGTTGTCCTCCTAGTGCCAAGTTCCTTTATCATTTTGTCATTTCATTTCTGTACTTCATTTCTCAAAATTCTAATTACAACTATTTATATATGTTAAAACATAAAATGGTTATGTAGACATAGATTTTATCTAAGACATTAGCTAACAGAAACCTTATAATGTAATGTTAGTGAAAAGCTCCCTTTATTAATATGTTCAGTTGAGGAGTAGTTTTTCCTACATCACAAATTATTCTATATTGGGTTCTTCACCTAATTTTCTAATATAAAGTAGGTGTCAAATTTATCATAGGAGTAGTCATACATGTCATACAACTAAGTGGTACATGGTAGAAAGTTTGCCAACATTAGGTTCCAAGTGACAACCTCAAGTTTAGTCAAGTTATTGAAGTCTATTTAATCAGGCATTGTCATGTCAAATAGGTTTATAAGGGCCCAATAGGGGTCAACTTTCATAGTTAGGAGCCTCCACTTGGTCAAATTCATCATCATGTCTATTTTATAAAAGGTAAGATCAACACTTTACAACTCCCACTCAAGTAAGGATTAATATGAAAATAGTGCTACTCTTCCCATGGTTTTAACAAGCTATCTAGACTTATCCTAGTGGTTTCCAAAACATATGCTGACAACCCCATGGGTGGCACAAATTCCAACACCCCATTTAGACTAATTTGCAATATGATAAGGTTTTTTCTTGCATATTCCAACAACCCATTATAAGGTCAAAAATTACCCAATTTGTGATTTTTCCTTAGATTCTTTGCCCATTTTAGAGATCACTCCCTTAGGTGTGTTCTAGGTTCATTTATCCTAAATTATAGCCATATACCATATTTATACCATGTTCTAGATTGATGTGCAAGGACCTCTAGACTACTTTCCACATCAATTTTTGTTTTCTAACTATTGGGCCAAAATTCAAACTAAGGACACAAATCATTCAGTTGTTGTTTTAGACAAAACTCACTTGGACATTAGAGCCCCATTTTTCCCTATTCAATTCAAATTATGGAGTCATGAATACCCTAACCCATCTCACCTCAAATAGATGAATTAGAATCCCTTTTGACATAAAGCCCTATTTTTCCCATTTTGAACATAACTCATAATTGACATCTCCAATTCATAAGTAACTCAAAAAGTATTTGCAACTCTTATCTATAGCAAGTTATTAAGTGTTAGAAACCACATTTGAAGCATATCCTACAAGTCTTGTTCCCCATTAGCACTCCTCCATCCTTCCCTTGTGATTCCCCATTATTCTTCCTTACATTTCGTCCCTTTGTTTTTCATATTCCCAATTACCCTTCCAAAGAACCTTAAAGTTCCCTATTTCCCCCTCACACATCCTTTAATTTCTCTATTTCTAGATTCAACCTTCAAGGAATTTCATATCCCACGTATTCCTCATACACATAACAAAGTGAGTCCCCTAGGGGTTTCTCTTATCACAATTATTTTCATAGATTACCTTAGCATATCTCATTGTCAATTGCACACACTCATATTCTCTCTTGGCTAAGTTGTTGAAGGTTGAAACAAATCATAAAGGGGCTTGACTAAGGCAATCTCCTAAAAACCCTAACCAATTTTCATGTTCCTAGATTTGGTGGAGAATATCTACATATTCAAAGCAATTGTAGGTGGTCTACATGTAGATTTGGAGTCTACATAGGCATAACAACATTTATTAAGAGTTGTAGAGTAGTACCAGATACAAGGCTCTAGTGCACCCCAATGTATTTCTACCCATTAGAGTGCCTTAATGACTTTTTGTCTACATGAGTTCCTTCCCCTAACATCTCTACATAGTCCATTTTCAGAGGTCTCTAGTGTCCAAGGTCCATCTCTAGAATTTGCACTAGTGCTCAACATTAGCTCTAGTGTTCGCATGAGCACCCAACACAATGTATTTTTCCCTAGTTGCTTACATTTATATATTCTCAACTCTAGTTATAATTTATTTTAATTAATAAAGAGTACATATTTTTCTTTCTATTCTACATCAATAGTATAATTTAAATTAATCAACTTGCCCAATATGTGTGGGGTGCCCAAACTCATCTTTAGCCAAGTTAACTACCCTATTTTAACTCCACACAACATGCCAAATATCATGAGATTTCACTTATCCAAATGAAGTGTCCTAATCCACATGATGAGTTATTTTTACATATTTACAAGTTAATGATTAACTAATTTGCCCCATGCCTAAATAACCTACTAACATTAAATACATTGCTTATACAAAATATATAACACCTTTCCAACAATTATAAATGAAAATGAACTATATATATATCCCAACAATTTTCATTCATAATTGACTCTTAAATCTATATATATCTATACATTCTATATCCATCGTGAACGGAAAAAAAACCTTCCACTCTGGATGTTAATGTGGAATGGTTTGTGGATGTGACCATCGATATTAAAGAGCAAGGCTTGTTATGATTGTCAATGGTAGACTAACAATTTAAAGATATCATACCCTTTTAGAGGGGTCTTACATTGATTGTCGATGCAAATAGTTCAACCATTTGAATGGTCTATTGTCTTTGGACTCTCACCAAATCGCAAGGTGATTGGTATGGCATCAACCCCCACACAACAAACGAAATAATTGCCATGGACCCATTGCTTGAAACTCCTTTCCTTCGTAATCCTTAAACTAGGCCATATAACACGATTTTCAAAAATGTTGTAGTTGTCAATGATTTCGATAAAGCCAAAATTATGGGGAGCTTAAGGGTTCATCTACTAATGAAAAAGCACGGGATGAAATCAAACATATTACTAAAAATATTGCATATGATTTCGATATCTCAATTACTCCTAGTGTTTTATAGAAAATGAGGAAAGGTATTACTAATTTTAAGGAGTGACTCCATTTAGTGAGAACATATAAATAAATTGATTTCAAAGATTAATAACCATAAAATTCCTTCGAATAGAGTGGTAATGGTAATGGTATGGTTTAGACAACTACTTTTAAAGGTTTATAGAAAACTTGGTCTCTTCATAAATCCTTTAATACAAGGATTAGTTAGAGATGGAAGACCTTAACTAGTACTATAATCATATAGGAAGATAACTTTTGAAATTAAGATGTATGATATTGGTAACAAGTTGACAAGGTTGATTGTGCTTTTAAAGATAAACATGTAATTATGTTATTTACAATTGGATAAGAAGTACTATTGTAATAATCTTTATCACAATATGATTAGGAGAATTAGCCATTCAATTTAATTTAATTTATGTAGTAATGTCTACGGAAGACTAAAATTGATTCATAGGACTAAAAGCGATAATGCATAGAAGACAAGTAGAGTGCATGTGCACATCCCAAGAAATACAAAAACATAGAGAAAACAATATAAGAAGGGAAAAATAAGTTCCATAAATGATCCTTAAAGGTCTCAGATATCAATTTTGACATTCAGAGCCATAAAACAATGTGTGATAGATGTGAGACCATAGGGGTCAGTAGGTTTGTGACACCTCATAGATCTGCTATATGAAAATGAAAGTTGGCCAGGGGCCTCTTCGTACTAAAGTGAGGGAGCTAGAAATAGGGAGCAATCAATATAGTATGATTCCCTTTGGTAGACATGCCTCTATAAAGTTGTCAATGAAGGTCAAACATCTCCTGCAAGAAGAAAGCCAAACATCTTTGTTCCTCATAATCCATGAGAGCCTAGAAAGAACCAAGAGACTCTTTGAAGAGACAAAAAAATTGTCTTATAATCGCATAATAGGGAAAGCATCTAAATACAAAATGTTCCTTAGTCTATGGCTCTATGGATTATATATGAGAAATATGATGCTCCTGAGGAATATGGTTGTACATCTCAATGTAAAGATAGTGGGAACAAACTCTAAGTTAGAGAAGAGGAACCTATAAGCTACAAGGTAGCTAGAGTCTAATATATCTTGGGGAGAAGATGAGTCCATCACCAAGCTAGAGATATGGATCTGAGTACCATTGAAGTTTTGAAGATAGTGGGTCTCTAGGTGCATTCTATATGGATTGGAGCTAGGCTATATAAATTTCAATTTGAATAACCTTGTTTATCTCCCCCTTGGAGAGATTAGGATCATTCACTAAAAATCTTTTTCATAGTGGCCTAGCAAAATCAAAGTCAATGAGGTGCAACGAGGAGGAGGCTTTTACATACTTAAAAGACTTGAAAACTAATGACATGCCGACACCATGGAGGATTTAAGAGGAAGAAATGGATACCTAAGATGACCAATTTGGCAAGTGGCCATTAGTCTAAACCTATGTATCATAGTCACCATATGGAATGCTATTGAAGTATAATGAGAGTTGTTCAAATTTTACAAAGATGATGGCTTGAAGGATTGATCTTCTAACACGAATATGTTTAGTTAGCATTATAAGCAATACTCTCTTTATCTAATTTTGATCCATAGGCTTAAGGTATGAACCCCAAATCTCACAATCATACACGAGAGTAGGAATGGCTAGTGAGTGAAATAGGTGGATCTTCATATAAATGTCCTAAAACTAAACCTAAAATTATTATTTTTCAAGGGTGATAAGAGCAACATATTTCTTACATAGTCTTGACTTAGTAGCTAGAGTTAAGCTAAAACATGGGCTAGAGAAGAGGACCCCAAGCAGATATAACCTCAACCTTCTCATCTCTATAACTATGAATCACCTCACATGCTTCCTTTTTGGAAATGTTGAAAGCCATAACTTTCATTTTCCTCAAATCAACTTAAAGTTGATGGTTATCACAAAATGCTTAGCTAAAATATCAAGTTGTCTCTAGAGACCCCTCATTGAGTGAGACATCAAAATATATCATCTACAAATAGGAGAATAGCAATGGAGACTTTGAAGAGTAAACAACCATCTAATTGAACCTAGTGTATTTGATACGATTTCCTAAATATAGGGATGTATGACCTCCTAAAAACTAAATAAATTAACTAAATGAAACTAACCTATTTTTAAATTAAGTTCTTTTATATTTAGAATCTAAATTAAAGCATAATAAATTATTGTAAGCATGTTTTATATTGTAAAGTAAAGAACATTGAGGATGATGAGGTTGAACGTAGAAAAGTAAATGCAAGAGGGAAGGGATTATAATTGCTTACTCAAGAGGGAAGGGATTATAATGGCTTAGTCAATTTAGCAATGGATGTTTCTTGCTCTTTATTTTGGATTGGTCTAGGTCTAGAAGTTACATCGAAATGTTTGCATGTACGTCCTTGAGCTCTATATCAGTTGGATGCTATTGTGTGTAGTCATGTTCTATTTGGCACAATCTCATGCATCCAACTACAATCCCATCCTTTAGCTATGGAAATGTCTGATACGATTGTGTTCATGTCCTCTATAAACATATAATCAGTTACCTATAACATAACTTGACTATCTAGTTGGGTCATATCATAGGCACCTATAGGAACTTGTCCTATGGTGTAGAAGTGTCTAACTTCCCCCTTTATAACTTGGTCAAGTCCCATAAATAGATTTGAAAAGTTGGAGGTTGGACCTTAGAAGGGAAGTAAAATGAGTAGGTGATCTAGTGTAGTATCAATGTAGGTGTGGGAATGGAGTGTTTCTTAAGATTTTGGTTTCTAATGTGTTATGGGTGTGTGTACTATTGTGTTTTTCATGTAGAAGTTTGCTATTACTTCTAGGTGTGTGTGCTTTCTTCCTCTTCTAACTTCATTCCTTAATTCCTTATCTATTAAGCATAATCTGATCATTAATGGTTGTTTGGGCATGAGGTAAGATTGACATGTAGAGTAAAGTGGAAAAGCACGAGACAAAATAGGAAAATAAAAATTTTAACTTTTGTAGATGCAAAAGTGCATGGACCCATTCAGAGGGCAAGACTGTAGCACAATATAATCTAGGGTGGTGGAACGACAGGGAGTGAAAATGGGCAAGGCGTTTAGGTCTATAAAGAGTTAGTGTGAAATGGAGTGTGGATTTTAGGATAGTTTAAGGTGCCAAATAATCATAAACTAAACATGGTTATACTTATTGAACGAGACACTAAGAGTAAGTATTAAATGAGAAGAAAATATTAAAATATACACTTTTCATCTGTATATCTCCATAGATATTAATATCATAAACCTTTTTCAAATTTAAAATAATCATTATTATTTATGTTTACACAATTACAATAATGGGATGAGTAATGTTCCATATCAAAAACATCTTTATGTGATTTCACAATCAAAGGCACTAATATCTGTGTATATATGTGTATATTATACCCTTGAAAAGAATAATTTAATTACATAAAAAGTTGTGTAATGGTAAATTAAATATATTTGAATGCAAGTGACCTGGATTCAAATCTAATTATTACTATATGATAAAGTGCACACATAATGTCTATTTAAGTGGTAAAAACAATTAACATTTTAAAATTTAAAATTTAAAATTTTAGACAACACAATAATTAATGTGTTAAACTGAGTGAAACATCACATCTAATATAATATGTAGTTTTTAGGTTATTATGAGAAACATTATTTTGACATATAGATTTCTCTAATGTAATTATTAAAAAAAGTATTTTATCATTTAATAAGATATATAATTTTATTGAAGGGTTGTAAATTAATTGGTGAGGATGATGGTATGTTTTTTGATTGCAACATCCATTAAGGTCCAAATCTCTTGATTGAATGTACGATTGAACCAGGTTCAACCCATGAGTGACTTTGAAGAACTGGTTCCCCTATAGATTCGAACTTATGACATCTAAAATAAAATTCAATTTTTTTCACTTTGTCGAAAGAGATACCTTTGATTGTAACATCTAGACTAAAAGATAAAGAGAGGGACAAAATAATGCATATGGGAAAAGGGAGTCCCTTAATTTATGGGCTTACATCTCTTTGACAACAACACAACTAAATTTCCTTGGTTCATTGAAGTTGAATCATTATACAAACCTAATTATTGTGAGATATGATTTTCATCCGTAGACATGGACACTTCCTTAAATGCCCCACACGGACTATTGACAATTGTGAAAATAATGTATACACGGACTGCAATCTCGTGATGAACGGGACTTGAATGGTAGTAGAGATTTTAGAAGAAAAATAAATAAAAAGTACTAAAATATTTACTATTAAGAAAGGTGAAGTAGGAAATTTTGATATGGATTTTTTTTTTAAATTGAAGAGAGTAAACACTGTATTTTTGTTTCTTCTTGACAGGGCTATTATTGTAATTGTTCAGTTATTAATTTTTGTATTTTAAGTACTTGTAATTTATAATTTTGTTTTTTATTATTAAATTTTATTGTAATGCTTAAAATATGAAAATGTGGAATTTTTAATAAATAATAATAAAGAAATCATTGAAATATTTTTAGTCTCGAATTTTAAAGTATAATAAAACTAAATTTTTTATACCTACCTTGTCAATAATTGTTGAATATGTGTTGTACTATTCTCAAATACCTATCCATTGTACCTTGTTTATATAAGGATTAGGTGTAAAGATAATAATATTTTCTTATTTGTGATATATATATTTTATCCTTTAATTTTTTGGGTTAATGTATTCAATAAGATTTGTTTTAAATTTTTTTCATGCCAAATAACTTTATGAATAAAATAATAGTTATGTTTATTGTGTTAAATTTGTTGTAGATAGAAATCTAATCTTGTTTTTAAAGTGTTAGACTAAGATTTGATTCTTCATTAACTTTTTTTGTAATCAAAAAATATTTTTGAATAAAATAATAACCAATTAACATCTTAGAAGAATTGTAAGGAAAAAAATGTCTGTGTCAATAAGCTTAACCTTTTTTATTTACGCTTTTACATACTCTATTCTTAATTCTTGAGACATATTTCTTAATGAATATGAGTGCTAAGTCACTTTTGAGTTGGCCATAAAGATGTAGAAAAGTTACATGTCACATCATCATAAATTAAAGTCTAAAGAATTATAGTAAGTGGAGTAAAAAAGAGGAAAGCATATAAGGAAATTGTTATAAGTGGAGGAAAAAAGAGGAAAGCACATAAGTAAATAAATTGTTTTGGTGGAGGAAAAAAGAGGAAAATGCATAAGTAAATTGTCAAGTGGAAGAATAAGAGGAAAACACATAAGCATTGTTTAAGTAAAAAAAAAAAGAAAAAAGCAGATAAGTAATTTGTTTAAGTGGAACAAAAAATAGAAAAGCACATAAGTAAATAAATTGTTTTGGTGGAGGAAAAAAGAGGAAAATGCATAAGTAATTTGTCAAGTGGAAGAACAAGAGGAAAACACATAAGCATTGTTTAAGTAAAAAAAGAAGAAGAAAAAAGCATATAAGTAATTTGTTTAAGTGGAACAAAAAATAGAAAAGCAAATAAGTAAATTGTCTAAGTGGGAGAAAAAGAGGAAAGCACATAAGTAACTTTTTTAAGTAGAGGAAAAAAGAAGAAAACACATAAAAAATTTGTCTAGATGGTTTGATTGGAGTGAATATAGTTGACATTAGAGGAGTTTTGCACTATAAACAAATTACCATTATGTAATGATGCTATGAAATTGACAATGTTTTGTTGTTGGATGAAGTCAATTAATAAGTGGTTATCTAAATTAATGAATGGTTTAACACCTTAAAAACTATATCTATTAGAACTTAATAAGTTTCTCTAAAATTAAGAGTTCAAATCATGAGGCATGTTAGGTTGCTTTTGTGAATACAGTGATTATATAGGAACATGGCCACATGTAGATTATTAGGACATGCTATTCTATTTTGATTAAGGAGATACTCTAAATATATGATTTGAATCAAGTGTATGTCTTTGCTGTTTAAATTATATAACTAGATAGTAACTAATATTATAGAAGATATAAAAATGTGTAAACTATTAATACACCAAATCTAGTGATTATTAGTAAGGATGAATTTGGTTTAATGGTGCCAATAACATTGATGAATTTTTACTTCATAGACCAATTGCCACTACTACAAGTAAAGAAAATGGTTATGTCCTTTCAAACCTAATTTGAATGTTAGTCATTGTAGAAAATGCATATTATATAAGTAAAATCACCACCATTATCATCTCTTCTTGCATTCTCGACACCCGTATAATATATTAGTAATAATAGGTTGATTAATTTACACTAGTGTAATGTCATAATAAAAATTAGTTTGAACATTAGATCATTTGATTTTTATAGTAATTATCTTCAATAGTCTTCCTTTTACCTTTTGTACTCAATATGACATGTAGCACATGTAACAATAATCTCTTTGATGTCTTGGTTAAGTATGTTGAAACTTAAACAAACCAAAAATTTCAATAATTAAATCATTAAGCAATATTTTGAAATCATGAAATGTTTGCCAAATATATTTATTTGACAAAGCAAATGTATTTATTGTTCATATAGGATAGTTAGCTAGCTGAGAGGTAGTGACATATCATGAAATATTATGGTGTGCATTCACATCATTCTTATCATGATGATTTTGAATTTTTAAAACTTTTAAGTTGTTAAATCTTAGAGAATAAGGTCCTATTATTTCCTATCAACATAGTTTAATCCAATAATAAATAAATAAATATAATTTAATATTTTTAAATAGATTAATAATTTATTATTAAAATAATAAAAAATGGTTAATTCACCTTTTAATTTTTTGTAAAAAGAAACATACCTTACTAGTTATAAGCATAAATATTTAATTTACAAAATTAAAATTTATAATTTCTTGTCTTAATAAGAAATAATAAGATTGATTCATAAGCACATTCACATTGTCACAAAATTGAGAGACTTTTTCCATTTATATGTGATAGATTCATGAATTCAAAGAGAGGATACAAAAATCTATAACAATCAATCATACTTAAAGCCAAATTATCATGACTTACTAAATCATTTACCTACATTTCACATAGATAAGCTCACATTGAATATATTTTATTGATTTCCACATATCTTATAGTTCTAAAAATGAACTTTGTTATGCTTCCTTTAACAAAATACCTATGAATAAGGACAACACCATGCAAGTGAAAAAAATATAATTGGTCACATTGATGAATCTCCAACATTATTTGAAGGCCAAACTAATTGTGACCCTAGTGGCTAATATATATATATATATATTAGACACACATGAGTAGATTTTTGACTATTTATACTTGGACACCATATACACCAAAATGGGTACACACAAACACACTCATGTTGATCAAATAACCTAGCACTTATGGTTGTGGATAAAGTAAAAGGTGGTCTAGTGGTAGTCCTTGTGGATAGGTGACTTGGACATCTATTTGGGTTTTTTCTTCTTGTGGTAGCAATAGGTGAATAATGGGTAAAGGCATTGCTTGGATATATTATAGATTTATTAGGATTTCTTGGAAGGTGATACTTGCAAGTGGACAATTTTCTAGATAACAACTAATTGTTTGAGGAGAAGAGCAGTGGGAACAAGCAAAGCCTCTCCCAATATCTCTCACAAGATCAAGTCAAAACCCAAGACACATGTGAGATCAAGTCAAAATAGTTTATTAGTGTTTAAATGTGTGGGTTGAATCAATTACAAATATCTGAAATATGTTGACTAGTTTGAATGTTCTAGTTTAATTATTTGAATGATTTGTTTATGAGCATTTTTCTAGTTTTTTATTATTTTTCATCTTTTTCATGTTTAATGAGAGGAATAATTAATCTAACTTAAAAGAAATGAACTAAACTAATTAATTCAAAATAGCTCAAGGTATAATAACATGCATCTCACACTACATGCATTCCTAAAACCTTAGCACATTCTCTTACTCCACATAGAACCAACTTACTAATCAACTACAATACACAAACACATATAATAGAAAATAAGGACACAAAATATAAATAAATAAGTCAAACATGACACACATCAATTAGGAATTAACACAACAAAGAGTACAAGACATGACAATCATAAACATAAAAAAGTATAATAAGAAAATCATAAGACAATCTCAAGACTAGAAAACATAAGGCATGACCATCTCAAGAACACATCCATCTAGTATGTTATCAATTGACACCCTTACTAGCAAGTAATACCAAACTAGGTACTCCTTAAGATACAATGACAAACCTAGAATAATATCAAGATACACTTAGCATAAAATAGTATAATAACTTGCTTGGCAAACTATCTATCACCTTATCGTATGGCATACACCCTATCCCTTTGAATAGAACCTTTATTATTTTGAGTAACATATTAACTTTTAGTAACCATTCTATTATTTCAAATAGAACCCATGAGATAGACCTTGCATGCATCCTATCCTTTCAGATAGACCCTACTCTAAGTTCAAGTAGAACCATGAACTAATAGGTTTCACAATATAAATAATGTTCTAACATAGGGTATGCACAAGGAGTAAACTCAACCTATGCCTACAAACCCATCTTAGAACACATAATATTCAGGCATGGGGTTTGTACAAGGAGTGAACTAAAGTCATACCTACTCACCCATCCTAGAACTCACAACATAAACAATATTAGGCACAGGTTTTGTACAAGGTGTGAACTCAACTCATACATACTCACCCATCCTCAACACACATAAAACATACTAACAATTAAAAACTCACCAAACCATGTTGGGAGATCATATAGACCAATAATGACTTTTCTAGTAAAAAAAACTCCACAAGATACTCAGGTGTCCTAGAAATCACTAATAAACATACTTTATGATAATATTAACATAGCTAGACTGTAACTAAATTGATCATATCTCAAAATATATAAACTAGGTATAGCTAATTTTTGTGATAACTTATCCAACTTGATGTTGCACCATTTATAAAAAATTCAAGGGAACCCAATTTTACAAATCAAAAGTTATTACAATCAGAATAGACTTGTATCATGTATCATAATATCATAATCTATTTTTCACCATAATCAAACAATTCATACTCTTTCTACTCTCTTGTGGAAGTTTAATTTCTAGTTTTTTAGGTGATCTTGGGAGCTTGAGTCTATTGGTGACTCTTACATGGTATTAGAGCTTCAGATTTGCAAACCACTTCTCAAATTTGGGAGTGATTTAGCAAAGAGATTTTTGGGTGCATTTCTAGGTAAAAAGGACCCCACCATTGAGTCCAAAAGGCTTGGAAAATAAATTTTGATATAAAATACCTTCTATTTTGGCATCAAATTTTTTTTGGTCATTTTTGCTAGGGGTCGTAGAAAAATCACGCAAAAATTCCATACAATCTATATGAAATTCATATAGTATGGAACAATATAGATATGTATGAACCGTACAATTCACATACGTCATCCTCTACATAGTCATTGGCATATCCATAGAATATCATATGTTGGCATCATCATTGCACAATCTCTACATCATCAACTCTTTTGAGGTTCTATCGAGCAATTTAAAGATTCTTCAATAGTTTTATTTTTTATTCAATAGTTTTATTTGCATTATCCCATGGTTAAAAGTTTGGGTAGGAATGGTCTAAAACATGGGCCAAAGACCTTGGACATAGGGGCCTTAAGCCCTCGATCCCCTCCAGACTAGAACTACTACATCACAACGAGTGGTGCACCCTAATTGCCACTGCCACCGCCATGCATAGAGATGCCCTTTCCAGAGTCTTCCACTTGTGGACCACTTTCACTGAATACCCCCACTAAACTCACCATCTAACTAGTCTAGCCACCTAGATCCACCACCCAAACTAGCAGTGCCACTGACTAGCAACCATCTAGCCACTAGGGGGCCACCACCTACCCCATTTACATGCCTAAAGGGGTAGTTTTCTTTCGAAGGCCATATCTTTCACATACGGAGTTGGATTTTTGCAAACAAATTGGTGTTAAAAAGATGGTTCTAAACACTTCGTAGTGATATAGGTCATTTTCTTAGATTTTTTATAGGTTCCTAATTTTACTATTTCAAGTCTAGATCACCCTTTTGGCTTCTAAGCTCATAACTTTTTGCCACAATCTCCAATTTTCATGATTCTTGTAGCATTGGAAATCTATTGAGGAGATCTATACAACCACCAATGTACTTTTTCCAAATTTGGCTTTAGGTATCTTTTATTTAGTTTGTTGTTTATTTGCATTTTGGTTGATATCCTAGACATTTTAGCATCTAGAAAGGTTTTGTTTTCTTGGGTAGGCTTCATTTATCAACATTAATATGTATTGGATGTTTTGATCTTTGATATGATTTATTTGAGGAAGTATCATGGGTTTTTCTATTCATCCTTCTGTGGTAACCCTAAATAAGGATAATTATAAGTCTTGGAAAAAGGCATCCTAACACATTGTAGGTGGCTTAATCTTTTGCCTTATCTTTATGGACTCATCCCCAAACTAGAAACACTTGGGAGAAAATTTGCATGGGGAAATAATATTGATCATATCATAGGATTGATTAGTTGCAATGTTGATTTTGAAACTATGTGTTCCAGCTCACATATTGAGTGACCATGCACTCTTTGGACCAAAATTTGGGAGATCTATAGAGACCCACATCTCTCTCCATTCCTAGATGATCCCTCTATGGATTGCCTCATACCTCTTGATGATGATACTTTAGAGGATCTTGAATATGTTGAAGGTCTTGAACATTCTAATGACACTAAGGCTTCTCCTGATGCTCCTTCTCCTCCTCTTGAGATCACATCTCCATCACTTGTTGCTACTTCAGAGTTCAATGTTTCTTCTTTGAGAGATTCCAATGATTCCTTGTATAGTAGGACCATTTTAGTCTTCTTGATCCACCTCATTGGGATTTTTATTTATCAAACATTTCTTCCTTGTTTGTGGAGTCTCACATTTTAGATTTGGAGGACACATTTGAAGGTTTATCTCTCCTCTTTGATGGTAGTGATGTCATCATATCTTTAGTGTTTTCAGATGCAGTTTAGTATCTTTCCTCTCCTAGTTCTACTTCTTTTATTGGACATTTAGTTCCTATTTTGGAGAAGACATCCCTTTCTAGCATGAGAACACTTAAGTTGTATTCTGAGACACACATTTGGATTTGGATTCACTTCCCATCCATGTTGTGGGAGTTGCTTCTCCATCCACCATTGATTTTTTTCTTCCCAAGGGAGAAATGTTGTTTGAAGGTACTAGATTATTTTCTATATTCAGGCATTCACCATTGGCATAGGAACTACTTCTATGTACACGTGGGGGATCTATCACCTCTCTCTTTCTCTCCTATAGGGGGTTATAATTATTTTTTTGGATGTCGTCCTTACGGGGGCATATTGAGTCCTCCTTCCATCACATCTTTCATGTTGTCTCTCTTTTGGAGAGGGGTTTTTTGCTACGAATTTTTTTCCTTTACTCCATTATGAGATATCTTTTGTACATGGGTACCTAACATGGCCTTGTAGCTGGGACCCATCCATCATTGTATCTTTTTTATATTTTCTCATTCTCTCTAAGTCAAGCACTTAACTGGGGTGTTGATGTGAATATGATATACTATCTAACCGTTTTCCCTATTAGGTCCTATTCACACTAGTTTACTTAAGTTTACTTAGGGAACACTTAGGATAGTTATCTCTTTGTGTCTCATGTCATATGATTAATATAATTGTCATCATCCTATGTATTCCTATCTTATTACCTCTCTTATATAAGTAAGGTCCCTCATATACTTTTTGTATCATGTATCATGATATCATAATTCCATTTTGCACCACAATCAAGCAATTAATCCTCTTGATACTCTCTTGTGGAAGATTAATTTTTGGTTTTGTAGGTGATTCTAGGAGCTCGAGTCCATTGGTTAGTCTTACAATTAAGAAAATAGGGAAAATTTAAAATATATAGGAAATGTCAAATATTCATATGAAAAAGCATTCACCATTTCTATTATATAACCATATAATGAAACATTAGAGCTGAATTGAGAATTCATATGAATAGACATGTACAAATTAACACATTTCAATGTCTAACCATTTGAGAATTCATTATCAATGTGCACATACAATAGATTGAAAAGGATGAAAGGCTACAATTACAAAATGACAAAATGTAGACAATTAGATGTATTGTTTCTATGCCTTTGCCTCATCCAATGGACCCATTCTCAACACTTAGTATACATTTTCATGAGTTGTCTCTTCATGATTTTACATTGTACAAGTAACCTCAGTTGATGTGCTTTTCTATATTTTTTATTCCCCATACTTTTTCCATTCAAGGCATTCAACACCATGTCTAGAAGCAAATTTTGGAGTAGAATGAAAGAGTTGGGAATAGTTATTCATAGGGTTTATGATCAAGTTCAAACTAAAATTAGGGATAACAAAAGGACTTTGTTTGGGCTACACATTAACCATGAACTTAGAAGTGATTTTTTTAATATATGATATGACCCATTTAGAAGGCCAAGTAAAATAACTCAAAACCATCTAACAAATAGAATTGATTTCATTAGGCATTAAAAATTCTTGATATACTTGTGAGACCCATTGTTCTCCATTAATTAAAAAATAAAATTGACCTTATTACACAAATTGAGTGTTTTTTAAATGGTGGACTTATAATTTCTTAGACCATCTATTATAAGTGAATGATTCTCCAAAAAAATGTTGCACATTCTTTACATCAAATCCTTCATAATTTTTTCATATTTATAAATTACACTAGTCTTGGATCACATTTATGATTTATGTGGAAGAGCAAGGTATCCGTATACACTTGTTTGTACTTCATATAAGTGATAACTTAATCAGAGATGGGTAGTGTTGGAATGCTAAGTTCTCATAACCCAAATAATTTATGATATGGATATATAATAATACTTCCTTCAAGCAAGAGATATATAAGGTTGAGGTATTAGTACTAATATCTCTAGTCAAATGGTAATTCTTTATTCAAATCTTTGAGTCTAATGCCAGTAAAGTTCTCTAACAACTTCGAAAGTATTCATAATTTTACTCCTACATTTATCCCCACATATGTCATATGGTATGAAGTTTCCTTTGGTATGACTTATGATATGCTCACATTAGCATCATGGGGAGGTTAAATATTTTGTTATTGGAGTTGGAATTTTATATGCAATATTTGTTGGAGGTGAAGTAGGAGATTAAGAAACTTCTTCTTTCTTGTTGATAATTGTATTGTGAAAGTAAGAGCTAACATTTAATTTGCATTATCATGTGCATATAGGATCTTGTCATATATCTAGACTCTAGTTTTAGATGATTACCTTGTATACAAATTTAATGTTAGTCTTGGATGAGTTTTTTCCATGTCTAGGGGATTGATAACATTTGATATTAGTTACTTGAAGATTGTTATATCACAACTAACATAATGAAGGAATAATTTTATCCTACAAATAGAGAAGAGAGGTCCATTAAGGGACAATACTACAATCTAAAATGGCATTTCCAAATGGGTAAAGACATCCAAGAGGATGACATTCTAATAAAGTACATATGTGTTTTCACAACTATATAAAGAGGTTAGTATTGTTCTTAAAGACTTCTCATTCTCATTATGATAAATTGGGAAAAATAGTCCATTTTATTTTGCAAAGACATAATAATGACAAGGTGGAATTGCATAAACATTCAAGTCATCCTTGGCTAATATTTTTCTTTTCTCTCTTGAGTGTTACTTTAACTTGCATTTCTATGAGCTTCATGTATTTTTGAAAACTCTAGATTTCTTGGGTATAAAGCACCTACTTAAAATGGGTGGTTATTGCCTTAATAAACTATTTGGGGAGCAAGCCTAGAAATGATAGCTCACCCATTGATTAGAAAATTTCTTATGGATCTTTAATTATATTATTAGTAGATGACTACTTAATACTTTTAAGAAAAAATGGAAATTCTTTCCTACTTATGTTTGTGACAACACATACCTTAAATGATCTTGTGAAATAAGGATGGAAAAATCATCATTTTATTTGGGTATCAATTCATCTTTTGATCAAACATTCTAACTATGGCGTATATAGATTGTAATACCTCATCTTTTACACCAGTAAATTAGCAGACAAACATAGGATGAACCAATTTTTGTGATGCAAGTGTGACACCCACATATCACAATTGCACACTTATCATGAAAAATCACCCAAGTTCCACACAAAGGCACTAGAGAGAAGGTGGAGAAAGACACATTCTTCTCCAAAAGAGACAACCAATGTCGACATGTGGCCAACCCACCAAGCCATGTTGACATTCAACCTACAAGATGAAAGGAGGGTCGACCATGACACCTCATCAAACGATACAACCACAAGGATTCAAACACTAGGCATTACTAATCATCCATAAACAACGTGCCATATAATCTTGAATCATGATAACCAATCATATAAAGAAATATAACATTTCTAGCTTACTAACAAGCATGCCAAATATGATAAATTCTAAACAGATTGCCACACTTGAATTTAATACCAACGTCGAATCATACCAAAACCAAACATGGAAATCTCAATCATAATGTGGGAAAAATACATCCCAATCAATAAACATAGCATAATATAATTATAGCATACAAAATGGAGGACTACAACATCCTTAGTTAACCATTTCCAACACATGAGATACACCAAATGATAATTTCCATCTAAAACATGATTCATTTTCTAACCAAACGACATCATGAAAATAAAAAATGGTGGAGGCTACTTCCTAAACATGGAAGGATCACACTCCAATGACTAAAATATACAAAGCATGAATATACATCATAATACACTACCACCAAAATGCCTCGACAAGCACATAGAACAACATAGTCAAAATATCCAGAATAAACATAGAACTCATCTAGCTCCTAAAATATTTGCTCAAGGACCAATAGGGAAATGTTACCCACCTCCCAACCATATTACCATCGCCGAGTGCAATAGATGACTATGCCACTCTAGGCAACCCCATCTACGAAGTAGATGATCATGGAAAACTTGCTATCATGGCCATCTCATACCAATCAAAGGAATGCATAGAACACTCAATCAAGTACAAATGTCTCAAACACATCACTCACCCAAGAGTCATAAGATGGAATCACACACAAGTACAATAAGGTAACACTCGCATCACTAGTGCTCACAAGCACATGCGACTACCCACACCACAAGGAGCATAAGGTGTTAGGGTTCAGGCAGATCAGAGCAATAAACACTAACAATTATATGTAGATTAAATAACCCAAATATAACAATGAATAACAACACAAAAGTGATCAACATAGAAATTTAACGTAGTTCACCCAATATGGGCTACATCCACAGAAACTCAACCATCCACTGATTTTATTATCTAGTACAAACAGATTACAATCTCATGAATTCCACACCTACTGTAGACACTCTAAAATGACCAAGTCGCTGCATCACTTGCATTTCATAATCGGTCTAATCACCTGCATTTCACACATTAATTAAATAATCTATTTATTTAATTAATTTCATCAAAATTCTTCTAAATCACATACTTCCAACGTTAATTAAATAAATTCTCTTTATTTAATTAATTAAATTAAATTCCTCTGTTATTCTTCCAAAATTAAATAATTTTAATTATTTAATCAAATCATCATCCTTTTTTCAAAAGTCAAATCCACATTAATTAAATAATTCCAATTATTTAATTAATTCATCACAATTCTATCTTATCTACAATTAAATAATTTTTACATTATTTAATTAAATCAAAATTTATTCTTCTAAAAACAAGCACAACAATTAAATAAATTTATTTATTTAATTAGCTTTCAAATCTTCTAAAATTAAATAATTCTAACTATTTAATTATTTCTTCCAAAATATCTGCTCTAAATTTAAATAAATCAATTATTTATTTAAATTGCTTTTTCATCTAATTTGAGTTATCTCTAAAATAACTCAAGCTTTCTATATTTAATAAAGAAAAATATCTTCTTTTTTCATGCAAATCTCTTCTTCTTGTTTTAAATCACTTAACTGATTGTTTTATTCTTTTAATTGATTTATCTCTTCAGTTAACTCATTCTTCTATTCTTGATAACTCCTCTCATGCAAAAGAAAGCAAGACACATGTCTTCTTCTCATTCGTTGCACATTCCTCAACTGTTCTCCTCCATTGATTCTTCTGAATTATCTGGACCGTTGATCGATCTTCCTTAAAATCTATATAAACCCCCCTCATCTCCTTCATTGAGCCTCTCTCTTCGATCGTATTCTCAGGCATACTTAACAGAGTTTTGAGCATACAAAATGCATCGATTGAGCACTCTCACGATCTTTTGACATTGATCTCTTGAGCACACTACTTGCTTGTTGCAGCTATGGCTTCGCAACTTCATTGAGCAATCCACATTCAATCCAAAGGAAACAATACAGATTTCGGTAAAATTCTTTATTTCATTGATTATTTGTCATGGCTTTTATTTAAATTTGTTTTCTTTATGTTATTGGGTTTTTGGTTTTATTAGTTTAGATTTAATCAATTTTTCCTCATACACACCTACAACATACATCCCAGCCGCTTATAAAAATCTTTTTGGAAGCTTCTAGAATTAGGGTGTTACAATGTCATTTTTCTTTTGTCGGCTAACAAAAATTAACAACTAACTCCAAACATGCAAAAAAAGGGGGAAATTGTTTTTTTGGGGGCTACACCCCTGAACCCCTGCTTCTCGGGGGTTGCCACCCTCAAACCATGGCCAAGATACATTACGAGTGTACATTACTTACATGATCAGTCACTACATACCAACAATCTCCCACTTGGAGACTGATCAGGCTCCACACCAAACAATCTCCCACTTGGAGACTATCCTGGATGACACCACTACATTTGCAGCTCTCATTAGATTACAGGACTAGCTGGTTTCTTATGTCCACCATTATCAGTCATGAAGGCCAACAGAAACTGATGAGGAAATCAATTTCTCCCATGTAACCACCTTTGTGAACATATCTACAGGATTCTCACTTGTGTGAATTTTCTCCACCTTCAACTGTCCATCCTCCAAAATTGGCCAGATGAAGTGGTATTTGAGCTGTATGTGCTTAGTTTTTGAATGCAAAGATGAATTCTTAGCAAGATGAATGACACTCTAGCTATCAGTGTACAAAGGGCTATCTTCTTGTTGTTGCCCCAATTCCTCCAAAAAACATTGTAACCAAATCATCTCCTTGCTAGCTTCTGTAGCAGCAACATACTCAGCTTCAGTGGTTGAAAGTGCAACAATCTTTTGCAGCCTTGAAATCCAACTGGCTGCAATACCTCCTATAGTAAAAACATACCTTGTAGTAGTCCTCCTGCTATCAATATCACCCACTAGATTAGAGTCAACATATCCTTTTAGAGCATAATTTGTTCCTCCAAAACATAATTTCTTTGAAGTAGTACCTCTCAAATATCAGAGTATCCATTTTATTGCATTCCAATGTTCCATTCCCGGATTGCTCATATACCTGCTCACAACTCCCATTGCATGTGCAATATCTGGCCTTGTACATACCATTGCATACATCAAGCTACCAATTGCTGATGTATATGGTATCTTAGACATTTTTTCTTCCTCCTCTTGTGTCTTAGGACACATCTCCTTAGTCAACTTAAAATGACTAGGCAAAGGTGTACTAATTGCTTTTGCATTTTGCATGTTAAACCTTTTCTACATACCCACTTTGAGACAAAAATAATTTTCTATTTGTCCTATCCCATGTGATTCTCATACCAAGAATTTGTTTTACTGCACCCAAACCCTTCATAGCAAATGAATTTGCTAATTTCTACTTAAGTTCATTAATATGCTGCATGTTAGACCCGACAACAAGCATGTCATCAACATAAAGCAACATGATAATATAGATGCTATTACCCAATTTCTTAAAATAAACACAATAATCAGAATGACATATTTTGTAACTTTGTTCAGCCATAAAACTATCAAATTTCAAATACCATTGCTGATGTGCTTACTTTAGGCCATACAAACTCTTCTTTAACCTGTACACAAATTCCTCCTTACCCTTGACCTCATATCCCTGTGGTTGCTGCTTGTATATTTCCTCTTCCAAATCCTCGTGGAGAAATGTTGTTTTCACATCTAGCTGTTCAAGATGCAAGTCTTCCATAGCCACAAGACTTAGAATTGTTCTAATAGAAATCATCTTTACAACCGGAGAAAATATTTCATCAAAATCTATACCTTTTTTCTATGCAAAACCTTTTACCATGAGTCTGGCCTTATATCTTTTCTTGTCTCCATCTTCTTCCTTCAACCTGTAAACCTATTTATTTGGCAATGCTCTTTTACCTGTAGGCAATTGAACTAAGTCCCAAGTCTGATTCTGTAGCAAGGAATCCATTTCCTCTTTCATGCCTAGCTCCCACTACTTTTTGGTATCTACCTACATTGCTTCTTCATAACCTTTAGGTTCACCATAATCAGTTAATAATATAGAATATAATGATGGAGAAAATCCTTTTGGAGGTCTAGTTATCCTTGTAGAATGTCTAACACTTGCAGGAGTCTGTGGGATAACTTGTTGTTGCTGATCATCAGGTACCACTGGCATTTTATTTTCTAGAATCTCATCTAGCACCATATATTCCTTTTTGGCCTGTTCATGCTTCTTTTCCTGTAGCTGATCCTTATACATGACCTTCTCATTGAATATAACATCTCTTCTCCTAATGATTTTATGATTTTCATAATCCCATAACCGATAACCAAATTCATCTACTCCATATCCAATGAAGGTACATTTTTTAGACTTAGCCTCAAGCTTGGTTCTATTTTCAATATCAACATGGACAAAAGCTTCACAACTAAAGGTTTTTAGAAATGAATAGTTTATCTTTTTACCCGTCCATGCCTCCTCTGGAATGCCACCATCCAAAGGATTTGAAGGTCCCTTGTTTATTAAATAAATAGCCGTATGTACAACATTTACCTAAAAGTGTAAGGGTAATCCAACATGCAATCTCATGCTCCTTGCACACTCCATAATGGTCCTATTCATCCTCTCAGACACACCATTTTCTTGTGGGTTCTAGGAACCATTTTCTACCTACGGCTTCCATTATATGAACAATAGTTCTCAAATTCTCTGCTGCAATACTCACCTCCATTATCAGATCTAAGACACTTCAACTTTTTTCCTATCTCATTCTCAACCAAAGCTTTCCACTTTTTAAAAGTTTCAAATACTTCTGATTTTTGTTTTAGGAAATACACCCCCAAGAGGAGATACTTGATCTGGTCCCCATACATATGAATGCATAAGCTCTAATTTCTCACTCTTCTTCTCTTTCCCAACTTTGAGAAATCAGACTCTTTTCTGTTTTCCATAAACACAATTTTCACAGAACTCCAAGTCAATCTTCTTTAGACCTGGTAGCAACTTTCTAAAGTGAAGGATCTTCACCCCTTTCTCACTCATGTGCCCAAGTCTATGGTGCCACAATTTTGTTTCTGTCCTTGTAGCAAGTACTATAATTGTCTCAGTAGCAACTATTTCTGTAGCAACTAAGGTAGAATAAGTATTACCAGTACACAAATACAATGTGCCTACCTTTTCACCTTTAGCTACTACTAATGCACCTTTAGTGACCTTCCAGACTTTGTCTGAAAAGGTAACTATGCAGCCTTCACTACCTAGTTGTCCTGCAGAGATTAAATTCCTTTTCAAATTTGAAACATGCCTTACATCATGTAGCAACCATTCATTTCCATTCTACAACTTGATTTTTATCTTTTTTTTTCCAAAAATCTGATAGGGTTCATCATCACCCAAATATACCTATCCAAAATTACCTTGAACATAATCTACAAACTATTTCCTATGGGGTGTGGCATGAAATGAAGCCCCTGAATCTATTACCCAAGAATCATTAGCATTATCTAAACACAAAATTAAAGCATCCTGTAATTTATTACTTGCAACATTAGCTTCCTTACTGTCATCATGTTGTTTGTCTCCTTGTTTTCCCTTTCGCAACCAACAATCCTTCTTCAAATGTCCTGGCTTTCCATAGTGGTAGCAATCCATTCTTCCTCTAGATTTAGATCTTCCTGTCTTCGACTTCCCTTGTGACTTCCCATGATTTGTTGGGTTTTTTCCTCTCTTTTGTTCTTCTCCTATTCTCTACAGTCAAAGCATTACCCGATGTTGAACTCTCACCTATGCTTTTTCCTGTCACATTTCTCTGCTAAGGATAACACCAACAACATCATCAAATTTTAAAGTATTTGAACCAAAGACAGAGTTACAACCATTACCAAGCTATTCCAGCTTTCTGGAAAAGAACACAAAACCAAGAGAGCCCTCACCTCTTCATCAAATTTCACTTTTACAAAAGTTAGCTGACTGGTAATCGTATTAAACTCATTTAAATGATTTGACATAGATCCTCCTTCAATCATTTTTAGATTAAACAAACGCTTCATGAGAAATACCTTATTAGAGGCTGAGGGTTTTTCATACAATTTAGCCAAAGCTTTCATTAGTTCATCTATTGTCTTCACTTCTGTTATATTGAACACTACAGATGGTGCCAGGAAAAACTGAATGGTTCCCAGTGCCTTTCTGTCTAGAAGTTCCCAATCCTCATCAGTCAGTACTGTCAGTTTCTTGGATTTTCCTTCCAACGGCCTCCATAAATCCTTCTGATAGAGATAATCCTCCATCTGCATCTTCCATAACTGATAGTTCTACCCATTAAATTTATCTACCTTCAATTTACCCTCGTCCACCATTGCTCCCACTTAACCATGAGACTCCCACTCAACTGTGAGACCTTCCTGTAGACGATAATCAAACACAACCCACTCTGATACCAGTTGTTAGGGTTTAGGTAGATCGGAGCAATAAACACTCACAATTATATGCAAATTAAATAACCCAAATATAACAATGAAGAACAACACAAAAGAGATCAACACAGAAATTTAACGTTGTTCACCCAATATGGGCTACATCCACAGAAACTCAGCCATCCACTAATTTTATTATCCAGTACAAACATATTACAATCTCCTGAATTCTACACCTGCAACATACATCCCAGCCACTTATAACAAGCTTTTTGGAAGCTTCTAGAATTGGGATTTTATAATGCATTTTTCTTTTGTCGGTTAATAAAAATTAATAACCAACTCCAAACATTATGAGTGTACAGTACTTGCATGACCAGTTGCCACATACCAACATAAGGAAACATATGGCACACATGCCAATCAATGCAAAAGAAAGGATAACACTCAACAACAAGCATATCAATAACGGTGTCATTACTCTCATATGAGCATCAAGGTAAGGATTCCACCACTCTCATATGAGCATCAAGGAAAGGACATTCCACTCTCATAGGAGCATCAAGGTAAGGATGCCACCACTCACACAAAGAGCATCAAGGTGCCCATCTACCACTCACACATAAGATCATCAAGGTATACATCTGCCACCCACACATAAGAGTCACAAGGTGTACATCCTGTGAGGCCTACCTTTTCATTCCCTTATATTTGACTACTTTATTTTACTATTGGTGATACACATTAGACTTGTGGGACTGTTGATCCCAATTTGCAAGATTGTTAAACCTTATGCTTTATGTGGATTTATTATGTTTAGTATGTTTATGATGTGGTTAGACCTTGATATTGATTCACTGATGATGATAGACATATGATTTACATTATGATGCTATTGGGATACTATTCATGTGATTTTAGTTAGAAATTTATTATGAGACTTTATCTTGTGATGGATGTTGAAATGCAAAATTTAGATTTTAATTATGATGAGATTTCTTGATATTTATATGATCATGTGATGATGTGAGTGTATATTTCACTTTGCTTCAGCTATTATATACATGTGGGATTAACATTTCATTTGAGTGCGTAGGTGTTTCTAACGAAGCTACGGATACTCAGAGATCATCCCACACATTGTGTTGTTTTACCATGTGAAGCTGATCTAGTTTCAAGAGGAACCAAGATCAACTATGTTTGCATGATGAATTTTTGTAATAATGTTGCATGGTGTTAGTTTGGGTTAGGTCTACCCTTCTTTTATTTGATTTCTAATTGGTGTTGTAAGTTGTAATGTCATTTGAATTTTAGTTTTTGAGTTTTAATTTTTGAGACCCCTTTTTATGTGTTTTTACTCAACCTATGGTGCTCAAAATGGGTTAAAATTGACCCTGGGTTGTACCCCTAGGGTCTAGGGATCATTTGGGCTTGTGTAACCTTAAGTAAACTCCCATTTGGTCACTTTAACTTCACCCTGAAGTAAAGTGACGAAAATGGAAGTTTGGGAGGGAGAGGATGAGTGGGTCAAACACTCAACCTCTTCATTTCCTCTTTCCTAGGTTGGGGGAGTCTTTAAGACCCCTTAATTATGGAGGACTCAACTCCAAGCCTCTTCCACAATTGGTGAGGGTACCTTGAGATTGTGTGGGCTTTCCTAGGAGAAGATGATTGGGGCTCATGTGGTACCCACTCCTCTTTTGGCTCCACCTTTCTCTCCCACATAAGCGAGAGAGAACAAGTGGATGAGAGAAAACTTGGTGGAATAGGTGGGTGACATGTGTCACCACCCCATTCCAAGAGTCTTGCAAGTAGTTGGGTGGAGTGAGGAGGTGACATGTGTCACCTCCCTATTCCTCAAGGCTCATGAGAAGAGCCTATTTTAATCCCTCTTGAAGAGAGGGAGGGGGTTGTTGAATCTTTTCTAATTTTTGAATTTTAATTATTTTGGGGATAAAATTAGAGGAGAAATTGATTGCTCAACTTGGAGAAGGAGTTAGAGGAGCTCTTCTCAACTATCTTCCATTTGAGCTTTATAAGGTAGGATTCAAGGCAAATGCCTTTCCTTATGCATTTTCTTTACCTACATGTTGTGTGTGTGAGTTCATTTTGTTGTTTTTACTTTGTTGTTGTGGGAAAATTGGGTATGGGAGTTGTGAGAGCCTCTCCTACTTGGGTGAAAATGCTTAACATGTGTGGGGTGGGGGAGGAGTGAACCTCCTCGGGGTCACATCCTTGGTTTTATGGAGCTTTAGCCTTGAGGGCAAATTGTGAATTTGAGCAATATGTGTATATGAAGAATTTGGGATATGGCTTAAGAGCCAAGAGAAAGTTGTGAAATCATGTTTATGAGTGTGGCTTGAGGCCTTGAGAGATTTATGTATTTGGGAAGTTTTTTTTGGAGTGGCACTCTTGAGTTGAATGATGTTCACTCCCCTACCCCACTACCCTATTAAACTCATCTTGAATGAGTTTTTGTTATGTGAAAACCATGGGAGTATTCTTGTTTTTGTGTTGAGTGGATTTGTTGAATAGTGGTGTGTGCTTACCTTGTGTGAGGATGACCTCCTAGCTCAGGGGTGACTCATGAGTGAGTCAATGGTAGGGAGGAGAGCAGTTTGAGTGGATTCTTTTTCCCTCCTATGTGTTTTATGCAGGATTTTGGAGCTATGAGATATTGAAGAAATCAAAATATTCTTCCTTATGTTGTTAGTAGAGCTCTTAAGAGAGTATGGCCATGGTTGGCCTATTTGTAAATATGTTATTTGATAGAGAGTGTTTGTGCTCTCTTATATATATATACACATATATATATATATAGTTATTATTATTCAATGCATCATAGAATATCTATATATTTTGACTGAGCATATATATATTCTTGAATGGATATATATATACTTTTTTTATTGCTGCTGTATTTATAAAAAAAATATATAATGTAAGCTTTCAATAAACTGTGTTTAGTACAGGAATACAGTTTGGAAGTTATTTGGTGGGGGTTTTGACCCCCCCACCGCCGCCATAGTATTTAGATTAGGGTGTGGGGAGGGGGCCGAGCCCCACCCACATGTAGTGGGTTGTGGGTGGAGATCGGCCCCCTCCCCACATCCCCCTTCCGCCGCCGTGACCCACATCGTCCCCTCCGTCACCCTCAGAATACCCACAGACCTCCACTCCCCGTCCACCGGCCACTCCACCGCCACCTTCCCTTTTGTGGGCAGTACCCACCCAAAACGGCCGTCGCCATCATTTTAAGCCTACGGAAAATATGAGATGTGTCGCTCCTTTAATCTAGTTGTTGGCCCTCCACTTTACCCTAAAACGTATATTCATTATCTTTTCATATATATATATATATATATATATATATATATATATATATATATATATATATATATATATATATATATATTCTTTGTTGCCTCTGTATAAAATCTTCTATCTCTAGTTTTTTTTGAACTAGAATATATATATACACACACAAAAATTTATACCCATTGGGAGGTTAAACATGTATACCTCATTTGAAGACTCCATCCATGGAAGCCATTCCCAAGCCTGCAAAACAATAACAAAGAAAGAGAGAGAATGAGATGATGTAGATAAAAGAGAAATGAGGAAAATGAGTTTAGGGTTTTTTTTTCTTCCATAAGGAAATTATATTATATTGGAGAGGCCTTTAGGGCAAATGGCTTTTTAAATTAGTTTTAATTGCTCTTCCCTCTCTTTTAGGATTTAAGTTATGGATTTTTTTTTATTTTAATTAGTAAACTTGGGTTGTCAAATAGGTAAAGGGGTAAATTCAATGTGTGATTTTTCAATTGTTGGTGGGATATTTTGTTTTGGCAATGTCATGAGATGATAGGAGATCTAATTTATTAGTTAGATAGATTTTTTTTTACTTGAATTTAATTTAATTGAGCTAGTGGGCTAATGCCCTAGTTAACTTTAATAAAGTTTCATTTTAATTTTATTTTAGATTTAGACAACCATGTTATTTTAATTAAAAACCTTATTTTTTTTGTAATACCATTTTAGTTAAAATTATGATTATGATTAAATCTTTAAGAACTAGGTTTATAATTAATTAATTTAACCTTGCGTTTGGACGGAGAACCTTAGTGAGATAAATTTTACTCCTAATACATTAAAATTCTGTCATCCAACTTAACTAACCTAGTATACTTTGATGAGAATTAGTTTTATTAAAATAAACCCTATTCACGCCCGTGGGGCATTATGCTGCCGAATTTTTCCAGAATTTAAGGGTTAACCAAATTAGTGAATTTAACCTTGCTTAGGATTAAATTATTGTTTTTGCCAATTATCGACATTGTGTTTTGATATTAAAAATATTTCTCTTGCACTAGAATTAGGCTTTTGATTTTGACTTACGTCAAAATCCCATCATCCACTTAGGTTAACCCAGGGTTTTGATCTTTGATCCTAACCCTATTAGCGACGTTAATCATGTTGCATCGACCCCTTCTAGTTGGCCTTCATCGCGTAGGGGAAATGCGCTTGTGATCGCATTACCCCACCTCCGACTGACTTGTTTACGCCTTATGCGTATTGCCACTGAGCATGCTTACGCGTGCAAGGGGGTATTTAGTAATGCAAGGAATTTTTTTTTTGGTATTTCATGTCATGACCACATGACAAATGTGGACATGACACGTGTGGTGCGTGTCGTGACCGCATGGGAAATGTGGGCATGACATTTGGTATCAGAGCCTAAGTTTAAACACTGGGCTTGTTTGGGCACTTTACTTTTTCTGTAATTTTGATTAATTAGTGATGACCTTGTTTTGTAGGATGCCTCCTCGACAAGTTCGGTGAGCGCATTCACGCCGCATTGCGTCCGTCAAGGTGCACAGTGATTCTTTAGCTGAGGGTCAGGTACCACTGGCACCAGAGGTCCTACCTATACCAGATATTGGACCACAGATACTTTAGGCACTACAAGCAGTGTTAGATAGGCTACCACTGGTTGTAGATGCACCACACATAGAGCCACGTGCTGAGCCCCACGTTGATCCACAAGAGGAGCCACAAGCAGAGTCACATGTGGAGCCCCACGTCGAGCCGCGAGAGGCACCACGTGTGGACCTGTTTGTGGAGATACCAAATATGACGGCAGAGGAGGTTGGATTAGCCTATAGGGTCTGTAGTAGGAGCCCTCCATGTCATGATAGGCATGAGGAGACAGTGTGAGTGGAGAAGATCATTCACAGGCCATATGATTATTGTGCAAAGGAGCCCATTAGAGGGCACAGAGACTGAGGAGACTTGTTGATGTGGATGTTGGTCACACACAAACAGACAAAGCAAAAGTTACACAACAACCCTTGTTTATCTTGAAAGATATGATGAATTCAAAGAATTCATGATCCCAAGTCTCCGATGATTAGTTCATAATCTGTTGATGTTACTCAGTGATTGATGTGTATTGTTGTTTTCTATTTTGGGGTCTTACGTAGATCTGTAGATTCTGCTTCTGCAATAATGATTTCAGACAGAGGGGGTACTCTACACAAAATATTCATTCAAAGGCTATGTCTAAGTGGATATCTGCATGAGTTCTACCCTTATCAGTGATTCTTTGCATGATATTTTCAACAGTACATGCATCTAGCTCAACAAATATGCTAGTGATATTCAGTTGTCTATGGGATGTCAGCATATTCCTCTATTCTGCTTAATATTTATCATGATTTACAGTTATGGAAGGTGATTTCTATGAAATTAAAATGAGAAAAAAGGGTTAGAGAGAGAGATTCCTAAAATTACTTGACTAAGATCACTGATCCACATACATGTTCCCATATAGCAATGAAGAGCAGAAAACTAGAATCATACTTCACCAGGACATTCCACAAATTAGCATGATCCAGTGCAAATCTTCAGAGGTAGAGTTGACAACAACATGCAATGAAATGAAAGCGCTTCTATAGAACACAACATTCACTAGTACATATCCAGAAGTCAACTTGAAGATTACTTAAGGTTTACAATCAGGATGTAATTTGAAGCTTCATCTCCATATAGTATGTTCATAAAATGAGTACATTTACAGTGATATGAGGAGAGAACCTTGAATGTTTCAACAATTCAGTCCTCAGTAGTCTTAGTAATCCAATCTCCTACATGTAATTCCTACAGGTCAGATATTGTATGATTGACCTCCCTTTTCTACAGAGTGCAAGGGCTGAATATATGTCTTTGTTTTCGCCCCCAACATAGTGCCTAGGAAAACCCTAGCAAATTAACTGTCCACATCTTGAAATGCAACATCCAACGGTGGGAAACGAGTCCCGCACAAATCTCGAGCAGCACCCAGACATGGTGCCGCTCCAACAATAATATTTCCACCTACAAATGCCTCCATACTAAAAGCTTTGTCTCCTCCTGGTGTGTTTTCGACCTCTTGGGATCCGGTCCGCCACCTAGAATGTCCTCTGCCATTAAAGCTCTGTCATATCTCCACCTTCACGCCATCAGGTTCTGGAATGGATTCAAAATCCACCTGCCCTATTTTCCTGCCCTTTTGTATCACAAATGCACATCGTTCTGATCATCGACATGACCATCTAGACAGAATGAGCCAAAAATGTCCCATCGACCTCATCCTTCTGGCCGATGCACCCGCTTATTCCTACTTGTGCACCTGTGATCAACATATAGAAGTTAAGCATCATCACTTAATAAACAGCAGGAGGATAAACATCTATATTAAATCAGGTCATGCTCCTCTGAATGTGCAAACATATATATATATATATATATATATGAATATGCGAAAATCCACATGCATACAAGCATTTAATCTCTCTTCATTAATCAGGATATGATGATGATGTCATCATCATGGATGAGCTTCATAATAGATGCGAAAGGATGATGTCATGGTCATGTCAAAGGAAATCGGGGTCCAAGAAATATGACCTCGATTTTGAGGAATATCCCCCTGAGGTAAGATGACGTCACCGTCATGTAGAGCTCTGTATATCGGGTCATGTTTTTAAGATCAGGGGATGTTTGAGAGATTGGGTGATATTTGAAAGATGACCCCCATGAGTGAAATGAAACCCCCCTCAGAAAGATCAGGATGACGTCACCGTCTAGATGACTTTGCTTGAACACTGCATTAAAATGACGTCACCATCATGTTATTGAACAGGGGTGATATTGGAAACATGCCTCCGCGAGGCAAGAGGGTGATGATGTCCCCATCATATTGATCTCCTTTGTTTATCGGGCTTAGATGACGTCATCGTCATATGGACATGGGGTGATATTTTGCAAGGGGGTGATCTAAAAAAAGATCAGGTGATATTCAGAATATCAGGTGATATTTGAAATATGACCCCCGTGAAATACATGAGGGCGCTTGTTGGGCAAATACCACTTATCACCTAAAATTGACGTCTGAACTTCACGAACGAAATGACTATTGGGTGATAAACTGATATTGGGGTGATCTTCTATAAGGTGATTGATATTTAAAATATGACCTCCCCAGGAAAAAAAAATTAGGTTTGACCAGAACTTTGACTCGCCATAACTTTCTCATTTGGCCAAATTTCAGGGTGATGTAAAAGGCAAACCTGCTTAGAATTTTACACTCTTTCATATGACAAGCTTCCTGAGGAAAGACTCAGACTTTGAATTTTGGGTCAGACTTCAGGATCACAGATGCACCTGACATGAAGCACATATATATTGACTGATTTTGTTTTACCATTATCACACAGAACAAAAAAAAAAGTAAGGGAGCAAGCCAAAAAAGTTGGGTCCCTGTTTTGCTAAGTCAAAATGGGGCGTGTTGTGTAACCACACAACAACTTGCCACCAAAGGAAACAAACTAAATTACAATGATTCAAGTGATGTGAACACACTCTAACATAGTATTCTAACTCCTTCTAAGTATAAACACTTATAATCTTTCTAAATGATAAGGTTTTCATCATGGCAACAATGCTAACAAAGGATCAAGTGTGCAAATGATTAATTATCCTCATCTTGAAAGCAAGTTGAAAACATGAGTAACTGGTGTTAAGCTATGTAGTTTGGGATCATCCCTCATAGCAAACCTGGATAGAGCCTTGCTGCCAGCAGGCGTCCATAGCCCCGGCCCCGGCAAGGTTATCTATACAATCCCCCTAAGTAGAGCCCCACTACCAGCAGGCGTCTATAGCCCTAGTAGAGTTACTTAGATGGCCTAATTTTATTATTTTTGGATTTTCAAAATTTATACTCTACATCCATATGATGTCATCATGTAAGCTTAGTTTGCAAGGTATGGTCACTTGCTGATTTAGGTTGGAGATTGCACTAGTAGCAAGGGAGTCCCTTTAGATTTTTCACTTAACACCTATTCTTGTGTGTTCAACAAACCCAAGGCTGTTAGGTGAGTCATTGTGAAAGAATCACTTTGGTCAAGAAAAGGTGCCCTGATGAAAAGATATCACAGACCTGATCACCAGTACTTCTCAAAATGAGTCATAACCTATATATGAATTTGTTCTCATCACTTGAATCCTAACAATTTGGTTATTTTCACAGGGTGATGAGCCGCATCATCTTGGCTAACCAAAATAGAACCCAACAAGCAAACACACTAAGCAAACTATACAAACAACTAACTACAAAAGGAAACAACAGGAAGCAAGACAACAAAACAAAGAAAAGAAACAAAACAACTACTCTACCAAACTATACACAAACCCTACAAGGCAAACAAAACCCAGGAAAAGACCCAAAGACAACTGTATTTGCATATTTCCCTAGATTGTGCAAGAGCATCAAGGCATTAGTTATGGTTCTCAACTTAGCAAATTTATCTTTGAATTCTGAAAAATGCTCTTGTATTATCTCCTCACTATTTTAATAGGATAACCTCTAATAATCAACAACTGAGGAAACTCATCATGCTCATGATCAATCCATATGCATGTCTTATCTCTTGAATTTCCATAATCAAAATAATTTTCAACATCATTTACTGGGGGAAGGAAAGATACAACCTGGTGTATCTCTGGTTCTGCAATTGGACATGCTTATTTATTGATAGCTGGTCCTCCATTTAACTTTGCATCTTTAATGCTTGGCTCAATGTTTGGTCTCACTTCAAATTGAAGGATGTATGGCTTTTGATGGATTATTTCTTCATCTTCATCCAGCTTTGTTTCTTCATTCTGGATGTTCAGTTCATCCTCAAGTTCAGGAAACTCTTGAATGCTTTCATTAATTTCCTGCACATCAACATCTAAATGAGTATCTTTATTATCATAACCTGATATACAGAAATTTATCATTTCTAAATCATTTGATTGTAAAGGTGAAATGACATTTGATTCATGAAAATACTTCCTTGTTTCACTTTCACAATAATTCTGGGGTGATGCTTGATCATGCACAGCAATAGCATAATCCTTTGTATTTTCCACTTTTTTTTCTATGACTCCATTAGTTGCCATCATAGGGACTTCATCAGCAATAGTGCATTTAAATTGTTCCAGCACCTGTTTACACTTCTTTATAAACTCATTCCTATCAAAATTGCTAAATTTAGATCCAGAAACATCATCTTGACAAGCATCTGATAATTCAATATACTTGTTTAGTGTATCAAGATCAATTTTGTATTTATCTTCCCCCTCGTCAAATCTTTCTTGTGGATTGTCTGATGACTGAAAAAAAGGTGCAACTTCCTCTTTATGATTTTCAAAAGACTCATACCTGCACTCTGCCTCACCCTTATTAGGAAGTAGAGAACTTCTATCAATCTCACCATAAAATGACTTAAAGAAAGATGCTTCTTCATTCTTACCACAAGTATTAGGGTCAGAATAAAAAACTTTATCCTGACAAGTGGTTTCTTCTCTATCAATCTTACCATAGAATGACTCAAGGAAAGATGCTTTCCTATCATCTCCTTCTAGAACTGATTTAGCTATTGTATTTTCTCTCCAACTCTTAATTACGAGTGTTGCCTCTTCTTGTTGTCCCAGAATTTCTTCATTTTTCTACCAAACCTCAGCCCTGAACACATCTAAATAAAATATTAGTCCTTTCAAATATAAATCCAACATTGTGAGGAAAGTTAGACAGTTAATTTCACTGTGCTCCATAGACTGGTGTATCCTGCAACAACTGGATAAACCAAAGTTAGATAAACTGTGAGGATAAAGTTGCCTATTCAAGGTTTCCTGAAGTGAAGGAATGTTAACATGACAACTGTCCTCATATGCATCCATCAAAATAAGACCTTATCTTAAATCTTCTCCTTTTGAATCTTTTTTTTAAATGAGATCTACCATATCTCAGAATAAAACTTGAAAGCTCATAAAACATTGCAGAAATCCACAGATTCTTTGTTCAACCCTCCTTCTAGCACCAGTTTATGGTGTTGATGTGGATGTTGGTCACACACAAACAAACAAAACAAAAGTTACACAACAACCCTTTTTTATCTTGAAAGATATGATGAATTCAAAGAATTCATGATCCCAAGTCTCTGATGATTAGTTCATAATCTGCTGATGTTACTCAGTGATTGATGTGTATTGTTGTTTTCCATTTTGGGGTCTTACGTAGATCTGTAGATTCTGCTTCTGCAATAATGCTTTCATACAGAGGGGGTACTCTACACAAAACATTCATTCAAAGGCTATGTCTAAGTGGATATCTACATGAGTTCTACCCTTATCAGTGATTCTTTGCATGATATTTTCAACAGTACATGCATCTAGCTCAACAAATATGCTAGTGATATTCAGTTGTCTACATGATGTCAGCATATTCCTCTATTCTGCTTAATATTTATCATGATTTGTAGTTATGGAAGGTGATTTATATGAAATTAAAATGAGAAAAAAGGGTTAGAGAGAGAGAGATTCCTAAAATTGCTTGACTAAGATCACTAATCCACATACATGTTCCCATACAACAATGAAGAGAAGAAAACTAGAATCATACTTCACCAGGACATTCCACAAATCAACATGATCCAATGCAAATCTTCAGAGGTAGAGTTGACAACAACATACAATGAAATGAAAGCACTTCTATAGAACACAACATTCACCAGTACATATCCAGAAGTCAACTTGAAGATTACTTGAGGTTTACAATCAGGATGTAATCTGAAGCTTCATCTCTATACAGTATGTTCATAAAATGAGTACATTTACAGTGATCTGAGGAGAGAACCTTGAATGTTTCAACAATTCAATCCTCAGTAGTCTTAGTAATCTGATCTCCTACATGTAATTCCTATAGGTCAGATATTGTATGATTGACCTCCCTTTTCTACAGAGTGCAGGGGCTGAATATATGTCTCTATTTTCACCCCCAACACAGTGCCTAGGAAAACCCTAGCAAATCAATGGTCTGCATCTTGAAATGCAGCATCCAATGGTGGGAAACGAGTCCCGCCCAAATCTTGAGCAACACCCAGACATGGTGCCGCTCCAACAATAATATTTCCACCTGCAAATGCCTCCGTATTGAAAGCTTTGTCTCCTCCTGGTGTGTTTTCGACTTCTCAGGATCCGGTCCGCTACCTGGGATGTCCCTCACCATTAAAGCTCCATCATATCTCCACCTGCACACCATCAGGTTTTGGAATGGATTCAAAATCCACTTGCCCTATTTTCTCACCCTTTTGTATCGCGAATGCACGTCGTCCTGATCATCGGCATGACCATCCAGTCGGAACGAGCCAAAAATGTCCCATTGACCTTATCCTTCTGGACGATGCACCCGCTTATTCCTACTTGCACACCTGTGATCAACATACAGAAGTTAAGCATCATCACTTAATAAATAGCAGGAGGATAAACATGTATATTAAATCAGGTCATGCTCTGAATGTGCAAACATATATATATATATATATCGGGTCATGAATATGCAAAAATCCGCATGCATATAGGCATTTAATCTCTCTTCATTAATCAAGATATGATGATGACATCATCATCATGGACGAGCTTCATAACAGATGTGAAAGGATGACGTCACGATCATGTCGAAGGAAATCGGGGTCTAAGAAATATGACCTCGATTTTGAGGAATATCCCCCCGAGGTAAGATGACATCACCGTCATGTAGAGATCTGTATATCGGGTCATGTTTTTAAGATCAGGGATGTTTGAGAGATTGGGTGATATTCAAAAGATGACCCTCATGAGTGAAATGACCCCCCCCAGAAAAATCAGGATGACATCATCGTCTAGATGACTTTGCTTGAACACTACGTTAAAATGACGTCACAGTCATGTTATTGAACAGGGGTGATATTGGAAACATGCCTCCACGAGGCAAGAGGGTGATGATGTCCCCATCATATTGATCTCCTTTGTTTATCAGGCTTAGATGATGTCATCGTCATATGGACATGGGGTGATATTTTGCGAGGGGGTGATCTAAAAAAAGATCGGGTGATATTTAGAATAATGGGTGATATTTGAAATATGACCCCCGCAAAATACATGAAGGCGCTTGTCAGGCAAATACCACTTATCACCTAAAATTGACATCCGGACTTCGCGAACCAAATGACTATTGGGTGATAAACCGATATCAGGGTGATCTTCTATAAGGTGACTGATATTTAAAATATGACCCCCCCAGGAAAAAAAATTAGGTTTGACCAGAACTTTGACTCGCCAGAACTTTCTCATTTGGCCAAATTTCAGGGTGATGTAAAAGGCAAACCTGCTTAGAATTTTACACTCTTTCATATGGTAGGCTTCCTGAGGAAAGACTCAGACTTTGAATTTTGGGTCAGACTTCAGGATCACAGATGCACCTGACATGAAGCACATATATACTGACTGATGTTGTTTTACCATTACCACACAGAACAAAAAAAAGCAAGGGAGCAAGCCAGAAAAGTTGGGTCCCTGTTTTGCTAAGTCAAAATGGGGCGTGTTGTCTAACCACACAACAAGACCCCATTAGGGATTTATTGAGTTTGAATCCTCCTACTTTCGCTGGGACTACAGAGGGAGCCAAAGCTGAGGCTTGGCTCATCAGTCTATGAGGGCAACACGAAGGCTCGTGTAGCAGTCCACCTATTGCGAGATGCAACAACTACTTGGTGGTGCACTAAGGAGTGCAAGCGCCATCTTTCATTGGACACACTCACTTGGGAGACTTTCATTGAGTGCTTCAATGCGCGGTATTTATCAGATCACTATAGATAGTGTCACATATATGAGTTTCATGACCTTCAGCAGAGAGGGCTTACTATTGCTCAGTACGAGGGTAGATTTACTGAGTTGTCTTGATATGTGGAGTATCTCCACGATGAGAAAATCCTAGTTCATAAGTTTATCAGAGGATTGAACCATAGCATAGTAGGGCCTGTACGTATGGTAGACCCCCAGACATTAAGTGATGCTGCTGAGAAGGCATACATAGTTGAGGAGATACAAGAATGAAAGCAGGGATCACGCCCCCAATTTTAGGATCATGGGTAGTAGCAGCACCAACAGAGTTATTGCAGACCACCACTACCACCACATAGAGGAGGATTTAGTTCTCCGTCATTACGTCCTAGACCTCCATACTAGCAGCAGTAGCAAAATTAGTAGAGGGCATAGGGAGGGAGAATCGAGTTTAGGAGCAAGGCCCGCATAGAGATCAGAGGTAGCAGGGACCACCTGCAGGGCTCACGAGGTCACAACAGTCATACAGGGGTTCATAAGGGTCTACAAGTAGATCTAGACAACAACAGTCGGGTAGGACTCAGACGGGATAGATACAGGCTCGGGGCCCATGCTATGTATGTGGTGGAGTAGGTCATCTAGCCAGAGAGTGCGCACAGGGCTTTACGATAGGGTGACAGCCCTATTCAAGAGGGTCAAAGCCGATTGTAGGAGATGTGGGCAAGTCCCACCACATGTTCGTAGTGGTTGATAACCGCCAGGCAAATTTTTAGGCATCAGTGATTGAGACATTAGGTACGATCAAGGGTGCTCCCATCTCTATTCTTTTTGACTCTAGAGCTACTGATTCTTTTCTATCTACATCGTTAGTGGAGCATTGCAGGCTGGTGGCTTCTAGACAGGACATTAGGTGGGAGGTTGAGTTGGCCATTGGAGCCAAGATGTCAATTGATGCCTTGGTTCAGGATTGTGAGATCTCTTTGGGGTCCTTCACTACAACTTGTGACCTTAGAGTTATGCCATTAGGATCCTACGATGTGGTTTTGGGTATGGACTGGCTTGCGGCTCATAGAGCCAAGCTAGATTGTCGCCGAAAGGTGATTAGCTGCTTAGATGATCATGGTGCACTGGTTGAGATAGTGGGCATTCAAAATCCCACAACAGTTCATATGATATCTGCTTAATAGCTTAAGCGCTACATGCGGAAGGGATGTCAGATGTTTGCTATCACAGTTAGTGACAAATCAAAGGACAAGCCTGAGGCATCATTAGATGACCATCCCATCTTGAGAGAGTTTGCTGATGTGTTCCCATCAGAGTTACCAAGGATGCCACCCCATTGTGAGGTAGACTTTTATATTGATTTAGTAGTGGGTGCTGAGCCAGTGTCTCATGCACCTTATAGGATGACCACTCATGAGTTGATAGAGCTCAAGTTGCATCTTGAGGACTTGCTTGAGAAGGGGCACATCTGACCAAGCGTTTCACCATGGGGCGCTCCGGTTATCTTCATGAAGAAGAAGGATGGGTCTCTTCGCTTGTGCATGGATTATAGGTAGTTGAATAAGGTGATGGTGGAGAACCGTTACCCTCTGCCTAGGATTGATGATCTCTTCGACTAGATGTAGGGAGCCAGAGTGTTCTCGAAGATTGACCTGAAGTCCGGTTACCATCAGTTGCATATCACAAAGGCAGATATTCATAAGACTGCTTTGTGGACTAGATACGGCCACTATGAGTTCACTGTGGTCCCCTTTAGTTTAACAAATGCCCCTACAGTGTTCATGAGTCTCATGAATGGGGTGTTCCGTACCTACTTGGATCGGTTTGTGATTATTTTTCTTGATGACATATTGATCTATTCGCGGACTAAGGAGGAACATGAAGAGCACCTACATTAGGTTTTGTAGTGCTTGAGAGAGCAGTAGCTTTATGGCAACTTGGCGAAGTGTGCCTTTTTCAAGATAGAGGTATAGTACTTGGGGCACATCCTATAAAGCAATGGCATCTCCGTAGATCCATAAAAAATTAGAGCTATCAGAGATTGGTCAGCACCCACTAGTGTGATAGAGATCAGGAGTTTCATGGGATTAGTCAGTTACTACCGTAGATTCGTAGAGGGCTTTTCTAGGATAGCGCACCCCATTACTTCCCTTCAGTAGAAAGGGAAGAGTTTCACTTGGACTGAGTAGTGCAAGAGGGCCTTTGGGGTCCTCAAGGAGCATCTTATCAGCACTCCCATCTTAGCGGTTCTTGATCCTGTAGAAGATTTCATAGTTTGTACAGATGCTTCACTTGAGGGTTTGGGAGCCGTGCTTATGCAGAGTGGTAGAGCGATTGCATATGAGTCGCGTAAGCTCAAGACACATGAGATGAACTACCCTACTCACGATCTAGAGCTCACAGTAGTGGTACATGCTCTTGTTCATTGGAGACACTTTCTTTTGGGTCGTCGCTTTGATTTTCATTCGAATAATCACAGTTTACAGTATATATTCACATGGCCAAACTTGAATACTCGCCAATGGCGTTGGATGGAGTTTCTATGTGAGTATGACTTTGATGTCCACTACATCAAAGGGAAGAAGAACATAGTCGCTGACGCTTTGAGTCGAAGGCACCATGAGATCCTGACCTTGACCTTGAGTGTGGACTTGAGAGAGTGCATCATTCAACATCTACCTGAGGATGAGTGGTTTCTTGAGGTGCAGCAGGAGATCCAGTCACAGAGGGCCCTTAAGGGTAAGTTTGTAGGATATTCCCTTCAGTCAGATGGATTGCTTAGACTTTGACAACACATCTATGTACCTCGTGCGGGTGACCTTCATGCAGTAGTTCTTTTAGAGGCTCATAGAGCACCTTATGCAGTACAGCCAAGGGTGAAGAAGATGGATGTCGACTTACAACAGTTATACCATTGGGTAGGTATGAGATAGGATAATGCAGAGTATGGTGCTCATTTCCTTGAGTGCCAAAGGGTCAAGGCCGAGCATCAGCATCCAATGGGTCTTTTATACCCTCACGAGATACCTGAGTGGAAATGGGACACCATTTCGATGGACTTCATTGTTGGTCTTCCTATGTCATCACGCCGCCATGATGCCATCATGGTGACGGTTGACAAGTTGACCAAGGTGGCACATTTCTCACCTATACGCATGACATACAATGCACCATCTATGGTGAGAGTATTCTTGGATCAGGTCATTAGACTACATGGGGTACCTCACCGTATCATTTCAAACAGGGATTCAGTGTTTACTTCAGCCTTTTGGAAAGCCTTGTAGCAGGCATTTGGCACACAGCTCAACATCAGTTCCGGTTATCATCCTGAGACTGATGGATAGATAGAGAGAGTTAAACAGGTTCTTGAGGATATGATCCATATGTATGTCATGGATCACGAGAGTAGATGGGAGGAGTATTTGTATCTAGTTGAGTTTGCCTACAACAATGGGCATCACAGCTCGTTGGGTATGCCTCTTTTTCAGGCCTTGTATGACAAACCTTGCAGAACACCTTTGAGTTGGGACCATATTGAAGACAGGGTTACGATAGGGCTAGAGTTGGTTCAGGATATGGAGCAGCAGGTGGCTTTGATTAGATAGAGACTTCAGGAGGCTTAGAATCGATAGAAGAAGTATGTCGATGCTAAGAGGGTAGATTGGAGCTTCTCAGTTGTGGACAAAGTATTCTTGAGTGCGACCACACAAGAGTCCAATCTGTTATGGAAAGGGATCCAAGATCACACCTCATTTTTTTGGGCCTTTTGAGATCTTGGAGTGGATAGGACCCATAGCCTATTGTCTAGCCTTACCACCTAGCCTGTCGCATATCCATGATGTTTTTCATATTTCTATTTTACGGTGTTACATATCTGATTTATCTCATGTATTGGATTGGAGTGCTCTTCAGGTAGAGGTGGACAGTCAATTGGCTTTGGAACCAATTTGCATATTGTCTCATCAGATGCTGGGCCTTCAAGGTCGAGAGCTAGACCAGGTTAGGGTCCAGTGGGACATGTACGATGAGGTCATGGTGACCTAGGAGGATGCAGTGAGATTGAGGGCCCTTTATCCTCACTTCTTTGACGACTTCCAAGAGGAAGTACATTCTAAGGGGGGGAGGATGTGAGGCCTACCATTTTCATTCCCTTATATTTGACTACTTTATTTTACCATTGGTGACTTGTGGGACTGTTGATCCCGATTTGCAGGATTGTTAGACTTTATGCTTTATGTGGATTTATTATGTTTAGCATGTTTATGATGTGGTTAGACCTTGATATTGATTCACTGATGATGATAAACATATTATTTACATTTATGATGCTATTGGGATACTATTCATGTGATTTTAGTTATAAATTTATTATGAGATTTTATCTTGTGATGGATGTTGAAATGCAAAATTTAGATTTTAATTATGATGAGATTTCTTAATGTTTATATGATCATGTGATGATGTGAGCGTATGTTTCACTTTACTTTGGCTATTATATACATGTGGGATTAACATTTCATTTGAGTGCATAGGTGTTTCTAACGAAGCCATGGATACTCGGAGATCATCCCACACACTATGTTGTTTTCCCACGTGAAGCCGATCTAGTTCCAAGAGGAACCAAGATCAACTATGTTTGCATGATAAATTTTTGTAATGTTGTTGCATGGTGTTAGTTGGGTTAGGTCTACCCTTCTTTTATTTGATTTCTAATTGGTGTTGTAAGTTTTAATGTCATTTGAATTTTATTTTTTGAGTTTTAATTTTTGAGACCCTTTTTTGTGTTTTTACTCAACCTATGGTGCTCAAAATAGGTTAAAATTGACCCTAGGTTGTACCCCTAGGGTCTAGGGGTCATTTGGGCTTGTGTAACCTTAGGTAAAAGCTCATTTGGTCACTTTAACTTCACCCTGAAGTAAAGTGACGAAAATGGAAGTTTGGTAGAGAGAGGATGAGTGGGTCAAACACTCAACCTCTTCATTTCTTCTTTCCTAGGTTGGGGGAGTCTTTAAGACCCCTTAATTGTGGAGGACTCAACTCCAAGCCTCTTCCACAATTGGTGAGGGTACCTTGGGATTGTGTGGGTTTTTCTAGGAGGAGATGATTGGGGCTCATGTGGTACCCACTTCTTTTTTGGCTCCACCTTTCTCTCCCACATATGTGAGAGAGAGCAAGTGGATGGGAGAAAGACTTGGTGGAATGGGTGGGTGACATGTGTCACCACCCCATTCCAAGAGTCTTGCAAGTAGTTGGGTGGGAGAGTGAGGAGGTGACATGTGTCACCTCCCTATTCCTCAAGGCTCATGAGAAGAGCCTATTTTAATCCCTCTTGAAGAGAGGGAGGGGGTTGTTGAATCTTTTCTAATTTTTGAATTTTAATTGTTTTGGGGACAAAGTTAAAGGAGAAATTGGTGGCTCAACTTGGAGGAGTTAGAGGAGCTCTTCTCAACTATCTTCCATTTGGGCTTTATAAGGTAGGATTCAAGACAAATGCCTTTCCTTATGCATTTTCTTTACTTACATGTTGTGTGTGTGTGTGAGTTTATTTTGTTGTTTTTACTTTGTTGTGGGAAAATTGGGTATGGGAGTTGTGAGAGCCTCTCCTACTTGGGAGAAAATGCTCAACATGTGTGGGGTGGGGGAGGAGTGAACCTCCTTGGGGTCACATCCTTGGTTTTATGGAGCTTTAGCCTTGAGGGCAAATTGTGAATTTGAGCAATATGTGTATATGAGGAATTTGGGATATGGCCTGAGAGCCAAGAGAAAGTTGTGAAATCATGTTTATGAGTGTGGCTTGAGGCCTTGAAAGATTTATGTATTTGGGAAGTTTTTTTGGAGTGGCACTCTTGAGTTGAGTGATGTCCACTCCCCTACCCCATTAAACTCATCTTGAGTGAGTTTTGATATGTGAAAACTATGGGAGTATTCTTGTTTTTATGTTGAGTGGATTTGTTGAAAAGTGGTGTGTGCTTACCTTGCGTGAGGATGACATCCTAGCTCAAGGGTGACTCATGAGTGAGTCAATGGTAGGGAGGAGAGCAGTTTTAGTGGATTCTTTTTCCCTCCTATGTGTTTTATGCAGGATTTTGGAGCTAAGAGATATTGAAGAAATTAAAATATTCTTCTTTATGTTGTTGGTAGAGCTCTTGAGAGAGTATGGCCATGGTTGGCCTATTTGTAAATATGTTATTTGATAGAGAGTGTTTGTGCTCTCTTGAGTTGTATAAATTTTAAGTTTTAAACTTGAGTTGTATATAACTTCTTTGTATTTGAAAATGAAAAATATATATTTGCTGATTTTTATATGTTATGTGTATGAGAAAAATGTGAATGCAAAAAAAAGGAAAAATGATTAGTTGCTGATTTAAAATGCCTTATGGATGAATGCAAAAAAAATAATGTTGCAAGAAGAAAAGTATGTTTAAAATTTGATGCATTTGTAGTTTCATTGCAACAAATAAGAAATTAAATAGTTGTTGTTTTCTTTTTCATTAAAAAAAAATTGTATAAATAGTGTGGAAGAAATTTTGTTCTTAGAAAAGACATTTAGTTATAGATGTTTTAAAAAAAAAAAGAAATTTAACATGCTTCTTATAAAGGCTCTCTTTATGTCTATTGTGAGTATATATATATATATATATATATATATATATATATATATATATATATATATATATATATATATATATATGTATATATATATATATATGTATATATGTATATATATACATATATACATATATATATATATATATATGTATACATATATCTATATATATATATGTATATATATACATATATATATGTATATATATGTATATATGTACATATATGTATATATGTACATATATGTAGATATATACATATATGTATATATATACATATATGTAGATATATACATATATGTATATATATACATATATGTATATATATACATATATACATACATATATATATACATATATACATACATATATATATACATATATATATATATATATATATATATATATACATATATATGTATATATGTATATATATATATATATCTGGTTATTATTTTTCAATGCATCATAGAATATCTATATATTTTGACTAAGGATGTGTGTATATATATATACTTTTTTTTTTGCTGTTGTATTTATAAAAAATATATATATATAATGTAAGCTTTTAGCAAACTGTGTTTAGTAGAGGTATACAGTTTGGAATTTGTTTGGTGGGGGTTTTGACCCCCCACCCACACCCCACCATTGTGGGTTGTGGGTGGGGCTTGGCCCCCTCCCCACATCCCCTTTCTACCGCCGTGACTAGAAGGTTAAACGTGTATACCTCATTTGAAGACTCCATCCATGGAAGCCATTCCCAAGCCTACAAAACAATAACAAAGAAAGAGAGAGAATGAAATGATGTAGAGAAAAGATAAATGAGGAAAATGAGGTTAGGGTTTTTTTTTTCTTCCATAAGGAAATTATATTATATTGGAGAGGCCTTTAGGGCAAATGGCTTTTTAAATTAGTTTTAATTGCTCTTCCCTCTCTTTTAGGATTTAAGTTATGGATTTTTTTTTATTTTAATTAGTAAACTTGGGTTGTCAAATAGGCAAAGGGGTAAATTCAATGTGTGATTTTTCAATTATTGGTGGGATATTTTGTTTTGGCAATGTCATGAGATGATAGGAGATCTAATTTATTAGTTAGATAGATTTATTTTTGTACTTGAATTTAATTTAATTGAGCTAGTGGGCTAATGCCCTAGTTAACTTTAATAAAGTTTCATTTTAATTTTATTTTAGATTTAGACAACCATGTAATTTTAATTAAAAACCTTTTTTTTTTATAATACCATTTTAGTTAAAATTATGATTATGATTAAATCTTTTTTTTTGCTTCGTAATCTGTGATGTTATTATATTATTCAAAAAAAACTAGTTACAGTCCACAGCCCTTCCATGGCTAGCAAAAAAGTTTGGAATCATTTTCTTCCTAGCCTATTAACATCAACCATAAGACCACACAGGGTCGGAGAAATAGATAAGTATATCAGACTAAAAAACCTATACTAGAAACCAATATACACTTCTATAGACTGACAGTTTCCACAGCCCAAAAAGGGAGTCATACTATTGAAATCCCTAAAAGACTTAACTGGCATACTCTGCCAATTTCCTCCTGAACTCTTCCATCCACTGGAAGTCCTCGGTCTCCACCAGTCCTAGCAGCCTCTTGATGAATTCTACTACTGTCTTTGCCTGGGCCTTCAGCACGAGCAGGTCAAATCCCTTGATGTCCAAGATAAATGGGTAGATTTTTATAATAGCCCCAGGATCCACCATGAGTTTCCAATCCTTGGGGCGAGGAACAACAACTCCTGAATGAGCATACTGCAGAGTCTTCCCCAGTTTGCTGAGATGCTTCGGATAGAACAATGCTCGCATTAATGTTTCCGCTTCTGCCTTCGCCCACTCCATCTCCAACAGCATTGCCAGAACCTGCAAGGAGATATCCGTATCCACACGGTATCGCTCGTCATTATCCAAGTAAGCCTTCCCCATAATCAATTTCACCGCTTCCACCAGTAACCCATCCGATAGTCTCAACATCCTTTGTAAGCGAAGGTCCGTTATACCACCCAGGAAAGCCATTTACCTCTTGGAGTTGACAAGACGAATAGGAGTGTCCATCCCTCCACAACATATGGCAAAGGTAGAGATAATTACGACAAAGTGGGACGGCATTTGCATAAACGAAGATAGAATATGCAGAGCTCTCGATACTGCCTTCTTTATTAGCCTTACGCCGAAGGATCTCGAAGGCCTTCGTCCAAATGATAACCCTGTTGCATTCAATGTCCTCCCAATGAGCTCTCAACTGCCAACTCCCGTGGGCTCGTGTCGTCGTGGATCGGCACTCTATCATGAGTGCCTCGTCCTTGCCACCCATGATGGTATGGCAAGGCTCCCTCCCTTCCTCCCACAATTATGATTAAATCTTTAAGAACTAGGTTTATAATTAATTAATTTAACCTTGCGTTTGGACGGAGAATCTTAGTGAGATAAATTTTAGTCCTAGTACATTAAAATTCTATCATCCAACTTAACTAACTTAGTATACTTTGATGAAAATTAGTTTTATTAAAATAAACCCTATTCACGCCCATGAGGCGTTATGCTACCAAATTTTTCCAGAATTTAGGGGTTAACTAAATTAGTGAATTTAACCCTGCTTAGGATTAAATTATTGTTTTTTTCAGTTATCGACATTGTGTTTTGATATTTAATATATTTCTCTTGCACTAGAATTAGGCTTTTGATTTTGACTTACCGATCATCCACTTAGGTTAACCCAGGGTTTTGATCTTTGATCCTAACCCTATTAGCAATGTTAATCACGTCGCATCAACCCCCTAGTTGGCCTTCATTGCGTAGGGGAAATGCGCTTGTGATCACATTACCCCGCCTTCGACTGACTTGTTTATGCCTTATGCGTATTGCCACCGAGCACGCTTACGTGTGTGGGGGTTTTTAGGAATGCGTGAATTTTTTTTTTGGTATTTCATGTCATGACCACATGACAAATGTGGACATGACACGTGTGATGCGTGTCATGACTGTATGGGAAATGTGGGCATGACACATCCACCACTCACACTTAAGAGACACAAAGTGTATGATAACCACTCTAAACTCTCAAAACAAGCTCAAGGGGCACTTCTTCAGCACACTCCTTGCATCCAACATCATCCAACGAGTTGGGAACTATCCAACCCACACAAATAAGGGATTCCTCCTTCAAGGAGCCCTAAAATAGAAAAAAGAGTATTTTACCCCTAAAGGCATGCTTCCCAATGTAACTATTAAATATATGGGGGAATACATCATTCCACATAACATGCAACATTCAAAATTTCCCAAAATTCCATAAAATAAAATGAAATAATTTTAGGAATGTCCAAAGTCCACCATTAACGAATCTTGAAGCATCCTTCCCCAAACCCTTTACCCAAAAATGTCAACTTTTGAATTACAAAGAAATAGAAAATTCTGAAAGCACCCTCTTGTTCTAAATTAACCCAACAACAATCTTTTCCACTCACATAATTTTTTTAACAATTTCTGATAAGTCAAAACAAGGAATTCATGCACTTTTCATGCTTTCGAAGAAATCCAAAAAGTAAAAATGCAACTGTACCCTCTTGTGCCTAATCTACCCAACAAGACACTTTTGAAATAAAATTGTAGTTTCCAAAAATTTTGATAAATGTTGGGTAGGAAATTCAATTTTCCAAAAATGAAATTTCCTATTAAATGAAAATTTACTAAATAAAATTACATACACAACCAACAAGAGAAATACCTAACTCAAAATGAAGGTATAGAGGAGGGGAATCTTTTTCATTGTTCACATTATTCGATTCGACCAAGTGATCTCCTAGTATGAGCAAATCCAATTTTCTTCCAAATGAGAATTTCCACAACTCCATATTTGCTCTCCATTTCCAAACCATTCATAATGAAAATAATATACCACCTTTTGCATATATCCCCTAAACTCAAAATTAAATAAATAAAACCTTTTATTTTTTTCCACCAAAATAAAATCACTCAAAACAAATATTTATTTTGAATTAGAAATTAATCCTATCCAAGCACAAGGCAATAAAATATATGCCTTTACAATTAAATATTTTACACCCCAATAAATAAATGATTCCTTTCCTAGATAATAATTCTAAATTTGTAATTAGAATGTATTTCACCCCAAAAACATTATTTCACAACTCAATTAAATCAGTTAAATTGTCTTTCCTCTACGCTAGAAAATAAAAGCACAATTAATGATTTTGAAAACACCATAAGATATTTTGCACATACCATGCACATGCAAAATCACACAAGCAATAAATAAAACACACCCAAGAAGACATTCATAGGTCTATCATAAGAGGAATCTAGAATTGTGATTGATTCGAATGAGGTTTTCATTGGTTTTAACAACACAAGGATCATGAGGTGAGATGACCAAGAGTCTGTTGAATGCACAAGACAACTAAGAGGGGGGTGAATCAGTTGTAACAAAACTTCAAACCCTTACAAACATTCAGATCCACATTAACCTTTAAGTATGTTATGATGTTTAAGCACGAAAATCAAATAACTAAAACTAAATCATAACAACACCACACACAAGAGAATACCAGATTTTTACATGGAAAACCCTAAAAGGGAAAAACCATGGTGAGGATTAGCTCACAATATAATGTAGTAGCAATACTGAATTACAAAGGCTTGCTGTCCAAAAGAGATAATGCTCACTGCAGGTGGACTCACTATCCAAGTGGACTCACTGCCTACTAAGAAAGAAACAAAGAAGAGAAGAATGGCTCATTGCCAGGATTTGAACTGATATAGTTGCATCTAACCTATGCATGGAGTTTAGTTCCAATGAAGCTCAATATCCATCACAACACAAACAATATCTTCGCAACATCACTAAAAATAGTAGACGCCTTCTGCTCACTGCATCCAGTAGCAAAGACATGAAAGCTCTCGCTACCCAAAAGAGAGAATGCTCACTGCAGGTGGACTCACTATCTAAGTGGACTCACTGCCCACTAAGAAAGAAACAAAGAAGAGAAGAATGGCTCACTGCCAAGCTTTGAACTGATATAGTTGTATCTAACCTATGCATAGAGTTTAGTTCCAATGAAGCTCAATATCCATCACAACACAAACAATATCTTTGCAACATCATTGAAAATAGTAGACACCTTCTACTCACTGCATCTAGTAGCAAAGACATGAAATCTCTCACTTCCCTGATAAAATTCACATCACAAACATCATATCCCTCATGCACACCTCTATCCATGACTCCTTGACACTTATTTATACAATCACCAATCATGAAAACATTCTCCAAGGTCAAAAACACAACCTAACCCATAGAATTCAAATTAGGTCTGGACCTAAACATTCCTGCAGAGGAAGGGAATGAATGTAGAGCACATCACACTTTAGCATGAACCTAAATCCACTCTTACATGCTTCATCACGCTTTCACATTCACCAATGCACAATCGTAAATAGTGTAAACAACCAAGTCGTCCATCCTTGTGTTAACACCATGAATTTTTAAATGCATGCTTCCTCAAAATCACATGATGACATGCAAGCCATGCACCAAGCTTGAACATGATCTAGAAACATCCACAAGCACCTAAAAGCCAACAAATTCTTGTACAACATCTTTCACTTGAAGAAACTTCACACCGAGGTACTTAACTAGCTATATCATGCTCTGTCATCATTTGCAACTTAAGAAATGTACTTCCAAAGCACCAAACCATGAATCACTTGAGCTGAAGGAAGATATAGACTTTATAAGCACACATTTAGAATTGTAACACCTAAAACCATTCTGTAGAGAAATGCAAAGAAAAATACTTTCTCCTAGACACACTGCAAACATTGTCAACCACTATTCTCAAACTGGTGAACACAACTTCCATTGCAGAACGATCTAGAGCACCAAAATTTGGATTTAGCATCTTCAAACACTTCTAAACAACACTCCAAACTACATACTTAGATCTCCAACACAAAAGAGATGTGGATCAAGAACTTGAACAACACTCTGTAAGCTAGAAGACTTCTTCAACACACTATTTCCATAATTAATCAAATTTTCTCAAAAGCACTTGGAAACCTGACAACAAAAGCATATTCTCAACATATTTAGTACCTCCTCAAAGTAATCAAATCACTTTAACACAAAAACTCAATCAAACAACAACAACCTCATCAGAAGACATAGTTGACACCAATGACAACACAAGCTTGTTGACATCAATGATATCACCGATTAGCACATACTTGCAACAATCTCCCCCTTTGTCATTGATGGCAACACATGATGTGAAAAACCATCAAGGCACAACTCTGCACTAATCTTCTTTACTTGCTTACTCTCCCCCTTTATTTTTCACATGAACTCTCTCCCCCTTTGACATCAATGGCAAAGGGTGTCACAACTTTCCCTTTTCATGATATTGCACATACTTACACTGTTCACTACTACTCTACAACATCTTTTTCCTTCACTGCTCTGAATACTCTCCCTGACTACAACAATCATCATAACCACTACCTGATCCCCCTGAGAGGTAGCCTTCAATCATCAGTCTAGAAAAGAATGAATCTTGAAATCCACTGGACTGATACATCTTCTTGTGCATCTAGTTCAAGGAAGGAGAGGCAATAAGCCATAACTTCTCCGTGAGATACTCAAATGTATCCTAAGGAAGAGCCTTGGTGAATATGTCAACAACCCGATCCTTTGTAGGCACATACTCAAGCTTCACTTCATTCTCTACAACCTTCTCTCTCAAAAAGTGATACCAAATTGAAATATGCTTTGTCCTTGAATGCATCACCAGATTCTTTGAAATGTTGATAGAACTTGTATTATCATAGAAAATAGAAATTGGCTCATAAAACACAACTTTGATATCCTTCAAGGTTTGTTTCGTCCACAACACCTGTGTGCAACAAGATGTTGCTACAATGTATTATGCCTTTGTAGTAGACAGAGATACTGAATCCTACTTTTTACTTAACCATGACACTATTGCAAATATGTGTCTAATCGGTGTTGTCATTGATGTCAACATATCTTTGTTGCCATTGGTGTCAACTGTATTCTATTTTGTTGCCTGTTTAGAAGACTGGAATGTTGAGGATATTGAGAAAATTAATGAAGATAAATGTATGCGGACCATATGGTTGTGTAGAGGATTGTCTGAAATAGCTCCACTTAAGATTTGAGAGGTTCACATGAACATTTGAAGAAGCTATGGCCATCTAAGTAGAACTGGCTTTTGGCAATTGTTCAAAAGAGATAGAGTGACAATAAATTGGTCTAGATTGCTTTGCATTGAAATATTATGATCTGCGGATCTAGAGGCTTATTTGGAAAGTCAGTGTGTATCATCAACTTAAGTGGTTCGTGGTTTGGAGGTCTGCAAGCAATCTTTCTAGTGTAATAGTCATGGAAGACAGTGTTCTTGAGGTTCCAGATGAAGATGCAAGTGATTCTGGTGATTTGGAGGAGTGTGGATGTTTTTTTTGAATTTAATGTGCTTGTGGAGATCTCTGGATCATGTGACTACTATGTTGGAGGTCCGCATTGTAGTTTGAGCTCATTGGTAAAGATTTTCTTCTTGGTGTTGCCGTTCTTCCCAGTCTTGGCCAACTGGATGTTTAAAGCGTGTTACAGATGATATAAGAGTAATTCTTTGGAGCATGGCATGTTGTTGGAAGAAGATTCAAGTCTCAGTTATGTTTAGCTGATAGCATAGTGATTCGCATGGTTGTAGTGCCAACCTTGATGTTCATTCCAAGGTTGATGAAGCGTATAAATACTTGTGAATAAATTGTGGAAAGTTGTCCTTGTACGAAAATGATAAAATCCTAAGAAAGGTACAAAGGCAGAGTAGAAAAGAGGAGCAGAGGAACAAGAGCAGTAAGGTATGAAGAGATGGTGAAGAAGTGTTTGGGACAGAGCAGAAGTTTTGTGAGCTTTCAAAGGAATTGAACCAGGCATAAGGAAAATGCTATTTCATAGTTCATTCTTCCTGTATTAAACATAAATTCTTGTAGGCAGTGAGCCTCCTGTACAGAGTGAGCCTCCTTGAGTAGTGAGCCCTAAGGCAAGTGCCTTTTCATTTCTTTCAAGTACTTTTAATAGGGTACAAATCTTGTGGGTTAACTCCCATCGTGGTTTTCCCTTAACTGGGTTTCCACGTAAAAAATCTGGTGTTATGTGTGTTAAATTTGCTTATGCTCATGTGTTATTAATTCATGCTTTAATGTTTACATCACTAATCTAATTGAAAGTTGATAAAGAAGTTTAAATGAAGAAAAAGGTTAATTTGTGGGACAACTGATTCACCCCCCTCTTAGTTGTCCAGTCTAATTCCAACAATTGGTATCAGAGCCAATTCATCTAAAAGAAGCTTAACCGCTTGAGGAGATCCAAGATGCTAACTTACAAGAAGGAAAGTCCAAGATTTGATGGAACAAATTACTCCCTCTAGAAGGTATGCATGCAATGTCATTTAGAATGTATGGGTGATGCCTTTTGGTTGATAACTAAGAATGAGTATAAGATTCCAAAGAATGGCCCTACAACTCTAGATGAACTCAGGGAAGATGAATGCAATATTCCAACTAAAGAAGCATTATTGAGTTTCCTGACTGATACAAAATTGATAAATGTCCTAGATTTGAAAACTGCCCATGAAATCTATAAAAAGTTGGAAAATTTGTATGAAGGTGGCAAATATGTCAAATGTGCCAAGCTACAGAGCCTGAAAGGTAAATATGAAAGGTTAGTAATGAGTGAAGATGAAAACATTACTTCCTACATGCAGAAAGTGAATGAACTTGTGACTGGTATCAGAAATGTTGGAGTATTGGAAGAATCAGATATTGTTGCCAAAGTGCTCAGATCCTTACCTGCAGCATACAAGCATAAAGTTGCTGCCATTGAAGAGAGCAGGACAATGACAACTGTTACACGGGATCAATTAGTTGGTAAGCTCTCAACATTTGAAATGAGTGAGTTTGGCGATTCTCTTCCTAAGTCTAAATCTGCATTTAAGGCTAGTGTATATGGAAAACAAAAATATGATCTGGCTGAAAGCTCTTCAGGAAGATCAAACAGATTTACTAAGGCAAGGAAGGATCTTGAAGATGATGAAATTGAGTCTGTAGAACTTAAAGCTCTTATTGCCAAAAGAATTCCAAGAGGATCCAGTAAGTATGAAGGAAAGCTGCCATTCAAATTTTTTGCTTGTAATAAGATTGGTCATTTTGCCTCAAGATGTCTGGAGAAATTTTCAAAGACAAACCCTAATAGATATAAAGGTTAGAAGAAATGTTGCTATGTCCAAGAAGCTAGAGAAGGAGTTATAGATGATGAATCTGATCATGGAGATTCCACTGAAGGTGATTGGGTGTTCATTTCTATCAAAGAAGAAGATTCGGTGTCTACTAAATTTGCTAGGCTACTTAGGTTGTTGCAAAGGATGAATGGGTGATTGATAGTGGGTGCTCTCATCATATGACTGATGATAAAAGTAAGTTTGTAAGCTTTGAAAAATATGAAGGTGGAATTGTGAAATTTAGAGACAACTCAGCTAGTAGAATCTATGGCAGAGGATCCATCTCTTTTGATGGTAAGAATAACACTAATTATGTTCTCTATGTGGAAGGACTGAAGCATAATCTTCTCAGTGTTGGACAGTTGGTTGACAGGGGTTATGACCTCAGATTCAAGGATGGAAAATGTAGAATCTTGAAAAGCTCTAGAACTGAAATTCCATCTGGTACTCAGACTAGAGGTAACATATTTCATTTAAGTAGTTCTGGTAAGAGTTGCCTGATTGCTCAGATTGATCAGAGTTGGTTATGGCATAGAAGAATGTGTCATGTGAATTCTGATAACATTGTCAAGATAAGTTCTACTCAGGCTGTGAGAGATCTTCCAAAACTTATGAAAGATGATAGCATGTGTAAAGAATGTCAATTGGGTAAACAAAACAAAACTTCATTCAAGAGTAAAGAACAATTTTCAAGTGGATTACTAGAACTTATACATACTGAGCTATGTGGCCCTGCCAAAATTAGGAGTGTGCAAGGAGACAAATATTTTATGTTGTTGATTGATGATTACTCCTAGATGATGTGGGTAACCTTCCTAAAGGAAAAATTAGAAGCTCTTGACAAATTCAAGGTGTCCAAGGTTTTGGTGGAGAATGAGATTGGTGTGAAAATAAAGTGTCTGAGATCCAACAGAGGTGGAGAGTTTACCTCCAGTGAGTTTGATTCATTCTATGAAAAGCATGGAATAAAAAGATAGTTATCTGCTCCTAGGACTCCTCAGCAGAATGGAGTTGTGGAAAGAAAGAACTGGACCATTTAGGAAACTGCTAGGACCATGATGATGGAAGCAAATGTTCCACAAGTCTATTGGAGAGAGGTTGTGAGTATTGTTGTCTACACTCTTAACTGGGTGCAGATCAAAGGCAATTCTGGTAAGACACCTTATGAACTATGGTTTAGTCATCCTCCTACTGTTAGATATTTTAGAGTTTTTGGTAGTAAATTCTATATCAAAGGAGATGAGGATCTAGGCAAGTTTGATACAAGAAGTGATGAAGGAATATTTTTGGGTTACTCTACTCAAAGCAAGGCATACCAGTGCTTTAACAAGAGATTGAAAAAGATTGTTGAAAGTGCAAATGTCAGAGTTGATGAAAGCAAAGAAGGACATTCTAGGTCTTGCAGATATGAATTAGATGATCAACATGAAAGTCAAAGTCAAGGAAGGCAAGTTCAAACCTAGACCCAGATCCAGATTGATCTGAAAAATCTAGTGACTCAAGAGGATAATGCATAAGTTGAGGAACAAGTTCAAGAAATAGAAGTTCAAGCAAATCCCAAAAGTCCCAGGTATGTAAGGATGAATCATCCTGAAGATCAGATCATAGGAGATATAAATAAAGGTGTTCAAACTAGGAGAAGAATTGCTGAAGATCAAGAAGAGATTTGTTTGATTTCAAAGATTGAACCAAAATCAGTAAGTGAAGCCTACAATGATGAAAACTGGATAAAAGTAATGGAAGAAGAATTAATGCAAATTGAAAAGAATCACACTTGGGATCTTGTTTCTAGACTAGAGGACAAAAATGTGATTGGAACTAAATGGGTCTTCCAGAATAAACTAAATGAAGATGGTGAAGTTGTAAGAAACAAAGCAAGGTTGGTATGCAAAGGATATTCTCAAGTGGAAGGAATTGATTTTGAAAAAACTTTTGCTCCGGTAGAAAGAATAGAAGCAGTTAGATTATTTCTTGCATTTGCTGCTTTCAAAGATTTCAAGGTATACTAGATGGATGTCAAGTCAACATTCCTGAATGGAGAGCTAGAAGAAGACGTCTACATTGAGAAATCAGAAGGATTCCAGTTGTCTGATCAAGAAGATATGGTCTACAGACTGAGAAAAGCTTTGTATGGACTTTAAAAAACCCCAAGAGCCTAGTATGCAAGATTGGATAAGTATCTACTAAAGATAGGATTTAGCAAAGGCATTGCTGACAATAAACTTTATTTCAAGATTGATCATGAGCACATATTAATTGTTGAGGTATTTGTTGATGATATCATTTTTGGTGGAAATGGAATCATGTGTAAGAAATTTGTTGATTAGATGCAAAGTGAATTCGAAATGTCCATGTTTGGTGAGATGAATTTCTTCTTAGGTCTACAAATCACTTAGTCAGATAAAGGTATCTTCATATCTTAGTCTAAATATATGAGAGAATTGTTGAAAAAGTTTGGAATGGAGGACTCAAAACTAGTAAGTACTCCTATGGTAACCGGATGCAAGTTGAGTAAAGATGATAATTCACCTAAGGTAGATCAGAAAAGGTATAGATCAATGATTGAGGGACTGCTCTATCTGACTTAGACCAGACCTGATATCATGAATGCAGTTGGACTTGTTGCTAGATTTTAAGCCAATCCTATAGAATCCCATGTAGTAGAAGTCAAGAGAATTTTTAGATATCTTAAAGGGACACTTGATTATGGCTTGTGGTATCCAAAGGACAATGACTTCACTCTTCATGCATATACTGATGCTGATCGGGCAGGAGATGTGGATGACAGGAAAAGTACTAGTAGTTATGCATTATTCTTGGGAAGAAGATTGGTTTCTTGGTTGAGCAAAAAGTAAGAGGCAATATCTCTATCTATTGCAGAGGTAGAGTACATAGCAGCAACAAGTAATTGCACTCAAGTTTTGTAGATGAAGCAAATGTTGAAGGATATCAGAGTGGTATTTTAGGAGCCTATTAAAATCTTTTGTGATAATTCAAGTGCAATAAACATCTCCAAGAATCTGATGGTTCATTAAAAAATAAAACACATATCCATCAAGTTTCATTTCTTAAGAGAAAAAGTAAGCGAGAATGAAGTCAAAATGGAGTTTGTTTCTTCAAAGGATCAGATTGCAGATATATTCACCAAGCCTCTACCTAAGGATACTTTTGAGTATCTCAGAGAGAAGTTAGGGGTTATTACCCCTCTTGCACAGAACTAAGATGCACTAGGGTGCATCAGTCTGGTGGAATTCATAGTCATATCTTGTGATCTGGATTGGTGTTAAGGATATACTACTCAGGAGGAGTAGTTAGTATGCAAATTCTTGAGATTAGTCTAAAAAACAAACTAGGAGAAAAGATTGCAAATATGTGCCCTTTGCCATTGATGTCAAAGGGGGAGAGAAGTCATGTGAAAAACTAGTTGCTAATGAAAGGGGGAGTAGTGAAGAAAGTAGTTGCAAAAGTGATAAGAGAAAGGGGGAGAAGTTCTTGTCTTGATGGTTGAATCAATTTTTCAATCATATGTTGCCATCAATGACAAAGGGGGAGATTGTTGCAAATATGTGTCTAATTAGTGTTGTCATTGATGTCAACATATCCTTGTTGCAATTGGTGTCAACTGTATTCTATTTTGTTGCCTATTTAGAAGATTGGAATGTTGAGGATATTGAGAAAATTAATGAAGATAAATGTATACGGACCATATGGCTATGTAGAGGATTGTTTGAAATAGCTCCACTTAAGATTTGAGAGGTTGACATGAAGATTTGAAGAAGCTATGGCCATCTGAGTAGAACTGGGTTTTGGTAGTTGTTCAAAAGAGACAGAGTGACAGTAAATTAGTCTGGATTGCTCTGCATTGAAATATTATGATCTATGGATCTAGAGGCTTGTTTGGAAAGTTAGTGTGTATCATCAACTCAAGTGGTTCGTGGTTTGGAGGTCCGCAAGCAAACTTTCTAGTGTGACAGTCATGGTAGATAGTGTTCTTGAGGTTCTAGATGAAGATGCAAGTGATTCTAGTGATTTAGAGGAGTGCGGATGTTTTTGTTGAATTCAATGTGCTTGTGGAGATCTCTTGATCATTTGACTACTATGTTGGAGGTCCGCATTGTAGTTTGAGCTCATTGGTAAAGATTTTCTTCTTGGTATTGTTGTTCTTCCTAGTCTTGGCCGACCGGATGGTTCAAACGTGTTATAGATGATATAAGAGCAATTCTTTGGAGTGTGGCTTGTTGTTGGAAGAAGATTCAAGTCTCAGTTGTGTTTGGCCAACAACATAGTGATTTACATGGTTGTAGTGTCGACCTTGATGTTCATTCCAAGGTTGATGAAGCATATAAATACTTGTGAATGAATTATGGAAAGTTGTCCTTCTGCGAAAATGATAAAATCCTAAGGTACAAAGACAGAGCCAAGAAGAGGAGGAGCAGAGGACACTACAACAGAAGAGGCAATTAGCACCTAAAATAGCACCAGAATTTAGTGCATTTGAGTCCATGAATTGGACACTTCTGCTTGCACAAAACTTGGCGCCTAATAGCATCTCACTATTGCACCGGGTTTAGCACCGATTATAATGCTAGGTTTTGCGCCGGGTTTAGTGCCAGATTTTAGTGCCAAGATTAATGCCAGATTTAGCACCTTTGTTGCTTCTAGTTTGGCTTTTGATTTTGCTTCTAGTTTTGCTTCTTGTGTTGCTTCCAAGTTTGCTTCAAGTTTTGCTTCCAATTTGGCTTCCAGTTTTGCTTCCACTGTTGCTTCTGGTTTTGCTTCCAGGTTGGCTTCCACTTTTGCTTCTAGTTTTGCTTCTGGTTTTACTTCTGGTTTTGCTTCTGATTTCGCTTCTAGTTTTGCTTCCAATTTTGCATATGGTTTTGCTTTCAATTTTGCTTTTGGTTTTTCTTCTGATTTTGCTTCCAGTTTTGCTTCTAGGTTTACTTCCAATTTTTCTTCTGGTTTTGCTTCTAGTTTTGTTTCCAATTTTGCTTCTAGGTTTGCTTCTAGTTTTGCTTCCAATTTTTCTTCTAGGTTTGCTTCCACTTTTGCTTCCAATTTTGTTTCCAGTTTTGCTTCAAATTTTACATCCAATTTTGCTTCCAATTTTGCTTCTAGTTTTTCTTCCAGTTTTACTTCCAGTTTGGCTTCCAATTTTGCATCCAGTTTTGCTTCTAGTTTTGCTTCCAATTTTGCTTCCATTTTTGTGTCTTTTGTTGCTTCTAAAAATGCTTATTGTTTTTCTTACATTTATTAATTTAATATGTTTTATTTCAATTTAATTAGTTAAATATATCATGCCTCTTAAATAACTCATATGATTATAAAGTAAGTAATTTAATTATTTAACTCATATGATTAAATAACAAGATAATTATTATAACATGATCATCATCTATAATTAAAACAAGTGAGTCAAATATCTATAATTTAATTGGATTTGACAACATCCATCCTGAGCAGTAAATTAAAATCATCATACGTAATAAATATCCATCCAAAAATTATCGACCACTTTCAATGTATATAAATTGACAAGTCAATATGGATAAGATCATCATCATATATAACTAAAACAAGTGAAAGTCAAATATACCAGTAGATCAATAACATGTCTAAATGATAAATTGCGTAACTCAAAATGATACAAGTCAAGATGATACATGTCCAAATGATATAAGTCAAAATGATACATAAATTTATGATACAACTCATTCATATGGCACTGCAGGCCGTGAAAATGATACATATGATAGCTAGCGACTATGAAAAGAGGCATCATAACGATATATCAACAATGATCCATGATGCAGTCTATATGATCATGAATGTCACTGGATACTACGAGAAACTACCTCATCATCATCATCATCATCATCCTCTACCATGTGATCTATACCAGAACCAACATAATCTGGATCTCTATCATGAGGATCATCTTGATCTTCTGGAAGACCTGTGTTCTGCAAAAAAAAAACATTTAAAATGAAAAGTTATCATTTATTTCATGCGATAATTTTTTTTTTGGTTATATATCTAATATTACAACATATGAAACGAAACCATAATCATATTACATCATATCAAAGTGCACACACCATAATAAAATTTCAAAAAAGTTACAACTAATATGTCATTCCAATGATGTAAAACATCCAACAATTATAATAAATGTTAGTAAAGATCATAAAAAAATTGTTATAAATTTAACTATCAACTATAAATTCTATTACATAACCTTAAGTGCTACAAATTGCTTGCTCAAAAGCTCCCATTTTGACATAGGCAGGGAGGATGGTGGCAAAGGTTGTGGAATTTGGCTTTACACCAACCATTTGCATTTGCTTTAAAATTTTTGAAGCCTTTTCAATAAATCCATTTTGTGCATATCCTGCAGTCATTGCAGTCCATGAGACCACATTTCTTTGAGGCATTCTGTCAAATGGTTCCCATTCATTGTCTATGCTTCCACATTTTGCATACATGTCTAACAGGGAAGTTGCAACTACAACATCTGACAAAATTCATCTATCCTTTATGTATTGATGGATGTCCATACCCTATTCCAAAGCTCCCATTTTGACACAAGCAGGGAGGATGCTGGCAAAGGTTGTAGAATTTGGCTTTACACTAGCTAATTGTATTTGCTTTAAAATTTCTGAAACCTTTTCAACAAATCCATTTTGTGCATATCCTATAGTCATTGCAGTCCATGAGACCACATTTCTTTGAGGTATTTTGTCAAACAGTTCATGTGCCTTGTCTATGTTTCCACATTTTGCATACATGTCTAACAGGGTAGTTGCAACTACAACATCTGACAAAATTTCTCTATCCTTTATGTATTGATGGATGTCCATACCCTATTCCAAAGCTCACATTTTGACATAGGCAAGGAGGATGTTGGCAAATGTTGTGGAATTTGGCTTTACACCAACCATTTGCATTTTCTTTAAAATTTCTGAAGCCTTTTCAACAAATCCATTTTGTGAATATCCTGCAGTCATTGCAGTCCATGAGACCACATTTCTTTGAGGCATTCTGTCAAATAGTTCCCATTCCTTGTCTATGCTTCCACATTTTGCATACATGTCTAACAGGGAAGTTGCAACTACAACATCTGACAAAATTCATCTATCCTTTATGTATTGATGGATGTCCATACCCTATTCCAAAGCTCCCATTTTGACACAAGCAGGGAGGATGCTGGCAAAGGTTGTGGAATTTGGTTTTACACCAGCCAATTGCATTTGCTTTAAAATTTCTGAAGCCTTTTCAACAAATCCATTTTGTGCATATCCTGCAGTCATTGCAGTCCATGAGACCACATTTCTTTGAGGTATTCTATCAAACAGTTCATGTGCCTTGTCTATGTTTCCACATTTTGCATACATGTCTAACAGGGTAGTTGCAACTACAACATCTGACAAAATTCCTCTATCCTTCATGTATTGATGGATGTCCATACCCTATTCCAAAGCTCACATTTTGACACAGGCAGGGAGGATGTTGGCAAAGGTTGTGGAATTTGGCTTTACACCAGCTAATTGCATTTGCTTTAAAATTTCTAAAGCCTTTTCAACAAATCCATTTTGTGCATATCCTACAGTCATTGCAGTCCATGAGACCACATTTCTTTGAGGCATTCTGTCAAACAATTCACGTGCCTTGTTTATGCTTCCACATTTTGCATACATGTCTAACAAGGAAGTTGCAACTACAACATCTGACAAAATTCCTCTATCCTTTATGTATTGATGGATGTACATACCCTATTCCAAAGCTCACATTTTGACACAAGTAGGGAGGATGGTGGCAAAGGTTGTGGAATTTGGCTTTACACTAGCCAACTGCATTTGCTTTAAAATTTCTGAAGCCTTTTCAATAAATCCATTTTGTGCATATCCTGTAGTCATTGCAATCCATGAGACCACATTTCTTTGAGGCATTCTATTAAATAGTTCACGTGCCTTGTCTATGCTTCCACATTTTGTATACATGTCTAACAGGGCAGTTGCAACTACCACATCTGACAAAATTCCTCTATCCTTTATGTATTGATGGATGTCCATACCCTATTCCAAAGCTCCCATTTTGACATAGGTAGGGAGGATGTTGGCAAATGTTGTGGAATTTGGCTTTACACCAGCCAATTGCATTTGCTTTAAAATTTCTAAAGCCTTTTCAACAAATCCATTTTGTGCATATCTTGCAGTCATTGCAGTCCATGAGACCACATTTCTTTGAGGCATTCTGTCAAATAGTTCACGTGCCTTCTCAATGCTTCCACATTTTGCATACATGTTTAACAGGGAAGTTGTAACTACAACATCTGACAAATTCCTCTATACTTTATCTATTGATGGATGTCCATACCCTATTCCAAAACTCCCATTTTGACATAGGCAGGGAGGATGGTGGCAAAGGTTGTGGAATTTGGCTTTCAAACAACTCATACTCGTAGAGTCATGGTTTTAGGTCATGTATGTTATCGTAACAAAAAGGGATTCCAACTATGGTTACAATAGCTAAGACTGCCCTCATTTGTGACCGTAACAAGGTTCTTGGACAACACTATCTTGCTCTTCACACTGGGTACTATTTAGGCCAAGATTGGGTTGAACAAATCACTTGATGGTTACCTATATAGTGATACCACAACCTAATACCCCATGCATTCTAAATAGCTTGAGATTTATACAATACTTAACCAAGATGAAATTGTATCATTGTACCACACTTAACTATGACAGTCCTTTCTTGACAAAAATTTGTAATCTTTAGACTATTGGGCTACTTGCCACAAATAAATATTAGGTCAATGACACAAGGATTTTAAACAAAAAATACTAATGTACTATTATGACAGTTATGATTGTCCTCCATCGTTTCATTGTGCATTTGAAACTTGAGATGAGGATTGGGGAGGTCTCCATTTATAGAAACATGGAAAATACTCATGGCAAGATCTTTAAAATAGGCATATTCAACTTCAGGCATTTCTGCAGACCCTAGGAAGGTGGATGTAAACTTAGTGACTTTAATTACCACCACAAAGACTATCCCCTTTGTGAGTATGACAAGGTAACACTGTCATGCTCTTTATGACAATCCCTTCTCCATTGGGTGATGGCCTAATAACATTTATCTCCTTTGTGATTTCAATGCCTCTCTAATGCACTATCATAGGAGTCTTGATAGTCCTTATGTATTAGTGAAGAAGGCTTCCAACAAATTAGAAAGGAGGGCTTAAGATTACATAAAAAGTCCTAGTCTTCATACCTTAGTCACATATCACCCCTCTGAGAAGACCTCAAGACAATTGCCAGTTAGTATAGGAAGTCAATGCAATTTTAAAAGATAAAGTACAAGAGGCCAAAGGACAAGAAAACTTAAGGCCTTATGGGGTTTAAAGGAATAAAAATATAGGCTTGCAGACTCAACTTAAAACCCTAACCCTAGGTGGGTACCACCAGAACCCTTTAACTTGGCACTACAAAACCTTGTCCAATCTGATCGTGGGAAGTCGAAATCAAGCATGTACACTCACTTATGATAGATAAGTATGCCTACTAAGTGGTTTGACATAAAAATGAATAGGCTTCGAATTATAACCCTTTAAAGTAGGCCACTGAAGTATATTGTACAGGTGTATTTCTGAGTGTTGCAGTCAGATTTTTCATCATGGGAACCTAAATTTTTTGCAAAAAATGGTAGGAAATTTTAGGTTCCAACAAGTCCATTAGTTGGGGGTAGGCAAACAAGGGTTTTCTGTTCATTATTAGCCTGTTAAACTTAAGCATATGAGATAGCATAGCACACACAAAATGTTGTGGATAATGACCACAAGATTAGGTTAATTGCGACCACTTTTTGTAAGCAAGCACAAGACTAGTATACTCATTATGATCCTAATGGCACCAAGAAGAGTCCCCAAATATATAAGAGTAATCATTTGTCATCTAAGAGAAATCTTACATTTAAGGGTGCTAGGGCCAATAGAGAAGCACTTTAGAACTCATCCTACACATCAATAAACAACTCAACACAAGAAATTCAAATTGACATATTAACACAACAATATCCAACTAAGTTATTGAAAGTCAACTATTGATACCTCATTCTCCATCCAGATTACAAAATTGGTCCACTTTTTGCTTTGTAACATTTCCTTTTCAAATTGGCTTGGATGCCAGCCATATTTCTCCTCCTGTCAAAACATGGCACATGGACTAGTTAAACTAATTAATATGCAATCATTTACTTTTTCCTAGGAAATTAAAAAAAATATATCATTTAACTTATTAAATATACTTACAAATGTACAGATCAAGGCCTGTAAACCTTTCTAGCCACTGTGATGCGTGGCACGAAGTTTATTAAGCCTAGCCTTGGAGGCCTTGTCCTAAAACATATACTAATTCAGTTTAACTATGCACAAATAAAATTTAAAAATCATTTAATAAATTTGATATAATCTTATGAGCAAATTCAAATACCTGCGTACTCTCCTCACTGGACTTCCTCTGTGCATCAGACTTCTCATATGCTTTTACAAGCTCTTTCCATACTTTAAAATTTACATCAATTGGCCTTTTTTTGAGCCTTTGCTCGGGAGGGAGTTTTTTATCTTCTTTGTTTGGTTACACCAAAATCTCTTACAATTTTGAGACATTCATAGCTTTATCTTCTTTACAGACCAACCTGTGCCAAATTTAGTCTCCATGTCTTGGATAACTGCTTTTTGCAAGTGCATGGGTATCTTTGAGAATAAAAAATGTAGATGGTCTTTGAACCATTGAAGGCATGATTCCTTCAACCTATTCACAAATGTTTTTCTAGCATCCGTCATTCGGATGTCCCCTGAAACCACATCATATTCTATCTTTGTATCGTAGGTACCAATGCAAGATGCAAAACATGGCGTGATGGTCAAAGAAGTCTGTGTCCAAGGAGTGGGTGGGACATTGGAAGCCTCTATTCCCTATTCCACATTCTTAGAGCTTATTGTTATTGATTTCCTCTTGGATCTTTTGCTTGATCCATGATTGGTTGGGGAATCAGTTGATTCCCTTTGACACTGTTGATTTGGTTGTAATGTTTCAGGGGCTTTACCAGATCATTTTTCTATGTATCTGGAAAGCATTGCCAAGTCCACACCATCCAACTTGTTCACTACCTCTACCCCTAATATGGAAGCCAATGCCTCTTTATCTTTGTCAGTATCATGTTCCTATAAAATAAATTTCTTCTTTTAAATTTACAAATAAAAAACTAAAAACTAAAAATCAAAGAAACAATGGAAACATTTACAAATTTATAAATTGACAATGAATTACCTCATTGTGGCCAGAGTCTACTCCCTTTGCTCTCTTCCCTCTATTGCTTGACATTTTGAGGCGACCTAGGGTAAATTATTTTCATTCAGTCTGTAGAGGCAAACGAAGTACACACTGTCAGGTATGAAAGTTTTCATCCAGTTTTTCTATATTCCTCAAGGTTTTTGACCTTTACTTTGTAGAGCAAATCATGAAGCTATTTTCCTATGAATCAATTGGTGCCTTGGGAGGGAATCTATAGTTCCTGGCCTAATTTTAGTTTCTTCACCCTCATCTCAAAAGCCCTATCTCCTCGTATTGTCTCGACCAACCTCTATTTTAGTTTGCTCACCTTCGTCTCAAAAGTCCTAATTTTAGTTTGCTCACAATCAACTTGTCTTAAAGCACTCGACTACTTTTTTAGGAAGGAAGCAAGAAAGTTGTGTTCAGATAAAGGTATTGATGGTAATGATAAGTGAACCTAGGCATTGGGGTTTGAAAAATGCATTCACTGCTCTCGGATGCAGAGGAAATAATGCAATGTCTACAATTTTACCCTCCTCCTTTGCAACCACATGAGACTTGAACGATTTGCCTATAAACAAAACAATATTTACAACCCTTTCTTCACAATCCTCTCCATTTAATCAAAATAAAAATATATTTGGGACCAAATTTTTTTTATTGTAATTGTAACCTTACATATGGTGTCGAAAACTAAATTGAATTTCTCATCTCTTTACGCGGCATTTTTCTCCTCTCTTCGCACAACATTTTTCTCTTGTAATTATCAAATTTCTCTTATATTAATTTAGGCGGGACTCCAACCCAAATGCTCAATCTCCAAACAAAAAATGAACACCAAAAATCAATAAAGTTTTTTTTTTTGTTTTGAAGTATGTGTAGGCAAGAATTTTTTTAAATTTTTTTGATCTAGTAGTCGGCGCTATAGTTGGAGAAGTTAACGTCGACTTTAGTGCCAACTTTTAGGCCAAAAATGTAATCTATTTGGGGTGCCAAAGGTGGCACAAAGTGCTCCTAATTTAGTGCCTATCAGTGAAAAATGATGTATTTTTCTTGGAAGTTGATAAAAACGTAACCTCACCAAATTTGGATTATCCTTATAATAAGTAACTATATCTTGTTTCCATGATAGCATTTTGACTTCATGCTTCTCTTATGATTAGCTCAATAATGACTCACTCTTTCACGACCTTACACAGGTGGTTGGTGACAATCCTTATGCAAGTAATATGGCTTTGGAAAAACCAAACAACTCTTCTCTTACTATCATGATGACATGATATTGGGACTACATTGGTAGCTTATGGAGTGTGCTTATGGTATTGTGATTTTCATTTCTATGTTCTCATTAACCTATTTTAGCACTAGCTATTATGATAGTCATACAATGACTAGACAATCCTCTCCACTTTGACTATGATAGTCCTATGCATGGTGTTTTCTTCATGACAGTCCCCAATAATGTGAATTATTGATAGTAGCTAGTTCAAATGGAGTTTTGGATGGTGTAGTAAGTTGTCCCTATGGCTCATGATAGTGCATGGCTTGGTTATGTCCTTGTGACATTACTCTCTAGATATCTCCTCTTTATAGCGACAAGGTTTCAAGAACATGACAACTTAGGTAAGGTGTCAACTTGTCTCTTTAACCTCCGGATTGTCATTTTTCAAGAATTGATCTCATTGAAATGAAAAGACAACATGTCATAGATTAGATGAAAAGATCAAGGAGATGCATGTTATAGAGTATAAACTCAAAAATCAAAGGTCTTTTTGGGCCTTTTTCCAACAATATGAGCAAAATTCAAACTTTAAACATGTAGCACAAGTACCATATGACTCATTCGCATACATCACACATGTGCGACCACTAATAATGGAGGTAGGTGCTAAATATGAGTAATGACAATTGCACATAATGTTTAAGTTCACTTCAATAGATATTTGGGGTTATAATAGCTAATGGAGGGTTTTCTTTTCAAAGGAAACCATTAATTTTGGAGTGAAAGGTAATGGTGAAATATAACATAATGTCCCTATAATTAAAGAATATCCAATGGCTAGGATTAACCTAACAAAGATCTAATGACGTGATTTCAAAATTGACATCCAAATTATCCTTCCCTCCATCAAGAATTTAAAATGTTGGTGCCAAAGACTCTTTGAGACTATTTTGAGGGTTCTATGATAGTTTTGAGGGTTTTATGGCCACTTGGAGAGATATAGATTGCCTTAAAATGACCCATAAAAGAAAAAGGAGAGTCAAATATGAAATAGATGACTTTTTAATGTGAATTTGTAGTCATCTTGTAATCATAAGATTTGAGCTCTAGTTGTCAAGATTCCGCGTGTAAACTTTTTCTAAAGAGCAAAATGTTGCAATGTCTTATTTTATTTTTCATAGTGCATCTTAATGAAAAGTGAGTGTATTAACAAGATAAATTCAAGAATACTCTCTTGGTGTATAGTTGTATATTGCAGGATCCAGAGGAGGCCATGGAGAGAGGATGTGGATGGCGTAGAACTACTAAATCGCAGAGAGGAAAGTGGGTGGAAATAGATATGACAATGGAATCTGCAGATACAATAGAGGTAAGAAGAGAAAGCAACCTCAACAAAAGGAGGAAGGTGTTTATGAATTCGCAAATGCTACAACATAGAGGAGATAAAGTCATTTTTTTGTCCACGAGGCCTCTGAGGTCAAACTTATTGGTTGAAATGCACAAGAATGGTGATTAAATGTGATTCTATGATCGAGGGAAAAGTTTGAAAATTAGGATGGCCAAAACATGATATCAATATGCCAAATATATGACTAAAGTGAGGTTTTGTGTTGGATAGCATATTCGTTGAAATGATATAATTGGTGTACTAAACATTATTTACTATGTTGTGTATTATAGGGGCCAGATGAGGCCATGGTAACAGATCATGTCATATCAAATGAGGACACAACAGATGAAGCGAGAAATCAGGTACTCAAATCCAATTTCCTTAGGAAAAAATGATTTGATGGCATTTTGTGATACACCCATCTTTTTTCACAGTATTATTGAAATTTATAATATATTATCCAATCTTGACATAAATTAATGCATGTTGTTGACTATTTTAGATGGAAATTGGAGCAAATGCAGAGCCTGAGCATTTAACTAGAAAATGAAAAATATATGTACATGGACATGGACCTAAAACTATTAAATCACGTAGACGACAATGGGTGGAAGAGGATATGACAATGGATCCTACAGACACAACAAATGATTGCACTGAACAAGAGGTTGGTCAAGACTATAGTACATGGGATGAATACTTTGAGAAAATTGTTGTTTGTGGATGTTCTGTATATATGTTCATACAACCAATATTTTTATTTTTTTAGCCATATTTGATTATAGTTCTTTGAAATTGATACATTTATGATTTATCCAATTGTTGCCAAATATTAAACAATGCATGCGTTTGTTGATAGGTAGAAGATGTTGATGAAACACATACTAATACCCAAGATCTAACTGGGTTATTCAGATTTGGACAGGATGATCCAAACCATCCTTTAAACAATACCAGGATGAAAAGAACATTATTGAAGAGAATACTATCAGCTAATAAATTTGAAGAGCTGATGAGATCTGCATACGCTGATAACATGCCACCTAGCCTTAATGATGATGATCATGATAGTGAAAATGCAGTGTATGAAGAAGGATTGAATGAAATGCTTACAGATTTCTTTGGGGATGAAAACAATGATGATAATAATGATCATATGGTTGACAGTAATGATGATAGTAGAGGTAATTACCACCAACGTAATGTTGATGATAACAACCTGAAAGACTCCATCAAGCAAGCAACAAAGACACCTGTGTTCAAATCAGGTCTAAGTAGAACCTCAAAACTGGCATGCACATTAATATTATTAAAAATCAAGTCACTATTTGGTTGGTTAGACAAAGGATTCACTACCCTACTAAAGTGAGTTGAAATCTATTTCTTACTTTGCAGTTGTCAATTGGTGTACATGATTTGTAAACATTCATCAACTTCATTTATATTTCTTTAAGGGGATTTTAAAACCATATATTGTATATAAATAGTCCTAGTATATATTGACATATCAAACATGTTCATCATAAGTCAAAGAATTCAATTGATTTAATCTCTAGCAATCTTATAGGGCACTAAAAACTAAAATATTCCCTGAAGATAATGTGTTGCCATCAACTTGCAGAGAGGCACGTCTGTTGTTGGTTGAGTTGGGGATTGAATATAAACAAACTCATTCATGTAAAAAAGATTGCATTTTATACAGAGATGAATATCAAAACAAGGTAGAATACCCTATATGCAAAGAGAAGAGATATCATATAGATGTACAAGGTCCTATAGTTCCAAAGAAGGTTTTACGTCACATGCCAATTATACCTAGACTTGAACGAATGTTTCCTTGCAAGTCACTTGGACAATTGATGGATTAGTATGCAAAGAACTAGAGTAAAGATGGATTCATGTGAATTCTGGCTGACTCTAAAGGAATGAAACACATAGAGGAAAAATGGCCAAGAAAATTCAAAGATGAACCCCGTAGTATCAGGTTTGGTCTTGCAATTGATGGAGTGTGCCCATTCTCTTTCCTGAGCTCAAATTATAGTGTTTGGCCAGTCGGATTGATAGTATACAATATTCCCCCATGGATGAGTGTTAGAAAGGAGCACCTTATGCTGACTCTCATTATTCTAGGAAAACATCAAGTTAAAAACATGGATGTTTATCTTGCGCCTTTTATTGATGAGATGCAACTGCTATGGAAAGGCATAAGAATGTATGACATATCATGTCCCCTATCAAATAGGTCCTTCATGTTGTATGGTGTACTATGTTGGACTATTCATGATTTCCTAGGACTTGGTGTTTGTTCTGGTAAGATAAAATATTTACGTATTTACACTTATAATTTATTTTCATCCCAACTTTCATACTTAGTTTTATACTATTTTTTTTATGTTATTAACATTACTTATTGAATTGCAGGGCTTCAAACAAAGGGGATATTTGCATGTCCAAGATGTGCAGAACAATTTCAAGGGCGGTATTCTAAAGATCTACATAAATTTTATTACACAAACAACAGGGTTTTTCTACCACTAGAACATAAGTTTAGAAATCGCCTGAAGAATCAATTTGATGGAAAAGTTGAAAATAGAGGCCCTCCCATGATTATGGGTCTAGATGATTGGATTAAGAAGTATGAAGATGTTGAATTGAAAGGTTGGAAGGATTTTTTTGATCGGGGTGATTCAATTGAAGAACCAGAACAAGTTGTAGTTAATATGCCAGAAGGAATGAAAAGGAAATCCATATTTTATGAGCTCCCTTACTAGAAGGATCTATTAATATTTCACCTATTAGATCCTATGCACGTCTTCAAAAATGTCCCAGATTCTATATTTCGACATATATCAGGCAAAGAGGACACCTTGTCTTTGAGGAGAGATATTGCTCTTTCGCGTACCAAAATTGATAGAAAACATTTGTGGCCAAATAGGGAAAATGAAACATATGTAGAAGCTCCATGGATTTTGAAAAAAAAAGAGCTAGACCAACTAAAAAATGTCATCCGTTCAACAAGGACACCTACTGGCTATGGGTCATCATTGGCTAAAGCTTTTACAGTTGATGGACATATCACAGGATTTAAAACACATGATTTTCATAATTTTATGAAGGTATTATATATCATCATTTAACATTTCCTGGTAACATTGATTAAGTACTAAATATATTTTGATAGCATTATGTTGTTGTTGACCTATTTTTCCTCTAGTAGGAGTCAAAATAATTCAAGCAGGATCAGTCAGTATGCATATCCCCATGAAAGCCATATTTGTGATCTTGAGGTCTTAACCCAACTTTCAAAATCTGAAGCTTACCTGAAGAGGCTTACCATGTGAAAGAGATTGAAAAGATAGGCAAGTTTGCTTAAAACATCACCCTGAAATTTGCCAAAGTGAGGAAGTTATGCAGGGTCATAAGCCTGGTCAAACCTGATATTTTGCAAAAAGGAGGATATTTCATATCGGGTCATATTTCAAACATCGGGTGATAATTGGAACATCCCCTGATCTTCCCAATATCAACCGATGTTACAAATATCACCCTATCTTCCAACTATCCCCCCCATCTGATAACATGATGATGACGTCATGATAACTGCAGTAATAAACCAAGTAACATGCTGCTGACATCATCCAGATCCATTTTGGGGGAAGATCATCTTTCTTGCGAAGGTCATCATATTTATGCCAACCTGATCTTTCACATCAGGATGATATTTTAACATTGGGTGATCTTAGTTGAAGATCATCCTGACATTGGTGCTACTAAGTTTTCTAAGTATGACCCGATCTTCTGAGGGGTCATCACATTTGAATATCGAGTGATCTTTGAAGATCATCCTGATGTTATTTTTCACTTCATGTTCGCTGGATCGCCCAACATGCTGCTGACGTCATTCCTATGTCAGGGCGATATCCGCTTGTTTCACAGCTTCATGCATTTTCCTGTCGGGGGTGATATTTCCAAATATTAGTCATATTCCAAGATCACCCCGATCTTACGATGAAGCTATAGTGCAACTTGATATTTTGCGAGGATGATATTTTTGAATATCATCCTGCCCCAATATCATGATGATGCCGTCAAGGCCCAAAGGGGGTCATATTTTCTTAACATTAGTTAGCATTTAGAGATCATCTTGATATCCCAACATGATGGTGACGTCATCAGGATAATTGTGGATATGATCATCTAGATCATTGGTGAGACATATGGTGTCGGCAAAGCAGGAGGATCTTCCTCTGATGCATCAGGTTGTGCCGATGAGGTTGAATATCATCATCAGGTTTCTTCAGGATGACGATGATATTTCTCAATATTAGGTACCTTACAAATATCATTCTTACTTTTGAATATCACCCTACTCTAATGTGCTGATGACGTCACCTGAATATGAAGAGGTATGCTGTATGAACATGATCAAGAGGATCTTTCCTCCCCAACATCCTGCTGACATAATCCTAATTTTTAAACATCAGGGTGATATTTTTTATTAGGTGATGAGGTCCGAATTTGCTTTCCCACAGGGTGATATTTTCTGTGGGGTGATATTTCAGATCAGGGTGATATGAATTATCAGGATGAGCTCGTCAAGAGGATATTTCGTAGGTCTTGAAGATGATGATGAGGCTCAGGGCTAATTTCATATCGGGGTGACTTTTCATATCAGCTAGACATGCCAATGGCTCATCGATGTTAGAGGTCTGGCCGAGGGGTGATGGTGCTGAGGCCTACTGACATCAGGGTGATATTTAGAGCAACAGGATATCATGTTGAAGGAGGATGATGTTAAGGCTTATGATGATGCCATCAGGAGAAAAAGCACCGATATTATGTATGCTCATGGCCTAGCTTATAAAGTGATGGGGGCGTCTTCTTCGGGTGCATGTGGGATAATCTTTTCCTGCAGAAATTTGAAAATATCAGGATGATGACCTTTTGGTAGGAATTCTTTAGGAGGGTTCCCACTTCTGTTTTTGATCCAGATCTACATGTCGGCTGGGTGGACTTTTTCAGCAACAACCTTTTGAGTTGGTGCAGATATTTTTGCATTTATTGCTATATGGGAGGGCACAACTCGCATTGATGGCCCAAAATATCCTACCACCGCTTCATCTCCAGTCTTTTCTCTGCCGCCTGATTGTCGAGAACTGTCAGAAGTAGCTGTTTGCATTTAATGCTAGGTTATCCTCCACCACTTCTGAGGATCAGATCGATGACGTAGCTGCTTGCATTGAAGACTCAGAAATATCTTCCATCTGCCCCTGTTCCAGGTTTTTTGACACCCTTACTCCTGTCAGCTGGATGTTCTTTCAAGGATATTTCTGATTACAGCTCCCTAAGCAGATTTTGTAACTGACCTAGGTTAGTTTTGAAATGCTATATAAGCTGAGGCTTATGATGTAAAAAAGGTTGGAAAATTTTTGGAGCATCTTGTTCTCCCTATTTCCAAACAGAACTTTTCATGCTGTAACCTTGCCTTTCATTAGATATATGCAAGCTATCATGCCTTTTGTTGATTTCTCTATCTCTATGTGAATCTGCATATGGTTGTCTGTGAATATCTTTTGTTCCTTTCAATCATCTTGCTTCTTACCTCTATTAGAATCATCTATTCTGTGTGTATTTACTTGCTGTATCTGGTTGTGTTGTGCATGCTTCAGTTTTGTAAGGGTTCTTTAAATCTGTCTGGTGCTATCACCCTTTCATGTTTTTCAGTATTAATGCTTTATCTCTCATCTCAGTACATTTCATCCCCTTTTCACCCCAAAAATGCAGTAGTTTTAGGTGATAACTAGACAAGGAAGCTAACCTTCTCTAGAGGTTTGATCTCATTTAGCAAAGTCCCACACTTAGAGATCAATCCCATTGTGTCACTGGAATGCTTGGAGTCCCATTCAAGCAGGGTGCAATTTCATGTGACAACAATTTCTGGCACGCCTGGTGGGACAATACAAACTCTAGTTACTAGTTTTGATGTGCAATCGGTGATTTTCTGACCTATAGGAGGTTAGAATTGCATATCTGGCGACTCATACTGAGGAAGATTAGGCAAACCAGTTCTACTGATATACTTTTATGAAAAGGAAACAAACAAGGAGTTCAAGTTCAAGCTCATTTGATTATCTACAGCTTTCTCCACCTAGGTGGCAGAGCAAAACTGTAGTAAGAACTCCCTATTCTAAGAGGACATTGTCAACTCCACCAAATTTCAGACCAGTTGCCTCCGTAGTCCTTGTAGTAACTCAAGCAAACCCACCTCCAGCTACTCAGATGGCAAGAAATTAGCCATTTGTGGCTTTTGATGGGGAAGCCCTTTGAACTTAGCAGTACATGATGCCATACCTATGGCAGCCTTGAAGAGCCTGCCCTATTTCACAGGAGAAACCCAAATACACCTATTGAACACATAAGAGATGTGGCATCTCTATGTGGAGTGCATCATGTAACACAAGAGAATGTAGCCATCAGATTACTAGCTGCCTCATTCAAAGGAAAGGCATTACAATGGTTCAGAAGTCTACCAGTACAGACTATAGGAACCTGGGATGACTTAGGAGACAAGCTGAATAAGTAGTTCCAGGATAAATTAGATAATCTGTCATTGGTGGAATAGATGACCACCATAAAAAGAGCTCCTCAGGAATCAATGATGGACTTCAAGTTTAGATTTCAGAAGACATGTGATAAAATCCCTGCCACAGTAAGACCTATAGCTGAGTATGCATTCTTATATTTCTTGAAAGCTTTATATAGTGATATTTCAGTGATGATACAATCATTAGGAGGTGTAATCCTACCTGATGCCTATGAAATAGACATCAGAGCAGAGAACAGTCTAATTCAAGCTGGAAAAATAGCACCTAGGCCCCCTATGCCCATCTTTCCTGAGATCCAGGCTTCTATGCCTTTGCCCACCCCATATTTTGTCCCTACACCTGTTGTTGCAGCATTACCAAGTACCTCCACTTCTGAACCTGCTGCCTCTAGTTCATCTCCAAAGCTAAAGGAAATAAAAAGTAGCCAGCAGAAAATAGAAAATCTTCTGCAGACTTTTGGGAATGATCTTGTAAACATGAAGAAGCAACAGTCTCAAGGTAGGCAGCCTTATCAACAACAACATCAAGGGCAGAACCAAGCATATCAGGGGCAGGGTCAACCTTACCAGGCTAATAGGCCACCTTATTAGAACAACTACCAAGGTGCCAGGCAAAACAAGAACCAAAGGCCTTTTTAGCCTTACAATCCAGCAGCTGTTAGTGCAGCAAGGGACCTTGTCCCTGTTCAAAATAACATTGCAGTTGATTATGATTGGTGTGTCCCATGCCATATGCCACACAATCAGGTAGCTTGTTCAAGTGGAGTCTTAAATCAAGCTCTGATGGCACAAAATGTGGCAGTTACACAGCCATACACACCAAATGATGGAGCTGCACAACAACAAGAGCAACCTCAAAATGATTCTACTTTCATGAATTGGCAGGAAGGAGAATTCTGTGGGGTAAACAGTGATAGTAATCCAGTTGTTGCCAATACAAGGGCTAAGAAGAGGGGTTATGAAGTTGAGCCAGTAGCAAACAAAGGTAGAGGACATACTGATGCTTCCACATCCCATATCCCTTGCATCTTGCAAAGAAGTACTCCAGCAACAGTAGGGGAGATGTCTCAAATACAGGCTGATACTGCTGCTACAAAGTCAAGTCAGAAGGTAGGTGCCTCTTCACCTTTCAATATTATTGAAAACATGAAAAAGATGAATGTAACCATGTCTATGTGGGATTCCTTAGCAATCCTTGGCTAAAAGAAGATGTTGCAGTCTGCCTTGTCTGATTTGAAAGTATCCAATGATACCACTATTGAGTTAAACAGGACTGTCCTTGCTAATTCATCCCAAGATGACATCAAGCAGCCTAACCAAGGTGCCAAGGCTCTTCCCTTTTATGTATCACTGATAATTGGGGACAAACTAGTGCATAATTGCATGGTGGATAGTGGAGCAAGTAGTTCTGTCATGCCTAAGTAGATTGTAGATCAGTTAGGGCTTAGATACCAGCAACTTGAGAAAGGTGTACTCCAGTTGGATGGTACATCTGTTAATACTGTGGGTATCATAAGAGACCTAGGTCTCACCCTACACAGCTGCCCCAATGTTTCTATTTCACAGGAGGTGTTCATAATAGATTTGCCTCCTCATTTTGCCATGTGCTTATCAAGGGAATTTATAGCCAAAATAGGAGGATATCTATCTTCTGACTGGTCCCACATGTTTTTCAGGACCAGATATGGCACCAAAGTAACTTTGAAATCTGAGTTACTTTCAGACTATCACATAGAGCCTTACACACCCAGTGTTGTTAATGCAAATTGCATTATCTCTGATGACCATGAACTAGTTGCTGCCCAAGAACTACAAGCTGAGAGCATACCAGATGTACTCTTGAAGGAGTGGGCCTCTGAAAATGTTGTGGATGATCCTGAGGGACATATCCAAGAAACTAGCCTGGGAGTGTACATATTGCATGAGCATGAAACAACAATAGCAAGTCTTCTGAAGAAAGCAGAGCAGTAGGTAGAGCAACATGATGAGGTATGGAAAATGTATTTTGATGGCTCTAGGGGCAGGAATGGATCTAGTGGTGGTGCAATGCTTGTGTCACTACAAGGTGAAAATTATTATGCTGCTTTTCATTTTGCCTTTTCTTGTACTAACAACACTGCTGAGTATGAAGGGTTGACCCAAGGTCTGTAGTGGGCAAGAAGGAGGAAGATTGGTTGTCTACAGGTGTTTGGAGATAGTGAGCTCATTGTGGATCAGGTGAGGGGACTGCACCTTACAAAAAGCGATGCCCTGAAGTGCTACAAACACAGGGTATGGAATTTGATTGAAGAGTTTGATGCTTTCAATCTGATCTCCATTCCAAGGAGTCAGAACCATCATGCTAATAGATTAGCTTCAATTGGGGCTCAATTTGACATCCACAGTGATATTCAAAGGGAGAAGGTTTAGCCTCATGTAAAGATAGTTTCTAGGCCTTCTATCCCTGATAATAATATTCACTGGCAAGTTTTTGATAGTGATGAACAGATCCTGAGGTTCCTATTAGAGGAAGATGAGTTTTCCATAATGAATCAGGATAAACTCAAACAACAATATGACAATGATCAAATAATTTAGTTGAGAACAAATAAGCTACCCAAGGGATTGGTCACCTTGGAATCTATTTTTGGCACTGATGACCAAAAGAAGAAGATAAAAACTAGTATGTAGGTAAAGGAGGAGCATTATGAAGAGCTAGAAGTTTTTAAGGGTAGACTCCTCAAAATTGGTAAAATCTACTCAGCTGAAGACAGAAGAGCTTTCATTGCTCTTTGTAAGGAATTTGAAGAGGTGTTTGCTTGGGATTATGCAGACTTAAAGGGATTTGATCCTCATATTGCCCAACACACCATAGAGTTAGAGCCAGGTATAAAACTTGTGAGGTAGAAACAGAGACCTCTAAATCCAAAGCTAGAACCCCTGATGATCAAAGAACTAACCAAGCTGATTGAGGGGAAGATCATCTTTCCAATCAAGTACACTTCTTGGGTTTCTAACCTTGTGCCTGTGAGGAAGAAAAATGGGGAGGTCAGGCTGTGTGTTGATTTCAGAGACCTCAACAGAGCCTCCCTAAAAGACCACTATCCATTGCCTTCAATGGAGCAAATTTTGCAGGTGGTGGCTGGCTTAGAAAGGTTTTCTTTGCTTGATGGATTTTCTGGTTATAACCAGGTGCTGGTCAAGGAAGAAGACCAATTCAAGACTACTTTCACAACCAAGTGGGGTACTATGGCCTACAAGAGGATGCCTTTTGGCCTCTCAAATGCTAGCTCTACTTTTCTAAGAGCCATGGACATGGCCTTTAAGGGTCTGATGTATAAGCTAGTGCTGGTATACCTAGATGACATAACAGTCTTCACTAAAAATGCATCTGAGCATTTATCCCACCTAAGGCTAGTCTTTGAAAGATGCAGAGAGTTTGGGATATCCCTCAATCTAAAGAAATGCATTTTTTTTGTACATGAGGGCAAGTTGTTGGGGCATGTTGTGTCAAAGGAGGGTATTACCATTGATGAGGAGAGAATAAAGGCCATTTTGGAATTGCCCTTACCCAGTCATAAGAAGGGACTGTAGCACTTCATTGGCATAATTAACTTTCTGAGAAGGTTCATACCTGATATTGCAAATCTCTTAAAACCCTTGACGTCTATGTTGAAAAAGAACATAACTTTCAGTTGGACGTCAGAGGCCAGACTTAGCTTCCAGTCCATAAAGGAGGCATTAGCAACTGCACCAACCCTGATCAATCCTAATTTCTCTAAGGACTTTATCCTATATGTTTATGGTAGCTTGGATACCATCTCTGCTATTTTGGTGCAACAGCGGAGCGAGGGTTTTGAACAACCAATCGCCTTCTTCAGCCAAGGGTTGGAGGAGTATGAGCAGAAGTATAGCTTTGTTGAAAAGCATGTCCTGGCAGTAGTCAGGAGCCTGAAAAAATTTAGACATCTTGTTTCAAATAACAAGATACACCTGATGGTGGCTCATCCTAGTGTGAAGGAGTTCCTACTGAGTAAAGATGTTAATGAGAAAAGGGCTGCTTGGATCACCAAGGTCATGGAATATGATGTGGAGATCAAGATAACCAAGCTGGTTAGAGGCAGAGGACTCAGTGAGTAGCTTGTCACCAGTTCTAAGGATGAGGTAGAGAAAGAAGAAGAGGTGCTCCTGACCATAGAAGAGGAGCATCAAGATGATACAATAGTAGTAAGTACTAGTTGGGTTAATGATATGCCTCAATTTTTGCAAACTGGTAGATGTCCTTCAGGCTTAGATAAAGCTAAAAGAAGATACTTCAGGTTGCAATCCATTCCATATGTTTTAATAGAAGGCATCCTTTTCAGAAAGGACTTTAATGGTGTATTGCTTAGATGCATTGATACTGATTAGACTGACAGGGTGCTACATGAATTCCATGATGGAACATCAGGGGGTCATTTTGCCCCAAGGACTACTACTTGGAAAGTAATGAGCTGGCTATTATTGGCCTAGCTTATTTAAGGATGCCCATGCATGGATGCCCTTTTTGCAGGAAAAGAGAGGCTGCCAGCTTTGCCTCTACACCCAATCTAGGTAGAGCACCCCTTTATGAGGTGGGGCATTGATTTTATTGGACCTATCAACCCACCATCAAGTGCAAGCCACAGGTGGATACTCACAGCCACAGACTACTTCACAAGATGGACTGAAGCAGTGGATCTAAAAGAATCTAATGAGAGTGTTGTTTTGAGTTTCTATTGTGATTTGGTCTCCAGATTTGGAGTGCTTGAATCAATCATCTCTGATAATGCTCTAGCTTTTGTTGGCCTAAGAATAACTGACTGGGCTGTCAAGAATGGCATTTATTTGAATACTTCATCAAATTATTATCCCCGGGGTAATGGTTTGGCTGAATCCACAAACAAAAATCTCATCAGGATTATTAAGAGGGCAATGGAGAATTATCAGAGGACCTGGCACACTGCTTTAAAGTTTGCTCTGTGGGCTGATAGGATAACTCCTAAGAGGTCTATTGGGAACTCCCCTTATCTGCTAGTGTATGGAAAGGAGGCAAGGTTGCCTATGTCTATGGAACTGCCAGCACTAGACATCATGCATCATCTAGAAATGCTTGAAGCAGAAAGCCCCATGGCTGTAAGATATGCTCAGCTTATGGAGCTGGAGGAAAGCAGAGATAAAGCTATGGCAGCCATGGAACATCATCAGTTGCAAACAAAAAGAAATTTTGACAAGAAGGCCAACCCTAGACATTTTAGAGTGGGTGATATGGTGCTCAAATGGGATAAGCTGAGGAGTAGACTAGGGAAGGATTCCAAATTTGACAGCATGTGGAGTGGCCCCTTTCTCATCACTGAATGTAAGGAGCACAATGCATTTCAGTTGTCAAATATGAATGGAGAAAATCTGCATATCCCAGTCAATGGGATACACTTGAAAAGGTGTTTTGAGGTATGAGCACCCTGTAAATTAGTAGGTTAGACTTCTTGTTTTCAATAAGTATTGTTGCACAGTAGTTTAGATCCTTTTACTTCCCTAAGTGCTTCTGCACAGGCTGCTTTGTCATTAGGAGAAAGCAGGCCTTCTCCCCTTTTTGTGTTTTGAGAGGCAGGTCCTAGTTTCTCAACATATTTTAGACTTGACTCCATGCCCAATGGCTGCTTAAGGCCACTGATCTAATTGTTTAGCAGGCAAACATCCCATAGAGGTCACCAAAATTGTTGACCTATTTTTCCTCTAGTAGGAGTCAAAATAATTCAAGCAGGATTAGTCAGTATGCATATCCCCATGAAAGCCATATTTGTGATCTTGAGGTCTTAACCCAAATTTGAAAATCTGAAGCTTGCTTAAAGAGGCTTACCATGTGAAAGAGATTGAAAAGATAGGCAAGTTTGCTTAAAACATCACCCTAAAATTTGCCAAAGTGAGGAAGTTATGCAGGGTCATAAGCCTGGTCAAACCTGATATTTTGCAAAAAGGAGGAATTTCATATCGGGTCATATTTCAAACATCAGGTGATAATTGGAACATCACCTGATCTTCCCAATATCACCTGATGTTACAAATATCACCCTATCTTCCAACTATCCCCCCCATCCGATAACATGATGATGACATCATGATAACTGCAGTAATAAACCAAGTAACATGCTACTGATGTCATCTAGATCCATTCCGGGGGAAGATCATCTTTCTTGTGAAGGTCAGCATATTTATGCCAACCCATCTTTCGCATCAGGATGATATTTTAACATCAGGTGATCTTAGTTGAAGATCATCTTGACGTTGGTGCTACTAGTTTTCTAAGTATGACCTGATCTTCCGAGGGGTCATCACATTTGAATATCGGGTGATCTTTGAAGATCATCCTGATGTTATTTTTCACTTCATGTTCGCTGGATCACCCAACATGCTGCTGACGTCATTCCTATGTCAGGACGATATCCGCTTGTTTCACAGCTTCATGCATTTTCCTGCCGGGGGTGATATTTCCAAATATCAGTCATATTCCAAGATCACCCCGATCTTACGATGAAGCTACAGTGCAACCTGATATTTTGCGGGGATGATATTTCCAAATATCATCCTACCCCAATATCATGATGATGTTGTCAAGGCCCGAAGGGGGTCATATTTTCTTAACATCAGTTAGCATTCAGAGATCATCCTGATATCCCAACATGATGGTGACATCATCAGGATAATTGCAGATATGATCATCCGGATCATCGGTGAGACATATGGTGTCGGCAAAGCAGGAGGATCTTCCTCCAATGCATCAGGTTGTGCCGATGAGGTTGAATATCATCATCAGGTTTCTTCAAGATGACAATGATATTTCTCAATATCAGGTACCTTACAAATATCATTCTTGCTTCTGAATATCACCCTACTCTAATGTGCTGATGACGTCACCTGGATATGAAGAGGTATGTTGTATGAACATGACTAGGAGGATCTTTCCTCCCCAACATCCTGTTGACGTCATCCTAATTTTTAAACGTCAGGGTGATATTTTTTATCAGGTGATGAGGTCCGAATTTGCTTTCCCGCAGGGTGATATTTTCTGTGGGGTGATATTTCACATCAGGGTGATATGAATTATCGAGATGAGCTCATCAGGAGGATATTTCGCGGGTCTTGAAGATGATGATGAGGGTCAGGGCTAATTTCATATCGGGGTGACTTTTCATATCAACTGGACATGCCGATGGCTTGCCGATGTTAGAGGTCTGGCCAACGGGTGACGATGCTGAGGCCTGCCAACGTCAAGGTGATATTTAGAGCAACAGGATATCATGTTGAAGGAGGATGATGTTAAGGCTTATGATGATGCCATCGGGAGCAAAAGCATCGACATTATGTATTCTCACAGCCTAGCTTATAAAGTGATGGGGGCGTCTTCTCTGGGTGCATGTGGGATAATCTTTTCCTGTAGAAATTTAAAAATATCAGGATGATGACCTTTTGGCAGGAATTCTTCAGGAGGGTTCCCACTTCCATTTTTTATCCGGATCTGCATGTCGGTTGGGTGGACTTTTTCAGTTACAACCTTTTGAGTTGGTGTAGATATTTTTTGCATTTATTGCTGCATGGGAGGACACAGCTCGCATTGATGGCCCAAAATATCCCGCCACTGCTTCATTTCCAGTCTTTTCTCTGCCGCCTGATTGTCGAGAATTGTCAGAAGCAGCTGCTCGCATTCAATGCTAGGTTATCCTCTGCCACTTCTAAGGATCAGATCAATGACGTAGCTGCTTGCATTAAAGACTCAGAAATATCTTCCATCTGCCCCTGTTCCAGGTTTTTTGACACCATTACTCTTGTCAGCTGGATGTCCTTTCAAGGATATTTCTGATTACAGCTCCCTGAGCAAATTTTGTAACCGACCTAGGTTAGTTTTGAAATGCTATATAAGCTGAGGCTTATGATGTAAAAAAGGTTGGAAAATTTTTGGAGCATCTTGTTCTCCCTATTTCCAAATAGAACTTTTCATGCTGTAACCTTGCCTTTCATTAGATATATGCAAGCTATCATGCCTTTTGTTGATTTCTCTATCTCTGTGTGAATCTACATATGGTTGTTTGTGAATATATTTTGTTCCTTTCAATCATCTTGCTTCTTACCTCTGTTAGAATCATCTATTCTATGTATATTTGCTTGCTGTATCTGGTTGTATTGTGCATGCTTCAGTTTTGTAAGGGTTCTTTAAATCTGTCTGGTGCCATCACCCTTTCATGTTTTTCAGTATTGATGCTTTATCTTTCATCTCAGTACATTTCTTCCCCTTTTCACCCCCAAAATGCAGTAGTTTTAGGTGATAACTAGACAAGGAAGCCAGCCTTCTCCGGAGGTTTGATCTCATTTAGCAAAGTCCCACACTTAGAGATCAATCCCATTGTGTCATTGGAATGCTTGGAGTCCCATTCAAGTAGGGTGCAATTTCATGTGACAACAGTTGTGTGATAAAAAATTACTAATGACCTTTTCATAAATGTGTTTCATAGCATATCATGCCATTGGCAATTAGGGGGGATTCCTGTCTTATAGTTGACTTAAGGAATGCCATAAGTTGATTGTCAGCATTTACAAGGTATGTGGTTAATGTGTGAGAGACATAGATATATTATATTGCATTTTAATTTTTGACTAAAGTTTCATACTAATTTACTATTCTTATATTAGGTGGGTGACCTCCAAGGAGATCCACAAATGTGAAGTGGCAAAATGGAAGAAGGAAATTACAGAAATTGTATGTGTATTTGAGAAGGAGCTCCCTACAAGTTTCATGGACCTACAAGTCCATTTACTTATACACCTAGTCGATGACATTGAATTGGCGGGTGTCATATCAAAGAGGTGGATGTTTTTCTTTGAGAGGTATATGAAATCTCTAAAAAGATATGTCTGACAAAAGGCACATACAGAGGGTTGCATGGCTGAAGGGTATGTATTGAATGAAGCATTTTTCTTCCTGTGTGAATTCCTTGGTAAGGATTTTGAAGATGGGCCATGCTTCTGGGATGAAGAATGAGCATCAGATATTATTGATGGATAAAAACCACAATCTAATGGTGTTCAAGTAGAAATTAGTAAGTAAATTCATGATCAGTGTGGTTTTTTTTTCTTTCAATCATTAATTTACTCTGTAATTTATTTGTCAAATTAACAGCATGACATTTGGAGTTTGAAATAAACATGTTGACATGTAATAGGTGTAGATGAAAGTGCTATACTCGACAAGTTCATTCTGTATTCCATGGACTTTATGAACAAATGGATTGATCTGTATGATAAAAAGAGAGAAGTGTTAGAAGCAAGGAGGCAATTTAAGAGATCGAACCCAAGGAATACACCACTTCCCACTAATCTGCTTGGGGAATGGGGAAAAGATTGCACACTAGAATGGGTTACTAAACAAATTCAAAATCAAATAGAAGATGCAGGTATAGATTCAAACATAACAAAAGATGAAATCAACATGTCTAGAGAATGTGAAAGAAAGGTACAGTTAGAATTTTACAAAATGTTGTTTCCTTACAGCTTTGACTCTATTAACTATTTTAATATTCATCATTATATTTGTTTTCACTGAAATAAATGGTCTTTCACAGGTGAGGAAATATCTAGCAATGTGGGCATATGGTCAACATTATTGTGTAGAAAGTGTAGATGTAAAGAGACGATCCTTTGATTGTGGCATCATGGTTGACTTCAAGCAATTGAGTCGATCAAGCTCAAAAGATAAGAATATAATTAAAGGGAATCTACAATATGTTGGGAAAATACAAGAAATTATTGAGTTGGATTACTGCTCTTTTAAATGTTGTATTTTTAAGTGTAGATGGTATGAAGCATTTGAGAGGACATGAAGACATGATACCCATAGTGGATTATTTTCTATAGATTCCTCATGTTTCCTACTGGAGGATAAGGAGCCTTATGTTCTACCAATTCATTGTGAACAGGTATTTCTTTAACTCAAACAAGAAGTGGTAGTGATCATTAATCTATTAATTCATAGTTTATTGTGAATATATACATGTGTTTATTAATCAATAAAATTGTTATACCATATGTCTAATATATGTATGTCGTTCATGTGCAGGTATTTTTCTATGAAGATATTTTGGACCCAAAATGGATATTTGTCATACATTATGATCCAAGATTAAGGCATGTATTTGACAATGCATTAGTGGATACTGAGCAAAACAATGATGGCCAACAAAATAAGAGAGAGGGATTAGATAACATCAAAGAAATTGACATCCATGATGATGTTGAAGATGGTTATGTTCAAGAACAAGAAGACAACAATCCAAAGTTGGATGATGTTATGGAAGACAACAATATGGATGGTATACAAAATGATGATCCAAATACATTTGGTAACAATATAGATGGTCTACAGTCAGATTTCAATGATGATGAAGATGATGAAGGTCAAGATGAGGATGATGATAATATTAAATACTTGAAAGAACATATGAACATTGACAATGATACACTGGATGACATTGTAGCAGACAATAAAGTTAATGACCAAGACTTCTATTTTTTTAGAATTATTTGCAATCCATGTTTAAAAAAGGATGATTAAATTGTTGGAAATAATGTTAATTAAATGGATTGTTAAATTGTTGACAAATTACCTATTGCAATATCTTTAAATTGTTCAATCTTTGGTATGAATTGTTGGCAATAATGTTAATTAAATGGATTGATTGATGTTCTTCATAACTTGTTAATGGATAATCCTTATGTGATGGAAGTATTAAGTGATATAGGTCAAAGGATAAGCTCATCAAGTTCCTTAAATAGTGGGCATTACCTTGTTTCACCAATGACAATTTACTTTCAAGTTTACTGGTGACTTCAGAATAGATTAAGGAGCTTATGTAATTTTGTCAATTAAATCATCCACTTCACTTAACCCAATCCGACATATGATTTGGATTAATGTTTTTTGTAAATCTTTAAACCCTGCTCCTAAAACAGAAAAACAAATTTGGATTTTGAAAATATATACAAGGGAATGATTTTCAAAAGAGAAAGACCGGTGCCTGCCACATGAGGAATTTGTTTATCTTTAATTATTTTTCATATATATCCTTAATTGTATCTATGCCATGTTATCTTGTGATAAGTACTTGAGTAAGACCATCAATGAAATATGAAGTGGACATATTATCATCTATATTAGCTAATTGATTGCACAAATATTTCAATTTATCAACTATCTCATGTTTCTATTCATTTTCAACACTTTTAATAAAGACATCATGACCATAATATTCTTCTTCATCATTAGAATGCAACATGTGATTGTCATAGGAAGTAGGAGAAAGAGGTAGTCATGTTTGCAAGGTGAGGGTTTGACCTAGTACTTTGTTGAAGGGGACATAAGGATCATAGATGTTTCTTAGGAATGCAAAATTAAAGGCATTGGGTTGTTTCCAACAAATGCAAACCACAGAATCTCAAAATAAAAAATCAATCTTATTTTATCCTAAACATAGGCATGGAAATTGCGAGTTCAAAAAAATGTAGGGAAATAAATCATACCCTATAATAGAAGATTTAAGTCCAATCCTAGATTTAATTAAACTTTAAAGTACAAGGAGTTGAGAGTAGAATAAAATATTGAGATATTAAGTAATTAAGATAGAGAAATGAAATAGTTGAGAAGAAATACAAAACTTAATTGATCTTTTCAGCATGATGTCAAATGTGAAGTGTATGATTAACCAATGCATTATGAAAAAAGAATGAAAACTAGGATTTTCTACTAGAATAATGATCATGAGATTGTGGTAGTGATTAACTAATTTTTTGCATTCCTTCTTCACTTGTCCTCTTTTTCCATATTTCCAAAACTTTACTCTTATCTTCCTAGGGATTCTAGATTTTCCTCTTGACTTGGATTAATATTTATACCATTCCCCTTTAGATCCACTTTTGTCCTTGGGCCTTTACGAAACATGCAAGGCATCCTTAGAACCTTCGTCATTGAACTTTCTCCTCATATCTCCATTGAGCATTGTAACAATAAAGGATACCATAGTCACCTTTGCAACACTACCATTTATAACAAGCATTATGTTCTCCTAATTTTTGGGTAAAGAAAAAAGTGAGAAGATACCTTTGTCTTCCTCATCAAGTTTAACATTTATTGAACCTATTTGACTCAAAATCACATTAAAGGTGTCAAAATGTTCTATAGTAGAATATCCTTCCTTCATTTTTAAATAATATAAACATCTTTTGAGATATAACTTATTACTTTATAATTTTAGTTTGATAAGTATCACCTATCCTCTTTTGTAATGTGAATGCAGGGGTCTCTTTTCATTTGAATAACAAAGAAAAAGTAAATTGGAGACAACCAGATAAATTATTAGCAATCCAATTCAACAAACATATGATAACCAAAAGTTGACCACCAGAGAATAGCAGCTTTTATATTAATTTTCTTCAAAGTACAGGCAGTGCAATGTCTCTTTCAAAAAATCAAAATCCTAGATAGATTTTGAGCCATAAGATCTTGGTTTCCTTTCATAAAGGAAGCAACAAGCTTTAGACCTTTTACATTCAAACTAGCTCTTTGTATTCCCAACCCTTGATATTACAATATTTGTCTTTTATAAGTCTAATTTAGATTTTCAAATATATTTGAATACATTTTGAAAACATGAAGAAAACATAAAGAGACAAAAAGAGAGCATTCAAGATGTGGTGGTGCTATTTAATGCCATCATATGGCTCATTGCTCTTTTGTACCTCAACCTGTGCTGTTGATGATTCATCTCTAAGATATTTCTCCTCCCATTTATATATTGTAAAATCACCAGGCCATTGGTAAGTCTAAATCTGAAGCAAATTCTCCTGGTGATCTTTCCATCTTTTATCAAGCAAAGCTCTGACATCCATCACAAATTTTGCATACCCAACATCTAACGCAATTACTTGGTCCAATATCTAGTTGAAACTGAGAATGTTGACATCTCCATCCTTCTTCAAAAAATCCATAACTTGGAATACTGTTTGGCTGAATTCCATCTTCCATGTGTCAAGACTTTTTATTTTCTCTTCTTTTGTCAGTATGAAAGGAATAAATTTATGCTTGAACATAGTAAAAGATTCAAACTTTGCTTGCATCTTCTGGCTTTCCCCATTCACATACTAGTATTCATCAATGATCATTTTGACTATTTTCTCAATGAGCTTCAAAGCTGTAGGGGCATCAAGATTCCTTTGCACTACTGAGCACATCGTAACCAAATTGTGATGATAGGGTTGCCATTTTTTAAACAACAAATCCAAATTAGAAAAGTTTATCTTCAATTGCTCAATGGCTTGAGATAAAGAAGAGTAGCAATCATGTGTTGGCAAGAGACACTATATGGATTCATGGTTGTTGTCATTGATGGCAACAAAGGTCATCCCACATATCCGCAAGTCATGATATGTCTCTACCGGAAGTCAGATTGAAGATTGTGGTGGTCCGGTGAACAAGAACAGAGCATGTGGCAAGGTCCGACAGATTGGTCCGGATCTCTCAGAGGAAGTGTCTTGGTGCAGTGCGGATCTGGGGAAGTCAAGAGGACTATCTTGAGTAGTATATTCCAAGGATTTAGCCTCCGGAGATGGACAAGGAAAAAGATATGAATAGTTGAGTACCGGATTCCTGAGAGACAGTGAAAACAGAGGAAGAACTGACTGACTGAGTATCAAACTACTTTCCGGATGTGTTACAGATGATGATAAAGGTTGCGGAGGCATGAATCATGTTTGGCCGACATAATTGATGATATCTACAAGTATATGCTTGATCCGCATTGCTTGGTGAGCAAGGATTCAGCCGACAGAACTAAGTTTGTAAGAAACTAGACTGTTCCGGATGCCGACTAGAAAGATGATGAAAGTACTTGTGCGGATATATATAGAGGATGGATTTAGTGGTAAAAGGTGTGAAGGAATGTGAGGATATGCGAACAAGTCCAGAGTAGAGCAGAAGTAACAAGAAAGATCCGGGATGTGAAAGGACAGCAGACTAAAGAACAGAGAAAAGATGAAGTGCAGCAGATCAGTATACTGAACCTAACCGGAACTGAACTCCAGCATATGCAGATGCTTCCAATCAGTTCAAGACTGTGATTCTAATCACTTTGTAAGACAGTGTGTCTTCTTGTAGGCAGTGAGCCTCTTGTGAGCAGTGTGCTCGGGCAGTGAGCCCTAATTGGCAAGTGCCATTTTTGTAATTTCCTATTCTTCTAACAGAGAATAATTCTTGGGTTAATCACCCCGTGGTTTTCTCCCTTAACAGGGTTTCCACGTCAAAAATACTGTGTCATGTGTTTCTTATTTCATGGTTTATGTTTTGTGTTTGATTTTATGCTGCTTCAATTAAAAGGAAAGTTTAATAAGGGAAATAATTAGGATAACTGATTCACCCCCCCCCTCTCAGTTATCAACAATTGGTATCAGAGCCAAGTTCCTCCTAATAGAGCCTAACAGCTTGAGGAAGATCTGGGATTTCAAATGGATGCATATGGTTTAAGGGAGCAACTCAAGACTGCCCTTGAGGATCTTGAACAGTCAAATTCTGAAGTCAGTGAATTAAAGGAAAGACTCAAACAGGCTGATGAATTCATGAGAGAATTAAAAGACAAATTAAGTCTCTCTATGAAAAAGAGAAAGGAGCTGCTTCAACAGTTGGCAAGACAAAGTGAAGAAAGCAATACAAGTGAGGAATTGACTGAGCAAACCAAGTTATGTGAAAAGTTATCAAAAGAAGTCATTATGTTAAGACATGAAATGGAATCAGGAACTATAAAGTTTACTCAAGAGATTGAAGAAAAAAGAAAGGCTGAAGACAATCTAAGACAATCTCTTAAAGAAAAATCAGAAGAGTGCCACCAGATGGACAGGATTATCAGACACCTTGAATCTGATCTTGAAGATTCCAAAGATAATGAAGGAAAACTTGAGGATCAAATTGCCTCTCTCAAAAGAGACCTTCAAACAGCAAATGAATATAAAGAGAAATTCAAGATAAGTTCTGCTCAACTTGAAGTTCTTCTTGGAAGTCAAAAGAGGACAGATGACAAGTATGGCTTGGGATATGAGAAAGGAGAAAGCTCCGGATCCGGTCAGAAGAATCTTGGATCAGAAAATCCAAGGAGCAGGCCTAGAAGACCTCCGGTAAGACAGCCAAATGCTCAAAAATATCCATCCTTCAATGGATACTCCCACAGCTGCAACCATTTTGGTCACAAAGCTAATCAGTGCAGAATGAGAATGAATCAGATTAATTCATCCTTCTCCGGACAGTGCTTCAACTGCAAAAGGTATGGACACAAATCCCATGAATGCAGAATTATGCAAGTAAACAAATCATTCAAAGGTAGATGCTTTACATGCAATAGAGTAGGTCATATGGCTAATCAATGCAGATCAAGGGGATATCAGTTAAATATGCAAAGAAATGTTATTTGTCAAATCTGCAATAGGTCCGGTCATAATGCTAAAGTCTGCAGAAACAAGAATCAGGACAAAAGAGGTCCGGTGTATAATCAGAATCAAGACAAGGGTAAACAAAAGATGAATGCGGATGAAGTTAGGAATCAGATGAGCAAGATTTGGGTAAAGAAAAGCTCAGAGAATGTAGAGGTTGGATCCGCACCAGATTCTGGTGCTGATATTTCTTCCGGAAATTAAAAGTGAGCTCAGGCTCAGGGGGAGACTCAAAGAAGATTCTGTTCCCCCAGCCAAACAAGTTGTGCCGGATGTGGCACAAGATGCGGATTAAAGGGTTTGTAGATATAAGTCCTGAGATGCTTCAGTCAAGTTTTCAGAGGTCCGCATGGAGTTATGAAGAAGCTGTGTTCGATTAAGTTAGACCTGCTCAGGGAGGTGCTCCGGTATGATAAAGGATTACAAAAAGGTCCGGAGAGATCCGGAAGTGCACGATCTTGTCTTGCGGATTGGACAGAGTGTTTGGGATGTTCTTGTAATATGTTACCTAGATTTATTCATGATTTAAAGATCCGGATGATATTCAGTGATCAGGACTAATCCGGGATACTCCAAGCTGTCCAGACATGGTAAACCGGAATAATGCAGGTGAAGCATTTATTGCAGACAGATATTAGGGTTTGCGGAGCAATATAAGGGATTTCTCAAAAGTTATCTGCTCATTCTACACTTGAGAAGAAGCGAATAGTGGAGCTCTGCAACAAGGTTCATCAAGCACACCAAGGATCTCCTGCCGAAGCTATTGCATAAAGAAATCAATCCAACCACTCCGTGCAAACCGAAGGCGCATAAGGTATTCTTCGTTTTTCATTTCCTCACTGCAAATCTTTGAAGAATGGCTACTCCAAACATAGTTAAGATCTCTGATAGACCTCGCCCCTCATTCAAGAAACATCCCTACAAATCGTTGGAGGTAGATCCACTAGGAGCCTTCTCTAGTGTTCCCCACGGAGTCTTACATACTGAAGATATTAGGGTTTACATACACGCAAACATTGAGGAATTTGGGGAATTCAAATTAAGAGACCTCTATCACAAGCAACTGATAGACAATGCTTTTGAGCTCAAACCAGAGTATAAGGGTATCCAGAAGAAACAATTTGAGCAATTCATTCATTTCCCTAGCTTTGAAGAAGATGAATGGGTCCGGTATGTACTGAGCAGGATGCATGACAACTTCCTTTGGCTAGATAGACCCTGCAAGATCACAAAAGAAGCAATTAGAGCAGTAACTGGTCTATACTCTTCCGGGGGGGTACCTATCCTCAAATCTGTCAAGAACAACGTTGTAACTGAGGCCACCGGATCAAAATATGATAAGAGAGCAATGACCATTGAAGATATTTCGGATCCGGATATCAAATATGCATCAATGATCATAGGATACAAGATCTATCACTCCAGCAGGGAGAATTCTGTATCCGGAACTGCAATATACACAGCATATGAAATGCTAAGAAAGAATGCAGATTATGATCTTTGTGAACTACTACTAAGCCAATTGATGGAAAATGTACAGAAAATCAAGAAAGACAAGAAGAACTCCTTTAAGTATGGTACTCTCATTGTATGTCTCTTCTTTTACTTCATGAATGAGCTACCCGGAACAAGTGGATGGGTATGGCAGAATGACAAACCTGTTGCAGTCCAGATAAGAGACTATTTGCATGGACTTGGGGATGCAAAAGCGAGAAATACAGCTCTATGGGGATACTTCAAAAACTTTCAGAGCATGATGCAAGCAAGAGAGAGAATTCCCCAGTCACTCATTGAGAAATACAAGGACTCAGTATGTTTTATGGTTGACACTGATCAGTGCCTAATGGAGGCAGTGGAGCCAAGGACTGTCTGGATCATGCCCATGGGGTATGAAGTTGATGAACAGATAGTAGAGCTGCATGTTCAACACATGCTAAGTCAGCCCAAAGATCCTAAGGCAGAAAGGTTTGGAACCTTTGAGGAGCTGAGCGTGAAATTACATGTAGAACTCAGGGAACCTGAGATTAAAAGAAAAGTGAGAAAAGAAGTAGAGCACATTGCTCAAGGCCTAGGCATCTCAAAAGAGGCACTTGATGCCAGCCGGGAAAAGAGGAGAAAGGCTGAGGAAGAAGAGAAAAGCAAAGAAAGTGCTCCGGTTGAAACCCCCACCCGGACCAGATCATCAAAGAGATCTGCACCTTCCACAACCAAAAGCTCAAAACCGGAAGTCCAGGCATCCGGTAAAAGATCCAAGACAAAAGCATCAAGGGCTTATGAAAGCCAAAAGGATGAAGAGGAGACAGAATCAGATGAAGGAGTAAGAGAAGTAAAGAAACAGAAAAAGAAAGGATCCGGTAAGCCCTCCACAGGCCAAGACAAGGAGGAAATGGCAGAGGTAACTGTTGAAAAGCCCACTCTGTCACTAGAGAGCATAATCAAGTCGGTCACGGTGGATGGAAACCTTCAACCAATGACTGAATCCTATGATGACTTCAGTGAGGCAGACCAAAAGACTCTGCAGGAAGCCACAGTTAAATATCTGAACACATACAATAAGGCTTTCATTGAGATCATATCTCTCATTCCTAAAAGCCTAGAGAAGGAAATGGAAGTAAGAAAGAATAATGCGCATGCCAAAGATCTTGAGATCCGGGAGCAGATAGCTATTCAGCTATATCCTCAAATTGATCCCAAGACAATGAACATGATCTTCAAGGACTGCAGAGATGAGTTCAGAAGTAAAGCCAGGATGAATCAGCTCATGCTTGGTGAGACTGACAAAGTGGCACAAGAGACAGAAGAGATCCTCCGGAAGGCCTTCAAAAGGTTCAATCTTCCTGTTGTAGAGGACTTAGGTGCAGAAACAGCTGCTGACTTGGAATCTTCTGTTCCGGAAGAAGTGAGCCCTGAACAGACAAGTGAGGACTTGGGACCCTCTGCTCCAGAAGAAGTGACCCATGAACAAGCAAGCATCTCTCCTCCGGTTTCCCCTACAGTCTCCGGATCCAAAGAAGAAGAGCAGTTGCAGGAGAAGGAAGCAGTGGTGACAGACAAAGAGGTTGACAGTTCTAAGACTGCAGAAGAAAAGAAACATCTGTCTCCGGCAAGAGACACTGCACAAACTGTTCAACAATTTTTGAGCAAAGAAACTCTAGAGATTGATGAACCGGAGCTTCTAAAAGGTCCATTTGATTTTGACTCTCTCTCTCCGGTACAAACAATGAAGATAGCTTCATTTGCAAATGCCAAGGCAAATGAAAAGCTCCTGAAGTCTCATATGGAAGACTGTGAGTTGATAGAGGCTGCTTCCGGAGTACTTGTAAAGATCATGCCATCAATCCAAATAGATCCGACAGCCTCCACTTCCGGTAATCTAAAAACCTTAGTCAGCAGTATTGATACACATTTTAATTCTCTAGAAAAATCAGCTGAAGAAAAGGTCCGGAAGGAATTTTTGGATAAGAGATTTTCTGAAATATTAGAATTAATCTCTAAGGATAGGAAGATTGTAAGCATTGGAATAAAGAGTTTAGAAAATGCTCTTAAGGATGGCGGTGACATCTACAAATTTTGTATATCTTGGTCAAAGGCAACAGCAGCAATTGACAAGAAAATAAAAGAGGAACAGGACAAGCTTCAAAGCTTATCTCAAAGTTTTGATCCTCTCTCTTCCTCTATAATAAATCAAGAATGTCAGACTATTGCAGTCTTGAATGAAATAAAGAATCTTGAGAAGGAGAGGAAGAACATTACCAACCGGATGGGAGAACTTAGAAGGATTATAGTCCCTAAGTTGGAAACTATGCATGAGGCCATCAGTGATGCCCAGACCACCGCCCATACAAAAGATCCGACAGATCTCAGGCGGGCAGAAGCTTTTGCATTTTTGCTGAGTGGTCACATTTCAATCCTGGACAGAATGAAGCTTAGTTGGGCTACTGAAATGGTTCAACTGCAGACATCCTTTGCAGACATTCTGCAGTATATGTGAGTATGTAAATATGCGGCTATATATAGAAAATTTTTGAAAATTTTGGTATGCGGACCCTACCCTTTGCCATTGATGTCAAAGGGGGAGTGAGGAGCAGTGAAAAATGAGGAATCCAACTCAGGGGGAGTTCCGGAAATTGTATATAAAGACAGAGCATCAGCAAAGGGGGAGCATAGTGTAAACACTTAGTCATTTTTCACTAAGTGTTGCCATCAATGCCAAAGGGGGAGATTGTTGGCAAGAGACACTATATGGATTCATGGTTGTTGTCATTGATGGCAACAAAGGTCATCCCACATATCCGCAAGTCATGATATGTCTCTACCAGAAGTCAGATTGAAGATTGTGGTGGTCCGGTGAACAAGAACAGAGCATGTGGCAAGGTCCGACAGATTGGTCCGGATCTCTCAGAGGAAGTGTCTTGGTGCAGTGCGGATCTGGGGAAGTCAAGAGGACTATCTTGAGTAGTATATTCCAAGGATTTAGCCTCCGGAGATGGACAAGGAAAAAGATATGAATAGTTGAGTACCGGATTCCTGAGAGACAGTGAAAACAGAGGAAGAACTGACTGACTGAGTATCAAACTACTTTCCGGATGTGTTACAGATGATGATAAAGGTTGCGGAGGCATGAATCATGTTTGGCCGACATAATTGATGATATCTACAAGTATATGCTTGATCCGCATTGCTTGGTGAGCAAGGATTCAGCCGACAGAACTAAGTTTGTAAGAAACTAGACTGTTCCGGATGCCGACTAGAAAGATGATGAAAGTACTTGTGCGGATATATATAGAGGATGGATTTAGTGGTAAAAGGTGTGAAGGAATGTGAGGATATGCGAACAAGTCCAGAGTAGAGCAGAAGTAACAAGAAAGATCCGGGATGTGAAAGGACAGCAGACTAAAGAACAGAGAAAAGATGAAGTGCAGCAGATCAGTATACTGAACCTAACCGGAACTGAACTCCAGCATATGCAGATGCTTCCAATCAGTTCAAGACTGTGATTCTAATCACTTTGTAAGACAGTGTGTCTTCTTGTAGGCAGTGAGCCTCTTGTGAGCAGTGTGCTCGGGCAGTGAGCCCTAATTGGCAAGTGCCATTTTTGTAATTTCCTATTCTTCTAACAGAGAATAATTCTTGGGTTAATCACCCCGTGGTTTTCTCCCTTAACAGGGTTTCCACGTCAAAAATACTGTGTCATGTGTTTCTTATTTCATGGTTTATGTTTTGTGTTTGATTTTATGCTGCTTCAATTAAAAGGAAAGTTTAATAAGGGAAATAATTAGGATAACTGATTCACCCCCCCCCTCTCAGTTATCAACATCATGCACACTCCCAAGCTTATCTACAACTAATATTACACTATGCTCCAAAATTTTCTTAAAAATTTCAAAAACTTTCATCTTTGCCTCATTCTTTGTCATTTCATTTTTTATGTTCAAAATTTCAATTTCCTTTTCAAATTTCAATCTTGTTGCATTAAATTCTTCAGTAGACATTGTGACATCACTGGTTGTTTGTGGCATAGGAGGCTAATAGTGTACAATGGCTTGACCTTGAGAAGAATTCACAGCTTGCAATTGTTTCTTTAATTTCACATTTTCAAAATACAATTTGTTTACTTCATCATTCATCACTTTCTGAGTTTGCTCATAATCTATTAGCCTTTGTTCTAACCTCTTCACAACAACATGAGTAAACATAGCAGTATGAACATTGAGAGCAACTGCTTCTGTTGTTGATGTATCTTGTAAAGTCTTTACCACAACTGTACCCCTCATTTCTTGAACAATATCAAGCAATCTTGGTTTGCTTGTATTCTTCTGAGTAGTCCAGATTGCAAGGGTCTCTGTCTTTGGATTAAAACCACATCCACTTATGCCATCTTCATAATCAAATTCTGAAACATATTGTGGATCATCCTGACTTCTAACTTGGTCAAGCAAAAATACCTTTTTCAATTCAAGGCCAGGGATGATGAGCATATTACTTTTCAACACCATTTGTCTTGCCTCCTCTGGACTCACATCAATTTCATCTACTTTCAATTCTTTGAAAGTTTGCGTAATGATTTGATCATGTTGTGTTTCATCAGCACCCATTTTATTTATTGCAACTTTTTCATTATATTCTTTCATTTTCATTTTCATCTAGATGTCCTTCTATTTACCACCCAATCGCAAATGTTATGAATGACCATTGCAGGACAACGGGGGCAAAAACCAATTACATTCTCCTCTTGCTACTCTACTACGGGCCTCGGTTGAAACCCTTGTGGGGATGCGGTAAGTGTTATTACTGCAATGCCACCGGTTACTTTTCAAACCTCTATGGGACCGCCGAAAGAGACTAACACCACCAAGCGTGAGATGAACACCGCCAAGCTGCAAGCATTAGATGAACCATCCACGGGGTAGTGGTAGCTTCTTCATATCAACCGCTTCCTACCTCCAAGCTGCAAACTATTCTTTTATGCTCTGCAAGAATGTGGTATGTGCCATATTTCATTCCTCTTGTTCTCGCATAATCGCAAAAGATAATCAATTAACCTGCGGGACAACAGTAATAAACAAAAACACTCATATAGTAAAAAATGGTCAAGATTGTTTCACAATGGCCATGATATATATGTATTTATTTAGTTGTGGGGGAATGTTGGGGGTGATTGATTTAATTAAATAAATGTAGATTTATTTAACTAAGGATGAGACTTTAGAGGAAGGGTTAATATTTAATTAATGTCAAAAGAACGGTTAGATTTATTAATTAAATAGCATGACTTATTAAACTGATATTAGGAAGATTGATCAAAGTGGTTAATTAAATAAGTATGATTTATTTAATTAACATTGTAAGAGGAGATGTGGGATAGATCTGGTGTGATGTTAGGCCATGGTAAGATTTAGGTGTCTACATTTCTAACAATGCATTAGTTTTTGGGTCGATGAATAATGATCACAATTTATCTTTGGTAATTTTTTCCTTCACCATATCATAAGACAATTTTGAGGAAAAAAATTGATGACAAATTTCTCTATGGGTTGCCCATGTATTTATTTTTCTTCACTATTAAGATAGATTGAATTAGGAATAGGAGAACATCAAACAAGGATCAAATTAATGAGTACAATCATGATTATGTTATTGGATTTCAAACTTTGTCAACAAATATACACTATCAAATTCCTAATGATGATTTTGATACACTATCAAATTTTTAAGTCTAATGCACTTAAATATCGATCTCATCCTTCAAATTTTCAATAGGAAAATTTAGTTTTCAAAAGGGTGAAAATAAGCAAGAAAATCAACAAAATGCTCACCATGTTGTTAATTTACAGTCAACTTCAGATGTTATTTCATCTAATTCCCAAGGTGAACTAGTGAGGGACAATCCTATATTATCTATTAATGTAATTAATAAGATCATAGAATACATAAAGGAAAATAGATATGTAAACCAAAACACATTCAAATATAGAAGGGTTCTAACATATATGTCACTTCTATTCAAAATGAACAAAGGAAATATACACAGAGCTAAGATGAAAATTTGTTATATATACCTCACTTTTACTCTACAAAATGTACAAAGTAGGCATTTGTTCAAGAATACCATCAGTTATTCTACATGTAGATGTTGACAAATATCCAACATATTGTATGGTGCATTTCTTATATGGATGGGATGAGAACAAATGTACTCAAACTTGTATGGTCATGCCAACTAGTAGATCATTGCGGCATATTGTGGCGTACATGGTGTTGGTTCTAAAAAATGCAGGCTTCAGGCCACAAGAGGTTGCCAATCTCTTGATACATTTTTGGTCAACAAGACATGGTTTGTGTGATAGGACCCCCTTCTCTTTTGGCACTGCCAGACCTAGGTGGGTATACCTATGTAAATGAGGCAGACTTAAATGGTGTGTTTCCTAATCTAGCAATCTATCCACAATGGCAATCAGAAATGGAAAGATATAGTTCTAATTTGGTATAAATTGTATAAGCAATATCAAGGTAAATCCTATGTTTAATTGATAAAAAGTTTTAAGTAAAATGAAACGGGTGAGACCAATGCCTTGTTGGGTAAATGGAGTCAAATGAAAATCTAAGATGAGTGGCTTATACTTGGTAGTGATTCTAACTGTTTGGCACACTAATATTGGTTAATAACTTGTATAAACATGCAAGGAAATAAATGACAGACTCTTCTTAATAATCCAACTGACACAACCAGGTTACTTGTAATTTATCAAAAGGATTTTTAATCCCTACTTGAAGGAACCAATTGAATAAATCAAACAAGAACAGTAGATGATATCAACTTGGAGACAAAATGCCATCCCTAATTAAGTGGTTCTTCTTGTTGATCCAATTAATACTCCTAGGTTACTGTGATTGACTAGAAAGATTTAATTCCTTTGAGGAAACCAATTAATCATATCACACAAATACAACAAATGTGCATTGATAAACTGAGTATATACTTGATATATCAATTTTAATAATAAGGAAGCACTAAAATGGAGACAACCAAATAATTGAATAACTTCAACAAACAATTGATACCAATATGGTGCCACAGAATCAGAGATTTTCCATTAACTTCTTCAAAATTATGCTTGCAATATGGTCTTTGAGTTTGTAAATATTATGGGATTTTTCTACTATCTACCACTACTCCCTTCTCCCCCTCTTTTTATCAAGTCTTGGTCTCTCTTTTTATAAGAGAGGCAAACAAGCTTCAGACCCATTACAACAGAAAAGACATAATTGTTCATAACTATTAAGAAAACACTTTTAAACTAACAAGTTTTAAGAAAATATTTTTAATTAGAAAGACAAATCCGTTATTCACCAAATAGAAACCCGTGACCAATCAAGGCTTGAGCAAGGCATTCTATTTTCTAATGTGGTATCTCCTCTTCACATTTAATCTTCTTCAGAACCCAAATATCTTTCCTACCATTCACTTATTTTGAGATTACTAGGCCACTTAAATTCCTGTGCGGCTGCAAAGGTTACAAGATGGCTTTTCCATCTATTGTCCAAGAGGTTCCTGATGTCCACCACAAACTTTGTGTATCCATTGTCCAACATGATAATTCCATCCAGCAGAGTATGGAACTCAGTGATACATTTTTGGTCAACAAGACATGGTTTGTGTGATAGGACCCTCTTCTCTTTTGGCTCTGCCAGACCTAGTTGGGTATACCTATGTAAATGAGGCAGACTTAAACTGTGTGTTTCCTAATCTAGCAATCTATCCACAATGGCAATTAGAAATGGAAAGATATTGTTCTAATTTGGTATAAATTGTATAAGCAATATCAAGGTAAATCCTATGTTTAATTGATAGAAAGTTTTAAGTAAAATGAAATGGGTGAGACCAGTGCCTTATTGGGTAAATGGAGTCAAATGAAAATCTAAGATGAGTGGCTTATATTTGGTAGTAATTCTAACTGTTTGGCACACTAATATTGGTTAATAACTTGTATCAACATGCAAGGAAATAATTGACAAACTCTTCTTAATAATCCAACTGACACAACCAGGTTACTTGTAATTTATCAAAAGGATTTTTAATCCCTACTTGAAGGAACCAATTGAATAAATCAAACAAGAATAATAGATGTTATCAACTTGGAGACAAAATGCCAACCCTAATTATGTGGTTCTTACTGATCCAATTAATACTCCCAGATTACTATGATTGACTAGAAGAATTTTATTCCTTTGAGGAAACCAATTAATCATATCACACAAATACAACAAATGTGCATTGATAAACTGAGTATATACTTGATATGTCAATTTTAATAATAAGGAAGCACTAAAATGGAGACAACCAAATAATTGAATAACTTCAACAAATAATCGATACCAATATGGCGCCATAGAATCAGATATTTTCCATTAACTTCTTCAAAATTATGCTTGCAACATGGTCTTTGAGTTTTGTAAATATTATGGAGCTTTTCTACTATCTACTACTACTACCTTCTTCTCTACTCTCTCCCTTTTTTTATCGGGTCTTGGTCTCTCTTTTTATAGAAGAGGCAAACAAGCTTTAGACCCGTTACAATAGAAAGGACATAACTGTTCATAACTATTAAGAAAACACTTTTAAACTAACAAGATTTAAGAAAATATTTTTAATTAGAAAGACTAATCCATTATTCACCGAATAGAAACCTGTGACCAACCAAGGCCTGAGCAAGGCATTCTATTTTCTGATGTGGTATCTCCTCTTCACATTCAATCCTCTTTAGGACCCAAATATGTTTCCTGGCATTCACTTATTTTCAGATCACTAGGCCACTTAAATTCCTATGCGGATGCAAAGATTACAAGATGGCTTTTCCATATGTTGTCCAAGAGGTTCCTAATGTCCACCACAAACTTTGTGTATCCATTGTCCAACATGATAATTCCATCGAGCAAAGTATGGAACTCAGTGAGTTTAATTTCCCCATCATTTTGTACATGTGCCAAACATTTAGGAATCATCTGATCAAACTCTTCTCTCCATTCATCTACACCCTTTATTTGGTTATCACCTTTGAGGATTGATGGGCTGAAATAAAATTTGATGGAGTCAAATGTACTCCTCTTACCTTCCACTTTCTTTTTTGTATCTACAAAATACTGATACTCCTCAATTATGCTTTTCACCATTTCTCATGTAGGCTTGAGCCTTGATGGGGCATCCAAATCTCTGTGTGTGGCTTTGCATAGAGTAGTCAGTATGTGGAAGGTAGGTTGCCATCTCTTTTGAAGCTTTTCAAGAATGGAAGAAGTAGTGTTTATTTGTTCTAGAACTTTGATCAGATTGCAGAATTGTTTATGTACCCCATTTATTTTGTCTTTCAATATATCAACTCTATGCTCTAATATCCTACTCAGGATTTCTATGATATGATTTTTGGCATCTTCCTCATTATGTTTTTTTAGCTTATCAATTTCCTCTTTCATTTGTTGGATCTGGGGATCCTCTATATGGATTGGTGGGTGATAGACAATCAATTCATCTCCCCTTACTATGGTGGCTTGTTGCAACTGTTGTTTCAACTTTCTATTCTTAATGAACAATTTGTTCACCTCATCGTTAGATAGCTTTAACCTTTTCTCATATTAATTAATTTTCTTTTCCATGTTTTCTACAACTCTGGTGAACATTGCAGAGTGCATGGTTATGGTGGCAGCTTCAGTAGGAGTTGTGTCTCTCATAGTTCTAATAATGGCTGATCCCCTCATTTCTTGTACTACATCAAGGAGTTGAGGCTTCCTTGTGTTCTTCTACTTTGTCCATAGGGCAAGTGTTTGGGTAGTAGGGTTATACCCTACTCCTGAGACACCTTCCTCTGAATCAAATTCTGCAACTAACATGGGGTCACCTTGTGCTCTGATCTGATCTAAAAGAAACATTTTGGACAACTCCATCCCTGGTATAATCAACATATCACTTTTCAACACCATTTATCTTGCCTCCTAGGGAGTGACATTAATATTATCAATATCCAATTCTACAAATGTCTGAGCTTGGATCTCAACCTGTTTTGACTCATCAGCTCCTATAAGATTAATCTTCAACTTTTCATCAAATTGTTTCATTTTCATTTTGATCTAGAAATCTTTGAACTCATTGTTGTGTATAAAATTATCATCATCTATGAATCTCATAGAGGCCACTACCCTCTCATCCTCTTGAATCTCATCAGTTCCTCCTCTGACAACCTAACCTTTGGATCATGAGGCTTTTGACTTTTTTGTTGTTCCGCTGCCTCTTTCAGTTCAGTCAAGGCCACGACTGCTTCTTGTTCTTCATCATCACTTGAATCATATTCCACTAATGGCCCCATCTTCTATTTTTTGGCCTATGGCTTATGAGTGGGAGATGGAGGAGATGGATGTGTAAGTGATGGGGGTGATATCTGAGATGTGGATGTTTCATGTGGTGGTTGGTGGGGTGTGGGCAATGGAATGAGTCCCTCATCTTGGGCCATTTTGTACAATTCATCAAATTTACTCAAAATCATTTGCATTCTTTTTAGAAGGTTGGGTTCATCTACAAAAAAGCATTTAAAGCTTCTATCTTTTTCCTTCTTCTAATTTTCCCACCTCATCATTGCATTCCACCTTTTTCTGGCCTACATTACATCAACAAAAGACACCAAATTCCTTATAACATCCTCTCTAAAATCAAATTCATGTGAAATAGCCTTCTTCATCAATAGGGTTCTTCTGATCATATTGTTGTGACCCTCTGGGTCACATACTCTTTCTATTCCAGGTTTGAGGGAGTAATTGACCCTTATAAACCTCTGCACTTCTTCGAGCATATCAGACCCAATGGCCAGCTCTACAAACATAGTCAAGTCAGGCAAAAATGTGCCTTTCCTCTGATTTCTCATCAAATCATGTTCCATCCAGAGCAGCTACCATATAAACTCCAGGAAACACACTCTTGTAGGTACAAACTTAGGTAAAATGTGTGGTGCTTGGTTGCACCCATATACTCTAATAATAGTGTGTTGTGGCATAAGGAACCAATAAACATAATTATGAGTATAGCCTTGGTTTGGCCCATACTGCACATGCCTCATTACCTTCATCAATGACTCATGCATTCTTGGTGTCGAGTAACCAAGAGCAGCAATCAATCTGATAGCAAAATCATCTCGAAACACTACAAAATCACTTTTTGTACACCTACTATCCCAAATGTAGCACCAATTTTGCACAGGGAGTCTAACTCCTTTTTCTTGTGTAAACAATTGCATCCTTGTAGACCACTTCATTTCATTCTAATACATAATTAAGTAACACAATAAAGAATATTTTCTAAAAGTAATAGGGGCCTTGGCTTCCCCAACTTGTAGCAAACCTTCATGTATTTGTTCTTCAATCACATATGCAAAATCAAATTCTACATTTGACTCAGAATGTTGAATTATCATAGCCATTCTCATCAACCCTATTTGCATTTGCTCCTCTCCATCTATCCCCAAAACTTGACACAACGCATAATAGGTATTCTTGAAATAAACTTGGAATTTAGAAACTCGGTATTAAGGGAAAATTGGATTTAAATGAATAATCAATATATCAATATCAAAATACCCAAAACTCAACGAAATACAGAAACAAAGAGATTAACCGAACAAAAGAACTTCAAAAACCTTTGCAAACCTCAAAGCTTCATAGCTTCCATTGGTTGCCTATCTCAATCAATCTTGCATGTATGAATAAGGCCCTCAGAGAGTGCACTTCCTTGCTATGATTACAAGATTGTCAATGGAGAATGGCTATGATAATGCTTTGTAATGAAGAGGAGCTTCACAACAATGGTAGTAGTATGGTAACAAGTTGATTGCAAGCAAAAAGAATGACGTGGGTGCCAAAGGAGCACTATAATTCCTGTAGAGTAACAATACTTAAAGCTTGGATGAATGAAATGGAGGAATAGGGTTCAATTTATAGACTTGCGAAAGAGAAGATCAACGGTATAGAAATAATGAGAAGATCAATGGCATAGAACGGTTGAGGAACGCGCGCGAATAAGAAGACATGTGTCCTGCTCTATTTTGCATGAGAAGAATTAATAAAATAGAAGAATGAGTTAATTGTAGAGATTAAATCAATTAAAAGAATAAATCAATCAGTTAAGAGAATAGAACTAGAAGATGGAAATTGCATGAGGATGAGAAGATATTTTAGCTCAAGTAAATATTTAGAATATTCAATTGCATGTGCACAAGGATTGAATTATATTTAGAGATAACTCAATTTAGAAGAAATGGACAAATTAAATAAATATTTGATTTATTTAAATTTAGAGAAGATATTATTGGAAGAAACAATTAAATAATTAGTATTATTTAATTTAGAATGATTTTGGAAGAATAAATAAAATATTTGATTATATTTTATTTTTAGAGATTGAGAGGATTTAAATAAATTTGATTTGATTTATTCAAATTTGGAGGAATGATTTTGACTTAATTAAATAATTAAGAATTATTCAATTGTTAAGCAATGCGACAAAATGCAACAAAATAATGAGGTCTTTTATAGAAGACCTGTGCATTCACAACAGAGTTTGTTTTTTGAAGCACTGAGGGCAAGAAGGTGACCATCCTTTCAGGAATCAAGAGGATTAGGGTTTCAAAGATCATTCTAAAATAACGGGCAGTATCATTTCTAGTCTCGATATGGTTCTTTTGGTTTCCGTAACAACAGAAGGTTTAATGCACATAAGTCATTCTTTGCAACTAATCAAGCTACGGTTTCAGGAAAGGTGGAATATGGAAGTGGCATTCGTCAAGTGTGGAGGGAAAAAATAGTTCCTCTTAAAGATAATACTCTTGAAGAAGCTTCAAAAGGTGATGCTAGGGCTTCCATAGAAATTGTTAATATCCAAATTCCTGATGATATGGTGAATCCCTATATCCAAGATCTTGCTACAAGGGCAATCATCAGTAAGGTGTGGAATTCCAAATTTAATTTTGATATTTTTCTTAACTGGGTTAGGGTTTCTTGGAAAGGGGTTTTAGATGTTTTTTTCTTGCAAAAGGATTTGTGTTTTTACAGTAATTTTTGAGAATGGCTTTTTTCGTGATGAAACCCTAAAACAAAAATTGTGGTTTTACCAAGGAAAAGGGATTACTTTGCCGAATTTACCTCTTGAATACAGAGATCTCAACATTATTGAATTCTGTGCTAAGAAAATGGGTTTCTTTATTAAGCATGATATGTCTAATTTCCAAAAACCAGAGTTGCCAATAAGGTTTTCCTTAATTCTTAATACTTCATTTCCTTTTCCTAAATTTATGGAATTCCATTCTAAATTTGGGTTCTGGAAGCAAGTAGTTGTTTCTAAAAACCCTATGACTATGGAAAAACTAGAGCTTTTTGAATCAAAATGGGTTTGTGAGGATTTGGAAAAAGATAAATTTTCAACGAAAGATCTTGATTCTGTTAATTTAGGGGAAGCATCTTTAAATCATTTAGTCGATTCCCTGCTTTGGATGAGGGGTAACATTTTGTTAACAATCTTTCAGAGGAGTGTTCTTTTGACTTTGATATTGGTAAAAATGAAGAATTAGATACCCCTAATTTTTCTCACAAAGATGTAGTAAAGAAGAATTTACTCTCAACTTTTAATAAGGAGGAAGATAATTTCATTCCAAATGGTAATCAACAGGATGTTTCAAGTTTGGTCAACTTTCCTTTTTTTGAGGAGGAAGCAAAAGCTTTTGTTGATAAGACCCTTCAAAAATTTGCTTCTGATCTCATTGATGAACTTGTGGATGAGGTAATTACAAAAGACTCTCATATAGTTGAAGGTATTTCTAATGTTAATAACATTTCTGATTCAAGTTTGGTAAGTGACAATCAATTAAATCTGGGGAAGTCAGACTGGAAGGTTTGCTAGGTGATGGGATTGGCAATGAGGTTTTTGATTTTGCTACAAAAATGTCTATTTCTCAATCTTTAAGTCAGGATTCTCCTACAAAATCTAGGTCTATTTCTCCTTCCAAGAGAGGTCGTAAACCAAAATCTTTCAAAACCCAGGAAGAAATTAAAGTTGGGTTGCAAGCTACCCTTGAAACCTGTTTGAGATTGGGGAGAGTGAGAAACTCTCCTCAAGAACAATGAAGATCTTATCTTGGAATGATAGGGGCATTGATGCCCCTAACAAGAGACGCTTGGTAAAGCATCAGATTGATTCTTCAGGAGTCAAAGCTATCCCAAACTCAAGCTGATATTATTTTTCCAAATTGGATCAAATGGAAGTTTCATCATTTTCCTTCTCAGGGGACTTTAGGAGGTTTGGTTATTCTCTGGGATAGTAAAAGCTATGATGCAAAACTAATTTGTTCTACTCCAAACTTTTTATTAGTTAAGATAATTTCCCCTTTGCTAATTTTTTGGTTATTCAATATTTATGGACCAATTTTGACTAGTGAAAAAAAAGGGTGTTGGGATATTTTAAATGCTCTTTTGGAAAAGTTATCTGGAGAAAAAGTTATCTTAGGGGGAGATTTTAATGCTATCACTTGTTTATCAAAGAAATTGGGAGGGATTTGCCCTCCTCAGAGGGTAATTAAAGATTTTAATGATTTTATTTCAGATAATGCATTGGTTGATATCCCTTTATTGAATGGGAGTTTCACTTGGTCTAATAGAAGAAAGGATTTTTTAAATATAGCAGAAAGGTTGGATAGATTTTTGTTCTCTTTTGAATGGTGTTTTGACTCTAAAATTCCTAGTACTTCCGTTCTTCCTTTCTCTATATCAGATCATTTTCCCATTTCTCTTCATCTAGATTTGGATATGATTAGAAATAAATTTAGATCTTATTTTAAGTTTCAAGCTATGTGGTTTAGAGATAATAACTTCTTACTCCTACTAGAATCTTGGTGGAAGAGTGCCCCTTTTGTGAAGGGTTCTCGCATGTTCTGGCTTAATGAGAAGTTGAAATTTATAAGGGGGAAAATTAAGGATTGGAATAAGTTTACGTTTGATAACATTTTTTCTCAAAAAGTAGCATTACAATCTCAACTAGAACAGATGAATTCAATCATTATAAGAGAGGGCATGGATACCGCTTCCTTTGAATGTGTAAAAGCTCTTCAATCTAATTTAGAGGAAGTTTTAGCTCGAGAAGAAATCTTTTGGAGACAGATATCAAGGGAGACTTGGTTGAGAGAAGGAGACCGAAACACTAAATTCTTTAATGTATCGGCTATGGTAAGAAGACATAAGAATTCTATTTATGTAATTAAAGACTCTATGGGGAACATTTTGCAAGATGATGTTCTTATTCAAAAAGGAGTTAATTTTTTTCAGAAGCTCATTTCTAAAGAAAATATTACGATCCCCATTTCAACTATGCGAGAAGTCTTAAATCATATCCCTACTTTGATCTCATAAGAAGATAATTTGGAATTGATGAAACACTTTTCTTTAGAAGAAATTAAGGCAGTGGTTTTTTCCTTAGACCCAGACAAATCTCCTGGTCCGGATGGCTTTACCCCACTTTTCTTTCAAAAATGTTGGGATTTTGTAGGTAAGGATGTATGGTTGGCAGTAGAAGAAGACTGTAGAAATTAAACTGTTTTGAAAGAGATTAATTCTACCTTCGTTGCTTTGATTCCTAAAGTTGCTACTCCCTCCTCCTTTGCTGATTTTAGACCCATTTCTCTTTGTAATACTTTATATAAAATCATTTCTAAAGAAATTACATTAAAACTTGCTATTTTTATTCCAAAAATTGTTTTTGATGAACAAGGAGGTTTTGTTCCAGGTAAGGAAACGTCTGAAGGTGCTTTGGTGGCTCATGAGGTTTTGCATTCAATTCATGTACATAAACTTCCTGCTATGTTGGTTAAACTGGATATGTTAAAAGCATATGACAGAGTATCTTGGGACTTTTTGTTCCAAGTTCTCCTTAAGTTTGGATTCTCTACTAAATGGTGTAAGTGGATTTCATCATGTATTTCTGGTGTAAGCTTTTCTATTTTGATTAATGGCTCTCAATCTAAATTCTTCAAGTCATCTCAAGGGATAAGGCAAGGTGACCCTTTGTCCCCTTTTCTTTTTATAATAATGGCTAAAGGTTTGAGTCGTTTGATTATGAGGCAAAATTCCTTGGGTAATTGGAAGGGGATTAAAATTCCTAGAGTTCCCTTTGCTGTTACTCATGCTTTGTTTGTAGATGATACTTTGTTGTTTGGGTATCCTATGATGTTAGAAGCTAAATTTATGAAGGATGTAATTTCTAAATACTGTTTAGTTTTGGGACAAAAAGTGAATTAGGACAAATCTAAAATCTTTTTCTTTTTCTTCTCCTTTAGTGCAAGAAAGGGTTGCAAAATTTCTAGATTTTCAAGTGGATGTCCTTCCCTCAAGATATTTGGGAATTCCTCTTTTCTCGGGGTCTATTAAAAATATGTTTTGGGATAAGCTTATTACAAGTATCAAAACTAAAATTTCTTCTTGGAAAGGTAAATGGTTAACTTTGGCTGGCAAAATTCTTATGATTAAAACAGTTTTATCAGCAGTGCCTGTATATATGCTTTCAGTGCTTATGGTTCCCAAGTCTATCCTTTCTTGCCTTGTGAGTATTTTGAGTAAATTTTTGTGGAATGGCTCTAATATGAATGGGAAAAAGATCCCTTTAATATCTTGAGACAAAATTTGCATTCTGAAACAAAAAGGATGAACTGGGATCCATAACATTGAAGCACATAATAAGGCTCTTGGAGCCAAATTGGTTTGGAATTTATATGAAAAGACATAATCAAAATGGGGAAAAATTATGTTTGCTAAATATTTAGATTCTTTTTCTCCTGAAAGGATCTTTACTATTCTTCATCCAAAGGTGGGTTCTAATATTTGGAATTTTTTGATAAAATGTAGAGAGGTGATTTCCCCTTTTCTATCTTGGGTTATTCATGATGGAAATTCTGCTCTCTTTTGGGATGATTCTTGGAATAGTCATCAACCATTGTCTAAAATAGAAGGCCTTCAAGAAACTAAGCTATTTCTGTGCCAATCTTGGGGAAGAAAAGTTAAAGATTATATTGAAATTGATTATAACTCGGATATTAATAAAATTATGTGGAGAAATTTTAATGATTTTCTGATTCCCCAAGACCAGAAGGTCCTGCTTAAAGATATCTTGAAGGAACAAAGAATTTTTATGTCAGGAGGAAAGGATAAACTTATTTGGGTCCCCTAATAGTCTGGGTGTTATACGGTTAAACAAGGATATCTAAGTATCATTAGTAAGGATTCTAATTCACTTATTAATTGGCCTTATAAGCTTTGTTGGAGTGGTCCTTGCCTGCCTAAAGTAGGAGCTTTTTCCTGGTTAGCTCTGAATTATAGAATCCTTACAAGTGATAGGTTAGTCAGGCTTGGGGTTGCTAACCCTTTCTTAGGTCCTTTTTGTTCTGAAGTTGAGGAAATAGTGGATCATTTGCTGCTGAGTTGTAATCTTTCTTCAAAAGTTTGGTATTGGCTCCTTTCAAAATTGTTTTGGCATGGCCCCCTTCCTTTCTCTCTCCTTCAAGTGTTTCAAAGATGGCCCATCTTATTCTCAAATTCTACCTTTTCTGTACTATGGCTGGTCTCGCCAAGTATTGTTATTTGGTCTTTGTGGCTAGAAAGAAATAGTAGAATTTTTTAAAAAATTAGCAATCCTTTTGATGTAATTATTGGAAAATTTGAGAAATCCATTTCAGAAGTAGTTTCAGCCTCGCTATTTTCCATAAACGTAGGTTCTTTGGTTTTTATGTCTTGGGATAATTTGATAATAAAAAGTTGGAAGTTATTAAAATTGCCTAATTCAAACTGTTTTAGTGCTGATATCAAGATAGATAGATCCTCTATCAAATGGATTCCACCACCTGTATCTTTTATAAAACTAAACTTTGACGGTGCGAGCAGAGGTAATCCTGGTAATTCTAGTGTTGGTTGTGTTTTGAGATATCACAAAGGTTTAGTTCTAAGAGCTTTGTTAGTTAAGCTTGGTTTGTGTACAAACAATGAGGCAGAAGCATTGGCATTAATAGCTGGCTTAAACTTAGCTTTAAAATGTGGCATTACAAATCTAATAGTGGAAGGGGATTCATTGAATATTATTAGAGCTTTTTCAATTAAATCTTCTCCTAACTGGAAAATTGATTATATTTTAAAATTTGGAAGGAATTTTCTTGACCTCTTCCAATCTTTTAAAATAATCCATACATACAGGGAAGGCAACTTATTAGCAGATTTCTTGGCTAACTTTGCTTTTGGCCTTATTGACTCTTCTAAGGAATAGGATTCTAATTCTTTTTTGTTGATCCCCAGAGTAAGTAACATCTTGGCTAAGGAAAGTATTAAATAATTTGGTTGGTATTTGTTGTAATTTTTTAGGGGAATTTTTGCTTGTTATAACCTTGATCCATCTCTATAGTGCTAGATTGCTTTCTACTCTGTATGATTTAGTTGTTTCTATATGAACTATTCGGTTACAAGGGTCACAGAGGATTATATCGGGGTTGTCCGAGAAAAGGGTCTGTGTAGCTGCAAAGGTTGCAGAGGATGTTGTCATCGTGAATTTTGTGTTGTTTCACTGAATATACAATTTGTGTATATATCGCTAATGTATGTTGAAAATATTTCATGTGTATATTGCAAATGTATATTGTCAGCGTGATTTTTGTGTTATTTCACTAAATATACAATTTATGTATATATCACTAATGTATGTTGAGAACATTTCATGTGTATATCATAAATGTATGTGAGTATCATTTTATGTGTATCTTGCACTTGTATGTCGAGGTTGTATGTTGCGAATGTACATTGTTAAGATACATTGAGTTAGTTACAAAGGATGACCAGCTGTATCAGTGTCTTCAGGGAAAGATACTTTAAATTTCTGGTTGTAGCAAGTCAAGTCTTGCATTTACAAGGTTAGATCATCAGTGTATCAGTGAAGGAAGTCTTTGGGTGGCCGATAGAAGTATGTCACAGTGAAGAAGGGGCCATGGACACATCGGTATGATGTATGTCTACGGTAAGAGTTGGGAAGTCTTTCTGACTATATGTTCAAATAACATCTAAACACATGCATTCTTTATGACAACTGACAATTGTGTGCCTCGAGGATTATTTCTTCTGGTGTGTAGTACTTTGGTTTATTTCTTGATTGTAGGGTGGCAGCTCTCACACAATGGTAAATTTGATAGGAATTATTTCATTCTTTGAATTTGATGTTACTTACCTCTTTTTTCTTGTTTTCTTTAAGATGCACATTTTCCTGTAGACGCTTTTAATGATGTTTTAGAGGTTTATGATTTGTATTTGGGTACTTCTCTTGTGGGAAGTTTGTTTGAGTGCAGGGATCTCTTTCACCGCCGCCCTGCGATTCACTACATTTTCAAGGCAATTTGGCATGGCCTCCAAAACAATTCCGGTAGAAGAAGAGGCTCATGAACTACAGGGTCTTGATGTTGAAGAATTATAGGAGGGCAATTAAATTATCAGTTGGTTAGTTTGTAATAGTGTTGTTTTGACAAAGATTTAATCTTGTAAGGTTTTAAGCCACAAACATTTTTTGGGTTGACTCATCCTTCTGAGTCAATTTTGTATTGTATCTATTTTAAAGGGCTACAACCCGTGGTTTTCTTTGCCGATTCTTTCTTGCCGGTATGCCTTATTGAATCTGGCATTTTGTAAATTTCATTATATAATTAATATAATTTTAGTGGCTCTGCCACTTTTTCTCAAAAAAAAAAAAGAATTATTCAATTGTTTGGAAGAATTTAATTAAATAAAGGATTTTATTTAATTTTGACTTTAGAAGAGGTAATTAAATATTTTGATATTTAATTAATTTAGAGGAATGTGAATCAAATAAATAAATTGGTTTATTTATTTATTGATATAAGAATTAGAATGAATAAATATTAAGAATATTTACTTAGACTGAATCATGTCATTTTTAGGTGTATACATTTTGCCCCTCTTTGATGCAATGCAGTTTATGGCATTGCTTCAAAGAATAAATTGTCTAATAATGATACATGCCCCAGTTTGCCCCTGGTATAGGTTTATGATGATAGGATGCCCTCTCAAGAGATTGGACGGGAAGAAGGCAGAAGGTGTGAGACAGACAATCTCACGAAGATGAAGGGAAAACTTGGTTAGGATTGAAGAAAATAGGATGTGTTTTAGAGAAACGGGAAGAAAACAGGAAGAAACCGGTGCGAGAAGTAGTCATAGTCACCACATAGCCAGTTTAGGGTTTGCATGCTATATATAGGAGCTAGGTCCACAAGACAATTCATTTGCACACTTGGCTTTGTTTAATTTGCTTCTGAGAGCTTAGGAGAGCATAGAGCATAGAGCAGTCAGCACGAGGATGGATATTCTGCGTGAGGAGCATCGCTTTGAGTGAGTCTGATGATTCGACCAGCTAGTAGAGGTAGGAACCCCAATATGTATCTCAAAAAATTTCCCCTAGAGTCAATTTTTAGTGTAATAAATGCTAGGAGAAATTATGGTAGACAAATGCATCAAATCGCAGTTTGGCATATATGGCATGCGAAACTACGCATCTGTCAAATTTTGGCGCATTTAGGATATAGAATGGCATATACACTAAAGCTATACATGCACTAGCTAAGTCGGTGCATGCATAATTTTGTGGTGCATTTATGGTATGAGACGGCGCATGCAACTGGGCGGCGCATTTATGTTATAGGACGGCGCATGCATGAAATCTTGCGACGCATTTGATAAGAAATGGTGCATGTACCTTCTATTATGGCACATATGATATAGATAGGTAGTTTACTTAATAGAATTGATTCGATTGGCATCTTATTTGATGCGTCAATCGATAAGCTATCTCTGAGATTGCAGGAATCTAGTCAAGAGATGTAGTGTACTATTTTGATCAATTTGATATGTTAAGTTAGTTGATGTGTTTCTATAGATATGTTGAGCATGGTACTTGCAGCCTTAGGTTGACACCTTGCTTTGTGTGCTTGCAGGAGGACATACGAGATACATTGATGACTAGGGAGCAGTTTGCCATGCCGATGTTGTAGCGACATATGCTGACCGAGATGGATCGAGAGGCACTCGACGCAATGGGATTGGACTATGTATGCTTTATGCCCAAGGTTTGAGAAAACCATGGGTTACTGACTGTAACAATAGAGAGGATCCACAGTGAGGATGGGACCTTCCACTTCCTGACTGGCGAGATGGCAGTTACTTTGGAGGACGTATAGAGGATACTCCACTTGCCTATTCAGGGAGCGCTTGTGGAGTATGATCCACAGTGGGACGCAGGACTTGCTGAGTGCAGGTGGGTATTTGATGACCCCGAGCTAGTAGGATAGGTCATCTCCTGGCAAGATATTCATGATTATTATGACAACTTCCCTGGGATTGTGGCAGGATTGATCAGAGGTGTTGTATGCCCTGAGAGGAGATCACATGGGTTCCTAATTGGATGGGAATGGATCATGGAGCGGATGGTCATAGAGGGTACCCATTATGCTTGGAGTGTCTACATTTTAGCGCACCTATACCATGACATGCATCAGGTAGTATACCATAGGGGTGCAAGTTTATCAGCAAGTGTCTCACTGTTGTAGTTTTGGCTATGGGAGAACATTACCATTACTATGCTGACTTTTATTTTCCAGAGGCAGAGGGGAGAGCCTTACAATTATGGCTACGCAAGAGTGATTTCCCAGCATAGGCTAGGGAAGCTCAAGTATTAGAGGCATGCATTGGATGGAGTAGATGTGGTCATTTGGTGACCATATCTAGACTGTGCTCCTTGGGAGGACGAGGCAGACGAGCTACCATACTGTTATTAGACTTGGTGGCTGATAGGCTGAACGCAGTTTATTCTAGAGAGACAGATTGTCAGCCAAGTTCGGAGATAGTTTGGGAGGAGACAGGGCATGCCATAGGGGTAGGCTCTATTTGCACAGACTCATGCAAAGAGATTCAGATGGGGGCCAGTGGCGTCCTATGAGGAGGCAGTGGCAGAGTTTTGGCAGATTCCTTATGTTACTTGGGATATGAGGAGAGAGATTGCAGATGCTGGGATGACTCAGGACTATGAGGAGTGGTTCACTGCTCATCCATTTCTGAGGTATTCAGGGCCTGGAGAGTTGGTTCCTCATATAGACGAGCTAGATTTAGATGATAAGGGCCAAGTTGGTAGGAGGAGGAGGAGGAGAGGAGGATGGGGAGGTGGTGGAGATGGTGGAGGAGGGGGAGGTGGTGGAGCTGATGGAGGTGGGGGAGATGGTGGAGATGGAGACAGACTGAGGTAGATGAGGAGAGCTGGGGAGGGACCTTCCCATGCTAAGCAAGTAGTGCAGCCACAAGTTACACAGTAGGTTGCATAGCAGGCACAGATGCCACCACCTCAGCAGGTGGCACAGCAGTAAGTACCCCAGCCACAGGGGTAGGGATAGGCACAGGCATCTCAAGGTCCAGCATAGCTGGATGTCCAGGAGAGAGCCGTAGCTATGCTGAGAGGACATGTTAGGTAGCTACAGGCACAACTTAGGATGGTCGAGGCCCGGTGGGAGATAGATGCGGAGGTTATCTCAGTGCTCACTAGAGAACAAGATATGGCAAAGGCGCAGATATGAGTTATCCAAGTAGAGCGAGATACAGCAGTGTCGGCCCTTGGGACAGATGCCACTAGTAGCTTTTTGGTTAGGCAGGTGCATCAGGCCTAGGCACAGCTAGCACAGGCATAGACACAGCTAGCACAAGCACAGACATAGTTGGCATAGGTGTAGGGTGAGCTTGCCAGAGCGCAGGCTTAGACACAGTACTATCAAGGTTTATACCATGGTGCTGTGCCAGTTAGTCAGAGGGCTCCAAACTACAAGAGCCAGTCTATGGCCTCCCAGAGAGTAGGTGGATCAAGGTCAGAAGCCTCCATGATGGGCCCATAGCAGTCTAGGCCAGCGGAGGAGGGGACTCAGGAGACACTGCTGGGAGCAGTAGGGTTAGCAGACACTTGCGCAAATTTTTGCTCCTATGTACACTTTTTGATGGCTCAGATAGCCGGATATGTATATGTACCACTTTTATATTTTGATACATGTATCACTATCTTTGAGATGTATTCATTATGTATGACATTAACTCAGAGATGGACCTTATGATATTGTACATTTTGGACACGTTTTTATGATATTTATATGATGATGTAGCTATTTTATGCTTTCTATATTTATGAGTTATGATGCATTTCTATTGTATTATGTGATGCACATGTTTATCTAATGCAGACTTAGATGTTTACTTAATGCTATGTGATGCTATCTAATGCAGATTTAGATGTTTATGATGCTATGTGACCTAATGCAGACTTAGATGTTTTTACTTGATATGCCTCTGATGTGCGAATACAAATGGTATCTATATGATTATGCAGTTTATGCGATGCATTTATCTATGTTTTTGGTTTTTTTCTATTGACACTATCTGATGATTGCAAAATGTATATGGATGACCTGATGCAATTTACTATGTATGCAACTGATTTAATCATGTAAATTAATATCTCATGTGATATGATATGCAACTATATGCTATGTTTTTGTGATGTCCAAATGTACTCTATCGACACAGAGATGACATAATGATAGATAGAAGATTGATTGAAAGAATGACTTGATAAAAAGATTCACAAGCTTCACTTTGTATTGTTACTCTGCATTGTTTGGATCTTTTATTGCATGGGATATGGATGTATGGATGTATAATGGATCTTTTTCTTTTGACATCTTGATGGTGCAAGTATTTTGAAGTGCTTATTTCATCATTGGGCAATTTTTTTTGGTACTTTTTCTAAATGTTCTAAGTTAATACAAGCATCTAAGTATAATTGAACCGAGATGACCTGAGTATTGCTTACATGGATTTTGATTTAGCAAGTTAATACAAGCATTGAGGTATAATTGAACCAAGATGACCTAAGTATTTCTTGCATATCAACAGACAAGGATTGCCCCCGTTCATGTTAGACCTTTGATGTCCTCAATGATCTTTTGCTGATCATGTTGTTAGATAAGGCATCACATTACTAAAGTTTAATCCACAAACAACAAATAAAGAAAATAATCATACTGCCATCATAGCATCTCTAGCTTTTGTCATCCTCGAGTAGCATAAAAAGGCATGATAGCAAAAATCAAGACTCCGTATTTTAACCATGTTTCCAATACACAAAACATATTTGCATTTAGATGTGTTTGTTTCTTTCCATAATTTGGGTAAAATCATTTAGAATGCCTTAGGTGTTTGTTTTCTTTGCTTGGGATAGGTTAAGGTCTTGCGTCAAGATTTCTACTTGAAAGCGGGTTTTTGCTTGCGCTTGCTTGCCTGGTGAGAAGATTCCACAATCCTTATTTGTGAGACGGACTCTTAAGGGACTGACCTAGTGCCTCGGGGGCTCATTGCTAAATGGCCTTGCTTACGTGATGATGCATAGGCAACATAGTTCAGGGTAAACCCTAACGGACCTAAGACCTAGGCAGTAGAAAGTGGTGCGGACTCAGATAGATAGAAGGACTAGACATGAGCCAGATCGGATAGTGGAGCCTTGGGGGCGCATTGAAAATGGCCTTTCCTATGTAATGACACAAAGGCAACGTAGTTCATGGACTTGGACCATGCGGATACTGACGACAAACGCTATGCTAGGCTGACACTATGGATAGGATATGGGATAAAACCTTGGTTGACAAGGCAACAAAGAGATAGAGCATCAAGCCACGATAGGTTATCGTTAGGTTTTTATTATGGAACAGATATGGGTCCAATGGGACATGAGTGAATGAAGAATGGACACAAGGTGATTGGTTTCCCAAAGATGGAGGAAGCAGTTTATCACAAGTAATGCCTATTTACCAGGTTTTCACCAATTGCTTTTATTTGCACAAAAGCTAGAAAGTATGCATGATGTCTGTTTGCTAGGTTTTCATCATGATACCTATCCAAGGTGCCTGTTTGCTAGGTTTTCACCAAAGGATGATTTTTTTGTATTTTTCTAATTTTTTGATTTTTTGTATTTTTTTCTAGTTTTTTGATTTTTTTATATTTTTATGCCCTCCTTACATTGGGATTCTCCTAGGTATAGATTCAATGAAGATGCATGTTGTTGATTGGGTCATCAAAAAACTTACCCTCTGATGTTGCTAACTAATATGCCCCCAATCCATAAGCAGCTATGATCACATAAGGCCCAAGCCAGTTGGTTTCAAACTTGCCTTTCTTTTCTCGATCCTGTTGATTGTGGGGATTCTCTTTAAGTACTAGATCTCCAACCTTAAAGACTCTTGGGCAGACTTTGTGGTTATAGCTTCATGACATCATTTGTTGATATACCTTAAGATGATCAAAGGCTTTCTGTCTAATTTCCTCTAGTAACTCAAGTTCTTGCAATCTCGAAATTCTATACTCTTTATCTGTTATGAGACCTTTAATGAAACCCTGCGAGATGGTAACTTGAACTCAATGGGGAGGATAGATTCTGAGCCATAGACAAGGGCGTAAGGGGTAGCACCTGTGGGAGTGCGTATACTGGTTTTGTAGGCCCACAGAGCAGGATTGAGTTGGATGTGTCAATCACGGCCAGCATCGTTGACTATCTTCTTGAGGAGTTTCAAGATGGTCTTGTTGGATGCTTCTATTTGGCTGTTGCCTTGGGGGTAATGGGGTGTGGAGAAATAGTGTTGGATTTTGAATCAGTCATAGAGTTCTTTGACATCCTAGTTTTTAAAGGGTCTTCCGTTATCTATGATAATGGATGAGGGAATTTCATATCTATAGATGAGGTAATTAAGGATGAATGAGGAGATTTGTTTACCTGTGATAGTGGTGAGGGGAATAACTTCAATCCACTTGGTAAAGTACTCAGTGGCAGTTATTATGAATTTGTGGCCGTTGGATGAGGGTGGATGGATTTTACCCACAAGGTCAAGTCCCCATTAACAAAAGGGCTAAGGTCTTGTTAAAGGTCTTAACTCTTGAGCTGGTGTATGTATTAGGTTCCCATGTATCTAGCACTGCTTGCACTTCTTCACAAATTGATATGAATATGTTTCCATGTTCAGCCAGTATTAGCCCAAACGCATGAGTTTCTTAGCTAAGGAAGGACTGCTAGAGTGTGTTATGCAAATCCCTTCGTGTATGTCTTGTAAGGCAGTTTGGGATTCTTCTCATTCTAAACAATGAAGTAAAGTACCATCTAGACCACATCAATATAATGTGTTGGCAATAATGGTATAACGAGAGGTTTGGCATATAAAGGTTCGTCGTTGATTTGAAGATAAGTCAGGTGGGAGGGTGTTTTCCTTAAGGTAAGTGTAAACCTTACCATACCAAGGTGAATTAGATTCAACTAATAGGCATATGGAATGGGTTTTAGGAAGATCATAAGTTGGTTGCTGAATTGATTCCACTAAGAACTCGTACCATGACTCATTCTCTGGGATTTTGAGAAGAGAGGCAATGGTTGCCATGGCATCTACTACTTTGTTCTCAATGTGAGGTATCTACTCAAAAGAGATGATCATAAAGTATTCCTTAAAGTCCTCAACCATCCATTTGTATGGTACAAGCTTCTCATCTTTGGTTTGGTAATCATCATTAACCTAATTGATTACTAGTTGAGAATCACCATAGACATGTATGTCTTTGATTTTACATTCTATTTCCATCTTGAGGCCAATGACCAAGGCCTCATATTCTGATATGTTGTTGGTGCATGGGAATAACAAGTGGTAAGACTTCGGTATGGTGTTTCCATGAGGAGTTAAAAACAAGATTCCTGCCCCTGATCCATGGTTTGTGTAGGACCCATCAAAGTAGAGTTTCTAGGAATGTGTTGATATATTGAATAAGGATTCATCTGGAAACTCAAATTGCATTGGTGTGGTGCCCTATAGTGGTGCATCTGCTAACTGATCAGCAATGACTTGCCCCTTGATAGCCTTTCTATCTACATACTCAATGTCATATTCACTTAGGAGCATTACCCATTTGGCTAGGTGACTTGTTAGAGCTGCTTTGCTTAGTAGGTACTTCAGTGGATCTATTTTTACAATAAGTTTGACTGGATGTGCTAGTATATAATGTTAGAGTTTTTGGGAAGCAAAAACTACCGCAAGACATGATCTTTCTATCTGAGAGTATTGCAACTCATAGCCCACCAATGTGCGACTGATGTAGTAGATGGCTCTTTCTTTACCTTCATAATCTTGTTGTGCTAGAAGGGCCCCAAGAGCTATTGGTGTAGAAGATATGTATAGTAACAATGGCTTCCTCTAGATAGGAGGCATGAGAATAGGTGGATTCATGATATACTCTTTCAGTTTGTCAAATGCCTCTTCACATTTCTCATCCCATCTAAATGGAATGTTCTTATGTAGGAGATGACTGAAGGGTTGACACTTGTCTGCCAGTTGTGATATGAATCTACGGATTGCTTTTAGCTTTCCCTGTAGAGATCTAAGTTGAGTAAGATTCTTGGGTGGTGGCATGTCCATAATAGCCTTAACTTTGGTGGGGTCCACCTCTATTCCATTTGTTGAAATAATAAAACCTAAGAGCTTGCCCGAGGTGACTCCAAACACACACTTCTTTGGGTTCAACCTGACTTTGAATTGTTCTAATCTCTGAAAGACTTTCTCTAACACATCCAGGTGTGATTCTCTTGTGAGTGACTTTGCAAGGATATTGTCTACATAATCTTCCATTGTTACATACATCATATCATGGAATATAGTGGTCATAGCACGTTGATATGTGGCTCTTACGTTCTTTAGCCCAAATGGCATGACATTCTAGCAGAAAGTGCCCCATGGACAAGTAAAAGCTATCTTATGCCAGTCTTTTGGTGCTATCTTGATCTAATTATATCCCGAGAAGCCATCCATGAGAGATAACATGGTATGCCATGCTATTAAGTCAGCTATGATATCTATATTTGGCAATGGAAAATCATCCTTGCGGCAAGCTTTGTTTAGATCTCTAAAATCATTGCATAGTCTGACTCGGCCATCAGGTTTGGACACTGGTACTATGTTGGAGACCCATTCTAGATAGTCTATAGCTCTGATGAACCCTGCATCTAGTAGTTTCTTGAGTTCTTTTACAAGTAGTACAATGTGTGGATGCATCTTTCTAAGCTTCTGTTTCACTAGTTTCACTCCTGGATCTAATGGAAGATGATGTAGAATTAGGTCTGGATCTAACCCCAGCATATCTGTGTATGACCAAGCAAAATTGACTTGCTTTCTCTTGAAGAATGGTACAAACTTAGTCTTCTCTAGTGGGGTTAGAGACTTACCAAAGTGAATGATCTTAGGATGTTCCTCTATTCCAATGTTAACAGGCTCTGTGGGTTCCAATAACAATCTAAGACTTCTCCTGGTGCATGTCATTGGGGAGAGTATCAAGCCTTCCATCATCAGGTGCCACAATTGGGTTTTCACCATTAGATGCATCCTTTCTTTTTACTATTTTGGGATCTGACACTATCGCGGAGTGGTTTTCACCATCAGATCCAATTTTTATTTTGATATTTTTGTAACTAGAAGGTTTGGCACCCTCTTCGAAATAAGCCATGGTATTAAGTTCAATGGTGAAGCCAGCTTTATGATCTCCTTTAGGTAGATGGTCCCTAAGTTCCATATAGTCAATATAGGCATCATCATTTTGGAACATATCTAGTTGCGGGGTTGCTTGTAGATCCTAGTCAATAAGCTCAGGATGCACAAGGGGGAGGGAGTTAGAGGATAGATCTGATTTGTTGATAGTTTGAATGGATATTATAGGAGTATGGGTAGGGAGAGTGTTCAGGATGGTACTTTCCTCCAAATTATTTATTGTGATAGAACTCCAACCTTCCTTGAAAGTCATATTCTCAAGGATAGGCAAATCACACTCTAATGGCCTATTCGGTAGCATTTGTCCCTCATGGTAGGGGCTATAAGTTTGAATGGTATCAACCTCTTTGTCGTTGTAGGAATGCTCTATCAGCTCATCCCACTCATACTCATTGGAATCTGTGTCACTATCTTCTTAAAGTGTATGGATCATTTCCACTAGACAAGCATTTGCTTTAGCTTTGCCCTTATTTTGTATCCTAGGCCTTTTGTAGTTCTAGCCAATCAGGATGAAGAAGGTTAAATGGGTTCTATGATTCCTTCTTTTCTTAGGCCAATGGGGCCTTATCCTTCATAACCCATTCTATGTAGGATAGATTCACCTTGCCCATAGATTTCTGTTGGGAGCTTAGGTGGTTCCTGTTGTATGTTCTCTTCTTCTTTAGTGTAAAACCATTGTAGGATATCTCTTTCCTCTGTTTCATCTAATAGGGTCCCCCATTTTACAAAGGGAGTTGTGGAAGGTGTAGGAGGAGAAGATGGCTTTGGAAAATGCTTGGGTCGCCCAAAGGATCTAGGAGATAAACGTATTTTGGATAGATTGAGGCTGTGCTTGATGGATTATTCCCCTACTCCTATTTCTTTGATGGTAATTTTCTACTCTTTGGGCTTTGATGAGGAAGCTTCAGAGGTAGAATCATGCTATGGAGTAGGGGATGTAGATGCTCTATTGTTTGGTATGATGCAATCAAATTTTGAAAGGATAGAGTTGCAATGCTAAAAGGGGTTGGGATCTCCTTGGATGGTGACTTGCTTGCTGTTATGTGGGAATTTTATGCATTGGTGATAAGTAGAGGGCATAGCTTTCATGGCATGAATCCATGGTCTACCTAGGAGAATATTATAGGCGAGCTCCCTATCTAGGACTTGGCACACAATGTCTTTTATCATCAGTCCCACTTGTATCGGTAATACCACTGTTCCTTTGGTAGTTCTTTCCTCTTCATCATAGGCTTTGATAGTTATCTTCTTCCTTGGATCAACTACATTTTTCAGAGAACCCCAATGTAAGGACTAACTTCAGCATGCAAATATTTAAACTGGCTCCCCCATTAATGAGTACTCTCTTGATGTGGTGCTTATGGATGAAGGCGACAATGTGCAGAGGGCTGTTATGAGGTTGAGATATTGAGAGGTCATCTTGTTCAGTAAATGATATGGTACTTGAGGAGGTCAGATTACCTACCATGGCTTGAAACCTCTCTTGGCCCAAGTTAGTGGGTACAATGGTTTCCACAAGGCTTTATCAAGAATCTCCTTATGGGAAGGAGATAGACGCAACAACTCTAAGATAGAAATGTGGGTAGGAGTCTTTCGTAGTTGGCCTATGACACTATACTAAAGGAAGTTGGACTAAGAAGGTGACAATCTTGGAGGAATGGTATTCAATGTGACCTTACTGCTGTGGGTAATGATACTACAACCAATTCTGTTGGATTCTAATTGTTGGTTGGGCGTGACCACATTGATTTGTGGGACATGCTCTGATATGCAATTGATTGTATAGTGGAATGGCACACTTGTGTAATTGGCATTACTATTCCCATTATTTTGATTTTGCTTGTTGTGGTTGTTGTTGTTACCATTGTTGTTGTTGCCATTGTTGTTGTTGTTGTATGACCTGTCATGATTGAGAAGCAAATCTTTGTAAGCCACATGCATCTCATTAGAAGTATGTTGTTGAGCGCCTCCTTGATTTTGATCAAGTACGTCTTGAATAACATGTTTGAGATGGATACAATTGTTGGTTATATGTCCTCTTCCTCTATGATACTCACAATAGTCAGTGTCTTTCCAATAGTGAGGTTTTATTTGAGGTTCATAATCACTTATTGGTGGTAGAGAGATTTCATTGTTGACCAATAGCTTCCTTAATATAGATTCTTGGGACTCACCTAGCGGTGTGAATTTTTGCCTTGGATTTGAGTTGAACCATGGTCTTGGCTCCCGAGAGAATGTTTGTTGGGTGTAACATTGCTTGCCTCTCCTTTGAGAGTGAATATCAGTTGTTGTTTGGGAGCCACCACCTTGGCATCAACTACTCCATCATTGACGAAATTTTTATTCTTAGTCTAAAACTTTGTTTGTCAGTCGTGTAGTTGGAGGTAGGTGTGTCCTTGTATAACTTGATTTGGCCCTTGGCGATCATAGCCTTTTTGATGAACAATTACATTTCAATGACCTTTGAAAATGAGGTAGGGCATTGAATTTGTATTTGATAGCTAAGATCAAAATTGAGGTTGTGGACAAACATCTCCATTAATTGCTTCTCTGGTACATCATATGAGCATTTGCTTGCTAGTTGTGTCCACATTTGCAAGAAGGAGGCAAATGATTCCCCACTCTTTTGCTTGGTGTTGCATAGGACAAGCATGGAAACTTCATGTTCAATATTGTATGAGAAGTGCGTGATGAATTTGTTGACTAACTCATCAAAAGTTTTGATGCCTGGTGGAAGCCGTGAGAACCATTCCATGGCTTGACTACCTAGAGATCAAGGGAATAGTCTCATTAATAAAGTCTCATTGTGAGCTACTTCCATGCATGCTGCATTGAATTCCCTAATGTGATCTCTAGGGTCCCCTTTCCCTTTATACTTGTCAAACTTAGGAACTTTGAATCGAAAAGGAAACGGTATCATGTTTAAACTTTTATCAAAGGGGTAGAGTGCAATATCTTCCAAGGAGTAGGTTTTAGTGTTTGTACCCATCTTGAGATCCGTCATTTGTTGCGTTAGACCCTTCATTTGTTTCCTCATTTCTTCCATAGGTGTGTTTGGGTCCATGGCTTTCTTTCCTTTGTCTTCACCGTTGTGGTGTTTATGATTATCCTCTACGGTCTCTTTGAGTTTGCTTAGATCAAAATCAGTGGGGAGCTATTGGTTATGATGTTAGTCACAAACAAGCATAGAATAAAAGTACACATTAACCTTTATTCATCTTGAAAGATACAACAAATTCAGGGAATTCACGATCCCAAGTCTCCGATGATTAGATCTTAATCTTCTGACATTACTCAGAGGTTAATGTGAGTTGCTGTTTCCATTTTGGGGCCTTACGTGAAAGTTTATCATCATCATGATTCTCCTACAGAAATTCTTTATAGAGAGGTCATTCTGTACCATTATTAGATGAAATAATGCAGAAATACTTCAATCTTTGCATGATATTTTCAATTATGCATGCTTTGTATTCAAATATGCTAAATATTTGCAAGTTATCTACGAGATGTCCACATATTTGTGTTATTTTCTTAAGATTGTCAATTGTTTGCAATTATGAGGATGAAATGCTCTAAAATTTAAAAGAAATTAAAGAAATGCTTCTAATTAAAGTTGAACCTTTAGCTTCTGAACCACATGTATATTAGATACTGTCATGAAGAGAAGAAAACCAAACCATATTTTCACCAGGACATTCCACAGCTAGATATAGTTGATGCTAACTTCAAAGGGAAATTTGTACAAAGACAACATATGTAAGTAGACATGCACTCCAAGGGATGCAGCAGATCACCACATATGTCCAGAATTCATACACTGATTACTCACGATTTATCATGAATTGTAATCGAGACAGTCTTCTCATTCATTAAGCATGCAAAAATAAAAATGTGTACAAAAACTTTGAAATGAGCTCTGAATGCTTCAACAGACTGATTTCAATTAAGTTTCGAATGTTTACAATAAGGCATTCCATCACCTTTTATAGAATAAGGTGAGGAATCTGTTACAAAAGATCCACGATCTTGATTTACCAATGCACATCTACGGTCATCATTCTTCTTGACTTTGTCAAACTTTACAAAATGGCACAAGTTGCCAGCTGGCAACTATCTGGATTACTCATGCTGTCCCCTTATGATGTGTCTTCATCATGCTCTTCATCTGATTCATGTGGATCATCATCATGTGCATCACTGCCTGAACTTTCACTATCCTGATGATGATGATGTCACATATGCAGCTGCATGGTGCTCCGGACTTGTTCATATGACTGCACAATTGGGTCTATTGCTCCGCCATCCTGAGTTTTTGCTTTGATGATGGCGTGTTTGTGTGCCTCATATTTATCTCTGCTGCTATCCAGCTTGTCTTTCCTGTCCTGCAATGTCTCATTGTATTTCTCCATCTTGACCTTGATCCTCATTATTTTATCTATAAGTTCTTCTGTCAAGTGGACAAGTGGACCATCTGCCTCTGATTGGAAGTTGCTGTGTAGAGCTTTGATGGCAGACTCTTCATCTTGATTTTCTATTTTTCCTTCCACCTTTCCTTCCAATATTTCTAATATTTCTACCTCTTCAGCCATCAAATCATGTAACTTCATGCTGATATCTCTCAGCTTATTATTGCATCTTCTGAGCACTCCACATTCAAACTGAATGTCTTTATACCAGATGTCCACCAATAATGTGGTATGGCTGTTCAGTACCTGCTTACTGATAAGCAGTTGAGGATTTATCCTCTTTATTTCTCCCAAGATGCTTAGGACCTTTTCTAGTTTGTAAGACCTTTTACCAGTCTACATTTGCAATTTATCCACCTTGGTCCTGGAGTCACTCAGAATGCTCCACCTCTTCAAAGAGGCCTTTACCATTTCCTCAGCATCATCCAATGTGGATGACATCCATTTCCTTATCACAGATGCCTCATGTTTCATGAGGTCTAACTTATTTACCTCCTCTTGAGAAATAGCAGTCAATGGGACTGCATGTTCAGTTGAAGTATCATCAGGATTAATCAGCCTCCTTATGTAGGCATGCAACTGAGCAATGTGCTCTTTCTGTTGCTTATTTTTCTCCTTTTCTCTTTTCACCTTTAGAATCAAAGAATCAATAATGTCCTTGCCCTCTTGACCTTCTTGGTCCTCATTGGCAAAATTGAGATCCATTGTGCTAATTTGAAATTCATTTAGGGTGATTTTACCCTTTTCTTTCTCCACAGTAGGTACTGCAATTTGTGCAGTCCTTCTTCTAGTCATTGGATCTCTCTTGATGGCCGAGGTCATTCTGGCCTTCCTTTTAGGTTTCATTATGTCCCCGGAGAACAAGGTGGAGACATCAAATTCTTGGATTTCCAATTCTTCTTCTTCATTTACCTCTTTCTCCAGCCACGGAGGCACCTGATCATGTTTCTCAGCATCATCATGATGTTCACCCGTATCTCTTGTTTCTGTCAGCAAATGTGGTGGAGATGGTGATTTTCTCATTTCTTCTTCCTGATGCTCACCTTGTTGTTGATCCTGCGGCACATCCTCTTGTTGAGGAATTTCCTTCTTCGGAGGAGCATCTTCTTGGTGTGGGGAACCTTGCGATGCATCTATATGTTGATCATGATGATCATGATCTTTCTCTGTCATTATTTCATCTAATTTCAACTCTTCCCTTTGTTGTGTATCCATTGCACTAGATACTGTGGATTCTGCCTGAGGTGCTGGCGTTTGTTTTGAAGCCATTATTTGTTCTGCACCTGTACTATCAACTTCCTGGGCTTTGGTAATAGGCTCCTCCAATGTATCCTATGGACTTTGCTGGCCCAATTCTGGAGTGTGGCCTTTCGATTCTGTCATCTTTATTTCTTCTGTTGGGTGTTTCCTATCAGGTGATCCTGCTGGATGTTTAGGACTTGCATCCTGTTTCCCTGTTAAGTCCACTACTGCAGGACTTGTCACCTGTGTAATTAATGTATCTAGCCCTATTTCCTGAGCTACCTGCTTTGGGCTCTTTTCTAGTTCTACCTCCGCTTGTTTCATCTCCTCTAGTATAGTTTGAACTGGTGGGGGCTTATGAGGAGTCATGCTTGTACCAGCAGCAAGTGTTTCCATCTTTTGTGCAGCCACTTCTTGCACAACTTCATCATCAGATAGATTTATTGTCTCATCAAGCGAGACATGCCCTGCTTGTGTCTGTGAAGTTTCTTTCATCTTCTCCTCGGCAAGTTCAGCTTTGAACTTGACAATGGTAGGAAGTGGAACATTATGCTGAAGTTCCTTAGGCACTTCACTACCTGCCCCTTGTAACAATGTAGGGGGTTGTCTTATTTCCCCTCTCATAGAGGTTCTTTGTTTCTTAGGTGGGGTGGATACCAGCACCTATGGAGCTTTTCTCTTCCTCTTTATTATTAATGGAGCCTCTTCTTCTTCAGGCTCCTCCTCCATGGGGATATCCTCTTCTCCTAGTTTTCTTGAGGATTGACCCTCTTCTAGGGTCTCAGTGATTCTAGCCTTTGCTGTCTGACTCTTCTTGGATTTTCCTTTTCTTGGAGGGGATGCTAATTCTGATCCAGATCTTGATGCTGCTTCCTCCTCAGCTAAAAATACTGTCCTTTCAATAATAACCCCTTTGGGTTCTTTATCCACCTTCTTGCCCCTTAGGTGTCTTGCTCTGTTGTTGTGGTGGAGGGAGTCTATCTCCCTCAGTCTTCCTCTTTTCATTTAGGAAGTCATCATACTCAAGCCCGGGAATATCCTGCCCCTTCTTCTTGTTGTCCACTGTAATGGCAAGACCTTTCTTCTTCAGTGCCTCTACCTGCTCATCAACCCAAGCTTGGGTTAGTTGTATGGTCCTGGTAATGAAGGGGTCCAAGGATATGTCCTCCTGTATGGTGAGGTTAGGTGTAGAGATGGTGTCGTTATATATCTTCTTTTGCTCATACTCATCTGCAATTATCCTGCCATCATCCTTCTTCAATTGTTGGGGGATGGGGATGCAATCAAAGGTTCTAATTTGGTTCAGAGTTAACCTTTGATACCTTCTTCTTCTTACCTCCGCTTCATCCTCACAGTCAGCCCAGAAGTCCTCTAGGTGCCTCTAATGAATAGGCTTTTCTAGTATTTTCTGCATTCTACCGTAAGGATCATATGGTCTGATTAATGGAAATGGCTGCAGGCTCATTTTATTTAAGATGACCATCACCTTCTTTATGTGTTCAGAATCTGGGCACAAATAATAGCCAATGCTGACTGGAAACAAAATTGGTGGCAGCTTCTTAGCATCTTTATATGCTTTTATCATAGTGGAGCCCTGCCTGATGAACTCCATAAGTACCATTGCATCAGTGGGATACCTAGGCAGCATGACGAGAGGTCCTTCAAAACCCTCAATCCTTATGTAAGAGAAGGTGGCAAACTATATATACCAGGCCCCATGCCTATAAACTATCTCTTGAGCCTCCATGCTCAGTCTCTTTGTTTTGTCCTCCTCCATGGTCCTCACCAGATGCATGGAAAATGCATCATTGACCAGTTTGTAGTCCTGGAGGTAGTTAGCTCTTTGCAGCAAGGGATGATGATCCCAGATATGCACAACATTTGTACCTATAAGCTTCCCATCGGTAACTAGTGCATTAAATGTGCCTTGGTATGCACAGGAATAGACAATATAAGATGTCATGTAGAAAGCACAATTTGAACCTCCTAGGTTCATCAACTGCTCATGTAGAGCATCACCTATTAATTGGCCCCATAATGGCTTGATGTCTGAATATATGCACATCATTATTATACCATACATCCAATCCTTAAAGCTACCAGCATCAGGCTGGCCTGTTAATCTATTCAGCAGTGCAATCATATACTGATATTCATCAGCAAAATCATATTTAAACAAGTGCACAGGAAGTTTGGCAGCTGCTGAATACATGTTGTTCTCAGCCCTCCAGTGGTACATGTTCTTCCTGGCTTGTTTTTTGTTACTCTCATACTCTTTCTCTGATTTCTTCAGGTCTACACTCTTGACCTTTTTGCCCAATGGCAGCCCAAATGTTCTGGAAAGACCTTTGATGGACAGGTCTGCATATACCCTCCCATGCTTCATTACTTGCCTGGTCTCTGGATTATAATTCTTAGCACACTCTATGACCAGCTCCGAAGACTCCATGGAGTATGGGAAACCAGCGGCATTCCATGTCCCAAATACGAAAACTGCATCCAGCACAGGACTTCTATTTTTCCCATCATTCAGTTTAGCTGACTAGGCCTCCAGATTAGTATCCCCCTGATGGGTATCTGTAATGGCGCCATATTTGAACAAGACACCCCTCTGGGATGAGAACATATGCTTACTGAATTCTTCCTGACACTTAATTAACCTCTTGTCGGCCATGAGTACCTGCAATTAACAAAATCCTATCTCACAATGGGTATACACATGCATGCATATTGCAATTAACTTTATAAATCACCATGCCTACTGTTTCTGTTCAACATTACTTAATCATATGGATGCATAAACCAGAACTTCAGCTTGGCCACCCATACCTGGCTATTACAGACACAATAGGATGAGGGTTTCATTTACATACCTGGTTATACAGACCTCTTTTATACTAGTGAACTGCTAACGACGCTCTTAATTCAGCTGATGATCACTTCCTTCCTTCTGCCTGTGATTTCAAATCGTGCAACTATCGCCTGGATGAGGATATGGAAGCTGGTGCTCTGTAAAAACAATTTTATCGCAAGGTAAATGTAAAAATGATGGTTGAATTACCTTTTAAACTTGCAATCATGGTAAATTTAGGGCAACTCTGACAAATTAGATTGTATTCATTGATTATCTGCGCAAAAACGTAGGATCTCGCCAGGTGTTTCATTGGGTTCCGGGGTCGGCGGGAACCACATACCATGTCTGCGCGCATTAACTGATAATGGCAGCAACAGGAGCAGGGGGTATCCATATGATAGGATATCATGAAGGCAGGATGATATTCACAAATATCAGGTCGAGTTTCAATGTCATCCTCCTCCTTCGAGTTGGAATAGTTATCGCGACAAGATTTAGGTTATGAAAGCACCTTTTGGTTATGTTTAGTACATCAGGAGGATATTTCGATGTATCAGGTGATGTCTCAAATATGATGATGACGAGACCAACTTACATGTCTCTCTTTCAGAATATCGAGATGACGTCATCCTGATATTCATTCTTTGTATCGGAAAGGCATCATGACGTCATCGTCATGTTATGCGAACATGATCATGTTTTAGAAAATATCCTGCCAAGAGGTAAATATGATGATGATGTCATCGTCATATTTATTTCTTCATTTATCAGACTCGAATGACATCATCAGGATATTGGCTTAGGGTGATATTTCGCGGCAGGAGGATATTAAGAAATATCAGGTTACATTCAGAAACATGACGCTCGCGATATATAAGCCTGTTCGACGGGGAAGATTTACTACCATTAAATTTGACGTCTAGATATCTAGACCGCATGACTTATCGAGTGATGTACCAAGATTAGGGTGATCTTCAATAATAGGACTGAGGTTATAAAAATATGATCCTCCTCTTGCGAATATCAGGTTTGACCAAAACTTTGATTGTTCATAACTCTCACATCCTGATGAATATCAGGGTGATGTAAAAGGCAAACCTGCATGAATTTTAATGCTCTTTCTAAATATGAGGTCACAGAGATGAAATATGAATTTTGACAAACTGACCTCATGATGATGACCTACCTTATCCTGACTCTACATGATGATGCACATGACTTACTTTTACCAAACCACCAGAAAGCAAACAACACAAGCCAAGCCAAAAAGTTGGGTCCCTATTTTGCCAAGTCAAAATGGGGCGTGTTGTGTAACCACACAATAGGAGCTTAATTCCAAGACTTACGAGTTGATAAAAACACTTGTGAGGGTCGCCATGGAGCACTTTCTCTAGCAAGCGTTGGAATTTCTGATCTTGGAGGTGTCCTTGATAATCTTAGTGAGAGATTTCATCATCACTATCATGAGGGATGACAATATGGTCAGATGATCCAGCCATTTCAAGTTGCTTTTGGTATTGAGATCTTGTAAGAACCATGCAAGGTGACGTGGGATGCGGTGGGATGAAACTAGAGATTTTGGCAAGGTGCCGATGGAGACTACTAAGAATAGGATACTTATGAAAAGATTTGGACAAGGGACTCTTTTGATCAATGATTCCAAGTAAGATAGCCGATACAAGACAATAGCCACTAGTAAGGGTACTCGAGACCTGTCTTACTATGTAGGGACTAGTCGTACACCAAGACCACTAGCAAAGTTCTGTGACTTACTAGGGTTACTTGAATCCAAGAATGATATGAAAAAGGGGCCTATGCTAATCTGATATGGGATACTTTGACTTTGGACTAGGAAGACCTAATAGAAGGTGAATGAGACGACCAACGAAAGAGGGGGTATGCTATAGAAGAGACAAAAAAGTGACTACAAGGTAAGATCTGATCTCTAAATTTAGAACTAGGTTGAAATGGGTACCCAGAAATGATAAAAAAATTTCTCTCAAAGACTGTGGAAGTGCTCACTGTCACGCATGTGTCGGAATAGATGTGTCGTAAAAACTAATAAATGCGTAGAAAGTCGGTGTATAAGTGCAAGACTAGTAAATATCAAATAACAGGTAGTAAAAGTGCTGCAAGTCAGTACATATGCATCGCAGGTCGGCACAAATGTGCAGCAAAAAAGGACGAATGCACCACTCTAGTTTTCTCAGTGATTTTTGCAATTTTTTTGGCAATTTTCTGATGTTTTTGGTATCTTTGGTTGCAAGAAGGTCTTTTTGATCTGATTTTCTAAAATTATGGCAAGAAGACACAGCAAACACAAAGAATGTTTTTATGGTTTTTTATTTTTTTGTAATTTTTTGACTCTTTTTAGACTAAAAAGAAAGCAAGTACAATCCTAGGTTTCAAAGGACAATATAAAACTGAATTCCCACTATCTCTAGTGAAGCATCTTTGGGAGGTGATAATCACCCTTCCATGCACTAGATTATAGGGGTTTTTGGCCACTAAGAACAAAGGATGAGTAATAAAGGCAACCATTTGAGTGGTTATACATGCAGCAACACTACTCTCTGTTATGGAGTCTCCTAGCCTACAAGGGTTATGCCTTGGAGGGTTTTGGGGGAGGTTGGCTGTTAGTATAACACAACTGCACTCATTGTTTGAAGCTTTCTCTCTAAACACAATTTATTTATAGTGGCTTGGTAGGGCTTGGTGTCTAGCCTGTTACCACTTAGGATCATTCCTACTTGGATGAACGGTATCCAGGAGCAGGCCCCTCTAAAGGAAAAATGCATATGAAAATGATATGTCTGGCATTTTGGTCACCCAAGATAGGGGAGAGCATAGGCTTGGTATCATTCCCAAAACATAGAATACATTGGTTCTTTTCCCCTAGTTAAAATGAGAAAAACTAGATGAGCTATCTACTTTGGGCAAGCAAAAAAATTTGTTAACTTTGAAGTGATAACAAGATAGCAATGATGTGTTCAATTTTAGCCCAGATAGCATGAATTTGTTAACTTTGAAGTGATGATCGAGATAGCAATGGTTCAGTTTTACCCAGATAGCACGAATTTGTAACTTTGAAGTGATAATCGAGATAGCAATGGTTCATTTTTACCCAGATAGCAATGATGTGTTCAATTTTATCCAGATAGCAATGAGTTGTTAACTTTGAAGGATAGCAATATAGCAATGATTCAATGATATGCAAGATAGCAATGATTCAATTACTACCTTCCTAGTTAAAACTATGTGAGATTCGCATGAGCATCCATTTACTTTCCCATGAGAAATTGAAGTGTGAGTTAACATGTGCAACTATATGATTCTAAACCAGTACCTAGCCTGCAAAATAGATCAAGAGTGTTCCTGCAAAGAGACGTCAATGTTAGCAAAAACTTCAAGGAAACCCTAAAAGGGTAAGTGCAAGAAGATGGGGGGCCAAAAAGGGGTCTTAAGTGGCCACTTTTTTTTTTGAAATCAGGAAATACTGGCCTTGGATGAGAAATTCAACATAGTTACACTCAAAATTTGGAGATGTAACCAAAACAATGTTCGTAGTGCCACGAGTCTACTTTCTAAACTACTATTTTTTTTTAAAATGGCATAGATTAAGGGGTTCAAAAGAGGGAGCCACAGAAATTGGTGTTGTTTCTATCAAAAAAACATAACATAGCATGTTTTGTGGCTCCCTCAAAAGGTCAACTTTTTTTTTGGTATTTTTAAAATCGCTTCAGTGAGATATTAGCTAATAGCATGTAGTTTATGCCCAATTTTTCTGATAATTTTTTTATGAATATTTGATTTTTTACTAATTTTCAAAGTGGACGCATCCTAAAAAATAAAATTTTGGCTGTGCTACCCCTATAAATTTTGAAAACTAATTGAAAATCATTTTTTTCTTTTTTTTAATATTTGTAGAATGGAGTCTAGTTTCTAAATATGTAATTTTTTTGAAATTTCAATGAATAGTTAATTTACAATGAAAAAAAGACCAAGTAGTGGTTTTTGCCCAAAAACGGACACACAAACAAAAGAAATTAAAGATGAAAAGCTTAACATTGTTAAAATGTGAAAAAAATCACATCGTCAAATAGCTAAGAGAAAGCCTAACATTACCCAGGTGTTCGATTTGTTCGACCTTGAAACATGTGCAAATCTGAGGGTTAGCACGAATGAAATTATGTGAAATCTTGAAGAATATGGAAAAACACATCTGTGGCTGTTCAAAAGGCACTCCAAGCCTTTGGGTTGGAAATCCAAAGAAAATCCCAAGCCCAAGGCTTGGGATTCCCAAAGCAAAACATAACGTTCTCGCGTTATAACGCGCTCGCATTATATTTTGCTTTGCATTTTTTCTTTTCTGCAAAAGTTTGTGTTGTTGGCCATGTTTGAAATAACACGAGCACGTTATAACACGCTCGCGTTATGTTCCCCTTAAATTTTTTATGTTCAAGGCTATTAATCATGTATGTATGTATGTATGCCTATATGTATGTATGTATGTATGCCTATATGTATGTATGTATCTATGTATGCCTATATGTATGTATGTATGTATGCCTATATGTATGTATGTATCTATGTATGTATCTATGTATGCCTATATGTATGTATGTATCTATGTATGCCTATATGTATGTATGTATAGTGTCGAGGGTAGAGGAGGGTAGAGATGGGAGTGAGCCAGATAGGGGAGGAGAGGGGTGGATAAGGATTGAGTGATTAAGGTTTAAGGTTGAGGGTTAAGCATTTAGGAATAGGATTTAGAGCTTAAGGATAAGGGATTAGAGTTTAGGACCTTGAGGGATTAGGGTTTAGGGTTGAGGCTTTAGGGATAGTGTTTAGGGTTAAGGGTCAAGGGATTAGGTTTAAGGTAGAGTTTTGAGGGTAGAGGGATTAGGGATAGGGTTTAGGGTGAAAGTTTAGGGTTGAGGGATTAGGGTTTAAGGTATAGTTTAGTAGTTCTTGTGGATAGAGCCAGTAAACAATGGGATATTATTTGCCTGTTTCATAATAATATACCTCCCCTAAGTGTGGGGTGGACAACAAGAAACATAGATGTACCCCAATGTAAATCTTTTCTCATAATGATCATCCTTCTGATTTCAACTGTTAATTACTCATTATGGATGTACCATACGCAAAGCTTTTCTCGTAGTGTGTACACCTATTGGCATAATGAACCCCAGATGGGCTAGGAAAACATGCCATATAACATTTCTAACATTAAAAAAGTTCATAGCCATTTTTCTGACATATTCTTGCAACTCAAATATCTTTAAGAGAAGAGTGTCAAAAATGATGGGTTTAACAACCTAACATAAGGCAAAGTAGTTTTGTTGGGTTTAGGCAAAGGGTTTAGGGTTTAGGGTTGAGGGATTAGGGTTTAGGGTTGATGGATTATGGTTTAAGGTATAGTGTTCAGGGTTGAGGGTTTAGTGATAGGGTTTAGTGTTGAGGGATTGGGGTTTAGGTTGACGGATTAGGGTTTAGGGTTGATGGATTAGGGTTTAATGTTGAGAGTTGAGGGTTGAGGGTTGAGGGTTGATGGTCAAGGGATTAGGGTTAAAGTAGAGTGTTGAGGGTATAGGGATTAGGGATAGGGTTTAGGGTTGAAGGTTTAACGATTGAGGGTTGAGGCTTTAGGGCTGAGGGTTAAGGGATTGGGGTTTAAAATATAGTGTTGAGCGTCAAGGGTTTATGGATAGGTTTTAGGGTTTAATTTTTAAGGGTTAAGGGTTGAGGGATAGGGTTTAGGGTTTAGGGATAAGGGATTAGGGTTTAAGGTATAGTGTCGAGGGTTGAGGGTTTAGGAATAGGGATAGCGTTTAGGGTTTAGGGATGAGGGATTAGGGTTGAGGGTTGAGGGATTAGGGTTGAGGGTTTATTGATGGTGTTTAGGGTTGAGGGATTAGGTTTTAGGGTTGATGGATTAGGGTTTAAGGTATAGTGTTGAGGGTTGAGGGTTTAGGGATATGGTTTAGGGTTGACGGATTAGGGTTTAGGGTTGATGGATTAGCGTTTAATGTCAAGGTTAGGGTTAGAGTGTCGAGGGTAGAGGGATTAGGGATAGGGTTTAGGGTTGAAGGTTTAAGGATTGAGGGTTGAGGGTTGAGGCTTTAGGGATGAGGTTTTAAGGCTTAAGATATAGTGTCAAGTGTTGAGGGTGTAGGGATAGGGTTTAAGTTTTAAGGGTTAAGGGTTGAGGGATAGGGATTAGGGTTTAAGGTATAGTGTTGAGGGTTGATGGTTTATGGATAGGGTTTAGGTTTGAGGGATTAGGGTTTAGGGTTGATGAATTAGGGTTGAGGTTCGAGGGTCAAGAGTTTAGGGATAGGGTTGAGGGTCGAGGGATTAGGGTTAAAGTAGAGTGTCAAGGGTATAAGGATTAGGGATAGGGTTGGATGGTTTAGGGATAAGGGATTAGGGTTTAAGGTATAGTATCGAGCCCATTGAGGGTCTAGGAATAGAGATAGAATTTAGGGTTTAGGGATGAGGGATTAGAGTTGAGGGATGATGGATTAGGGTTGAGGGTTGAGGGATTAGGGTTTAGGGATAAGGTTTAGGGTTGAGGGTTGAGGGATTAGAGTTTAAGGTTTAGTGTTGAGGGTTTAGGGATAGGGTTTAGGGTTGAGGGATTAGAGTGAAGGGTTGAGGGATTAGGATTTGACGTTGAGGGTTGAGGCTTTAGGGTTAAGGGTTTAGCGATAAGGTTGAGGGTCGAGGGATCAGAGTTAAGGGTTGAGGGATTAGGGTTTGACGTTGAGGGTTGAGGTTCGAGGGTCAAGGGTTTAGGGATAGGGTTGAGGGTTGAGGGATTAGGGTTGAAGTAGAGTGTGGAGGGTATAAGGATTACGGATAGGGTTGGAGGGTTTAGGGATAAGGGATTAGCGTTTAAGGTATAGTATCGAGTCTGTTGAGGGTTTAGGAATAGGGATAGCATTTAGGGTTTAGGGATGAGGGATTAGAGTTGAGGGATGACATATTAGGGTTGAGGGTTGAGGGATTAGGGTTTAGGGATAAGGTTTAGGGTTGAGGGTTGAGGGATTAGGGTTTAAGGTATAGTGTTGAGGGTTTAGGGATAGGGTTCAGGGTTGAGGGATTAGAGTGAAGGGTCAAGGGATTAGGATTTGATGTTGAGGGTTGAGGGTTGAGGCTTTAGGGTTTAGGGTTTAGGGTAGAGTGATCATATTTAAGGGTTGAGGGATTAGGGTTTGATGTTGAGGGTTGAAGGTTGAGGTTCGAGGGTCAAGGGTTTAGGGATAGGGTTGAGGGTCGAGGGATTAGGGTTAAAGTAGAGTGTGGAGGGTATAAGGATTAGGGATAGGGTTGGAGGGTTTAGGGATAAGGGATTAGGGTTTACGGTATAGTATCGAGTCTGTTGAGTGTTTAGGAATAGGGATAGCATTTAGGGTTTAGGGATGAGGGATTAGAGTTGAGGGATGACGGATTAGGGTTGAGGGTTGAGGGATTAGGGTTTAGGGATAAGGTTTAGGGTTGAGGGTTGAGGGATTAGGGTTTAAGGTATAGTGTTGAGGGTTTAGGGATAGGGTTTATGGTTGATGGATTAGAGTGAAGGGTCGAGGCATTAGGATTTAATGTTGAGGGTTGAGGGTTGAGGCTTTAGGGTTTAGGGATAAGGTTTAGGGTTGAGGGTTGAGGGATTAGGGTTTAAGGTATAGTGTTGAGGATTTAGGGATAGGGTTTAGGGTTGAGGGATTAGAGTGAAGGGTTGAGGGATTAGGATTTGATGTTGAGGGTTGAGGCTTTAGGGTTTAGGTTTTAGGGATAGGGTTGAGGGTCGAGGGATCAGAGTTAAGGGTTGAGGGATTAGGGTTTGACATTGAGGGTTGAGGGTTGAGGTTCAAGGGTCAAGGGTTTAGGGATAGTGTTGAGGGTCAAGGGATTAGGGTTAAAGTAGAGTGTGCAGGGTATAAGGATTAGGGATAGGGTTGGAGGGTTTAGGGATACGGGATTAGGGTTTAAGGTATAGTATTGAGTCTGTTGAGGGTTTAGGAATAGGGTTTAGGGATGAGGGATTAGAGTTGAGGGATGATGGATTAGGGTTGAGGGTTGAGGGATTAGGGTTTAAGGTATAGTGTTGAGGGTTTAAGGATATGGTTTAGGGTTGAGGGATTAGAGTGAAGGGTCAAGGGATTAGGATTTGGTGTTGAGGGTTGAGGGTTGAGGCTTTAGGGTTTAGGATTTAGGGATAGGGTTGAGGGTTGAGGGATCATAGTTAAGGGTTGAGGGATTAGGGTTTGATGTTGAGGGTTGAGGGTTGAGGTTCGAGGGTTAAGGGTTTAGGGATAGGGTTGAGGGATTAGGGTTAAAGTAGAGCGTGGAGGGTATAAGGATTAGGGATAGGGTTGGAGGGTTTAGGGATAAGGGATTAGGGTTTAAGGTATAGTATCGAGTCTGTTGAGGGTTTAGGAATAGGGATAGCATTTAGGGTCTAGGGATGAGGGATTAGAGTTGAGGGATGATGCATTAGGTTTGAGTGTTGAGGGATTAGGGTTTAGGGATAAGGTTTAGGGTTGAGGGTTGAGGGATTAGGGTTTAAGGTATAATGTTGAGGGTTTAGGGATAGGGTTTATGGTTGATGGATTAGAGTGAAGGGTCTAGGGATTAGGATTTGACGTTGAGGGTTGAGGGTTGAGGCTTTAGGGTTTACAGATAGGATTAAGGGTCGAGGGATCAAAGTTAAGGGTTGAGGGATTAGGGTTTGACGTTGAGGGTTGAGTTATAAATATAGGCAAACAGAGATTTTGTATTTAGGTTATTGAGATGTTGATGGGTTTAGACTTGAGCTGAAATGTTGGACTCTTAATCTAGCCTGAAGAGAGTTTCTGTCATCAAATGCCAATTTATGGTTTTGATTATATTGATTGCCTCTCCATTTTTGGGGTGTGGATGTTTTGGAATCAATTAGGAAGTCTTCAGGAGACTTTGTGGAAGTGGATTGGCAATCGCTTGACAGAACCCCTGCTATTTATGCTTGGATAAGGATTTGTCACAAACTAGAACTTCTGCTTCCAAAGAAGATCTGTCTGTCTTCCTTGATGGGCATTTTCTACCAAGAACTTGATTATGAGGGCTTGCCCCTTAATTGTTATGCCTATCATATGGCAGAGCATCTGGCAAGCTCTTGTAGGAAACAGGAAAAGTTCTCCCTCAAAAACCTTGTGGTCATTCAAGTCTGAAGGGGAAGGTTTGGGAAGAGAAATAGATCACCAAAGAAGATAATGCATAGGATGTGATCAATCTATAGTAGGACAAAACGCGAGCACGTTATAATGCGCTCGCGTTTTGTCCTGCTATAGAAACGGTAAAAAAGTGTTGACCCTCATGATCTAGGCCCACATGCTCTGTTTTCATACTAATTCTGTGCATGCTCCAACAAAAAAGAAGTGCTTTCATGTTGTTGGGAAGTTCAAATGCACATTTGACACATTGTACCACCTTTGCATGATCTTTACACCACCTTTTCTGCTTTGCCAACTTGAGAAGGAGGAAATAACATAGTTTTCACACCAAGTTTGATATATATCTATTCAAGTTTCAATTTTTGTAGTGTTGCAATGTTAATTGTGATTCAATTTTAGGAATTTAACATTATAGATTGGTTAATAGTATTGTTGTTAGTAATTATATTTGAGTGTTATTCAATTTAACATTGAAAAAGAAGCAAGTGGTGAAAAACTCAAATTGTTGAGGAGTTTGATGCAAGAAGAAAAAAACACTACATAATTGGGTACTCTCTCCATTTGAATATTCATTTTTAGGTATGTCAAGTCTTTACATGCATGTTCTTTACATTATCCTTAATTCGGATTGAATTACTTTATCATGCTTTATCATACATGTTTAAAATAGACACATTCCCAATCAAGAAAGCAACCTACAATCTCACATGATGCCATGTATATTTTCTACACTTGGGCTCTTTAATAATTATGTGTAATAAACAGACCTTAACATACCATGATGTCAAACTATACAAGAATAAATCCTTACAACATAATAAAAATACAATCCCACTATTATCTTGTATTCATTTCTTAGGAAGTAATATTTGTCTCTTTATCATGCTACAGACAAATTCTCCGTCATGCCGAGGAAATGATCAAGAATTAAACCAACATAGGAAGAGATAGAAGCTAAGAATGCAAAGAAAGCAGTGGCTATGAGGGAACTTCGTGAGAAGAGGAAATTGGACATGATAAATGAAGACATACCAATTGAAGAGGAACCACAACCATCACAAAGAGATATGGTATTGGCGGCACAAAGAGAACGAATGCAAAAACTTCATGCTATGAGAGATTTGAATACCATAGTTCGAGACACGTCCTCTACCGCAAGTCAACATGTAGGGACACCATCTACCACATCTCAAGTTGAGAGTAAATCATCACTCACATGTGATGAAGGAGGTATGCCATCATTTCCACCTCAACCTCAAGGTATGTCATCTATTCCATCTTCGATCGAAGGTATGCCATCTAGCCCATCTCATTTAAATATTGATGAAATTCCTAATGTTGAGATGAATTTACCTAACTTAACACCACCTAGAATTTTGCATAGAAAGCCAAAGTATTTGATTGATATTGATGAGAATATTTTGTAGCCAATGGAAGGTAAGATTCCAAAACACACTTGTAGAAGATATGCTCATAAGATTTGGAGATTGTTCTTTGAAAAGTTAAATGAGACTGCAAGATGTCAACTATTCATTGAAATGGTGAGAAGTATAAAGTATAGGTCCATCATGAAGATTCTTGGGTTGCGAACATCAGAGGCTTTAAGTGAAAAATCTATTGTCAAGAATCTATTGAGTGTGTATGAGAGTGTGGGTAACACCTCACGCACAAAAGATAGTAATGCAACACGGCGTGTGATTACATTGACTATAGTAAGTAGTCAAACGAGGAAAGCTCGTCTCATTAGAAAGACGAGTCAAGAATTGAGAACTTTATCAAGAGCCGTTGGAAGACGCCAAAGAATTAAGGACACTAATGCCAATGAATTATGGGCATTCTCGGGGAGACTACCACGAAAAGATAAACCAATTGTTGAAGCATTGAGATCACTAATTGAAGACTTTTGGAAGAATTACACAAGGGTATCTCTGAATCAAAGAGATGTGGTAAGAAGAAGAATCGGTAGTCAGAACCATGAGCCACATCCAAAGGATTTTTTGGATGAGACTCAAACACAGTTTTATGGTAAATTTCTAGAGTAGTATCCTCAAATTAAAATTTGTCAAAGATATTTTGAAATGCTAAAACCTTTCTATGTCAAGATAAATCACACATGCACTACTTGTTGTAGATTACATATTGAATTTTCTTTCACATTTAAGAGCTTCTAGCTCCATCCAAATTCTGCGATCTTCTTGAAGCAGGAGAGATTTCCTAAGACAGAGATTTCCCCAATTTAATAAATGACTTTGACTTGGGGCATTGTCACCTAAGGGAGTGACATGTAACGGCCAGCATTTAGCTTTATACTTGCCAGATGTATCTAACAACAGAAAATCATGGAAAGGAGGAATACGACCTGGTATGGTAGAACCTCCACCAGGGGTACTCACAACTTGGGTATCCACAACAGAGATACTATTTTCTGGCATTGCTATTGAGTGTTCAGAGAACACGTTAGAACCACCCATCATTCTTAACTTTGCAGTTTTAGGTGGGAAGACAAAGGAACAATCTTCACACTGATACAAACCACTTTGCAATATGGAATATTTGGAATGACTGCAATTGGGCTGTAAAGATTTATTTTGAAATGATGGCTAATGGCTAGCCGCAGGGATGCGGAATAGATTTTCAAAACCTTGAGAGGGTTGCAAATGAACACTTTGAGTCTTTGGCAAAACAGATGGACTAGGCTCATTATAATTGAATGGTATGTCTCTGGATAATTCTTTGGAAGAGGAGGACTGTCCTTGGAGTAATGGGGTATCCAGAAATGGATCTTTAGAAGTGGAGGACGTTACCTTCCTAGGAGGCCGACTAGACCTTGTGTCAGTGCTTCCAAACTTTATCACAGCCTGATCATCTATCTCTTCCAGTGAGATTCCTCTCAGCTGGGGATTCTTCTCTTGTTCAACCTCAGCAATGTTATCTTGTTCCCATAATTCCATAGCCCATTCTTCTGGCATCTTTATATCTTTATGCCTGACAATCTTTGGGGCTGTTAATTTAGCAGTGTTGCTAGAGGAACTCCAGATGAAAAGGAAGTAATTAAGCAAGCACTTAATTCAATGACAGGAATGGCAAGGATAGTTTGGGATAAGTTGGATAATGATTTTAGAGAAGTATTGCTGGATAGTGGCACAGATCAAGTTTGTGCACAGCTAGCAAGAATGTTTGTTGGAAAGAGAGATGTGCTGGAACAACTCTCTTATCAAAAGTTTGTTAAAGGGAAATGCAAGGATTTAAAATATTTCAAACCATATTGCAAAAAGCAATATGAACATTTCTACTTCTCCGGTCAGGAACAAAATCATGAATTCATGTACACGACTTTTCTAAAAAGCTTTGGTAATACTATTGGTGATTATTATCATAAGAAAGTTTTAGAGAATTTAATTCATGAGAAAACTTATATGAAAGAACTAACTTTTCCCCAGCTGGTTCAGTTCCTTGAGCAGATAAAAACTGACATTTGTGATGAAGTAAAGGAGAAGAAAGAAAAGAAAAAGGTTCAACCGCTTCTATCATCAGCAGTGTGTTACAGGCTGTCAAGCTATGATGAAGAAGGTGTTGAGTGCAAGCCATGTCAAAAGGAAAAAAGTGGCTTTAAAAAGAAAAAGAAGAAAGAGAAATTCTATCCGAAAAAGAAAAAGGGATTCTTTCGTAAGAAAGACAAAAGAAAGAAAGGTGGCTCCAAGAAGAAGCCAGTGTGCTACATCTGTAAAGGAGACCATTATTCCAACAAGTGTCTGAAAAAGGACAAGAAAAAAGGAAAAGCAAAGATGCGAGCAGCTAAAAGTGCTGGCATCTCGGTTGATGAATATGACTATATAAATGCATATCCTTCCGATTCAGAGGATATAGTCATTTCAAGTCCTGAATATTCAGACTCAGAGTCTGAAGAAGAATATCAGTCAGCCCGTGAAGAGCAAGCTCAGTTCAAGTTAATGAAAGCTGAGGAACAGCCTCACTCAAGCTCAAGTGCAGAATCTGAAGCTAAGTCAGACGCCTCAGAAGTATCATTCTATTATAGAATGATGAAGAGTTCAACTTCTGAGTTGGACCAAATAATTGGAGAAATCTTGCATATTGAGTAGCAGCTGAAAGAAATGAATATGGGTCAAGAGACCTGAAAGAAATTGAAAGCTCGGCTCGAACAGTTGAAAAGCTGAAAGTATTATTTGCTGCAGCCCAAAGTTACGAAGCCTACAGCAGTAAGATTTCAAGATGAGTCTCAGTGGGAATTTACTGACCCACGCCCTTATCAAGGCAGAGGTCGTGGAAGATCCTTCGGATCTCCTCTTCAAGGATCCCATGGATACCAACCTTCACCATGGTATAATCAACCAAAAGCCTCGGTGGCCACTCTCAGAGAAACTGGCCCCACAGAATCAGTGGTTACTGCTACCACTCTGATCGAGCAAAAGGGAATCCTGGAAGCCCCAGCACCAGGAAGTATGGCAAGAAGATTATGGCGCAGACACCGCCTTGAATTTCTGGACAAGGTGTTAGCTCAAGTGACGGATGAAATTGATATCCTCACTACTGAAGAAGCAGAAGAGCAAAGCATAGAAGAATCAACCAGAGAGTTGGATCTGTACATCAACAGATTTAATTCTATTTCTGGTGTGAAGATGATGGAATCTGTTACCAGCAAAGAGATTGCTCTGTTCTGCGAAGAGAAGCTTTACAGTCCTTATATAAGCAGTAGTCTCCAATCCATCCCTGCATAACCAGCTGAAATAGTTCAGCCACGCCAACAAGTTCCCTCAACTCCAAGAGAAAAGGTAAATCGCCCTTCAAAATCTTTTCCTAATATTCAATCAATCAAGATAGAGCAGGAAGAAGATCCTATGCAGTATCTGTCAGATGAAGGATTCATTGGAAGCCCTGCTCATGAAGTTATCAACATTGTCGAAGAAGGCGAAAGTAGCAAAGGAAAGTATGGTGCTATCAAAAAGTATGGTGCTATCAAGGATACCTTCCGAGTAACAAAAGCTACTACGGTCTATATGTTTAGATATGCATACTAACAATGTTTTGTAGGGTTGTGCCATATGTGCCCCACCAACATCTTCAAGAGACTTCATATCAAGAATTTTATGTGAAAGAGAGGAAGGTCAAATATTCTACAAGAAATTATGCTTGGATGGGACATGTCATTGTTGCGGTGGCTTGCAACATTTGCCAATATGTGAACATATGGAAAGAACACATGCGGTTGGAAACGAACTAGTAGAGTTTGGCAAGTATAAAATAGTGGCATACAATACAAAAGATGGTAAAGAAGCAAAGAGGTGTGAATTGGTTATTGAAAAGATTCCACTATATCAGTTTATTCCTATATTTCGTGACAGCATAATGTATGAGTATGCAAGGCATGCCCATAGAGCTCGATGGTTGGACTTGTAATTCAAGTTATGCAAGGACACATTTCCAGTTTGTAGCATTGTTTCAGTCATCAACTTTGCAGAGAACTATAGTCTACAACCACAGCGTGAGGTGCAATCACAATATTACAACTCCACATAGGTTTCTATATTTGTGCACATCGCATTCATTCATACGAATGATAGTACAAAGGATGATAGAAAGATCATAAGGTAGTATAATTTCTATATTAGTGATAATCACACGCATTCTACAGAGTTCGTGCAAGGTTGCTTTTAGGTGTTCTACAATGATTTGGCTAGAAGGGGCATATTGTTTAGTCAGCATATCATATGGTCAGATAACTGTGTGTCACAATTCAAGAACTCAGGGAATTTCTATTGGCTGAGTAGGAGGCATAATTTTACAGGTATTCAACATATGTGGAATTTTTGTGAGGTCGAGCATGGAAAGGGGGAGCATGATGGTGCAGGAGCATGTATCAAAAGAGCCATAGCATGAGAAGAATTAAAGTATAAAGACAATGCAAAGTTGACAGATGCAAAATCGATTGTCGAGTGGTGTAATGCTTCCATGGGTCTAGGTAATGAAGGTAAGTCTTCAGTTCATAGATTTTTTTGGTTGATAGATGATACTAACATTGCACCATATGAGGACTATTGTACACTGACATGATCAAATGAGATGCACTCTTTCAGAAGCTCAATTGCAGGTTCATGGAGTATCCATATGCGAAAGATATCATGCTTTTGTTCTTCCTATATAATTCAAGTTTGGGATGAGTGCGAATCAAAGGAGTGGGTTGATGAATGGAAATTAAGTTATCTTAGCCCACTTGACACGTATCAACCCTCGACGGCACTGGAACTAACAAAAATGGAATCATTAGTTGACTTTGACCACATATCAGATTTAGTTCAACTAGGTAATATAGGGCACGTATATGCATCTAATTTCATCTAGTTCAACTAGGTAATGTCATCTTACTTTGTAGTGTTTTTGTAATGTTGACTAATTTCATCTAATTTGCTACACATATCAATGTAGGGCACATATATGTAGTTATTGCAGATGAAGATAATGAAGAGGGAATAGATTATTACTTATGTCATTGTGTTGAGGCCAAAAAGAAATTGGAGGCCCCTGTTACAGATGGAGAAAACATCGAATACCCTACAGGCTCAATGGTTATTACTGGAACATGGCTTAGAAGGTACCCACATAAGAGTGTTAATGTTTGGCTATTTTAGGACTTTGACATGCATCGGAAGATTCTTCATTACTCGAACCTTGTCGTGGCATCCAATGTTCATTTGGTAAAGTATCGGGGTAGACCTTTGAACAAAATCTTGTGGAAGGTGCGTGAGTCTGACCATGAAGCAATACTTGACACAATAAAGAGTAGAGTAGACTTAGATGGTTCATTGGATTAATTTGTAAGTATTCACATTGATTTTGTAAAGTCATGTTACATTGAGTTGTAAGTATGCACATTAATTTGTAAGGTTTGTCTTTTTTTAATTTCCTGCTGCATTTTTACACATATACACATTTTTACATCATCATGTTATACATTTTTGGTGTCCTACTCCTGATGCGACCAAACTGACTATTCTAACATGTCTGAATGGGTACATTTACGCTAGGCATGGTCCTATTTTTCACCCAAACATGTCGAAACAGTCTGAGCTACATTGTACCGATGATATCCCTGAAGAGTCCAAAGTGCAAAAAGGCAACAATCGTTGATGAGATGTTACTCAAAAATTGTGTCACTTAAAAACATTCTGTCTGAGGAAACGTGATCACGTAGAGTGTCTCTACAATAACCTCTCTCAGTTTTTTATATCTTTGAGGCATTTGCCTGTGGTGAAAGGTTTTTTGCTGCTCCAAAAATCGTCAGAAGGAGGTAGTGTAAAGTTGCAAAGGGGTGTAACTTTCGTTCTACTCCTGATGCAACCAAACTGACTATTCCAACACATTCAGATGGGTACATTTACACTAGGCATGGTCCTATTTTTCACCCAAACATGTCAAAACAGTCCGAGCTACATTGTACCGACGATATCCCTGAAGAGTCCAAAGTGCAAAAAGGCAGCAATCTTTGACAAGATGTTACTCAAAAATTGTGTCACTTAGAAACATTCCGTCTAAGGCAACATGATCACATAGAGTGCCTCTACAATAACCTCTTTCAGTTTTTTATATCTCTGAGACATTTTCCCGTGGTGAAAGGTTTTCTGCTGCCCCAAAAATCGTCAGAAGGAGGTAGTGTAAAGTTGCAAAGGGGTGTAACTTTCATCCTGCTCCTGATGCGACCAAACTGACTATTCCAACGCATCCAGATGGGTACATTTACGCTAGGCATGGTCCTATTTTTTAGCCAAACATGTCGAAACAGTCTGAGCTACATTGTACCGACGATGTCCCTGAAGAGTCCAAAGTGTAAAAAGGCAGCAATATTTGATGAGATGTTACTTGAAAACTATGTCACTTAGAAACATTCTATCTAAGGCAACGTGATCATGTAGAGTGTCTCTACAATAACCTCTCTTGGCTTTTTATATCTCTAAGACATTTGCCCGTGGTGAAAAGTTTTCTGCTGCCCTAAAAATTGTCAGAAGGAGGCAGTGTAAAGTTACAAAGGGGTGTAACTTTCATCCTGCTCCTAATGCGACCAAACTGACTATTCCAATGCATCTGGATAGGTACATTTATGCTAGGCATGGTCCTATTTTTCACCCAAACATGTCGAAACAGTCTGAGCTACATTGTACCGATGATATCCCTGAAGAGTCCAAAGTGCAAAAAGGCAGCAATCTTTGACGAAATGTTACTAAAAAACCATGTTACTTAGAAACATTCTTTTTGAGGCAACGCGATCACATAGAGTGTCTCTACAATAACCTCTCTTAGTTTTTTATATCTCTGAGGTGTTTGCCTGTGGTGAAAGGTTTTCTGCTGCCCCAAAAATCATCAAAAGGAGGCAGTGTAAAGTTGCAAAGCATTGCTAAGAAATCCTCAATACTCAAACACTCCAATGAACTGAAGCAACTTCTTCTTAGGTGCAAATGTAAGGGTACACAAGGGAAAAATGGCGCCTAGATGACTTAGTGCATTTCTATGACTTCATTCACCTATTTAAATGTTTGAGAAACTCTCCTTTACTAAGCGCTTGTCTTCATGTCAATGTTAAGCTTTATACCTCCTAGGCACTCAATTAGGTGATGTCATTAGATACAACTTACCCTTAGATGCCAATGTAGCTTCTTCAATCCATCACACTTCTAGGCGCTCAAATTTGAGGTCTTGGACTTGTATCTTATTACTAGGCACAACTGGATGATCTTCCTAGATCTAGGCGCTCATGATGGTGGGAAATTACATGAAGGGGTGCCTAAGTCCAATTTGACTTTGTATTTGATATTTTATGACTCCAATTGACTAGGAATGGCTCAATTTCTAAAGTACTAACTCAATAATGTAAGTTTAAGGTCTTTTCCTCCTAGGCACCAATTAATGAGTTCACTAGATGCAATTTCTCCTGGACTTGAAGATTGTGAAAGAACTTGAAGCTTGGATGGATGTCTTCGAATGTTTGATGAAGAAGTGTTCCAACTTGAAAGGTCCTTTGAAGTGTAGATATTGATGATAACACTTTCCCTTATATGTGAAGTAGATGACTTCTCAAGGAGACTTGAATGTTTCAGAGGGACTTGAAATTGAATGGATGTCTTTCGAATGCTTGATGATGATGAGAAGTTCCTTTGGAGCAGCTACATGCTAATCTTGAAGTGATGATTGATGAAGAATCTAGTTGATACTTGAATATGAATGGAACTTTAAGTGATAGATGGAAGTCTTCGAACATGATGCAACTGGCGATGTCATTGATGAAGAAGACTTGAAATATATCTTGTTGTGACCTCTTGGAGTAGCTACCTCTTGAAGTGGTGTTTCCTTGACAGTGATTACTTCCATCTTAACTATCTGGCATGAATGAATGTGAAAGGCTCCTTTGGAGCAACTACATGATGACTCTAGGTGACTCCAAGCTCTTGCTCTTACCTTTTCCTTCAATCTTCCTACAATACAAACCAAGAAACACATCAATCCTCATGATAAACATTTTATAACACAAAGGAATCCTCTTTAAACATGGAATAATCTTACTACAAATCTAGGCGCATATATAGGTAAAAAGAAGAGCAAAGGGCGCCTAACACAAGTTGGTCCATATTTATCACTTTAAATGATTTCAAACAATTGTAATGGCTTAAAGAGGTCAATGTCCCTTAAGAGATTCATTCAAAAGGTGTCTTTCAATGCAATTTCTCCCTTAGGCGCCAGAATGGGTTTGTACTGATGGAGAGTGCACCTAGATTTAAATGTCTTTATACTTACAATTTTGCAATTCTAAATGATGAGACATGTCTTAGAATGAATTCTATCTCTCAAGTGCTCACTCTGAAAGGTCATCTCATGCAATTTCACCCAAGGCACTCATTAAGGTGTACTCAGAGGCTAAAGTGTGCCTAACTCAATTGCCTTTATCTTTATCCTTTTTGTGCTTTCAACAATTAAAAATGACCTAGAGTGATCCTTTCTCTCAAGGCACTCACTTATTGTGTTCATGTCATGGAGTCGAGATTCAGTTTGGACAATTTCCTCAATTACCTTATCCAACTCTGCACAGGTGTCCCTTCGTAGCATTCTGCAAAAGAAGGAGACTTTCGAATCTTCATCAGAAGATTGAACTGCTTTTGTCATTAGGTTCACTTGAGCTTGTTCGGGAGCTGATGCATATTCCTCATACTCTGATTGTATTTCTAACTCTGTACTGGATAGTATGATATCTTCTGAGTCTGATGGATAATCATTGATGAATTTAAATTCATCATCTTTAACACCTGCTTCTCGGGCAGCACGAACTTTACCTTTTCCTTTTTTCTTGTGTCTGTCCAGGCATTTGTTTGCAAAGTGATCACCCTTGCAAATATAGTAGGTAGGCTTCCATTTCTTAGAACCTTTTCTTTTCTTATCCCTTTTTCTAAAATATCCTTTCTTCTTGGGATATTTACTGAATTTCTTCTTTTTCTTCTTGTAGGATTTTTCTAGCTTCTCACAATCATAACAAGAAGATTTACCTTTATCTAGGAACTGGTTTGAAGGCATTATCTGGTAGCATACAGAAGAGGATAATAAAGGGTGTACCTTCTTTATCTCCTTCTTTGCTTTTCCTTCTTCACAGATTTCTTCATTGATTTGTGTAAGGAATTGAACTAATTGAGGAAAGGTTAGCTCTTTCATCTCTATATTTTATGTTACTAGATTCTCTAAAACTTTCTTGTGATAGAATTCTCCTATCACATTTCCAAAACTTTTAAGAAAAGTTGTGAACATAAAATCATGATTTTGTTCACGACCTGACTGGTAGAAATTCTGATATTGAACCTCACAATATTTTTTAAAATATTTGAGATCTTTGCACTTACCTTTTATAAACTTATTGTAGGCCAACTTTTCTCTGGTATCTATTCTTCCAATGAACAGATGAGTCAATTGAGCACAGACTTGATCTGTACCTCTGCCTATTAGGCTTTCTTTGAAAGTGTCATCCAATCTGTCCCAGACACTTCATACAACACCTGTCATGGCATTAAGAGCCTGCTTGATCACTTGAGATTCATCAACATTAGTATTACTAGATAAATAATTTGTTATCTAGGCTCGCATAGCATCTATTCCTCTTGTATTTTCTATATCCTCAAAATTATCAAAGTTTACAAGGGGAGGTGTATCTGCTTTCAGAGTTTGAATATTCTTGAATGGATCAATTGGATTAGACCCATTGGGATTAGATCCATTACCATGAGCCATTTGGAACTTTCCTTTTGCTCGTTCCTTTGGAGTGGTTTCTCTTAGATTCCCTGTGGAGGGATCAAAAATCTTTTCAATTATAGGCTTTCTAACCTTAGTAGACAGCTTTGGTCCTTCATACTAAGCCTGTAAATATCCCTTAGCACTGGAAGGGAAATTTGTTGTTTTCATAGTCTACTATTGTCTAACAGTGTGTACAACTGACTGAATAGTTGTAGATTCTTGATGCAACTCAAACTGGATATCGACAGATTCCTGCTTTATAGAATCTCCTATTAATAGTTGTGACTGTGCAATAGAATGTACCTCATTATAGACTTCATCTATTCTTTGGCCATTATGCTTTGTATGAATATTTGTTGAATTCATCTATGAAGAAAGCACATCACAATCTAATTTAACTTCACTTCTGACCTTTTGTAGAAGTTCTCTCTGTTGATCTAAAGACCGCTGGTGAACGACCCACCACGTTTCTGCTTGGCTTTTGAACTCATTATACTGGGCTTTGAGTTCTTGGAGGTCTTTGTTAACAAAGGCCATCCACTAATCAGTGAGATGCTTTTCCAAGAGTTCAAGAGTGGAAATAAGACAAGAATGCCATCAATATAGGGTTGGATAAACTTGGAATAAGGCTGGAATATAATATCCATTTTTTGTTGAAAAATGGAGGGAGCAGTTTTGATACTGAATGGAAGGATTGTCCATTCATAGAGGCCTTGTGGGATGAAAAATGCTATTTTGTAAAAGTCAGCACTTTTGAGACCAATCTGCTAGCTCTTCCTGCTCCCATAAGTTGTATTCTAAACTAGACAATGGGATGTATAAGTGTGAAGACTGCTCTTTTGTTTTCAATCCTCCCAGAACTAGCCATTTCCGTATGTTTTCAGCTAAGCAAGATATAATGCCTGAACAGGATATTACAGAAACCCATGAGAAAGTCATACCTACTCCTACAGGTCCTTGCCCAGTACCTGGTGCTATTCCTCCCTTTAGGGATTTTATGCTTTTTGACACTACCAGTACATTCAAAGCTAATTTCTAGCCTCTCCATATATTTCCTGTAGCCAAAAGTCTTCAAGGTTCCAGCCAAAGCCAATTGCTCAACTAGACTAACATGTGCCTTAGGAAATCTATGCTACTAGATGAGGATAAGAAGATCTGGCATCAGATTGAAGCAGTCAAGGCTGAAAAGGCCTGTCTTAGTACTCAAGAGAATTTCCATTCTCTTATTTCCTTTCTTGAACGCTTGGAAAAATGTCTCACTGATCAGTGGATGGCCTCTATTAACAAAGACCTCTAAGAACTCACAATTTTAGGCTTGTATGGGTGAAAAGTACGCCTTACATCCTTAGGTGGTTCTTTCTAATTCTCAATGATTTCAATCAAATGCCAAGTGTCTAAGGAAGATTTTGTCTTGAGATGATTAAATTTTGAGGTTCAAATCCCTTCCTCAATCAAGGCACAATCTGAGGGTTGTGTAGATGAAAGTTGACTTCAACTTGGGCGCTCATTTGAGTTGGGAGGAGCTAGAATTTGTGCCGAGATTGGAGATAGATATTTTGGCTTATTTGATGATGGTCTCAAGTCTCTCTACCAAGGCACATTTTGATGATGTTCTTATTTAAACTCTTATGAAGACTATCTCATCCCTAAGCGATCATCCTCATGATTTTCATGCACTTAGACTTCAAGGTGCCAAAACTAGTAGGAAAATTCACAATGAGCACCTTTGCTTTGGAAGAATTTCTTATTGATCATTAGGCACACTTTGGAGTTGATATATACTTCCTTTACTTCCATGTACTCAATTCATCATAATTATTGTCAAAGACTTCTCCAAGTTGATTGATAACATGCTTCTTGATGTTAAGATCCTTCATTCACTCCTTCTTAGATCTAGGTGCTCATGATGGTGGGAAATTACATGAAGGGAGCTTAAGGTTCAAGATAGGTTCTTTCCACTCATCTTAACTTTCAATCATTGTAGTTAATCTCAAAAGACCTCCAAAACTTGTCATTGTAAGTTGATTTCCTCCAAGGCGCCAATACAAGGTTCTTTTGAAGGCAAAGGGTGCCTAGGCTTATGGGGCTCAATTTGATGTATTTATTGAAAGCTCAAGGTGAATTGATGCTTATTAAAAATTCCACTTAGTCCTTCATTTGCATTCTAGGCACCATTTCCTATTGACTTATATACTCCTCCTCATGCTAGGACACCATAATGAAGTGGTTTAGAGAATAGGTACGCTTCACTTACTAGAGGCTTGTTCTCCTTCCACCTTAGGTGCACTTTTATGGTGGAACAGGTGTCAATGGGCACCTTGTCTTAAATGAATGCTCTCTCCAAGTTGGGCATCCTTTTGAGGCTTTATGAGTTGCAAATTGAACCTTAACCCTTCATGCTTGTTGCTCAATATTTGAATATTTAAGAAAGTCTCCTTTAGGCACTCATCTTAATGACTTTTTCTCAAGGTGCAATCATCCTAATGACTTGGATATTCATCCTAGTGTTTCAGGATATCAGGCTACCAGACTTAGTCATTTTCAGGATCCAAACATAAAGAATAACATGATGATTCATTTTTTTGTATTGCATATAGTTGACATTGTATGCTACTCATAAAGAATATTAATATTTTCTATTCAACATGATGATTCATTTTTTTTTTAAATACAACTTTTATCTTTTAGTTCTAAAATGAGGTTTAGGTGATACTTGAATAACAATAGCTAGCTTATTGGATCAACAAACATCATATGTAATACAGTTGGACTTTAAATATTTGAAGTAGCCATCTACAAATATCCATTCAAACGTGGATTTATAATGCAAGTATGGACGCCATCAATAAAATTTTTTTGTATTAACCAAATATCCATATAGGCATACATCAATATATGTTGATATAAGTATAACATATATACAAAATAGCCATATAGGCTTACAAGAATGCCATATAGGCATACAATGTCAACTATATACAATACAAAATATATGTCCACAAATGCCATATAGGCATACAACAAAGGAACAAAATAAAAAGTCATTCCCCTCTGGCTAGTGAAGAGAATAGATCATGGACAGCCTTTGATCTTCTAGGGGATGGAGATGCGTATGTGGGTGGTCTACTATGAACCCGAGGGCTGCTCCTCCTATTTAGTTCTTCCTGCATCTTTAGCTGTTACAATAAAAAGTATAGACATTAATATATAGAAATTACATGTTATAAAAAATGAAACATCTAACAAAATAATCACTTATCGCTACCATATAATATGTCTCCTCACTTGCCTCAGTAGTAGGAATAGGCCGTGGTGATGTCATGTCCTATAGAAACCATCCAGACAGAAATTAAAGTTCAAATCAATAATCTTTTGATTTTTCAAAAATAGACAACTATAATAATGAATGTAAATTGAAATTTACTAATCTACCTCATACCCCTGTCAATGCCATGGAGCTATGAATCGCAGAGGTCACACCATACTCCGTTGCCCTATGAACATCAGGAGGTGTCTCCGCAGCCTGCATCATCTAGAAATAAAACAACATTAGTCAATTATGAAAACTATAATAGTGATGCAAATCATGGCTCCTAACATACACACACATTCATCTAAACATGGAAGTACACACAATAAAGCACACAAGTCACATACAAAAATCTAGTAAGTACAATTCATTCATTAAACTATTTATTTTATTACCTCCGTGAAGCTTTGAAGTCCACCACCACTACCAGGTGTTGCCATGAAATCTCCAATATTAACCTATTCAACACCTAAAATCAGATATTAGAATACCATTCATATAACGATGCTATTCACATGTAATATTTATAATTGTTTACTAGTTACATACCCCGACAATAGATGATCTAGTGTAATATGCAGGTGGAGAACCACTGAAAAGTGCATCAATGCTATGACCCTGAAATTTTATTAAAATTATCAAACTAAATTAGTTGATCTTGCATTTCAAAAATAAAATTTAATAAATTAAATTCAATAAACTTGCTAATATTTACCTGAGTATCAAGACTGAAAGTCTCACTCAGGAGGGTATCTGTCATCACCATCTGCTCAGCTGCAGATGTAGCCTGTGCACCTGCGTCCTGACTATCCATGGAGTCATAACCACAGGCTGATCCGCAAGTTTGACAAGCATGGGGTGGGACCCTACTCCTTGTACTATCTCCCAACCCACTCTATGCTGCAGGACTGGCATGCTCTATGATGCTCCAGGTCAAGGCACTAATGGACTAAAGTGTATCAACCTCAACACCCTCCTTCACAATGGAAGGGATAGAAACATGCTCATGGGCTGGTCTACTGATTACTCGTCTCACTACTCACTGTGGGTCAAGACGTACCCCTGGTCTATCTTGTGTTGACCCCCCACCTCTACCATGGAAGTCCTGCATATCAAAATAGTTTGGCACTTTATTGAGGACAAACTCGCAGTAGAGTTTCCTCAAAAAGTATTGCGGGACCTCATTATTATTGCATGGAGGATGGTCAAAAACCATCCACCACCTCTGCCCAAAATTGTCCCTTATCGCTTGGTTGTTGCACCAATGGATAGAGAACCTCTTGAATGTAATGGGTGGAGGTTGATTTGTTTGTGGGTTTGTGAAAATGGAACACAAGTCTAATTTTGTAATTTGTAATTTTTTCACATCTTGGTATCACAGCTTGTCTGCATAATAATCTCTAAACTCTCTACTCTTATCCGTCCAACTAGTTATTTGCTTGCTAATTGAATCTACATTTGATAACATAGATTCAAGAGATTCAACAAGCGTGGACCTATTCAAGCTTGAAGTGGAAGGATCTTTCAACCTTGCAATTATATCTTCAATTTCTTTTTTTTTGTTTTCAATTTGCCCCATTATATTTTCTTGTGTTCTAGGGGCATGTCATGGAATGGATGGAGGAGGCTGTTGTTCTGCAAGATTTTGTAGATTTTGAGGAGGAGGAGGAGGAGGAGGTGCATTAACATTTCCTGACAATTAACGAAATATACATCAAAAAACAACTCAAACCTACCTATTTAGAAGCAAATTCAAACAAAAAGACAAATAAACTCACTCCTTTGGCGTGCTCGACGTCATGGTGACATTTTGGTGATGAATTGATAAGATTTTTGTGTTCAATTGATGAATCTAAAATGCGAGCGCGCTTCCTAGGGTTTGTAGACCACGAGAATAGTGGAGAAAAAAGAAATGAAATGAAATGAGATGATTTTTTATTTATTTATAATAGGTTATAACACGAGCGCATTATGGTTTGGTTTTGATGAGCCCTAGGCTCATCATTACCAAACCATAACACGAGCGCATTATAATGTGCTCATGTTTTGTATTATTTTGTTTTAAAATAATTTGGTCACTTTTTGGCCCCCCATCTTTTTGCACTTACCCAAAAATCACTGCCTAGATCAGATGTGCAACTTCAGAGACTGAATGTGCTAAAATAGAGCTCAGAAGTGCCACAGTACATATGCGCTAAGACAAAGGTCAAAAGCACAGAAAAATAGTGTATATGCGTTGAACTAATAGATGTGCCGTATCGAAGGATATATGCACCGGAATAGAGTCTGTATGTGCCAGAACAGATAGAAAATGCGTGTTAGGATATGTCAGATGTGCTGTTTCCTCCTGTGTACAGCTTTCTAAAACACAAAAAATTAGTTTTTGGGTTAAATTGGGGCTAGGCCCCATGGTGGGCGCAAAAAATGTTAAGGGAAAATTAGATTTAAATGAATAATCAATATATCAATATTAAAATACCCAAAACTCAACAAAATATAGAAACAAAGAGATAATAGAACAAAAGAACTTCAAAAACCCTTGCAAACCTCAAAGCTTCATAGCTTCCATTGGTTGCCTATCTCAATCGATCTTGCATGTATGAATAAGGCCCTCAGAGAGTGCACTTCCTTGCTATGATTCCAAGATTGTCAATGGAGAATGGCTATGATAATGCTTTGTAATGAAGAGGAGCTTCACAACAATGGTAGTAGTGTGGTAACGAATCGATCGCAAGCAAAAGGAATGACGTGGGTGCCAAAGGAGCATTGTAATTCTTGCAGAGTAACAATACTTAAAGCTTGGATGAATGAAATGGAGGAATAGAGTTCAATTTATAGACTTGCGAAAGAGAAGATCAACGGTATAGAAATAATGAGAAGATCAATGGCATAGAACGGTTGAGGAACGTGCGCAAATAAGAAGAAGACATCTGTCCTACTCTATTTTGCATGAGAAGAATTAATAAAATAGAAGAATGAGTTAACTGAAGAGATTAAATCAATTAAAAGAATAGATCAATCAATTAAGAGAATAGAACTAGAAGATGGAAATTGCATGAGGATGAGAAGATATTTTAACTCAATTAAATATTTAGAATATTCAATTGCATGTGCACAAGGATTGAATTATATTTAGAGATAACTCAATTTAGAAGAAATGGACAACTTAAATAAATATTTGATTTATTTAAATTTAGAGAAGATATTATTGGAAGAAATAATTAAATAATTGGTATTATTTAATTTAGAATGATTTTGGAAGAATAAATAAAATATTTGATTATATTTTATTTTTAGAGATTGAGAGGATTTAAATAAATTTGATTTGATTTATTCAAATTTGGAGGAATGATTTTGACTTAATTAAATAATTAAGAATTATTCAATTGTTTGGAAGAATTTAATTAAATAAAGGATTTTATTTAATTTTGACTTTAGAAGAGGTAATTAAATATTTTGATATTTAATTAATTTAGAAGAATGTGAATCAAATAAATAAATTGGTTTATTTATTTATTGATATAAGAATTAGAATGAATAAATATTAAGAATATTTTCTTAGACTTAATCGTGTCATTTTAGGCATATACACTTGGAAAGGTTCCATTTTGGAAGAAGGAATAGAGAGCCTTCTATTATCATCACCCCTCTTCATGTGTAAAGGGAGCTCATCACTTCAATATGTTCTCCTCAACCTCTTATATTCTTGCTCAAGTTTCACTAAGTTCACCTCTGTTACAACTTGTTTATTGAGGTTAAAACATTTGATAATGGCATCTCTATTGATATCCACTAAGAACTCACCATTTGGAAGCCTCACAATTTTGGTTGGGGCATGGTAATTGTGGGCAAGGGCTTTAATTAGCTCAATGTCAATGAAAATGTCAGGAACAATTAATTTAGCCAGATCTAGGGCCCATGGGTTTGATGCTGGTTGCTGGTCATTCCTTTTTAGATAAAAGTACCAATAGAGATTCGACAGAGGTATATAGGGGTCCCTACAGCCTTGAGCTAAGTCTCTAAAAACCTTTTTAGAACCTTTGTCAATTGATCTAGGCAACAATGAAAGCAGAGGGGATTGCAATGAAGACTTACTAGTTTTGGCTCCATCCTTCTTAGCTCCTACCTCAGTCTTTTTAGGTGTCATTTTTATGAAATTCACAAGAAATGATGAGTAGAGCTTACCCAGAAAAATTGCCTTGAAGAATTCTCTTTACTCTCGTGGTTTGAGCTCCTATGTAATTTGTCTTTCGCTACTATGAGTGAGAAATCTTAATTTGTTTTGTGTATTTTCAAGACCAAGACACATTTACTTTTGGCTCATAAATTTGCATGATTCAAATCTTTGTGTTGAGCTTAAATTATCTTCATATTTTGATGTTGATGTGATTGGTATGATACTTTAAATAACCCAACGGATTGATTACCGTACTACCGTAGGTTAGGTTTTGCCCCCCTGAGATATAGCAGTATAGTGCATAGTGTATAGTATTAACTCTTCTTACCGTCATACCGCATGTTGTTTGAGAATGTTCTGTGGTAAGGAGGTATGATATGGGTATTATAAAGGCTAGCCACTGTGATAGTGGTATCACGATAAAAGGCAAAGATGACTTTATGAAATGTAATAACATGATTTATTATGGAAAAATAAGAGCAGGAGTCATGGATACACAAATAAAACACTCAGAAGTTTTATGAAAATCTTGGTTCTAACACGTGGACATCATGACCATGTGTCAGATGCATACGGTACCAATTATATGATCATGTTTTGCAGTACAAATGTCATTAGGTGGCACATGTGTATGGAAGCATAACATGTGGTTGTTGATGTTCCATGTGTCTAACTAGCCACCAACATGTGTAGCAATGTGTATAGCCACACTATCTAGATACTTGAAGATCTATAAACCCCCAATAATGCCCATAATAACCCTAAACCCTAACCCCTAACCCCTAAACCATAAACGCTAAATAATGCCCCTTATAAGCCCTAACCCGGCCCTGACCCACCATAAACCCTAAACCCCTAAATCCTAAACCACAAACCCCTAAACAATACTAAACCCAAGCAACCCTAAACCTCTATCTGCCTATCTCCCTATCTAGCCCTATCTCTATCATTCCTCTACCTCTCAATATCTCTCCCTATCTCTCTGGCCATGTCCCTCACTCTCTATATCTCCCTATTGGTCCTCTCTCTAAACACTAAACCCTAAACCTCTAAACCTTAACCCCTAAACCATAAACCCTAAAGTACCTGAAATAATGCCCCTAAACCATAAACCCTAAACCCTAGTATACTCTAAACCCTAAACTTGAGCAATGCTAAACTCATAAATGCTAAATAATGCCCCTAAACCCTGACCGCTAACCCCAAGCAACTCTTTGTCTCTGTCTCTCTCTCTGACCTATATATTATCTACTAGCTCCTAGCTAGTTAAATCCTTTTCCTAACTTTGCTAGTTTTCCTTTTCCTTTCTAATTTCCCTTTAGATCCCTACACCAATTTTTCCCTATTTTACTATTTTCCACCTCTCCTCTCATCATTTGATCTTCCCATCCAATGAACTTTAGTTTTATCAGCTTGTTTCCATTTCATCTGGCTACCAATTTATATCCTCATCCCTCTTTTCATGTCCTAGTTTTCTTGTTTCCATTTGCTTTGTTGATAAGGGAGACAGATAGAGAAGAAGCGAGAGAGAGAGAGAGAGTCCTATAAGTTTTCCATGCTTGTTCATTAATGATATATACAGGAATTATAGGGGGCCGAGAGAGGCAAGAGATAGTGAGATAGGGAGAGATAGATAGGTAGAGAGAGATAGAGAGGAGACATATCATAGGGAGAGATAGAGGAGACAGAGGGGAGAGATAGGGAGATAGAGAGTGATCACTAGAGAGATGTCTAGAGAGATAGGGAGATAGAGAGAAAGGCAAGAGATAGGGAGAGATAGATAGGTAGAGAGAGATAGAGAGGAGACATATCATAGGGAGAGATAGAGGAGACAGAGGGGAGAGATAGGGAGATAGAGAGTGATCACTAGAGAGATGTCTAGAGAGATAGGGAGATAGAGAGAAAGGCAAGAGATAGGGAGAGATAGATAGGTACGTAGATTTGAGAGAGAGGAGATAGATTGGGAGAGATAGAGGAGATCACAATCAAGCGAGATAGAGAGTGAGTGCGATGTCTAGAGAGATAGGGAGAGAGATTGAGAGGGAGATATAGATTTAGGGTTGCTCAAGTTTAGGGTTTAGGGGTTAGGGATTAGGGGCATTATTTAGGGTTAAGGAATTTAGAGAGAGAGAGACTTCTTTTGACATGCAACCATAAACCTTGAATAATGCTCCTAAACCTGAGCAACCCTAAACCTCTAAACCTTAAATAATGTCCCTAAACCCTAACCCCTAAAACATATATAAACCCTAAATAATGCCCCTAACCCCTAACCCATAAACCCTAAACCTAAGAAACCCTAAACCCCTAATTAATCCTAAACCCCAAACCCCTAAACCCTAAACACTAAACCCAAGCAACCCTAAACCTCTATCTCCCTAGCTATATCTCTATCTCTATCATTCTCTACCTCTCAATCTCTCTCCCTGTGTCTTTGGCCATGTCCCTCACTCTCCATATAACCCCCCCCTCTCTCTCTCTCTCTCTCTCTCTCTCTCTCTCTCTCTCTCTCTCTCTCTCTCTCTCTCTCTCTCTCTCTCTCTCTCTCTCTCCAAACCTGAGCAACGTCCCTAAACCCCTAAACCCTAAATCCACGCAACTCTAAACCTCTATCTCCCTATGATCTATCCCCTATCTCCCTATCTCTATCATCCCTCTACCTCTCAATCTCTCTCGCTATGTCCCTAGCCATGTGCATGTGCCTCACTCTCTATCTCCCTATCTCTCTCCACAGTCTCCTCTATATCTCCCTATCATTCCTCTCTCTCTATAAACCCTAAACCCTAAACCTCTAAACCTAAACCCCTAACCCCTAAACAATAAACCCTAAACCCTAACCCATAAACCTGATTAGAAACCCTAAACCTATATCTCCCTATCTCGCCCCTCTCTCCCTATCACCTTTGTCCCTCTACCTCTCAATCTCTCTCCCTATGTCATTGGCCATGTCCCTCACTCTCTATCTCCCTATCTCTCCCCTCGGTCTCCTCTATATCTCCCTATTGGTCCTCTATCTCTCTCTAAACCCTAAACCCTAAACCTCTAAACCTTAACCCCTAATCCCAAAACCATAAACCCTAAACCCTAAATAATACTCCTAAACCCAAGTAACCATAAATTAGGTGCTCAATTAGGCACTAAATAAGCACTGCATCAGGCGCTAAATTTAGGGGCTACATAAGGCACTAAATAAGGTGTTAATGTGGGTGCTACAATAGGCACTAAACCAGGCATTAAATGTGGCGCTAAATTACGCGCTAAAGTAGGAGCTAAAGTAGGCGCTAAAGTAGGCACTAACTTAGGAGATAATTGATGCACTAATTTGCACCTAATTTAGTGTCAACTTGTTCTGGTCGGCACAAAAAATGCCAAAAACAGCACCATCCTAATAAATAGCACCAACTTTTTCAAAAAAATGGAGAAAAATACATTAAAATAGTGGGTGGAAGTAAAAAATAAAGAAAAAAAGGGAGCTAATCATAGGGATTTGTTGTAATGGGAATAAGAGCAGTAAGGTATGAAGAGATGGTGAAGAAGTCTTTGGGGTAGAGAAGAAGTTTTGTGAGCTTTCAAAGGAACTGAACCAGGTATAAAGAAGATGCTATTTTGCAGTTCATTCTTCCTATATTAAACATAAATTCTTGTAGGTAGTGAGCCTCCTGTAGGCAGTGAGCCTCCTTGAGCAGTGAGCTCTGGGCAGTTAGCCCTAAGGCAAGTGCCTTTTTATTTCTTTCAAGTACTTTTAATAGGGTACAAATCTTGTGGGTTGACCCCCACCGTGGTTTTCCCTTAACTGGGTTTCCACATAAAAATTCTGGTGTTATGTGTGTTAAATTTGTTAGACTTAGGGAACACAACTAAGAGGGGGGGTGAATCAATTGTGCCAAACTTTCTCCAATTGACACACTTAAATCTTCTTTGTAATTAGCAGTATACTAAACATGAAACATAATGCATTCAAATCAAAAGTAGAAACTCATCAACACATAAGACACCAAGATTTTGACGTGGAAAATCTGGTTAAGGAAAAAACCATGGGGTGATTAACCCAAGAATGTATTCTCTGTTAGAAGAATAGAAAGAACAAAATGGCACATGCCAATTAGGGCTCACTGCCCGAGCACACTGCTCACAAGAGGCTCACTGCCTATAAGAGACACACTATCTACAAAGAAATAAGTATCACATACATGAACTGGAGAATAGCATCTTCACCATGCTTGAATCAGTTCCATTAAGCTCAATACTTCTACTTTGCCTTTCGCTCTCTACCACACTCTCATTTCCACACAAAAATGCAAGTTCAAACTGACTTCGCAATCCCTTATTTATACAAGGCATCAACTTAGGAATGATCATCTAAGTCAGAAAACTTTCATAAGATCATCCGACAGATGCATAACTCATCCGGTCGGCCTATCTCAAGAAGAACACCATCATACAGAAGTTACTCTTCAATTGCGAGCTCCAACTTCAATGCAGACCACCAACACAAACTGGACACGATCCAAAGACCTCCACAAGCTTGCCTAAATCACCAAGAACATCCACAATTCTTCTGCTTACTAAAATCCTTCTCTCCTTCATCCAGAACCTTAAGAACATAGTATGTCATAACTGTCACAAAGGAATAGATGCTTGAGGACCTTCAAACCACGAACCAATAGAGTTGATACACCACAAAGATTTCCTCAGTACTCCCTTAAATTTGCAGAACAGGAAACTTCATTTCTGGATCTCACTAGACCTTTCTTGTTACACACTGTCACCTCTGAACACCTACCAGAACTGGTTTTACTTAAGCGGCCACAAATTCTTCATATCTTCATGCGGACCTCTAAAATCTCTACTGGATCACCTATAGACACATATCTACAAACCCTTTAATCTGCATCCTCTGATCATCATCCTATCTTGGACTTTTGTCTTACAGTCATCACTGTTCTTCACTATTCCTGATTGAGACTAATTTTCTCAATATCCTCAGCTCACAGCTCATCCAAACCTTATCATTAATGCAACAGGAGTATGTTGACATCAATGACAACACCGGTTAGGCCCATACTTGCAACAATCTCCCCCTTTGTCATTGATGGCAACGTATGATGTGAAAAACCATCAAGACAAGAACTTCTCCTTACTATCACAACTCCCTCTATCAACAACAACCATTCACATGTCTTCTCTCCCTTTACTGCTCCCCCTTTGATCAACAGTGACTTGTTTTTCACATGTCTTCTCTCCCCCTTTGACATCAATGGCAAAGGGCACATACTTGCAATTTTACCACTTTAGAATCATACTTGTTGCTCCCCCTGAATAGCAGCTCCCATCAATTTGGATCACAAGATATGACTATGATATCCACCGGACTGATGCACCTCAATGCACCTTAGTTCATCACCGGAGAGGCAATAACCCCTAACTTCTCCCTAAGATACTCAAAAGAGTCCTTAGGTAGAGGTTTGGTAAAGATATCTGCAATCTGATCCTTGGAGGGCACAAATTCTAATCTGACTTCATTCTTGTTCACTTGCTCTCTCAAAAAGTGAAACTTCATAGATATATACTTAGTCTTAGAATGCAACACCGGATTCTTAGATATATTTATTGCACTTGAATTATCACAGAAGATTGTGATAGGCTCCTCATACTCTACTTTAATATCTCTTAGCATCTACTTCAGCCACAAAACTTGAGTGCAACTACCTGCTACTGCTATATATTCTGCTTCAGTTGTAGACAGGGATATTGCCTCTTATTTTTTGCTTAACCAAGAAACCAATTTTTTTCCCAAAAAGAATGCTCCACCACTGGTACTCTTCTGGTCATCCACATCTCCTACCCAATCAGCATCTGTATAGGATACCACAGACCATACTCAACCATCCCTTTTAGATATCTAAAAATCCTCTTGATTGCCATGACATGGGATTCTCTAGGATCAGTTTGGAATCTAGCAACAAGACCAACAACTTGCATAATATCTGGTCTAGTTTGAGTGAGATACAACAATCCTCCAACCATTGATTTGTACTTTGTCTGGTCTACTTTAGGAGAGTCATCATCTTTGCTCAATTTACATCCGGTTGCCATGGGAGTATTCATTGGCTTTGAATCTTCCATCCCAAATTTCTTCAACAGTTCTTTCACATATTTGGTCTGAGAAATGAACATTCCTTTCTTTGTTTGAGTAATTTGTAGACCCAAGAAGAAATTCATTTCACCAAGCATAGACATCTCAAACTCACTTTTCATTTGATTTGCAAAAGTTTTACACATACTATCTCTTCCTCCAAAGATGATATCATCAACAAATACTTCAACAATCAAGATGTTTTCATGATCAATTTTGAAATCTAAGTTACTGTCAGCAGTACCTTTGTTGAAACAAATCTTCAAAAGATGCTTGTCCAATCTTTCATACTAGGCTCTTGGGGCTTGCTTTAATCCATACAGTGCCTTCTTCAACTTGCAGACCATATCACCATGATTAGACAACTAAAATCCATCTAGTTTCTCTATATACACTTCTTCTTCCAAGTCACCGTTTAGAAAGGCAGACTTGACATCCATCTAATATACCTTGAAATCCTTAAAGGCAGCAAAGGTAAGGAATAATCTGACTGCTTCAATTCTTGCTACCGGAGCAAAAGTTTCTTCAAAATCAATTCCTTCTATTTGAGAGTAGCCCTTGCAGACCAATCTGGCTTTATTTCTGATTACTTCACCAACTTCATTTAGTTTGTTCTGGAAGACCCATTTGGTTCCAATCACATTCTTGTTTCTAGGTCTGGGAACAAGATCCCAAGTGTGATTTTTCTAAATTTGCATCAGCTCTTCCTCCATTTCTTTGGTCCAATTTTCATCATTGTAGGCTTCATTTATTGTCTTAGGTTCAATCTTTCAAATCAGACAATATTCATCTAAATTTTGAGCAATGTTCCTTCTAGTTTGCACACCTTTGCTTTTGTCACCTATGATCTGATCTTCAGAGTGGTTCAGTCTTACATACCTTGGAACTTTGGGAGTTTCTTGCACTTCTGCTTCTTGATCAGGCTCATTCAGACCTATCTCTTCTTCCTGATTTACCGGATCAGTTTGAATCTGACTTTCAGAAGAGGATTGAACTCCTTGAACTAGAACACCATTCTGATCATCTTCATTATATTCAAAAAACCTTGAGGGTTTCTCTATTCCCTCATCAATCTTCACATTTGTACTTTCTATCATCTTTCTTAGTCTCTTGTTATAACACTGGTATGCTTTGCTTTGAGTAGAGTAACCCGAGAATATTCCTTCATCACTTCTAGCATCAAACTTGCCTAGATCTTCATCTCTTTTGATGTAACATTTGCTACCAAAGACTCTAAAATATATTACAGTAGGAGTAATGCCAAACCAAAGTTCATAAGGGGTCTTACCGGTATTGCTTTTGATTTGAACTCGATTGAGAGTATAGACTGCAGTGCTGACAGCTTCTCTCCAATAAATCTGAGGAACATTTGCTTCCATCATCATGGTCCTAGATGCTTCCTGGATGGTCCGGTTCTTTCTTTCCACTACTCCATCTTGCTGTGGAGTCCTAGGAGTAGACAACTGTCTCTTAATTTCATGTTTCTCACAGAACTCTATGAACTCATCGGATGTGAATTCTCCACCTCTATCAAACCTTAGACATTTCAACTTTAATCCTGTTTCATTCTCTACCATAGCCTTGAATATTTTGTATTTCTCAAGAGCTTCTGATTTCTCCTTTAGAAAGGTTACCCACATCATCTAGGAATAGTCATCAATTAGCAGCATGAAGTATCTATCACCTTGAATACTCTTGGTTCTTGCCGGACCACAAAGATCAGTGTGAACTAAGTCCAATAATCCAGTAGAAGATACTTCCTTGCTTTTGGATGTGACTCTACTTAGCCTACCCAACTGACATTCCTTGCACAAGCTGTTAGTAGGTTTCACCAATTTTGGAAGATCTCTTACAACCTATGTATTGCTTATCTTGATGATATTATCAAAATTCACATGACACATCCTTCTATGCCATAACCAACTCTGATCAACTTGAACAAATAAGCATCTTTTACCAGTACCAACCAAGTGGAAGATATTACCTTTAGTTTGACTACCGGATGCAATCTCTGTTCTGGAACTTTCAAAGATTTTGCATTTTCCATCCTTGAATCAGAGATCATAGCCTTTGTCCACCAACTGTCCAACACTGAGAAGATTGTGCTTCAAACCTTCAACATATAGTACATTACCAGTTTTGTTTCTTCCATCAAAAGAAATAGTTCCTCTTCCTCTGATTCTACCAGCAAAATTGTCACCAAACTTTACCACTCCTCCTTCATACCTTTCCAAATCTACAAACTTATTTTTGTCACCTGTCATATGGTGAGAGCATCCACTGTCAATGACCCAATCATCCTTCTCTTCAATTTGAGCAGCCAAAGCTCTTTCCACAGTCTTAAGATTGATAGATACAAAGGACATTGGATCTTCTTCCTTGATGGCAATGAACACCCATTCATTTCCGGATTTGTTTCCTATCTCTGATTCATCATCTGTTACTCCTTCATTATCATCATCTTCATGTACATAGTAACAGTTCTTTTGGAACCTTGGCTTGTTAGGATTTTGCCTTGAAAATCTTTCCGGACACCTTGACGCAAAATGACCAATCTTATTGCAGTTAAAACACTTAAAAGGTAATTTTCCTTCATACTTACCGAATCCTCTTGGCAGCCTCTTTGCAATAAGGGCTTCAAGTTGAGCAGTTTCTACCTCTTCTTCTTCCAGATCTTTTCTTGCTTTTTCATACCATGACAATTTCCTTGAAGAATTCTCTCCCGGATCAAACCTTTGTTTACCTTTAACAGAGGCACTGGCTTTGAATGCAGATTTAGTCTTGGGGGGTTGTCTCCAAACTCTATCATTTCAAATGCAGCCAATTTCCCAGCCAATTGATCTCTTGTGACAGTTGTATGGGCTCTGAATTCTTCAATGGCAGCAGCCTTGATTTTGTAAGAAGTAGGAAGGGATCTGAGAATTTTACCAACAATCTCATTTTCATCCAAGACTCCACTAGCATTTCTAATTCCACAAACCAGCTCATTCACTCTTGGCATAAAAGAGGTAATATTTTCATCATCTCTCATCTTCAATTTTTCAAATTTCCCTTTTAGACTCTGTAACCTTGCACATTTAACTTACTGGTCTCCTTCATGCAAAAGTTCCAATTTATTCCAAATCTCAAAGCCAGTTGGTAGGTCAATAACATTTGAGAGCTCTGAGTCAGATAATGCGCTTAGAAGAGCCTCTTTGGTCCGCAGATTGTTTTCAACATCTGTGATTTCATTTAGGGTTGTCGGACCACCCTGTGGAGGTACATACGCTTTTGTAACCATGGACCAGTACACCATTCCCATACACTGCAAGTGACATTTCATGCGACCTTTCCAAAGAGCAAAGTTGGTTCCATCAAACTTTGGACTATCCTTCTTGTAAGATGACATCCTGGATCTCCTCAAGCGGTTAAGCTCCTTTTAGAGGAACTTAGCTCTAATACCAATTGTTAGACTTAGGGCACACAACTGAGAGGGGGGTGAATCAGTTGTGCCAAACTTTCTCCAATTTACACACTTAAATCTTCTTTGTAATTAGCAGTATATTAAACATGAAACATAATGCATTCAAATCAAAAGTAGAAACTCATCAACACATAAGACACCAAGATTTTGACGTGGAAACCTCGGTTAAGGGAAAAACCGCGGGGTGATTACCCAAGAATGTATTCTCTATTAGAAGAATAGAAAGAATAAAATGGCACATGCCAATTAGGGCTCACTACCTGAGCACACTGCTCACAAGAGGCTCACTACCTACAAGAGACACACTGTCTACAAAGAAATAAGTATCACATACATGAACTGGAGAATGGCATCTTCACCATGCTTGAATCAGTTTCATTAAGCTCAATACTTCTGCTCTGCCTTTCACTCTCCTCTTCACTACCACACTCTCATTTCCACACAAAAAGGCAAGTTCAAACTGACTTCACAATCCCTTATTTGTACAAGGCATCAACTTAGGAATGATCATCTAAGTCGGCAAACATTCATAAGATCATCCGACAGATGCATAACATATCTGGTCGGCCTGTCTCAAGAAGAACACCATCATACAAAAGTTACTCTTCAATTGCAAGCTCTAACTTTAATGCGGACCACCAACATGAACTGGACATGATCCAAAGACCTCCACAAGCTTGCCTAAATCACCAAGAACATCCACACTTCTTCTGCTTACTAAAATCCTTCTCTCCTTCATCCGGAACCTTAAGAACACAGTCTGTCATAACTGTCACAAAGGAATAGATGCTTGTGGACCTTCAAACCATGAACCAATAGAGTCGATACACCACAAAGACTTCCTCAATACTCCCTTAAATTTGCAGAACAGGAAACTTCATTTCCATATCTCACCGGACCTTTCTTGTTACACACTGTCACCTCTGAACACCTACCGGAACCGGTTTTACTTGAGCCACCACAACTTCTTCATATCTTCATGAGGACCTCTGAAATCTCTACTGGATCACCTACATACACATATCTACAAACCCTTTAATCCGCATCCTCTGATCATCATCCTATCTTGGACTTTTGTCTTACAGTCATCACTATTCCTGATTGAGATTAATTTTCTCAATATCCTCAGCTCACGGCTCATCCAAACCTTATCATTAATGCAACAGGAGTATGTTGACATCAATGACAACACCGGTTATGACATCAATGACAACACCGGTTAGGCCCATACTTGCAAGAAAATTTTCTTATGCTCATGTGTTATCAATTCATGCTTTAATGTTTACATCACTAATCTAATTGAAAGTTGATAAAGAAGTTTAAAAGAAGAAAAAGGTTAATGTGCGGGACAACTGACTCACCCCCCCTCTCAGTGGTCTAGTCTAATTCTAATAGACACTACTCTACCACCAAGAAAGAATGCTCCACCACTTGTACTTTTCCTATCATCTACACAACAAGCCCAATCTACATCTGTATAAGCACTTAAAGTGAAGTCAGTATCTTTTGGATACCACATACCATGATCAAAAGTGTCTTTTAATCATCTAAATATCCTCTTTAGTGCCATAACATGTGACTCTCTAGGATCTGCTTGAAATCTAGCCACAAGACAAACTGTGTGCATAATATCTGGTCTAGTAGTAGTCAGATATAGTAATCCTCTAATCATTGATTTGTACTTGCTCTAATCAAACTTAGGAGATTCATCATTCTTTCTCAACTTACAACTAGTAACCATAGGAGTACAAACTAGTTTAGAATCTTCCATTCCAAACTTCTTTAACAACTCTTTTACATACTTTAACTAAGAAATGAAAATGACTTGCCAAGAAAGAAATTCAGTTCCCCACGCATTGAGATTTCAAACTCTTTCTACATCTCATCTGCAAAGCTCTTACACATGCCTTCATTTCCACCAAAAATTATGTCATCTACATACAGTTCCACAATCAAAATTTGATCTCCACTTACTTTGATGTACAAATTGCTATCTACAAAGCCTTTATTGAATCCTTGTTGTAATAAGTACCTATCTAACCTTGCATACCAAGCTTTGGGAGCTTGCTTCAATCCATATAGTTCCTTCTTCAACCTATAGACCATATCTAGCTTATCTAACAACTGAAATCCTTCTGATTGCTCTATGTACACTTCCTCTTCTAGTTCACCATTCAAGAAAGTAGACTTCACATCCATTTGGTATCTTTGAAATCCTTATGTCCTGCAAAAGCCCAAAACATCCTAATGGCCTCCATTCTTCCCACCGGAGCATAAGTTTCCTCATAGTCTATTCCTTCCACTTGTGAGTAGCCTTTACATACAAGTCTTGCCTTATTTCTTACCACTTCTCCATTCTCATTCAATTTGTTCTAGAATGCCCACTTAGTTTCAATCATATTTTTGTTCTCTAGTTTTGGGACAAGTTCCTAGGTCTGATTTTTCTCAATCTGCATTAGTTCTTCTTCCATAGCCTTGATCCAATTATCATCCTTACATGCCCCAACCACTGTTTTAGGTTCAAATTTAGAAAGTAAATGTGGATTTACCTATTCTTTAGTAGCTCTGCTTCTTGTCAATACACCTTTTTCACCAATGATATGGTCTTCAGTGTGATGCTTCTGCACATACTTGGGGGTTTTAGGAGACTTCACTGGAGCTTCTTCCTCTTCTTCTTCACTAGAAGAAGACTCATCTAATTCATAATCATTAATCTCTGAAATCTTCTATATTTCTTCATCAACCTTAACATTTGCACTCTCAACAATCCTTCTTAGCCTCTTGTTGTAGCACAAGTAAACTTTCCTTTTGTTACAATACCCAAGGAAAATACCTTCATCACACCTTGCATCAAACTTTCCTACTTCTTCATCTCTTCTGATATAACATTTGCTTCCAAAAACTTTGAAATATTTAACAGTAGGAATCCTTCCATACCATATCTCATAGGGAGTCTTTGTGTCATTTACCCTTACTTATACTATGTTTTGTATGTAGACAGTGTTGACCCCTTTGACATTGGTTTTGAGTGTTCAACTTGGAAAACATTAAGGTGGTACACATTGATATATTATGCATCCTTGGTTTGGTTGATATTATGAGTGACTATAGCATTGATAAATCTTTGAGGCAGTAATACTTTATATGCACATGGTTTTGTGTTTCATGGTTTGGTTGATATTATGGGTGACTATAGCATTGATAAATCTTTGAGGCATCAATACTTTATATGCACATGGTTTTGAGTTTCTCTCTTGGTACATTTGAGGTCTAGACCATGCATTGGTCTTTTGCATTGGTTTTGATCTACACTTTGCCTTTGATACACTTAAAGTTATTTTGAAAATAATGTCAAACATTGTCACACTCATGTGTTTTGTTTTATGAAGGTAAAATTATTGAGTGGGAATACTGACATAATGAGTGGTTCTAGTGAATTTTTTTTGTGAAGTGTATAAACATTATTATTGTGTTGCCCTAAAAGTTATCATTTGAAAAAATAATAAGCATGTTTTTGACAGACGACTTAGTGCTTGGTAAAGCTTGAAGGAAATGGTGGTATGGTAGGTTGAATTCTCACAAAGTGGTTTTAAGATCAAAGGGCAGTTAGTTTACATTGTTTTGGAGATGCATCGACTTCATTCAGGCAAAGTTTAAAGTGCACAAAGTGGTAACAAAACCCTAGCTTGGTTTTTACCATTATTACATCTAGATTTTTTATAAATTGGTTTGTTAAATAGTAGTTTTGTTAAGCAAAATAGAGATTTGTTAATGAGGCCATGTTAAATGAATGAGTATGAAGTTATTTTATTAAACCCATATATAGATTTGGTTAGGGTTTGACAAATATGAACAGTTTGAGAAGATTTTCATTAAACTCTTATACAAATGTGGTTAGAGTTTGTAATTCTTGTAATACTCACTTATAGTGAACAAGGGTTTTCTTAAGACCTCTTTACCATGACAGTTATTGACCAGAATGAAACAATTTGGGACAAATAGTTACTTGTATAGACTATTCAATGAAAAGAAAAAGAAAAATATAGAAATAGTATAAAAGGACAATCACCTTGTTGAGATAAAGAAGATAGTGTAATTCGCTGCAATATCATTGATATAGCAACATTGTGGTTTGATGCAAAATCTTTCTTGAATTGTTAAATCACTTCATAGTGTAGGATTGTATGTGCACATTTGTGATGTTGGATTCTTGAGTCTCAAATGAAATGAGATAGTCAAGATTTGCTTTGTAATGAGATAGAGTAACCCTCTATAATTTGTTTATTCATGATTCAGAAGATGTTGTAAGGTCATGTTAGTGAGACAAAGATTGACCTTTTGCCAGTGAGGCAGTTATGTAACCAGTGAGGTTCTTTTTCCAGTGAGGCATTCTATAGCCAGTGAGGCTTTTCTAGTGAGGTAGTTATATAGCCAATGAGGCTTTGCCAGTGAGGTAGTTCTGTAGCTAGTGAGGCTTTGCCAGTGAGGCAGTTTTGATAAGCCAGTGAGGCATTTACGAGTGGTTTTTCATCCCTATGAGGGTTTTCCACTCATGAAAAATATTGTGTTATGACTCTTTTGTGGATGCCTTTTGAACTCGTTGTCTTCTATATTTACATTGCATCATTTGAGTTTATATGTTTATTGAGAATATGAATTTAGTTATCACATTTGATCATAATCCTGAAACTGAACATTTACTATTTTCAAAGAGATTAAGTGGTTGTTTGAAATATCAGTAAATTGAAATTATTTTTAATACACTGATTCACCCTCCCCTCTTAGTGTCTTTCATACTCCAACAAGTGGTATCAGAGCATAGGTTCCTTATAGAAGTTTAATAGGCTTGGATAGGTCCTGATAGTGGAGTACCATGGGAAAGTGTAGAAGAAATAGAGAAAAGAAAGATGCCAAGCAAAAGGTTGCTCAACAAACCCCAGTCAAGTCTTGTAATGAGTTATTGCATGAGTCTATTCTGAATGATGATATAAAATGTGATAAAAGGAATGATCTTGCAATTGAGGGTTTTGTTAAAAAGGAAGACTTCATTGCAAGTGTAGATGAACAAGATTTTGTTGTTGAGATTGATGATGAAGAAAGAGATTTCTTTGTAGATGCAGATGACTATGAACAGGACTATGATGAATGGGAGTATGAAGTTGATTTAGAAGGTGAACTATTGTGTACTCTGGATACAATCAAGCAACTCAGTAAAGAAAATTAGAAATTAAAAGAACAACTTCAACAAGAAAAAGATTCCAAAGACATGGTATGTTCAGATTTTGTAAAAGTTTCTTTAGAGTTTGAAGAAGAAATAAATTAGGTTGTTAAATTAAAGAGTCAAGTTGATGAATCTGACAAACTGATTATAAGTCTAAAAACTGAAATAGAAGAAGAGAAAAGGGTTGTTGATTTTACAAAATCTAATCTTGAAGTCAAGACTAGTGAATGCCTAAAACTAGAGTTAGAAATAGTCTCTTTGAGAAAGGAGCTAGAAAAAGCATCCTCCAAATTGTACAAGAGTTTTCAGTTTGAAAAGAGTACTAATTGCTTGAATGACATATTGAGTAAGCAAAAGCATCACAAAGACACTACAGGTCTAGGTTATGAAGAAGGACAATGTTCTAAAGCTAGAAATACTCCTAGAAAGAAGATAGACCTGAATTATCACTCTGCTACTCTTGATGAAGACAAGAAGAAAGCAAAAGACAAAGTTGCTAATGTTGGAAGAGGAAGAACAAACAGGCTCTCAAGACCTCCACCTGTCAGGAAATACCACTCAATAAAGTACAACTACTCTCAGTTTCATGGTTATTGCTATTCTTTTCATGTTTATGGTCATAGAGCTAGAGATTGTAGAACAAGAAATTGTTGGATGAATAAAAGTCATAATCATGTGAGGAATGTCAAGAGAGGTTCATACAACATGCCTAGAAGAAATTATCCTTTCTTTGGTCTAGACAACAACATTATATGTTATAGGTGTAATGAGTTTGGACACAAAGCACAATGGTGTAAGAAAAGTTTGATGAAGCCATCTAGGAACTACATGTTCAAACAAAAGTAAAAGAATTCCTTGAGTAAGGAGAAGAAAAATCCTATACAAGTATGGAGAAGAAAACAAGATCCAAGAAATGAAAAACCAAAATCAATGCATGTTACTCAAAAGATATTACCCACTGCATGAGAACTAGCTTAAAGTCAAGGGGAGATAATCACTGTCTTATTTTTTGCCCCAGGAAGTTAGTACTATTTTATCAGAAAAACATGATGTCTCTTACAAAAGTTGCAGTGTATGGAAGATCTATTTGTGATTTTCTGTGATAATGTATTTCATGATTAGTAATGTGTGGTTCCTTGTATGCAATATGACAATTAGGACAATGGAGGATAAGAATTTCTTGTGATTTGTTGATGCAAGACAATACATCACTGACAGAATATTGTAGACAATGCCTAGATGTGACAATGCTACTCAGTTTACATGTTGATACCAAGTTATATGTTGCATGTCCTTAAATGTCTCAGTTTATTCTTGCTTAAGATATCTTACACCAAGAAGGTGTAGTGGTTTTTATCAAGAAATTATCAGGATCTTTGGAAACCATGATAAATGTTGAATTATATCTTCGAGAACAATATTGCTCTCTATTTTTGGTGGTGTTATGATAGCTATAGATCTTTGCTCCACAATGCTAGTGTGATGTTGAAATAAAAGGTAGAATTTAGATGCCATGGTTTCAAATGAAGAATTTAGTGTTTGTGATGTTCATTATGCTTATGGAACACAGTGATGTCAAGATTGTATTGACAAGTTGTCTCCTCTTCACATTTTGTATACTCTTTTCATGTTGTGGTTGAATTGAATTGAGGTTGAGGTCTTTATCTTTGATCTTCATATGTCAGGAATAAGATTAAATATCATCTTGAGGCTATCAGAGCTATGAACATGTCATGATGGTTCATGATGTTTATGACTAAGATTGTCAGTGGTATGTGATGTGTGATGCCTTTCTATCAGTATGATATCACTATTTGTTCTTGAAAGTCAGTGGCACTGATCTACATCATTTCAGATTGGCAGTGGATTGGTAATGGTGATTATATTTTTTAAGTTGTAGAGATGTCAAAGAAGTAGAAGAGTTCAGTCAAAAGTGTTATGCAGTGAGACTATGAACATATACATGATGGTGTACATGACAACCTGGATGATCTTCATCACAGTTGAAAGTTGGATTTGCAATACTCAGATTTGATGATCAGATCTATGCCTTGATGTTATTTGTCATACTTGTCAGGATGTGAGCTGATGTTGTCATCTTGTTTGTCAACCTGTTTGTGAGCATATTAGTGTATTTCACAGGAGTCTTGTTTGTGAGAAATGCTAAAGAAGCTTGGTATGAATGTAAATATTTTTCATCTTTATGCAGGGGAAGCAGTTGAGTTATCTTGGTGGCAATTTATGCAAATGACAGTGATTGTTGTTGCAGGCATAAATAGTGCAGTGAGTCACAAGTGTGTTTGTGGCATATTTGAAATATGGTTCTTACTTTTTGCAAGTTCTAGTGATGTACATATGACAATAATGAGGTGATTCAAATGAGTTATTTGCTTCTTGGTTGAACAGTATACAATAGTATATACAGTGTGAAGTGTGAAGTTTCAAAAGACAGTGATGATCTGACAATTATCTAATGTTGAATGCATAAATTTTGACAATATCATTATTTTTGTTTGATAGTGCGTCAATCCTTTCTTTATGGATAGTGTAAATGTTTTTAGTATGGTGCAAAGTAACAAAGTGGTTTGACTTTCTGTATTTCTCTTTGCTTGAAGAGAATTGGAGAGCAATGTTCTATGTTGATTTTGTGGTTCTGAACTCATGAGGTGTGTCTTACAGTTAAGTTGTCCAGCTGGTAGAGTATGGTTAGTTCATGCTTGATACTAAGGTATTCTTGCTAGCTCCAAGAATTTGCATTCTTGATTCACAATGAAATTAATTTTTCATTAGCAGCAGTGAAGTTGTACATCTGTCATAGTGTGGTTCTGATTGGGAGAATATAGTGTTTTTGTGAGTACTTAGTAGTTCATTTAAGCATGGTCTTTCTTTGCATCTTGATTATGTTGGTCTTTGAGTATGAGACAATTAATGCATACATCAGTTAATGGCATCATGATTTTATCTGAGGTATCAAAACAGGGTCTGCATAAGGTGACAGTATCACATAGTGATGTATTGTGGTCTTATGTACAATACTCTTGGTGATGCACTCTCAATTCTTATCACAGTACATGTTTTCTATTCATACATTTTTTTCTGCATCAGTGGTAATAGTGGGCTATACTTGATGATATTGAAAAGTGGCTTTGTACTTGTATAGACAACACATACATTATTTGGTTTTGATAGTGAGACAATACACTTGCTTGTGGTGAATGCTTTTGAGGGCAGTTGATGACTTGTGTTTCATACTTGATGCTGCTTGACAGTTGCACAAAGTGGATTATTGTTGGATGATTGTAACCTTGCCTTTGTTATCATCTTGGTTCATGAGTAAGAGATAATAATATCATAACATGTCTACCCTTAATGCATAAGTTTACCAACGATAACTGACTGCAATTGTGAGCAGTTGCTGGAGCATTATTTTTATGACAAGGACAAGTTATTCATTTCATTTATGGACAATATTACTGATATGCTCAAGTATGATCTTCCCTTATTGAGGTCTTTTTGCTTTGATTTCATAGTGTTGGTACCATGTTACCTTGATCAATAATGATACTTCAGTGCCTGTGTAGTTTCATGCCAAGCCTTCACAGTGTCATATGACTTTATTCTCAGTGGTATTTCTACAATCTTATAGGTTAAGACTATTTCTGAGATCAAGTTCATGCAGTACTTTGCTAGGAGTTTGACTTCTATCACATTTTTTGAGTTCTTGGATTACTTGGTTTGAACTGGTTGAATCAACATTGTTTTATTGCTTTGTCACTGTTATTCTAAGGGGGAGCAGATGGTCTTTTTTATTACATGGCTTTAGGGGGAGTTTCAATGCATTATATTCATACCGAGGTTACATTACATGCAAAATTTTAGTGGTTGGCATCTATGCTCATTTTTCATGCTATGGAAGTCCTGTGTTTACTTATGCAATGCTCTATTTTCAGGTTCATTTATTCAGATCTGACAGTGTTTGTTTCCACTGTGATAGCAGTTTGAAATTCTTGGATAAGTATTTGTTGATTTACTACCCCTTTGACATTTGGCATTGTTGTCAAAAGGGGGAGAAGTGCATGTGCTACATGAAGGTGTTATTCTTTTAGTGCTATTGTTTTAGGTTCTTTGACAAGTTTGACATCAATGCCAAAGGGGGAGTTTGTTGACCCCTTTGACATTGGTTTTGGCATTGATGTCAGGTTGAGTGTTCAACTTGGCAAACATTAAGGTGGTACACATTGATATATTATGCATCCTTGGTTTGTTTGATATTATGGGTGACTATAGCGTTGATAAATCTTTGAGGCAACATTACTTTATATGCACATGGTTTTATGTTTCATGGTTTGGTTGATATTATGGGTGATTATAGCGTTGATAAATCTTTGAGGCAACAATACTTTATATGCACATGGTTTTGAGTTTCTCTCTTGGTACATTTGAGGTTTAGACCATGCATTGGTTTTTATCTACATTTCGCCTTTGATACACTTAAGGTTATTTTGAAACTAATGTCAAACATTGACACACTCGTGTTTTGTTTTACAAAGGTAAAATTATTGAGTGGGAATACTGACATAATGAGAGATTCTAGTGAATTTTTTTTTGTGAAGTGTATTGACATTATTATTGTGTTACCCTAAAAGTTATCATTTGGAAAAACAACAAGCATGTTTTTGACAGACGACTTAGGGCTTAGTAAAGCTTGAAGGAAATGGTGGTATGGCAGTTTGAATTCTTACAAAGTAGTTTTTATATCAAAGGGCAGTTAGTTTACATTGTTTTGGAGATGCATCAACTTCATTCAGGCAAAGTTTAAAGTTCACAAAGTGGTAACAAAACCCTAGCTTGGTTTTTATCATTATTACATCTGCATTTTTTATAAATTGGTTTGTTAAGTGATAGTTTTGTTAAGAAAAATAGAGATTCGTTAATGAGGCCTTGTTAAATGAACGAGTATTAAGTTATTTCATTAAACCTATATATAGATTTGGTTAGGGTTTGACAAATGTGAACAGTTTGAGAAGATTTTCATTAAACTCTTATACAAATGTGGTTAGAGTTTGTAATGCTTGTAATACTCACTTACAGTGAATGAGGGTTTTGTTAAGACCTCTTTACCATGATAGTTATTGACCAAAATGAAAATTGCTACAGGCAGTTTGGGACAAACAGTTACCTATATAAACTATTTGATGAAAAGATAAAGAAAAATATAGAAACAATATAAAAGGACAGTCACCTTGTTGAGATAAAGAAGATAGTGTAATTCTCTGCAATATCATTGATATAGAAACATTGTGTTTTGATGCAAAATCTTTCTTGAATTGTTAAAGCACTTCATAGTGCAGGATTGTATGTGCACATTTGTGATGTTGGATTCTTGAGTCTCAAATGGACTGAGACAGTCAAGATCTACTTTGTAATGAGATAGAGTAACCCTCTGTAATTTGTTTATTCATTGTTCAGAAGATGTTGTAAGGTCATGTCAATGAGACAAAGATTGACCTTTTTCCAGTGAGGTAGTTCTGTAACCAGTGAGGTTCTTTTGCCAGTGACGCAGTTGTGTTTGCCAATGAGGCATTCTGTAGCTAGTGACGCAGTTTTGTAGCCAGTGAGGCTTTACCAATGAGGTAGTTTTGATAAGCTAGTGAGGCATTTACGAGTGGTTTTTCATCCCTATGAGAGTTTTCCACTCATGAAAAATACTGTGTTATGACTTATTTGTGGATGCCTTTTGATCTTGTTGTCTTTTATATTTACATTACAGCATTTGAGTTTATATGTTGTTTGAGAATCTAAATTTGGTTATCACATTTGATCATAACCTTGAAACTGAACATTTACTATTTTCAAAGAGATTAAGTAATTGTTTGACATATCAGTAAATTGAAATTGTTTTTAAGACACTAATTCACCCCCCCTCTTAGTGTCTTTCGTACTCCAACAGATAGCAGTATGAATTGCTTCTATCTAGTAGACTTTTGGTAGGTCTACTTCTTTGATCATTGTCCTTGTAACTTCTTGAATAGTCCTATTCTTCCTTTCAACCACTCCATTCTACTGAGGAGTCCTAGGGGCAGATAAATGCCTCTTTATCCCATGATTCTCATAAAACATGTTAAACTCATTAGAAGTAAATTATCCACCACTGTCATGCCTCAAACATTTGATCTTCATATCCATTTCATTTTCAACCATTGCTTTAAAGGCTTTAAACTTGTCTAGGGCTTCTAATTTTTTTTTTAAGAAAAGTGACCCATGTCATTCTAGAGCAATCATCAATAAATAACATAAAATACCTATCACCTTGAAAACTCCTTACACTGGTAGGAGCACAAAGATCTATATGTACCAATTCCAACAGTCTAGTAAATAATTGATCCTTGACTTTGAAGCTTCTTCTTGTTTGCTTTCCAATCTGACATTCCTTACAGACAACATTGACAGGGTTTGTGAACTTTGGTAGATCTCTCACAGCTTAAACTGAACTTATCCTTACCAGGAAATCAAAATTGATGTTCACAATCTTTTATGCAATAGCCAACTCTCACTGATCTGAGTTATAAGGTAATAACTAGCACCACCTTTGAGATGATAAACATTTCCACCTATCCTCTTTCCAGCAACAATTACTATTTCAGAGCTTTTTTTGATCTCACAACCATCATCCTAAAACATAAGATTGTAACCCTTGCTACAGATCTATCCAACACTCAAGAGATTATGCTTTAAACCTTTGACATAAAGAACATCATTAGTGTTATGCTTTCCATCAAAACTAATTGAACCTTTTCCACAAATCTTAGCAGCTTCATCACCACCAAACCTAACCAATCCACCATCATATTTTTCAAGTTTAACAATCTTACTCTTATCACCTGTCATATGATTTGAGCATCCACTATCAATGATCGAGTCATCTTTTTTCTTTTCTGGCATGAAAAGTATACATTACAATGCCTTCAGGGTTAGTGCTTGCTTCCAGACCCTTTTCCTTCACATAGTTTCCAGAGTTAGTAGAAATAGTTTCATCTCTTAGGGCTATGAATAAGCATTCATTATCATTATCATTATCATCCTCATAATCAAATTCATCATTAGATATACTTGCATATTCTTTAACATAGTAACTTTTCTTAACAATCTTACCTCTGTTTTCCCTATTCTAAATTCTCAGAGCTCTATTTGGACACCTTGAAGCATAATGACCTATTTTTCCACAACTAAAACATTTAAAAGGCAACTTACCACTAAACTTTCTAGTAGCCTTTTTCATCCTTCTCACAAAGTTAGCTTCCACTTCAACAAAGTCTTCTAGATCTGATTCCCCAGTCTTCTCTGATTTCCTAGCCTTAAAAGTAGTCTCATCCTTTGTAGTTCCACTAGTTGTGCCAAACTCTCTTATTTCAAAAGTAGTTAGGGTGCCAAGCAACTGATCTTTGCTAAACTGATTCAAATTTTGTAATTCTTCAATGGCAAAACTCTTATGACTATAATCTTTAGGAAGAGTTCTAAGTACCTTCAGTATCACTTCTTTTTCATCTATACTTCCGCCAAGTCCTTTGATGCCATTGACAACTTCATCCATCTTTTGTAAGTAGCTTGTAATGTTTTCAACTTTAGACATTTGCATGGTCTCAAAAGTGAGCTTCAAATTCTGCATTTTAGCTTGTTTGACTTTATCATCTCCTTCATAAGCACTTTCTAACTTTTTCCAAATCGCATTAGCAGTCTTCAAATTCACAACTTTCACCAAATCATAATTAGTAAGTCCACTTAAGAGAGCATGTTTTGCCTTACCATCTATTTTAGTAGCTTTGATATCATCTTCAGTACTTATACCATTTCGAGGTACAATGTAATTAGAATTGATTGATTTCCAAACCTCATAACCACGAGCAATTAGAAAGGCTTCCATCCTTACCTTCCAGAGTGCACAGTCTAATCCATCAAACAAGGGAATCTATTTCTTGTGCACTATCCCGGATCTACCTCAAGCTATTAAGCTTTCTTCAAAGGAACCTTGCTCTAATACCAATTGTTGAATGCACAAGACAACTGAGAGGGGGGGTGAATCAGTTGTAACAAAACTTCAAACCCTTACAAACATTCAGAGCCACATTAACCTTTAAGTATGCTATGATGTTTAAGTATGAAAAGCAAATAATTGAAATTAAATCATAACAACACCACACACAAGAGAACACCAACTTTTTACATGGAAAATCCTAAAAGGGAAAAACCATGGTGAGGATTAGCTCACAATATAATGTAGTAGCAATATCAAATTACAAAGGCTCACTGCCCAAAAGAGAGAATACTCACTATAGGTGAACTCACTGTCCAAGTGGACTCACTACCCACTGAGAAAGAAACAAAGAAGAGAAGAATGGCTCACTTCTAGACTTTGAACTAATATAGTTGCATCTAACCTATGCACATGGAGTTTAGTTCCAATGAAGCTTAATATCCATCACAACACAAACAACATCTTCGCAACATCACTGAAAATAGTAGACACCTTTTGCTCACTGCATCTAGTAGCCTAACACATGAAAGCTCTCACTGTCTTGATCAAATTCACATCACAAACATCATATCCCTCGTACACACCTATATCCATGTCTCCTTGACACTTATTTATACAATCACCAATCATGAAAACATTCTCCAAGGTCGGTAACACAACCTAACCCATAGAATTCAAATTAGGTCTAGACCTAAAAATTCTCGTGGAGGAAGGGAACAAATGAAAACCACATCACACTTTAGCATGGACCTAAATCCACTCTTACATGCTTCATCATGCTTTCACTTTCACCAAAGCACAACCGCAAATAGTGTAAACAACCAAGTCGATCATCCTTATGTTAACACCATGAACTTTTAAATGCATGCTTCCTCAAAATCACACAACAACATGCAGACCATGTACCAAGATTGAACATGATCTAGAAACATCCACAAGAACCTAAAAACCAACAAATTCCTTTACAACATCTTTCACCTGAAGAAACTTCACACCGAAGTACTTAACCAGCTATATCATGCTCTATCATCATTTGCTATTTAAGAAATGTACTTGTCGAGCACCAAACCACGGACCACTTGAGCTGAAGGAAGATATAGACTTTATAAGCACACATCCAAAACTGCAACACTTGAAACCATTTTGTGGAGAAATATGGAGCAAAATACTTTCTCCCAGACACACTACAAACACTATCAACCACTATTCTCAAATTGGTGAACACAACTTCCACTACACAACAATCCAGAGCACCAAATTTGGGATTTAGCATCTTCAAAAACTTCTAAACAACATATCCAAACTGCATACTCAGATATCCAACACAAAAGAGATGTGGAGCAAGAACTCGAACAACACTTTGAAAGCCAAAAGACTTCTTCAACACACTGTTTCCATAATTAATCAAATTTTCTCAAAAGCACTTGGAAACCCAACAACAGAAGCATATTCTCAACATCTTTAGCACCTCCTCAAAGCAATTGAATCAATTTAACACAACAACTCAGTTAAACAACAACAACCTCATCAAAAGACACAGTTGACACCAATGACAACACAAGCTTATTGACATCAATGACAACACCGATTAGCACATACTTGCAACAATGTCCCATGTCATATACTCCACATTTCACTCATTGGTCAATACCTGTAATTTCTGGCACACTCAATGCAAATGTTATGCGCATCTACCCAAAACATAACAATAGCCAAAGTAATGATGGAAATTACATAAGTACATATTAATCATTTAAAATATGTACACATTTCAATTAAATCAAGTATTCTATTTTAAATGAAAATTGTGAAGCTGAAACACCAATAATATAACAATTCAAAACATTACCTAATCAAAAACTCCTTGATGGTCAAACAAAACATCTCATAAGCATCCAGACTACACCATTAGAACACCTTGATGGCAACAACCTCATTGGTAAAATCGATGCAACAATGCCAAATCACAAGAAAACACAAAACACTATAGAAATAATCAATAACATATCTCATAATGATCTAATATCAGGATCAACACACCAAAAATCATCTATCGCACAAGATGAAAAGGGTCAACATAGATGGGAATTACATAGATGACTTGCTTATTATAAGAAAATTGTGTCAATTATTAAAGATGTTAACATATGTAACTTTTTCTTCATCATTTGGACCGGCTATATTCTAGGATCAATTACAAATATTCCAAAGCAAAGTATGCACATGATTTACATAAGAAATGTAATATGATCATTTTAAATTAGTTGTTATATCAATTAAAGATTGGTATTAATCAAACCCAAAAATCACCATGAGAAAAGAAAGACCAATTCTAGTTTCCAATAAACATAATGATACTTAGATCAAATAATACCTATATAATAGGTTTTACATCTAGATTTATGTAGGATTCTATATGAACCACTAAAAAATAGCATTAAAATTATATAAAGGTATAATTAATTATGGTCTTTACTTTTCTTGCATCAAGAATAAAATTTATTTGATTTTTTGTGTTATTGACAATGTTGGTGATCCTATTGATAAGACATATACTTCAAGCTATATCTTCAAACTATGATGCAGGTGCTATCACATAGATGGATTAATGCTTAAACAATTACCATCTATAGCCCTTTAATCAAAAGGTTGACTACAAAAGAATCAATGTGGCATAGGAGATTATCAGAAGAGTTTCATCTGGGTACTAGTGAAAGTCCCACTTTATTATATGATAACCAAAGCAATTTACTCATACCAAAGACTACTATTTCCAAAAATAAATAACATTTGAAATTCATGGGCACTTTATTCAAGGAAAAATCTTTCTATCATAAAATTACTCTCCAGTTCTGCAAGACTAATTATTAGATGGAAAATATACTATGATCAAGAGGACCTAGTCTAGGCTCTCAGTAATCACAAAAGAAATCTTATATGCAATATAGCATCAAACCTCTTTGTAGTACCAAATTCTCCAAATTCAAATCAGTGTTTAGTCGTAAGGAGTTGTCATTGAGAGGGAGTGTGCATGACAATGGTACCTTGGGATGTAAGACCTATCAAGCATAACATAAGACGTCTAGGCATTATATATAACCCCTTTAGATGTAAGACCTAAAAGTCATAAAATAAGACTCTATGCATACATAAGGCCTCTAGGCATAATATGTAAGTCCTTTGGGCATATCGTAAATTCTTCTTTGTAAATCTTTCACTTGTAAAAGCATTGTACTATATAAGAGCTATGGTCACTATGTAATGAACCTAGGGAAGGCTGGCTTGAGGAGTTCTGGGCTCTAATAAAAAATATTATAAGACCTCATTTAAGCATCATGTTTTAAGACATTGGGATTATAAATTGTGACAAGATGACTTTCATGTAGTCTAGAATACATGATCTTCATTTTGGCATATATTTGTGTCCTTGTTTATCAATATCAAAGAAGACCTATGTTATTGGGGTACTTCATTTTTTATTTTATAGAAATTGACAAGTGATGCCCCCTATTAACATTAACAGGGAGTGTTAGAACATAATGTTATTAGGGGTCAATACCCTTTTAACATTTATATATTGTTCTAATATAACGTTTTAAAAACTTATGTTTATTATTTGTTTTATAAAGCATATACCATTTAATAATTGATAATCTAATAACTATTAGGTTATTAATTATTTACAAATGGTTTCTTTGAATAGGTGTGACTAATACCCTTCCAGGTATTTTTCCACCCCTTCTATATTTAAGGAGGTTCTATCTCATTAAGAGGGAAGTGAATTTGGAGATTTATAGTGAATTCTATCATCATGCACATGAAATATTATTTTTCATGTGGAAGTAAGTAGAGGAGTGTCCCTAGTTCAGTCTATTTTTAATAGACTATTTTTTGTAAGTGTTTTATACTAAAATAATGCTTTATGGGGTTTTTTACTCAAAAGGGTTTCCCAATGTATATTTTGTGTAATGTGTCAAATCTATACTTGTATAATTCACATTTTATTTATTTTACATTTTGTTTATAATGATTAGTATCTTAAGATCCTAATTTCTAATAGCAAAAACTATAAAGTTGGCATACAAGTCGATCACAAAGATCTAATCAACAAACATCCACATGCACTAATAATAAAATCTTAAGCAACACAATACACAAGTAGATGTTCTAATGTGTAATTAATAGGTATTCTAACAACTGCAAATAACATGCAATAACTCCATTATGTGCACAAGTGGGCGTAATAACATATGAGATTGAATCAAGAATCAAGAACTATGATAATCTCTTTTGACACAAACAAGCATCAACAATTGTAAGACAAATCCACAATCATCCTTAAATCAACAAATCATGTACTCAAGGAATTAAAAATATTTGATCCTCAAAAATCAAATAAACTAAAAAAATTATCAATAAAAACTCAAAATCTAATCTCTAATATTCCCCCTATCAAATGAGAGTGGAGAAATGTTGCATAGAACTCCCCTTGAAATGGAAGCACATAAAATCAACAAATTTATATAGATATATGCACAAATTAATGGGGAGAGTGTGTAAGTTGTCCTTTTAATTTTTCAACATATAACTTAAGTGCATAAAATGTGAGCCTAATATACCCTACCAAATCAACAAAAGGTAAATATCTCAATCTCCATAGCCCCAAATAATTTGATCATATCAATAAGGACCAAAATTATCATGAGTTGTAAATCCAACATCCTCAATACAAAAATAATCACATTTCTCAACAAACATCTAACAATGTTCACAAAGAAGATCATCATCATCTGTATCCCAATTAGACTAGAAAATCTCAGGAACTAAAAGAACATCATCAAACAAGTAGTCGAAATATAATCATCCTTTGTGGGAATCAAGTAAAACTCTACAATACTCTCACTAGGTGGTCACTTATCAAACATACCAAGAGACATCTCAAAAACATCAACATCAAGGCTAGACAACTTAGGTTTAACAATATCTACAAGACTGAGCTCATCATCATTAAAAGAATTAGGTTTGACATCAACATCACCATCATAAGTAGACAAATTATCATTATTAATAGTAAATTAAACTCTCATATAAGATTTGGCTAATAGATGAACCTTAGATCTCCATCTGGAGTGATCTATTGAACCAACATACACATGCCTTATAGACTCTATAGGTTTATCCCATTGAACATTGTTTAACATAAAGAGTATTTTGACCACAAGATATACAAGGATGGAGGTTAAAGAAATTGTTAGAGGTATGACCTTGATGTCAGCAATGAAAACAAATTTGGACATTAATGTATTTAATAAAAGTTTCTTTTGGCTATTTGACAACTCAAATTTTTTGACTTCAAAAGAATGATCAATAGGTGAAGACTCAGCATGACATTTATTCACAAGGCCTCTTGATACAAATCTAATGGGTTTGGAGTACTCTAGCATGTGAAAATTGACAACAACTTTAAATCATAGAACATGACATTTATTAGGATTCATTTTCCCCCAAACTCACACAACAGGTGTAGACATGAAAATAGGAGCATGGACATGTTTTGATAGTTTTTGAACTACCTCAAGTTTACAAATAACAAATTTCACAATTTTTGTTTCGACATTAGGCATAATTTGGTTTGGGGCACTAGTAGATGGTACAACAAGTTTGAGAAGTTAAACAACTTGCTTTAGTATAGGTGCTTGAGAGTTGATTTTATCTTGTAATTGATCTACCTCTAGTCAAAGCAAAATGTACCAGTACAAAACAACATAAAGATAGGTTGAAACTACCTCCAACATTTGGCTATATGATTAGCTTCTTTTGAGTTGTAAATTTTAATGCATAAAGATATTATCCCATTTTCATAGAAAGTAGAGCCCAATGATTTTTTTAGTGGTAAATATTCACCAAAGAGTGAATAGTTGAAATTGGAGCTTTAATTTTGGTGCAATCATGGATGGAGGGTCCAAAGAATGAATTGTCCAAACCATGCAGCTAGAGCAAACACAATGAAAAAAAATCAAACATAGAATGCAATGGAAGATTCAAATACTCAATATATCAGATAATCAAATGCTTATATGCTGGCAACATGCGGGCTACAATCCAAGGGCTCACAGGCTTCCTTTCTGGGTTACAACAGATATGCAAGATATGGCATTGAAGTGCCTTCTAGAAAGAATCTATCTTCTAAAACTATCAAATCATATTATCTAAAACTACTTAACTAGAGAACTAACCTCCTAATGCATTTAAGAGATCTATATATATCATCTTCAAGATTATAGAAACCTCCACGTCGGCCACAAGAGGTTACAAACTCCAATGAATGATGAAATGTGTAGAAACATGTAGGTCAGCCTACAACACATGGTATCACTCCACAAATGATGGAAATTTGGTGCGAACCTCAAGGAAGGTCTATCTAGTCCTTATGTGTCATGTATGATGTTCTATTAGACTTCACAAGTCATGGAAGTGCTCCACAAACCTTCTCCTCTCAACTAACTATATGAAAGCTCTACTTTGTGAAAGCTGATGATCTTCTGATAGCGATAACTTTTTGTAGACAAATACAAATCTCCTAAAACCTAAATATGATGTAGCTAACATGTCATAGAAAATAATTCCTGCTCTGCCAGCTCTGATGGGAAGATGTGGTAAAATGCGGTAGAAAATGTTGAATTGTAAATTACTAAACTGCAACTGAAATGAGAGAAAAGAAAAGAATGCAAATATTTTGGGTTGATGCAAGATTGCTCTGCAACCTAGGATGCTCCTACATTAGACACTCAGGTTTGTTAAAAAAGTGAGTCCCTCACTTTGCTGGGGCTATAGGAAAACCAAGGCAGTCTACCTCAGCCTGAGAAATCCATGATGAATCTTCTTCCCGTCTTCCTTTCCATTTTACCAAATACTCTTTATATTGCTTGCCTCTAGTATTGCGTCCAATTTTGCTATCCAAAATCTGCTCTATCTCCCTGGTTGTTGTTGTGGTAACTAATTCTTCAAACCTTCTTTAATGTTGTCACTTGAATCTCCTTCATGATATTGATATAGGTTTGCAATGTTGAAAATAGGTGATATTCCAAATGTCTCTGGTAACTCAACTTCATATGCATTCCCTAAATCAAACTTCTTAAGAATCTTACGTGGTCCAAACTTCTTCATCTTTAGCTTGTATGTCCCCACTGGAAATCTCTCCTTTCTTAGATATACCATTACTTCATCTCCAACTAAAAATTCTTTGTGTCTTCTCTTCTCATTTGCTTGCTTCTTATACTTACTATTCATCTCCTCCAAATGCTTCCTAACCTGATCATGTAGTGTCTCCATGTATCCTACAAATTCTTCTACCTCTACACTTCTCTTGTTCTCCATACTCATGTCTCTTAGCTCTGTTACCCCTCTAGGTTTTACTCCCATCACAATTTCAAATGGTGTCTTCCCTATGCTTCTATCACTGAATTATTGTATGCAAACTCTGCTTGCAGCAGAATTAGATCCTAATTTCTTTCTTTGTCTCTTACTAAACATCTCAACAAGTTGCCCAAACTCCTATTTACCACTTTTGTTTGTCCATCTGTCTGTGGGTGAAATACTAAACTGAACTTTAGGTCTATTTTCATCTTCTTCCACAATGTCCTTCAAAAATATCCAATGAATCTTGTATCCCTATCTGAAACTATACTCTTAGGTAATCCATGCAATCTCACAATCTCCTTGAAAAATAGGTCTGCAACATGCACAGCATCATTCGTCTTCTTACAAGGAATCAAATGTGACATCTTTGAAAATCTATCCACTACTACAAATAATATCCCCTCCGTGTTCTTGGCAAACCTAATATGAAATCCATGATTATATCTTTCCAAGGTCTCTCTGGTACTATCAAAGATATGTACAAACTAGTATTCTAACTACTTCCTTTTGCAACTTGACATATTTTGCAACTCTGAACAAATTTCCTTACATCCTTATATATTTGAGGCCAAAATTAATGTTCACTTAGCAAAGCCACTATCTTGTCAATCCCAAAATGTCTTGCCAATCCACCACTATGTTTCTCCTTGATCAAATTATCTCTCATTGAAATCCTAGGTATACACAGCTGATTTCCTTTGAACAACATATCCTCCTAAATAAAATAATCCATACACTTACTTCTATTTGTCACAATAGGTTCCTTACATGCTTTCCATGCTTCTGCAAAATCAAGATCCTCTTCATACATATGCTTAAGTTCTTCAAATCCCAATACTTCTATCCTCATCTCTGTTAATAAATTCCTTTGTCTGCTCAATGCATCTACAACTTTGTTTGACTTCCCACTCCTATGCTTCAATACAAATGTGTAACTCTACATGAACTCTACCCATCTCATATGTCTTTGATTCAACTTTCCTTGACTCTTCAAATACTACAAAGCTTGATGATTAGTGTACAACACAAACTCCTTAGGCAACAAGTAATGTCTCCACTTCTTCAAAGGTTGAATTATGGCATAGAACTCCTAATCATAAACTGATTATCTTCTCCTTGCATCATTCAAATTCTCATTGAAATATGCTACTGGTCTTCCTTCTTGACTTAACATTGCTCCTATTGCATTTCCATTGGCATCATAATCAACTTGAAATACTTTATCTAAATCTAGTAATGCTAACACTGGTTGCTCTGTCACCTTCTGCTTCAACAATTCAAAAATCTTATCTGCTCCTGATGTCCACTTGAAATCCTCTCTATCATAGGTGTGCATACTATACTAAAATCTTTGATGAACTTCTGGTAGAAACTTACTAGTCCATGAAATGATCTTACCTCTCCAATGTTCACAGGTGTTGGCCACTCAAAAATTGCTCTAACTTTCTCAGGGTCCATCTTCAATCCTTCCATAGAAATCACAAATCCTAAATGTACCAATCCTTCCTTCATGAAACTACATTTCTTTATGTTTATCAACAATTTCTCTTCTCTCAGCCTCTGCAATACTTGTCTAATATGCCACAAATGTTCTTTTTTTGTCTTACTAAAAATCAAAATATCATCCAAGTATACAATAACAAACTTACCCAAGAATTTCTTCAAAACCTCATTCATCAACCTCATGAAAGTACTTAGTGCATTATTCAATCCAAAAATACAATCCCTCATTTGTCTTAAATGTAGTCTTCCACTCATCTCCTTCTCTGATTCTGATCTAATGGTATCCACTCTTCAAATCTATGTTTGTGAAATATTTTGTTTGACTCAAACAATCCATGATATCATCCATCCTTGGTAATGGATATCTATACTTAACTATGATCTTTTTGATTTCTCTAGAGTCTGTACACATCCTCCATCCTCCTTCTTAGGTGCTAGTACTGTAAGTACCACACATGGGCTTAAACCTTCTCTGATCAATCCTTTCCTCAATAGCTCATGTATCTGTCTATTTAGCTCCACATTTTCTACTGGTGTCATCTGGTGTGCTGCTTTGTTAGGCAAACTTGCTCCTGGTATAAGGTCCATATGATGATTGATACTCCAAATTGGTGGCAATCCTTTAGGCACATTATCTAATATGATATCTTGGTATTCTATCAACAATTCAGTTATTTCTTCTGGATGTGGTTCTTCTTCTTTTCTGATAATAGTCTTTGCACTTAGGGCTTCTCACTTCTTTGGAATCAAAGCAAAACACATATTCTCATGTCTTAATCCATCCAAAAGTTTCCTTCCATCAACCAAACAGATTCTATCATTCCCACATATTTCACTTTTAGGCACATCTTCCAAAGGTATCAAGATATGTTTCTTCCCATTAGATGTTATAGTATAAGTATTCTTTCTTCCATCATGTATAGTGTTTCTATCATACTACTATGGTATCCCCAACAATATATGACATACATCCATCAACATAATATCACACAATACCTCATCAACATAAGATCCTATATGAAATTTCACCAAACATTGTTCACTCACCAGTACCTTGTGTTCATCTTGAATCCATGCTATCTTGTAGGGCTTAGGGTGTTTTAATCTCTCCAGGTTCAGCTTTGTCACCATCTCCTCTGAAACTAAATTATCAGTACTACCACTATCAATGATAACTTTACAATATTTACCTCCCAATTTGCATCTTGTTTGAAACAAACTTTTCCTTTGAGGTGGTTCCTCAATTGTCTCTTCTTGAAATAATGCTCTCCTCGTGACTAATGGTTCTCCTTTCTTTGGCTTTCCAATTGAACTAGGTGATCCAATAGGTTTTTCCTCTACATAAGCTTCTCTTGTACCATTTTATGTCCTATTGCTTGTACTTCCTTGATCACATTCAAATGCTCTATGTCCTTCACCTCCACACTTAAAAAATGTTTCTCTGAATGATCTCTTGTCAAACCCTCTTTCATCCCTCCTATATCCTTCATTGCGGTAAGAATTATGATTCCCTCTGTTGTTGCAGTAGAAACTCCTATCATCCCTCCGGTATGAATTGTTATCTCTATCTTCCTTCTTGTATGGGCTACTTTCCTTGTTTTGCTCTGCATAAGGTCTTTCTCTTCTAGAATATGTTCTACCTTTCTGCCTTTGCTCATGCTTCTTATTCAACTTGTCTTCAACTTTCAATGCAAACTGATATGCTTCTTCTACTGTTGTCATCCTCACCAAACTTAGTTCTTCTTGAATGTTCAGCTGCAATCCATTTATGTACCTTTCCACTTTCTCCTTGCTAGCTTCACTATGTCCAAACCTTATGATCATCTTCTAAAATTCTTTAGTGTACTCCTTCATAGATTTCTCCTTTTGCCTTAGGTTTTGTAATCTCTTCAACAATTCCAACTTATAGTCAGTAGGTATGAACCGATTCTTCAATTTTGTCAACATCCTATCCCATTTGATGATCTTCTATTTTCCTCTCGTATTTCTATCCAATTGAACTTCCTTCCACTAAATAGCAACATGTCCTTTCAATTTTATTTTTGTATATCTCACTCTCTCCAGATCTTCAATTTCTTCATATTCAAAGTATTTCTCTAGGTCATTTATCTAGTTAATCAATTCTTTAGAATTCAAATTTCCAATATAGTTTGGTACTTCCATTCTAGGTCTCTTTCCCATCTTAGAAATAGCTTTCATCATTTTTACCTGATCTAGTTCTTCTTCTTCTAGGGCTTCTTCATTTCGGTCAGCAGTTTGAAATTCATCATCATCAGTTTCATCTTCACGTCTAGGGTTTAGTCCTCTTCTTCTATCTTCTTCTACAACATCCAATCTAACCTTCATTCTCCTTATCATCTCTATCATTTCTTCCATTCTTCCAGCAACATTGGTCATAGTAGGAATCCTACTTGGTGGCATCTCTTCCTAGGATCCAGTGCAACTGCCTCAATTTAGTGATCTGACTATAGGGCTACAACTGCCTCATAATCGATGCTCTTTTGTCAAACACAAGTAGATTGCCTCAGGTTAGTGCTCTATTCACCACATGATCTTATGGAATGCCTTCACTTCCCAAAGGACTCAAAACTTCTCTTTGATACCACTTGGTGCAGTAATGGATGGAGGGTCCAAAGAATGAATTGTCCAAACCATGTAGCTAGAATAAACACAATGGAAATAACTCAAACATAGAATGCAATGGAAGATTCAAATACTCAATATATTAGATAATCAAATGTTTATATGCTGGAAACATGCGGGCTACAATCCAAGGGCTCATAGGCCTACTTTTCAAGTTACAAAAGATATGAAAGATATGGCAGTGAAGTGTCTTCTGGAAAGAATTTATCTTCTAAAACTATCAAATCATATCATCTAAAATAATTAACTACAGAACTGACCTCCTAATGCATCTAATAGATCTATATATATCATCTTCAAGCTCATAGAACCTCTACATTGGTCACAAGAGGTTACAAACTCTAATGAATGATGAAATGTGTAGAAACATGTAGGTCAACCTACAACACATGGTATCTCTCCGCAAATGAATGAAATTTGGTGCAGACCTCAAGGAAGGTCTATCTAGTCCTTATGTTTTGTGTATGATGTTCCATTAGGCTTCGTAAGTCACGAAAGTGCTCCGTAAAACTTCTCCTCTCAACTAGCTATATGAAAGCTCTGCTCTGTGAAAGCTGATGATCTTCTGATAGCGATAACTTTTTGTAGACAAATCCAAATCTCTTGAAATTTGAATATGATGTAGCTGACATGTCATAGAAGTTAATTCCTGCTTCACAAGCTCTAATGGGAAGATGTGGTAAAATACGGTAGAAAATGTTGAACTATAAATTAGTGAACTGCAACTAAAATGAAAGAAAAGAAAAGAATGCAAATATTTTTGGTTGATGCAAGATTGCTCTGCAACCTGGGATGCTCCTGCATCAAATTTTTTGTGAATAGTACCAGTTTTAAGGTGACTTAAATTGTCACATTTTTATAAAATTTTAGTTTAGTGCTAGAGTTAAATCACCTAAGCATTTATTTTATTAAACTTTTAAATTCAACTATTTTGCCACAATATTAATGCATGATTAGATCTAATTCGCCTAAAGTTTATAAGAGACATTACAAATCTAAATTGATTTGTCATTAATATTACATAATTCTTGTTTATTTTAGGGCCCTATTGCTAGTATTTATTTCCCATCATTGATTTTGTCTCTAATTTTGATGCAGGAGCATCCCAGGGTACAGAGCAATCTTGCATCAACCAAAAATATTTGCATTCTTTCTTTCTTGTATTTTCAGTTCAGTTCAATCATTTGTCGTTTCAACATTTTGTACTGTATTTCACCACATCTTCATATCAGAGCTCACGGAGTAGGACTTAGCATCTACATAATGTCATCTACATCATATTCAAATTTTAGATCATTTAGATTTGTCTGCTAAAAGTTATTGCTATCAGAAGATCATTAACTTTTACAAAATAGGGCATTCAGACAATCAGTTGAAGGAGAAGGATTGGGGAGCACTTCTGTGACTTGTAGAGCTAAATGAAACATCGTACACGATACATATGGATTAGATAAACCTTCCTTGAGGTCCGCATCAATTTTCATTCAATTGCGGAGCATTACCAGATGTTGTAGGCTGACCTACCTTGTTTCTACATGCTACATCTTTCATTGGAGTTTGTAACCTCTTATAGCCGACACGGAGGATTCTATGAGCTTGGAGATGATATATATAGATCTCTTGGATGCATTAGGAAGTCAATGGTTTTAGAATGTGATTTAGAGTTTGATTTCCTTTCCAAAAGGCACTACAATGCCATATCTTGTTTATCTGTTGTAATCCAGAAAGTAGGCATGTCAACCCTTTGATTGTAGCCCGCATGTTTCCAACATATGAGCATTGTAATTCTTTGATATTAAGAATATATTAATCTTCCATTGCATTCTATGATTGTTTTGTTTTTGTTGTGTTTACTCTAGCTGCATGGTTTGGACAGTTCATTTTGTGAACCCTCTAGCCATGATTGCACCAAGTGGTATCAAAGCGAAGTTTTGAATCCTTTGGGAAGTGAAGGCATTCCATAAGATCTTGTTGTGAAAAGATTACCGACCTAAGGTAGTCTACTTGTGTTTGTCAATAGAGTGTCGATTGTGAGGCAGTTGCTACCTTGTAGTCAGATCACCGAATTGAGGCAGTTGCACCAGATCCTGGGAAGAGATGCCATCGAGGAGGATGCCTGCTATGGCCAATGTTGCTAGAAGAATGGAAGAAATGATTGAGATGATGAGGACAATGAAAGTTCAATTGGATGCTATAGAAGAAGATAGAAGAAGAGGACTAATTCCTAGACATGATGCTGAAAGTGATGATGAAGAATTTCAATCTATTGATCAAAATGAAGAAGCCCTAGAAGAAGAAGAATCTGATCAGGCAAAGATGTTGAAAGCCATTTCTAAGATTGGTAATAGACCTAGAGTAGATGTATCAAACTACACTAGAAATTTGAATTTGGAGGAATTGATTGATTGGATAAATGACTTGAAGGAATACTTTGAATATGAGGAAATTGAAGATCTGGAGAGAGTGAGATTTGCAAAGACTAAGTTGAAAAGACATGCTGCTATTTGGTGGAAAGAAGTTCAATTGGATAGGAATAGGAAAGGAAAAGAAAAGATCATAAAATGGGATAGGATGCTGACAAAGTTGAATCAGTTCATACCTACTGACTATGAGTTGGAATTGTTGAAAAGATTGCAGAACCTAAGGCAAAGGGAGAAATCTGTGGAGTATACTGAAGAATTTGATAAGATGATCATAAGGACTGGACATAGTGAAGCAAGCAAGGAGAAAGTGGCAAGATATATAAATGTATTGAGGATGAACATTCAAGAAGAACTCAATTTGGTGAGAATGACAACAATAGAAGAGGCATACCAGTTTGCATAGAAAGTTGAAGACAAGTTGAATAAGAAGCATGAGCAGAGACAGAGAGATAGAGGAGGTAAATTTCAAAGAGGCAGAACATATTCCAGAGGAGAAAGACCTTATGCGGAGAAGAACAAAGAAAGTAGCCCATACCGGAAGGAAGAAAAGGACAATAATTCATACTACAGAGGGAGAGATGATAGAAATTTCTACAACAAAGGACATAGGAGAGATGAAAGAGGGTTTAATAAGAGATCATTCAGAGGAACTTGTTTTAAGTGTGGGGGTGAAGGACACAAAGAATTTGAATGTCATCAAAGAAGTACAAGCAAGAAGACATAGAATAGTGCAAGAGTAGCTTATGCAGAGGAAGAACCTGTTGGATCACTTAATTCAGTTGGAAAATCAGAGAAAGGAGAATCGTCAGTCATGAGGATAGCACTATTTCAAGTAGAGACAACTGATGAACCACCACAGAGAAAAAGTTTGTTCCAGACCAGATGCAAATTAGGAGGTAAATGTTGTAAGGTTATAATTGATAGTGGTAGTACTGATAATTTGGTTTCAGAAGAGATGGTGACTAAGCTAAACTTGGAGAGATTGAAACACCCTAAGCCCTACAAGATAGCATGGATTTCAGGATGAACACAAAGTATTGGTGAGTGAACAATGTTTGGTGAAATTTCATATAGGATCTTATAATGATGAAGTATTGTGTGATATTATGTCAATGGATGTATGTCATATATTGTTGGGTAGACCAAGGTATTATGATAGAAAAGCTATACATGATGGGAGAAAGAATAGTTATACTATAACATCAAATGGGAGGAGACATATTTTGATACCTTTGGAAGATGAACCTAAAAGTAAAGTATGTGGGAGCACTAGAATCTGTTTGGTTGATGGAAGGAAATTTTTGGATGGATTGAAACATGAGAATATGTGTTTTTCTTTGATTCCTAAGAAGTACGAAACCCTAAGTATAGAGATTGTTACCGGAAAAGAAGAGGAACCACTGCCAGAGGAGATAACTGAATTATTGACAGAGTATGAAGGTATCATATCTAATAATATACCTAAAGGATTGCCACCAATCGAGAGTATCAGTCATCATATGGACCTTATACTTGGAGCTAGTTTGCCTAACAAAGTAGCACACCGAATGACAGCAACAAAGAATGCAGAGCTGAATAGACAGATACATGAGTTGTTGAGGAAAGGATTGATCAGAGAAAGTTTAAGCCCATGTGTGGTACTTGCAGTACTAGCACCAAAGAAACATGGAGAATGGAGAATGTGTACAGACGCTAGAGTAATCAATAAGATCACTATTAAGTATAGATTTCCATTTCCAAGGATGGATGACATCATGGACTATTTGAGTGAAGCAAAGTATTTCACAAAGATAGAATTAAAGAGTGGATACCATTAGATCAGGATCAGAGAAGGAGATGAGTGGAAGACTGCATTCAAGACAAATGAGGGGCTGTATGAATGGTTAGTGCTGCCTTTTGGACTGACTAATGCATCGAGTACTTTCATAAGGTTGATGAATGAGGTTTTGAAGAAATTCTTGGGTAAGTTTGTTATTGTATACTTGGATGATATTCTAATTTTTAGTAAGACAAAAAAAGAACATTTGTGGCATATTAGACAAGTATTGCAAAGGCTGAGAAGAGAAATTGTTGATAAACATAAAGACATGTAGTTTCATGAAGGAAGAATTGGTACATTTAGGATTTGTGATTTCTATGGAAGGATTGAAGATTGACCCTAAGAAAGTTAGAGCAATTTTTGAGTGGCCAACTCCTGTGAACATTGGAGAGGTAAGATCATTTCATGGATTAGCAAGTTTCTAGTACCGAAAGTTCATGAGAAATTTTAGTTCAGTATGCACACCAATGACAAAGACAATGAGAGGTGACATAAAGGACATTAAGTGGACATTGGGAGCAAATAAAAGTTTTGAATTATTGAAGCAAAAAGTGACATAGAAACCAGTGTTAGCATTACCATATTTCAACAAAGTATTTCAAGTGGATTGTGATGCCAGTGGGAATGCAATAGGAGCAGTATTAAGTCAAGAATGAAGACCAGTAGCATATTTCAGTGAGAAGTTGAATGATGCAAGGAGAAGATATTCAGTTTATGTCCAGGAGTTCTATGCCATAATTCAAGCTTTGAAGAAGTGGAGACATTATTTGTTTCCTAAGGAATTTGTGTTGTACACTGATCATCAAGCTTTGTAGTATTTGAACAATTAAGGAAAGTTGAATCAAAGACATATGAGATGGGTAGAGTAAATGTAGAGTTACAAATTTGTATTGAAGCATAGGAGTGGGAAGTCAAATAAAGTTGCAGATGGCTTAAGCAGAAGAAGAAATTTTCTGACAGAGATGCGAGTAAAAGTATTAGGTTTTAAGGAACTAAAGCACATGAATGAAGAGGATCTTGATTTTGCAAAACCATGGAGAGCATGTAAGGAACCTGTTGTGACAAATAGAACTAAGTGGTTAGACTATTTCATTCAGGAGGATATGTTGTTCAAAGGACATCAATTGTGTATACCTTAGAGTTCAATGAGATAATTTGATCAAGGAGAAACATAGTGGTGGATTGGCAGGACATTTTGGAATTGATAAGATAGTTGCTTTGGTAAGTGAACATTACTTTTGGCCTAAAATATATAGGGATGTAAGGAAATTTGTTCAGAGTTATAGAGTTTGTCAAGTTGAAAAAGGGAGTAGTCAGAATACTGGTTTGTACAAATCTTTGATAATACCGGAGAGACCTTGGGAATACATAAGCGTGGATTTCATATTAGGATTTCCAAGAACACAGAGGGGACTTGATTCTATATCTGTAGTGGTGGACAGATTTTCAAAGATGTCACATTTCATTCCTTGTAAGAAGACAAATGATGTAGTGCATATTGTTGACCTATTTTTCAAGGAGATTGTGAGATTGAATGGATTACCTAAGAGTATAGTTTCAGACAGGGATACAAGATTCATTGGATACTTTTGGAGGACATTGTGGAAGAAGATGAAGATAGACCTAAAGTTTAGTTCAACATTTCACCCATAGATTGATGGACAAACAGAAGTGGTAAATAGGAGTTTGGGTAACTTGTTGAGGTGTTTAGTAGGAGATAAGGTAGGAAATTGGGATCTAATTCTACCGCAAGCAGAGTTCACATACAATAATTTAGTGAATAGGAGTACAAGGAAGACACCATTTGAAGTTGTGATAGGAATAAAACCTAGAGGAGTAGCAGAGTTAAGAGACATCAGTATGGAGAACAAGAGAAGTGCAAAGGCAGAAGAATTTGTAGGATACATGGAGACAGTACATAATCAGGTTGGGAAGAATTTGGAGATGAATAATAAGTATAAGGAGCAAGCAGATGAGAAGAGGAGACACAAAGAATTTTTTGTTGGAGATGAAGTAATGGTATATCTGAGAAAGGAGAGATTTCTAGTGGGGACATACAACAAGCTGAAGATGAAGAAGTTTGGACCATGTAAGATTGTTAGGAAGTTTGATTCAGGAAATGCATATGAAGTGGAGCTACTAGAGACATTTGGTATATCACCTATATTCAACATTGCAGACCTATATCAGTTTCATGGGGAGAATCAAGTGACAACTTTGAGGATGGATGGAAAAATTAGTTACCACAGCAACAACCGGAGCATATAGAGGACATCTTGGATAGTAGAGTTGGATGTGTTGTGCTTTGCATACATGCCCCATTCTAAAATGGAGACCCCCTCTTTTGTTTTGGCTAGAGAGTCATTTGGTCTTTTGGTCTACTAAAGCGATTGTGTGGTCGCGGGTGCATTTTGACCTAGATAGAAGGATGACATTGAAAAATCACTTCAAAATCTGCTAGGGTAGGTTGTTACTTTCCCTTTGAGGCCCTTGAATTGGTATTTTGTGCTACATTTAGCCTCAACCGACCTTTGCGCTGATTTCATGCCTGTTAGACCTAGCGCTGAAAAGTGCTTTGTCCAACCTTTGCGCTAAAATCCTATTGCTCTGACCTTTGCGCTGATTTTCTCACCGTCTGACCTTCGCGCTAAATTTGGCCTCATCCAACCTGCACTCAAAACATCGACCTACGACTTAGTCGGATCCCCCCAAAAGCTCCGCAGGTCAGATGAGTCAGAAAGCCTCGCGAAATAGTGCAAACTAAACTTCTAGGCTTCACACTAAATGTTGCCCTGTCCGACCAGGTCTAACGTGCCTGAATTCTCTGCCAGGTCTGACCCCAGGGAAATCCGTGCAAGATCTCAAACTGGCGGTCCATACTCCTACATATTAATGGTAGATTAGCCATGGTTTAAATAGAGAAATAACAGGTTTTAGCTCATTTTAATCGCATTTTCGACCGCAAATTTCATAGCTCCGTTCTTCCCCATCAACCTTGCTCGAGCTCGAACCCGCGACCTCCCCTGCCATTCAAATTCATGCTGCCATTGTTGCAAGTAGGGTTTTAAACTTTGTCATTTCAAGTTTTTTGGTTTTCAAACAGTTGAATTCCAGTATTTTGTCGTAAGGGTTTTAAGGGGATGATCATTTGAACGTAGGTTTTGGGGCTAGGGTTTGATTAATTTTGATTCTCTTAGTGTGTAGCCCTAGTCTAAACCCTAGGAGAAGGAGTGGAATGATCATGGCCTTAAACGACTTAGAAACTTAGGGATTTCACCCTATAGAACCCGCGTAACGGGTCGGCGCTAGAAGGAGGGCTCCCTTTGCTAAAAATTAGCAAGTCTGGGGACTAGACAGAGACACACTAGATTCAGCTCAACTAGAGAAGAGCTGCTGTCTCTAGCAGAATTCAGAAGAACAAGAAGGGATCAAGGAATACCTAGGGCTCCTCGAGCTCAGTCAATCCCCAGAAATACTACTGCAGCTCCCATTAATCCTCCCATCATGGCTTACTTTGCAGGAAATAACCAATCCCCTTTTCAGTTCAATAATTACTATGACATGCTGAAGAACCCAGACAAGTTTTGCTTGAAGTTCAGAGTACATGACCCAGATAGGATCGCGAACGAACACATTAAGATCTTTGAGGCTAATATGTTCATGTTGCAGGTGCAGCACGAGGATGTGATATGCCAGTTTTTCCCCTATTCTTTGCAGGAAGAAGCTTACTACTGGTTTGCCAACCTCCCGGTGGCATCCATAACTTCATGGCCAAACCTGAAGATTGCTTTTCTAAATAGGTTCCATATGCCTACCACCCCATCTAATCTTTACCGTTCTTTTGTGGAGGTTCAGCGAGACGAAGGTGAGATGATCAGTTCCTTCAACAATAGGTCCCAGAAAGCTTACAATCATCTGCAAGCCCCTTACACTATAGATCAGGTTGTTGCCCTACCCATCTACTATGCTGCCCTAGATAAACTTACCTCCATGTTTGAAAGGAGGGCTGACCCGATACCCGCTAGTCTAGGCCAAGCATATTCTGCTGCTGTCGATGTAAGTACCCAGCTAGGACAAACAGCCTCTGGCCCACTGAATCATATAGGGCCTGTTGCCATGCCAAATCAAATCCCTATGATAAATCATGCATTAGCCAATCGTACCCCTGTAATGAACCCAGTCCCGAACCCAGTTGCCACACAAGCCTTAGTAATCCATCCAGGTAACCCAGTAGCTGAAATGCCTCTAGCACAAATGCCTTTCCTACAGTCCTCAGAAGCGGCAAAGACCAAAGAAGACAGAGATGACATCAAAGAACTGGTTGAACAGATGAAGAAGCTCACTACTGAAGTTACTCACCTCAAAAACTAGAATGCTTATTTGCAGCAGAAGGGATAGAATCAACAATATTTCCAGAACCAGCAGCACTCACAGAATCAAAGCCAGAACCAGTTTTCAAATCAAAATCAGTATCAAAATTAGAACTTTCAGCAGTGGTCAAATCAATCCTGGAACACTAGACCAAACAATGGGGGAGTACCTTCACCCTTGGAGAATTAGAACAGTGATACCAGACCCCCAGGTCATGTAATGTTGGCTGAAGTTGCCTTGTCCACTTGGTACAGATTGCACAACACTAATGCCCACTCTGAGCTGGATTGCCCAGAATTCTAGATTGCTTCCAGTATCTTCCAAATGGAGATTCAAAATGCTGAAAATCAAGAGATTCCACCGACCGGGTATGAGATTGTTCCCTCTCAAAGGTATGATGCTGCCCTGGTTCTTGATAGTTATACGTTTCCATTTCAAGATGACAATCAACCCGAAGAAGAAGAGTCTGAGGAAGTTAATGTGTATCAGCAGTACAACAAGACTCCTTACAACCTGAGAAGTAGCAAGCCAAAAGGCCCTTTCACCACTTCCATTTCCCCGAATAGTTATCAAATCCTGCCTAATCCACAGGCTACCAATAATCCTGAACCTCTGAAAGTCCCTCATCAAACTGTACATCATGGTACTATTGCTACTACAGAAAAAATTTCAACGCTCTGATATAGTGAAAATGGGGCAATATGTGGCTGATGAGCTTAAGAAGATGAAGGTCAGTCTTTCTGTGTATGAGTTGCTTAAGATACCTGAGGTTAGAACATCTTTCTTTCAGGACATAGGTGTTGGAGCTAAGATTGATCACATGCCAAGAGAAAACGTCACCAATGATAACATTGATAAGGGGAAAGAAAGGATACATGTAACTGACGTGGAACAAAAAATGACGCTGTATAAAGATAAGAGAGAAAGTTCACCTTTCCTCTTAATGCTCAGGATTTTCAACAAGAACCTTCATAATTGTTTGGTAGATTCTGGTGCTTCCACAAATGTAATGCCATTATTTGTCTGCAAGGCGCTTGGGCTCACTCCAGCCAAGTCCTCCAAGAAGGAGACACAGATCTAGGTCATATTGACCTAGATGACTTCAGACTCAGAATTTTTGGACCCACTCCGACTCCCAGGGCCAAGATACTAAGAGATAGTGGGCTTGGGCAAGCAGCTGCCTTTCCAACCTCAGTCCAATGTGCAGAATTGATGGCTAGTTGTGCAGATAAATACGATGTTATATCCAGACAAATACAAACAGATAATGGAGAAGTCCTAGCTGACTTGACCCCGCCTGCTTTGGTAGAGATGCTGGACATCCCATGGCACAAAACCATGACTATGCCCGACAAACAAGCATCCAAGGAAGCATACAATAGAGATGTGGAAGGGTACAGGAAACACATAAATGACCATTGGGTCAAGAGCAAGAAGTCTGCTCTCATCAAGCTCCCCATAGTACTTTACATAAGTGATTTTCACGATGAGATTGGGGATATTATAACCTTTTTGAGCAGAATATATGGGTTACCAACTACTTCCACCTTTGAGGACTGGATGTTCATCATAATTTCAGAGATACTGAAGAGAACCAAGTTCCATTGATCACAAATCCTTAGTGACAACATCCATGAAGCTTTCAGCAACTTCAATGAGAACAAGTATTTCAGGTGGACATCTTACCTCGTCTATCAGCTGAAAATCATAAGAGGGTTTATGTGTATTTGCTGCCCCAAATCTGAAGATTTGCATATTGCATGTAAGACCCCTTGTAGGTATAGCTAGAACATAACCATTGAGAGATTCCAAGCAAGCTAAGACCTAGCTATATTATCCTTGGAGTAGTCTTACTTAGAGTAAGATACTTTTCAAGAGAGGTGTGAAACCAACAATCACACCTGCGTTGCTGTGTGCTAAAACCACCATCAACAGAATTGGCGCTAGAAGGAGGGCGTACTAACTTGGGTCAAATTAGTTAAGGCTGGTGATAAGGAGGAAGAAATAGTAAGAGATGAAGAAAGGGTCAGTGAAGGCAAGGAAAGCGGGGGTGATAGGATGGTCGAGATGCGAGGCAATGGTAAGGGAGAAGAAGGTGTAGATGCGGTAGAGGGGTATGAAATGGCAAGAGTGGGAGAAATAGGGTTACTAGAATCACTGGAGGAGATTGCCAATGAGCAAGAAGTGGTAGTGATGCCAGAGGCAGGAGAGGTGGAGGGAGATGATTCCTGCACTATGACAGCTGAAGTGGTGGGGGAGGTGGATGAAATGGAGGAAGGAGGAGGGATGGAAGCAAAGAGAGCAGAAATTGAGACAGTAGCTCTAGCATCCAGTATGAGAGGTTGGGCAGTTGGAGGAGTTGGATCATCTTTGGTTGCAGCAGCGTCCTTGCCAGCTTCTTTTGCTTTTATCTTCTTGGCCCTGGAGGCCTCCCCAGCACTACTCGGCATATCTTTTCTTTTAGAAGCTCTGGCCCTAGTAGAAGGAGGTTGATCTTTCTTTCGAGGAGACCTTATGGGAGGCTTCCTCATTTTCGCCGCCCTTGTTGCCAGGGGGGCATGTTCCTCACTGTCTGAATCTTTCTCCCCAGCTGGTTCTGGATCATCGACTACCATTATGGGTTCATCCTCCTCTCCACCGGAATCCTTGTCTGATTCCACTGCTGTGTAGGTCAACTGTACTCCTTGCCCCCTCAAAACAACCACTTGCACTCTGACCCATGCCTTACTTAATCTAATTGGTTCCTTCATAATCACATCCAAGGAGCTTTCTTCAGCGTTAGCCCAATTGGGTAATGGAATAGGCTGGTGGTATTCTGCCTCCCATGGACCTCTGACCATAACATTCTCATCATCTTGCAACTGATCAGGCACTGCCACTATATGGAATTTTTTAATGAAATCTAGGGACAGTCTCGCATGTGCCTTTTTCATGACCTCGTAGTCATCAGGATAGTTAGCCCAAAAATCTTCAATATGGACCTTATGAAATAGCTTTTTGCTTACAAACTTTTCCATTACTTTATCTGGGTCAAAGTGACTCCTGGCATTGTAATAGTGCAAATTTAGGAGTTGGAGCTCCTTATCTGAATACTCAGCCGATGCGAGAGAGGGACATGTGTAGAGTCCTTTGCCAAACTTAATGGGGAATTGGACATTTGTTCTGTACAGGTGTTTGAGCTTTTCTGTGCATGGTACTAGTTGCCTAGACAGTTCTAGGAGCACTGTCTTATCATCTGGGTATCGTGGCAACCTATACACCATTCCAGTGAAGCCTTGTACTCTAATATATGTGAATTTCTCAAATTGGATATACCACCTACCATATTGGATTATTTCGTTCATGGCCTCGGCAGAAATCCTTAAGGCTTTATTACCTTGCAACTTCCTTGCTATATACATGGTGAATGCATCGTTGACCCTCTTGAAATGTATCAAGGATTGAGACAAGGTCAGCTGAGGGTAGCATTCGTACACCTTGCCCTGTGCCTTTTCATTGTTTCCAATTTCTCCAACGTTGGACAATCCGTCGTAGTGATTCATTCTTGCCAATGCTTTGCACACACGCCCCATTCTAAAATGGAGACACCCTCTTTTGTTTTGGCTAGAGGGTCATTTGGTCTTTTGGTCTACTAAATTGATTGTGTGGTCATGGGTGCATTTTGACCTAGATAGAAGGATGACATTGAAAAATCACTTCAAAATCTGCTAGGGTAGGTTGTTACTTTCCCTTTGAGGCCCTTGAATTGGTATTTTGCACTACATTTAGCCTCAACTGACCTTTGCGCTGATTTCATGCCTATCAGACCTAGCGCTGAAAAGTGCTTTGTCTGACCTTTGCACTAAAATCCTATCACTCTGACCTTTGCACTGATTTCCTTGCCATCTGACCTTCATGCAAATTTGGCCTCATCCAACCTATGCTCAAAACATCGACCTACGACTTAGCCGGATCCCCCCAAAAGCTCCGCAGGTCAGATGAGTCAGAAAGCCCCCGCAAAATAGTGCAAACTAAACTTCTAGGCTTCGCGCTAAATGTTGCCCCGTCCGACTAGGTCCGACGTGCCTGAATTCTTCGCCAGGTCCGACCCCAGGGAAATCCACGCAAGATCTCAAACTGGCGGTCTATACTCCTGTGTATTAATGGCGGATTAGCCATGGTTTAAATAGAGAAATAACAGGTTTTAGCTCATTTTAATCACATTTTTGACTGCAAATTTTGGAGCTCCATTCTTCCCTGTCGACCTCACTTGAGCTCGAACCCGCGACCTCCCCTGCCATTCAAATTTGCGCCGCCATTGTTGCAGGTAGGGTTTTAAACTTCGTCATTTCAAGTTTTTTGGTTTTCGAACAGTTGAATTCTAGTATTTTGTCGTTAGGGTTTTAAGGGGATGATTGTTTGAATGTAGGTTTTGGGGCTAGGGTTTGATTAATTTTGAGTCTCTCAGTGTGTAGCCCTAGTCTAAACCCTAGGAGGAGTGGAATGATCATGGCCTTAAATGACTTAGAAAATTAGGGATTTTGCCCTGTAGAACCCGCGTAACGGGTCAGCGCTAGAAGGAGGGCTCCCTTTGCTAAAAATCAGCAAGTCTAGGGACTAGACAGAGACACACTTGATCCAGCTCAGCTGAAGAAGAGCTGTTGTCTCTAGCAGAATTCAGAAGAACAAGAAGGGATCAAGGAATACCTAGGGCTCCTTGAGCTCAGTCAATCCCCAGAAATACTACTGCAGCTCCCATTAATCCTCCCATCATGGCTTACTTTGTAGGAAATAACCAATCCCCTTTTCAGTTCAATAATTACCATGACATGCTGAAGAACCCAGACAAGTTTTGCTCAAAGTTCAAAGTACATGACCCAGATAGGACCGCGGACGAACGCATTAAGATCTTTGAGGCTAATATGTTCATGTTGCAGGTGCAGCACGAGGATGTGATATGCCGGCTGTTCCTCTATTCTTTGTAGGAAGAAGCTTACTACTAGTTTGCCAACCTCCCGGTGGCATCCATAACTTCATGGCCAAACCTGAAGACTGCTTTTTTGAATAGGTTTCGTATGCCTACTGTATACGCCTAAAAATGACACAAATTATCCTAAATAAATATTCTAAATATTTATTCCATTCTTCTATTAATTAAATAAATATTCTAAATTTATTTAATCAATTCACTATTCCATAATTAAATAAATTCTATTTATTTAATTAAAATTCTTCTATTTGTCCTTCACAATTAAATAATCATAAATTATTTAATTAATCCTATTTCCTCTATCCTAAAGTTCTAAATTCAAAATTCCACATCACCTTTACACCTCACCTTGTCCACCTCATCAGGTTGCACATGTAATTAAATATATTTAATATTTAATTATCTTATTTTCCCTCACCCACATGGCCTATTTCTTCTCCAATCAGAGGTTAGTTAACCAATCAATCAAATCTGTTAACTAACCTGTCAGTTGAGTCAAATCCTCAATCAACCCAGTCAGTTCCACAATCCACTCTTCTAACTAATCAGTCAATTCTGTTAACAGACCAGTCAATGGAGTTAACTCTCCAATCAGTTTTGTCACATCCCACCTTTCATGATGGAGCTGGGACACTTGTCACATTTCCACTGGTTGCACATTCCTCAACCATCCTCAGCCGTTGATCTTCATATCTTCTCTCAACCGTTGATTCCTATTCCTCCGAGTCTATAAATGAAGCTTCATCCCTCCATTCTAATCATCCAGGCTTTTGACATCGTTACTCTGCAAAAATATCACCAGCGCGCCTTTGACACCCATTCGTCATCCACAAGCTTGAGATCACCATTGTTGCATTGGAGCTCACCTTCATTGCACATCACACCATAGCCGTTCACCATCGACTTCCTCAAACAGCTTTTAAAAGATTGCACTCTCTGAGGGCTCATCTCATCTGCGAAAGGACGATTCGTGATAGGCGAACAACAGAAGTTTCGAAACGGAAGAGGTTTGCTGTGTTTGTTCATTGCTTTGTTCATTTGAATCTTCTTTATTTCTCTATTCTGTTGATGTTTGGGTTATTTGTTATTCATTTGATTGATCACTATTTTACCCTCACATTTTTGGCGCCCACCGTGGGGCCGTGGCCCCTTTATTTCACCGTTTTTGAGCTTTTTTGAAGGCAGGTTCCATATAGGTCCCGCAGAATCACGCACAGGTTCTTTCGGCGCATCTGTTCATTTTTACGGCGCTTTTGAAGACTGTTACGGTGCTTTTGAAAATCCTGCGCATCTGTGTATTCTTGCGGCGCTTTTGAAGACTGTTACGGTGCTTTTGTTAAAACTGTGCATTTGTTGACTGTTACTGCGCTTCCGTAGACTGTTGCTGCGCATACGTCAAAACGGCGCATCTGTTGACTGTTACGGCGCTTCTGACGACTGTTGTTGCGCATACGTTAAAACTGCACATATGTTCATTTTAACGGCGCATCTGTTCATTTTTACGGCGCATTCGTTAATGCTGCGCTTCTGTTGATCACTTCTGCGCATCTGATCAATGAAGCTGCGCATTTGTAACTGGCTCAAGTTTTAGTACTTTTCTAGAGTATTTTGCTAACGCTAACCCATTTGTAGGTGTTTGCTGGAGTGGTTTTGCAGGATAGGCTCAGGTTTAGCTGCATGTAGTTGCATCTAACTAGCTCACATTTCATTTTCGGAGAAAGAGTAAAATGGTTGTTCATCACAAATCTTCATCTAGTCTTAATTAGGGAGGAAATAACTGGTTTATTTCATGCTTGCATTGCAAACAAACTTCCAAGTTATTGCTATCTAAGATTTAAAATTTGAACTCACCACTGATCTTGCAGTTAAAATGAACCATTGCTATATCGTGAGACCTGAATTTCAAAGTTAACAACCTCGTGCAACGTGGACTTAAAATTGAACTCACAACTGCTTTCTGAAGTTAAAATGAACCATTGCTATATCGTGAGACCTGAATTTCAAAGTTAACAAGTCTCATGCAACGTGGATTTAAAATTGAACTCACAACTGCTTTCTGGGATTTAAAATCGAACCACTGCAATATTGTTGAAATCACTTCAAAGTTTTGTTTGAGTAGCCTAGCCCATCTAGTTTTTGTCTTTTTAACTAGGGTGGATTAATCAGTGTATTCTATGCCTGCGAATGACAATAGGCTTATGCTCTCCCCTCTTCTGGGTGATCAGAGTGCCAGACTTGTCATTCTACTTGTTTAACCTTTAGGAGGGGCCTGCCCTTGGATGCACGCTTGTCCAAGCGGGAACGACCCTGAGTGGTAACAGGCTAACGCCAAGCCCTACCGAGCCACTTAAAATAAATTGTGCTTGAGGTGAAAACCTCCTGCAACGAGTGCTGTTATGTTACACCGACGGCCAACCTCCCCCAAAACCCTCTCAGGCGCAACCCTGTGAGGCTGGCAGACTCCATAACGGAGAGTAGCGCCGCCGCATGTGTAACCACTTGAACGGTTGCCCGAATTAACTACCTCTTGTTTTAGTGGCCCAAATCCCTTATAATCCATTTCTCGCCTAGGATTTTGTACTTGCTTTTGTCCAAAATAGAGTTGAAAAACTACAAAAACAATGGAAAACTACAAAATACTCTTTGTGCGTGCTGTGCTTTCTTGCTAAATTAATTCATAATATCAGATCAGGAAGACCTTTTTCCAGCCAAAGAATACCAAAAACAGAGCAAAATCCCAAAAATTTGCAAAAAAAAATACCAGAACTGCGCATATACCTTTTTCTGCTGCGCATATACAGCGACTTGTTGCGCTTTTGTCCGACTTACGGTGCTTTTACACCTTTCTGCTGCGCATATACACTGTTCTGCTGCGCTTTTGCAGCGACTTGCTGCGCATATACCTCGACCCGCTGCGCATATACTTTTCTGCTGCGCATTTGCACACTGTTGCTGCGCATACATACTTCACCAGAGCGGCGCATATACAGCGACTTACGGTGCATTTGCCCATTCTTGCTGCGCATTTGTTTCTGCGCATGTGTGACAGTGAGCATTTGCCCTATTTTTGAGAAATTTTTGTCAGCTGTTCAGAGTACCCATTTCAGCCTAGTTTCATTTTCCGAGGTCAGAATCAACCTTGCAGTCAATCTTCATCCGTTTCACCCATTTCTCTCTCTTTCGACGGTCGTCCCAATCACCTTCTGTCCTAGTCACTCTTGCCCCAACGTCATTCTGTCCCATACCGAGTCGACATAGGTCCTTTTTCGTCTCATTCGTGAATTCACGTAAGCCTAGTAGGTCACAGTACCTTTTGCTAGTAGTCTTGTTGAACGACTAAGCCCTACACAGTGAGACTGGTATCGACTACCCTTGCTAGTGGCTAAAGTCTGGTGTCAACCGTCTTACCTGAAGTCATTGAGTGAGAGAACCCCTTGTCCAAGTCTTGTCCTCGATATCCCATTCATTACAGTCTTAGTCGACACCTTGCCAAAATTTCTAATCCTAGTCCATTTCGTCCCACCCCACCTTGCATGGTTCTTACTCGATCCCAATACAACAAGCTAACTGAAATGGCCGACTCTTCCGATCACATCGCCCCACCACGCGATGATGATGAAGAAATTTCTCGTGAAGAATTAGTGGCACACATGCAAGATAGCAAATTCCAACGCCTAGTGGAGAAAGTGCTCCTTGAGGACCCCACCAAATATTTCCATCATCTTGCTAGTCTCGGAATCAAACTCCCCGCAGACTTTGACATTAGCTCCATCATGGAAAATGCAGACAATGAACGTGAGAGGGAGACAAATGACACAGTCCCAAATGCACATGAACGAGGCACAAATGACACGGTCCCCCAGGCCAATGAGAGAGGAAAACAACACATAGATCAAAATGCTCCTATGGCGGATGTGAGACAACAAATTGAGAGTCTAAAGCTAGAAATCTCCAACCTTAAGATCGGCACCAGTTCCAAGAACTACTCCTTGGAAGATATAGCACCATACCCCTTTGACAGAAGTGTGGTCATGAAACCATTCCCCTTTCAGTTCGGAATCCTGAAATTTGACAAATACAAAGGGAAGGGGGACCCTAGAGATCATATCAGGGAATTCACTGCAGCATGTTTAGAAGTAGCTCACAACGAGACTTACTTAATGAGACTCTTCCCAAGATCTTTAGGAGGTCAAGCTATGCAGTGGTTCTCGCGTCTTCCACCAGGAATCAAAACTTTTGATGAGCTTGTCAATAAATTCATAACGCACTTCTCTTACAACATAGAACACGAAGTATCTATGCTAGACCTATGCAACAACAAACAAAAGGGTGGTGAGTCTTTCGCCACCTTCTTACAACGATGGAGACAGCTAGCTAGTAAGTGTTCTTACGACATGCCTGAGAAACAACTATTGGAAATGTTTGTCCACAATTTGAATCCCGATCTTAGCTATCAGATTCAGATACAATGCCCTACCTCATTCACCAAAGTCATTGAAATGGGGCTATTCATTGAGAAAGCTATGATCGCTAAAGGAACTCTCAAGCTCTACAAGGACACACCTCCTTCCAATTACACAACTGACAAGTCAAAGTTTTGGACCAAGAACAAGAATGTGGTCAACGACGGAGTAGTGGATGCCAAGGAAGTAGCTCCTAAACAACAACCCATATTCACTCTTAAGGAAGAAGCAAATAACGGTGCACTCAACAAGCCACCCCCTCGGGAATCTAGACCTTGGTTTAATTCAAATCCAAGGAGAAAATTCACGCCGTTAGGAGAATCTCAAGAGTCGGCTCTCAGGAAGGTGCTGGCTAACAATGAAATTTCTCTACCGCCAACAAGTGACTATGAGCCTATAGTCAAACCTCCCTATTGGAAGGACACAGACTATTGCGAGTATCATCAAGGAAGGGGGCACACAACCAATAATTGCATCCGTCTTAAGAATGTCATACAGGATATACTGGATCATAATCAGGGAGGGACACAACAACATACCTCCAATGAATCTCATGTGGCCTACCGAGATCCTCTCCTAAACCACAACCGGCCGTATAACAACAATCACAACAGCGATCACAACAACAATGGTTACAACCACAACAATGGTCACAATGGCAACAACTCCAATGGCCATAACAATACTGACAACAATCGCAACAGGCCAAACCAGAACAGTGGGTCGAGTAATGCTAACTATGCAAGCGTTCCCTTTGAGTACACCATTAACTGCATTTCTGAGCATGTTCCGCAAGTCAACGTCATATCCCCCAACCAACAACCAGGACCTAATGGAACTGGTTGTAGTATAATTACCCGCAGTGGTAGAGTCACGATCAACACCACTCCTCCAAGGTCGTCACCATCTCCATCTAACTCCCGCCCATATGATGTCATCGACCAATTGCAAAAGACTCCAGCTCACATTTCTATATTAGAGCTCTTGCGTCTATCTCCTTCTCATAAGGAGATTCTTGAGAAAGCCTTAGTGGAAACTACTGTCCCCACTAACCTAGCCCAAGAAAAGTTTCAAACCATGGTGGGTAATTTGACATCCTCCACTTCCATCTTGTTTACCGAACAAGATGACCTTTCCATGTCTCAACCCCACAACACTCCCCTACACATTGTCGCATTCGTGCACAGGCACCGCATCAAGAGGGTTCTCATTGATGGGGGTGCCGGTTTGAATATTTGCACTTTGAAGCTAGTCCTTGCATTGGGGTTCTCTGAACAGGTGGTAGATCCAAGACGGAAAATTACTATCAAAGCCTATGACGAGGAGGAACGAACCACAAAGGGCACGGTTGTCCTACCCATTCAAGTGGGACCGGTAATTAAAGATGTGGTGTGCCAAGTCCTTGATCGGGAGCTTGCTTACAATATTCTACTAGGGAGACCATGGATCCACGCCATGAAAGCTATCCCCTCCACCTACCATCAATGCATAAAGTTCCCGCACGATGGCAAACAGGTCACCATACACGGCGATCCGGATCCCTACCAACACTGCAATTCTTTCCAAGCTAAACCTGAATGCGTCATTCCCAACAATAGGGCCCATATCTCCCCTACTCCGCCACAAGACCATACTGCCGAAGCTTCCTCTTCACGGCCCAAACCAATGAAAATCACCATAAAAGAAAATGGCGTAGGGGAATACCAGATTGAGCACAGCCTCAACCTTGCAAAATTGCCCTTGTCTCCTCGCTCCTTCGGCCAGCCCAAGCATCAACCCAGGCATTTTCCAAAGCCCTCTGCTCCCCCTACAACTCCCGCAAACCCCTTTGTCAAATGGGGGACCTTATCCGATGAATCAGAGGAGCGAGATCTTTTGCAATGGCTTTATGCTGAAGAAGAAAACACATCCCAAGATCCACCCAGACTCCCTACAGAGCTCTATGGACGGGGGGAAACCATCTTGCATAGGATGGGATATGAAGGACAAGGCCCTATCGGCCTCAGAAAAGAAGGGATCATCGAACCTATACAACCTTCTTCCTCCTCTTCGGCTAGAAACACCACTGGCTTGGGATACAAAGGCAAGGGCAAAGCCAAAGAAAATGCCTGCCTAGTGGAGACAATTCAAACACTCCAAGTGGACAGTGACGCAGATTCAGATGATTCCAATCAATATGAATGGGACGAGCTGACAGAGCACTCCTACGATGACAAGGAGATTGACACCATCCAAACCCTTAGCCCATATCATGAGAGACAAATGCAACGGGACAGACCACTGGAGTCTGATTTGCCCCTCCCTGAAGTTATGGCTTTCGAGGAAAGTTTTGATTCCATTGCGATAAACAACCTGGAAGAAAGTACCACCCAGAACACTACCCCCACCTGGACTCCTAGTATTTCAATCCACACTATCAATGAATCAGGTCTTTCATCCGACTCCCTTCCCCTCTTACACCCTGAGCTTATTGACTGGGACCTGCAAGGGACCCCTCAATTAGATATGTTCCAGAATGATGATGCCTACATTGACTATATGGGACTTAGAGATCATTTACCAAAAGGAGATCATAAAGCCGGTTTCACTATCGAACTCAATACTGTAGCTTACTTCGGGGAGGGTGCCAAGCCTTCTAGTCGCAAAAATGTAACGATCAAAAAGGGATCTGACGGTGAAAACCACCATGCGGCAGTGTCAGATCATAAAACAGTAAAAAGAAAGGATGCATCTGAAGGTGAAAACCCAACTGTGGCACCTGACGATGGATTGCTTGACACCCTCCCAAGTGACATGTATCAAGAAAGGTCACAGATCGTGGTAGAGCCAACAGAGCCAGTGAACATTGGAACCGAAGAGCAGCCTCAGATTATCCACTTTGCAAAATCTCTCACGCCGCCTGAGAAAACCAAGTTTGTACCATTCTTTAAGAAGAAGAGAGGCAGCTTTGCTTGGTCATATGCCGACATGCCAGGTTTGGACCCAAACCTGATTCTACATCACTTGCCATTGGATCCAGGGGTGAAGCCCGTAAAGCAAAAACTAAGAAAGATGCATCCCCATATAGCCTTACTGGTCAAGGAAGAACTCAAGAAATTGTTAGACGTGGGGTTCATCAGAGCCATAGATTACCCTTAATGGATATCTAATATTGTGCCGGTGTCTAAACCAGATGGCAGGGTCCGACTATGCAACGATTTTAGAGATCTAAACAAAGCATGCCGAAAAGATGACTTTCCCTTGCCTAACATTGATATCATAGTCGACCTCACGGCAGGACATACAATGCTGTCACTTATGGATGGATTCTCAGGGTACAACCAGATCAAAATAGCACCAGAGGATCAGCACAAAACTGCTTTCACTTGTCCATGGGGTACCTTTTGCTGGAATGTCATGCCATTTGGGCTAAAAAACGCAGGTGCTACATATCAGCAAGCCATGACAACTATATTTCACGACATGATGCATGTGACCATGGAAGATTATGTTGACGACATCTTGGCAAAATCACTCACTAGGGACTCACACCTGGACACATTAGAGAAAGTCTTCCAACGGCTGGACCAATTCAAAGTAAAATTGAACCCTAAGAAATGTGTGTTTGGGGTAACATCAGGCAAGCTGCTAGGCTTCATCGTGTCAGCAAACGGCATAGAGGTAGACCCGGCCAAGGTCAAAGCAATCATGGACATGCCCCCGCCCAAAACTCTAACACAGTTGAGATCCTTACAGGGCAAGCTACAGGCCATCCGCAGGTTCATCTCACAGCTAGCAGACAAGTGCCATCCTTTCAGCCATCTCCTACATAAGAACATTCCATTTAAATGGGATGAGCAGTGCGAAGAGGCATTCAACAAGCTCAAGGAGTACCTCATGAATCCTCCTATACTCATGCCTCCGATCCAAGGAAAACCTTTGATTCTCTACATATCTGCTACACCTACTGCTCTTGGGGCTCTCCTAGCGCAGCAAGACTATGAGAACAAGGAAAGAGCTGTGTACTATATCAGTCGAACCTTAGTGGGCTACGAGTTGCAGTACTCACAGGCGGAACGTTCATGCCTTGCGGTGGTTTTTGCCTCACAAAAACTCCGACACTACATGTTGGCACATCCTGTCAAACTCATTGCCAAGATCGACCCACTAAAATATCTTCTCAGCAAAGCGGCTCTCACAGGTCGACTAGCCAAATGGGTTATGCTTCTTAGCGAATATGATATAGAGTATGTGGATAGAAAAGCCATCAAGGGGCAAATCATCGCAGACCAACTAGCTGAGGCACCATTACAGGACACTTCACCAATGCAGTTTGAGTTCCCAGATGAGTCTTTATTCACTCTGTCAACATCTCCTTGGAAACTCTACTTCGACGGGTCTTACACCAACCATGGATCGGGGGCAGGTATCTTGTTCATCACTACCCAAGGCGACACAATTCCAAAGTCCTACAGGTTGTTATTCCCATGCACTAACAATATAGCAGAGTACGAGGCTTTGGTAATTGGTCTCAAGATGGCCACTGAGTGGAAAATCCAAACACTATGTGTCTACGGTGATTCTCAGCTTGTCATAAACCAGGTCAACGACGAGTATCAGACCAAAGATGAGAAGCTCATCCCATACAAGCGAATGGTTGATGACCTCAAAGAACATTTTGGGACCATCTCGTTTGAGCAAATACCCAGGATAGAGAACAAAGCAGCAGATGCAATGGCGACCATAGCCTCTCTTCTTGAGATACCTGAACATGAGTCACGGTATGAGTTCTTAGTAGAAACAATTCGACAACCGGCCTATGATCTCCTTGAGACCCATTCCATTTGCCACCTAGTAGGATCTGATTCGCCTTGGTACGGTAAGACCTACACTTACCTCAAGGACAATATCCTTCCTTTAGACCTCTCTTCCAACCAAAAACGAACTTTCATCCGACAAGCCTCCCGTTACACCATTATCGCCAATACCCTTTACCGCCATGGTCTGGATGGTACTTTACTCCGTTGTCTAGAACAAGAAGAATCTATAACTGCCTTGCGAGACGTGCACGAAGGGATCTGCGGAACACACTCCAGCGGTCCTTCCTTAGCTAAGAAACTCATGCGTTTGGGTTATTACTGGCCTAATATGGAAATGGATTCATATCAGTTTGTCAAAAAGTGTAAACAGTGCCAGATACATGGGAACCTGATTCATGCACCTGCTCAGGAGTTGAGACCTCTAACGACACCCTGGCCCTTTTGCCAGTGGGGACTTGACCTTGTGGGAAAGATTCATCCGCCCTCTTCCAACGGTCATAAATTCATCATAACCGCCACTGAATACTTTACAAAGTGGATTGAAGCCGTTCCCTTATCAACCATCACAGGAAAGCAAATTTCCTCTTTCATTCTGAATTACATTATCTGCCGATATGGCATCCCTTCATCCATCATAACGGATAACGGGAGACCCTTCAAAAATCAGGATGTCCAGGAACTTTGTGAACGTTTCAAGATCCAACACCGCTTCTCCACTCCATATTACCCCCAAGGTAATCGCCAAGCTGAGGCATCGAACAAAACCATTCTGAGAATCCTAAAGAAGACTGTCAATGAAGCTGGTCATGACTGGCACGTCCAACTCAATCCCGCTCTGTGGGCCTATCGAACCAGCATACGCACTCCCACAGGTGCTACACCCTATGCCCTTGTCTATGGTTCTGAAGCCATCCTTCCCATTGAGGTCAAACTCCCATCCCTTCGGGTGTCATTGAAAGGTCTCATATCAGACGAAGAGTACAGAGTCTCCAGACTGCACGAGCCAGAACTGCTAGAGGAAAGGCGCCAGAAAGCTTTTGACCATCTCAAAGCCTATCAACAGATGATGTCAAGAAGCTACAACCACAAGGTTAGACCAAGATGCTTCAAGGTTGGGGACCTCGTCCTAAGAGAGAACCCTCGCAATCAGCAGGACAGAGAAAAGAAAGGCAAGTTCGAGCCTAACTGGCTTGGACCCTATGTAATTGTAGCAGCTTACGGATAGGGGGCATATCAGTTGGCCACATCAGAAGGTGAGTTATTTGATGATCCAATCAACAGCATGCACCTTCGTCAGTTCTATACCTAAGTGAACCCCAGTGCAAGGGGGTACAATAAAGTCAAAAAATCAAAAAAAAATCAAAAAAAAATCAAGAAAAAGTTACAAAGAGAAAATACAAAAAAATCAAAAAAAAAAAAAAAAAAAAAGCAAGCATACAAAAAAATCGTCCTTTGGTGAAAACCTGGCAAACGGGCGCCTTGGATAGGTATCATGGGGAAAACCTGGCAATCAGGCATCATGTTACTTTCTAGCTTCTCGTGCAAATAAAAGCAAGTGATGAAAACCTGGTAAACAGGCGTTACTTGTGACAAACCGCATTCTCCATCTTTGGGAATCCAATCACCTTGAGCCCATTCTCCCTCTATTTTCCTCATTCGACCCATATCCATCCCACAATAAACGCTTGACAGTTACCTATCATGGCTTGATACTCACCTTGTGGCCTTGTCAACCAAAGTTTTTTTTGTCCCATACCGTCTCCTCAATGTAAGCCTAGTGTAGTGTCTCTCGTCGGTGTCTACGGTCCGAATCCGTGAACTACGTTGCCTCTGCGCTGTCACGTAGGCAAGGCCATTATTCTAATGCGCCCCCGAGGCTTCCATCTCTCCCAGGGTCCCATTCATCTCCTCTCTTGTCTTCATTCTTGCCGTCTTTCTTCTGGTCCATCCATGGTCCATTAGGGTTTACCCCGAACTACGTTGCCTCTGCGTCGTCACGTAGGCAAGGCCATTTAGCAATGAGCCCCCGAGGCACTAGGTCAGTCCCTTAGGGTCCGTCTTCTCAATAAGGATAGTACAACCTTCTCATCAGGTAAGCAAATGCAAGCAAACACCCGCACTTCAAGCAGAAATCCCGACAATGAGCATCTTAACCTATCCAATACAAAGCAAATACCCAAGGTCTTCTAAATGATTTTATGCAAATTAAGGCAAGAAATAAACACTTATCAACGCAAATGTGCTTTTGTAGATTCGAACCTAGGGTTAAGTTACAGAGTCTTGATTTTGCTATCATACCTTCCTATGCTACTCAAGGATGCCAAAAGCTAGAGATGCTATGATGGGGGTGTTAGGTCTCAAAATGCAAGTTACTAATCCTAAGAGGATGCCAGGCTCTATATTTGGATTTGCAACGTTTTTGAACTAACTTGACGAAATCAACCTTCAAGGTTTGATGATTTCCTACACTTTAGGTCCTGCTACACCTAGGTGGGTGAACCTTGAAATATTAAAGCAGTCTGAGTGTGGATGAATGGACTAACTAGGTCTATCTACAATGGCATAGGATGTAGGATAGATGACAAAGCTGACTAATTAATTCTATGTGTAATGTTTAATAAGTGATTGGCAGAAATTGTATAAGCAATATCAAAAAAGGTTTTAATTAATGAGTTGAATGAGACCAGTGCCTTGTTGGGTAACAGAGTCAATTTGAAGGACTAAGAACAGTAGTTTCTAAATGGTAATAATTCTAGATATTTGGCACAGTTCTGGTTTATAGCTTGTATAAACGTGCAGGTAAATGACTGACAGACTCTTCTTGATAATCCAACCAAATAAAATCAAATATCTTATAATTCACCAGAAGGTATTTTAATCCTTACTTGAAGGAACCAAATGAAATGAAAAGACAAGATTAACAGATAATATTTTACTGGAGACAGTGTGTCAATCCTAATTATATGGCTCTACTTAGTAATCCCAACTTACTACTTCCAGGCTACTGTGAATAAATCAGAAGGGTTTAATTCCTTAGGATGGACACCAACCGAATTAATCACACAGATACAGCGAATGTGTATTGACAGATTAAATATGTACTTGATATCTTAATCTGAATAACAGGGAAATGCAGAAATGGAGACAGCCACACGATTGAATAATTTCAACAAATAACTGATACCAAAGTAGACATACTGAATCAGAGAACTTCAAATTTCTTCCTTCAAAATAAAATATGCAACACGGTCATTTTGGAATATTATGTATATGTATATATGAATACTTCTACTGTTGATGATTTTTCAGCATAGATTGTTTGAACTTATATAGATATTTTCATGAAGAGATACAACTCTTCAATAAGTCTCTTGGGATTTTAACCAATACAAACAATAATTACATAATCTTAATTAGGCTCTGTTTAGCCATAAATAGACTTTTGTTAGATGATCCAAGTACTCCTGCGCACGGTGAGAATCAGTAAGCTCGACTGCACTCTTGGTGATTATATCGAGGGTGACCATTTCCTCCAGTTGTTTGCAAACTTCTATAGATACAGAGGCTTTATCTTTTAGAGCTCCTGTGGCTTTGTGCAATATAACTTGACAATCAACAGTCCACTCTTCTTTGCTCTTTACCTCTCCATTATCTTTGAATATCCTAGGCACCCCTGCGTCTGATGCATCAGTCCCTTCCTTAGCATCAGCTTTGAGTTTATCATAATAATTCTGGTGCCGTTTGAGCAATGCTCTTGCATTAGAGATATCTGTGCTATCAGTGGTACCTCTGTTTTGCAACTCGATCACCTTTTCTTGTATCCTCTGATCAAGCCTCTCATGTTCTTTGACTGCTTTATGATTTTCCGAGTAGTTATCCCAAAACTGGTTTAACCACCGTACCATGTTTGCATACCTGCTCTGCAGTATTGTAACAAATGCATCTATTTGAATTTGTTTGGCTTGATCATGGGATATCTCTTGACTACTTTGTGAGCTCTCACCTTGAGTTATTCTCTTTGTAGATTGCCCAAAGGTGCTCTTAACAGCGTCCTTCAAGTAGTCATTCTCCTTTGTTAATCTTTCACAATTCAGCTTATAAGCATCCCTTTCCTTGACTAACATCTGAGCTTGTGCTTTATTCAACTTTGCAACATTGATACCAATGTCTGCAGTAATTATGGGGTCAGTCTCACCTGCTCTAAAAGTCATAACATGGCCAAAAGTTTTTTCAGTGTCTATGATGGCCGTCTTCTTATGGGGAGGATACAATGCCCATATCATTAAAGAATTTTCATCATTATTGTATCTCGTTCCCATATAGACTTCATTAACTCCTTCTGGAGTAAGCTTATACTTATCATCAGCATTATTCAAAAAACTATCAAAAACCAGAGCAGAATTTAAATCCAAGCCGGGAAAAATCATAACCCCTGCATCTTTAAGCAGCTGTCTGCCTCTGCTTGGTGTCATGTCCTGCATTTCCTTGTCCACTGTCTCCTTTAACATCTCTAATAACTGTTTTTCATTGTCAGCAGAAACATTATCTACTGACTCTCTAATTTCCTTTCCCTTGTATTTATACAGGAATGATTTAAATTCCTTCGAATGAATGAATGTATCATCTGACACAAAAGAATCATAAGCCTTTTGGCGTGGATCTTCATCAGCAGACCCCTCCTCATCATGTATCACAACTGGAGGCTGATATTGTTGCATTTTTCTTTTAGACATTTCTATTGTCTTATCTTGTGGCTGTTCAGTCAATTCTTCCTCTTCAGAGGATACCACTTCAACTTCTGCCAACTGCTTTTTCTTTTCATTCAAATCTCTGTTATATTTCTCCACCACCAAGTCGACTTCAGCCTCTTCCAAATTTCTAATGACATCATCATGTGGATAATGTATGTGCATGTATCCACTGAGATTTTGTTTTCTTCTTGCATAGTCAATGAAACCCTCAGGGTCAAACCCTTTCCTCACCTCAGCAGTCACCATGTTATAATGCATTAGTTTATCCAAAATGAGATTGTATCCTTCTTTTGAAACCACAGTAAAATCTCCAAAACACAAAGTACTAGGCATGAATGATTGTTTATCATGCGAACTTAGATGCATGACATTGGAACAATGCATTTGCCTAATTATTTCCAAATATGCAATCCTGTCAGGGACAGTTTTAGGCAATATAAATGGAGCATCCTCAAAACCATACACTCTGATCATAGTAGCATCCTCAAAACAATACCAATCTCCCCAATTATGAGTGACAGTAGGGTGGCCACCAAAATCTTTGGGTTTGAGGAATCTTTTTATTTCATTTGAAATTGAATATTCACAGGGGTGGTTGAAATACCTATATAGCACTTTAACACAATGCTCTTCAAATTGAGCATAGCTGGAGTTAGCATACCTGCTATCCCAGATTCGGGTCCACATTTGTACAGGTATCTTCTCCCCTTTCTTATCCGCAGCAACAACTTGAAACTCATTTGGCCACAATCCTACTTCCTGGCCATAGTATAAGACCATATGCATGAGCATCGAGTAATGCTCAAAAGAGCATGCTGGAACATTGTTTCTTATTGCAGATAGACCAGAGTCTATTCTAGTAGCAACATAGGAGGCATAATCAAATTGTCTGGCATTGTGACATTGAATATCAGAGGTTATGACCATTAGAGGAATAGTCATGAACTCAGGGACCTCTGAGCCAAGGACTTGGCCTACAGAATAGTAAGTATATTGAATGTATGGTTCAAAAATGGATACATGAAAGGGAGGGCCATCATTCTCAGTCAAGGGTATCACTTCTCCTTCAATCCTGGGTCTATGTATGGGTAACCTCCATCCATTGTAGGTTGTATCCATTCTCCAGTATTCTTTATCCAAATCTTCATAAACAACAGGGACAGTGCACAAATCATCCAAATCATACACCTCACAAATAGCATTTTTTGATAGGTGTACAATTGGTTCTCCTTGAGGGTTGCAGATAGCTTTCAGGCCTGAATTGTAATGCCTGGCTAACAGTTGCAGGAGTTCTACATTCAAGAATACATTAGGTACAACCAGTTTGCCTAAATTCATGTGCCATGGGTTTGACACAGGGGCATTTCTAAATCTTCTGTTGTAGTGGAATCTGAAGAGTTCATATCCCCTAATTGGGGTCCAAATATCTCCCAGGCGCTTATGTTTGTCTTCCAATTTTTCTACTTCTGCCCTGAGTTGGGCAGACCTCCTGGCCTTGGGAGCTGACCCAGGCAACTGATCAATCAAGTCCTGATTTAGTTTTCTGTCTTTCACTTTTTCTTCAGGGGTTTGATCAGTTTTTTGCTTCTTTGGTTTACTGGTTTCCCCTTGTGATTTTCTTCCTTTTCCTTTCCCCGAAGTTTCCATTTTTGAAAAATTTGGCAGGAAATTCAAATACAGGTAATATAGTGGTTTGTGTATGTGTACCTGTCGCTCGACGGCTGGAATTGGAAGCCTTTGCTTTTGCCCTGAGAATTCTTCTGTATTCTGCTCTCGGACGGTTTTTTGCAATTATAATGATCGTATGAACTTTGTAGCCGTTTTGTATTAATTATCTGATCAATTCAATGTTCATCGCTGTGAAGTGTCACATCGCCATAACTCTTCCTATCGGCGTGCTTTTTGAAATGTCTGGGCGACCTCAACCCCTTTTTTATGGCGCGGACAGTCAATCGGCGTGACCCCTCAATTGTATCCCCGACGCCATGTAGTATCACATTTCAAGTGGGTGCGACCATCGGCGTGATTTCCTTCATCGCCAAGGGTTTTAGATCTCTCCGCGATATGGCAAGTCCCACCGATATGCTTTGCTTATCGGGAAGATTGAGACCATCGGGATACTAAAATTATGTTTCCCCGATCTTTATTGTCTTACCGATAATCTCTTCATGTATGAACTTTTATCTTTATCAGAATGACATTCTCTATCGGGATAGCTTTCTCAAGATATCCCGATCCAAATCATCTCCCCGATGCCCTTTATCACATCCTTCATCGGGCAAAGTTTAGTAAAGTGTCACCGATATCTTTTGATCGCCGTGACTTATGAATCGGCAAGACTTGCTTCTTTTGTTCCGATATGTCAAGCTATCCCGATGAAGATGCATCGCTGTGAGTCTTGCCGATAACTTTCTTATCGCCAGGACTCTTGATCGTCGGAGACTTACTTGTTTTCTATTCCGATGGTTCATTTCTCACCGATGACTATTGCTTTGTTACCCTCGCATGCTGTTCGGTGAAACTCTTGCCGAAAGTGCTTCATCGGTATGATATATACCGTCGGGGCAACTTCTAAAAGATCATCCAATAGATATTTGTCATACCGATCGGCATGACCACTTGCCTTTCTTGCCGATGTAAAGTCATCGGTGTTGCTTACTCCATCGGTGAGCTCCATAATTCTTCTTCTGATCTCTATTTTCACGCCGATGGTTGTTTTCAAACAATTCCTTGTGTATCGGTGTAAGCCACACGACCTCTTGCCGATGGATTGATTTTGATGATATTTGACACTGTTCATCCCTAGACATTTTATGAGATACAAAAAATTTTATATTGTGGTCCTTTTGGGATATTCCTTAGGGTTTATTCAAATATGATGGAGTAAGGGAATAGTAAAATTTTGAAAATTTTACTGTGCTAACAGTGGCTCTGTCTGGGATGTATACTCCCTGTGAGTATACAAGGATCCAGATCTCCTGGGGAAGTAGACCACATCTTTTATTATTTTGGGGTGAGGTTTTATGGAACTGGAAAAAGGAAAGGAACAAATGATGGGGAGCGGGAATGATTCCTAGACTACTGTGCATGGAACAAGATATTTTTGAGAATTATTTGAATGTTGTCCATGCACTGGCAACACTCAATTCTCTTTGTACATGTTTATGAAAATAACTGCTTCAAGTATTGCCCATGTACTGGCAATTCCTGCTCCTCTCCTGACATATTCTGTACATAGTAAGAATCATCACCTCCCTTGCCAGTGATAACAAAAGGACCCAACCACAGGGCTTCAAATTTTCCATGTTTTCCTTTGTCTTGACATCTTGCATTCCACATTAGTACCAGATCATTTATTTCAAACTTTCTTTCTTTGGCCTTTTTGTCAAAGAGATATTTTACCTGTGATTGTAATTTAATATTCTGTTTCTGAGCCATTCTTCTTGTTTCATCAAGCTCTGCCAATTGTTCCAACCTTTCCTCCATTGGTTCAGGGATATTCAAGTCTTCCTGGAGAATGAATTTGTATACTGGTATAAGATTTTCTAATGGTAATCTTGCTTGGGTTCCATATACCAATTCATAAGGGGATCTCCCAATTGCCCTTTTTATAGTAATCCTGTCAGCCCATACTGCCATTCTTAATTTTGAATCCCAAGCCTTCTTATTTCTATCCAACATTCTTTTTATGATTTTCAACAGACTCTTATTACTTGATTCAGCTTGTCCATTGGCCTGTGGATGGTAAGGAGTAGCATAAGAAACAGTGATACCATGTGTGCTGCAAAAACCTTTGAATTCATCAGATCTAAAGCACATCCCATTATCAGTAATCAGTCTTACAGGAGTACCAAATCTGCATATAATGTTATCCATTAGAAAATTTATCACAACTTTACTAGTAGCCTGTCTGGTTGGGATTGCTTCCACCCATTTTGTAAAGTAATCAGTAGCTACTAAAATCCATCGGTGCCCCCCACTTGATTTCTCTGAAATTTCACCTATAAAATCAATACCCCACTGATAAAATGGAGCCTCAACTTGCATAGGTTTTAAAGGTAGTGCTCCATGATACTTTAACTTCCCTGAGAACTTTTGGCATGCTTCACATTTTCTAGTGTACTGGTATGAATCGTTAAAGACTTTAGGCCAATAGTACCCTGCCCTCAAAATTTTGTGGGCTGTAGTTTTTGCTGAGAAATGTCCTCCGCACATGCCTTCATGCAATTCCTTCATAATATGTTTTGATTGATATTCATCCAAACATAATAGTAGAACCCCATCTCTATTTTTCCAATAGAGATCTCCACCAATGAGTACATATTTTGAAGCTTGTAGTTTGAGTGTCCTTCTTTTGTTATCATCATATCCTTCAGGACTCTTCATATGTGTTAGATAATATACTATATCAGTATACCATGGAGTACGTTCAATACTGGTACTTGCATCAATATTACATATATGGGAAGCTTCTAGATTATTTTCAGTCATCAATTTGGCAAGACCCTGTCCTCTTACTAATTTAGTGATTTGGATTTCAATGTTGAATTCCTGAATCCTATTGATCCACCTACATCTCCTACCCGTGACCTCAGTTTGAATCAGTACATCCTTGACTGCAGCATTAGGAACATATGCTATGATTTTAGCCCCTACCAAATATGGTCTAAAGTTTTTTACTGCTTTTACCAATGCATATGCCTGTTTTTCAATAATGTCATACTTCAACTTTGCATTCTGAAGGGACTTGCTAAAGAAAGAGATTGGCTGTTCATATCCATCATTGTTTTTCTGCAACAACACTGCTGCCACTGTATGATAGGAAGCAAATGAAAAAAGTTGGAAAGGTTTGCCGAAGTCAGGGGATATTAAGACTGGAGCTTGTTTGATGGCCTCCTTAATGTTACCAAATGCTTCCATTGCTTCTGTTGTCCATTTCATATCTGAGTTCTTCTTCAGCATTCTTGATATAGGACAAACAATCTCTGCGAAATTTGGTATAAATCTTCTGACAAAATTTATCTGACCAAAAAATGATTGTATAGCTTTTACATTTTTTGGAATAGGGACCTGATCAATTGCTTCCACCCTTTCAGGATCTATTTTAACTCCTTCCTTCGAGACTATATGGCCAAGCAATTTTCCTTCTGTTACTGCAAATTGGCATTTTTTAGGATTCAATGATATTCCATATTCTAGGGCTTTGACAAATATCTGTTCTAGATGTGTGCAATGATCTTCAGCCTTTTTTGAATATGCTGTTAAATCGTCTTGATAGACTATCATAATCTTATTGATCAATTCAGCAAAAGCTACATCCATCGCTCTTTGAAATGTTGCCCCAGCATTAGTTAATCCAAATGGCATTCTCAAGTATACATATGTTCCCCATGGAGTGGTGAATGCGGTCTTGAATTGTTCAGACTCCTTAACCTTTACCTGATTGTAGCCGGAGAAACCATCCATCATGGATAGTAATTCACATCCAGTAACTTTCTGTAATATCGCCTCCATATTGGGAAGAGGATAATTATCTTTGAGAGAAGATTTATTCAGGTTTCTGAAATCCACACACAGTCTAATGTCACCATTCTTTTTCCTGACAGGTACTAAGTTTGAGACCCAGGAAGAATGTCTAATAGGCTTGATTATAGCTCCATCCCTTAACTTTGTAAGTTCCTCCAGCATTTTCGGAGCCAATGTAGGATTAATCGGCCTTTGTTTCTGTCTGAATGGTTTTGCATCTGGTTTGAGTGGTATCTCATGTTGAAATAGATCCTCTCTATATGCCTTTAAGTCATCATATGACCAAGCAAACACATGCCTATACTTCCTAAGTAGATTGATAATTCTACTTCTGATTTTCTGGTCAAGATTCCTCCCAATATATACATTTTTTGGGGTTGTCTGAGTCCCCAAGTTCACTTCCTCAAGATTCTCAGGTATCACTGGTGTTTCTTTCTTCTTGTATCTATCATGCCCATCAAATGCTTTTTCTAATGCAATAAGCCCTTTGGGTATCTTATTCGTCTTCAGTTGAACCACTTCTTGGCCAAATAGGGTTTCTTTCCCATCGTGTTCCTCCACAAATGCACTGAAATCAATTTCTTGATTTTCATAATAATCAGCACAATGTAAGAAATTGATTATATCAGCATCGCTGTCAAACACCTGCCAGTTCTATATATTATCAGGGATGGTAGGTCTAGTTTTAAATTCTACTTCTATGATCCCTCCTAATGTTAGATCATCTCTCTTTAATGCAATGTTTGCTAAAAAGTCTGCCATGATGTTTTTAGACCTATCAACCCAGCTGATTGAAAAAGCATCAAATAATTCAACACTATCCCAAACTGCATTTCTGTACTGTCTTAATCTTTTATTCTTAGATAAATATTTTTCTCTTATTTGGGAGATGACCAATTCAGAATCACCATAGACAGCCAACTTTTTTATTTTGTATTTGGTGGCTATGTCTAAGCCAATGAGTAGGGCTTCATACTCAGCTACGTTATTGGTGCATTCAAATGTCAGTAAGAAAGAGTATTTGAATGTTTTACCTCCTGGTGAGATAAAAACTACTCCGGCCCCATTTCCTATCTTGCTGCATGCACCATCGAAATACATTTTCCACAAATCATTTTCTCTTTTCATAGATTCAGTGTGTATTGGGTCAGTGTTATGCAATTCTGGGGTAGTTTCTCCAACTTTGAAAACCCCTAAATCCGTGTCACAAAAGAAATTCACCTGATGCCGGTCCATTCTTTCTATAATATTGTCATACCTTGGTTCTCTGCACAACTTGATTTCCTTGTCACCTACTGGTATGGTGGCATACGATAGATCTAATTGAACATTGCCTCCTGCCATTGCAGCCCACTGCCTTGATAACAGCATTCCATAATACGGTGGGATATCAACCACAGTGATGTCAATGTTATATGTTGCCTCAGGATATGAAGCAAGTTTTATTTCTACATCTTTCATAATACCAACTACTGGAATAGATCTGTTATCCATTGCATAACATTGGCCATACGTAGTATCAACCCACATCCCTAATTCTTTCATCACTGCTATAGGCATGATATTCATAGTAGCACCTGAATCAATCATACAATTCCTGACTATTCTGTTCTTGATTACTAGTGTAGTATAGAATGGATCTACCTGTGAGGGATTTTTTGTAAGTGTGTCACCAAGGTATACCTCAGGCATCTTAAAATTTTCTTGATGCACATTATTTGTTGTTTTTTCAAACCCTTTATGTTTTGGATTAGGTGTATCAGAAATCATCTTGACGACTGTACTCCTATATTTATCTATTTTCATCATCTCTAAGAGTGGGACTGATATCTTCACCTGAGACACTGCCTGTGCAATGTCAAAAGAAGGGGTTATGATATGGTCATTCTTTTCTGTTTTTGTATTCTCTTTTTCTATATTTTCTTTCATTTTATTTTTATCCCCTTTTTCTGGTTCTTTAGGTGATGATTTTGTATTATTCCCTTTGTTATTCTGGTCTTTTATGAATACACTCCCAGGAGTTCCTTGCCCAGTATTTGTTGTTCTATTCCTTAAGTTATAAGTGTTTCGAGCTTGAGCCACTGCAGCTACTGTGAGAGCTTCTTTTTCATCCTCAGTAGGTTTTCTCCATTGACCATATGGTTTATTGTCATAAATATCTTCCTGGTCTGAGAATACTTGCTGTTCTCCCATGTTAACATGATATTTTTGGTTTCCTACATCATACTCATACCCTTCTTCCTCTGAAGAAGAATAATCTTCTGTTACCACACATGGTGTATCCTGCATCATATTGATGGTGTGATTATCTCTATTATAGTTATATGGCATTTCCTCTTGCTGTATTGATTTAGCTACCTCACAATATTCAGGTGAATGTGGCAAGTTACATACAGAACACCAAGGTTTATTTTCTGCCATATGTGCCATGTTTCTCTTCAATGGATCAGGAGTATCCTTTCCATATGGCTGCTTTCTGTTGTTGTCAATAGGTCTTCCATCCTTCCAATTTGTATTGTAAGGCATATCATGTAACCTAGGTCTATCCTGCCTATGCTGACCCTCTGGTTTAATCTGTTGAGCATTTGGATTCTGAAGATTTCTATGATTTTCCCTTTTACTGACCATTCCTGCAGCTTTTCTATTATTTTCAATAGTTATGGCTATTTTCTGTGCTTCAGCCAACGTTGCAGGACACCGGTTTCTGAGTTCATATCCTGTTTTGGGGTCAAATGCCTTCATATAGATACTCAGTGCTGCCTGGTCAGATAACTTGGCTCCATGTGGTACCTTATTATGTAACTTGGAAAACTTCAGGTTGAAATCAAATACTGATTCATTTTGATACTTCTGTATACTTATTAGTTCATGTAAGGCAAACTCAGGAGCGTATTGGTTACCATACTGATCCTTAAACTGGTTATGGAAATCAGTCATTGAATTGATTGATGCATCGGGCAAGCTATTAAACCAATCTCTGGCATCTTCAGTGAGGGACATCATAAATAACCTCATTCTAATGTCTTCCCAGTCCATACCTATATCCTGTACAAAAGCATTAAAACTTCTGATATGATCTTCTGCAGATACTGCATTGTTTCCAGTAAACTTGGGAACCATGTTTCTCCAAGTACTATCCATAGGATATGGATATAACTGATATCCAGTTAAATCAAATTGACTGCATATATTAGCAAGGTTTTGGGGAGGAAAATTGAGATGTGGTGGATTGGGATAGTAATTATATCCACCTGGTGGCTGATGATATGCATATTGTTGATGTTGGTTCATATGGGGATTTATGTGTTGATTTTGTGGCCTATAATATTGTTGACCAGGGGGTGGGTAATTATTTGCCATATGTAGGGATGCATTACTTATGGGAGGTGGTCTGGGGATTTGGGGAATAGTGTTCTGATGACTTCCAGAAGCATGTGAGTTTTGAGCACTATTTGTATTTTGTTGTGTATTCCTTGAAATATTCCCTCTATGCGGGGGTACATATTTAGGGGGAGCTGTTTTGGCTTTATTCCTCCTCTGTTGAATTTCTTGCTGCAATAACTCCTTCTCCTCTTGTATTTTGTACCTTTCGAGTTCCTTCCTGAGCATGAGTATTTCCTGTTTCTCATCACTCATGTCTTGATTATTTATTTCCTGATATTCTGGATTGTCATTCATTCCCTGATTTGACAATTCATATCCTATCTCTTCTCCCTGGTTAAACGAGACCTTGAAATCATGTTCAGCTTGGTTCCTATCAATATCCCTCATGACCTTTGCGTCATGATCCCGCTGTTCTTGAGGAGTGGGTCTGTACCTTGCCAAAATATCATCAGTTGCTCCACTGAGGTTCTCGTTTGAATCATGCAGAGGTGTGAATTTATTGTGAATTGCAATATTTTGTTCTGAATCATTCTCCTGGATGTCTAGATTATTATCTTGGTGGGAATATTTTGGATTCATATTTCTTTTGGAGATGTTTCTAAGTGGTGGAGATGACTGCAAGTTTCTGCCTTCCATCTTGGATCTCCTACCATCCATTTGAAATTTTTGTTATGATTGTAACTAGAGTCGCCACCTATTGAATAGGAAAAGTTTATATTTTTATCTGTAAGGTTCTTTGTCACCAGCAGAGTTACCAAAAAGAAATTTTAAATGACTCTATGAAAGAAAGGATTAAATTCTAAGGTCTTTTTACTAATTCCCCAGTAGAGTCGCCAATTTGTTAGGTCTCAAAATGCAAGTTACTAATCCTAAGAGGATGCCAGGCTCTATATTTGGATTTGCAATGTTTTTGAACTAACTTGACGAAATCAACCTTCAAGGTTTGATGATTTCCTACACTTTAGGTCCTGCTACACCTAGGTGGGTGAACCTTGAAATATTAAAGCAGTCTGAGTGTGGATGAATGGACTAACTAGGTCTATCTACAATGGCATAGGATGTAGGATAGATGACAAAGCTGACTAATTAATTCTATGTGTAATGTTTAATAAGTGATTGGCAGAAATTGTATAAGCAATATCAAAAAAGGTTTTAATTAATGAGTTGAATGAGACCAGTGCCTTGTTGGGTAACAGAGTCAATTTGAAGGACTAAGAACAGTAGTTTCTAAATGGTAATAATTCTAGATATTTGGCACAGTTCTGGTTTATAGCTTGTATAAACGTGCAGGTAAATGACTGACAGACTCTTCTTGATAATCCAACCAAATAAAATCAAATATCTTATAATTCACCAGAAGGTATTTTAATCCTTACTTGAAGGAACCAAATGAAATGAAAAGACAAGATTAACAAATAATATTTTACTGGAGACAGTGTGTCAATCCTAATTATATGGCTCTACTTAGTAATCCCAACTTACTACTTCCAGGCTACTGTGAATAAATCAGAAGGGTTTAATTCCTTAGGATGGACACCAACCGAATTAATCACACAGATACAGCGAATGTGTATTGACAGATTAAATATGTACTTGATATCTTAATCTGAATAACAGGGAAATGCAGAAATGGAGACAGCCACACGATTGAATAATTTCAACAAATAACTGATACCAAAGTAGACATACTGAATCAGAGAACTTCAAATTTCTTCCTTCAAAATAAAATATGCAACACGGTAATTTTGGAATATTATGTATATGTATATATGAATACTTCTACTGCTGATGATTTTTCAGCATAGATTGTTTGAACTTATATAGATATTTTCATGAAGAGATACAACTCTTCAATAAGTCTCTTGGGATTTTAACCAATACAAACAATAATTACATAATCTTAATTAGGCTCTGTTTAGCCATAAATAGACTTTTGTTAGATGATCCAAGTACTCCTGCGCACGGTGAGAATCAGTAAGCTCGACTGCACTCCTGGTGATTATATCGAGGGTGACCATTTCCTCCAGTTGTTTGCAAACTTCTGTAGATACAGAGGCTTTATCTTTTAGAGCTCCTGTGGCTTTGTGCAATATAACTTGACAATCAACAGTCCACTCTTCTTTGCTCTTTACCTCTCCATTATCTTTGAATATCCTGGGCACCCCTGCGTCTGATGCATCAGTCCCTTCCTTAGCATCAGCTTTGAGTTTATCATAATAATTCTGGTGCCGTTTGAGCAATGCTCTTGCATCAGAGATATCTATGCTATCAGTGGTACCTTTGTTTTGCAACTCGATCACCTTTTCTTGTATCCTCTGATCAAGCCTCTCATGTTCTTTGACTGCTTTATGATTTTCCGAGTAGTTATCCCAAAACTGGTTTAACCACCGTACCATGTTTGCATACCTGCTCTGCAGTATTGTAACAAATGCATCTATTTGAATTTGTTTGGCTTGATCATGGGATATCTCTTGACTACTTTGTGAGCTCTCACCTTGAGTTATTCTCTTTGTAGATTGCCCAAAGGTGCTCTTAACAGCGTCCTTCAAGTAGTCATTCTCCTTTGTTAATCTTTCACAATTCAGCTTATAAGCATCCCTTTCCTTGATTAACATCTGAGCTTGTGCTTTATTCAACTTTGCAACATTGATACCAATGTCTGCAGTAATTATGGGGTCAGTCTCACCTGCTCTAAAAGTCATAACATGGCCAAAAGTTTTTTCAGTGTCTATGATGGCCGTCTTCTTATGGGGAGGATACAATGCCCATATCATTAAAGAATTTTCATCATTATTGTATCTCGTTCCCATATAGACTTCATTAACTCCTTCTGGAGTAAGCTTATACTTATCATTAGCATTATTCAAAAAACTATCAAAAACCAGAGCAGAATTTAAATCCAAGCCGGGAAAAATCATAACCCCTGCATCTTTAAGCAGCTGTCTGCCTCTGCTTGGTGTCATGTCCTGCATTTCCTTATCCACTGTCTCCTTTAACATCTCTAATAACTGTTTTTCATTGTCAGCAGAAACGTTATCTACTGACTTTCTAATTTCCTTTCCCTTGTATTTATACAGGAATGATTTAAATTCCTTCGAATGAATGAATGTATCATCTGACACAAAAGAATCATAAGCCTTTTGGCGTGGATCTTCATCAGCAGACCCCTCCTCATCATGTATCACAACTGGAGGCTGATATTGTTGCATTTTTCTTTTAGACATTTCTATTGTCTTATCTTGTGGCTGTTCAGTCAATTCTTCCTCTTCAGAGGATACCACTTCAACTTCTGCCAACTGCTTTTTCTTTTCATTCAAATCTCTGTTATATTTCTCCATCACCAAGTCGACTTCAGCCTCTTCCAAATTTCTAATGACATCATCATGTGGATAATGTATGTGCATGTATCCACTGAGATTTTGTTTTCTTCTTGCATAGTCAATGAAACCCTCAGGGTCAAACCCTTTCCTCACCTCAGCAGTCACCATGTTATAATGCATTAGTTTATCCAAAATGAGATTGTATCCTTCTTTTGAAACCACAGTAAAATCTCCAAAACACAAAGTACTAGGCATGAATGATTGTTTATCATGCGAACTTAGATGCATGACATTGGAACAATGCATTTGCCTAATTATTTCCAAATATGCAATCCTGTCAGGGATAGTTTTAGGCAATATAAATGGAGCATCCTCAAAACCATACACTCTGATCATAGTAGCATCCTCAAAACAATACCAATCTCCCCAATTATGAGTGACAGTAGGGGGGCCACCAAAATCTTTGGGTCTGAGGAATCTTTTTATTTCATTTGAAATTGAATATTCACAGGGGTGGTTGAAATACCTCTATAGCACTTTAACACAATGCTCTTCAAATTGAGCATAGCTGGAGTTAGCATACCTGCTATCCCAGATTCGGGTCCACATTTGTACAGGTATCTTCTCCCCTTTCTTATCCGCAGCAACAACTTGAAACTCATTTGGCCACAATCCTACTTCCTGGCCATAGTATAAGACCATATGCATGAGCATCGAGTAATGCTCAAAAGAGCATGCTGGAGCATTGTTTCTTATTGCAGATAGACCAGAGTCTATTCTAGTAGCAACATAGGAGGCATAATCAAATTGTCTGGCATTGTGACATTGAATATCAGAGGTTATGACCATTAGAGGAATAGTCATGAACTCAGGGACCTCTGAGCCAAGGACTTGGCCTACAGAATAGTAAGTATATTGAATGTATGGTTCAAAAATGGATACATGAAAGGGAGGGCCATCATTCTCAGTCAAGGGTATCACTTCTCCTTCAATCCTGGGTCTATGTATGGGTAACCTCCATCCATTGTAGGTTGTATCCATTCTCCAGTATTCTTTATCCAAATCTTCATAAACAACAGGGACAGTGCACAAATCATCCAAATCATACACCTCACAAATAGCATTTTTTGATAGGTGTACAATTGGTTCTCCTTGAGGGTTGCAGATAGCTTTCAGGCCTGGATTGTAATGCCTGGCTAACAGTTGCAGGAGTTCTACATTCAAGAATACATTAGGTACAACCAGTTTGCCTAAATTCATGTGCCATGGGTTTGACACAGGGGCATTTCTAAATCTTCTGTTGTAGTGGAATCTGAAGAGTTCATATCCCCTAATTGGGGTCCAAATATCTCCCAGGCGCTTATGTTTGTCTTCCAATTTTTCTACTTCTGCCCTGAGTTGGGCAGACCTCCTGGCCTTGGGAGCTGACCCAGGCAACTGATCAATCAAGTCCTGATTTAGTTTTCTGTCTTTCACTTTTTCTTCAGGGGTTTGATCAATTTTTTGCTTCTTTGGTTTACTGGTTTCCCCTTGTGATTTTCTTCCTTTTCCTTTCCCCGAAGTTTCCATTTTTGAAAAATTTGGCAGGAAATTCAAATACAGGTAATATAGTGGTTTGTGTATGTGTACCTGTCGCTCGACGGCTGGAATTGGAAGCCTTTGCTTTTGCCCTGAGAATTCTTCTGTATTCTGCTCTCGGACGGTTTTTTGCAATTATAATGATCGTATGAACTTTGTAGCCGTTTTGTATTAATTATTTGATCAATTCAATGTTCATCGCTGTGAAGTGTCACATCGCCATAACTCTTCCTATCGGCGTGCTTTTTGAAATGTCTGGGCGACCTCAACCCCTTTTTTATGGCGCGGACAGTCAATCGGCGTGACCCCTCAATTGTATCCCCGACGCCATGTAGTATCACATTTCAAGTGGGTGCAACCATCGGCGTGATTTCCTTCATCGCCAAGGGTTTTAGATCTCTCCGCGATATGGCAAGTCCCACCGATATGCTTTGCTTATCGGGAAGATTGAGACCATCAGGATACTAAAATTATGTTTCCCCGATCTTTATTGTCTTACCGATAATCTCTTCATGTATGAACTTTTATCTTTATCGGAATGACATTCTCTATCGGGATAGCTTTCTCAAGATATCCCGATCCAAATCATCTCCCCGATGCCCTTTATCACATCCTTCATCGGGCAAAGTTTAGTAAAGTGTCACCGATATCTTTTGATCGCCATGACTTATGAATCAGCAAGACTTGCTTCTTTTGTTCTGATATGTCAAGCTATCCCGATGAAGATGCATCGCTGTGAGTCTTGCCGATAACTTTCTTATCGCCAGGACTCTTGATCGTCGGAGACTTACTTGTTTTCTATTCCGATGGTTCATTTCTCACCGATGACTATTGCTTTGTTACCCTCGCATGCTGTTCGGTGAAACTCTTGCCGAAAGTGCTTCATCGGTATGATATATACCGTCGGGGCAACTTCTAAAAGATCATCCGATAGATATTTGTCATACCGATCGGCATGACCACTTGCCTTTCTTGCCGATGTAAAGTCATCGGTGTTGCTTACTCCATCGGTGAGCTCCATAATTCTTCTTCCGATCTCTATTTTCACGCCGATGGTTGTTTTCAAACAATTCCTTGTGTATCGGTGTAAGCCACATGACCTCTTGCCGATGGATTGATTTTGATGATATTTGACACTGTTCATCCCTAGACATTTTATGAGATACAAAAAATTTTATATTGTGGTCCTTTTGGGATATTCCTTAGGGTTTATTCAAATATGATGGAGTAAGGGAATAGTAAAATTTTGAAAATTTTACTGTGCTAACAGGGGGCATGATTACTTTCTTTGTTTGCTATTTGGGGATTAAACTTTAGTAATGTGAAGCCTTGTCTTAGGACGTGATCGGCAAAAGATCATCGAGGACATCAAAGGTCTAACATGAACGGGGGCAATCCTTGCTTGTTGAAACGCAAGAAGTACTCAGGTCATCTAGATTCAGTTTTGACTAGATGCTTGTACTAACCTGCTAAATCACAATCCATGTAAATGATACTCAGGTCATCTTGGTTCAATTATACCTCGATGCTTGTATTCACTTACAACATCTCAGAAAAGTACCAAAAACAAAATGCCCAATGATGAAATAAAGCAATCTAAAAGCAAAGCATCCATACTATATCCATACACCCATCCATACAATCCTCATTATTCAAACTATGCAGAATAACGATATCAAGAAAAATTCCTAAGTCATCCTTTCGCAACCATTTCTCTATCCATCATGTCATTCTTAGGTCGATAGAGTACATTTGGACATCACAAAAACAAGGCATATAGGAGCATATCATATCATTCGTAGAAGCTAGTCATGCACCTGAGTAGGTTAGTAGAATGCACCATCCAATGCATTAGGTCACCAATACATTTGCATCACATCTTAATCTTAAAAGCCCAGAAAATCAAAACAACATAGTTAAGTGCATCACATATATAGTTGCATCACCACATAGTACTCATGTTACAACTGCATACATTCAAAGCATTACATCATATAAACATCCAATAGCATCTCACATATCTATACAGCATCATAACATAGAAATCATGTTCCATACATATACATTTGCATCATCACATAGACATCATATTACATTTTGCATTCATTTGTCACATTAGATCATATAGACATCATATAGCAGCATATCAACGTATTTCTCATATAGCATCATATAGACCATCTAACTATGCAATAGAATCACAATCATGCAATAGAAGTAATCATCTCATACACGCATGCAATAGAAACACAAAGCTGCATCATCATCCATACTATCATATACAAAGAGGTCCAAATGTACAATATCACCATCTCTCTCAAAATCAAAGTGTCATATACAATATGCGTCTACATAGACGGTGATACATGTCCCAAAAATGTACAACATCAGGTCTGTGTCTACCCCTGCTGCTGTGGGCCACCACTGCCAGCTCCTGACTGCTGAGGTCCCATCACGGATGCCCCTGACTGCGAAGGACCTGCTCTGTGAGCCACCCCAGACTGACTCCTGAAACTCCCTGCCCTCTGGCTCGAGGATACGGCCCCATGGTACAAGCCTCAGTAATACTGTGCCTGCTACTGCGCTCTGGCTAAGTCTGTCTGTGCCTGTGCCAACTGCGTCTGCAACTGGCCTACCTGTGCCTGTGCCTGCTGCACCTGCCCAACCAAAAATGTACTCGCTACATCTGTGCCCATGGCAGCTACTGCTGTGTCCCTCTCTACTCAGATCAGGCGTACCCGGGCATCTGCCATGTCTCGCTCGCGAGTCAAACCAGCGATCACCGCTGCATCTGTATCTCGCATCCTCTCCACTCTCCTCAGCTGTGCCTGCAGCTCTCGCACCTGTCCTCTCAGGCTGGCTATGGTCCTCTCATGTGCCTCACCCTGTACCGGCCCCTATGCTGCCTCTACCTGTCCTAGCCCCTGCTGCTGGGGCACCTGCTGCTGTGGTACCTGCTGCGGTGGTACCTGCTGGGGTGGTGGCCTCTGTGCCTGCTGCTGCACCTGCTGCTGTCCCTCTCCCTGTCCTGGCACTGCCTGCCCAGCCCGGTCTATCCTCCTCCGCTGCCTCGGCCTCTCTACAGCTCGGCCACCCCGTCCTCGTCCTCCTCTAGCGGCCCTCCGCCCTGGGCCAGCCTCTCCCTCCTCCTCTGAGTCCGCCTCATCAATACGAGGCACCAGCATGCCAGGTCCTGAATATCTCGGGAATGGATGTGCAGTAATCCAGTCCTCGTACTCCTGTGTGACCCCCGCATCTGCAATCTCCCTCCGCATGTCCCATGCCACGTAAGGCAACTGCTGGAACTCTGCCAGGGCCTCCTCGTACAAAGCCATCGGCCCCCATCTGACCCTCTCTACATGAGTCTGGGCAAACATAGCCTGTCCCTGTGGCATGCCCTGTCTCCTGCCAAACTGTCGCAGCACTCGGCCCACCATCTGTCTCTCCAGTATATGCCGTGTCTGGCCTATCAACCACCTGGTCTGAAAGCAGAAGGGTAGCTCATCTCCCTCGTCATCCCAGGGCTCGCAATCCAGATATGGCTGCCAGATGACCACATCTACCCCATCCAAGGTATGCCGCCAGTACTCTAGCTTCCCCAGCCTGTGCTGGGAAATCACTCCTGCATAGCCATAGCTATATGGCTCTCCCCTCTGCCTCGCGAAGACGCATATCGGCCTGGTCACCGCTATGTGCTCCCACAGCCAGAACTGTAACAGCAACATCCCAGCCGATAGACTCGTGCTGCGGTGGTACACCACTTGATGCATGTCATGGTAGAGGTGGGCCGGCACACAGGGCCCCCACGCATAACGAGTGCCCTCAGTCAGCATCCGCTCCATGATCCTGCCCCATCCAATGGGGAACCCATGCGATCTCCTATCCGGGCATACAACGCCCCCAATCAGCCCAGCCACAATCCCAGGGAAGTAGTCGGAGCAGTCATATATGTCCTGCCACGGGATGACCTGCCCCACCAGCTCAGGATCATCAAATACTCGCTGACACTCGGTGAGTCCCGCGTCCCGCTGAGCATCGTACTCCACCAACTCGCCTACTACGGGCAAGTACAGTATCCGGTAGACATCCTCCAGCATCACAGTCATCTCTCCAGTAGGGAAGTGGAAGGTCCCGTCCTTGCTGTGGAATCTCTCCACGGCAGCTGTCAACAGTCCTCGGTTCGCCCGCACCTCATGCATAAAGCAAACATAATCTAGACCCATGGAACCAAGCGCCACTCTGTCAGCCTCCGTCAGCATGTATCTCTGCAATAAAGGCATAGGGAACGTCTCCCTCGACTGCAGAGTCTCTCGTATCTCCTCCTGCAAAACACATAATGCAAGGCGTCAGTCTCAAGCTGCATATACCATACTCAACATATCTATTGAACTATATCAACTAAACTTAGCATTTCAAATTGATCAAAATAGCACACTACATCTCTTGACTAGATTCCTGCAATCTCAGAGATAGCTCATCGATTCCTGCGTCAAACAGGACGCTAATCGAATCAATTTGGCTAAGTAATTTGCCATCCCAAGCAAATGCGCCACTACAGGTGGTAAATGCGCCATTTCTGGTATATGCGCCGCAAAAATTAACATATGCGCCGCAAAAACGCATATGCGCCGCTACAGGGCACATATGCGCCGTTTTAACGCCTGCGCCGCAGAAATCCACGCATGCGCCGCGCAATTACGCATGCGCCGCAAGAATCCACATATGCACAACTTTAACAAATGCGCTGCTACATTTCACGCATGCACGGCAGAAATACAAAAGCGCCGCCCAATTACGAAAGTGCAACTAGACTGCACAAATGCGCAGCTTTCATGCATGCGCCACCGAAACAGGCATATGCGCCGCGAAATCACAAAAGCGCAGCTTCGCGAGGCATATGCGCCGTTCTACGTTTCGGCGCATTCATTTCACCTATTTTCTACGGGCATTTATGACACCTAAACTCAACCCTAGGAGAAATTTTTCGAAGCACATACCGGGGGTCCTGCCTCTGCTGGCCGCCTGAATCGTCGGACTCGCTCAAATCGGTGCTCCTCGCGTGGAATGTCTGCTGCTCTGGCCGCCATGCTGCTCTAAGTTTGCTCTGAGCTCTCTTTCTCCAATCCAGATCAACCAAGTGTGCAAATGACTATTCTTGTGGACCCAGCTCCTATTTATAGCCTCCAAACCCTAATTCTGGCTAGGTGATGACTGTGGACTACTTCCCGTGTCCGTTTTTCCTCCCGTTTTCTTCCCGCATCCCTGACCGCGTCCCTTTTCCTCCAACCTATCCTAACCCCTTCCTCGTCGTGAGATCGTCCGTCTCCAAAACTTTCGCCGTTTTTCCCGTCCAATCTCCCGAGGGGGCATCCTATCGTCATTTAACCTGTACCAGGGGCAAACTGGGGCATGTATCATCACTCAGACTATCAATTTCTTTGAAGCAACACCGTAAACTGCATTGCATCAAAGAGGGGCAAAATGTATACGCCTAAAAATGACACAAATTATCCTAAATAAATATTCTAAATATTTATTCCATTCTTCTATTAATTAAATAAATATTCTAAATTTATTTAATCAATTCACTATTCCATAATTAAATAAATTCTATTTATTTAATTAAAATTCTTCTATTTGTCCTTCACAATTAAATAATCATAAATTATTTAATTAATCCTATTTCCTCTATCCTAAAGTTCTAAATTCAAAATTCCACATCACCTTTACACCTCACCTTGTCCACCTCATCAGGTTGCACATGTAATTAAATATATTTAATATTTAATTATCTTATTTTCCCTCACCCACATGGCCTATTTCTTCTCCAATCAGAGGTTAGTTAACCAATCAATCAAATCTGTTAACTAACCTGTCAGTTGAGTCAAATCCTCAATCAACCCAGTCAGTTCCACAATCCACTCTTCTAACTGATCAGTCAATTCTGTTAACAGACCAGTCAATGGAGTTAACTCTCCAATCAGTTTTGTCACATCCCACCTTTCATGATGGAGCTGGGACACTTGTCACATTTCCACTGGTTGCACATTCCTCAACCATCCTCAGCTGTTGATCTTCATATCTTCTCTCAACCGTTGATTCCTATTCCTCCGAGTCTATAAATGAAGCTTCATCCCTCCATTCTAATCATCCAGGCTTTTGACATCGTTACTCTGCAAAAATATCACCAGCGCGCCTTTGGCACCCATTCGTCATCCACAAGCTTGAGATCACCATTGTTGCATTGGAGCTCACCTTCATTGCACATCACACCATAGCCGTTCACCATCGACTTCCTCAAACAGCTTTTAAAAGATTGCACTCTCTGAGGGCTCATCTCATCTGCGAAAGGACGATTCGTGATAGGCGAACAACAGAAGTTTCGAAATGGAAGAGGTTTGCTGTGTTTGTTCATTGCTTTGTTCATTTGAATCTTCTTTATTTCTCTATTCTGTTGATGTTTGGGTCATTTGTTATTCATTTGATTGATCACTATTTTACCCTCACACCTACCACCCCATCTGATCTTTACCATTCTTTTGTGGAGGTTCGGTGGGAGGAAGGTGAGATGATTAGTTCCTTCAACAACAGGTTCCAAAAAGCTTACAGTCATCTGCAAGCCCCTTATGCTATAGATCAGACTGCTGCCCTACCCATCTACTATGCTTCCCTAGATAAGCTTACCTCCATGTTTGCAAGGAGGGCTGACCCGATACCCACTAGTCTAGCCCAAGCATATTCTGCTACTGTCGATGTAAGTACCCAGCTAGGACAAACAGCCTCTGGCCCACTGAATCATATAGGGCCTGTTGCCATGCCAAATCAAATCCCTATGATAAATCATGCATTAGCCAATCGTACCCCTGTAATGAACCCAGTCCCGAACCCAGCTGCCACACAAGCCTTAGTAATCCATCTAGGTAACCCAGTAGCTGAAATGCCTCTAGCACAAATGCCTTTCCTACAATCTTCGGAAGCAGCAAAGACTAAAGAAGACAAAGATGACATCAAAGAACTGGTTGAACAGATGAAGAAGCTCACTACTGAAGTTACTCACCTCAAAAACTAGAATGCTTATTTGCAGTAGAGGGGACAGAATCAACAATATTTCCAAAACCAGCAGCACTCACAGAATCAAAGCCAGAACCAGTTTTCAAATCAAAATCAGTATCAAAATCAGAACTTTCAGCAGCGGTCAAATCGATCCTGGAACACTAGACCAAACAATGGGGGAGTGCCTTCACCCTTGGAGAATCAGAACAGCGATACCAGACCCCCAGGTCGCGTAATGTTGGCTGAAGCTGCCTTGTCCATTTGGTGCAGATTGCACAACACTAATGCCCACTCTGAGCTGGATTGCCCAGAATTCTAGATTGCTTCCAGTATTTTCCAAATGGAGATTCAAAATGCTGAAAATCAGGAGATTTCGTCGACTGGGTATGAGATTGTTCCCTCTCAAAGGTATGATGTTGCCCTAGTTCTTGATAGTTATACGTTTCCATTTCAAGATGACAATCAGCCTGAAGAAGAAGAGTCTGGGGAAGTTAATGCGTATCAGCAGTACAACAAGACTCCTTACAACCTAAGAAGTAGCAAGCCAAAAGGCCCTTTCACCACTTCCATTCCCCTGAATAGTTATCAAATCCCACCTGATCCATAGGCTACTAATAATCCTGAACCTCTGAAAGTCCCTCATCAAACCGTACATCATGGTACTATTGCTACTACAGAAAAATTTCAACGCTCTGATATAGTGAAAATGGGGCAATATGTGGCTGATGAGCTTAAGAAGATGAAGGTCAGTCTTTCTGTGTATGAGTTGCTTAAGATACCTAAGGTTAGAACATCTTTCTTTCAGGACATAGGTGCTGGAGCTAAGATTGATCACATGCCAAGAGAAAACGTCGCCAAGGATAACATTGATAAGGGGAAAGAAAGGATACATGTAACTGACATGGAACAAAAAATGACGCTGTATAAAGATAAGAGAGAAAGTTTGCCTTTCCTCTTAACGCTCAAGATTTTCAACAAGAACCTTCATAATTGTTTGGTAGATTCTGGTGCTTCCACAAATGTAATGCCATTATCTGTCTGCAAGGCGCTTGGGCTCACTCCAGCCAAGTCCTCCAGGAAGGAGACACAGATCTAGGTCATATTGACCTAGACGACTTCAGACTCTGAATCTTTGGACCCACTCCGACTCCCAGGGCCAAGATACTAAGAGATAGTGGGCTTGGGCAAGCAGCTGCCTTTCCAACCTCAGTCCAATGTGTAGAATTGATGGCTAGTTGTGCAGATAAATACGATGTTATATCCAGACAAATATAGACAGATAATGGAGAAGTCCTAGCTGACTTGACCCCGCCTGCTTTGGCAGAGATGCTAGACATCCCATGGCACAAAACCATGACTATGCCCGACAAACAAGCGTCCAAGGAAGCATACAATAGAGATGTGGAAGGGTGCAAGAAACACATAAACGACCATTGGGTCAAGAGCAAGAAGTCTGCTCTCATCAAGCTCCCCATAGTACTTTATAGAAGTGATTTTCACGATGAGATTGGGGATATTATAACCTTTTTTAGTAGAATATATGGGTTACCAACTGCTTCCACCTTCGAGGACTAGATGTTCATCGTAATTTCAGAGATACTAAAGGGAACCACGTTCCATTGGTCACAAATCCTCAGTGACAACATCCATGAAGCTTTCAGCAACTTTAGTGAGAATAAGTATTTCAGGTGGACATCTTACCTCGTCTATCAGCTGAAAATCATAAGAGGGTTTATGTGTATTTGCTGCCCCAAACCTGAAGATTTGCAGATTGCATGTAAGACCCCTTGTAGGTACAGCTAGAACATAACCATTGAGAGATTCCAAGCAAGCTAAGACCTAGCTGTATTATCCTTGGAGTAGTCTTACTTAGAGTAAGATACTTTTCAAGAGGTGTGAAACTAGCAATCACACCTGCGTTGCTGTGTGCTAAAACCACCATCAACAGGATTCGGTACCAGAGGCAAGCAGTATAAAGAATACTTGGTCAAGTGGAAAGGCAGAACGGAAGATGATTCAACCTGGATTTCGTAGGCTGAGGTAGACCGCCTTGGTTTTCCTCTTGCTCCAGCAAAGTGAAGGACTCACTTTTTCAACAACCCTGAATGTCTGATGCAGGAGCATCCCAGGTTGCAGAGCAATCTTGCATCAACCAAAAATATTTGCATTCTTTCTTTCTTGCATTTTTAGTTCAGTTCAGTCATTTTCTGTTTCAAATTTTGTACCGCATTTCACCGCATCTTCATATCAGAGCTCGCAGAGCAGGACTTAGCATCTACATAGTGTCATCTACATCATATTCAAATTTCAGGTCATTTAGATTTGTCTGCTAAAAGTTATCGCTATCGGAAGATCATCAGCTTTCACAGGACATAGCATCCAGACAGTCAATTGAAGGAGAAGGTTTACGAAGCACTTACGTGACCTGTGGAGCTAAATAAAACATCATACATGGTACATATGGATCAGATAGACCTTCCTTGAGGTCCGCACCAAGTTTCATGCAATTGCAGAGCATTACTAGATGTTGTAGGCCAACTTGCCTTGTTTCTACACACATCTTTCATTGGAGTTTGTAACCTCTTATGGCCGACATGGAGGATTCTATGAGCTTAGAGATGATATATATAGATCTCTTAGATGCATTAGGAATTTAGTAGTTTTAGAATGTGATTTAGAGTTCGATTTCCTTTCTAGAAGGCACTGCAATGCCATATCTTGCTTATTTGTTGTAACCCAGAAAGTAGGCATCTGAGCCCTTTGATTGTAGCCTGCATGTTGCCAGCATATGAGCATTGTAATTCTTTGATATTCGGAATATATGAATCTTCCATTGCATTCTTTGATTGTGTTGTTTCCGTTGTGCTTAATCTAGCTGCATGGTTTGGACAATTCATTTTGTGAACCCTCTGGCCATGACTGCACCAAATTTAATAGTTACCATTGTTTTTTGGGAGCTAAAATGTACTTGTGCTTTCAAATGTTCATTGGGCTTGGAATTCCTTTTTAAGTATTAATTTGGCTCCTAGAAAGTAATGTTAACTATTAGATTAGAGATGAGTTTGTAGCTTCAAGTAGGGTAATTATATAAGCATCTTCTATTAATGGCATTGATTTAAAATGTTCAGTCTATGTGAACCTATGCTTTCTCGATGGTAGATTTGTGTTTGGTAGCAAGGAGCTTTGCCCCTTGACCTTGCCTATATCACGATTGGAGCATGTTAGAGTCGTTGTCCTCAAACCCCACACTGCCCCTTGACCTTGCGAGAGGGCACTACCCTTGGGCCCCTGCTTTTCCATGAGAATGTTTTTTTTAAAGGAATGATTCACCATAGTAATTAATTTGCTTACTTAGTATTCACCAAGACTAGCCAAGGTTTTTTACAAATTTCTAGTGATTTGCATACATTTGCCAATAAAATTATTATTATTGTTATTTTAAAAAGAAAGATTCGCTATTAATAATTAATAATATATTTTTTTTAAAAGAAAGGTTCGCCAAGATTTTATAAAAAATTTCAGGTGCCTTATTAGGGGAGAGGACCCAATTGTTGAGCATGTTCCAGTGGCTGCGATAGTATTTGTGGATCTAAGGTCCAATATTTTTAAAAGTTTAGCACTAGTAGTTGTGACTTTAAGGTTGTTAGTGTTGACTATAAGTACCTATAATTGAATGAAATGTGCCCTTTAGATCTAAAAAACAACCAATCATGTGATACCACATCAATGCACGAACACAACATTACTTAATGCACAACTATTGGTCCATCCTTTTTTTTTGGGAACTATTGGACACCTCAACAAAAAGCATGTTGATGTGGCATCATATTTGATGATGGGGACCTGAAACCTTAGTTATAAGTAGGGGCCTTGCCAAGTAAGTTGCTGTAAAAATTTTGGAGTGATTTGAAATTGCCACATATAATTTTGAGAGGCGTGAAGTTAAGATGCTCAACCACTGGTCCTCTCCCCTACAACCTCCTTTAAACATGCATGGCTGACTATTAAAGAATGAAAACTACGAAACATTTTCAAACTCGGTTAACATTGATTAAAGGTGTAGTCGTACCAGACAGTTGAAAGAAGGAACTCTCTACCAGTCTGCAAGTCCCGAATGGATCTTTGTATTTTGAACACACCTTCCAAAGCTTAGCATTTAATGCCTTTCAACACAGATGATGACCCACATGCCTTGTACTAACAAGCACTTTTGAACAGCGACCAACAAACACAAGTACACAATCAAAAGAGTCTTCCTGAAACGGTTTTGAATGCACAGAGTGATGATGATACAAAATCCGGTTTACATGGTTATCAACAGGTTTTGGCAGGATTTCAATCGACACAGAATTGCCTAAAGTTGTGCAAACTTCCTGTCAAAAAATATTGTACAGGACAGTGTAGTGCACCCCAAGCTCTCTGTTGAATCTGCCCCTCACACGTTTGGAAATTTGCCTGACTTTAGTGAATTAACACAGAGACCCACAAGCAATGACCCGCATATGAAGATGGGCATGTTCATTGAACAAATATACGCAGCCTGCAAGTCTTCAGCGAAAAAACATAAAAAGAATTTATAAAGAGGGAAAGATAACTGCTGTACTGCACGATGTACATATATCCCAAGCCTTCTGCAACAAATCTTTCTTAAATATCATCTATTTCAACAGTCAAAGGTTAATTTTGACTAGTAAACATAAGATAACTTTTGATTATACAATGCAAATTTTTATCCTCACACGATGTTCCCAATTCTCAATATGTGAGTGTTATAATATATGAGTGGTATGCTTCCATTGTTGTGCTGGTTCAAATTCTACATAATTATGCATCAAAATCTATTAAAAAAATCATTTTTAGCCTTTCCAAAATAAAGCCAAATTTGTTTTATAATGAAAACTAAATGACAAGAAAATTTCAGGGTTGCCCAAAATGAAAACCACTCAACCAACTTACTTTCTCTTAATCTCATTATAGAAAAGACATGTCAAGGTATAAACCCATTAAGTTTTATCCAAATATCTTAAGTTTTAACCTTGTGAATTACATACCAAAATCTAGAAAAAAAAAGTATATTTAGTTGTTCCATACAATCAAATTTCTCTCAATGAAAGAAAAATAACTAAGAAGCAATTTAGAGGCATCAAAACGGCCAAGTTGTCCCCACCACATAACTCTTAGTAACCTGGGATCTAAAAGGGGCATGCCTCTCTGAAATAGTACAACATGCTCGAGAATCCAAGTCATAATAAGTGAAGGATGGCTAAAAGCAAGTGCCCCTCATGATGAAATATGGTACAAATCTTGATAGATCAAGGCAAGAATATCAATCCCCCAAGTGAAACTTGTCCCTTGCTTGAGTCACTAAATGATTGGTGCCCAACACGACCTAAGTTTAGGAGCCTTCTTATCCCTGACAAGTGAGAGGCAATTGGCCCAATGAAAACCTTCCATAGGGGCACAATAGTGAGACTAGGAACTGAAGTATATTAAACTCTAAGACAATCCCCAAGATGATTAACTCCTATGATAGCAACCCAAGACAATCTCTCTCTCAAATTTGCTCTCAGGGAGTGCAAGTCACTCACCTCTAACAAGAACTCACAGGATATGATAGACGTCATATAGAGTGATCATCCACTCTCCAAAAACCTGAGGAAATCAAAATGTGTTCTAATCAACATCCCAATAAGTCAAGATGTCACAACATCTATGTGATGAGGGGTGTACAATAGGAATATGAGCTACTCTGTCTAACTCCATCCTATGTAAGATAGATTAATCTCTACTTGGCAGTGCCTCAAGGGCCTCTATGTACCATAACTACTCATGGGTAGCATTCCATGGAATGTGCATATCCTATCAAATGCAAAGAACAATACATCAAATTGTCAAAAACTTAGAAAATCACAAAAAAATTATAAAACATTCAAAATCCTAAAACATAAAATATTGTCTAGAAAATTGCAATAAACATGGAAGTTAGTGTAAAAAAATAGATACAATTGAACATCAAATGCATCAAACTACCTTAGTTTCCACCTAGAAAAATTCAGGTTGGGTCACCCCTTTTACTAAGACTGATCTCCAGGGGTGACCCTAAATGGCAGGGTAAATCTCCAGGGGTAGCTTGCCTTTCTAAAAGGGGTGACCCTACCCCACGCCCTAGCATACTCTAGAAGGTCTAGAAAATAGGGAAAATGACTAAAATCGAGCAACCAGAAACTCACAAAATGATAAACAAACTAAAACCTAGATAAATGCAACAACAAAACATAAAAAATAATGAACTCTTTCGAGCAAAATCAACAAAAGAAGATCTAGGGTTTCAAGAGATGATTTTCTAGTTTTAGCCATATTGTCAATCTCTTTGTTGACTATTCACTTGCAAAATTATGTTGTCAATTGTCCTTCATGCACAACTGACTATCCACTCCCCCTAACTATTTCTAGACTCTCAATCAATCTATTCTTGACTTCCAATCAATCTATTCTTATCTCTCAATTAATCTTTTGCTATATCCATTAATTCTTCTGTGATTTGCTCTCCAACCATTGTTCACTTCCAATTAGAGCCAGATCACTCATCAATCAATTATGTTAACTCCCTAATCACCACCACCTTTGGTGTGGATTTATAGTCTATAAATACCCCTGTCCTCTATGCATTTGGGGAGGAAAATTCATTATTGCATTCTTCTTTTTGTTTTGCAAATAGTTCTCCATAGCATTTTTATGCTTGTTGAACATCATGTCCATTTTTCTTTCATTCATAACTTCATGGCTCAAGCCATTCGCACTTTCATAGCATCCATATGCTCAATTCAATTGCCTTTTTCAAGGTTTCATAGCTTCCAAGCTTATAGCCACTAGCTTTTATCTTTATTTTATCCCTATTTCCAAGAGGAGGACCCGACTAGTACAAAGGAAGGAATAGTTTCCCAAAGGACTTTTGAGGATTCACAACAAGCATTGTCGCATGATTCATATAGGTTCTTTAAGGTTTTAGTAGCAATTAGATCAAACTTTGTTCTTGGGAAAGTAACACATTACTTGTTTTTCTTTTGATGGGAAATTTAATTTGCTTTCTTAGAGTATTTTTTGTATTTCAATTGCTTATATTAGTTTACTTTAATTTCATTTCATTGTATTTAGATTAGTTGCAACTTTTAATTTCATTATATTACAAATTGAAAATCAACCTACAAAAATATAGTTTAGTTTGCATAAGAAAATCATAGAGTTTGCATTCATTTTCCCTTCCTAGATAATTAGATCATTTTCAAATTCAAAGAAAAAGAACAAAAAGAATTGTTTTACATTCATCAAAAGACCAAAAACACTAGAAAATACAAAAAAAACAAAAAACAAAAAATCAAGTCAAACTCTCGATTCTATCATGAGCTCAACATCTTCAACATATTCAAAACAAAAAACATTTCCCTATCTTGTCTAGAATTCAATGTGCCTAGGCATTAGGGAAGATTAGGTAGAATCCATCCTAGATGAGATTAAGGAGAACTTCCCTTACCCAATTTAAATCCAACAAGACATAGAACAAATAAGAGAAGCTAAAGAACATCGGCAATGAATCATTGATCAACAAGAACTTATACAAAAAAGCATTTAAAATGAGGAAATGAGGTTAGAATGTATTTGCATCTTGAATGAACAAAACAAACTCCACACTATACTTAGGAGAAGTGACCCTTCAGTTCATATCATTATCACAACAATGACAATTGAATACTTCCATCAAAACAATCATTGAACTTACATAAACACACATCACATGAATAAACCAACCACCATCTGCAATGTTTTTCTCCCTTGTGAATAGAACAATCCCCTAGTTATACCTCAAAAATATTGTACGGGACAATGTAATTCACCCTGAGCTCTCTGGATTGAATTTGCACCTCACACGTTTGGAAATTTGCATAACTTTAGTAAACTAACACAAGCATAAAACAAAGACCCACAAGCATTGACCCACAAATGAAGATTGGCATGTTTATTAATTCATTGAACAAACAGAAGCAACCTGCAAGTCTTCAATGAAGAAACATAAAAAGAATTTATAAAGAGGCACAGATAACTGTTGTATTGGATGATGTACATTCATTTCAAGCTCTCTGCAACAAATCTTTCTTAAATATCATCCATTTCAATAGTCAAAGGTCAATTTTGGACAAGTATTTACAACTTTTTGTTGTGAATGAGGTGTATTACTATTGACTATGTGACCATTGAAGTGGATGATTTTTAAGTATAGTGCAAATCTACACCTTAAATTGTTTTGAGATGCATGTCAAGTTTTATGTTTTATTAAGTGCAACAGCAGACTTTGACCGAACCCATTTTACTTCAATATTATTGGACTAAATAGTGAAACAGTCAATAGTAATAGTCAATAATAATTTTATACCTCAACTAAATTAATAAAAATATAGTTATCCTATTATTATTAGCCAAAATTTACCTTTAACTATTGAACCAAATAATATTTAAGAATAATCGACCAAACCAAACCCAATTCTGCTTCTATAGAGATTGACTATACAATCACTCTGTCATGCTTGAATGATCTTCAAAATATGGCTCTGCTCTTAAAAGAGGACAACAACTTCTTAATTGTATGATCTTTATGAATTTCAATCTCAATGATTCAAAGTAATCTATGCCAATAGAGATATAGAGGAGAAAATAAAGCATCCACATAAACAATCCACATGAAAGACCTTGTCACATTGAAATCATATCTTTCTAAAAATTCCTCTTCATTATGATTTTAAGAACAAGACATGATTCTCCATGATATGAGAACATGTTTGCCTATTCTCTTATACCTTGGTATCTTCTTTATCAACCTCAAACTACTTCCATCTTCTTCTCTAAAAGAACTATGTTCTAATTTGTATCTGATTCCCACAAAAGATAATTGTATATCCATAATTCTTTATGATGGTGTTGATCGAAATCCTAAGATTTCCTATTTTGATTGGGATACTAATGAAAATAGTCTTATAGATGAGAGTTTCCATATGTTTGTTGAGAAACGTGATTATTTTTATATAAATGAGGTTGGATATGCAACTCATGATTATTATGGTCCTTATTGATGTGCTTAGATTATTTGAGGTTATGGAGATTGAGATATTGCCTCTTATTGATTTGGTGGTGTAGATTAGGCCCACATTTTATGCACTAGATGTGTAAGTTAGAAACCCAAATGGGCACTTTACACACTCTAAGTTAAAAATCCAAAAGGAGGCTTAATGGAGTCTCCTTCTGAAAACTCAAAAGGGTGTCATTGAGTCATGCATATATATCTATACAGAGTTGTTGATTTTTGTGCTTCCCTTTCAAGGGGGGTTCTATGCAGCAATTTTACACTCTCATCTAAAAGAGGGAACATTATACTTTAGATTTTGAATTCTATTAACTATTGATGGATGAGTGATTTGTGAGTGTCCAATTTGTTGATTTGAGGAGTACCTAGATGTTTGCTGATTGAATATTTGTGATTGACATGTATGATGGTTTCAAATTTTTGCATACTACTTGCAGCATTGCAATATTTTATATGGTGTTGTACTCACATTAAGTTCAAGTGATTTCATTTTTTTGCAAGAAGTTATCCTAGATGTGGTACCTAGAGACCACTCATATTGGCCATTGAAGATTTGTCATTTTCTTGGTGATTTGAGTTTTTATGAGGACTTGTCCCAAATGTGGTACCTAGAGACTACTCATATTGGTCATTGAGGATTGGTCATTTTTTTAGTGTAACTTATTGCATATTGCAACATTGCAACATATTATAGATTTGGATAGTGTTTGGTCTTGATTAGTGCAATATTGCAACAGATTATAGCTTTGGATAGTGTTTGGTCTTAATTAGTGCAACACTAAGGATGAGGCAAGTGACAAGCCCTATGATGTTTGATATCCACTTTGAGTGGGTGATGTTTAGATTATCAATTGATACATCAATTTATATGAGTTTTAGAGATTGCATATTATAGATTTGGACACTATATATGAGACAATTGATTCTGAGTTTTTTATGATTATGCATGGAGCTAGTTCATCATGATTTAGAGTGATCACTAATGATGAGAGTGACTCACCTATGGTCAAAATTAGATTGATCATCTTTGATTGTAAAATGTAGTTTCACTATTTTTGGGAGGAGGCCAACTAAAGGACCTGAGTCACCATATTTGAGGATAGAATGTATAGTTGTAACATAGTTTCTGGGGTTTTTTTATTATTCATGAGCATCAACACAAGTAATCTAGTTTTGTTCTCTTTGGCACATGACTCATTTAGACACACTATGAGTAAGTAGCATTCCTTATAGGGATGGGGATGAGTCATATGTTTTGATTTCATCATGGTTTGTAGTTTTTAGAGTTTTGAGTGCACCATCTGCATTGCAATAGTTGCAAAGATTGGTAATTCATTAGAGATTTTGGATAATCAAGGGGATTTTTTCCATGTTTGCATATCTTATTGTTATTTCTAAGTCTACCTTGACTTTGGATTATAGGAAGGTTTGTTAGATATGCTCACACTTAACCTTTTGTTTAATATATTATCCCTATGTATGTTTTATGTCTCTTTATTATGAGATAACCACATCCATTTAAGGAGTGGTTACCAGGTGGTTAAATGGGTAGTTACACACCTTTAGGTATTTATTTGTATATTTTTTGACATTAGAGGAATGAAGGAATATTAGATCATATTGTTGCATGTGTGTTTCTCCATGTTTCTTCTCTCAATATCTTTCTCCTCTATTTGTTGATATGTTGTATCGCTTATTTCTCCATTATGGATCCTAAGGATGTGCTAACATGTCATTCTAGACTAAAGTCAAATTAACCTAAGTATCAAACCTAGTTGAGAAACAATTTTCTAATTTTTCTAAAATGAAAATTAATTTTCCATTAATGTAATTATAGAGAATATATTTTAACTCAAGATTATAGGAATTATGGAGAAAGACAAAGAAAATAAGAAGAAAAAATTGGATGAGGTAGTTAGATTATGATGGATAGAGATCCATTAAAGGAATGGAAGTTATGGCCAAAATTTGGTAGAGGGGGATGGGATATGTCCCAACTAAAAGCTGGAAGAGGAAAGGGAAGAAGATCACATTTCATCAAAGGCTCCTATATCACATGATGGGACACATTAAGGTTAAAGCACTAACTAAAAAAGTGGTTCCACCACTCAGTCCTTTTTTGTGAACATTGATCTCATAAATATTTTACATAGGGTGTCTAATGTTGGAGCATCAAGGGGGTCAAGCAATACTAAATGACCCAAAAACAAGTTTTTAGTTTTCCTTGTATTTTATCTATGTTTTACAAATTTATCAAAGTCCTAGTTAGATTTTATGTCTATGGCTCTAGCTCAATATATGTTGTTTAGCCTCAAGAATTGCATATAATAACTCAAGTATATTTATTTGACTACTCATTATCACATAATTTTTTTTTATGGATGATGACTAGTAGTAGTCTACATCCAATGTGGCACAACCTAAGATTGTGTACTCCAATAGAGAGAATTACATCAACATAAGAGGCTTTATTTCTAGATATTTCATTGCAGATTGGCATGAGATATAGATCTACTAGGATTTTTTCCTTAAGCCTTCTCTTATTCAATTCTCTAGTGTACATTGGAGTTGGTCCCTAGATAATGTTTTAAGACAATGTGTTGCTAACGTTCAAGGTTCAATAAAATATAGCTCCTAGATGATCCTTGTGATAGATTAACTTACCTATAATTAAGGAAGGCATATTAGAATTCATTTGGAACATGTGAGGTTATCCCTCCTCAAGGGGATTATGTAATGGGTTTTCTAAAAGGACATATATAAATACTAGTAAAGTGGGAAACTAGAGAGTAGTGTATAACCCTCTAACTACTCTTCAAGTTATGTTAATGTTGTAAAGATTCAAGTCCTTAATGCAGATCTAAGTGGCTTGATGTAATTTTTGAAAATAAAGAGGATATCCTTTCTACATGCATTGAGTTTCTAGTTTTGCTGTGTTTAAATTGTTCGTGTTTCTCCATTAGCTGAGTTGAATTGTGTGGTAAATCCCTTAATTAGGACCTCCATCCTTGATTTATTATGTACTTTGTTGTACTTTTATGAATAGGGAATTACTTTTGATCATTGGAGCATTTTGAAATAGAATAATTTTAAAGACTCCTTTAGTTTTAGTTTTGCTCATGCATAGCATAGCCAAAGAGAGTTAGTTCTCCAAGATCTTGGTGTGGGATATCACAAGCTCAAAGCTCAAAATGTTTATTTTCAATAATGTCATTTCACATATGCTCTATGAAATACGAGTTTTAATATTATTTGTTTTCTTTTAACTAAACATTGGAATATTACTAGTAAAACTATACTAGTTTTGGTACATTCTAGATTCATCTAAAGGGTTATTTAACTGTTCTAAGGCCTCTTACTTGATATTTTCATATAATTTATTTGTGGTTTGCAATCTATGTTTTTATGTATAAAGGAAACATTCTTGATTTAATCTAACATCCTATTTTACCATGGGTCTTCAAACATGCATGGTAACCTTGATTCTATTGAAAATGATTTTAAATATTCACATGTTATATCTATTTCTTAATATATAATGGGTTAAAATGGTAAGATGAGGAACCACTAAAAGGATGGAGGACCACTTCCATCTCGAGTTAGTTTCTCACTCAAAGATTAGGTGTATTTCTTGAGAGGCAATTTTGGTAGGAGTAGATGGTTTTCCATTTTTAGTTTGGTGTGCATTGCAATTTTGGATTTCTAGTGTTTAAATTTTGTCATTTTAGTTTTTAATTTTTCATCTTTGATGACAATCGAAGGTGATATGAGTGTTGTAATTTTTACCTGATGAATGTTGGGATGAGGCTAAAGGTTTTGGTGATTAGATTCTTGTGGTGATCAATATAGGCTAACAAGTGTTTCTCATAGAGTAATAGGAAGCATATTGGTCAAGCCATCTAAGGTGGAGATGAAACTAATTATTACAAGTATAATTTGAATATTGAGATAAGGTTAATGTAGTTACTTACAAGAAAAAAAATTTACACCACATTCAGGGTATAGATGGTTAGTCGAATGTTGAATCTATGCTACTTCAACATGATCATCTTAGGGTAAAAAGCACAAGTTGACTAGTACTAGTTATAGAAGAACAGGGTTGTAGATTTGTGGAATAGATATTAGATTCTCCAAATCATCTAGCTTTCCCCTTTTGGATCAAGGTAATTTTGTTAGTTTTTAGGGTCCTTATGATCCAAAATTTATTTTGTAGTTAGTAACCTTATGTTAGTATGTTAGATATATGTTAACCATATAACATTTGCAATGTAATGTTATTACTATTCAATGGGGGTGTGGACAAGTGGTTGGGTCATTTGGTTCTCATGATAGAGACCAAGATTCAACTCTCCATATGGACATATTAGCATCATAAGGAATGTTGAGTGGTAGCCCTACTATAATTCTAGGTAGAATGCATCTAGATAGTGTTGGAGGATGTGGCATTGATGTAGCCAAATAGTGAACTGAAGGATGCAACAAGTGAAGTAGATGGAAAATTTGTGGTAATGATATTCCTACTAGAGATTTATTGATGGAGAGGTATATAACAGTAAGTGTAGGTATATTCAATTATGTGGCACTCATGCTAAAGTATTAGGATAGTCTCAAAATGTTGTAATAGGAGTGGGCCTTGATTCAACCCATATAAAATAAACTAAACCATAATGTTATTAATAAATTTTATGTTAGTAGGTTATGGGTGATTGTTAGTTATTGATGATACTTGGAAGTTACCTAAGAGGATGGCTTTATAATCCAATGCATTGCAAATTTGTATCGTCACATAATATAATTTCATTGTGTTTGCAATTCTCAATATGTGAGAGTTATGCTTCTATTGTTGTGCTAGTTCAAATTGTACATAATTATGCACCAAACTCCATTAAAAAAATCATTTTTGGTCTTTCCAAAATTAAGCCAAATTTGTTTTATAATGAAAACTAAACGAGAAGAAAATTTTAGGGTTGCACAAAATGAAAACCACTCAACCAATTTACTTTCTATTAATCTCACTATAGGAAATACATGGCAAGGAATAAACCCATTTACTTTTATTCAAATATCTTAAGTTTTAACCTTGTGAAGTACATACCAAAATATAGGGAAAAAAACATATTTGGTCGTTCCATATAGTCAAATGTCTCTCAATGAAAACTAGCTAAGAAACAATTTTTAAGGTTGTGTAAAATAAAAATCACTTAACCAACCCTTTATTAAGCATATTATGGAAAAAACATGTCAAGGTACAAACCTTTTTAAAAAATTTAAATACATTAAGTTTTAACCTTGTAATTTATGCATCAAAATTTGTAAAAATTCATATTTGGTCATGTTAGATATGCTTACACTTTGGTTTATTTCATGTGTTTTATCCCTATGTGTTTCCTTAGTCCTAATAAACCACACCCTAATGATATTGGTAAGGGGTGGTTATTTTGTGGTTGAAATAATAATTGTTTACCCTTGTACATTATATTTCATTGTATGTTTTACAATTTTAAGAAGAAATATGGCATTATGATTGTTATATGTGTTTTCTCCTCTTCATATTTCTCCTTCATTAACACATAATTAGGATCAATAATTGAGAAATAAGAGAGACAACATGTCAGCAAATAGAGGAGAAAGATAATTAAAAAACATGGAGAAACACATATGTAATATAATCTCATTTTCCTTCATTCCTCCAATATAAAACAATGTACAAATAAATACACAAGAGTATGTAACCACCCAATAACCACTCCTTAAATGGATGTGATTATCTCATAATAAAGAGACATTAAACATACATAGGAAATACACATAGATTTAATATATTAAACTAAAGTCTAAGTGTGAGCATATCTAACAAAACCCCGTGTAATCCAAACTCAAGGTAGACTTGTCACTCCTTATATGGAGTGGTTATCTCATAACAAAGAGACATAAAACATACATAGGAAATACATGGAGAACCAAAGTGTAAGTGTGATCATATTGTTGGCAAGAGACACTATATGGATTCATGGTTGTTGTCATTGATGGCAACAAAGGTCATCCCACATATCTGCAAGTCATGATGTGTCTCTACCGGAAGTCAGAATAAAGAATGTTGTGGTCTGGTGAACAAGAACAGAGCATGTGGCAAGGTCCGACAGATTGGTCCGGATCTCTCAGAGGAAGTGTCTTGGTGCAGTGCGGATTTGGGGAAGTCAAGAGGACTACCTTGAGTGGTATATTCCAAGGATTTAGCCTCCGGTGATGGACAAGGAAAAAGATATGAATAGTTGAGTACCGGATTCCTGAGAGACAGTGAAAACAGAGGAAGAACTGACTGACAGAGTATCAGACTACTTTCCGGATGTGTTACTATTGATGATAGAGGTTGTGAAGGCATGAATCATGTTTGGCCGACATGATTAATGATATCTACAAGTATATGCTTGATCCGCATTGCTTGGTGAGGAAGGATTCAGCCGACAGAACAAGAGTTTGTAAGAAACTAGACTGTTCCGGATGCCGACTAGAAAGGTGATGAAATTACTTGTGCGGATATATATAGAGGATGGATTTAGTTGTGAAGGGTGTGATGGTGTGAAGATATATGCGAATAAGTCCAGAACAGAGCAGAAGTAGCAAAAAGGATCCGGTATGTGAAAGATAGCAGAATAAAGAACAGAGGAAAGATGAAGTGCAGCAGATCAGTGTACTGAGCCTAACCGGAACTGAACTCCAGCATATGTGGATGCTTCCAATCAGTTCAAGACTGTGATTCTTATCACTTTGTAGACAGTGTGTCTTCTTGTAGGCAGTGGGCCTCTTGTGAGCAGTGTGCTCGGGCAGTGAGCCCTAATTGGCAAGTGCCATTTTGTAATTTCCTATCCTTCTAACAGAGAATAATTTTGGGTTAATCACCCCGTGGTTTTCTCCCTTAACAGGGTTTCCACGTCAAAAATACTGTGTCATGTGTTTCTTATTTCATGATTAATGTTTTTGTGTTTGATTCAATGCTGCATTAATTAAAAAGAAAGTTCAATAAGGGAAATAATTAGGATAACTGATTCACCCCCCCCTCTCAGTTATCAACAATTGGTATCAGAGCCAAGTTCCTCCTAATAGAGCCTAACAACTTGAGGAAGATCTGGGAGTTCAAATGGATGCATATGGTTTAAGGGAGCAACTCAAGACTGCTCTTGAGGATCTTGAACAGTCAAATTCTGAAGTCAGTGAATTAAAGGAAAGACTCAAACAGGCTGATGAATTCATGAGAGAATTAAAAGACAAATTAAGTCTCTCTATGAAAAAGAGAAAGGAGCTGCTCCAACAGTTGGCAAGACAAAGTGAAGAAAGCAATACAAATGAAGAATTGACTGAGCAAACCAAGTTATGTGAAAAGTTATCAAAAGAAGTCATTATGTTAAGACATGAAATGGAATCAGGAACTATAAAGTTTACTCAAGAGATTGAAGAAAAAAGAAAGGCTGAAGACAATCTAAGACAATCTCTTAAAGAAAAATCAGAAGAATGCCACCAGATGGACAGGATTATCAGACATCTTGAATCTGATCTTGAAGATGCCAAAGATAATGAAGAAAAACTTGAGGATCAAATTGCCTCTCTCAAAAGAGACCTTCAAACAGCAAATGAATATAAAGAGAAATTCAAGATAAGTTCTGCTCAACTTGAAGTTCTTCTTGGAAGTCAAAAAAGGACAGATGACAAGTATGGTTTGGAATATGAGAAAGGAGAAAGCTCCGGATCCGGTCAGAAGAATCTTGGATCAGAAAATCCAAGGAGCAGGCCTAGAAGACCTCCGGTAAGACAGCCAAATGCTCAAAGATATCCATCCTTCAATGGATACTGCCACAGCTGCAACCACTTTGGTCACAAAGCTAATCAGTGCAGAATGAGAATGAATCAGATTAATTCATCCTTCTCCGGACAGTGCTTCAACTGCAAAAGGTATGGACACAAATCCCATGAATGCAGAATTATGCAAGTAAACAAATCATTCAAAGGTAGATGCTTTACATGCAATAGAGTAGGTCATATGGCTAATCAATGCAGATCAAGAGGATATCAGTCAAATATGCAAAGAAATGTTATTTGCCAAATCTGCAATAGGTCCGGTCATAATGCTAAAGTCTGCAGAAACAAGTATCAGGACAAAAGAGGTCCGGTGTATAATCAGAATCAAGACAAGGGTAAACAAAAGATGAATGCGGATGAAGTTAGGAATCAGATGAGCAAGATTTGGGTGAAGAAAAGTTCAGAGAATGTAGAGATTGGATCCACACCAGACTCTGGTGCTGATATTTCTTCCGGAAATTAAAAAGTGAGCCCAGGCTCAGGGGGAGACTCAAAGAAAATCCTGTTCCCCCAGCCAAACAAGTGGTGCCGGATGTGGCACAAGATGCGGATTAAAGGGTTTGTAGATATGAGTCTTGAAATGCTTCAGTCAAGATTTCAGAGGTCCGCATGGAGTTATGAAGAAGCTGTGATCGATCAAATAAGACCTGTTCAGGGAGATGCTCCGGTATGACAAAGGATTACAAAAAGGTCGGGAGAGATCCGGAAGTGCACTATCCTGTTCTGCGGTTTGGACAAAATGCTTGGGATGTTCTTGCAATATGTTACCTCTATTTATTCATGATTGAAAGATCCGGATGATATTCACAGATCAGGACTAATCCGGGATACTCCAAGCTATCCAGACAAGGCAAACCGGAATAATGTAGGTGAAGCATTTATTGCAGACAGATATTAGGGTTCGCGGAGCAATATAAGGGATTTCTCAAAAGTCATTTGCTCATTCTGCACTCAAGAAGAAGCGAATAGTGGAGCTCTGCAACAAGACTCATCAAGCACACCAAGGATCTCCTGCCGAAGTCATTGCATAAAGAAATCAATCCAATCACTCCGTGCAAGTCGAAGGCGCATAAGGTATTCTCTGTTTTTCATTACCTCACTGCAAATCTTTGAAGAATGGCTACTCCAAATATAGTTAAGATCTCTGATAGACCTCGCCCCTCATTCAAGAAACATCCTTACAAATCATTGGAGGTAGATCCACTAGGAGCCTTCTCTAGTGTTCCTCATGGTGTATTGCATACGGAAGATATTAGGGTTTACATCCATGCGAATCTTGAAGACTTTGGAGAATCAAAACTAATGGATATCTATCACAAACAATTGATAGATGACTCCTTTGAGATCAAACCTCAGTATAAAGCCATCCAGGACAAACACTTTGCACAGTGCATTCATTTCCCCTGTTTTGAAGAAGATGAATGGGTCCGGTATGTACTAAGTAGAGTACATGACAACTTCCTATGGTTGAACAAGCCCTTCAAGATCACCAAGGACGCAATTAGGGCTGTAACCGGTCTGCACTCATCCGGTGGATTACCTGTTCTCAAATCTGTCAAAAATCAGACAGTCAGTGATGCAACCGGATCCACGTTTGACAAGAGAGCTATGACAGTTGATGATATCATTGAACCGGATGTCAAATTTGCAGCTATGATAATTGGTTACAAAATCTATCACTCCAGTAGGGAAAATTCAGTACCGGGAACTGCAATCTACACAGCCTATCAGATGTTGAAGGAGAATGCAGACTATGACTTGTGCGAACTTCTAGTAAACCAACTCTTTGAAAATCTGCAGAAGATTAAGAAGGACAAGAAAAACTCCTTCAAATATGGCAATCTGATCCTTTGTCTCTTCTTTTACTACATGAATGAGCTTCCCGGATCCAGTGGATGGATATGGCAGAATGACAGACCGGTTGCCATTCAAATCAGAGACTATTTGCATGAACTTGGGGATGCAAAAGCAAGAAATAAAGCTCTATGGGGTTACTTCAAGAACTTCCAAAGCATGATGCATGCAAGAGAAAGAATACCCCAATCCCTTGTTGAAAAATACAAAGACACAGTATGCTTCATGGTAGAAACAGATCAGTGTCTGATGGAGGCAGTGGAGCCTAGGACTGTCTGGATCATGCCTATGGGGTATGAAGTGGATGAACAGATAGTAGAGCTGCATGTTCAACACATGCTAAGCCAGCCCAAAGATCCTAAGGCAGAAAGGTTTGGAACCTTTGAGGAACTGAGTGTAAAGTTACATGTAGAACTCAGGGAACCGGAGATAAAGAGGAAGGTAAGAAAAGAAGTTGAGCATATTGCTCAAGGCCTAGGCATCTCAAAAGAGGCACTTGATGCCAGCCGGGAAAAGAGGAGGAAGGCTGAGGAAGAAGAGAAAAGTAAAGAAAGTGTTCCGGTTGAAACTCCCACCCGGACCAGATCATCTAAAAGATCTGCACCTCCCTCAACCAAAAGTTCAAAACCGGAAGTCCAGGCATCCGGTAAGAGATCCAAGACAAAAGCCACAAGGGCTTATGGAAGCCAAAAGGATGAAGAGGAAACAGAGTCAGATGAGGGAGTAAAAGAAATAAAGAAACAGAAGAAGAAAGGATCCGGTAAACCCTCCACAGGCCAAGACAAGGATGAAATGGCGGAGGTATCTGTTGAAAAGCCCACTCTGTCTCTAGAGAATGTAATCAAGTCGGTCACGGTGGATGGAAACCTTCAACCAATGACTGAATCTTATGATGACTTCAGTGAGGCTGACCAAAAGACTCTTCAGGAAGCCACAGTCAAATATCTGAACATATACAATAAGGATTTCATTGAGATCATATCTCTTATTCCTAAAAGCCTAGAAAAGGAATTAGAAGTAAGAAAGAACAATGCTCATGCCAAAGATCTTGAGATCCGGGAGCAGATAGCTATTCAGCTATATCCTCAAATTGATCCCAAGACAATGAACATAATCTTCAAGGACTGCAAAGATGAGTTCAGAAGTAAAGCCAGGATGAATCAACTCATGCTTGGTGAGACTGACAAAGTGGCCCAAGAGACAGAAGAGATCCTCCGGAAGGCCTTCAAAAGGTTCAATCTTCCTGTTGTAGAGGACTTAGGTGTAGAAACAACTGCGGATTTGGAATCATCTGTTCCGGAAGAAGTGGGCCCTGAACATACAAGCATCTCTCCTCCGATTTCCCCTACAGTCTCCGGATCCAAAGAAGAAGAGCAATTACAGGAGAAGGGAGCAGTGGTGAAAGACAAAGAGGTTGACAGTTCCAAGACTGCAGAAGAAAAGAAACATTTGTCTCCGGCAAGAGACACTGCACAAACTGTTCAACAATTTTTGAGCAAAGAAACTTTAGAGATTGATGAACCGGAGCTTCTAAAAGGCCCATTCGACTTTGACTCTCTCTCTCCGGTACAAACAATGAAGATAGCTTCATTTGCAAATGCCAAGGCAAATGAAAAACTCCTGAAGTCTCATATGGAAGACTGTGAGTTGATAGAGGCTGCTTCCGGAGTACTTGTAAAGATTATGCCATCAATCCAGATAGATCCGACAGCCTCCTCTTCCGGTAATCTAAAAACCTTAGTCAGCAGTGTTGATACACATTTTGATTCTCTAGAAAAATCAGCTGAAGAAAAGGTCCGAAAGGAATTTTTGGATAAAAGATTTTCAGAGGTATTAGAATTAATCTCTAAAGATAGGAAGATTGTGAGCATTGGAATAAAGAGCTTAGAGAATGCTCTTAAGGATGGCGGTGACATCTACAAATTTTGTATATCCTGGCCAAAGGCAACAGCAGCAATTGATAAGAAAATAAAAGAGGAACAGGACAAGCTACAAAGCTTATCTCAAAGTTTTGATCCTCTCTCTTCCTCCATAATAAATCAAGAATGTCAGACTATTGCAGTCTTGAATGAAATAAAGAATTTTGAGAAGGAAAGGAAGAACATCACTAACCGGATGGGAGAACTTAGACGGATTATAATCCCTAAGTTGGAAACTATGCATGAGGCCATCAGTGATGCTCAGACCACCGCCCAAACAAAAGATCCGACAGATCTCAAGCGGGCAGAAGCTTTTGCATTTTTGTTGAGTGGTCACATTTCAATTTTGGATAGAATGAAGCAAAGTTGGGCTATAGAAATGATCCAATTGCAGACATCCTTTGCAGACATTCTTCAGTATATGTGAGTATGTAAATATGCGGCTATGTATAGAAAATTTTTGAAAATTTTGATATGCGGACCCTACCCTTTGCCATTGATGTCAAAGGGGGAGTGAGGAGCAGTGAAAAATGAGGAATCCAATTAAGGGGGAGTTCCAGAAATTGTATATAAAGACAGAGCATCAGCAAAGGGGGAGCATAGTGAAAACACTTAGTCATTTTTCACTAAGTGTTGCCATCAATGCCAAAGGGGGAGATTGTTGGCAAGAGACACTATATGGATTCATGGTTGTTGTCATTGATGGCAACAAAGGTCATCCCACATATCCGCAAGTCATGATGTGTCTCTACCGGAAGTCAGAATAAAGAATGTTGTGGTCCGGTGAACAAGAACAGAGCATGTGGCAAGGTCCGACAGATTGGTCCGGATCTCTCAGAGGAAGTGTCTTGGTGCAGTGCGGATTTGGGGAAGTCAAGAGGACTACCTTGAGTGGTATATTCCAAGGATTTAGCCTCTGGTGATGGACAAGGAAAAAGATATGAATAGTTGAGTACCGGATTCCTGAGAGACAGTGAAAACAGAGGAAGAACTGACTGACAGAGTATCAGACTACTTTCCGGATGTGTTACTATTGATGATAGAGGTTGTGAAGGCATGAATCATGTTTGGCCGACATGATTAATGATATCTACAAGTATATGCTTGATCCGTATTGCTTGGTGAGGAAGGATTCAGCCGACAGAACAAGAGTTTGTAAGAAACTAGACTGTTCCGGATGCCGACTAGAAAGGTGATGAAATTACTTGTGCGGATATATATAGAGGATGGATTTAGTTGTGAAGGGTGTGATGGTGTGAAGATATATGCGAATAAGTCCAGAACAGAGCAGAAGTAGCAAAAAGGATCCGGTATGTGAAAGATAGCAGAATAAAGAACAGAGGAAAGATGAAGTGCAGCAGATCAGTGTACTGAGCCTAACCAGAACTGAACTCCAGCATATGTAGATGCTTCCAATCAGTTCAAGACTGTGATTCTTATCACTTTGTAGACAGTGTGTCTTCTTGTAGGCAGTGGGCCTCTTGTGAGCAGTGTGCTCGGGCAGTGAGCCCTAATTGGCAAGTGCCATTTTGTAATTTCCTATTCTTCTAACAGAGAATAATTTTGGGTTAATCACCCCGTGGTTTTCTCCCTTAACAGGGTTTCCACGTCAAAAATACTGTGTCATGTGTTTCTTATTTCATGATTAATGTTTTTGTGTTTGATTCAATGCTGCATCAATTAAAAAGAAAGTTCAATAAGGGAAATAATTAGGATAACTGATTCACCCCCCCCCTCTCAGTTATCAACACATATCTAACAAACCCCCTTGTAATCCAAACTCAAGATAGACATAGGATTAGGATCGAGATATGAGAACATGCCAAGAATACAGCCTCTAATATAAATTCTCTAATGAGCTAATAGTCTTTACAACTACTATGATGTAGATGTAAAAAAAATGAAAATCATGATGAAATCACTACATGTGGTCCATCTCCACCCTATATGGAATCACACCTACTCATAATGTGTCCCAGTACTTCTCCATGTGGCATTCATCAGCCTCACCCTCTTCGGATCGCAAGCTTAAGTATATGCCAAAGAGGGAAAAACTAAATAACTCATGTTGATGCTCATGAATAATCCAAAACCTCAAAAACTATGCTATAGATGAACTATTTAAAAATTTGAACCCATCCTAGGTAGTCCATAAATCTTTCAAACTCAATAAATAAAGGCATATGATGAGACTGAAAACTTGTTCCTCTGGAAGAAAAATTGTCTATCCTCAAATATGATGACTAGAGTCTTGTCACTAGTGTTGGCAAGAGACATTTCTAGGCATGTCAGATGTTGTCATTTATGGCAACTAAATACATCTTACACATCTGCATTGTATCATCTATTCATACTAGAAGTCAGATTACGGATTTGTCCAAGTCCGGATAGACAGGAACAGGGCATATGACAAGGTTCAACATTTTGGTCCGCATTTCTTCACAAGTAATCATATTGAGTTGTGGATCTAAGGGAATGTTAGTGGATGTCAGGAATACCTAAGTCCAAGATTTTAGCCTCCGGTGATGAAGGGATTGTAAGTTTCAAGCATCTGAGTATCTGATTTTGGTTAGACAGTTCAGTCTGGTGAAGAATAGGCTGACTAGGTGTTTGATCCTTGTGCAGATGAAGAAAAGTGGTTGGTTGAGTAATTTATGAGATCCAGTGGTATTGGCCGACATGTGAGGTAACTTGGATACATAAGTCTTGGTTTGCATTGATGTTTGTGCATGGATTCAACTGACAGAACAATGTTTTAAAAATAGTTTCCAAGTTTTCTTAAGGCCGACTACAGTTGATGTAATTTCATGTAGCAGATATATATGATTGATGAATTCAAGCATTTTGGAGTGTGTGAATGCGAATATGAAGGTATAGGTGTGAAGTATAGTAGAATCAGGTGCAAAGCAAGGAGATCTAAGCTCGGGATCATGGCATAGAAAGATGAAGTGTGTAAAGTCAGTGTATTGAGCTAAACTGGAACTGTTATTCTGCATAGTTAGATGTTATTCTTTAGTTCAAACATTTTAGTGAACTCTTGTAATCAATTTTGTAGGTAGTGAGCCTCCTTTGAGCAGTGAGCTATGGGTAGTGTGCCCGAAGGCATGTGCCTTCCCCATTTGTAATACTTTTAACATAGTATAAATTTTTGTGGGTTAACCCTCACCATGGTTTTTCCCTTAACCGGGTTTCCACGTAAAAATCCTGGTGTTCATGTGTTATGATCTTGTTGTTTCTATTCATGCTTCTTTCTTTTGGATGTATGTGGTAAATTATTAAAGGAACATAATATTAAGTTTTGCAGAACACTGATTCACCCCCCCTCTTAGTGTTCCTTAATTTCAACAACTAGCCATCTCCCAAAAATGGTGAATCTACACTCTCCAATCAAAGCTTATCAGTCTAAGGCTAACTATAGGTAAGCCACTCTAATCATTGATGCTCATTCTAATTCATGATGAACTAGCTCCATGCAAAGTCATCAAAAACCCATACTCAAGTCTCTCATATTTGTAATGTCCAAATCTATAATCTACAATCATCAAAAATTCATAAAAACAAATGTATTAGTTTTTGATTTGAATATCACTCACTCAAAATGGGTATTAAACATCCTAGGACCTATTAATTGCCCCATCGTTAATGCTACACTAATTAGGACCAAACACTATCTAAAGTTATCATAAGCTACAATGTTGTAAAATGCCATAATGTACACTTACAAATGACCAATCCTTAGTGACCAATTATGTTGATATGAGTAGTCTTCAGGTAGAACATCTAGGACAACTCCCTAAAAAAAATAAAATCACTCACACTTAATACAGGTACAACCTCATGTACTATTATCACTAGGAATTGCACCTGTATGCAAGGCTAGAAAAGCACTACAATTCTATGTAACATGGGACTAATTTCAGGTTGTGGGTGCCCTATAATGAAATTAGATCTCCAAATTGTGGGCTGGTTCCCTTAAAATATTCTATTGGAATGTATAATTTTTTTTTGTTTTGGAAAATGGTAAGAATGAAACTATAAGGAAATGAAAACTATGAAAAATTGGTGATGCACCTAAAATGGGTAAAAATATGCAATCTAGTTCACAATACAACTCAGAAATCTGACTCGCACAATCCAATCTTGGTATAAATATCACAAAAATGTTTCTACGGAAGGTTTAAAAATAGGCTTTCTATGAAGGAAATGGATTTTTCACAACACAAAAGGATTATTTTCATTAACACATCCTAAGACCTGCAATAACACTATGCTTAATATTGCAAGCAAAAAGTGAGACAATAATTTTAAAGGTTTAGTGGCTAAACACAGTAAAATTTCATCAAATCACTTCAAACAACTAGTATTAAATGGAAAGGTAACTATTTGATTTCAAGAGAACAAAGGAAATATTACAAAAGGAGACAAATATGGAACCTGTAACCTACTGATCTATCTATAAAACTGTAAAAAAAATTAAGCTACAAAACCTGCTTCTCTCATAGTGTATAAGAACAAAAAGGATAGAACTAGCAAAAACAAGCTTTTGCTTTACAATATATAGCTTTTCTCTCACTAAGAGGCATGCAAAATATGAACCTACAACTAACACCCTCTAAAAATAATCTCTCCAAGATGATCCACGAGCAACCTCAAAAATCCCTAAAAATAAGGGCTCAAACAGTCACAAATTGAGCAAAAATAGCTTTAATTTGGACCTCTCCATATGCTTGACTAAAAAGTTGACCAAGAACCCTAAAAATACTCCTCAAATCATGCAATAACCTCCTAGGTGGCCTAGCTAACTCAACTAATCAATTTGCATGATTTTGCTTTAGTAAAATTGATTGAGTAAATAATAAAGTAAATGAGAATAATTAATCTATTATTGGTTACAACTTGTTCTAATTTCACTTTACAATTTGTGAAAAATAATAAAGTAATTTGGAAAATATTACTTTATTATTTATTTACAATTAATGTATTTGTAAATCATGCATGAAAAACTAACTCCTTATTACTCCAAATACATATGCCTAATTTGCATGATTTTAGCAAAAATTAGGACTTAGAGACAAATATCATCTCCTTATTACTCCTTGTGAGAAATAACACCCTCTTGCATGACAATATGCCCTATGGAAAAAATACACTCTTATCTCTCCAAATACATTATCAAAATGCAAAAAATATCAAAACTCTGCCTTATGACTCCATTATACACATGCAAAAAAACTCCTCACTGCCATATATATTCGTCATGCAAAACCAAAACCCAAGTCTTCATATCACCTTGCCATATGTATTATTATGCCAAATAATGTACTTGTCCACCTTGCATCTCCTTCATGCAAAATATATACTCTATTCTCCATTATCTACCACCTTAGATATATCTTGTCTTCATAACTTCTTGCCTTGACTTTTTTTTATGATAATATTATAAGGCATAAAATCATATCTTTTGACCCTATTTGGTCATCCTGTATAATACATGTGATACAAAGGGAATCTTGTCTTTGGGTCCAAACACATGATAGAAAGGGACATATTAGACCATGCAATGTCGACCATGTTAGTTTGAGCATCATTTGATATGTGGTAATCAATCTCCAAGGAAAGAAAAGATTGTTTGGAAATCATAAGGCATAAGCCTTATCCTTATTGCTACTGACCACCATTTCATATGCAAAGCATCTCCACTGTTGGCCACTCCTTATTATCATTGCTAGGAAAGCATCATTTGGAATTGTTGACCCTAATTGACATTTGGATTTAGTAATAATGTTTTTGAAGAAGTTAAAAAAGCTCAAAGAAGCTTCGAACAAAATATGGTGGAACCCTAAACTTATCATTCATTTTCACTCCTTCTCTTTACTGGCCACCGCTCTGCAACTCCATTGTACTAGGGTTTGATCTCTCTCGGATTTGATTCCTCTGTGTCGAACTCCATGGTTTCTCTTGCATTTCTTGAGTGAAATGAAGTGGCAAAAATTGGTAAGTGTCATATTTTCACTTTTGACTGGGTTTTTTGCACCATTTTCTGTAGCTCTTTGAACTTTAATTGCCGCGGCCATACTATTCTTCTTCCTCTGCAACATTCTTTGACATATTTTTGCTCTCTGTGTGTGAAATATCCTGTAAAATGTGAGAAAATGGTAAAAGAAAAGGGAAAGCCTCCTAAAGGAGGTCGTGGCCATGGCATTCTTTCTCTTCTCTGCAACGTGAAGGTAACTCTTCTTCCTTTGTTATAGATGTTCGACTACTTTTGTAAATACAAGGAAGTGACAAGGGTTTTGAACCTTTCTTATTTGGGTATTCACTCTTCTTCTCTTTTTTTTATGGTTGCGGCCATTATCACTCTGTAGCATATTCACTGGTCTTTGACATAAAACTGAAGAGATTTCAATTCCTTGTCATGAGAGTTTCTTTCGGGAATGCACAAAAATGCATTATATAAGCACGACCATACCAGAAAATACATACATTATTTCCTCTTGACTGTTCTCGCAAAAATAAGAAAAAGGTTCAAAAATACAACAAGGGTTTGATCAAAATTGCATATATTTGTCATTTTATAGCACGACCATGATAGAAATGTCTGTATCTCCATTCTTTTCTTGTAATATCAAAAGATACGTTAGGGTTTCATGAAAATTTCATATGGGTATCTTTTATTTCTCCTCTTCATGCTATAGCCAGGCTATAAGACCTTTCTGTAACTCTTCTTCCTTCACTTGGGCTCATGAGATGAAACTGAGGCTTGATGAAAATGAGGGTTTCTTGAAAATTGAGGGAAAAACTCCTCCTTTTGTTCACGCCTATGGTAGAAACTTTATTGTGTTGATTCATTGATTGTATGCAAGAAAGTTATTAGGGTCTCAAACCCTCCTGTAATAATTTGTATCTATGTGAATTCTGTATCTTGTCCTCTTATCTCTGAACACTTCTTAGTGATGATACATCTCTTTCTCTGTAGCTCTGAGCAACATATGTGTTCATTTTTGCAAAAGAAATTGTATAAGTCTTGATGGCATCTCTTTATCTTTTCTATAGCATACTTTTCCAAAGAGACTTGTAGTTTGTATTATTCATTTCTATCTTCTTTTGTCTTCCAATTCTAGTAAATGCTTTTCATAACTATACTGACCAAGAATGATGAAAGATTGTATTTCTTTCAATAGTCATTCTGTAGAATATATGAGGCATACCATGAGTTTTTATTGTTTTACTTCCTGTATATGCATTTCTCCTTCTGTAGCATGTTCAGTTGGTCTTTTATCTTCTTTTGAACATGGAATATACCTGTACATTTTTGAGACTATAAGACTATAGCATTCCTTTGATCTTATGTTGATATGCTTTCATTTTTAATTGTATCAGTTAAATGATCTCTTCGCGATGTATCTATTTCAAATGTAACTTGGTGGTTGCCTATCATATGCTCTCCATGACAAACCTTGCATAGTGATTGTTTTGATTATGAACAACATTTTATCTCCAGATTTCATTTATTCTCTTGTATCCATATTGCCATGACCTCCTGTCATTTGAATGTTATGACTGTCACTTTTAAATCTCAGGCTGTCCTTTTTCTGCATATACCTATACCTGTCAAAAATTGGCTTTCACTTGATTTCATTGCCCTTGTCTATTAGTTGATCTTAGAAGCACAATTATATCACTTGCCTTGGTTGTACCTGATCATTGTGAATACCTGCAACATGATATTTGCGTATTGTTCCATGCAAGTGATCAAATGAATCCTTTGATGTATCTTGTAGCTCATGTGCATATGTCTATTTCCTGTAGCACTATTCTGTCACTCTTTTTCATCGCCAAATGGTAATGTGAACATTTATATGATAGTGAATGAAAAGACATGCATCAATTTGATTATGTCATTTGTCCTCTTCTTTGAACATCATATTCATAACAACAAAGGCTCATATAGCCTATTCCTTCCATCTGATATGCAATAGAAATCTGCTTAACATATGTGATCATGTCTGTACTTTTGACTGCACTTGGTCATTTCTGTTACTTATCTCTTTCCATTCTTCTGTCATTTCTTAAGTTTGATTTGGTAAAATGTGATAAGAAACAAGACAACAATAAAGTACTCTGATAATGATATGAAAGAGATAAATACCTTCTATGGCTACAATTCAACTTTCTGCACTTTGCCAACTTGATTCAAGCATTTTAAATTAATCTAATTTGTTTCAATCAACTATAATGAATGTCATGATGACATAGCTTTTCTATAAGTTGATCAAATGATGCATAGTGTAGCTTGGAACGATGCATCCTGTCCTTTTCTGATACTCCTTTTTAAATGAATAAAAGGAAACATGTTAGGCTCAAACCCTTGTGGGAGCCACATTTAATCCACATGTTTATTTGTCTTCAATTCATCAACATTACTTGCCCTATACCTACACAATGAACAAACAAATTAGCATAAAATATACCTGATGGTATTGATTGATCCTCTTCATGATTTTTTCTGATTTGTAGCACTTATATGATCTTTCATATGCAATGCATGATGTGATAAGTAGATATATCTACTTGATAAAAGCATATGATAACTTTAAACATCCAGAGCGTTAACAGGGTTGTCCCCAAATTTTTTGTAGGTTTAACTAATGAAGGGAACTGAAGATAAAGACTGAAGACTAAAGAATGACATCAACAAAACAACCTTCTTTCTTAGGCAATGATGGATGTTTAATTTTATCATGTGTTTATTTCATTTCTTTTATCATCCAGATGTATAGCTTGCATGTCTACAATTGCTCAGTCTAGTTATTCCCACGGCTTGTGTGGGACACATTTGAACATTTCTTTTAAACATGATTAGTTAATTTATCATATGCACTTGATAAATGTGTATTTATTTTTCAATCAATGCATAGGATAAAGTAATAGATATTTGAATGTATGTTCAAAACATGACATGAAATAACAGTTCAATACAAATATCTTTCTTTCTTTATTTCAAATCTGATTAATTGAATAATCAATCTAACTTATAACTCCTGAAAGATAACACACTGTTTAAAACAACTGTACTTCATGAACAATTGATACCTTGGCCATCTGATTCTCTTGTCATCATCAGTCTTGATTAGACTGATGGGTTATCCTGTCATCTGAAGTCTATTTCTACTTTGTCAAGATATCAACTGTCCATTAAATGCATAACTTCAAATTTTTCTTTTATCCCTTCTGAACAATTGCACTTAGGTCAAACTAATTTTTAGTGTGAGCAAAAAAATATTAACTTTTCTAGCGACCTCTCAGGGATGTTTGCCTACTAAACAACCTAGAAACAGTAGCCTTTGCAACTGCATTAGGCATTAAGTCTTTTCTGCCCTGAACCTTGGAAAAAAAAACTACAACTCAAAACTGACTGAAAAACTAAAACTAAACTGACTTGCTTAAAACAAAGCCAGTAACATGTGCAGAAGCACTTCTTGGAAAACAAAACCATAACTAAAACTAAATGTGCAAAAGCACTTATTGGCAACATAAGGCTTCATCTCTAATAACATAACTTGAGGTGAATCCCATTAACTAGGATTGGCAACACCTCACCATCTAACTTAGCAAGCTGGAATGCATTGTGTTACTTGCATTCTATTATTATGTATGGTCCATCCCACATTGCATCAAATTTTGTATGATGACCTGGTCTGCTCTTTAACTCATTCCACTTGAAAACTAGATCACCCTCTTTATAAACTCTTGGGACTGCTCTCTTATCAAATGTCCTCTTCATTTGGGCCTGGTGTACCTCCAATGTTTTCAAGGCCTCTTTTTTGGTTTCTTCAAGTTTAATCAGTTGTGCAAGCTTGATTTATATTGGCTATTCTTCAAGTAACTCTAACTCTTTTATGTAACTAAGAGTTGGAAACTCTATTGTTATTGGTAACTTGGCTTCCTTTTCATATGTAAGCACATAGGGTGAATTACCTGTTGATCTTTTAGGTGTAATCCTATCAGCCCATAATGCTAATTTTTACTTATCATTCTAAGATCTCTGATTTTCATCAACTATTTTCTTTATGATTTTAATCAGATTTTTGTTAGTTGATTCGTCTTGTCCATTACCTTGAGGGTAATAATTTGATGAAGTATTCAGAAATATGTTTTGACTAACCAATCAAATACTCTTAATCTAATAAATGCTAAAGCATTATCTGAAATAATAGAGTCAGGAGTTCCAAACCTGGACACTAGATCTTGATAAAAATTTAGGACTGATGTTTCATTAGCATCCTTCAAAGTAACTGCTTCAGTCCATTTAGTGAAATAATCAGTAGCAGTCAAAATCCACTTGTGTCCTTGGCTTGAAGGTGGATTAATAGGACCAATGAAGTCCAGTCCCCACTTGCCAAATGGTTGTTCCACTTGGATTGGATGCAAGGGCATTACTGCAAGTCTTTGTTTACATGCAAAAACTAAACACTTTAAACATTTCTTCACCCATTCATGAGCATCCTTGAACATGTTAGGCCAATAGTAACTAGCTCTCATAATTTTCAAAGCTGTTGTTCTAGCTGCAAAATGACCTCCAGAAGGTCCATCATGAAATTCTTCTAGAATCTTTTGAGTTTGATATGGTTGTACACATCTCAGCAAAACATTGTTAAAATCTCTTTTGTACAAAATCCCATTAATTATAGCATAGGGAATTGCTTGCAATCTATAATATCTTATTTTAGATCTGTCTAGGCCTTGTGGACAATCACCAGTGTGTAGATAATGGAGCATTTTATGCACCCAACTTGTAGGGGTCTGGGACAGTAGTTGTTTCATCATTTTGAAGCACCGTCTCAGCTTCTCCTTCAAGTCCCTTGATGTATGTTTCATTTTCTGCAAGCTATTCACATAGTCCTTTGCCTCAGACTAGCTTGGTGACTTTAATTTGGATGTCATATTCCATGACCTTTGTTATCCACCCTGCTCTCTTATCACTTAAATCCTTACTGAGCAATAATTCTTTCACTATAGGGTGAGCAACCATTAACTGAATTCTATTATTTGAAAGCATATGTTTGAACTTCTTTAGGCTCCTGATAACAACCAATACATGCTTTTCAACAAAAGAATATCTTACCTCATAGTTGAATGCAGAACTTGGCTAAAAAATGGCATAGGCTGTTCCATTCCTTCATTGTTCTGTTGACAAAGCATAGCTGATATAGTATCCACACTGCCAAATGCATATAAAATGAAGTCTTTATCAAAATTTGGATTTATCAAAGTGGGAGCAGCAGCAAGTGCCTCCTTTATTTCTTCAAAGCTCTACTTTCCTTCTTTGCTCTAGCTAAAAGGAATATTCTTCTTTAGCATTGTTGTAAGAGGCTAAAAAGTGTTGCTATGTTAGGAATAAACCTTCTTACAAAGTTAATTCTTCCCAGAAATATATGTAAGCCCTTCTTATGTGTAGGGAGAGGTAGTGCCAATATAGTAGCGATTCTTTCAGGATCAATTGATGTTCCATCTTTCGACACTATGTGTCCTAATAGTTTACCTTCATGAACAGAAAAAATACTCTTCTTTGGATTTAGTGATACCCTAAATTCTCTACATATTTCAAAGATTAGTCTTAAATGATGAAAATGATCTTCAACTTTTTTAGAAAAAAAAGTTACATCATCTAAGTATACAAGCACAAATTTATTGATTAAACCTTGAAATGCCATGTCCATTGCTCTCTGAAATGTTGCACCTACATTTGACAAGCCAAATGGCATTTTTCTGTATGCTAGTGTGCCCCATTTTGTAGTAAAAGTTGTCTTATACTGATCTTCCTCTTTTACTAGAATTTGGTTATAACCTGAATAACCATTCAATAAAGAGAATCTTTCTGATCTAGAAACAACCTGCAATATCTATTCCATAGATGGTAAAGGATAATGATCCTTCAAAGATACTCTGTTTAAATCATGAAAATCAACACATAATCTGATTTCTCCATTCTTTTTTCTGACAGGAACTAAGTTAGAAACCCATGAAGTATGTTTGATAGGAAAAATGATATTACTTTCAATGAGTTTATTGAGTTTAGTTTTCATAAGCACTTCTAGCTTAGGATTTAGTGGCCTTTGCTTCTGTCTGATAGGTTTTGCCTTGGGTTCAAGTTCTATTGTATGCTGAGCCAACTCTGGGTTGAAACCTTTCAGATCTCCATATTCCCATGCAAATATGTCACTAAACTCCTGACAAAGCTAAATGAATGCTTGTTGTTCCTCCTTTGTACATATCTTTCCCAGCTTGAGTAACTTCCCTTTAAAGATCTCAATAGGTTCATAGTGTTCTTGCTTCACTGATAAACTAGCCTTGTCTTTTCTTACCTGATCATTAGTATTAAAGATAGATTCCAAGGTCACTAAGCCCTTGGGTAGCTTGTTTGATCTTAATTGAAGTATTTGATCATCATATTGCTGCACAAATTTCTACTGATTACTTGTAGACAATTCAACTTCTTCCATTAAGAAATTTACAATTTGTTCATCACTGTCAAACACTTGCCAACTAATATTATTATCTGGGATTGATGGTCTAACAAAAACTTTGACATACAAAGGTGAATGGATATTCTTCATTTCTGCAGGAATATCATATTCAACTCCTATGGCAGCTATTTTGTCAGCTTGCTTGTTATCAGTTCTAAGTACAGATATCATATTAAATGCATCAAATTCTTCTATCATGTTCTAGATTCTATGCTTATATAATTTTAGCAAGTCATTTTTTGTTGCAACAAGGTTTCTGACTTGTTTAACAACTAACTCACTATCGCCAAAAACCATTAAACACTTGATTTTTCTTTTTCTTGCCCATTCTAGTCCATGAACTAAAGCTTCATATTTAGCTGTGTTATTAGAACAACTGAAAGAAAATCTGAAAGATGAATAATATTTCTCACCTGTGGGAGAAACCAAAACATCCCCTCCTCCAACGCCAATCTTGCTTCTAGAACCATCAAAATAAAGTTCCCAAACATCATTTTCAAATTCAATAGTTTGTTGTTTTTCTTCTTCAATCAGATTTGGAATGACTGTATTTTTCTCCTGAATCATATACACACCAAGGCCTATCTCATCCATCTTCTCAAATGGATCTGTTTCATGGTTCTCTGCTGCCCACTGATCTAAAACTAGATTAGGAATTTCCTCTAAAGGTGTACTTGGGTCTTAAATAGGAATCAGATCTTCTTGGTAAAAAATGGAAAGGTTAGCATTTATTGAATTTGGTGTATAAGGCTCCAGGTGATCTTTGGCTAATGGCTCAGATTTGATTGTAACCTTGGTCCCATATCTAGTTCTAAAGAATAAATGTGTTCAATCAGATGATAAATATCCTCCTAACCTTGCTGTAAAATCTCTGGATAACAAAATAGCGAAGATAGGTGGTAGATCAATGACATAAATGTCTTGATATATAACAAAGTTTGGACAGGCATGCAAAGTAAGGCCTAAATTTTTGAACATTCCAACTGTACTAACTTTAGTTCCATCCATTTGTACAACACCTCTAACAACAGGTTCATATTTCAAACCTAACTTATTAGCTAGCTGTTTTGGCATAACTGAGCTGCTAGCTCCTAAGTCTATCATACAATTATGTACTAAATAGTCACCTACAATCAGAGTGACATAGAATTGTGGAGGTTTGCCTACTAGTTTAGTCTATTCTACTCTTTTTTCTACCTCATTTGCAAGCATAACTTGAGGTTGATGTGTTTTTTGCACTTGATTTGACAAAGGTAACTAAGATAATGCATTTTGTAACAAATCATTTTGTCCTGGAATATGTAAAGCATCTAAAATAGACATGCTTACTGTTGCCTTTTTCATATGATCCAAAATATTGAAAACATGGCCACTAACCTTTTGCTGCACTTTTGGGACAACTTTTGGTTGATCTTTAGCTGGTTGTTTAGTGGTTTCTGGCTGTCCTTTTTCTGCAGTTGGCTGCCTTGACAAAATATGTAGATCCTTTGATGTAGAAGCTTGATTCTATTCATTCTGAGTTGTAGAAACTATACTTTTACCTTTATCAGCTTGTTGTTGTGCATTTCTAGCTTGTTGTTGCAAGTCAACAACTCTCTTTTTTGATCTTGTGGTTGCTGCAATATTAGTAAAAGATTGCTTTTGACCTGGCAATTGATTTACACTACAAAATTCATTAGCTTGCCAATTCATCAAAGCTACATAAGGATTAACATACTGAGTCTAAGTATCCAATTGGTTATTTACATCACCTACTGAATTTTTAGCAGTAGTATATTTATTTGGTACCATTAAAGCTTGACTTACTATCCCATTTGGGAAAGTGGCCTGGTGTTGTGTGGTTACACAACACGCCCCATTTTGCCTTGACAAAACAAGGACCCAACTTTTTCTTGCTGCTTTGGCTTGTCATTTTCTGCTTTGGGCAATTTGGTAAAATCAGTCATGCAAGTAACCCTACAAGAGGGTGGATTTGTCACCATGAAGAGGTTAGTTATCAAAGTCAGTATTTCCCATTAGTAACCTCATGGTTGGAAAGTGCACAAAATTACGTGCAGGTTGGCCTTTTAGATCACCCCAAAATTGTCTAAGGGAAGAAAGTTATGTTGAGTCAAAGTTTGGTCAAACCTGATATCCGAGGGGAGGGGTCATATTTCAAACATCAGTCATCTTAGTTTAGATCACCCCGATATTGCATTATCACCTGATATTCACCCGGTCCATGATGTGCAGACATCAACTTTATGAAAGAACTGATATCTACTCGTCGAATGATTTCAGTTATCTTGTGGGGGGTCATATTTTTAAAATCAACCATCTTACGAATATCACCCTCTTTGCAAATATCACCCTATGCCAATATGATGGTGACATCATCCCAGTCCCATGAATGAAGAAATCACTCTGATGATGACATCATTGTTCCATTCTATTCCGCGCGGAGGTATATATCTGATGTCCATCATGTTCCTTAACATGACGGTGACGTCATTAAAACATAGCAATTAAACAAAGTCACTAACACGGTGACATCATCCTGATCTTTTCCAAGCGGGTCATTTTATCTGCGGGATCATATTTTGAACAGCCCCTGATCTTAATTTCATGACTCGATATACACGTGGTCAACGATTGACCACATCACCCGATCCTTTTGCATTTAGTTTTGCCACTCAAAGGTGGGGGTCATTTTATCCAAGGGGGGGTCATATTTTAAAAATTCCCTGATCTTTCAAACATCACCCCCCCTTTTTGTTTCCTAACATTAAATGCACTTAAATGTGGTAGATGAATTCCCACCGATTGCGAATGTAAATTGAACACTTGGCAACATCCATGAATTCCCTATAGAAGATCAATGGATTTAATCAAGACAACGCAGTTTTACCCTAATTTGTCCTGTTGATCTACTTTAAAGGTAAATTTTGAAGGTTATTTTCATTTACCTTGCGAAAAAATGAGAAATTACAGAGCAGAGAAATTAAACCCTCATATAGCTACCTGTTAATGGATTGGGTCCTTCAGCATAACGGAATAGGTGATCTTTAGTATTCACAGCCCTTTTTCGTAATCAGTCATCTAATCCAGGAGGAAAACATTGTTAGGTAAGAAATTGAAAACCCTCTTGTTGTCATTTTTTGCATGTTTAGGTAGGGTAGTTGTGCTTTCCTGTGGTTTGGCTCTGTGAATATACATATCATGATGAAGTAAAGAATGATAGACAGAGCATACACATGATATAGAGGTACATAGTGTTGTATAAATGCATATGGATAGTGTAGGGTAAATTAAATCATATTTATTATAGGAAGCCATGGCAGATCTTAGAAGGAATAGGTCTGACTTAGAGTTTCTCAAGCCCATGTTCGTCCAGCCTAAGGGGGTGCAGTTTAAATACAAAGTCATTGGTGATACTTGCCAAGGAGATACAGACCTGGCGGCATGGTCAACGAGAGTAGATCATGATAAGGACAATCCCACTCTGGATGGGGTATATGTTTCAGGAATGTGGCATGCAGCTAGTTTTCCATATGCCATGGACACCCCAGAGTTGGTAGTGGAATGTGCCAGGAATTATAACCATGAAACCAGATGGGTGGAGAAGCATGGAAGAATATATGCAGACTTCTCAATCAAGGGCATCACCACCACTTTTAATCTATTAGTTGGGAAGAAGGTAGTGAGCATAGACCTACGCAAGCTGGAAACAGAGTACAATAATAATAAGAAGAATGCAAGGTAGAGGATCTACCAATGGAGGTCAAAGAGCAGCACCTATGCCACCTCAGATAAATTAACCATAATTTTATATAAGTTTGATTTTGATGATGAGTGTCAGTATATGATTGCCCTACTGAGCAGGATGACAGGTAAACCTCATGCTGGAAATTTTGAGAATTGGATGTTTGGGATCATCCAGATGGTACTATATGTAGACAACAGGCCATTGTGGGCCAAGATAATTAGTGATGCACTAGATGAAGGAATGAGGAACCTGGGAGGCTAGACATGCTTATTTTATATGACCTCATATGTGGTATACTCATGCACATATAAGTGAACCATTAATGCCTTGAAGACAGTGGGTAAGGCTGGTGGTGATGCAGATGATGCCCACATATGGGATCATTATCCCCAGTTACAAAGGAAAGATTACCTCCTAGACTACAAACTGGTGAATGAGGCATTCTCTATGCATCTGGTTAGAACCATGGAGGAGGATAGAACCAAAAGGTTGAGCATGGAAGCTCAGGAAGTTGTTTATAGGCATGGGGCCTGGTTTATCCAGTTTGCCACCTTTTCATATATCAAGATGGAGGGATTTGAAGGACAACCTCTTATGTTGCCAAGATACCCTACTGATGGGGTTGTCTTGATGGAATTTGTTAGGCAGGTAAATAAGGAACCTGCAGGTGATGACCTAATGGTGGTCAACAAGAAGAGGATGGTGATGCCGCTGACGTCATCACCCAAAAAGCAAAGAACAACCATGAGGGGGGATATCAGGGCTGGCACTATTATATTGAGAGGAGCCAGTGGTGAAGCATTCACGAAGGAACTGCAACATGATGTTCCTCTTCCCACCATAATAAAGTTTAAAACTGAGAAGGTCGAGGAACAAACAAGAGAAGTGTTCAAAGCAAGTCAGGGTGGTCCTTTCTCCTTGGAGGATACCATGGACATATTTGATGATGAGATAGTTTACAGTGTGACTTCTCAATAAATGGAGACTCTCACCTCTAGCACCTGCATGACTCCTCATGGGACCCCACTAGCACAGATGATGGTGTTGGAAGAAATAAAGCAAATAGAGGATGAAGTAAAACAAGGTAGCCCAGAGAGGGTAGCCCAATAGATAGGGCTTGATAATTTGGTTGAGCAGGTGACTAGCCCTGTTGTTGTGGATTTAACATATAGCGGTGATGTAAGCCCTAAGGATAAAGCAGGTGATGAAACAGAGAAGCTTAAAGTGGCCAAGCAGGTAGAAAAAGAAAGCACTGCTCTTGATATGGGTCAGCAACAGCATGAGATACCCACAGAGCCAAAAATAGTAGAAGTTTAGTAGAAGAGTGGGGGTGATAAAGATATATTAGGTGCTACTGCTGCTTAGACTTAGGGAGATCTGGGGGATGCCTAAAGAACAAAGGATAAATTAGGTCAGGAGGACCAAGCCACAGGATATTGGTGCATCACGTGCAGAACAAGAAATGACCCTTGATCAGGGTGATGCACAAGGCCAACATACACACACATCCATAGATGTCAATATGCCACTAGGTGAAAAAGATAATAAAGAAGATGAAAGTCAGAAGGAGGGAGTCCAAGATCAGACATAGGATCAGAAGGTGGACATTCCACAGGATCCTACTTTACAGAAAGCAACCCCTTAGCAAGAAGAAATGCAACACGAGCCCCCTCATGAAGAAACACATGAGGAAGAAATCAAGAAGGTGCCTTCTCCACCAAGAATAGAAGCAGATACTGGAGAACAGGACATACATGATGTTGACAAAGATCATCAAGGATCTGGAGATGATGTGCCTCAATGGCTAGAAAGAGAAATAGGTATGGAACAAGGATCTAAGATCCAAGAATTTGATGTTTCAACCTTGTTTTCTAAGACAATGATGAAGCCAAAGAGGAAGGCCAAATTGACATCAGCCATAAAGAGAGATCCTGCTACAGGTAGAAGGATTGCACATGTAGCACTTCCCATAGTAGAAAAAGAGAAAGACAAAATCAACCTAGAGGAATTCCAAATCATAACTGTTGATTTGGGTTTTACAAATGAGGACCAGGAAGGTCAGGAAGGGAAGGACATTATTGATTCTTTAACCCAAAGGGTGAAGAAGGAAAAAGAGAAAAATAAAATGCATAAGGAGCACATTACTCAGCTACATTCTTACATAAAAGGGTTGATTAACCTTGATAATACACCAGTTGACCTAGCAGTCCCATTGACTGTCATATCCCAGGAAGAGGTCACCAAATTAGACCTAATGAAACATGAGACAATGATAATGGAGAAATGGATGTTGTCAGGTCTCACTGGGGCTGAGGATGTTTTGAGAACGTCCCTACAAAGATGGAATTCTTTGAGCAGTTTAAAGAGAAAGGTATATAAAATGCAAAATGAAATAGGAAAATGGTCATTCTAATTGGAAAAGTACCTAACTGCTCTAAGTGAAATGAAAACAATTGATTCACAGGTATTGATAAGCAATCAAGTGTTGAATAATAATACTGTCCTGCTGATAAGCATATGGTATGAAGATATCGAGTCTGAATGTGATATCTTGAAGAAATGCAGCAGCAAGCTCAGGGATATAAGTGTAAAGATGCACAACATAATGGCATATGAAGCAGAGATCCTCGAGTCCCTAGAAGGAAAAGTAGAGTGCAAAATTGAAAATCAGGATGCAGACTTTGCTATCAAAGCTCTGCATGATAATTTTAAATTAGTAGCAGATGACCCCCTCATAATTTTAAATCAATAGCAGATGACCCCCTCACCCACTTGACAGAAGAAGTAATGAATAAAATCATGAGGATAAAAGTCAAAGTAGAAACTTACAATGAGTCTTTGAACATCAGAAAAGGTAAGCTGGAAGCTCTCATGGCTAAGTTCGAGTCTCACAAACATGCCATAACAAAAGCTAGAATCCAAGATGGGGGAGAGGTGGATAAAATAGTACAAACATATGAACACATCAGGACAACGATGAAGGTCCACATACAAGAGGATATATATCAAAGTGACAGTGATGCTGAAAGTGATGAAGATGAGGAGAACAATGAAGAAGAAGAGAATAAAGAAGAGGAACCTGAAGAATAAATGAAGATGCATCATCAAGAGCACATATGCATAAGGTACTCGTCAATAATGAGTCATATAGATGGTTACCACCTGGCAACCTGTGCCACGAGGAAGAGTTGACTAAGTCATATGGTAATTGTCAACCGTTGATCTTAATAGATAAATCTTGACCATTGGTCAATTGTAACTGCCTTCTCACCTTATTCTATAAAAGGTGCAGGGGTGCAAACTTTTAGACATTCAAAACTTAATTGAAATTTGATTGCTGAAAATTTCAAAACTCATTTCAAAGTTGTTGTAAATGTACATGTTATGCATACTTAATTAAAGAGAAGCATTTTTTATTACAAATCATCATAAATCTTGAGTAATCTGTGTTTGAAATCTGGATACATGCATTGATTAGCTGCATCCCTTGGATTGCTTTTCAGTCTACATGTGTTGTTTTCATTCCTAATTCCTTTGAAGTTAGCATCAACCATATCTAGCTGTGGAACATCCTAGTGACCTATGGTTTGATTTCTTCTCTTCATGAATTTATCTTGTATGTATGTGATTCAATGACTAAAGATTCATTAAAATTAAAAGTATTCTTTTAAATTTCTTTCAATTTCATAACAAATCATCTCCATAATTGCAAATAATAGAGAATCAAAAGAAAATAAAATGAAATATGCAGATATCTCATAGATAATTGAAAATACAGAGTATATTTAGAGTAAAAGGATGTCAAATTGATAAATATCATGTGAATTCAAATAAATATCCATGAAATCCATGCAAGTATCCACTTATAGACACATCATTTGAATAAATATATAGTTTAGAAGAAAGAACAAGTTCATAATGATCAATGATCAGAATAATTGATCAAACTTACAAATATCTCAGCAATCTTTGAAAATAGAGTAGAATTAACCTCTCTGTGGAGTGAATTTACAGGATACAGTACAATACTGATCATCTAGACAAATGTAAGACCTCTTGAAATGGAAAACAACATGTCACATCAACCTCTAAGTAATGCCAAATGATCATGACCTGATCAACGGAGACTTGGAGTCATCAACTTATCCTAAGCTGATCGTACTTTACAAGATAATAAAGGTTTGTTGTGCAAATTTTTATATTTGTTATGACTAACAATCATCATCAACATAAATTGGCACTAGAAGGAGGGCCTTCATCAGTAGATTTGTCTTACTTGATGACACAAATAGAAAGGTAATACTCACGCAACTTTGTATTTCAAGTCATATGCAAAGATTTGTTGTTTTGAGTCTTTTTATGGTTGTTCGTTGCAAAGTTTTCAAAGTTGAGCTTAAATATTTTAGGCTTTGTGGTTGATCACCATGATATTCAAAGATAATCTCTATTTCAAGTCTTGTTGCTAAAAGCTTTGAAGTAATTTTCTTAAGAGACCTGATAACCTATTGCTTGTGTCCAAAAGTCTCACATCACCTCATATTTGCATCATTTCTACAAATATTGCATAAATATCCAGTCAGTTTCAGATTCTAATCATAAATATGTCCTTTTCTAGAGTGTTTTAGTTGATCTTTATAGTAAACAAGCCAAATTTTCTTTAAATTCAAGAAATCCTAGCTCTCAGGCCAAATACCAGGTCCAGATCTAGTGGACTCTTTGAAGAATTGCCTATCCAGAGATTCAGACCTAGAACAATAGATATTCATCATTCTCTTGGTTCTAGTGTGTCAGGAGCTTCACCAGAACACACTCCAATAACTCCTATTGGGTTGCAAATACCGATAGGACCACCTGTCACACCCCTAGTCCAACCTCCACCAGTCACAATGTCATTCTTTACTGCAGAGTCACCTCTGACTTTCACTACATATCATCCTTTACCTAAAAATCTTGATAAGATTTGTCCTAAATATCATCCTTATCAGGATGCTGATGATCACATTAGAACATTCAAGGAAGACTGTTATAGGGCTAGAATTGAACATCAAGATGTAGTATGCAAGTTATTTCCATTTTCCTTAGGGGAAGAGGCATATAACTGGTATATCAGTCTTGGTCAAGGTTCAATCAGTTCATGGGCTGCCTTGGAGAAAGCCTTTAAGGATAGATTCAAAATACCTATAGATCCTTCAATGAATTATCATCTATTTGCCACAATCAAGAGATTTGAAGGAGAACCTATTGCCAATTTCAATGCAAGATTCTAAAAGATGCTCTCAAAGCTAGTTGCTCCCTATACTATAATAGATGAAGTTGCTAGGAGTATATATTACTCAGCCTTAGATCCCCTAACTTCTATGTTTATCAGGAGGACACATCCTAGTGTCACAACCTTGACGGGAGCTTTTGAAGAAGCTGTCAAAGTCAGTCAGCAGTTGATCCCTGCTCCAACACCTAATATTGCATTTCCTACACTCCTTGTTTATCCTACATATCCTGCTCAACAACAGACCAATGGAGCCATGATACCTCCAGCTATAATGCCAAGTCCTTTATAGATACCTCCACTCAGTATCATGCCACCTCCAAATGGAAATGGTCAAATGCTACAATATCCAGGACATATACAGGTACCTCATGTTGTGGAACAGTCTAATAACAATAACAATGGCTCTTCCTTCTTCAAACCCCAAACAGAGAATGTAGTAGCCCAAGTTCAAGAAGAAAATGAAGAAATTAAAGAGATATTAGCACAACTGAGGAAACTCACCACTGAGATCACTCATTTGAGGAGTCAAAATTTCTATTCTCGACCAAATCAAAATAGAGGATATGCCAATGATAGATCTAATTATCCTAATAGGGGATACAATAACAACTATAATAACAACAATGGTAACAATAATCCCCCTAGACAACCTAGAGTGTGGAACACTAGGCCAAACAATGGTTCTTTGCCATCGCCCTTAGATAATCAGCCTCCTAGTGAACCTAAGCAGACCACTAGAGTGAACCTGGCAGAGGTAGCTCTTACAAACTGGTGTAGGATACATAATACCAATGCTCATGCAGAGTTGGATTGTCTTCAGTTCAGGATAGCCATCAGTATATTCCAAACTGAAGTATCTAACACTACAGGTAATCCACCTTGTGTTGAAGGAAATGAAATTGTCCCCTGTGGATATGATTCTGCTCTTGTACTAGAAAATTTCACCAATCATCCTCATCAGTAGACATTGTCACCTCATGAGAATTACACCTTAGCATGTGAAGAGTCATCTATGGCTTTTGAAACCAATTATGTTTTTCCATTTGAAGATGAAAATGAGCATTAGTTGAACATGAAGAAGTACATGCTTATCAATAGCAGTATCAAGGTAGACATAATTACAACCTAAGGAATAACTCCAACTGACCTGCTGGTCCTTTGACTACATCCTTGCCTCCAAATAATTTCAACACTCCTCCTGATCCTAAGGCAAGCAATAACCCTGGATTTCTTAAAGTTAATGCTCAGTACTTAGCACCACAAAATATAGTATCAAAAGTTGTTAATCTGCCCCCTGAGTATGATAAAATGGTCACATACTTAGCAGATGAAATGAAAAAGATCAAGATCAGTCTGTCATTATCAGAACTACTCAAAACCCTAGCTATCAAAAAAGCCTTCATGAAAACCTTAGATGATCCTACTCCAAAAGACGATAATCATACCTCAAGTCAAATTGGGAATAAAGATCATGCCAGTAAGGATATTAATGTTAAACACAAAACTTAATCCATTGTTCAAGCTGCAAAGACTTCACACATGACTCTTTATAGAGATAAGACTGAGTCACCACCTTTTCTCCTTACCATAAGGATGTTTAGTAAGAATTTGCATAATTGCTTAGTAGATTCAAGAGCATCTACTAATGTAATGCCCCTGTCCATATGTAATGCCTTAGGGTTACATCATGCCAAGTCACTAAAGAAAGTAACACAGTTAGATAAAACAAAGTGAGTGTAGTAGGAGAATTAACTCACATCCATATGCAGTTAGCATCAGATCCAAGAATCCAATACTACATTGATATTCAGGTAGTAGATATACCTGATACCTATGGGATGTTGCTCAGCAGGGATTGGTCAAAAACACTCAATGGATACATGTCCACTGATTTCAGCCACATGTGGTTACCTTGGAAAGGAATACCTAACCAAATAAGGATAGATGTTGAACCTCGCATGAAACATATGATCACTAAATACAATAAAACCAATGAGATCATGTATGTGGATGTTGAACCTGGAGTGTATTCCATCAGACCCCAAACCATCAAGATAGAGGAGATCCTCATGTATTATGTTCAGGTCCATAATGACAATCTTCAGGATGATAGAATAATTTTAAAGTCTTATTATAGCTCTAAAAATGAGATAGAAGTAGACCACTTCAAGAACTTTGAGATGCACTTGTCTAAAGAAGTGCAATGTTGCCAATTGTTAAAGATGCCTGTTCATGATGTTTTGATTGAAGGATGGTGCAGGTTACATGACGAGGTGCATTCTGAAAAGACCTGTGATGCTTGCTTAGACATGATGGAACTGGAACAAAATGCAGTGGGGCATCATCATCATCTAGGGTGAGTTCTACAAATAGTGATAGTGGTGCAGATTTTTGTCTGTCATTTGCAGGAATAGAAGAAAGCACATATCATGGTGAAAGTCCTATCTAAATGATGGAAGAGATATTGGTGTGTAGCGAGAGTAATCCTAAGAGTAACAAGAAAATCACCCCAGGAACCGATTGCTTGGTTGAGTCAGATTATGAAATATCTAATGAAGATAGAGACAGTAATTTATCCAAGTTTGAGGAATTCTTATCAAAACAAATTCAGAAGATGATACAACATCAAAGATCCCTATAGGATGTCCTAATTGAGGGATGGTACAGGTTACATGAATCACCACATTCAGAAACTACTTGTTCTTATGTTTGCATATTCTGAAAAAGTAGATATTGCCTTGTTCAAAGGATTTTCCTTCTGATGACAAAGAAGAATGAATATCAACTTCACATCAGCCAGATAAGGTGGAGTTTGAGAAGATTGAAACACCAAAATTGAAATGGATATCAAGTGGTGCAGCTGCCAGAGCTAAAAAGAAAAGAGAAGGCTCAAACAAGCCTTTAACTGAAGATAAGCCATGGATCCTCAGGTTTGATGGATCCAAATCAAAAAAAGGGGCTGGGGTAGGAATAGATCTTATTGATCCAGCTGTAAATCCTACTTAGCAGCATATAGAATGCAATTCCCATGCACAAATAATGTGATAGAATATGAAGCCTTGATTCATGGGATATTTTTTGCACTTAGAAAGAAAGTAAAGATTCTACATGTCTATGGAGACTCAGAACTGGTAGTAAGACAAGTAAGAGGCATATATTCTTGTAATTACAAGAAGTTGTCTAATTATAGACATAGGGTATGGGATCTGATAGAAGATTTTGATGCATTTAACATCACTCATGTGCCTAGAGAACAAAATCACAAGGCAGATGCCTTGGCCCAAGCCGCAAGTACTTTGGTACCATTATCCATATCTGGTTTGAAGATATTTTTAGTTGAATTAGTGTTAGTACCCTCTGTGCCAAACAATGTAGTTAACCTTCAAGTGTTTGATGATGACCAACACATTTTAGGCTTCATATCCAATAGAGATGTGTTTGATGCACAGATCATAGATGAAAGAAATGTGGAAGATCATATCTGGGAAGAAGAAGAGATCATAGAGTTGCCCGGTAATAAGATTCCTAAAGGAATGATAGAGTTGGAAAGAGCATTTGATTTAGATAATATGCTGAAACAAAAAGATCTCCCTAAAGCAAATGGAGGGGAGTATTCACAAGTTAAAATAGGACATGATGAAGAAAAAAGGAATGTCCTAATTGGAAAGGTATGTACAAAAGAAGAAATGGAAGGGATAACCCAAGCTCTTAAAGATTATATTCATGTTATTGCCAAGACATATGATGAGTTGAAAACTCATGATACATCAATTATCACTCATACTATACCGTTAAAGCTAGATGTCAAGCCTTTTAGGCAGAAGTAGAGACCTGTTAATGCTTTGCAGGAGCCCATCATTTTTGAAGAAGTGAAGAAATTGCTTAATGCCAGGATCATATTTCTTGTGAGACATTCCACATGGGTGGCTAACTTGGTCCCAGTAAGGAAGAAGAATGGTGACATTAGGTTGTATGTAGACTTCAAAAATTTAAATAGAGCTTCTAAAAAGGATAATTATCCTTTGCCTTCTTTGGATGAGGTCTTGCAAATTGTAAATGGTGCAAAGATGTCATTTTTGGATGGTTTTTTAGGTTACAACCAAGTGATGGCAGACAAGATAGATAGATTGAAGACTGCATTCACCACTAAGTGGGGAATATTCACCTACAGGCGCATGCCTTTTGGATTGATAAATGTTGGAGCCACCTTCCAGTGAGCAATGGATATAGCCTTCAGAGGGCTAATTGGTAAATGCATCGTCATATACATGGATGACTTGACAGTTTTCTCTAAAGAGAGAGGGAACCATGTAGAAGACCTCAAGAAAGTACTAAAGAAATGTGAACATTATGGAATATCCCTAAACCCTAAGAAATGCATATTTGGGGTAACCACATGGAAATTATTAGGTCACCTGATAACAGAGAATAGGATCATCATCGACCCTGAGAGAGTAGAATCAATCATGAATATACAACTACCTGGGAGTAAGAAAGAACTCAAATCTTATTTTGGTAAGATCAATTTCGTTAGAAAATTCATTACTGGTTTTGCAGAGATTGTTAGACCATTGAATGCCATGCTCAAGAAGGATACCAAGATTGAGTGGACACCTGAAGCTAGAGCAGCTTTTGATGATATCAAGAGAGCCATATCTAATGATCCTATTCTAATTAGTCCAGATTATACCAAAGATTTTTACATATACTCATTTTCTTCAAAGCATACGTCTGCGGTAGTACTAACATAAAGAAATGAGGTTAAAGAAGAAAAGCCAATAGCCTTCATGAGTTGTCCTTTCAGGGATGCAAAACTCAGATACATGGATGTTGAAAGACAAGAACTTTCTCTGGTCTAAGTAGTCAAGAAGTTTAGACATTACATCTTGAGGAGTAAAGTGATCGTTGCAGTACCCGATGTAGTAGTAAAGATGCTTTTAATGCAAAGTGAACTAGGTGAAAAGAGAGCCAAATGGATAACTATCCTCTAAGAGTATGATATGGACATAACAGCCATGAAATTAGTGAGAGGACAAGCCTTGAGTCAGATGATATCTGAAATTGATCCTAACATCATGAGTCAGCAATATGTGATAAATACAAAGGAAACTAGAGAATGGTATTCAGACATCAGGCATATCTTGATTACCAGAAGATACCCATCAAGATTATAGGCCTCACAGAGGAGATCCTTAAAAATAAGATCACAAAATACATGATAAAGGGAGGAATTCTTTTCAAGAAGAACTATGATGGAATATACCTTAGATGCCTAGAAAGGAAAGAAGCAAACAAAGTGTTAACAGAATTACATGACAAGTTTGGAACCGCACATGGATCATACTTAGCTACTACTCATGCTATCCTCAGGGCAGGGTTTTACTAGCCCACTATTTTTAAAGATACTACTAAGCACATCAAATGTTGTCATATGTGTCAGGTTGCTACAAGTAGAGAAAGCTATGCTGCTCAGCCCTTGCAACCAGTGATCAAGATGTGCCCATTTTCTCAATGGGGGATGGATTTCATAGGACCTATCAACCCTCCATCATCTTCAGGCCACAGATATGTGTTCACTATTACTAATTATTATACTAGGTGGACTGAATCTGTCAGTAGCAAGACTTGCAATGCTGAGGATGTGATCAAGTTCTTGGAAAGCAATATAGTAACCAGGTATGGAGTTCCTTATGCTTTAGTATGTGACAATGGATCTACCTTTACATCAATAAGATTATCAAGTTGGGCTTTTGACCATGGAATTATTTTGAAGTTTTCTTCAAATTACTATCCTCAAGGGAATGGATTAGCAGAATCCACAAACAAGAATTTATTGAACATCATAAAGAAATTGATTGAAAAGAACCCAAGGGAGTGGAACACCCTATTAAAGTATGCATTGTGGGTAGATAGAACTAGGATGAAGGCTGAATTAGGAAATTCTCCTTTTCACCTAGTATATGGGGTGGATCCCATCCTCCCTGTTAACCTAAAGATTCCCACATTGTAGTTTGCACAAGAATATCTAGGTATAGATAACAAACAAGAAGTAAGGTTGCTTCAATTAATGCACCTAGAAGAAAAAAGGAACAGAGCAATTGATCAATTTGCTAAACATTAGGCCGTTGTCAAGCATTGGTTTGAGAAAAGAGCTAGAGTTAAGGCTTTTAGAATTTCAGATTTAGTCCTTATGTAGGACAAAGCACATGAGAGGAAGGGAGATCATGGTAAATTTGATAAACTCTGGATAGGTCCTTTTCAAGTTTCATAAATTTTAGGAGACAACACCTATAGGCTTAAGACTTTAACCGGTGAGGATGTTCCATTACCAATTAATGGACAGTTCCTCAAGCATTATTTTCAAGCCTGAAACAGTGTCATGTAAGTCATGTGTATCATAGTGTGCATATTGTATAGTTGTTTGTACAGTTTTGTGTTGTTTGCTTGTTGAGTTTTATTTTGGTTAGTAAAGATGACACAACTCATCACCCTAAGAAAATAACCAAATTGTTAAGATTCAAGTGATGAGAACAAATTCCTATATAGGTTATGAGTCATTTTGAGAAGTATTGGTGATCAGGTCTGTGATATCCTTTTCATCAGGGTGCCTTTTCTTAACCAAAGTAATTTTTCACAATGACTCACCTAACAGCCTTGGGTTTATGGAACACATAAGTATAGGTGTTAAGTGAAAAATCTAAAGGGACTCCCTTGCTACCAATGCAATCTCCAACCTAAATCAGCAAGTGACCATGCCTTGCACATCAAGCTTACATGATGACATCATATTAATAGAGAGAATAAATATTGAAAATCCAAAAGGAATAAAATTAGGCCATCTAAGTAACTCTACCGGGGCTATGGACACTTGCTGGAAGTGGGGCTCTACTTAGGGGGATTGTATAGATAACCTTGCCAGGGCTATAGACGCCTGCTGGTAGAAAGGCTCTATCCAAGTTGGCTATGAGGGATGCTCCCAAACTATGTAGCTTAACATCAGTTACTCATTTTTTCAACTTACTTTCAAGATGAGGATAATTAATCATCTGCACACACCTGATCCCTTGTTAGCATTGTTGTCATGATGAAAACCTTATCATTCAGAAAGATTATAATACTTATACTTAGAAAGACTTAAAATACTATGTTAGAATGTGATCACATCACTTGAATCATTAGAATTTCATTATGTTCTTTGGTGCAAATTTGTTGTGTTACACAAAACACCCCATTTTGTCTTGACAAAATAGGGACAACTTTTTCTTGCTGCTTTGGCTTGTCATTTTCTGCTTTGGGCGGTTTGGTAAAATCAATCATGCAGGTAACCCTGCAAGATGGTGGATTTGTCCCCATGAAGAGGTCAATTATCAAAGTTAGTATTTCCCTATTAACCTCATGGTTGGAAAGTGCACAAAATTCTACGCAGGTTTGCCTTTTAGATCACCCCAAAATTGTCTAAGGGAAGAAAGTTATGTTGAGTCAAAGTTTGGTCAAACCTGATATCCGAGGGGAGGGGTCATATTTCAAACATCAGTCATCTTAGTTTAGATCACCCCGATATTGTATTATCACTAGATATTCACCTGGTCCATGATGTACAGACGTCAACTTTACGTAAGAACTAATATCTACCTATCAAATGACTTCAGTTATCTTGTGGGGGGTCATATTTTTAATATCAGTCATCTTACGAATATCACCCACTTTGCAAATATCACCCTATGCCAATATGACGGTGACATCATCCAAGTCCCATGAATGAAGAAATCACTATGATGATGATGTCATTGTTCCATTCTATTCTGCGCGAAGGTATATATCCGATGCCCATCATGTTCCTTAACATGACAGTGACATCATTAAAACATAGCAATTAAACAAAGTCGCGAACACGGTGACGTCATCCTAATCTTTTCCAAGGGGGTTATTTTATCTGCGGGGTCATATTTTGTACAGCCCCTAATCTTAATTTTGTGACCCGATATACACATGGTCAACGATTGACCACATCACTTGATCCTTTTGCATTTAGTTTTACTACTCAAAGGCCGGGGGTCATTTTATCCAAGGGGGGGTCATATTTTGAATATTCCCTAATCTTTCAAACATCAACCCCCCTTTTTGTTTCCTAACATTAAATGCACTTAAATGCGGTAGATGAATTCCTATCGATTGCGAATGTAAATTGAACACTTGGCAGCATCCATGAATTCCCTGCAGAAGATCAACGGATTTAATCAAGACAACATAGTTTTACCCTAATTTGTCCTATTGATCTACTTTAAAGGTAAATTTCAAAGGTTATTTTCATTTACCTTGTGAAAAAATGAGAAATTACAGAGTAGAGAAGTCAAACCCTCATACAACTACCTGTTAACAGATTCCTTCAGCGTAACAGAACGGGTGATCTTCAGTATTCATAACCCTTTTCCGTAATTAGTCATCTAATCTAGGAGGAAAGCATTGTCAGGTAAGTAACTGAAAACCCTCCTATTGACATTTTTTGCATGTTTAAGTAGGGTAGTTGTGTTTTCCTGTGGTTGGGCTCTATGAATATACATATCATGATGAAGTAAAGAATGATAGAAAAAGTATACACATGATATAGAGGTACATAGTGTTGTATTAATGCATATGGATATTGTAGGGTAAAGCACATCATGTTTATTGCAGGAAGCCATGGTAGATCTTAGAAGGAATAGGTCTGAATCAGAGTTTCTCAAGCCCATGTTCATCCAGCCCAAGGGGGTGCAGTTTAAATACGGAGTCATTGGTGATACTCACAAAGCAGATACGGACCTGGCAGCATGGTCAACGAGAGTAGATCATGATAAGGACAATCCCATTCTAGATGGGGTATATGTTTTAGGAATGTGGCATGCAGCTGGTTTTCCATATGAAATGGACATCCCAGAGCTGGTAGTGGAATGTGTCAGGAATTATAACCCTGAAACCAGACGGGTGGAGAAGCATGGAAGAATATATGCAGACTTCTCAATCAAGGGCATCACCGCCACTTTTAATCTACCAGTTGAGAAGAAGGTAGTAAGCATAGACCTACACAAGCTAGAAACATAGTACAATAATAATAAGAAGAATGCAAGGAAGAGGATCTACCAATGGAGGTCAAAGAGCAACACCTATGCTGCCTCAGTTAAATTACCCATACATTTATATAAGTTTGATTTTGATGATGAGTATCAGTATATGATTGCCCTACTGAGCAGGATGACAGGTAAACCTCATGCTAGAAATTTTGAGAATTAGATGTTTGGGATAATCCAGATGGTACTATATGCAGACAACAGGCCATTATGGGCCAAGATAATCAGTGATGCACTGGATGAAGGAATGAGGAACCTGGGAGGCCAAACATGCTTATTTTATATGACCTCATATGTGGTATACTCATGTGCGTATAAGGGAACCTTTGATGCCTTGAAGACAGTGGGTAAGGCTGGTGGTGATGTAGATGATGCCCACATATGGGATCACTATCCCCAATTACAAAGGAAAGATTACCTTCTAGACTACAAAATGGTGAATGATGGATTCTCTATGCATCTAGTTAAAACCATGGAGGAGTACAGGACCAAAAGGCTGAGCATGGAAGCTCAGGAAGTTGTTTATTGGCATGGGGCCTGGTTTATCGAGTTTGCCACATTTTCATATATTATGATAGAGGGATTTGAAGGACAACCTCTTATGTTGCCAAGATACCCTACTGATGGGGTTGTCTTGATGGAATTTGTCAAGCATGTATCCACCATAGTTGAAGCCTACAAGGCACAAAAGAAGATACCTCCAATGTTATTCCCAATATCTATGGGCTGGTACATGTGCTCATACTCAGAGAGCATAAAGTATGTCATGGGAGGACTAAAATTGATGTATCTACAACCATTTCCTCTAGCCAGATTTTATGATCCTTATGGCAGGATGCAGAAAATATTAGGAAAACTGATACATCAGAAGCATCTAGAAGACTTATGGACCGACTATGATGACAAAGTTGAGGTGAGAAGAAGGAAATACTAGAGGCTCACCTTGAACCAAATAAAGACCTTTGATTGCATCCCGATACCAGTGCAGCTAAGGAAAGATGATGGAAAGATTATGTCCAAAGAGTATGAGGACAAGAAGGTGTATAATGACACCATATTAGCCCCTGATCTTACACAGCCAGAGGATATATCCGTGGATCAGCTGACAGGTGGGGTGATCTAGTTAACTCAGGCCTGGTTGGATGAAGAGATAAACAGATTGAAGAAAAGGGGTGTTGCCCTTACAGTTGATGCCAAGAAGAAGAGGCAAGAAATATCTGATGAGGAATATGATGAGTTCCTCAATGAGAAGAGAAAATCCAATGGGGAAAGATTGCCCACACAAAAAGAAAGGAAAGGTCCCCCTAGAGGTAAGAAAAATGAAGATGAAACAAAGGGGGTGATAATTGAATGGATTTCCACATTAGCTGCAGGCGCATCTACGTCAGCTCAGGCATCTGCATCATCTGCTCAGCCTCCTATTAAAAACCTAAAGACTAAGAGGATTTTGAGGCCAGTTGTTGAAACTACAGAAGTGCAGGTAGAGGGCCAGGCCTTGCAGTAGGAAGTGGAAGAAGGCGTCCCTTTGGAAGAAGAGTAGGTAAATAAGGAACCTACAGGTGATGACTTGATGGTGGTCAGCAAGAAGAGGAGGACGATGCCGCTAAAGTCACCACCCAAAAAGCAAAGAATAGCCATGAGGGGGGATATCAAGGCTGACCCTATTATATTGAGAGGAGCTGGTGGTGAAGCATTTAAGAAAGAACTGCAACATGATGTTCCTCTTCCCACCATAATAAAGTTTAAAACTAAGAAGGCTGAGGAACAAACATGAGAAGTGTTCAAAGCAAGTCAGGGTGGTCCTTTCTCCTTAGAGGATACCGTGGACTTATCTAATGATGAGATAGTTCAGAGTGTGACTTCTAAACAAATGGAGACTCTCGCCTCCAGCACTCGCATGACACCTCATGGGACCCCATTAGCACAGATAGTGGTATTGGAAGAAATAAAGCAAACAGAGGAGGAAGTAAAACAAGGTAGCCTAGAGAGGGCAGCCCAACAGATAGGGCTTGATAATTTGGTTGAGCAGGTGACTAGCCTTGCTGTTGTGGATTTAACATACAGGGGTGATGTAAGCCCTAAGGATAAAGCAGGTGATGAAACATAGAAGATTAAAGTGGCCAAGCAGGTAGAAAAAGAAAGCACTGCTCTTGCTATGGGTCAGCAACAGCATGAGATACCTGCAGAGCCAAAAATAGTAGAAGTTCAGTAGAAGAGTGGGGGTGATAAAGATATATTAGGTGCTGTTGCTGCTCAGACTCAGGGAGATCTGGGGGATGCCTCAAGAATAGAGGATAAATCAGGTCAGGAGGACCCAAAGCCACTGAATATTGGTGCATCACATGCATAACAAGAAATGACCCTTGATTAGGGTGATGCACAAGGCCAAAATACACAGACATCTGTAGATGTCAATATGCCACTAGGTGAAAAAGACAATAAAGAAGATGAAAGTCAGAAGGAGGTAGTCCAAGATCAGACACAAGATCAGAAGGTGGACATTCCACAGGATCCTCCTTTACAGAAGGCAACCCCTCAGCAAGACCCCCCTCATGAAGAAACACATGAGGAAGAAATCAAGAAGGTGCCTTTTCCACTAAGAATAGAAGTAGATACTGGAGAATAGGACATACTTGATGTTGACAAAGATCATCAAGGGTTTGGAGATGATGTGCCTCAATGGCTAGAAAGAGAAATAGGTATGGAACAAGGGTTTGAGATCCAGGAATTTGATGTTTCAACCTTGTTTGCTGAGACAATGATGAAGCCAAAGAGAAAGGCCAAATTGACATCAGCCATAAAGAGAGATCCTGCTATAGGCATAAGGACTGCACAGGTAGCACTTCCAACAGTAGAAAAAGAGAAAGGCAAAATCAGCCTAGAGGAATTTCAAATCACAACTGTCGATTTGGGTTTGGCAAATGAGGACCAGGAAGGTCAGGAAGGGAAGGACATTATTGATTCTTTAACCCAAAGGGTGAAGAAGGAAAAAGAGAAAAATAAAATGCATAAGGAGCACATTGATCAGCTACATTCTTACATAAAAGGGTTGATTAGCCCTGATAATACACCAGTTGATCTAGCAATCCCATTGATTGTCATATCCCAGGAAGAGGTCATCAAGTTGGACCTAATAAAACATGAGAAAATGATCATGGAGAAATGGATGCTGTCAGCTCTCACTGGGGCTGAGGATGTTTTGAGAAGCTCCCTACAAAGATGGAATTCTTTGAGCAGTTTAAAGAGAAAGGTAGATAAAATGCAAAATGAAATAGGAAAATGGTCATTCCAATTGGAAAAGGACCTAATTGCTATAAGTGAAATGAAAAGAATTGATTCACAGGTATTGATAAGCAATCAAGTGTTGAATAATAATACTGCCCTGCTGATGAGCATATGGTATGAAGATATCAAGTTTGAATGTGATATCTTGAAGAAATGTAGTGGCAAGCTCAGGGATATAACTGTAAAGCTACACAACATGATGGCATATGAAGCAGAGATCCTTAAGGCCCTAGAAGGAAAAGTAGAGGGAAAAATTGAAAATTAGGATGCAGACTTTGCTATCAAAGCTCTGCATGATAATTTTAAATCAGTAGCAGATGACCCCCTCACCCACCTGATAGAAGAAGTAATGAATAAAATCATGAGGATAAAAGTCAAAGTAGAAACTTACAATGAGACTTTGAACAACAGAAAAGGTAAGCTGGAAGCTCTCAAGGCTAAGTTTGAGTCTCACAAACATGCCATAACAAAAGCCAGAATCCAAGATGGGGGAGAGGTGGATAAAATAGTACAAACATATGAACACATCAAGACAGCAATGAAGGTCCACATACAAGAGGATATATATCAAAGTGATAGTGATGCTAAAAACGATGAAGATGAGGAGAATAATGAAGAAGAAGAGAATGAAGAAAAGGAACCTGAAGAATGAATGAAGATGCATCATCAAGAGAACATATGCATAAGGTACTCATCAATAATGAGTCATACAGATGGTTGCCACCCAGCAACCTATGCCACAAGGAAGAGTTGACTAAGTCATAGGGTAATTGTCAACCATTGATTTTAATAGATAAATCTTGACCATTGGTCAATTGTAACTGCCTCCTCACCTTATTCTATAAAAGGTGCAAGGGTGCAAACTTTTAGACATGCAAAACTTAATTGAAATTTGATTGCTGAAAATTTTAGGACTCATTTCAAAGTTGTTGTAAATGTACATGTTATGCATACTTAATTAAAGAGAAGCATATTTGATTACAAATCATCATAAATCTTGAGTAATCTGTGTTTGAAATCTGGATACATGCATTGATTAGCTGTGTCCCTTAGAGTGCTTTTCAGTTTGCATGTGTTGTTTTCATTCCTAATTCCTTTGAAGTTAGCATCAACCATATCTAGCTGTGGAACATCCTGGTGACCTATGGTTTGATTTATTCTCTTCATGAATGTATCTTGTATGTATGTGATTCAATAACTAAAGATTCACTAAAAGTAAAAGTATTCTTTTAAATTTCTTTCAATTTCATAACAGATCATCTCCATAATTGCAAATAATAGAGAATCAAAAGTAAATAAAATGAAATATGCAGATATCCCATAGATAATTGACAATATAGAGCATATTTAGAGTAAAAGTATGTCAAATTGATAAATATCATGTGAATTCAAATAAATATCCATGAAATACATGCAAGTATCCACTTATAGACACATCATTTGAATAAATATACAGTGTAGAAGAAAGAACAAGTTCATAATGATCAATGATCAGAAGAATTGATCAAACTTACAAATATCTCAGCAATCTTTGAAAATAGAGTAGAATTAACCTCTGTGGAGTGAATTTACAGGATACAGTACAATATTGATCATCTAGACAAATGTAAGACCCCTTGAAATGGAAAACAACTATCACATCAACCTCTAAGTAACGTCAGACGATCATGACCTGATCAACGGAGACTTTGAGTCATCAACTTATCCTAAGTTGATCATACTTTACAAGATAATAAAGGTTTGTTGTGCAAATTTTTATACATGTTGTTATGACTAACAATCATCATCAACACCTAGTTATGAGGCTAATTACATTTGTAGCACCATGCATAATCCTGAACCATGTTATTCTGTATAGGCACTATTTCTTTTGATGTACTAATAGCATTTGGATTATATTGCTGATTTGGCCTATTGTTGTAGTTTCTTCTTTGACCCTGATAATCTGTCTAATAACTAGGTCTATTTGCTTGGTAAGGGGCTGCTTGGTATGGCTTGTTATTTTGATTTGCTTGAATTTTTAGACTTACTAAATCATTACTCACAGTCTGCAATATTTTTGCTATACTTTGCTGGTTTTCTTTCAATTCTTGAAACTCAGAACAGATGGGATCTGAGCTATTTTTTGCATTCTCTTGATAACCAAAAGATGGTATTGATGAAATATGTGGGGCTAAAATTGGAATTAAAGGTTGTATGTCTGGAAAAATTGGCATTGGAGGCCTAGGCACTATTTTACCACCCTGTATTAAATTGTTTTCTACTCTTATTGCAATATCAAAAGCAGCTGGTAAAGTTACCCCTCCCATAGATTGTATAATAACAGTAATATTAGAATTTAATACCCTCAAATAATACAAAAAAGCATGTTCTGGTGATGGTTTCACTGTTTCAAGAATTCTATTCCATGTTTTCTGAAATCTAAAATTAAAATCTGACATTTGCTCTTGTGGAGCTCTCTTAATAGTGGTCATTTGTTCAACTAATGATAAATGATTAGATTTATCTTGAAATTGTCTATTCAAAGCAACACCTAAATCATCCCAAGATCTAATTGAATTAACTCTTAAGCCTTTAAACCATTGAAGAGCTTTACCTTTTAGTGATGCTACCAATAGCCTGATTGCTATGTTCTCCTCGGTAATGTGATGAATAGAACACAAAGAAGCCACATCTCTAATATGTTCAATGGTTGTAGTGCCATCTTCTCCTGTGAAACTTGGTAAACTCTTCAATGCAGCCATTGGTATATCATCATGTTGATTTAGATTCAAAGGGCTGCCTCCATTAAATGTAACAAAAGGTTGATTTCGAGGTGGTGGTGGATTTCTTCCACCTCCTCCACCTCCTCCTCCACTAGGAAGTGGTACTACTCCTCCAACTCCTCCAAGAGGTGGTATTGGTCCTCCACCTACTCCTCCGATTAGAGACATTGGAGTAGAGGGAATTTGAGATGGTGCTTGGACTGAAACTACTTAAAATATTTCTTGTAACACATGTTCTTCCTCTACAAACTTAAGAAGAAGAGGTTCCTCTTGGAAAACAAGACTCTGCTCTCTTAGGCTTGCTAGTGGAGAACTATGAAATTCTGATGATGAACTTGCAAATAATGGATTCTGGTGTGAAGCAAACTTTGGATTTGTACTTGGTAGATTTGAAACAACTGGTAAATTTGCTATGTTGATCACTTTATCTTCTTTTATTCTCCTCTTTGGTGTACATAACTAATTATGCCTCTTCCGAGAATCTTTTCTTGACCTTGTTTGATATTTTTTCATAAGCTACAAGATTTGATCTGAAAAACCAAAGTATTAGAGTCGCCAGGTACTTGATAATGAACCTTTAAAAGGCTGAAATTATATTGTTCATACCAAAACAACAAAAGGAATAAGTTCTATTGAACTAAGAATAAGTTCAATGTCCCACCAGATGTGCCAAAAACTATTATCACTAGGAATTCCAACCATATGCAAGGCTGGAAAAGCACCGCAATTCCATGTAACATGGGACTAATTTCAGGTTGTGGGTGCCCTATAATGAAATTAGACCTTCAGATTATAGGCTGGTTCCCTTAAAATATTCTATTGGAATGTATGATTTTTTTTTTTTTTCGAAAAGGGTAAGAATAAAACTATAAGGAAATGAAAACTGTGAAAATTTGGTGATGCACCTAAAATGGGTAAAAATATGCAATCTAGTTCACAATACAACTCAGAAATCTGACTCACACAATCCAATCTTGGCATAAATATCACAAAAATGTTTCTACAAAAGGTTTTAAAATAGGCTTTCTATGAAGGAAATGGATTTTTCACAACACAAAAGGATTATTTTTATTAACACAACCTAAGACCTACAATAACACTATGCTTAATACTGCAAGCAAAAAGTGAGACAATAATTTTAAAGGTTTAGTGGCTAAACACAGTAAAATTTCATCAAATCACTTCAAACAACTAGTATTAAATGGAAAGTTAACTATTTGATTTCAAGAGAACAAAGGAAATATTGCAAAAGGAGACAAAGATGGAACCTGGAACCCACTGATCTATCTATAAAACTGTAAAAAAAATTGAGCTACAAAACCTTTTTCTCTCAAAGTGTATAAGAGCAAAAAGGCTAGAACTAGCAAAAACAAGCTTTTGCTTTATAATATATATGTTTGCTCTCACTAAGAGGCATGCAAAATATGAACCTGCAGCTAACACCCTCTAAAAATAATCTCTCCAAGATGATCCACGAGCAACCTCAAAAATTCCTAAAAATAAGGGCTCAAACATTCACAAATTGAGCAAAAATAGCTTCAATTTGGACCTCTCCATATGCTTAACCAAAAAGTTGACCAAGAACCCTAAAAATACTCCTCAAATCATGCAAGAACCTCCTAGGAGGCCTGGCTAACTCAACTAATCAATTTGCATGATTTTGCTTTAGCAAAATTGATTGTGAGTAAATAATAAAGTAATTTGGAAAATATAACTTTATTATTTATTTACAATTAATGTATTTGTAAAATCATGCATGAAAAACTAACTCCTTATTACTCCAAATACATATGCCTAATTTGCATGATTTTAGCAAAAATTAGGACTTAGAGACAAATATCGTCTCCTTATTACTCCTTGTGAGAAATAACACCCTCTTGCATGACAATATGCCCTATGGAAAAAATACACCCTTATCTCTCCAAATACATTATCAAAATGCAAAAAATATCAAAACTCTGCCGTATAACTCCATTATACACATGCAAAAAAACTCCTCACTGCCATATATATTCATCATGCAAAACCAAAACCCAAGTCTTCATATCACCTTGCCATATGTATTATTATGCCAAATAATGCACTTGTCCACCTTGCATCTCCTTCATGTAAAATATATACTCTATTCTCCATTATCTGCCACCTTAGATATATCTTGTCTTCATAACTTCTTTCCTTGACTTTTTTTATGATAATATTATAAGGCATAAAATCATATCTTTTGACCCTATTTGGTCATCCTGTATAATACATGTGATACAAAGGGAATCTTGTCTTTGGGTCCAAACACATGATGACAAGGGACATATTAGACCATGCAATGTCGACCATGTTGGTTTGAGCATCATTTGATATGTGGTAATCAACCTCCAAGGAAAGAAAAGATTGTTTGGAAATCATAAGGCATAAGCCTTATCCTTATTGCTACCGACCACCATCTCATATGCAAAGCATCTCCACTGTCGGCCACTCCTTATTATCATTGCTAGGAAAGCATCATTTGGAATTGTTGACCCTGGTTGACATTTGGATTTAGTAATAATGTTTTTGATGAAGTCAAAAATGCTCAAAGAAGCTTCAAACAAAATATGGTGGAACCCTAAACTTATCATTCATTTTCACTCCTCTTTGCTGGCCGCTGCTCTGCAACTCCATTGCACTAGGGTTTGATCTCTCTCAGCTTTGATTCCTTTGTGTCAAACTCCATGGTTTTTCTTACATTTCCTAAGTAAAATGAGGTGGCAGAACTGGTAAGTGTTTTATTTTAACTTTTGACTAGGTTTTTTGTACCATTTTCTATAGCTCTTTAACTTTTAATGGCCGTGGCCATACTATTCTTCTTCCTCTGCAACATTCTTTGACATATTTTTGCTCTCTGTTTGTGAAATCTCCTACAAAATGTGAGAAAATGGTAAAAGAAAATGGAAAGCCTTCTAAAGGAGGTCATGGCCATGGCATTCTTTCTCTTCTCTACAACGTGAAGAGAACTCTTCTTCCTTTGTTATAGATGTTTGACTACTTTTGCAAATACAAGGAAGTGACAAGGGTTTTGAACCTTTCAATTCTAGGTATTCACTCTTCTTCTCTTTTTGTTGTGGCCGCGGCCATTATCACTCTGTAGCATATTCACTGGTCTTTGACATAAACCTGAAGAGTTTTAAATTCCTTGTCATGAGGGTTTCTTTCAAGAATGCACAAAAATGCATTATATAAGCACGACCATACCAGAAAATACATACATTATTTCCTCTTGACTATTCTCACTAAAACGAGAAAAAGGTTAAAAAATGCAACAAGGGTTTGATCAAAATTGCATATATTTGTCATTTTATAGCACGACCATGATAGAAATGACTGTATCTCCATTCTTTTCTTGTAATATCAAAAGATATCTAAGGGTTTCATGAAAATTTCATATGGGTATCTTTTATTTCTCCTCTTCATTCTACATCCAGGCTATAAGACCTTTCTGTAACTCTTCTTCCTTCACTTGGGTTCATGAGATGAAATTGAGGCTTGATGAAAATGAGGGTTTCTTGAAAATTGAGGGAAAAACTCCTCCTTCTGTTCATAACTATGGTAGAAACTTTACTGTGTTGATTCATTGATTGTATACAAGAAAGTTATTAGGATCTCAAATCCTCCTATAACAATTTGTATCTATGTGAATTATGTAGCTTGTCCTCTTATCTCTGAACACTTCTTAGTGATGATACATCTCTTTCTCTGTAGCTCTGAGCAACATATGTGTTCATTTGTGTAGAAGAAATTGTATAAGTCTTGATGGCATCTCTTTGCCTTTTCTATAGCATACTTTTCCAAAGAGACTTGTAGTTTGTATTATTCATTTCTGTCTTCTTTTGTCTTCCAATTATGTTAAATGGTTGTCATAACTATACTGACCAGCAATGATGAAAGCTTGTATTTGTTTCAACTGTCATTTTGTAGAATATATGAGGCATATCATGAGTTTTTATTGTTTTACTTCCTATATATGCATTTCTCCTTCTGTAGCATGTTCAATAGGTCTTTTATCTTGTTTTGAACATGGCATATACCTATACATTTTTGAGACTGTAAGACTATAGCATTCATTTGATCTTATCTTGATATGCTTTCATTTTTAACTGTATCAGTTAAATGATCTCTTCTCGATGTATCTATTTCAAATGTAACTTGGTGGCTGCCTATCATATGCTCTCCATGATAAACCTTGCATACTGATTGTTTTGATTATGAATATCATTTTATCTCTAGATTTCATTTATTCTCCTGTATCTGTATTGCCATGACCTCCTGTCATTTGAATGTTATGACTGTCACTTTTAAATCTCAGGCTATCCTTTTTCTGCATATACCTATACCTATCAGAAACTGGCTTTCACTTGATTTCATTGCCCTTGTCTATTAGTTGATCTCAGAAGCACAATTGTATCACTTGCCTTGGCTGTACCTGATCATTGTGAATACCTGCAACATGATATTTGCTTATTGTTCCATGCAAGTGATCAGATGAATCCTTTGATGTATCCTATAGCTCATGTGCATAAATCTATTTCCTGTAGCACTATTATGTCACTCTTTTTCATCACTAGATGGTAATGTGAACATTTATATGATAGTGAATGAAAAGACATGCATTAGTTTGATTATGTCATTTGTCCTCTTCTTTGAACATCATATGCATAAAAATAAAGGCTCCTGTAGCTTGTTCCTTCCATCTGATATGCAATATAAATCTACTTAACATATGTGATCATGTCTGCACTTTTGACTGCACTTGGTCATTTCTATTACTTATCTCTTTCCATTCTTTTGTCATTTCTTAAGTTTGATTTGGTAAAATGTGACAAGAAACAAGACAACAATAAAGTACTCTGATAATGATATGAAAGAGATAAATACCTTCTATGGCTGTAATTCAACTTTCTACACTTTGCCAACTTGATTCAGGCATTTTAAATTAATCTGATTTGTTTCAATCAACTATAATGAATGTCATGATGACATAGCTTTTCTGTAAGTTGATTAAATGATGCATAATGTAGCTTGGAATGATGCATCTTGTCCTTTTCTAATACTCCTTTTTAAATGAATAAAAGGAAACATGTTGGTCTCAAACCCTTGTGGGAGCCGCATTTAATCCACATGTTTATTTGTCTTCAAATCAGCAACATTACTTGTCCTATACCTGCACAGTGGACAAACAAGTTAGCATAAAATATACCTGATGGTATTGATTGATCCTCTTCATGATTTTTTCTGATTTGTAGCACTTATATGATCTTTCATATGCAATGCATGATGTGATAAGTAGATATATCTACTTGATAAAATCATATGATAACTTTAAACATCTGGAGCATTAACAAGGCTGTCCCCAATTTTTTTGCAAGTTCAACTGATGATGAGAGCTGAAGATAAAGACTGAAGACTGAATACTGGCATAAAAAAAAAACCTTCTTGCTCAGGCAATGATGGATGTTTAATTTTATCATGTGTTTATTTCATTTCTTTTATCATCCAAATGTATAGCTTGCATGTCTACAATTGCTCAGTCTAGTTATTCCCACAGCTTGTGTGGGACACATTTGAACACTTCTTTTAAACATAATCAGTTAATTTATCATATGCACTTGATAAATGTGTATTTCTTTTTCAATCAATGCATAGGATAAAGTAACAGATATTTGAATGTATGTTCAAAACATGACATGAAATAATAGTTCAAAACAAATATCTTTCTTTATTTCAAATCTGATTAACTGAATAATCAATCTAACTTATAACTCCTGAATGATAACACACTGTTTAAAATAATTGTACTTCATGAGCAATTGATACCTTGGCCATCTGATTCTCTTGTCATGATGACTCGTCAATCTTGATTAGACTGTTGGGTTATCCTGTCATCTGAAGTCTATTTCTGCTCTGTCAAGATATCAACTGTTCATTAAATGCATAACTTCAAAATTTTCTTTTATCCCTTCTAAACAATTGCACTTAGGTCAAACTAATTTTTAGTGTGAGCAAAAAATTAGTAACATGTACATAATATCTCAATGCTACAAGTAGTGTGCAAATGTTAGAACATAATGTTATTAGGAGTCATACCCTTATAACATTTATATATTGTTATACTATAAGGTTATAAAACCTTAAATAATATAATAACTATTAGTTTATTAACTATTTACAAATGGTTTCTTTGAATAGGTGTGACTAATACCCTTTTAGGTATTTTTCCACCCCTTATATATTTAATGAGGTTCTCTCTCATTGAGGGGGAAGTGAATTTGGAAATTTATAGTGAATTCTATCACCATGCACATGAAGTATTATTGGCCATGTGGAAGTAAGTAGAAGAGTGTCCTTAGGTTCAGTCTATTTTTTTAATAGACTACTTTTTGTAAGTGTTTTATAATAAAATAATGCTTTCTGGGGTTTTTTACTCGAAAGGGTTTTCCCCAAGTATATGTTGTGTAATGTGTCAAATCTATACTTGTATAATTTACATTCTATTTATTTATAATTATTAGTATCCTAATATTCTAATTTCTAATAGCAAAAACTACAAAGTTGACATTCACGTCAATCACAAAGATCTAATCAACACACATGCACTATAATCAAATATTAAGTGACAAGATACACAAGTAGGTGTTCTAATGTGCAATGAACAAGTACTCTAACAACTTAAAATAACATGCAATAACTCCATTAGGTGCACAAGTGGGCATAATAACATATGAGACTAAATCAAGAATCAAGAACTATGATAATCTCTAGTGACTCAAACAAACATTAACAACTATAAGGCAAATCCACAATCATCCTTAAATTAACACATCATGTACTCAAGAAATTAAAAATATTTGATCCTCAAAAATCAACAAAACTCAAAAAATTATCAAAAACTCAAAATCTAATCTCTAATTTATTCCCCTATCAAATGAGAGTGGAGAAATGCTGCATAGAACCCCCCTTGAAATGGAAGCACATAAAATCAACAACTCTATATAGATATATGTACAAGTTAATGGGAAGAGTGTGTAAGTTGTCCTTTCAATTTTTGAACTTATAACTTAAGTGCATAAAATGGGGGCCTAATCTACACTACCAAATCAACAAAAGGTAATATCTCAATCTCCATGGCCTTAAATAATTTGATCACATCAATAAGGACCATAATCATCATGAGTTGTACATCCACCATCCTCAATACAAAATAATCACATTTATCAACAAACATCTAACAACTTTTTCAAAAGAATCATCATCATTTGTATCCCAATCAAAATAGAAAATCTCAAGAACTAAATCAACACCACTGAACAAGTAGTGGAAATATAATCATCCTTTGTGGGAATCAAGTAAAACTCTACAATCCTCTCACCATCTAGTCACTTATCAAATAGACCAAGAGACATCTCAAAAACATCAACATCAAGCCTAGACAACTTAGGTTCAACAAGATCCACAAGACTAAGCTCATCATCACTAAAAGAATCAAGGCAAAAATCAACATCACCATCATGAGTAGACAAATTATCATTGTAAATAGTAGATTGAACTCTCATATTAGATTTGGCTAATGTATGAAACTTATATCTCCATCAGGAGTGATGTATCCAACCAACATACACATGCCTCATGGACTCTATAGGTGTATCTCATAGTACAATATTTAAGATAATGAGTATGTTGACCACACGATATACATGGATGGAGGTTAAAGCAATTGTTAGAGGTATGACCTTCATGTCAACAATGAAAACAAATATGGACATTAATTTATTTAGTAAAATTTTCTTTTCGCTATTTTGACAACTCAATTTTTTTGACTTCAAAAGAATGATCGATAAGTGAAGACTTAGCTTGACATTTATTTATAAGGTCTCTTGATACAAATATAATGGGTTTGGAGTATGAGCTACTATATGTGAATTGACAACAAATTTAAACCATAGAACAACATGACATTTTCTAGGCTTCATTTGCCCCAAACTCACACAATAGGTGTAGACATGAAAATAGGAGCATGAACACGTTTTGACAACTTTTGAACAACCTTGGGTTTACAAATAACAAATTTCACAACTTTTGTTTTGACATAAGGCATAATAGGATTTGGGGAACTAGTAGATGGTACAACAAGTTTGAGAAGTTAAACAACTTGCTATACTATAGGTGGTTGAGAGTTGATTTTATCTTGTAATTGATCTACCTTTAGCTGAAGCAAAATGTACCATGTACAAAACTACATAAAGATAGGCTGAAACTGCCTTCAACATTTGGCTTTATGATTAATTAGATTCTTTTGAGTTGTCAATTTTAATGCATAAAGATATTATCCCATTTTCATAGAAAGTAGAGCCCAATTATTTTTTTAGTGGTAAATATTGACCAAATGGTGAATAGTTGAAATTGAGGCTTCAATTTTTGGTGAATAGTACAAGTTGTAAGGTGTCTTAAATTGCCACATTTTTACAAAAGTTTAGTTTAGTGCTAGTTAAATCACCTAAGCATTTATTTTATTAAACTTTTAAATTCAACTATTTTTCCACAATATTTAATGCATGATTAGATCTAATTCACCTAAAGTTTATAAGTGGCATTACAAATCTAAATTGATTCATCATTAATATTACATAATTCTTGCTTATTTTAGGGCCATATCACTAGTCTTTATTTCCCATCATTGATTTTGTCTCTAATCTAATAGTTACCATTGTTTTCTGGGAGGTAAAATGTACTTGTACTTTCAAATGTTCATCGAGCTTGGAATTCCTTTTGAGCTATTAATTTGGCTCCTAGAAAGTAATGTTAAGTATTATATTAGAGATGAGTTTATAGCTTCAAGTAGGGCAATTATATAAGCATCTTCTTTATATGGCATTTATTTAAAATGTTTAGTCTGTGTGAGTTCCAATGCTTTCTCAATAGTCAATTTGTGTTTGGTAGTGAGGGGCTTTTCCCCTCGACCTTGCCTATATTACGATAGGAGCATGTTAGAGTCATTGTCCTCAAACCCTGCACTGCCCCTTGACCTTGCAAGAGGGCACTCCCATTGGGCCCCTGCTTTTCTATGAGAATGTTTTTTTAACGGAGGATTCACCATAGTAATTAATTTGATTACTTATTATTCACCAAGTTTCACCAAGATTTTTTACAAATTTCTAGTGATTTGCATAAATTTGCTAGTAAAATTATTATTATTTTTTAAATTCGCTAATAAAAATTATTTTTTTTTTCAAAAAAAAGAAAGATTTGTCAGGTTTTTATAAAAAAATTTAGGGGCCTTTTCTTAAATTTATCAAAGGATGCATAATGCAAAAAATAACTCAAAGTGAAAAAAATTAGACATAGTGTTAGTCAGACTCAATCGAAATGACCGAAAACAAAAATAAGTTTATTGGGTCTTGGCTTTAGAACTCAAGCCCATAATTTTACAATAACCTTATAACTATAATTACATTATCACTCCTTACAAACAACCTTAATCTTCTTCTTCATTTACAATGAACATACTATCACAACCTTACTACAAAACACAAAATTAAAAAACTTTTGAACATAACCCCTTACAATCTCTCTTTTATCTCCTTATAACTACCTATTAATGAATTATTTTTCCATAATTTTCAAAGTAACCGTGCAAAACAAATGACAAATAAATAATACAACCTCCTTTAAACATTCATGGATGACTATTAAATAATCAAAAACTAAGAAACATTTTCAAACTTGATTGAAATGAAATGAAAGATTTTAATAACATCCACGAGACCAAGCCATCTAAGGTACCCAGAAAATGACTCCTCAAGATATTTTTAATGTCTTTTCGAAGTCAGATCTTCTCCTATGAATCTTGATCAATAAACTAGTCGTATTGAGAATCTGTGCCTCCTCAAATAACTCACTAAGATTGTCCACACTCCAACTATTTTCATACTAGCTTTGAATATCTACATATGCAGCACACTTAGTGATGAAATGCCACTCAATTTCAACCACCCCTTGGTTGTAGCAAATGCAGGTTCTTTCAGCCTAATCTTCCTTGGGGATCATCCATCTACTAATCTCACATCTAAGACAATGGGACCCAATCCTCAACTAAGCAACTAAAATCCTAGCCTTTCCCTTGAGTTTAGCCCTCACATAGTCTTTTTCACCATGCTGCCATGTGGGATTGAACTCTTTTACATAATGTTCTTTTTTTCAGACAATTTGTTTTGTCCACATGGCAATCTTGAATTTGTCTAACACAAGCTTTTTTATTTCCTCTTTATTAGGACAATCTTGCAAGCTAATGTCCCACTTGCCCATCCACTTGTTGTTCTGCTTCATCCGTGTCTTCTTCCTATGGTTTAATCTCTCCCCCACCACCATTTTGGGCCAATGATACGTATCCATATTTTTCATATTTTTTGAGTAGCTTAGCAATCTTATTATCGCTCATGCCTCTATCGAAAAAGTAATTGCTTTAGCTAGAAGGATCTCATAGGGAACCATTGATTTGACTTTAATAGGGTGGGGGAAAGGGGACACCCTTGTTTGACTTCAATGTCACTTCCAAAACATTCAGACATACCCTCTCTAGTTTTGATTTTATCCTTGACTTGCTCATAAAGCTTATGCACTGTCACTCGATACTCATTTGGAATCCAAAGCTCCTCCATACTTCTCCAAAGTTTGTCCCTAGGAACCGTATCAAAGACTTTTTTAAAATCAACGAAGCAACATAAAGCTTCCCCCCTTGGGTGTCCCAAACTTTCTCAATGAAGTGTCTAAGAGTCACGTAGTGATCAATGGTAGAGTGTTTTGGTCTAAAACCAATCTGCTCTTTTGCTCTTTTTCCCTCTTTTTTAGCCCAGCTATTGATTCTGCACTCTATCATGCTCCTGAAAAGTTTTCCAAGAAGAGGATTTACCATAATAGCATGGTAATTAGTGTTGGCAGTGAGCTGCCCCCTTGTTAGTGAGGCATTCAACGCTGACCTCAGGATTCGTGACATGGCAGTGAACCTCCCGTGGATCTGGGTTAAGTCTGGCATTTGTAGCGAGCGTTGACTGCTTGAGCTTTTGGCACAACGGCAAATGATTCTAACAATTGGTATCAGAGCCATGGGTCATGAGTTTGAATCCCTCGGGTTGCGTTGAGGGGGGATTGTTGGTAGTGAGCTACCCCCTTGTTAGTGAGGTGTTCAATGCTAACCTCAAGATTCGTGACATGGTAGTGAGCCTCCTGTGGATCTGGGCTAAGTCTGGCATTTGTAGTGAGCATTGACAACTTGAGATTTTGGCACAACGGCAAATAATTCCAACAATTAGAGGGATTGATATCCCCACTTTTAAAAAGAGGAATAATGACACTAGTTGTCCACTCTGCTGAAAACCAACTTGTGTGATGTTGTTAAAGATTCCTTTGATGTGTGGACCAAGGAGATTAGCCCCTTTAAAAATACAAGGTGCAGCTCATCAATGTCTTGCGCTTTACCACAAGCTTATTTCTTAACATTGATTGAAGGTGTAGGCATAACAAATGGTTGAAAAAAGGAATTCTATACTAGTCTGCATGTCATGAATGGATCTTCATATTTTGAATGCACCTTCCAAAGCTTACCATTTAATGCCTTTCAACACAGATGATGACCCACATGCCTTGTACCAATGGGTACATTTGAATAGCAACCAACTAACACAAGTACACAATCAAAACAGATCCCTGAAATGGTTTTGAATGCATAGAGTTAGGTATACTAACTGTTGCACACATGGTGATGATAGAAAATTTGGTTTATATGGGTGTCAACAAGTTTTGGCAGGATTCCAATTGACACAGAATTGCCTAAATTTGCACAAACTTCCTGTCAAAAATATTGTACAGGACACTATAATGCACTCCAAGCTCTCTGGATTGAATCTACACCTCACATGTTTGGAAATTTGCACAACTTTAGTGAACTAACATAGAGAGCCACAAGCATTAACCCACATATGAAGATGGGCATGAATGAATGAAAGTTTTTAATGACATCCATGAGACCAAATCAGTCTATGGGACCCACAGTCACAACAGACCACACAAAACACAGAGGAACCAACAAGTGGTCCCCAGCTAAGCCTGGCTGGTGCTCTCAATCTTCTTGCTGATTGCCATTCTTCTTCTATGGATTCTGTCCAGATACTTTACCACTCTGACTATCCTCGTTTCCTCAAACAAGGCCATTAAAGACACCACATTTAGAATATCCTTGTATTTGATCTGAATGTCCTCATAAGCTTTGCACTCCATGATGTAGTGCCATTCTGTTTCCACTAATCTAGACAGGCAAAGACAGCAAATCCTATCTGCCCACTCCTCTTTGGGCGTCTTCCACCTTCCTTTTTCACACCTAAGATGGTGTGAACTAGTTCTAAGCTGAGCTAATAACATTTTATCTTTCCACTTGATATCTGCTCCTATATAGGCCTTTTGCTCATGGTCACAAGTGGGGTTAAAATTTATGACATAATATTATCTTTTACACCCAAGTTGTTGAGTCCACATGGCATCTTTGACTTTCCCTTTCACATACTTTTTGATTTCCATATTTGTGTTTGGACAATCCTAAATGTTAATGCCCCATTTGTTCAACCACTTGGTATTTTGTTTCATCCACGTATTCTTCCTTTTATTTAATTTTTCCTCTGCTGTAATTTTGTTGCATGATTTATTAATTCATTGAACAAACATAAGTAGCCTACAAGCCTTCAGTGAAAAACATTAATTAATATCATGGGATTCAATTTTGAAACAATCAATAGTAATAGTTAAATAGTCAATAGTAATTTTATACTTCAATTGAATTAAAAAACAAATAGTTGTCCTATTTTTATTAGTCAAATTTTACTTTTAACTATTAAACCTAATAATATTTAAGAATAACCAACCAAACCAAACCCACTCTACTTCTATAGAGATCGACTACACCGAATGATCTTCAAAATATGGCTCTCAAATGTGGATAACAAAGTCTTAATTGTATTAATCTCAATGATTCAAAGTATTCTATGCCAATAGAGAAATAGAGGAGAAAATAAAGTATCCATATAAACAATCCACATGAAAGACCCTATCACATTGAAATCACACCTTCCTAAAGATTCCTCTTTGTTATGATTTTAAGAACTAGACAAGATTCTCCATGATATGGCACATGCTTGCCTTTCATGAAAGGAACTTACAGTAGTTGTCTTATACCTTGGATCTTCTTTATCAACCTCAAACTACTTCCATCTTCTTCTCTAAAATAACTCTGCTCTAATTTGTATCTAATTCTGACAAAGGATGATTATATATCCACAATTTGTTTTGATGGTGTTGATCCAAATCCCGAGGTTTCCTATTTTGATTGGGATACCAATGAAAATGCTCTTATTGATGAGAGTTATCAAATGTTTGTTGAGAAATGTGATTATTTTTCTATTGAGGAGGTTGGATATGCAACTCATTATTATTATGGTCCTTATTGATGTGCTTAGATTATATGAGGCATTGGAGATTGCCATATTCCTTCTTGTTGATTTGGTGTTCTAGATTAGGCCCACAAATTATGCACTAGAGGTATAAGTTAGAAACCCAAATGGGCACTTTACACACTCTTCCTGTTAAATTGAAAACCCAAAACAAGGCTTAATGGAGTCTCATGGTGAAAACTCAAAAGGGTGTCATTGAGTTGTGCATATATATCTATATAGAGTTGTTGATTTTTCATGCTTCCCTTTCAAGGGGGTTCTATGCAACAATTCTCCACTCTCATCCAAAAGAGTGAACATCAAAGTTTTCATTCTGAATTTTGTTAACTATTGTTAGAGAGTGATTTGTAAGGAGTACCCAATTTGTTGATTTGAGGAGTATCTAGATGTTTGCTAAATGAATATTTGTGATTGACATGTATGATGAGTTCACAATTTTTGCATACTACTTGTAGCATTGAGAGATTTTATATAGTGTTTTACTCACATTGAGTTCAAGTGACTTCCTTTTCTTGTAAGAAGTTATCCTAGATGTGGTACCTCAAGACCACTCATATTGGCCATTAAAGATTGATAATTTTCTTGGTGATTTTAGTTTTTGTGAGGAGTTGTCCCAAATGTGGTACATAGAAACTACTCATATTGGACATTGAGGATTGGTCATTTTTTTAGTGCAACATTGCAACATATTATAGCTTTGGATAGTGTTTGGTCTTGATTAGTGAAACATTAAGGATGAGGCAAGTGACAATCCCTAGAATGTTGTATATCCACTTTGAGTGAGTGATGTTTAGATCAACAATTGATACATTAGTTTATATGAGTTTTAGAGATTGCATATTACAGATTTGGACACTACAAATATGAGATAATTGAGTCTGAGTTTTTGATGACCATGCATGGAACTAGTTCATCATGATTTAGAGTGATCATGAATGATGAGAGTGACACATCTATGGTCAAACTTAGATTGATTATCTTTGATTGTAAAGTGTGGTTTCACCATTTTTGGGAGGAGGCCAAGTATAGGACCCAAGTCACCATATTTGAGGATAGATAAATTTTTGTAGAAAAGAATTTTTTTAATGTCAACATGTGTTTTTATTTATTGATTTCATGTGATTTATGGACTAAGATGAGTTCACATTTTTAGATAGTATAGCTGCAACATAGTTTATGTGGTTTTTGATTATGCATGAGCATCAACATGAGTAATCTAGTTTTGTTCTCTTTGGAACACAATTCATTTGAACCCACTATGAGTGGGTAGCATTCCTTACAAGGATGGAGATGAATAATATGTTGTGATTTCATCATGATTTATAGTTTTTAGAGTTTTGATTGCACCATCTACATTGCAATAGTTACAAAGACTGGCAATTCATTAGAGATTTTGGATAATCAAGGGGGTTGTTTCCATGTTTACATATCTTAGTGTTAATTCTAAGTCTACCTTGACTTTGGATTATAGGAAAGTTTGCTAGATATGCTCACACTTAAACTTTTGTTTAATATATTATCCCTATTTACGTTTTATGTTTGTTTATTATGAGATAACCTCATCCATTTAAGGAGTGGTTACTAGGTGGTTGAATGGATAGTTACCCACCCTGATGTATTAATTTGTATATTGTTTTAAATTGGAGGAATGAAGGATTATTAGATCATATTTTTGCATGTGTGTTTATCCATGTTTCTTGTCTCATTATATTTCTCCTTTATTTGTTGATATGTTGAATCTCTTCTTTCTCCATTATGGATCCTAAGGATGTGCTAACATGTCATTCTAGACTAAAGTCAAATTAATCTAACTATCAAAACTAGTTGAGAAGTAATTTTCCAAGTTTTGTAAAATGAAAATTAATTTTACAATTTATTTTCCATTAATCTCATTATAGAGAAGATGTGTCAAGGTACAAAGATATTTAATTTTATCAAAATATTATAAAGTTTCATCTTTATAAGTACACACCAAAATATAGAAAAGGTCATATCTAGTCATTTCAGACATCATTAAATTTTATAAGTGATGAAATATGACTAAGAGTTCATCATTAGGGTTGCATAAATTGACTTGGTACTAAGTCCATGATTAAAAAACATTAAGAAATTAATCATTTATTCTAAGGGTAAAAACTATAAGCCCAAAATTGGAAAAGGCTTGTTTATTACTTTGCTACAAGTTGCAAAGTCAGGCATAAAAACTTGTGTATCTCAAAGACACAATGGAATTTCTTAAAATAATAAAAGAGTTCTTTTAAATGGGTTCTATCAATGAATCCTTTAATTTATATGGTAAAATTCTTATTATTTTTTACCTAGCTTTGATTTACCAAAATAACTCATTTGTGCTAGGTTTCTTTAGAACTATAATATGCAATGAGTGTCCTAAGATTGCACCCAAATAGGAAATAAATAAAAATGATGTTAGTATGTTACATTAAATATATCCAAAACCATAGGAGGATTATTCAGCGTCTATTTACTCCTATCTCTAAAATTTCCATTCTTTGGTCAAGAATCACATAGCTCATGAGCATGTCTAGAACAATAAACTAAGATTTATTTTGTATTTGGAGTGAGTGTTCTAAATACTCACTTTCACTTCTTAACAAGGTAAGGTGGCAATTATGCCAAAAATTTAAAGTGTGTGCTAACATAGTACACAAAAATGGGTAAAATATTAAATTCTTTATAACTCATTATATATATACAAAAGTTTATTTACAACCCAATAGTTGGGCTTAATTCAATTATAAATTAAGTTTCTAAAGTAATTCCTCCAAAATAGGAAATTACAAATTCATCTCTTCTTCTTGCATTCTCAAGCTCTTATCCTAATTAGATTATCAATATATGAATAATATATGCTATCTTTACAATATACTATTATGTCAACATAAAATCTTTAGCTTAATGATTTAACCTAGAAAAGTAATGAAAAATCCTAAACTTAATCCTTTTCTTCCAGTAGACACCTAAAACTAACCACATCCTAACAATACATCTATAATCACTTTCAACATGTTTGACACCTTTCCCCATGTGCTGCTCCACCACCTGGAACACTCCCTCCTCCCTATCATTTCTTGCACTACTCCAACCACGCTCCACCCACCACTAATTGTGCCATTGCTTCCCTCTTCTTCCTCTCCTCCTGTAAGCTCTACTTGATCCTACCATTGTCTTCTTTGCCACCCTCCATTTACCTGTAACTAGTTGCCTCCACATCCCTTATCCTCTTCTCCTCCCCACTCCCTCACCATGACCCATGCTCTCCCTCTGCCTCCGCTCCACATCATGCATCACCACTTATGCACACTTCCCTACCAATACCTAGCTCCCTGCACACTCCTCTACCTCTTATACGCATAGCATTGCCTACTATAAGTTCCCCCACTGCAATGTGCATGTTCAAACCCTATCCACCCATTCACCCACTTGGGCCATCCATTTTCCCAAACCCTATTCACCCCCTTGTCCATTCGACCTCCCTATTCCAAATCATGTCCCAATTCCATGCGTGCTTGGCCTCCTTGTCTAACTCGGGTGCCCTATCCTAGTCCCTTGTCCTGTCTAACCCAGACAACTTATCTTCTTTCCTATCCACCTTGACAACTTGTCTTCCTGGTGGACATCTTGTCCACTAAAGCCCCAAGGGCCCATTTCCTTTTTTTATTTTTTTCAAAAATCCCTTGTCACTCAAACAAATCATAATTTTCACTCGAGGAGTCAAAATTTTGTATTTTTATAGGTGATGGAAAGATAATTATGTTGCCTTCACCATGAGATAAGCCATTTATCTTTATTCCACTAAACACATTAGATATATCAACTTGAATCACCTATTTACATTATTTTCTCATAACTAGTGTCACTAACCCTTTGATTGTACCAATCTCTACCTATCAAAAGATAGGTTTGATAGTAGAAAACTTATCATTAAAACCCACTTGTTTGTTTGTTTAGCATTTTTTGGTGAATTTGGAGTGTCCTAAGGTGTGTGTATGCTCTTCCCTCACATTGAAAGCAAATCTTGGTGTAGACACCCTAAAATGTCCTAAACCATTTAATCGTCCCAATTAATTAATTAAATTTTATTTCATTAATTAAATCCTAATTTACCCACAATTAATTAAATTTTATTTAGTTAATTAAAAAACCCCTTGAGCACCTATATTGAATTAATTTAATTCAATATTTATTCCCTTCTAATATTAGCCCATATTAATTAAATAAATATTCAATATTTATTTGGTTAATATTCACACTTACAATTCCAACTTAATCACACCCTTAATTAATTAAATAAACCCACTTTATTTAATTATTTATCACCTTCACATGTCTCCATAACCCAAATTAAAAAAAAAAAAAATCCCTCACCTCTCATCTCATTGCAACACTTATCGCATTATCTACCCTCCACTTAATCCCTTCACATGACTTGCCAATTTAAATATTTGTATTTAAATTGGAGCTAATTATTCTCCTCCCTCCATTTGTCACATGACTACATAGTCACATGCACCTCTTAGCCTTTTATTCTAATTTAAAATTCACCTCTCTTCTCCATCGCACACTTGTCACAAGGCTAAACTTGATCCATGTATGATTAATCTCAGCCATCCATAAGCCAAAAGTCAAAATCAAATCTCATCCCTCCATTTCAACCAAGATTTTCTATAAATACAACCCTCTTCTAAGCCATTTGCATCCAATCTTGAGCGTATCATCACTCTGCCAAAATCATTCTTGTATTTGTGAGCTAAGGTTTAGTGATTTGCACTTGCATGAGAGCATTTCACATTTTTATCATTGTGGGTATAGCTAGAATGTTCATGGGTGCAGCATTCTCAACCTTAACCATGGATTGCAGATCATCTTGAAGGTATATTACATTTATTCTTTGCATTTTGTGTTGATTTCCTTCATGTTTTTTTTTCATGATTTCATTTGGGAATCAAAAACACCCTTTGAACACATTAATTTTCACACCACACATTTGAATATTTAAGGTCAAATAATCGTGTTTGATGTACTTGTGTGGACCAAGTGAGTCTGTATGTGCTCCCCTCACACTGAAAGTTGATCTTGGGGATCAAAAACACCTCTTGGCTCACTTTTGTTTATCCCAAGAATCCAAGTTGTGTATGCTCTTCCCTCGTGCCACAAGCCAATCTTGGGAATCAAAACCACTTGGCATTCTTTTCCTTTAGTGGCCTACCTAAGGATTTCATGACCTTAGGGGATGACTTGAACCACATGTTCTAATGGGGTATACAAATGGGGGAGAGTGAAAGTTGTACCTCAAAGGAGTCATCACGTTTGGAACAACCTTGACACCTATTTTTGTAAGGAGTCAAGGTGAAATGGAATTGGGCTTACCCATGAACACATGCTTGTAAATGGACTCTAGTTAACAAACTTAGGCCTCATGTACCCTTTGGTATATTGAGGATATCCCTAGAGAACTTGTATCTAGCCTAGATATGAAGATATCAACCATCTTTTTTTGTGGTGCACCAATAAGAAATTAGCCCTGGGAAGTTATTCACACTATACTTCTGAGTTTGTACATATAGAGCTTAGTGTGGGGAGGGCCTTGGCCTCGATGGTAAGGGGTGTATAGGTGGTTCATGACCTTGCATTTGTTGAAATACACAAGACAACTGAGAGGGGGGGTAGGTGAATCAGTTGTCACCAAAACTTAACTTCTTATAGACATCAACACATCAATCAATTAATCACTGATATTATGATTTAACCATGAAAGCATGAAATCAAAAATTTAAGCACAATCACACATTCAACACATGAGACACCATATTTTTACATGGAAAACCCTATAAGGGAAAAACCACGGTGAGTGTTAGCTCAAATAATAATATTTTATAGCAATACCAAAAATTAGAGGCTCACTACCTTAGGGCTCACTATCCAAAATGCTCACTGCAAAAGTTAGGGCTCACTGCCAAGATCAGCTCACTGGCAAAGGTTTGTGAACTGATTTGGTAGCATCTACTCCATGCCTGAGTTCAGTTCCATTGAAGCACAATACAACTCCTCTGCTCTAATCTTCTTACACTTCTTCACTTATCTTCACATTTTCACTCAAGGACATGTTTTTCACAATTTCATTACATGCTTTTATACAATTCATTAACCTTGGAATGTACATCAAGGTCAGCATTACATTCATCAACCATTGGAGCAATCTCCAAGGTTGGCATTACAAACATACATAGAAATAGGTCTAGACCTAAACAAAATTAGTTAAGGAAAAGATGTATGTAGAACACGTTATGCCTTAGTTGGGACTCAAGTGCAATCTTCCACACCACAACATGCTTCCACAATCTTCAATGCATCTCCACAAGTAGTGAAAACAACCAGGTTGGCCAAGACTTGGAGTTAACACTAAGTCTTTAGGAATAGTCTTCATTCATGATCCAAATTACTCTTCGTGGACCAATCAGAAGGTAGGAACATGATCAAGAGACATCCACAAGCACATTGTAATCACTAGGAACATTTGTACAACCTCTAACCACTTTGTCAAGAAGATTCTTCAAATAGGAACACTTGAACAACATTGTCAGCCACTGTTATAAAGAAAAGATTGCTTGCGGACCACCAAATCATGAAACATTTGAGTTAAAGGCACATAACATCATCCCAAACTTAAATCTTAGAACCACAGACCATAATACTTAAGTGCGGAGGAATGCGAAGCAAAATACTTTCTCCCTGTCACCACTGAATGCACAGGAAAAAAATTTTTTATTCTGGTGAATAGAACTCTCTCAAATCTTCATACTGGAGGCTCAAACTTGGAATATAGCATCTAAAGACTTCCCTTTAAATAACTTCCAAACCATAGACAAAGATATTCAATCTACAGGATATGCAAAGCAAAACACTTAATTGTTCATCAGCAAACCAAGATACTCTATAACACACTGTTTCCACTAGGAGGCAAACTTTTTCTCAAAAGCACTTGGAAACTCAATATCATAAACATATTCTCATGATCTTCAGGACTTATGCAAAACAATATTCATCACAAGCAAGTAACAAAATAAGAGCACAATTGACACCAATGACAACACAGATATGTTGACATCAATGACAACACCAGTTAGGCACATACTTGCAACAATCTCCCCCTTTGTCATTGATGGAAACATATGATGTGAAAAATTGTAAAGACCATCAAGACAAGATTTTGTAATGATTACCTTCCCCCCTTTCTCTTTATACATCTGTACTCTTTGTCCTCTTAAGTTTTTCACATGATTTATCTCCCCTTTGACATCAATGGCAAAGGGCACATACTTGCACTCTACTACTCTAATCAAACTGAAATTGCTCTTTCATCAACATTATAACACTTACTACTCTTTGTCAAGAGCACATATCAGCAACATCTAGCTACTCCCCCTAAGAGGTAGCATTTAAAACATAAATCCAGATCAAAGAATGAAGCTTTGGGCACAACTAGACTGATGCATTCCTATGCATCTTAGTTCAGAGCAGGAGGGGTAATAACCCCTAACTTTTATTTGAGATACTCAAAAGTATCCTTAAGCAGAGGCTTAGTGAAAATATCTACAATTTGATCCTTTGTAGACACATATTCCATATTTACTTCATTCTCTATCACCTTTTCTCTCAAAAAGTGACACCTTATAGATATATGCTTTGTTCTTGAGTGCATCACTAGATTCTTTGAAACGTTTATAGCACTTGTATTGTCACAAAATCTTGCAATTGGATCTTTATACATGACTCTTATGTCCTTCAATGTCTGCTTCATCCATAACACTTGACTGTAACAACATGCTCTGCAATATACTTAGCTTCTATAGTAGACAAAGAGATTGAATCTTACTTCTTGCTCAACCATGAAACCAATCTATTACCCAAGAAGAAAGCACCACAACTTGTACTTTTTCTATCATCAACATCTCCAGCCCAATCTACATCTATATAAGCACCATTAGTAGAAATATGGCAAATAAATGACTAGGTGACTAAAACTTTTAGTCACGTGACCAAATTTTTTTGCAACACAACTATAAATGACTAAATAAATCACTAATTTGGTCATCGGTTGAAATGACTAAATAAATGACCAAATAAATGACTAATTTGGTCATCGGTTGAAATGACTAAATAAATGGCCAAATAAATGACTAATTTGGTCATCGGGCAAAAAACACAACTAAATAATTGGTTAGACAAATAAAATGACTAAATAAATGACTATTACTCCTCCATTATTTTTTCTTTCTAGTTTGATCATAATACTATGGTAGATCTTAGTATAAGTAAACTATATTAAAACCAAATATATTCTTCAATATGATCTAGTACATTGTGCATACTTATGAAGAAATTTGTTTGGTTTTCTTAGTAAAATATGAGATATATTGGATTTGTCAACTAAAATTCAATCAATTAGTAGTTGTAAGGCCCAACCTCATTGTAAGGCCCATTTATTTTGTGATCACAATTGCTTAATTCATTATCAACATTATATGTTGATCCCTAGCTACTAGATGGACTCATATGCTAACACTAGATTAGATGTGTAGATGTTTGTCTACTACTTGCATATTAATGTTCCTAGAAATAATTCATTATATCTTGGGTCCATGATTTATTTATGTCATTGCTTTCTTTTGGGGTATCGCTAGGACTCATATTTATATCCCACCGATATTCATCACTTCTGCTGATGTCTTTTGTCTTTGGTAGTTTCATTGTTGTATTAGTGAGACACTCTCTTTTGTCAGCCCAATATCCCTATGTCTCCCCGAAACCACTTGAGATTCATAATATTTCATTTGATTTCATAATAAGAGGGAGGGGCTAGTAGTTGCCCACCCTAACTTCATGTACATCAAGCTCATAGCTAGACATATCAAATTTCAATGATTTTTTTGGGTTTCTCCTATACGACTGAAGAGCTTAAAGCTATTCTTTCAGCTTCTAGGCACTTATACATTTCCCTGTAGGACACGTTATGTTCACATGAGTCGTGTTAGCACTCAACCAACTGCCACTACACCAAAAACTCAAACTGTTAGTGAGGGCGCCACCGGAGAAGCTAGCCAGAGACTGCGCGGGCCTGAGAAGGGAGGGGTTGAGGGTTGCACACCTAAGCCACAACATACCCCCCCAAGCTAAGCTATTCAACATGGGACAAATGGACACGAGGCGAGTAGTGCGCATCGGCGGGAATCGAACCCCTCCCCAGCAGAGTCACCAATTTGTTAGCACTCAACCGGCTGCCACTACACCAAAAGCTCAAACTGTTAGTGAGGGCGCCACCGGAGAAGCTAGATAGAGACCGCGTGGGCCCGAGAAGGGAGGGGTTGAGGGTCGCGCACCTAAGCCATAACATACCCCCCGAGCTGAGTTGTTCGACACGGGACAGACAGACACGAGGCGAGTAGTGCACATTGATGGGAATCAAACCCCTCCCCAGCAAAGTCACCAATTTGTTAGCACTCAACTGGCTACCACTACACCAAAAGCTTGAACTGTTAGTGAGGGTGCCATCAGAGAAGCTAGCCAGAGACCACACGGGCCCGAGAAGGGAGGAGTTGAGGGTCACGTGCCTAAGCCACAACATACCCCCTGAGTCGAGCTATTCGACACAGGATAGATGGACATGAGGTGAGTAGTGTGCATCTGTGGGAATCGAACCCCTCCCTAGCAGAGTCACCAATTTGTTAGCACTCAACCGGCTGCCACTACACCAAAAGCTTGAACTGTTAGTGAGGGCACCACCAGAGAAGCTAGCCAAAGACCGCGCAGGCCTGAGAAGGAAGGGGTTGAGGGTTGCGCGCCTAAGCCACAACAGGTCGAAAAAGTGTCATTTCAACATGTCACCCCATACATGGGCAACAATGTGCCAGTAACTGCTCACCATCACATTTGTGCACTTGTCTTAATTTCATTGGTTAATTTATTGGTGCATTTGTGAACATTTACAAATGTTGTGAACATGTATTGGTGCATTTGTGTTAATTTATTAGGTTGGTATTTTACATGTATTGGTTCTTTTTAAAATTTTAATTGGGGGGTCAAGTGCACAAAAACATAGCGGTTATTGGGGAGTGGGCGGCAACTGGCCCCTCTCATTTCATTTCAATTGTCTTTTTGGGGCAAACCAATAACCCTATTCAACTTTCAAGGTTTTGGTTTTTTAAGATTTTGCATTTTGTATTCGCTCTACTCATTCCCAGAATCACAGTTTCCTATGTTTCATTCTCTACTCCTTGTAATCTAAACTGTAAGTAATGCAAACCAAAATATGAGTTTTAAAGAAAAAGTTATTTATATGTTTACAACTTTGGGTTATGCAAAATACTTCATGTCTAAGGGATTTGGTAGCTAAGCCCTTATATTTTCATCCCATAAGATGCTATGATATGCCTAGTTATTGTTTTTTAGGTTTTTTGTTTTGCTTTGGTAAAACTAGCTCATGTTAGGAACTCATTTGATGCTGATTGTTGATTTGACTTATCCAAGCTGAGTGCTATGTAAAATGACAGTGGTAGTGGAGACTTCAGAGGATGATGCTACTTTTGTCGTGGCTCGTTTCACTATAGAAATGGCATGGGCTGATGCAGGACCTGAAGTAAGCATTCAACCTTTGCATCAGAAACCTAGTAGATGAAATTGTTAAGGTCTTTCCATGTTTTGAAGCTGGTTATTATGTGTTTGGTTCTTCTTCATTTAAGAGAAGTTTAGATCAAGGGATACAGGTTAATTTCAATCAAGGGGTCATGGCTGGTTTAATCGTAAGAGTTATACTCATGAGAGAAGGTTAACTTAACTGTAATAAGTTGGCCCATAACCCTAGCAAGGATGTCACAAGCAAGGTTATGGTGTAAGGAATATGGTATACATTTGATCGTGTCCCACATTCAATAGGGTGTATTTGAATGTGACCTAAGTGTAAAATTTTTAAAGATTTCTGCCAAGATTTAGTAAGAAGGTGTCGTGTCTAGCTCTGATGCCATGTTTTCTTGGCATGTACCAAATAGCACTTGAACCTAGAACCTCAAATTTATACGCTTGGTGCTCTACCATGTTCTTCCATATCCTTACTTGGGTGGTGGTTGGGGCCCCTAGCCACTATCAACCTAGGACCTACCATTTGCATTCCAGGGTGCTATTGGCCTGTTGTGATTAGTATTTATTCCTAGGCCCTTTATTACAACTCTAGTGTGAGACTTTTTTTAAACATATGATGTGGAATATTGTCACTGGTGAACTTTGGGTCTTTTTGGGCCAACTAGCTAGTGATTTTTTTGTTATTTGAATGCACCCAATAACTGTTACACCACAATCTCACCATCTTTTTATTAGAGTTATTCATTGATTTGTTGTGGCGGAAGGGATTTGAACTTGAACACAGTTCACATGTTTATGAGTTTTCCCATTACCATTACACCGCAACAACTTAGACAAATGATTAATATCTTTAACATTTCTCAAAGTTTATAATCAGTAAAAGGGAGTTCTATGTTTTTGCCTCAAAGATGACCTGAGGCCAATACAATACTTATTTCAAATGAGGCCCTCTTGAGGCCAAAGTAACTATTTAAAGAGAGACCAAATGGAGTAGGTACTGAAGGTTTTTATTGCACTATGTAAGAAAACTAGTTCTTTTCATTGCTGTGTATTTAGTGCATGTTGTACTCAATAGTTATATTTCTTGTTTGTAAAGCAGAAGGATTTGTTAATTGTGCTAGATTTATGATTATTATTTCCATTTTAAAAAAATTTCTCTGCTTAAGGCTCATGGAAGTGATCTCTATGAGAAATAATCAGATTCCTATATTCTCAGCATCAGTTCTTGTAGTTTTGTTGGTTTGGACATTTCTTTCATTTTCAATGATTTATGGTTAGGAGTTATTAATCTGCCTTTTATGTGAAAATACTATATTGGATGGTGATTAGTGCACAACAATTGCCAACCAACTGTAGTTTTGTTTTAGATTAGGCAATGTGGATATATTACTTGTACAGATATTTACATGTTATTAGAGATATTGATCACTTTAATGCCTGCTCTATTTGTAATTTTTTTGAGTAGGTTGTAGAACCTCAGGTGATGCGTTATTGTGATGAGGCCCAAACCTTCATGGTGGAAGGTAGATGGTTAGATTTGGCATCACTTTTGCTCACTTCAGCTAATCTAATATTTGCTAGCTCCTCAGAGAAAAGTTTGTGAGTCAAACACTTTAATCCATATATTTGTGACATTTCTCAAATTCCCATCTAAACACATGACTTCTTAGTTTAAAACTACTACATGTTAGGGATATAAGTTTGCACAACTATTACATGTTAGGAATATGAAATATGCAGCAGCTATTTGAGATCTTGGGTCATTGCTCAAGCTTTTACTACAATTTATAATTTTATCACTTTATTTTCTTTATTGGGGGAAAGAGTGCAGAGGCTAAGCTATTCAAAGTGTGTGGAATAATCTTTTTCTATTATTTTGTTCGTGTAACAAATGTTTGTTTTCCAAAGATTAGTAGCTCTAGATGGCATTAACTGCTTCAATTTAATTTGATAAAACAAAGACAATGGTCAAAGAATGAATGTGTTTCCTAAGGTTTGTTAAATATGGTTAATGCTAGTGTAGGGGAAAGTAAAGTAAATGTTGTTAATATTGGAGCATGGATTGTCAATAATCGACCATAATTCAAAAAATTCAAAGCTTTATCTGTTCCTTCTCTCAAATTCTCTCAATTCCTTTTGAGGAATCTATAACTCCTTTGGGTCTTGGTATTCTTTGATGTCTAGTTCATTCGCATTCTTTGATGAGCTTGTTTTTGGCAGAGTCACCCTTTTCCATTGTAATTAATCTCACAATACATGGGTCATGCATTTGGCTAGTTAAAGTAAGTTTTTGTTGGAGAACAATATTTCTAACTTCAATGTCAACATACTAGAGGAGACTACTTGAATGGTGCCATTGAGGCAACCAGTTGTCTATTTGAGAAAGAATTACCCGTACCCATCCCCAAACTGGCGACCTAGCATTTAATTGATTAAGCTAGATTGCACATAGGAAAATTTTATTTTCTTCTACAAGCATATATTAGTAAACCTGCATGGTTGCATACACCTAGAACACAAGAAAAGCTTACAATATTAGGATGTGTTTTGGAGTACTTCTGCAAAATCCATTTTGTACATATCCTACAGTCATTGTATTCTATCAGATGACTTCTCTTTGAGGCATTCTGTCAAACAGTTCACGTGCTTTGTCTATGATTCCACATTTTGCATACATGTCTACCAAAGCATTTCCAACTATAATATCTGACAAAGATCCCCTTACCATTATGCTTTGATGGATATCCATACCCTGTTCAAAAGCTCCCATTTTGGCATAGGCAGGGGGGACGCTGGCAAAGGTTGTGGAATTTGACTTTACAACTACCAATTGCATCTACTTGAAAATTTCTAAAGACAACAAATCCATTTTGTGCATATCCTATGATCATTACAGTTCATGAGACCACACTTCTTTCAAGGATTTTGTCAAACAGTTCGATTCGATCTGGTGTCCTTTTAGGGGTTTAGCTTTCATTCATGCCAATAATCACCATAGCACCTTGAGTAGCAGGCTTTGCACACTTTGCAAGATCTTTAGGCTTAGCACCAGCATTGGGACATCCTTACCATTATTGTTTCTTTCCAGAATATATTAAGGAAAGGCCCATAATAAGGCCTCCATATTGGGAACAATAGATGTTATGAGTAAACAAATTTGAGTTGAGGTGATAGCTCATACTTGGTAGCCCATATTATAATTTTCATTGCAATGAAACCTTTACGCAATTCCACATAAAATTGGACTCACAACAAGATGACAGTCTCTAAAAAGAGCTTTTAGTGATCTTCTGACTATCATGACAGTCTTATTTTTGCACTTTTCCATCCTACCCACATGAGATTATAGAGGTGTCCTTCTTCCATATGCAATCTCTAACTTCCACGGTTAATTATTGTACACTATGTTGATAGGAAATGCCTTTTAAATCTTAAGTTCTATGTGTTAAACCTCCTTTTGTCTGATAAATATGTGATAGCCTTTGAGACATCCACCCTCATCTTGAAGTGCCTAAATGGAACATTCATAGCTCGGAAGTAATCTTCTGATGGCAAAAATCTCAACATCATTGATATCAAGTTTTAGACCAACCTCCTTGGATAATAACCATGATTTGGAAGATCATGATGGTGGGAGAGAGATAGAAGGAAAATGAAATGACAATGATGACTGTAGTTACTATTTGACTACGTTTCACATCTTAGGGTGATGAGTGGGTGTCTCCACTAGAACTTTGCTTTGAATAAATGGATATAGCAATATTTAGCATTCCTCTTTGTTGGAATCTCATGATCTTATAAGTGCAACAATCATTCATATATGATTATTATGGAGGTACTTTGGCTACATACAAATGTGACTATCACAAGATTTGATGCCTATTTTAATATGACAGTCCATGACAATAGTGTCCATGGAGTTTTATGACTACCCCCACACTAGTGGTGATTACATATGCTTGACTAAATCATGTTGTTGTCTCACTATTGATTACACTTGGGGTGGAAATTTTAGGACTATTGTTTATGGGGGACTGATTTTCATCTTTGCATTGGAACTTTCTTGAGATTGTTGTCATAGTATTGGACCTTCTAGGTTTGTGATAGGGTCTACTTCTTCTCACTCCACTTCAAGCATTGTCAGAAATATTCCAAATAGTGCCATACCCTCATGGTTGTTACAATATTTATGACAATCCTATGAAGGAACTTGAACTAGAATAGTCCTCTAAAATCAGATGTGGCCTCCTTCAATGACTAAACTACCTTTTACCCCATGCCCTGGGTACTGTAGCATAGAAAGACATTGTTCAGGAAGCTCAAATAGTTAGGTGGGTACTACAAAGAATGAGATACCAACAGAACCCAATGTTGATGTATCCTATCACCATTATGCTTTTAAGGATGTCCATACCCTATTCTAAAGCTCCCATTTGGGCACAGGCAAGGAGGATGCTGGCAAAGGTTGCAGAATTTGGATTTACAGCTGTCAATTGCATTTGCTTGAAAGTTTTAAAGCCTGTTCAACAAATCCATTTTGTACAATCCTGCAATCATTGCATTCCATGAGATGACATCTTTTTGAGGCATTATGTCAAACAGTTTGTGTGCCTTTTCTATGCTTCCACATTTTTCATATATGTCTATCAAAGCATTTCCAACTATAATATCTGACAAAAATCTTCCTTCTATTATGCCTTGATGGATGTCCATACCCTGTTCCAAAGTTTACCATTTTGATACAGGTAGAGAGGATGCTAGCAAAGGTTGTGGAATCTAGCTTTACACCTGCCAATTTCATTTGCATGAAAGTTTCTAAAGCCTTTTCAACAAATCCATTTTGTGCATATCATGCAATCATTGCAGTCTATTAGACCACATTTCTTTCAGGGATTTTGTCAAACAGTTCACATGCCTTGTCTATGCTTCCACATACATCTCTCTCTTTTTATATATGTATATTCAATTGCATTTGCTTGAAATTTTTTAATGCCTTAACATGTCTAACATCAATCGTGTAGCCAATCCCATTTTTCTCCTAAAGGTCTTGCCAACATCAGCATTTCAAAGAGACCATCAAGTGAGTCCCTCTGATATGTATTTTTCTGCCTTATCAGCATTTCGAAGAGACCATAAAGTGAGTCCCACCGAACAAACAACTCCCACTGATATGGACTTTCCTACCTTTACCCTGTGCACACACTTGCCATCAGGCTATCAAAGAGACCATAATCAGAGTCTCACCGAAGTCATAGGGTCCCCCCGATAATACACAACATCCTTGCAAAATCCATTTTGTGCATATCCTGCAATCATGGCATTCCATGAGACCACATTTCTTTGAGGAATTTTGTCAAATAGGTCACGTGCCATGTCTATACTTCCACATTTTGCATACATGTCTACTAGAGCATTTCCAACTATAATTTCTAACCAAAATGCCCCTTCCATTATGCTTTGATGGATGTCCATACCCTGTTCCAAAGCTCTCATTTTGGCACAAGCAGGGAAGATGTTGGCAAAGGTTGTGGAATTTAGCTTTAGACCTGCCAATTGCATTTGCTTGAAAGTTTCTAAAGCCTTTTCAAAAAATCCATTTTGTCCATATGTATAAGTTAAATACATGTGCTTATACATATGTTGCGAACTATTTTCTTAAATGTCATGATTACAATTTTATGTATTCTTAAAGAAATGTACATAATATTAAATGTCCATATGTTTTCATTTACATACCAAGTGTTTGTTAAAATGTATAAGATCTATAAGTGAGCAGTAGTTGCTCTAATTTTAATATTTAGAAATATTGATTAATCTACATAACCTGCTAACTATTTGACAAAATTTCTATGGGCCATTTTTATAATTTACAAGCTTGTTCTGTTATTTTTGTTGAGTTGATCCATAGTTATGTCTCAAAAGATAGGTGGAATACTGATTGTAGAAACAACGATTTTCATTGATTTGCAACTAATTAAGAATGGAAGACATGTGATCATGATGGCTGATGATACATGGTTACAAGTATTTCTTCTTGAATACTTTCATAATATATGCCTATATTACTGTAAAATTCCTTATCATCCCACTTTGTTTTTCATATTTCAAAGTTTCATAAATCTTTTAAAAATATTAACAAGATTTGAGTTTTTTGATTATGGATAGGTACAGAGCAAGGAGAAAATGCAAAACCAGTGCCTTCTAGATGCATTTATATTCCACCCCATGTGCAACAATGGCATCACTAAAGACATGCATTCACACCGATGGATTTTTAGCTTTAGTTTTAGTTTTTTTTAGGTTTAAAAGCATAATAAATTAGCAGTTTACATACTGTAGAAAGATTCTATCTTGAAAATTCTATATATAGAGTTCTTTGTAACATATTTTATATACAGTTTGAATATACAGTGAATTATTTTCCAGCATTGTTGTTTCAATCCTTTGAGCAGATTTGTTGATAAATGAGTTCTTTGTAACATATTTTATATACAGTTTGAATAGACAGTGAATTATTTTCCAGCATTGTTGTTTCAATCCTTTGACCAGATTTGTTGAAGTTTATCAACAAAAAATGGCATAGTTGATGTTTATCATGTACTAGTTTATATATGACTAGTTGACTGAAAAATAATGATTAAAATGACCAAATATACTACCAATGGATGGAAATTAGTGACTAAATATACTACCAATTGACGACAATTAATGATTACAATGACTAAATAAATTTGGTCCCGAGATAAATGACTGGCAATAAACTACCAATGGTCACGTGACTAAATATACTACCAAATTGATGACTAAATATACTACCAAATTAATGACTAAATTAATGACTAAAATTTGTTTGGTCATAAATTTGGTCACGAGATAAATGACCGGCAATAAACTACCAATGGTCACGTGACCAAACTACTAATCACATGACCAATTTTTGGTAGTTTATTTAGTCATTTATTTCTATTTTTCTACTAATGCACTAAGAGTGAAATCATTATCCTTTGGATACCATAAGCCATGATCTGATGTGCCTTTTAAATACCTCAAGATTCTCTTAACTACCATCACATGTGACTCTCTAAGATCTTCTTAAAATATTGCCACAAGACAAACTACATGCATTATATCAGGTCTAGTTTGTGTTAGATAAAGTAATCCTTTAATCATGGATCTATACCTCTTCTAATCAGTCTTAGGTGATTCATCAGTTTTTCTTAACTTGCAACTAGTCACCATGGGAGTACATACCGGTTTAGAGTCCTCCATCCCAAATCTCTTCAACAACTCTTTCACATACTTAGACTGAGAAATGAAGATCCCTTTATCTGATTGAGTAATTTGTAGACCCAAAAAGAAATTCATTTCACCAAACATAGACATCTCAAACTCATTTTGCATTTCCTTTGAAAATTTCATGCACATACCTTCATTGCCTCCAAAGATAATGTCATCAACAAAGACTACAACAATCAGGATTTGATTATCATTGATTTTGAAATAGAGATTGTTGTTTGCAGTGCCTTGACTGAACCCTAATTGCAACAAGTACTTGTCTAACCTTGCATACTAGGCTCTAGGGGCTTGCTTCAGTCCATACAAGGCCTGCTTCAATCTGCACACCATGTCATCTTGGTCTGATAACTTAAATCCTTCTGGTTGTTCAATGTAGACCTCTTCTTCCAACTCACCATTTAAGAATGTACACTTAACATCCATCTGATACGATTTGAAATCTTTGCATTCTGCAAATGCCAAAAACATTCTAATTGCTTCAATTCTTGCCATAGGAGCATAGGTCTCCTCAAAATCTACCCCTTCAACCTGAGAATATCCTTTACATACCAGTCTTGCCTTGTTCCTTACTACTTCTCCATTCTCATTCATCTTGTTTCTAAAAACCCATTTGGTGCTAATCACATTTTTATCAGCAGGTCTAGGAACCAATTCCCAAGTTTGATTATTTTCTATTTGCATCAACTCTTCTTCAATAGCTTTTACCCAATTTTCATCATTGCATTCTTCACTAACATTTTTAGGTTCAATCCTAGAAAGAAAATAGTAGTTCACCTATTCTTCTGTAGCTCTTTCCCTTGTTAGTACCCCTTTTCTTTTGTCACCTATAATCTGATCTTCAGAATGATTAATCCTTACGTACCTAGGAATTTTAGCAATACTTTCAAGAGCCTTTTCTTCTTCATCTTGACTGTCTTCTTGTTTAGCATTTTCTTCATTCATTATAGCCATAGGTTCATCTAATTCATAGCCACTGAAATCTAATATTCTTTCCTTGTCTTCCTCCACCTTCACATTAGCACTCTCAACAATCTTTTTCAGTTTCTTATTGTAGCACTGATAGGCCTTACTCTTGGTAGAGTATCCAAAAAGGATTCCTTCATCACTCCTAGCATCAAACTTGCCTAGTTCTTCTTCTCTTCTGATATAACATTTGCTTCCAAAAACTTTGAAATATTTCACTTTAGGAACTCTTCCATACTACAATTCATAAGGAGTTTTAGTACTATTACCTTTGACTTAAACTCTATTTTGGATGTACACAACAGTATGTATTTCTTCTCTCTAATACACTTCTGGTAGGTTAGCCTCCTTCATCATAGTCCTGGTAACTTCTTGAACTACCTTGTTTTTCCTTTCAACAACTCCATTTTGCTAAGGAGTTCTTCATGCAGACAATTGTCTTTTTATCCCTTGTTCTTCACAAAAAATATTGAATTCATTTGATGTGAACTCACCTCCTCTATTAGACCTTAAGCACTTGATTCTCAAGTCTATCTCATTCTCAACCATTGCCTTGAAGGATTTGAACTTTTCTAGGGCTTCTAATTTATCTTTTATAAAAGTGACCCAAGTCATTCTAGATAATCATCAATAAGCAACATAAAGTACATGTCTCCTTGTAGACTTCTTATCCTTGTAGGGCCACACAAATCTATGTGCACTGGATCCAACAATCTAGTAGAAAATTGTTCTTTGCTTTTGAAACTTGTTCTTGTCTACTTTCCCAACTGACATTCCTTGCAAACAATATTATCCAGCTTTACAAGCTTAGGCAATTCTCTCACAGCCTGTACTAAACTTATCTTCACCAAGTTGTCAAAATTTATATGACACATCCTTTTATGCCACAACCAACTCTCATATGTCTGAGCCAACAAGTAGTAATCACTAGTTTCTCTTAATTGATAAATATTACCTCTAGTCTTCTTACCAATAGCAATCACTATTCCAGAGCTTTCCATGATCTTGCATCCATTATCCTTGAATCTCATATCATAACCTTTGTCACACATCTGACCAACACTTCAAATATTATGCTTTAAACCCTTCACATATAGAACATCATTAGTATTATGCTTTCCATCAAAATAAATAGATCCTTTTCCACAAATCTTACCAGCTGCATTATCTCCAAACCTAACCAGTCCTACATCATACTTTTTCAGAATTACAAACATATTTTGTCACCAATCATGTGATGTGAGCATCCACTATCAATAATCTATTCATCCTTATCTTTCTCCACCTAAATAGACAAAGTACTTTCTTCCACTCATTTTTCTTCCTTCACACAACTAGTAGAATTAGTAGATACATGTTCTTCCTTAATAGCAATAAATAGGCATTCATTTGCACTAGTACTAGCGTCATCAGACTCATCATCTATTACACCATCATCATCAAGATCTATGACAATATAACATTTCTTTACAACCCTAGGTTTACTTTCAAATTTCTTTCTACCTCTTTCAATTCTCTCTGGACACCTAGAAGCATAGTGACCAATCTTACCACATGAAAAGCATTTGAATGGTAATTTCCCTTTGTACTTACTGATACCTCTTTTCATTTTATCCACAAAGTTGGCTTCAATCTCCTCAAGGTCATCATCAGGTTCCACATCATACTTCTCAGCTCTTGAAGTCTTCTCTAAAGTACTAGCTTTGAAAGTAGTCTCTGTTTTAGGCAGGGCATCACCAAACTCTCTCATCTCAAAGACTATAAGTTTTCCAAGCAATTGATCTTTTGAAACATCTTTCACAGTCATGATTTCTTCAATTGTAGATACTTTGTGACTATAGGATTTAGGTAATGACCTAAGAATCTTCAACACAACCTCTTTATCATCAACAGTTCCTCCAAGACCTTTGATTCCATTGATAATTTCATCAACCTTTTGTAAGTAGACTATTATGTTCTCATCTTCACTCATTTTCAGACTTTCATACTTAGCTTTTAGGTTCTAAAATTTGGCACCTTTTACAAAATCATCTCCTTCATATAAATTTTTTAACTTTTCCTAGATTTCATGAGTTGTTTCTAGATCCATAAGTTTTACTAACTTAGTGTTGGACAAGGCACTTAACAAAGCATCTCTAGCTCTTCCATTTAACCCATATTGTTTGATTTCATCATCACTCAAAGGACTATTCTGAGGAATAGTATACTTTGTTTTTGTCATCTTCTAAACACCATAACCAAGACAAATGAGACGGCTTTTCATTCGTACCTTCCAAAGAGCATAATCTGTTCCATCAAATTGTGGAGCATCCTTCTTATGCGACATCTTGGATCTTCCTAAAGCTGCTAGACTTTCTTCTAAGAAACCTCGCTCTGATACCAATTGTTGAAATGCACAAGACAACTGAGAGGGGGGGTGAATCAGTTGTCACCAAAACTTAACTTCTTATAAACATCAACACATCAATCAATTAATCACTGATATTATGATTTAACCATGAAAGTATGAAATCAAAAGCTTAAGCACAATCACACATGAGACACCAAAGTTTTACGTGGAAAACCCTATAAGGGAAAAACCATGGTGAGTGTTAGCTCACAAAATAATATGTTATAGCAATACCAAAAATTAGAGGCTCATTGCCTTAGGGCTCACTATCCAAAATGCTCACTGCAAGATTTAGCGCTCACTGCCAAAGGTTTGTGAACTAATTTTGTAGCATCTACTCCATGCCTAAGTTTAGTTCCATTGAAGCACAATACAACTCCTCTGCTCTTCTCTTCTTACACTTCTTCACTTATCTTCATATTTTCACTCAAGGACATGTTTTTCACAACTTCATTACATGCTTTTATACAATTCATTAACGTTGGAATGTACATCAAGGTCAGCATTACATTCATCAACCATTGAAGCAATCTCCAAGGTTGGCATTACAAACATACATAGAAATAGGTCTGGACCTAAAAAAAATTAGCTAAGGAAAAGATGTATATGGAACACATTATACCTTAGCTGGGACTCAAGTGCAATCTTCCATGCCACAACACACTTCCACAATCTTCAATGCATCTCCGCAAGTAGTGAAAACAACTAGGTCAGCCAAGATTTGGAGTTAACACTAAGTCTTTAGGAATAGTCTTCATTCATGATCCAAATTACTCTTCGCAGACCAATCAGAAGGTAGGAACATGATCAGAACATCCACAAGAACATTGTAATCACTAGGAACATCTATACAACCTCTAACCACTTTGTCAAGAAGATTCTTCAAACTGAAACACTTGAACAACATTGTCAGCCACTATTATAAAGAAAAGATTGCTTACGAACCACCAAATCATGAACCATTTGAGTTGAAGGAACATAACATCATCCCAGACTTAACTCTTAGAATCGCAGACTATAATACTTCAATGCGGAGGAATGAGGAGCAAAATACTTTCTCCATGTCACCACTGAATGGACAAAAAAATAGTTTTTACTCTGGTGAATAGAACTCTCTCAAATCTTCATACCGGAGGCTCAAACTTAGAATATAGCATCTAAAGACTTCCATTTAAATAACTTCCAAACTATAGACAAAGATATTCAATCTACAGGATATGCGGAGCAAAACACTGAACTGTTCATCAGTAAACCAAGATACTCTGTAACACACTGTTTCCACTAGGAGGGCAAATTTTCTCAAAAGCACTTGAAAACTCAATATCAGAAACATATTCTCATGATCTTTAGGACTTATGCAAAGCAATATTCATCACGAGAAAGTAACAAAATAAGATAACAACTGACACCAATTACAACACAGATATGTTGACATCAATGGCAACACCGGTTAGGCACATACTTGCAACAACATTCCCTAGCTATCTGCAACTTAGTATATAGAATATTGGTGAGCCCACAGAGATTGACACACCCACTTGAATAATCTAGGTTGTTGGTGTGTTTTATTTGCTTGCACTTGTGCTAAACTTGTGCTTGTATGTAAAATCCAAAACCAAACAAACCTTTACAAATAATGTCATCATTTTGAATGTTATTGTATATATTATCTTGGACATTGGTAAAATACACATGGTGTTAAGCCTACTTAGGTGTCTACTTAGGAGTCCTAGTTTGTTTGAGTTAACTTGCCACCTCTCATGAGTTTTTTGGAAGTAACTCACCACCACTTCTTGTTACTGGGAGTTGACTCCATTATATTGCATATAGGTAGTCATTGATGTCAACAATGGTATGAAGTGTTGCGGTATGAAAGAGTGGTACATGAGATGACAAGGTGATTGCAGCAGTATGATGAGCAATGTGATGATGATCAATGAAGATAGCTAAATAAGCATTATGAGTCAGACATGTAAATAGATGAATATGTGTGGAGGAACTCAAAGGGGGAGAAATAGTTGGGTTTTTTCTACATGATGTTTAACACCTGATGGATAATGTTGTAAAAACTTGAAGAAGAATTGGTTAAGTATAGTGTATGTCAGGAAAGATGTTAAAGGCCTAGAAGAATGTACTGCATCTGGAGATATGAGCCCGTGGATAGGACAAATGGATAGGTATTACTCTTAGGTACAGTGTTTCAAATTTGAGATCACAATTCTTACTGCAAAGCATTTGGGAGATAAGAGAATAAAGATAGTAAAGAAATGGGGCAAGTACAGTCACAAAGTGACTAGAGAATGCTCCACATTTATCTGCAGATAAAGATATGAGGACACAATTTTGAGGATAGGTAGACATGAGTAACACTTGTATGTACATTTCAAGTCTCAAGAAATGATATCTACTGCAGATGGTTCTCTGCATGGCTTGGTGCTAAGTAGTGCAAATAGATGATGAGAGTTAATGTTACTCCAATATATCGCACAATGATAGTTGGTCTTGCTAATTGAATAACAAGTTCTTATGACTGAGAGTTATGTGGTAATCAAGTTTGAAGTGATTGTGTTCACCACAAGTTTTGGTTTCATAGCCTTATATTAAGACTGAGCAAGCATAAGTCGCTAAGGATACCTGCATCAGAGACCTAGTGTTTGTGCCAGAATAAAACATCTTAAGATAATAAGAGAAGTATACAAGAATGTTTTACAAGTCACAAAATGATCAACATGTGGTCTGCATGATATAATTTTATCTCCTCCAGTACCACTTTAGGTCTAGAGTCAAATAGAAGGATGGGTAGTTGTTGAGGTGCTAACTTGGTGTTTAATAAAGACTTTGATGTTTGTAACGGATGTGTACTAGCCTGGAAGGGAGTGTCAAAGTAGGATAGGACCTTATTATGCATTATTCTTGGATCACATTGGGATTTTATCTACCGCACATGTTTGGGAGCTGACTGATATAGCCACTACACGTTTCATGTTACACATTTCTTTTTGGCCGACCAAAGAGAAAGACTTTGAAGCTTGCAGAGGATATATATAAAGAATCAAAGTTGTTGAAAGGAGTGTGTGTCAAATTATTGAATCAAGAATCAATTTTTGTGTGAATTTACTAGCAATAGAAGCAAATATGATGATGAAAAGTGTCAAGGATTAGTTCATGTAATATAATATAGGTGAGGAAGATATTGTGGGATCTGTAATAATAAAGAAGAATTCTTGAATATGTTTTGATGTTACAGAGATCTATCTTGTTGTTGTAAGGATAGATAGTAGTGTAGAGGCTGAAGTGATCAACATTTTTTATTACATGAAGAGTATAGTAATATGCTTGTAAATGTGGAATTGATTAGGGAGTTGCAGCTTCTTTTGGGTCGTAGCCATAAATAATATTGTAATCCTATTTTATCTTTATTTGTGAGGCTGGATTTGGATAGTAGATCCAAGCAGCTTGCTCACCGTGGTTTTTCCCTTCTAGGGTCTTCCACGTAAATATGGTGTTTTGATTGTGTGTTGTTGTATTCATGCATCTTTCATGTTTTGAATGATCACATTAATTTGAATGCTGTAGAAAATAAGATAATTTGATTAATGTACTGATTCACCCCCCTCTCAATACTTTTGTGTGATCAACAATTGGTATCAGAGCCAAGTTCCTTGAATATAGCCTAACAGTTGAGGTAGATCTTGGTGTGAACACATCGGATCAGAAGTAAAGTTAATTGGGAAGAATCCTTCAGAAGTTGATAAAAACATGACAGCCTATAATCCAAAAGATTGTGCAGTTGATTTTGAAGAACTCATTTCTACCCTAGAAGATCTGGATGCTATAAGAAGTGAAAATGAAGAATATAAAATCAAAGGAAGCAAATGCCAAGCTAAAAATTCAAATTGAAGAAAGTAAGAAGGTTGTAGATGACCCAAATGCCAAGCTTAATGACAAAACAATTGAATGCTCCAAACTTGAAGAAGAAATTGTTTTAGAAAGCAAAGGATCAGATAGATAAAAGTTTAAAACTAAAGAAAAGCACAAACATTCTTGATGAAATACTCAATAGTCAAAGACTTCCAAAGAATAAAGGTGGTATTGGATTTGAGAAGAGTCTGTAGTTAGGGTAAAATTGCAAATCAGGGCAAATGAATAAACAACAATGATAAAAACCCTAGCAATGCACAATGAAGCACAAGACAACATGAAAATCAAAATAACAAATGTAAATGCAAACCGATCTCCACGCTATGCTCGATTTATCTCCATTGCTCTTCTCCACCTCGCATGAGAGTGTAAGATTTTGAAGGATTATTGTTGGAAGAATGTTGGGTGCTCACTTTTGTAGCATAACATTAAGATGAAGATGCTAGAATGAATGATAGATGAAGGATGCAAAGGCTCTAATGATATTTCAACAGCATATGGATACTTGAGGATCAATGCCTGCTAATGGCTTATGAGGGGGTTGATTTATAGGAAAGGCTTGGTTCCAATGGATGGCTAAGATCAATTAGGGCTTTAGATGAAATGGATGGATAGGATTAAGTTAGGTTTCCTTGCATATTAAGAAATTGTAGTCATGTGACAAAGGAGGATAAGGCTTAGGTGTGCTTGTGTAGATAAATACTAAAATTAGATCCCATTAGTTGTGCATGTGAAGGATAAAAGTTGTATTACAACACATGATTGAATGGACAAGTATTAGAATGTGATAAAAGGTGAGGGCTTAATTCAAATAAAATATTTGAATTAGTTGTGATATGAGTTGGATATTAATTAAATAAATAAAATTTATTTAATTAATTGGATAAATGAATAGGATGGGATGGGATTATGCATGTGAAATTAATTAAATAAATAAAATTTATTTAATTAATTGGCTAAGTAGGATGAGGATGGGATTTAATTAAATAAATAAAATTTATTTAATTAATTGGCTAATGGATAAATGGGATTAAGATTGGGATTTAGGACAAAAATGGCTTATGATGTTTAGGATGATGTTTTAACAAGGTGTTGTAGGACATGGACAACATTGGGACAAATTTGGGTGTCTACATTTTGCCCCTCTTTGAGATGATGTTCGAGATGATGAGCTTTGTGTCGAGTAACATCATTTCAAAGAAGTTAAGGTATGGATAATTGATAGGGATGCTGATGATGATGATGATGATGATAGAAAAGATAGGTTGGTGATGCCCCCTCGAGAGGATAGGTGGGTTGGACAAACATGGGTATGCTCTCGAAAGGAAATGGCTTGGCTACAAAAGAAAGATAAGGGGATAGATAGAAGAAATGAATGATGTGTTATGCTGCAATGAATGTGAGCAACCATGATGTTTGATATAGCACTAGACGTTATGCACCAAGGTATAAGGACCAGGGTGACGTTGTGTCTCATGCCCCAGCATAATACAACCTTGTCTAACATATGAGGAAGAAAACTTAGAGCATTGAAGTCCTAATGCACAAAAGGTATGATATGACCTTAGATGCAAAGGATAGTGCAAAAAGCTATTCCAACATACACATGATATGAATATTAGCTGGATTGATACTGATTTGATACAAATGCAAGATAAAAAGATAACACACACAAGCAAGCAAGCATGCATGCACAAATGATACAAAAATAAACAAGGTATTGCCCCTGTCAAGCTGTAAACCAATGATTAATTGTTTGATTGTTTTGTTGTTGAGAGTGTTGTCATTGTGGGGAAAGCTATATCTCTAGATCAACACAAGGTTGTTTGCTGAGTTGGTTGGCTGAATGGCTGATTGATTCGGCTTACAACAAGGCTAGGATCAAGACCATTAATTGCGCTTGGATAACTTGGCTTGATTGATTAACTTGATTGGTATAGCTTAATGATGACTTGCATTTGGATCATTACTTTGAAATGGTTGGGAGATGATTTGATTTGATGGATGAAGATTGATTTGATTAAGATTGATTGATGATTTGTGGTGGATTGAGTTGCTTTTGATTTGCTGAAGCGATTGGATTTATTTTGACGGTTGGCTTGATGTGCTTTGGTTTTGATGTTTGTTATTGCTAGGCTGATTGTTTTGATGATTGGATTGGATGGAATGATGATATGGTGATGCTGTGATGATTAGAGTGTTCACGCAATCTAAGCTTAAGCAAGTGTTCTCAGTGTGCTCAAAGGATGTAAAACAAGCAAGGTATTGCCCTTGTCAAGTCATAAACCAATAATTGATTGTTTGTTTGATGATGATAGTGTTGTCATTGCGGGGAACACTATATCCCTAGATCAACACAAGGATGTGGGAATGCTATATCCCATTGATGATGATTGATTGAGCTCATGACAAGATTAGGATCAAAACCTGTTGATTTGATTAGATAATGTTCCTTGATTGATTAGCTTGCTTGATATGGATTAATGTGACGTGGATTTAAGATCATTGCTTAGATTGATTTGATTGATATGATTGGAAGAAGTGATTGATTGAAATGGATGAATGAATGTTATTGATAAGAAGAATTGATGATGATGAGGATTTGATTTTGATTGAATGTTGAAGTGGATTGTTTTGGATTGATGATGATTGGTTTTATTGCTTGGTTTTTTTGTTGGATATTGATTTTTTTGTGTTTTTGGAATATTTTGATTTTTTTTGTGTTTTTGAATGTTTTTGGGATGTCAATGGATTTACAATTTGGGTAGACTTTGTGCTTGATACCAATGACAAGGGAAAACCAAGTCTAGGTGCAAGGATGGATGAATGGGATTGGATGGATAAAAGGATGGATGATAGTGGATAAGATAAAAGGCTGATGATAGTTGGATGGGATGGAATATTCGTGAGAGTTGGATGGATAGATAAGAGGATAGGCCATAAAAGGGAAAGCTCATGATAAATGGATAGGTAGGCTATAGTGGAAAGCTCATGATAAACAGATGGGGATAAGCTATAAGATGGAAAGCTCGTGATAAGGATACACCATAGTGGATGGATCATAAGGGAGCTAGGATGTGATCTCTAATGGCTATGTTGCATAGGAAGAACTTGCCCCATTCTAGGTGGTAATGCTTAGGATTTTACATGACAACGCTTATGACAATAGGATGACATGATGGATTGGTTTAAATGGGATGGATAAATGGTTAATGGATATGACTTGGTTTGGAAAGAAGGTATGTCAAGAAATATCCAAACATGTTTCAACATTTTTCCCCTATGTCTTCATCAAAATCAAAAGGCGGAAGAATGGATAAATATGATAGGCATGTTTATGTAATGGCTAAGGATGGTAGGATGGTATAGTAATGGTAGGATAGGATAGGATGGAAAATGATAGGTTAGATATGATAAGATGGATGAGACAATGTGCCCCCAAGTGTAAGTGACATAGAAGATCAACCTACACATGACGCCTATTTGCCAGGTTTTCATCATGGTACTTATCCAAGGCACCTGTTTACCAGGTTTTCACCATTGGACAAAGGGATTTCTCTTTACTTTTATGATTTTTATTTATTATTTTTTTTTCTTCTTTTGCTTTTTTTTTTTAGATGGGATGACAATTACACATGGCGCCTGTTTGCCAGGTTTTCACCATGGTAATGGATAGGAGGGACTCAAGTGTTTAGTGCTATGAAAGGTGATAGTGTCCCGTTAGAGATGGATGTTGTCTTCGCATGGACCATGTCAAGTGTGCTCATAGATGTTGATAAGGGATTGCATGGATGGGAGATGGATTAGGTGGATAATAGATTTTAATGTGGAATTATGAAAGGTTCATGCAAGGATAGATGGATGGGGATAGTGGATTATATCAGACTTAGGATGAAAGGCTTATGCAAAAGCATGGACCATAGGAAGGTGATAGGGAAGATATGTAGGATAATGGATGGAATATGGGGAGATATAGTTATGTGGAGGTGTTACGGAGTGGAAGGGAACCATGACCAATGGTTGCACACACAGTGATAAACATTGAAGCTTTTGGTGAGATGGTGGTGTAGGAAGCAATGGAGATGTTTGCTTAGGAGATGGTTGATGAAGTGATTTAGGAACCCACATAGATTTAGTATTTTTAGTGATTTTGCTTTGCTTGTGGGATTTTTGAAGGGAATGGAAGTTTTGGATGGAAATAAGCCCTTTGATGGATATAGGTGGTTGAGATTCTTGAGATGTGGATGAGGATGCCTCATTTGACTTGCTAGCTATTTGGTTAGGAACCCAAACCATTTTGCTTTTGGGCTTTGCATTTGGAGGTAAGGGTTTAGATGCCTGCTTAGATGAACTTTTCTTTGAGATTGATTCTTTATGTCCTAAGGTATGAAGACCTTTAGGGTTTTTGGTAGGATTTTTAGCTTTATAAGTAGAGGCATCAAAATTTTTGCTTTTAAATCCCATAGGGTGGGTGAAGTGGATGGAAGGATTGGAAGATTTATGCTTAGGCGATGTGTACTTTTGTTGGTCATGATTAGGGATGTAAGGATACTTATGAATGATAGGTATGTTAGGTGTTGAAAGCAATGGTGGTAAAGTGGATGGAGGGATATTTGGAGTTGGTAAAAGTGGAGGCAAAGTGGATGGTGGAAGGTGTACGGTCACATGCTTTTGGCATTTATAGGATGATGGAGGTGGAATGGAAACATATGTTTTGGGTAGATGATGGGGTTTGTGATGGAAAGTGGTAGGTTTAGGATGCATGAAGGGATTACCAACATCTTGGCCTTGTTTACCTTGGGGTGTGTATCCAAGGCCATATGAGCATGGAGGAATCTTGACATGGTTTGGCTCTAAAATACCTTGTTCATAAAGGCCTAGACCTTTACCTTGGTAGTTCATATTTTGGAGTATGCGATGGACAATAGGACTAGGTGTGCTTTGAACACTAGACTTGAGCTCATTATTGGATGAAGAAGGTGAAGTGGATAAAGGTCGTTGTTGTCCTAAGGAAGAACATTCATGTATAAATGTGGATAGACCAATAGGACATGATGGATTTGAAATGGGATCGATGATGGATGTGGAAGGGGGATCATTAGGATCTTGATTAGCATTATGTTCACTAAGATCCAAGTTATTTGTTTGATCTTTTATGCTTACTTGGGGGACAAGTGTCTCATCATGATAAGTGGATGTTTGCTCATTATGGATAGGGCTAGATGGCGGATGACTAGGAGCAATGTGGATATCTTGCTCATGGATAGATATGGGATTATGGATAGGATGAAGGTGCTCATGGATAGCTTCTTCATAGGTATCATCTTGATCATAAAGAAGGTAAATGTTATGGATGGGGTGAAGGGAAGTGTTTTGATCTTGAGTTGGACTAGGGCTTAATGTTTCCACATGCTTAAGATTAAACCTTTGACATACCTCTTGGGTTGCTTGAATGGAAGTGGAAGGCTCTTGGATAGGCTCTTGGTCAACAACATGAGAACATGATGACTCTTGAATAGGCTTGATGGCTTGTAGGTCACATGATGGGCTTGAAGGGCTAAGAATGTTAATTGAGGACTCTTGGATAGGCTCAAGGATAGGTGGACCACATGATAGGATTATAGGATTGGACATGACCTTTGGAAGTTCTTTGGTAGGCTCATGAATGGGTGTTTGACATGGAGGTAGTTTATTCCTAGCTAGTAGCCAATGGATCACATCCTTTGCAAGGGTATGTGTAGATGGACAATATAATGGATGAGCAATAATAGAGGATGATGTTGTAAGTGTAGGACTAGGATTTTGATTGGATGGAAGGATAATGGAGTTTGGTGGATTAGGATGCGGACTAGATGGGTGTGACACATGGGATTAGGATGATGTGGCATGATTTCTTATTGTATGTTGATACACCTTGTAAACAATTGGGAAAAATATGGGGCATGTATTTGTATTATGGCCTTTGGTCCTATGGTATGCACAATAATCATGTTCATCATATGGACTTTCTTCACATGGGTTGATGGGGGGAAGTTCAATGAGTTTTTCTTCAAGCATCCTTTGTAAAACTATCTCAGCCGCATTCTTTGGTGAAGGATTAGAATGACATGGTGATGAAGGTAATGAAGGGCTTCGTGATTTGGAAGGTTGATGGACCAATGGACTAGGAGTAGGATCACATGGTGGTGTTGGGATAGGACTTGTTAGCTCATGTGTTGGCATGTGATTAGATGATGGAGGGTATTCATAAGATGCATTGGCTAGATTGGTATCTCCCTTGTCAAAGGTAATTAAGTCTTGTTGCATTAGGCTTGCATGATTTATGTACAAAGGGCCACTTGGAGCTGCATGTGCTTCTTGTTGCAAAGGTGGATTTAGGCTCACTTGTGCTTGTTGGGGAGGCCATGGATAGTCTTGGTGGTTAGGTGAAATGGTGGGATATGTAGACAAAAGATCTTGGGGTTGATATGAGGTTAAGGGCATTTGATCTTGTTGCCAAGGTGGATTTGGGCTTACATGTTCTTGTTGTGATGACACTTGGTTGCCTTGTGGATGGGCTTGGTGGTATGTTGGAATGTTAGAATGAGAAATTGGATAATGTTGGGGTGAAGGTTGATTTGTTGATGTGGCATTGACATGATAGGTGGATGAATTAGGTTGGTATGAACTTGAAGATGATGACATGTAAGGTTGATGTGGAATTTGTTGAGGTTGGGATGGTGTTTGGACTTCTTGTTGTGATATGATTTGTTGTTGATGTTGGTAAATATGTTGATGTGATGATGATGGAGGGGTTGCATAGGATAATGATTGTTGTGATATGGATTGATATGGATAAGGGTTGTGATAGGTTGATAAAGGGCTGATATGACATGTGGATGAATTTGGTTGAGATGAAGTGGGATAAGTTGATGCAAAATTGATTTGATGTGTGGATGGATTAGATTGGTATGAAGTGGGATAAGTTGATGTGGAATTGGTTTGACATATGGATGGATTAGATTTTGGACTTGTCTCATCCTCATCAATAAAGAGATAGCCTCCTCGAAGTATAAACTTGGTCTTAGGAGGAGAGGCTCCTTTAATTGTGATTGGTTTCTTCTCATGATTTGGATTAGGAAGAGGGGCTCCTCTAATTGTGACCTTAGGTCTTGTATTGTCTTCATGATTTGGATTAGGAAGAGGGGCTCCTCTAATTGTGATCTTGGGCTTTGGTTTTATTTCATTGTTTGAATTAGAGGGGTAGCCTCATTGAATTGTGATTATAGGCTTAGGTCTTGTCTCATGATCATAAGGATAACTCCTTTGAATTGTCACCTTAGGCTCAGGATTTGTCTCATGATTATAAGGATAACCCCCTTGAATTGTCACCTTAGGCTTGGGATTTGTCTCATGATTAGAGGGGTAGCCCCCTTGAATTGTCACCTTAGGCTTGGGATTTGTCTCATGATTAGAGGGGTAGCCCCCTTGAGTTGTCACCTTAGGCTTGGGATTTGTCTCATGATTAGAGGGATAGCCCCCTTGAATGATTACGACCATCTTGACAAGTATTGACTAGGACTAGGTTGATGATGATGTGGAGATGATTTGGAATGAGTATGGATATGACTAGGATGTGTTTAGAATAAAATTGATTTGGGTATGATTAGGATATGATGTGGAATGATAAAATGGGGTTATGCATGTGAAATTAATTAAATAAATAAAATTTATTTAATTAATTGGCTAAGTAGGATAAGGATGGGATTTAATTAAATAAATAAAATTTATTTAATTAATTGGCTAAGTAGGATGAGGATGGGATTTTAATTAAATAAATAAAATTTATTTAATTAATTGGCTTAATGGAGAATAATTTAACAAGGTGTTGCTAGACATGGACAAAGTTGGGACAATTTTGGGTGTCTACATTTTGCCCCTCTTTGATACAATGTTCGATAGAGCGTTATGTCAAAGAAGATACGATATGCGTTCGATAAACAAGTTATGCCCCAGTGTAACTGGTAGGTGATGCCCTAGTGTTTGCCTTAAGGATTGGCGACCAATACTACTGCAAGCGTTCTATATTCCTACATAAGCGATCTGAAACTGCTATTCCCTAACCTAGTCACTTTTGGTGATGTGTGTGCATTAATGACGCTTTTAGGCTATTAATTACACGCTTTTGGGAAAAGTTTTGAAACATACCAGTACGCCTACTCCCTCTAGTCGCCCATGTGTCCTCACTTGCTCTGCATGATGATCCCTACGTGGAATAACCATCCTGATAGCTCTATAACCCTCACTCTCAGGAGCTCTGGATTTCTCTAGTTTCTGAGCATAAATGAGCCTATTTGCCATTGTAGAACCTACTTATAGCCCTTCTCAAACCCTAATTTTTCTATGCCACAGCCTATTTTCTTCCACCCAACCCCCATTTTCTTCGTGTCTACCTTCTTTTTAGCCTTTTTCTTCTATTGCAAGGCAACCCAGCCCTTCCTGGTTAGTCTGGCTTACCTCTCGAGGGGGCATCACCTGCCAGTTACACTGGGGCATAACTTGTTTATCAAACACATATCGTATCTTCTTTGACACAACGCTCTATCGAACATTGTATCAAAGAGGGGCAAAATGTAGACACCCAAAATTGTCCCAACTTTGTCCATATCTAGCAACACCTTGTTAAATCATTATTCATTAAGCCAATTAATTAAATAAATTTTATTTATTTAATTAAAATCCCATCCTCATCCTACTTAGCCCATTAATTAAATAAATTTTATTTATTTAATTAATTTCACATGCATAATCCCATTTATCCTATTCCCATCCCAATTAATTAAATAAATTTTATTTATTTAATTAATTCCCACATCATATCTTATCCCATCCTATTCATTTATCTAATTAATTAGATAAATTTTATTTATTTAATTAATATCCAACTCATATCCCAACTAATTCAAATATTTTATTTGAATTAAACACTCATCTTTTATCACATTCCAACACTTGTCCAGTCAATCATGTGTTGTTATACAACTTTCATTCATATCCTTCACATGCACAATTAATGGGACCTAAATTTAGTATCTTTCAATCCTAGCCATTCATATAGCCTCTGAATCTCCACCGTCGATTGATCTTGGTTGAGTCCTATATAAACACGCTCTCATTCCATATGAGACATCCAGCAATCATATAGCACCTACATTATCATCTTGAGCATCTTGAGCATTTGAGCATTCATTTGAGCTTTTTATCATCTATCATGGCAGCTTTTAGCTTTGCAATTGTTCATTGTTGACGAAGCAGTCCACATCTCTTAAACAAGGAATCGCACAGTCTAGGTGATGTTATGCTTGAATTGCATTATCCTTTGATTTCATTTAGATTAGATTCCTTGATGATGGTAGGGTTGGGTTTCATGGCTATGCTTGATCTTCGTGCCAAAATGTGATAGGTGAAAAGTCAGGTTTAGAAGATCAAGCATAGCCATGAAACCCTAACCCTAGCATCATCAAGGAATCTAATCTAAATGAAATCAAAAGATAATGCAATTCAAGCATAACATCACCTAGACCGTGCGATTCCTTGTTTAAGAGATGTGGACTGCTTCTTCAACAATGAACAATTGCAAAGCTAAAAGCTGCCATGATAGATGATAAAAAGCTCAAATAAATGCTCAAATGCTCAAGATGATCAAGATGATAATGTAGGTGTTATATGATTGCTGGATGTCTCATATGGAATGAGAGGGTGTTTATATAGGACTCAACCAAGATCAATCGACGGTGGAGATTCAGAGGCTATATGAATGGCTAGGATTGAAAGATACTAAATTTAGGTCCCATTAGTTGTGCATGTGAAGGATATGAATGAAAGTTGTATAACAACACATGATTGACTGGACAAGTGTTAGAATGTGATAAAAGATGAGTGTTTAATTCAAATAAAATATTTGAATTAGTTGGGATATGAGTTGGATATTAATTAAATTTATTTATTTAATAGGATAAATGAATAGGATGGGATAAGATATGATGTGAAAATTAATTAAATAAATAAAATTTATTTAATTAATTGGCTTAATGGAGAATAATTTAACAAGGTGTTGCTAGACATGGACAAAGTTGGGACAATTTTGGGTGTCTACATTTTGCCCCTCTTTGATATAATGTTCGATAGAGCGTTGTGTCAAAGAAGATACGATATGAGTTCGATAAACAAGTTATGCCCCAGTGTAACTGGCAGGTGATGCCCCCTCGAGAGGTAAGCTAGACTAACCAGGAAGGGCTGGGTTGCCTTGCGATAGAAGAAAAAGGCTAAAAAGAAGGCAGACACGAAGAAAATGGGGGTTGGGTGGAAGAAAATAGGCTGTGGCATAGAAAAATTAGGGTTTGAGAAGGGCTATAAGTAGGTTCTACAATGGAAAATAGGCTCATTTATGCTCAGAAACTAGAGAAATCCAGAGCTCCTGAGAGTGAGGGTTGCAGAGCTATCAGGATGGTTATTCGACGTAGGGATCATCATGTAGAGCGAGTGAGGACACATGGGCGACCAGAGGGAGCAGGCGTACCGGTATGTTTCAAAACTTTTCCTAAAAGCGTGTAATTAATAGCCTAAAAGCGTCATTAATGCACACACGTCACCAAAAGCGACTAGGTTAGGGAATAGCAGTTTCAGATCGCTTATGTAGGAAAACACGGCACATATAGTAGTATAGCTCGCTTATGGGCGCGGGGTAGTCGCATATGCAAAAAGGGGTCGCATCCCGTTGGTGGGAAAAACACAGGCGAAATGTGCGTATGGGGCAAAATGCGTTGCTTATGGGCAAATAGTAAGCGCATATAGTAATTCGGCTCGCATCTGAATAGGAGTGGCTTGCATAAGGTGAATAGCACACGTCTAGGGCTAGAATGGTCACGGATAATAATTTAGCTTGCTTATGGTAAAAAGCTAAGCACATATAGGATTAAGCTCGCATTTAGGGAAAACAGACTCGCATATAGTATATAATGCGCATATAAAGTAAAGATTAGCGCTTATAGAAGTAGAGCTTGCTTTTAGTTAAATAGTAAGCGCATATGCAAAAGAGCTCACATCTAGGCAAAACAAGTGTGCATGTGGTAAAACTAGGTGCTAGTGAGCTAGGAAGAAGCGCATGTGGTAAAGTGGAACGCTTATGGTAGGTGTAAGGTACAATAGCAAATAGATAAGTAGATTTTGAGATGGATAACTAACGGAATGGACTGACAAGGATAAATGGATGATGCAGGATGTACTACCACCATTGCTATCATGAGAGCCACATCCGAGAGATTTACGGCTGGTGAGATGGTTAGATGCAGAGGAGCGACTAGTGTTAGAGGTCCTTGGATTGGAGCATGTATCACGATTAGAGCTAGTGCAGGCACATCGAGGGTTGATGACAGCGATGGTGGAGCGATGGATGAGTGAGCACAGTTCATTCTTGTTACCGATAGGAGAGGCGACCATCACCTTAGAGGATGTGTTCCGAATTTTGAGGGTTCCGATAGATGAGGAGCGTGTGGACTATGATCCCGATATGGGTCCAGTGGCATTCAGAAGATTATTTGGGACACTAGACATCGGAGCAGAGGGTTCAGAGATTCTGATGGAGAGGATGGAGGAGATCTGTGATAGGTTACAGCGGGTAGTAGTGGCTATCATTAGATGGCTAGTGGGTGATAGGAGAGCCAGAGGTTTTCCAGTAGGATGGGGGATAGTGATGGAGGGCATGTTTTCATATGGCATGAGATATGCATGGGCAGAGTGTGTGTTGGGATAGCTCTATCATTATCTGCATGATTGCGCTTATATGTTTGGAGCGAGTATGTCAGCAGGAGTGACAGTTTTACATGTATGGGCGTATGAGCACATTCCAGTTACGAGACCAGAGGGATGGGTGGCTAGAGTAGAAAAAGAGCCATTTGCGTGGATGTATAGAGGAGCTTTGACATATCGACAGCGCCGAGGTGTGGTATACTGGCGGAGGAGATTGGATGAGGTGGATAGATTTGTATGGAGGCCATAGCTAGGATTTGAGCACTGGGATGAGGAGGATGCAGAGCTTGTCTATGCTAGACAAGCAAGATACATTTTTGGACGTGGCGTGTATGTTATAGAGCACTATTTGCCAGAGAGAGCTTTGAGACAGTTCAGGGAGGCACAGGCAGTACCAGTAGGTGATGCCGTTTTTGGGAGGTCGAGATAGGAGGTGTTTGATTGGGGTCCAGAGGTTGTGGTTGAGACAGCTTTGGCATAGACAGATGGATTACAGCCAGTAGCATGGCAGTGGGGACAGGGTCCTGCAGATCCAGGCACATTGCCAGAGTATGATGTACACTAGGCAACAGCTAGGCCGATTCGGTTGACATGGGATGGGGAGATTGGAGAGATTGGGATGGAGAGACTAGTTCAGAGGAGATGACAATGGGCTCCACCAGCACAAGCTGTTGTGCCAGCCGCACCAGGGATACAGATGCCAAAGCAGGTGCTAGGTCAGCCTGCTATATTAGCACAACCTCAGGCACAGATTGTAGCAGGTGATGATGTTGGTATTCAATAGCTGCGGAGATGGATTAGAGAGGAGAGGAGATGGAGGTAGCAAGCACAGATGAGGCTGAGGAGAGTGGAGATAGATAGGCATCAGGCAGTGATTAGTCTGCGGCATGCGAGAGCACAGGCACAGACATATCAGGCTCAGCTACAGTTGAGAGCACAGGGGGGAGATGGACAGGATGAAGGTGCTCTAGCTAGAGTGACTAGAGAGAGAGATGCGGCTAGACAGCATGAGGAGATGATGAGACTAGAGCAAGACACTGCGATACAGCAGGTACAGGCTATGAGAGCAGAGAGGGATGGTCTGCGAGCTGAGAGAGATCAGGTAGTGCAGCAGCTGCAGGGGGTGACCAGTGAGTGAGACAGAGCAGTGGTTGCATTGGGGACTGATGGAGCTACGATGTACTTGGCTACACAGTTGACAGAGGTACAGGCAGAGCTTCAGAGAGTGCAAGGTGAGGCTGAGTATTACAAAGGCTTGTACTATGGAGGTGTGCCGATAGAGCAGAGACAGCCTAGTTTCAGGAGCAGATCAGGGGCTTCGAGTTCACGGAGGTCAGGTGGATCTCGATCAGTAGCCTTAGTGATGGGGCCACCGAGAGATGGAGGACCAGGTACAGGACCTAGTGGTGGTGGTGGTCAGGGCGAGGGAGCTGCCAGTAGTCACTAGGGCTACCTTGTTTACATTGTATCATGATGAGGCCTAGAACCGATTTTGTACATTCAGTCTTTCAGGGCTCAGCTTGTATTGTAGACACTTGTATTTTGACACACATGTATATATATATGGAAGTTTTGGCGATCTATATGATGTTGTAATGATTCTTATGTTGATATTATGATGGCTATGCATGTTGTGTGTATACTGTTATGGATTATATATGGATGTTTATGCAAATGTTGATGAATGGAAAATGTGTGAATATGTCAATGGTAATGATATGGATAGACTTATGCATATAGATAGATGGTAATGAAAGGATATATGATGGACTTATGTATGTCTAACACACTTATTTTGCAGGAGCAGGAATATGGACAAAAGATGATGGAAATGATTGATCTTGGCTGAGTATGATGGAATGAATAGATAGAATTAATAGATAGGATGATGGGCAGCTTTCAAGTAATTGCTCAGAATGAAAAGAAATGCAGTCCTTATGTTTGATAGAGCATATGGATGTTATGCACCAGGGTATAAGAGACCAAGGTGTCAAGATATCCAATGTGCAACTAGCGTGTTACAATCTTGTCTGAACACATGAGGTCAAGATGTTGAGCCAACATGCACAAGATATGAATAATAGCTAGTGTTGGACTTTGACGCTACAAGCAATGGTTTGAGCTTATCTCCACTACACATAATGATAGCTTGCTAGTTATATGTATGGAGTTAGTCTTAACATAGAATAGTCTCAAATGCATAAGAGACTATTTAGCTTCTCAGATGCTAGAGATATTGATATGTAAGATGCTAATCCCAACACGTACAAGATACCAATACGCATAGGAAGAGAATAAGATCATCCCGCAAACACGGCATACGAAAGCTATATGACCATGCCCCAGTCCTTACTTCATCGCAACATACCAAGAGATAAATAGATCAAGGCCGTCTTGATTAGGCATAGAAAAGGGACAAAAGATAAATCGAAAGATAAAACAAAAGATACTATCATCACGTTCTCTTGCCAAATTTTGGGTGCTCTTGGATGGATCAAGCTGGCGCCTTGTTAAAAGGAAAGCTACATCCTGTTGAAGGCTAAAGTTGTTGATAAACTGCTATAGCAAATGTTGGCTTAAGGCATGCAGACAAATAGGTTCTGGCATACCTTTGATTGGTTAAAGTGCTTGAGCTTTCAATATACACATGGTTTGCTTCCTGTTTGAGCTAATCAAAGAAGAAGAAGACGGATGAGGAAAGAAGATGAAGAAGATGGGGTGGATCATCTGTGCTTGAGTACTGGAAACTTCCTTCATATTCCAGACTGCCTACATACCCTGTATCCACGGGATCAAAGCACATTTACGATGAAGATGAGACATGATGAATATGTAGTTCTGGGTTTTATTGATGATGTAAGTGATGAAAGATAGAAGAATGTGAGCTGAAAGATTGAAGGATGTTTAGAAGAAAGATGAAAGACAAATGATGAAAGGGGCTATCGTCTTAGCCTGAATCAGAGGGCTTCCTTCGCATCTCAGATTGCCTACATACCCTGTATCCACAGGATCAAGGCGTCAATGATAGAGCTAGATGTAGTTCTTATTGATGTCGCTAATTGGTTGGATGTTTGATCAAGCGATGTTTGTTGCGATTATTGGATGAATGTGGATAGATTGCGAAGATATGGGTCCTGGTTGCAAGTTGTTAGGTCACATTTGTCGTTGGATATATGCCATGGCTGAAGTTGATAAGGTTTGTTGTGTTGTAAGGTGAGTTGTTTGATGTGTTATGAGCTAGAGATAGCAGTATCCACTTCCAAATAAGACTCAACAAATGCCCCCAGTGCAGGAAAAGGTTTATTATGCAGAAGCGACAATGCGGAAAGGATGTGGCCAAGATGCTAAGGTGCCAAAAGATATAGGTATCGCGACAATGTCTCAAATATGATAGCTAGCATTGGCAAAGACGAAGATGAAGACACAAGGCTATGTATGGCATTGCGAGGTGGATTGTGATTATGGACTATACAAGATGAAATGGGGAAATGTGATCAAATGAAGCAAGCAGATGAGGGAAGCTGGTCACTACACATAGCGCCTGTTTGCCAGGTTTTCACTATGGTACTTATCTAAGGTACCTGTTTACCAGGTTTTCACCAGAGGACGGATTATTTATCTTATGTTTTTTTTTTTTAAGGGATAGTTGAGATTCATGGATAAAACTTCTTGAGATGAATGCTGTTGACTGGTTCATCTAAGGGGATGCCTTCAGGTGTTGACAGAGTGTAGGCACCCGATCCATAGACTGCTATGATAATGAAAGGACCAAGCCAATTGGGTTCAAACTTGCCCTATTTCTCTCGATGTTGTTGATTCCTTTGATTTTTTTTAAGGACAAGGTCGCCAACTTGAAATCTGCGTTCTCTGATCTTTTTGTTGTAGCTACGGTGTAGCCAATTTTGGTAGACTTGAAGATGGTTCAATGCTGTAAGACGGCATTCATCTAATAGCTCGAGATCATGGAGTCTGGATACTCGATATTCTTCATCTGAGATAGTATGTTGCAGGGCTATGCGCAAAGAGGGAATCTCAACCTTGATAGGCAAAATAGCTTAAGTGCCATATACGAGAGCATAGGGTGTGGCTCCAGTAGGAGTTCTGATGCTTGTTCTATATGCCCATAATGCAGGATGTAGTTGTAGATGCCAATCTCGACTAGCTTCATTAACAGTCTTTTTAAGGATCTTGATGATTGTTTTATTAGAAGCTTCAGCTTGACCATTGCTCTGAGGATAATAAGGCGTAGAGAATCTATGTTGAATATGGAACTTGTTGCAAAGATCTCTAACCTCTTGGTTCTTGAAAGGGCGACCATTGTCTATGACAATAGCTTGAGGAACTCCATAACGGTAGATAATATAATGTAAGATAAACTTGGCTATTTGTTTACCTGTGATATAGGTCATTGGTATGGCTTCTACCCACTTCATGAAATACTCAGTGGTGGTAATAATAAACTTATGACCGTTGGATGAAGTAGGATGGATTTTACCTACGAGATCAAGTCCCCATTGCGAAAAAGGCCATGGAGTGACAATAGGCTAAAGCTCATGTGCTAGTGCATGTATTAGATCTCCATGTTTCTGACATTGTAGACATCACTTTACAAATTTCTGGGCATCTTTTTCCATAGTTGGCCAATAGTATCCTGCTCGTAGAAGTTTCTTGACAAGGCTAGGGCCAGCGGAATGCAAACCGCATACACCTTCATGTACTTCACGTAAGGCCGTTTTTGCTTCCTTAGAATCAAGACATTTAAGAAGGATACCATCAAGACTTCGGCGATAAAGGGTGTCTCCTAAGATAGTGTAACGAGAGGTTCGACGGATAAAGGTTTTGCGCTGGGTGTTGGATAGTTGACATGGAAAGGTTTGATTACGGAGATACTCGTATATATCCTTGTACCACGACGAGTTGGGACCAACAATTTCACATATGAGCTCAGACTGTGGAACTTCAAATGCTGGGATCAAAAGCTATTCGACCAAGAATTCACATTTATGGGTATTAGATGGCATGTCTAAAAGAGATCCAATCATAGCCATGGCATCTGCTGCTCTGTTTTGTAGTCTTGGAATTTGCTCAAAGGTAATATCCTCAAAATATTTCTTGAAATTGTCCACCATTAGCTTGTATGGAAGAAGCTTTTCATCTTTTGTTTGATATTCATCTAGAACCTATTTGATAACCAGTTGAGAATCACCAAAAACTTGTAACTATTTGATAGCCCATTGTACTGCCATGCGCAAGCCTGTGATTAAAGCTTCATACTCTACTATGTTGTTGGTACATGGGAATGCTATTATGTATGATTTAGGTATACAATCTCCTTGAGGGGTAACAAACAAGATACCTACTCCAAACCCATGTTGTGTGTATGATCCATCAAAATATAGCTGCCATCGTGCTGGAGAATTTAAATTAAACAATCCTTCATCAGGGAATTCTGGATACATTGGCTGAATGTCTATGATGGGTGCTGCAGCTAATTGATCAGCAATAACTTGTCCTTTGATAGCTTTGCGGTTCACATATTGTATGTCAAATTCACTTAAGATCATAACCCATTTTGCCAATCTCCCTGTGAGAAGTGCTTTTGAAAGGAGATACTTGAGAGGATCCACATTAGAGATGAGCTTTGTTGTTTGGTTCAACATATAGTGTCGCAACTTTTGGGAAGCGAACACTAATGCTAAACAAGCTTTTTCCATGAATGAGTAATTGAGTTCATATCCCACAAGGGTTCTGCTAATGTAGTAGATGGCTTGTTCCTTTCCTGAATCATCATGTTGAGCTAGGAGTGCACCCAATGCTGCGGTTTTTGATGATATATAGAGCAATAATGGACGGTCAAGTACAGGAGGTATTAACACAGGGGGTGTTGCCAAGTATTCTTTTATCTTGTCAAAAGCATGTTGACACTTTTCATCCCACTTAAAAGGTTCACCCTTATGAAGAAGATGCTGAAAAGGATGACATTTATCTGCTAGTTATGAGATAAATCTGCAGATAGATTGTAGCCTACCTTGTAAACTGCAAAGCTGTTTAAGATTCGTTGGTGGAGGCATTTCTATGATGGCTTTTACCTTAGCTGGGTCTACTTCTATTCCTTGTCGAGACACAATATATCCCAACAGTTTTCCTGATGTTACGCCAAATACACACTTCTTTGGATTTAGTCTAACTTGGTATTTTTCTAATCGATCAAAGATTTGTGCTAATACTTGTAGATGTCCTTCTCTTGTCTTAGATTTTCCCAGGATGTCATCAACATAGTCTTCCATGATAGTATGAAAAAGGTCATGAAAAATAACTGTCATGGCTCGTTGATAGGTGGCTCCAGTATTTTTGAGACCAAAAGGCATTACAACCTAGCAATAGGTACCCCATGGACAGATAAAGGATGTTTTATCTTGATCTTCCTCTGCTATTCTGATTTGATTATAACCTGAAAATCCATCCATCAAAGATAGCATTTCATGTCCTGCTATAAGATCTACAATGTTGCCTATGCTTGGCAGTGGGAAATCATCCTTAGGACATGCTTTGTTAAGATCTCTAAAGTCTGTGCAATAGCAAACTCGTCCATCTGGTTTTGCTATAGGTACTAAATTTGAAACCCATTCTGGATAATCAATAGGCTTTATAAATTTTGCTTCTAACAGTTTCTAAATTTCTACTTTGACCAATAAGGCAACTTGTGGATGCATTTTGCGCAATTTTTGTTTGACAGGCTTTGCATCAGGAAATACTACTAAATGATGTACCACAAGTGAAGGATCCAGACCTGGCATGTCTACATAAGTCCATACAAAATTTATAGCTCTTCTCATAAAAAATGCTGTGAAGTTTCTTCTTTCTTGCTCTGATAGTGATGTTGCCAAAAAAGTGATCTCGGATTCTGCTCTGTTCCCAAGTTCATGTCTTGTGATTTTTCAACTAGCACAGTTGATTTCTCATGGTAATTAGTGGCAACAGGAAGATCAAATCCCTCATCCTCCGGCGCCTCAGAGAGGTTTTCACCTTCGGATACGTCCTTTATTTTTACTTTTTCATGGTCAAGAGGTGCCTTTCAATTTTCACCTAGTGACCTATTTTGTTGAATTTTGTTTATTTCACTTTTGCGACTGAAGGATTTGATACTTCCACCAAAATATGCAAGTTTAGGTGAATCCATCATGAAACCTGCTTTATGATCACCCAGTGGAATACCTTGTCTCAAACCCATGAATTCTGCAATGGCTTCGTCATTTTCAAATGTATCTAATATCGGTGCCCCCTATTGGTCCCAATCGATGAGGTCAGGATATACGAGTGAAAGGCTAATGGAGGAATCGTGATGGCTAGAAGAGGCTATAGAGAACATGAAGATGGAATGTTCTTGAAAGAGGTCGGTGATATGAAGGGAGGAGTCATCGATAGTATCCGAATTAGAAGTCTCTCCTACCAAAGAAGGTCCAACGTCTGTATCGAAAATACACTTAATGTCTTTGGGTCGTGGTACCTCTGGTTGGTAACCAAGGCCTTGCTTATTAAACTTCTTAGACACAATAATGGGCTCAGTAGGTCCTTGTTCCTATGATCCCAAGCCACCATGTCCTTTATAGCCCATGTTCTTTATGATACGAAACCCATTGTTGCATCGATCTACTTCAAGTTGGACTTGGTCATTTTCATCAAAGAATATCCAAGAGTTTATATCCTCAATATCTTCATCATCCAAGAATCCACCTTTAATGAATACTATAGGGGGAGCTTTGATAACAGCGGAGGATGACGTTGGCTTGGATGTAGGGGGCTTACCGTGGGATTTAGGAGATAATGGAAGGGTACCAACGCAACAGGATTCTTGTAATTTGTATTCACCAGGGCCATGTTCAGTATATTTGATATGGAGGTTGGAAGCGGTTTTGCTAGATGAGGGCTTGAGGAGGTCGGATGGGTTTATATAGGATGAGGATGGATATGCCTCAGTGTTGATAGGAATGCAATTCAGACTCTGATATTTAGCTTGAAAGGCACGGCAAAACTCAAATGGATTGGGATCGGCTTGAATGGTAACCTCAATACCCTTATGTGGAAATTTAAGGCATTGGTGGTATGTAGAGGGAACTGCTTTAAGGGTATGGATCCAAGGGCAACCAAGGATAATGTTGTAAGGAAGATCAATATCAAGGACTTGACAGCGAGTTTCGGTAATGACTGGCCCAACTTGAATAGGCAATAAGATAATCCCTTCGGTATCTCTTTCAGCATCATCATATGCTCTGATGGTAATAACCTTGGAGGCGTCAACATCTTTCTCAAAATATCCCAATTGCTTGATAAGTTTCAAAGAACATATATTAAGACCAGCTCCCCCATCTATCAAGACTCGTTTGATACAGCATTGTTTAACAAATACTTCAATATGGAGGGCTTCATTATGTGAAGGATGAATGGAGGGTTGAAGATCTTTGTCAGAAAAGGTTAAGTGACAAGGAGCTGCAATGCTAGAGACCATAGATTGGAATTGTGTGATATTAATACTATTAGGCACCGAAGACTCTTGTAAGGCTTTGTCAAGGATAGCTTTATGTGCGGGGGATATGTGGAGCAGCTCAAGAATAGATATGTGCGCGGGTGTTTTGCCAAGGTGATCCAAGAGGTTATAGTCAGAGAGAGGTCGAGGAGGATGTGGAGGTGCTCCTTGAATAGTAACTCAGCCTCTTCGCATGGTGACGGCACAATCAGGTGCTCCCTTGGACTGTAATGGTAAAAATGCGAGCATGGTCAATGCGGCCAATGGTAGACGATTCATAGTTATACTGAATCTAGCATGAAGGTTATTTGTCTGATCATGAGATGGAAGTGGATTCTTGAAAGTCTCTAGATCATAGTTTGATGTTGATTGTTGGGCAGGTTGAGCCGTTGAAGGTGTGACGTTGATTAAACCTTGATCAATGCAGTCTTGGATAACATGTGTTAAGCGCATACAACCATTTGTTTTGTGTCCTTTAACTAGATGGTAATCACAATACTCATTTTCTTTGTACCAAGGAGCTTGAAAGAGTGGTTCTCCATTTGGTGGTTCATCAGGTAGAATAATATCTCCTGCTTGAAGTAGCTTTCGAAAAACAACTTCCATAGGTTCTGCTAATGGTGTAAATTGTCGGCGTGGATTGGAAGTTCGGCGTTGGTTTCTCCATTGTGGAAAAGGTTGTGTTGGTGTAGAGGCTGCTTGAATGTTGATGGGGGCTCTCATAGTTTGAATATTCTTTGCGTCTACAATACCATCATTTACAACATTCTTGTTCTTGTTCCAAAAGCGAGACTTATCATTGGAATTTTGGGGAGAATCTTTGTTATCGCGAAAGATCTTGATAGTTCCCTTGGCAATGAGAGCTCATTCAATAATAACTCCTTTGGAAACTAGTTCGTCAAAGGTGCTAGCACTTTGCAATTGTAATTGGAATGACAACTCAGGATGAAGATTTTGAACAAAGATGTCAAGCTGTTGCTTCTCAGGTATTTCCCATGATAATTTGCTAGCCATATTACGCCATCGTTGGGTAAAGGAAGAAAAGGGTTCACCATGGTGTTGTTTGTTATTGACAAGGTCATTCATGTTTACCTCATGTTCAATGTTGAAGGCAAAATGTGATCGAAATTTATTTGCCAATTCTGAAAAAGTCTTAATTCCTGGAGGTAAATGAGAAAACCATTCGAGAGCTTGTCCTACTAAGCTTCGAGGAAATAGTCTCCAAAGATACGTATTGTCATAAGCAACATCAAGACATGCCACAAAGAATTCTCGAAGATGGTCTTCCGGATTTCCTTTCCCTTTGTACTTATCAAATTGTGGGATTTCAAAATGTGGCAGAAAAGGTATCATATTAAGAGACTTGTCAAATGGACAGGTGCATATGTTTTCGAGAGAGAAAGGTTTCTTGCCTTGTCCTACCCTTTCATTGATCATCTGTTGAACATCTGCTGAAGATAATTGCCATTGTTGCGAAGGGGGTGGAGTATGGTATGAGATATATTGTGGTTGCAGTTGTGGGATATATGGAGTTGTGACTGTTTGTTGCGGTTGTGTACCCACAATGTATGTCAAAGGATTGGTATGTGACATGTATGTGTTGGAGGATTGCTATCCTTGAGACACAAGCGGCAATTGGGTGTGCATCACATGGGAAGTGGATAGTGGAGTGATAGTAGCGAATGGTTGGGAAGTAGGGATTGAATTCATGACATGGTAAGTGACAGAGGGATTGGTGGATACGACAGAAGGATAAACATTTGGATTTTTATTTTGGATAATATGGGGATTGGTATGTGTCATATGTTGGGTGATATTAGGGAAGCCTTGGGTAGCATAAGATGGATTGATGGATGTAAGTTGATCAACATAAGTGATCTTATTGTTCGGATTGGCTTGAGAAATGGGGGGATCACTCATGTTAATGAGACTAACATTGGGATTATATGATAGCATGGAGGGATTAGCAGTTGGTGTATGGGATATGGTATTCGTATGAGATGTAGTAGATTGTAATGGGTGTGAAGCATGGACAAGTGTTGTTGGAGTAGTTTGAGAGGTTTGCACACTATAAGACATGGGAATAGCTTGTGATGCTTGAAGTATTTGCGCTTGAGTTACATGGACAGCTTGTGTTACTTGAGGCGTGGAAACAGTCATGGTAGAAGGAGAGATATGTTGAGGAACATGGAAAGGTGGAATGTTGAGATTTTGTGACATGAGAGGGAGCACATTGGTTGGTACTATCAATGGTTCTAAAGTATGCTCCGATCGTGGTGGCTCAAATGAAGCAACAATAGGCAATGAGGACGATGTTTGTGATATAATAGGAGATGAAGTGACTATAGTAGATGGTGTCTTCGCAACAACAGCAGTAGTGTTAGGATCTTGCTCTCTAATAGCGGATATGTCAAAGTCCTTTGGTAGTTTAGCACCCATGCGAGAAAGCTGGAGAAAGCAATGATTAGGCTGAGATATCATGAGTTTCTCAACTTGGTCCCATACATGGGTATCTTGAAATTCTGATGAGTTGTCTTGAAATTATTCTTCGAAAGTTTCCAAGGATGGTGTAGGTTGCATTCACTGTGAAGATGACTCGCCAATAGTGTATCCTTGAGGCGTAAACATATGAGGAGGCATACCAGTTGTGAATTGAGTTGCGTCCTTAAGAGGTGTTGATTTAAATTGTTGCATCTCAGCTTGCAATTTGGCTTCCATTTCAGCTCTTAATTTGGCTACTATTTCAGCTTGATATTGACTCCTAGTTTGAGGCATGATGTTGATGATGAAGTTGAGCTTGTCAAAGTTTTGAGACCCAAAAGATGATAGTTGGCTAGTTGGTTGATTGGTTGCTGTTTTAGTTTTCTGGTTTTGCTAATTCGCTTGGTTGGTTTGTTTTGGCTGAGTTGTTGTTGTTGGGTTGTTGTTGGTTTTCCCTAGAGGATAGCTCAAACACTCAAGGGAAAGATTGTTTGCTGTTGATGTTTGTTGAAGCTAAAGCTGAAGGATGATGTTTGTTGATTGAAATGTTGGGTTGATATCTGATTTGCTGGTTGGGGTCTCAAAAAGATGGAAAGCTCATGGGTTGTGATTGATTGATAAGCTCAAAAATAGGAGACAAAGTCCAGGTATTTGCTGTTGATCAAAGAGAAGTCTGAAAGCTGATGTTTAAAACTTAAGCAAGCTGGATCTATGGCTAATTCAGCTGAGGCACTAAGATTTGCAGGTATTTTAGCTACAGGTGACTTCTAATAGCTCAAATGTGATTCAAAGGATGCCAAAGGTGATCAAGGATAGCTTAAATGTGATCTAGTTTAGTCTCGACAGAAAATCACAGTGCTAACCAGAAGCAAATGCTTTTCCAAAGGCGACGACTGTTGGTTTAAAAGCAGTTTTCTGTTGATCAAAAGTGACTTAGATTTCCCTAAAGGCGACAGTCTATTGTTCAAAGGTGAGCTCGTTCAGACAGAAGGTGACTAACTATGGCTTAAAGGCGATCTTGTTCGGACAACATGCGATCAGCTGTGGTTTAAAAGTGACACAATTCAGTCTATATGCGGGCAGCTGTTGTTTAAAGGTGACACAGTTCAGGCTAAAAGTGGCTCTCTACAGTTCAAAAGTGATTTCTATTATCTATGTGCAGGCAGTTTAGGTTCAAAAGCGACTGTGTTTGTCAAAAGGATGTCTGATTTGTAGTTTTTCAGCAAGAAAACAGTGATAACAGTCACTCACTCACAACAAGCACAAACTGATACAACCTAGGCTAGGAAAGGACTGTATCTGTTGAATCCCCTGGCCATGCTTATTCAAAGCGGATAGCTTCAGGATTTTGGTAGCACCGGCTCCCCTCCACGGCACTCACTTCTCACGCATACCAAGTTCTGGGCTTCCTGTAAGGCTTGTCCCCACACCAAACCTTAGGATTGTCCCTGCTATCTCTACTAAGAACCATGTGAATTGGGGCCGCTTCAAAGGTCCCACCTTTTGCATCAACAGATAGAAGGTTTTTGGCTACTACACAAAGTTGCTAATAAGGGCATCCATTCGGGTGGCTATACATGCGGCAGTGCTACTCTCTGTTATGGAGTCTCCCAGCCTGCAAGGGTTGCGCCTTGGAGGGTTTTGGGGGAGGTTGGCTGTCGGTATAACGCAACAACACCCATTGTTTGTGGCTTTCGACACAAACACTTTTCTTATATAGCAGTTCGGAAGGACTTGGCTTTAGCCCGTTATCGCTTGGGTCGTATCCCTTCTCACACCGGGAAGGCAGGCCCTCTAAAGATAATAACAAGTTCTCATACACCCAAGATCCATTTGATAGGCAAGGGGAGAGGATACTTTTGTCATTAAATTTGGGTTACAATCAAGCACATGCAAGCAATCAAAAAAGATAAATCAAGCACGGAGCAAACAATGATTCATTTTAAGCACCAAGCCCAAATGTTCCTAATTTAGTGATAAACCACAAATCTTGGACCGATCAAACCTGCAACAGATATGTCAGTAGTTTGATAACCTTCTTTTCTTGGACAAATTCATAAGATGCTGCACAAATACCCAATTAGTAGCCAAGAAATCAAATTACAAATGAAACAGATTTAAAAGCAACAGAATTTTACCAGATGCGATTCACTGCTGATCAAAAGTGATCTTTATTTTGCCACAGGCGAGATACTGCAGATCATATGCGAGACAAAAAATATAGTATGCAGTTCCTATCAGCTTATAAGCGATGCAGATGAATCCAGAAGCGACCGATTGCATCCTAAAAGTGATCTGTATCTGCAAAATGACAGTTGAAACACAAAACCCTATTCCACACAGGCGAGCACTGTCAATTCATAAGCGATGCACATCTGACTAGAAGCGACCACTGTATGTTCATAAGCGATGCACATCAGATTAAAAGTGAACACTGTTAATTTATAAGCGATGCGCATCAGTTTACAAGCGACCACCGTTAGTTCATAAGTGAGCAACCCAATTCAAATGTGAAACTAACAGTGTAAAAGATCATAAGCACACAGGCGAATTCTGTTGAAGCAAAATCGATGCATTTATTACTAGAGGCGATCACTGTTAGTTTAAAGGCAATCCAGAGAGCGATAAAAGCAGCTGATTCTAGCATAAAAGTGACACAGAGATACAGAAAGTGACAGATTTTCACTCAGAAGCGACTGGAATTTACCGTAAGCACCTGCAAAATCTGATCTTCAAAGAAACAACTCCAGAAATGAAGTTAATCAAGGACGTGAGTCCCACCGGGCGTGCCAAATGTAGTTAGGGTAAAATTGCAAATCAAGGCAAATGAATAAACAGCAATGATAAAAACCCTAGCAATGCACAATGAAGCACAAGACAACATGAAAATCAAAATAACAAATGTAAATGCAAACTGATCTCCATGCTATGCTCGATTTATCTCCATTGCTCTTCTCCACCTCGCATGAGAGTGTAAGATTTTGAAGGATTATTGTTGGAAGAATGTTGGGTGCTCACTTTTGCAGCATAACATTAAGATGAAGATGCTAGAATGAATGATAGATGAAGGATGCAAAAGCTCTAATGATATTTCAACAGCATATGGATACGTGAGGATCAATGCCTGCTAATGGCTTATGAGGGGGTTGATTTATAGGAAAGGCTTGGTTCCAATGGATGGCTAAGATCAATTAGGGCTTTAGATGAAATAGATGGATAGGATTAAGTTAGGTTTCCTTGCACATTAAGAAATTGTAGTCATGTGACATGTGGCAAAGGAGGATAAGGCTTAGGTGTGCTTGTGTAGATAAATACTAAAATTAGATCCCATTAGTTGTGCATGTGAAGGATAAAAGTTGTATTACAACACATGATTGAATGGACAAGTATTAGAATGTGATAAAAGGTGAGGGCTTAATTCAAATAAAATATTTGAATTAGTTGTGATATGAGTTGGATATTAATTAAATAAATAAAATTTATTTAATTAATTGGATAAATGAATAGGATGGGATGGTATTATGCATGTGAAATTAATTAAATAAATAAAATTTATTTAATTAATTGGCTAAGTAGGATGAGGATGGGATTTAATTAAATAAATAAAAATTATTTAATTAATTGGCTAATGGATAAATGGGATTAAGAGTGGGATTTAGGACAAAAATGGCTTATGATGTTTAGGATGATGTTTTAACAAGGTGTTGTAGGACATGGACAAAGTTGGGACAAATTTGGGTGTCTACAGAGTCAAAGCTCTAAACTAGATATCCCTGAAGGCATGTTTGAAATGAAGCAAGAAGAACTCAGTACTGAAGACTCTAAGGAGATTGAAGATGAGGAACAAGAGCCTAATGGTAACAATTTCATATAGGTCAGCAATAAGAAGAATCTTAGGAGATCTTGTAGACAAAATCCAAATTCTAGGTTCTCTCATTCCTTCCTTGGTCAATGTTAATCTTACAATAAATTTGGACATAAGGCTATTGATTGTAGAATCTAGGTTAGAAGAAATGACAACATGAGGAAGAATTCACTTATGACTACAACATATAATGCTATGATGTCTCATTCCTTCTGTTGGATCTGAAAAATGCAGGTTACAAATCCTAAGAAGATGCCAGGCTCTATGGTTAGACTTGCAACATTTTTTAACCAACAAATGAAGTTAACCTATATGGTTGATGACTCCATGTGCTTCAAGTTCTGCTAAACCTAGGTGGGTGCACCTTGATAGCTAAAGCAAATTAAGAGCTATATGACTTAGTTGAATTTATGGATCTATTCACAGTGGAATGAAGTGAAATAGATGAAGGCTTACTAACTACTCTTACTAAAAATTTTAATGTGAATGTACAGATAAGATTTTATAAAATTCTAAAATGGAGTGGGTATGATCAGTGCCTTCTTCTATGGGATAATGGAGTCAATGGGTGGATAATGACTATGGAGATAGATGCATGAGATAGGTGAATTTACTTCTTAGCTTAACTCTAACTTGTTGGGCACTTGGAATGTTTGCACCTTGTACAAACGTGCAGGTATGTAGGTTACAGTGCTCTTCTTATTTATCCCAGTGATATCTTCCCAAATTAATGTGAAGTTGTGAAAGGAGATTTAATTCTTAGATTGATGGAAACCAATCACAATAATGAAAATTTGAATAACTTAGAAGGACCACCTTGGAGATAGTACAATAACATGTAAACATCAAAATTAACCAATAGTTGAACATTAGAAATAAATCACCATATGAGAATATTCTGCTCCATTATATTATTTAGATAATGTATAATAGCTACATAAGTCTTTAGAAGTATGAAAATGGATGGGTGAGATGGATGCAATCTATCTTCTTACTAATGCCCTATCTAAAATGGAATGGAAAGTGATACTACTACTGTTGATGATTCATCTCTCGGGTCTTGGTCTCTCTTATATATGAGAGGCAACAAACTACAAGACCATTACAAAAAGACATGACTTTTGATAACGAATCATAACTGAAAAGAAAACATTTCATTAAATGGATGCACCAATCCATTCATCTCTGAATAGAAGCCCATGACCATCTAAGGCCTCTACAAAGATTCTATTTTCTTATATGATGCCCATCATACTATTGGTTGATCTCCTCCATCCGATGGTTGTCCTGTCGTATCTAGCATGTTCATGGTTTGATTGATAAACATATTTATTTCAGAGAGATGATGAATGTAGTCCTATTCTGCATAGGTATTCACATTGATGATCACTTCCTTCATATCATACTCCATTCGTATCATTTTTTCCAACTGCTTATGAGTAATTTTCAAGACCATCTCTTCATTGTTGATCTCCTATAATGCATTAGTCAGAACCATGGCCAATTATTCCTTCAGATCATCAAGCCTTCAGAGATTCCTAGAATTATCCTGAAGTGGTGGAGCAAGATTAAAATAATCAAGATCTTCTTTGAGCTTGTCATGATATTCATCATGTGACTCTATCAAATCATTATATGCCTGTATTGTTTGCCCCACCAAGATCCCTTTGCCCAAAAGGTCTTCTTTCTTTTCAATCATCCTCCCCTATAATTGTTTATTTTCTACCATTGTTGAGTGTCAGCTTAAAGAATTTCCAATAAGTATCAGTACATCTCATCATTTTATTGAATCTTTCCCTCATTAATTTAGATGCCATATCGTATTTGATAGTTTTTACTTCCCTCTCCAGCTTTTTACATTTCCATTGAGATTTCAGATGGCAATTTTTCCAATAAGATGCATCAGTAAGTGCATCCAACACTTTATTATCTTTCTCAAGGCCTAGAGGATAGAATTGTGATATAGAAGAGGAAGAGGATATCTCCTTTTGATATAACAACTCCTTCTTTAGTCTATCATTTTCTTTAGGCAAATTTTCAACTTGTGCCTTATTGAATTTTGCCACATTAATATTGAGCTCTGTTGTTTCCATGGGGTCAATGTCCCCTACCCTTTTGTAAGAGATGACCAAACATTTGATTTGAATTGTTAGCAATTGTTGGTCTCTTATCCTATGGGCAAAGTGACCAAATGAGTAGAGTGGCTTCATCTGAATTATACCCTGATCCTGAGTATATCTTATCACTGGCTTCTTCTATCAAATTCATTGTTTTGTCTTCTCTCTTCTTGAAGCTATCAAACACAATTGCTGAACTCATATCCCACCCTAACAAGAGCAATACTTTGGCTTCTTGAAGTAACTCCCTTCCTCTTTTGGGAGTGATGGACTCCATCTCTTTATCAACTTCCATTTTTAATTCATCCAAAGCAGTAGCCTCTTGTTTAGAAGTGACATCTTACATTTTTTCTCTCACCTTTTTACCTTTGTACTCATAGACAAATGACTTAAATTTGGGAGTTTTAATAAAATCATCATTAGAAATGAATTTTTGTGCAACCAAGATTCTAATGTCATCAGATAATTCATCTAATGTTTCAAACTTTACATCATTCAATTCAAGAGGATGCTCATATTGTGCTATTTCAAGAGCATTTATTGGCTTCATTTGTTCACTTTCTTCATCACTTTCCCCTTCTTCACTTATGTCAGTATCTACAGAAAAACATACTTTAGGAGTAGGCTATGAGGCTTCATAGCCCAGAGGCTCTATGTCTTCAACTTGTGTTTTTGAATAGATTGTATAAGTTGTATCAAAAGCAACTGGTGGCACATCTTTTATGATTTCATCTGCATGAGCAATCAATTGTTCAATTCTTGCTAGTGGATCCTGTATTCACAAAAACATTTTTGAATAAGATTGGACATGTTTTCTTTTCAACTCATCAACAAGTATCACTTTGTTGAATGTACCCATTTTGTTGATAGTAGAGCCTCATCATGGTTTCTAATCACATCTTCCTCTAAAAATAAATGTTCATATCCTAAGAGCCCTTGTGAAATCTTTGCTTTATGAATAAAACCCTCTGAATAAAAGTTTTGTCTTCCATTACCTATAGGAAGATTGTACTGTGCAAATTTAGCATTAATTTATTCATACCCTTCATTTGTGACCACTGTGAAATCTCCAAAACATAGAGTGTTAGGCATGATTGACTGTTTGTTATGCTTCTTGAGGTGTATGGCATCAAATTTTGCTAATTGCCTCACAATCTCTAGATAGGCAATCCGATCAGGAATTATTCGGGCCAGCAAATGTGGGGTGCCCTCAAATCCATAAACTCTAATCACCATGTAGTTAGGGAAAGCATACCAATCTCCCCAGTTATGGTCCACTTTACTTTTAGGGTCATTTTCTTTGGGTCTTAGAAATTGCTGCATCCTTGGGGATAGGTTATAATCCTGAGGATATCCTAGTAACTCCATTAAAGGTTTTACAAAAAACTCTTCAAAGTAAAGGTAGTGAGATCTAGCAAATCGACTATCCCATAATGAAGTCCACATCTATATAGGTTTAGGATCCCCATTATCAAAAGAATCCCTTATCCTCAGTTCACTATGTAGACACCCAAAAATGACCAAGTCATTGCATCACTTGCATTTTTGTCTAATCACCTGCATTTCAAATGTTAATTAAATAATCTAATTATTTAATTAATTTCATCAAAATCATCAAATTCTTCCAAAACTCCAAAATTCAACATTAATTAAATAAATCCTCTTTATTTAATTAATTTCATTAAATTCCTCTATATTCTTCCAGAATTAAATAATTTTTATTATTTAATTAAATCATTATCCTTTTCAAATTTCAAGTCTACATTAATTAAATAAATCCCATTATTTAATTAATTCATCACAAATCCTCTTATCTACAATTAAACAATTTACATTATTTAATTAAATTAATTATTCTTCTAAATTTAAATAAATCATGCAAATTTATTTAAATTATCTCAATCCTCTAAAAATAAATAAAATCAAGTATTTTATGTATAATCTTCTATGTCCTCTAATCTTGCACAAACAATTAAATAAATTTATTTATTTAATTTCAATTATCTTCCAATTCCTCTAAAAATATCATGTTAACTCATGTGCACAATCAGTCTTAGTTTTAGAACTCTAAAAAAGGCAAATCTAAAGTTAAGTTAATTGGTTTTAATTTATCTTATTTTCATCAACTCGTGAATTAGAAGAAAAAGCATTCTAATTTATGAAATCAAAATCTATCTTTATCAAAAAAGCAATTTTCTTAATAAAAATACCTTTTTGGAGTGACACCTGTCGTGTACACATTCAACATGAGTTATTTGATTTATCTCAACCATTCATTCTATGAATTTATTTCATCCGTGGATCGATCTTTATTGAAACCTATATAAACCCCCTTCATCTCCTTCACAAAGCCTCTTCGATCACTTATTCTCAGATATCCTTTACAACGCTTTGAGCATACATCGCATCATTAAGCACCTTACGATCTTTTGACATCATTCTTTTGAGCAAGAATACACTTACATCCGCTTGTTGCAAACATGGTTTCGCAACGTTATTGAGCAATCCACATTCATACAAAGAGAACTATATAATCTAGGCGAAGGCTTTCTTGTTTTAAATTGATTTATTCATTGATATTGGCTTTTTACTTAGATTGATCTCTTTATGTTATGGGTTATTGAGTTGTTATTATCATTGCTTTGATTTTATCATTCAACCTCTCGATTTTCCTCATACACATTCTACATCGTATCATTAAGCACATTACACTGTTGAGCATGCAATTACTATTTATGTCCAGTTGTTGTAACCCTAGGCATGTCACTTATTGAGCAATCTACATCTAACCAAGAGATCAATACAATCTAGCTATGACAACATTCAACAAGCACCATGGTGACTCTATTGAATAAATATGCTAGTTAAAGCAGCCCAAGTGCTTAAAGATCCATCAAAGATCAGAGTTCGGTGATGCTCTTGGTCTTTTCTAGCATTTAGGGTTCTCAAATTACCTGGTGACTCACTTCTTGAAGTGTACGGATTTCAAGAAAAATAGATTCCAATCTGTGTCCCTATTTTTAGCCCATGCTTGCTTTTTTGCTTTTTCAGAGCAGTTTCGCGAAATTGGGAATATCTTTTGCATACGGAATCAGATTTTCAAGAAACCAGTGACGTTGGAAATTTGGTTCTCCCAACTTTTCTATGTTGAAAGAATTTTTAGGTAATTTTATTAGATTTATTAGGTACACTCAGTCAAAGTCAACTCTTCTTTGCAAACTTTAAATGGTCATAACTTGTGCAAAATTTATTCAATTTTCACAAATTGTTTTTTGAAATTGCATAGAATTTTGTGTAGAATCTAATCATAATATCCAATCTGCTATACCTAATCATTATTATAAGATTTTTTTTTAGATTTCTCATTTTTCACCTAACAAGTTAAGTGCTTTTGGTTCAATTGATTTTATGCTAACTATTAAGTTTTTGGTGAAACTAATATCACTTGTTGCAGCCTCTTATTACTCAAATAGAGCAAATGGATTTTCCTAACATGTTCATGCAGGATGAGTGTTAAAGAATTGAAAACCTATCACTCTAAGTCTTAGAAACATATTGCTTTCTTAAGGGACAATTAAACAATCATCTTTTACAAAATCTTAGGAACAAATTGCTTTCTTAAGGGACAATTGAACAAATCATATTTGCAATCTAATTCTTTAAAACATATTGCTTTCTTAAGGGACAAAACATCTTTTTGCAATCTAAGTCTTAGGAACATATTGCTTTCTTAAGGGACAATGGACATGAATGTAAAAACACTTAAATTTCTTAAGGGACAATGGACATGAATTCTAAACACTTCAATTTCATAAGGGACAATTGACATCTACAAATGTGTGTGTACCTAATCTAGTTGCACCTTATTTTTCTTATAACGGGACAATTGAACCTTTGTTTGACATGCTTGATCTTACATTTCAGTTATTCCTTTAGAAGGTCCTGCTTTTGGATTGCACTTCATCCAAAAGGGATGACCCTAAGCAAAGTTTTCTTTTGAACCGCTATATAAGAGGGATAAGTTGAAAGCCAATTTCTAACCAATGTCAGCCTTACCTTGTGATGCCAAATTGAAAAGAGGTGTACTAGCACTTTGTGGAAATAATTTTCACATTATGTGAAGTGTTTGATACTCTTAGTAGGATTGGTTAAAGCTTTTAGTATCTTGTCACATTGCTCGTAAGGCATTGGTCCCTCAAAGTTACTAAGAACCAATCTAGATAGTGACTACCAGATCCACCTCTAAACGTTGCGGTAATCATCAGTGCAAGGGGAATAGATTTAAGCCCTCAAGATACTCACCATTGGCTCCCTTGAGAAAAGATAGTATTCCCTTAGCCATAAAGCTCTTGTGACCTACTTGAAGCCTTCTGAGGAGAGGGTGAGATATCCCTACCTATCGTCTCTCACAAAGATACAAATGTCTGACACCTTTATGGAATGACATTTGGTCAACAGAGAATTAAGTTGTGAGCTGATCTACTGCAATGAAACCTTGTCGCTAGGGATAAAAAGTGCTTGATATTGTTTACAATTGTCTTATAACCATGGAAACATTGGATTTTTTTATGAGCCTCAAACATACACTATCTGTTGTGTCAGTCCCTTTTGCCACTTTGTTTGATGTGTTTTCTCTTGCCAAAGCAAATCCGATCAAAATCAAATCCAAAACTATCAAAATTTGCCTTATAAACATCACTGACACTACTTCAGCGCCTTTGGTATTACAGTAACTCACTTCTGGCATTACAGTAGCCCACCTTTGGCACAACAGTACCTCACCTCTGGCAAACCTACTTCAGTGCCCTTGGTATAACAGTAGCTTGCTTTTGGTCTAATAGTAGCTCGCCTTTGGTATAACAATACCTCACCTTTGGTAGCTTAGTCCAATGCCTTTGGTAACACAGTCCTATGCCTTTGGTTAAACAGTACAACGCCTTTGGTCCAGTAAATTGTTCATCAAAACTATCATTTCCAGAAACACAATAGAACCCCAGTAAACATCTCAAACAAAGCATATTGTCTTAGTGTATACCATGGTAACCACTAGACTCTAGCAAACTATGAAGATAAAGCAAGTTGCCCCAAGGAAGTGCAAATCACCTCCTCATACACCTTAACCAAGCATAAAGGGTACTCCAAAGACACCAATGGAAAGATCAACCAACTCTCAAAGCATGCCACAACATGACCAACCAAACAATCCTCAAGAAGGCAATATGCCTTTGATAGATGTAACTCAATTCATTACAGGCATGCCTCATGATTTTACTACACCTGGTTATACCATGGTTCAAGTTCCATCTCAAGAAGAGTGACACTTTGTGTATACGCCTAAAATGACACGATTCATCCTAAATAAATATTCTAAATATTTATTCTATTCTTCTACCAATTAAATAAATATTCTAAATTTATTTAATCAATTCACTGTTCCATAATTAAATAAATCTATTTATTTAATTAAAATTCTTCTAAATATCCTACCCAATTAAATAATCATAAATTATTTAATTAATCCAAATTCCTCTATCCTAAGTTCTAAATTCAAAAATCCAGCTCACCTTGTCCACCTCACCAGGTTGCACATGTAATTAAATATATTTAATATTTAATTATCTTATTTTCCCTCACCCACATGGCCTATTTCTTCTAAATCAGAGGTTAGTTAACTAATCAATCAAAAGTGTTAACTAACCTGTCAATTGAGTTAATCCCTCAATCAACTGAGTTCACTTGTCAATCAATTCAGTCAGTTCCACAATCCACTCTTCTAACTGATCAATCAAGTCTGTTAACCGTTTAGTCAATGGAGTTAACTCTCCAATCAATTTTGTCACATCCCCTCTTTCATGATGGAGCTGGGACACTTGTCACATTTCTACTAGTTGCACATTCCTCAACCATCCTCAGCCATTGATCTTCATATCTCCTCTCAACCATTGATTCCCATTCTTCCAAGTCTATAAATGAAGCTTCATCCCTTCATTCTAATCATCCAGGCTTTTGACATCGTTACTCTGCAGAAATATCACCAGCGTGCCTTTGGCACCCTTTTGTCATCCACAAGCTTGAGATCACATACTTGCATTGGAGCTCATCTTCATTGCATATCACCATAGCCATTTACCATCGACTTCCTCGAACACAGCTTTAAAAGATTGCACTCTCTGAGGGCTCACTTCACCTGCGAAAGGACGATCATAATAGGCAAACAACAGAAGCATCAATTTCAGAGAAGGTTTGCTTTGTGTTATTCATTGCTATTTTCGTTTAATCTTCTTTGTTATCTCCTATTCTGTTGATGTTTGGGTCTTATTTAATTCATTTGATTGATCACCATTTTACCCTTACATTTTTGGTGCCCACCATGGGGCCTTTGCCCCTTTATCTCATTAAAATCTGAGCTCTTTTGAAGACAAGTTCCGTACAGGTCACGCAGAATCACGCACAGGCTACTTCAGTGCATCTAAACATTTCCACGGTGCATATAAAGACTGTTACATCACTTTTATCATTTCTGCGCATTTGTGTATTTTTGCGGTGCTTTTGCGCACTGTTACAGCGCTTTTGGTTATATTGCGCATCTGTTCCTTTTTACTGTGCTTTTGAAGATTGTTGCTGCACATACATTATTACTGCGCATTTATTCCTTTTAACTGTGCATACGTTCAATCTTACGACACATTCATAATAGCTGTGCTTCTGTTGATTATTTCTGCGCATCTGATCACTGAAGCTGCGCATTTGTAACAGACTGAGGTTTTAGTACTTTCCTAGGGAAATTTGCTAACTCTAACCTTTTCGCAGGTATTTGCTGGAGCGATTTTGCAGGATAGGCTCGGGTTTAGTCTCATGTAGTTGCATCTAATTAGTTCACATTTCATTTTCTGAGGGAAAGTAAAAATTGATGTTCATTCAAATCTTCATCTAGTTCTAATTAGGGAGAAAGTAACTGGTCTATTTCTTGCTTGCATTGCAACACTTTCCAAGTTATTGCTATCTGGGCTTAAGACTGAACACACCTTTTGATTTTGAGGTTAAAATGAACCATTGCTATATCGTGAGACCAGAATTTCAAAGTTAACAATCTCGTGCTACGCGGTTTAAAATTGAACTCATCAATGATCTTGAAGTTAAAATGAACCATTGCTATATCGTGAGACCTGAATTTCAAAGTTAACAATCTCATGCTACGTGGATTTAAAACTGAACTCACCACTGCTTTCTGGGATTTAAAACTGAACCACTGCTATATTGCTAAAATCACTTCAAAGTTCTGTGTTTGAGTAGATTAGCCCATTTAGTTTTTCACTTTTAACTAGGGTGGATTAATTAGTGTATTCTGTGCTTGCAAATGATAATAGGCTTATGCTCTCCCCTCTTTTGGGTGATTAGAGTGCCAGACTTGTCATTCTATTTGTTTAACCTTTAGGAGGGGCCTGCCCTTGGATGCACACTTGTCCAAGTGGGAATGACCCTGAGTGGTAACAGGCTAACGCCAAGCCCTACCAAGCCACTTAAAATAAATTGTGCTTGAGGTGAAAACTTCCTGCAACAAGTGCTGTTATGTTACATCGATGGCCAACCTCCCCCAAAACCCTCTCAGGCACAACCCTGTGAGGCTGGGAGACTCCATAACGGAGAGTAGCACTGCCGCACGTGTAACCACTTGAACGGTTGCCCGCACTAAATACCTTTTGTTCTAGTGGCCCAAATCCCTTATAATCCATTTCTCGCCTAGGATTTTGTGCTTGCTTTTGTCCAAAATAGAGTTGAAAAAAAAACTACAAAATATTCTTTGTGCTTGCTGTGTTTTCTTGCTGTTAATTCATAATATCAGATCAGGAAGACCTTTTCCAGCCAAAAAATACCAAAAACAGAAGAAAAATCCAAAAATTTTGCAAAAATATCAGAGCTGCGCATATACTCTTTTCTGCTGCGCATATACCGCGACTTGTTGCGCTTTTGTCACGACTTGCTGTGCATATACACACTGTTGCTATGCATATACACACTGTTGTTGTGCATTTATACTTAACCAGAGCTACGCTTTTATTGCCACTTACGGCGCATTTGTTCATTCCTGCTGCGCATCTGTTTCTGCGCATGTGCGACAGTGAGCATTTGCCCTACTTTTGAGAAAATATTTTCACTTGATCAGAGCACCCATTTCAGCCTAGTTTCACTTTCTAAGATCATATTCAAACTTTGCAGTCAGTCTTCATCCGTTTCACCCAAGTCTCTCTCTTTCGTCATTCATCCCATTCACTTTCTGTCCAAACGCCTCTTGTCCCAAGGTCAGTTTGTCCCATACCAATTCAACGTAGGTCCTTCTTTGTTTCCTTTAGTGAATTCACGTAAGCCTAGTAGGTCACCGTACCTTTGCTAGTAGTCTTGTTGAACGACTAAGCCCAACACAGTAAGACTGGTATCGACTACCCTTACTAGCGGCCAATGTCTTGCGTCAACCGTCTTACTTGAAGTCATTGAGCGAGAGAGTCCTTTGTCCAAATCTTGTCCTAGGTATCCCATTCACAACAGTCTCAGTCGGCACCTTGCCAAAATTTCTAATTTTGGTCCACTTCATCTCACCCCACCTTGCATGGTTCTTACTCGATCCTAGTACAACAAGCAAATTGAAATGGCCGAATCATCTGATCACCTCGCCCCACCACGTGGTAGTGACGAAGAAATTTCTCGTGAAGAATTAATAGCTCACATCCAAGATAGCAAATTCCAACGCCTGGTAGAGAGGGTGCTCCTTGAAGACCCCGATAAATACTTCCACCATCTTGCTAATCTCAGAGTCAAACTCCCCGCAGACTTTGACATAAGCTCCATCATGGAAAATGTAGACAATGATCATGAGCAAAGATATGATGGTCATGAGAGGGGTACGAATGACATGGTCCCACATGCAAATGAGAGAGATACAAATGACAGGGTCCCACATGCAAATGATAGAAGAAAGAAACCTATGGACCAAAATGCTCCTATGGATGACATGAGACAACAAATTGGAAGTCTAAGACAAGAAATATCCAACCTTAAGACCGATACAAGTTCCAAGCAATACTCTTCAGAAGATATAGCTCCATATCCTTTTGACAAAAGTTTGGTCATGAAACCCTTCCCCTTTTAGTTCGGAATCCCAAAGTTTGACAAATACAAAGGGAAGGGGGACCCTAGAGATCATATCCGGGAATTCAATGCCGCATGTTTAGAAGTAGCTCACAACGAGACCTACTTGATGAGACTGTTCCCAAGATCCTTAGGTGGTCAAGCTATGGAGTGGTTCTCGCGTCTCCCACCAGGAATCAAAACTTTTGATGAACTTGTCAATAAATTCATAACGCACTTCTCCTACAACATAGAACATGAGGTATCTATGCTAGATCTATGCAATACCAAACAAAAGAGTGGTGAGTCATTCGCCACCTTCTTACAACGATGGAGACAGCTAGCTAGTAAGTGTTCTTATGATATACCTGAGAAGCAACTATTGGAAATGTTTGTCCACAACCTAAACATGGATCTTAGCTATCAGATTCAGATACAATGCCCTACATCATTCTCCAAAGTCATTGAAATGGGCTTATTCATTGAAAAAGATATGATCACTAAGGAAACTCTCAAGCTCTACAAAGACATGCCTAATTCCAATTATACAACGGATAAGTCAAAGTTTTGGACCAAGAACAAGAATGTGGTTAACGATGGGGTAGTTGACGCCAAGGCGGCAGCTCCTAAACAACAACCCATATTCAATCTTAAGGGGGACACAAACAATGGTGCAATCAACAAACCACCCTCTCGGGAGCCTAGATTTTGGTACAATTCAAACCCAAGAAGAAAATTCACACCGTTAGGCGAGTCTCAAGAATCTGCGCTCCAGAAGTTGTTGGCTAACAACGAAATTTCTCTACCGCCAACAAGTGATTACGAGCCTATAGTCAAACCTCCCTACTGGAAGGACACAGACTATTGTGAATATCACCGAGGAAGGGGGCATACAACTAACAACTGTATCTGCCTCAAAAATGTCATTCAAGATATATTGGATCAGAATCAGGGAGGGACACAATAGCATACCTCCAATGAAACTCATGTGGCCTACAGGGATCCACTTCTGAACCATAACAGGCCGTATAACAACAATCACCACAATGGTCACAACAACCACAACAATGGCCACAACAACAACGGTAACAACAACAATGACAACAACAATAATCGCAATCGGCCAAATCAAAATGGCGGGATGAGTAATGCTAACTATGCAAGTGTTCCATTTGACTACACCATAAACTACATTTCTGAACATATTCAGCAGGTCAATGTCATCTCACCCAACCAACAACCAAGACCTAACCGAACTGGTTGTAGTATAATTACCCGCAGTGGTAAAGTCACACTCAATACCATTCCTCCAAGGTCGTCACCATCTCCATCCACCTCCCATCAATACAATGTCCTCGACCAGTTACAGAAAACCCCAGCTCACATTTCTATATTGGAGCTATTGCGTCTATCTCCTTCTCATAAGGAGATTCTTGAGAAAGCCTTAGTGGAAACCACTATCCCCACTAACCTAGCCCAAGAGAAGTTTCAGACCATGGTAGGCAATTTGACATCCTCCACTTCCATATCGTTTAAAGAGCAAGATGATCTTTCTGTATCTCAACCCCACAACACCCCTCTGCACATTGTCGCATTCATACACAAGCACTGCATCAAGAGGGTTCTCATTGATGGGGGTGCTGGTTTAAATATCTACACATTGAAGCTAGTCCTTGCACTGGGGTTCTCCGAACAAGCAGTTGATCCAAGGAGGAAAATTACCATTAAGGCATATGACGAGGAAGAAAGAACCACAAAAGGAACGGTTGTCCTACCCATTCAAGTGGGACCGGTAATTAAAGATGTGGTGTGCCAAGTCCTTGATCAGGAACTTGCTTATAATATTCTACTAGGGAGACCATGGATCCACGCCATGAAGGCTATCCCCTCCACTTATCATCAATGCACTAAGTTCCCGCACAATGGCAAGCAGGTCACCATCCAAGGTGACCCCGACCCCTACCAGCACTGCAATTCTTTCCGTGCCAAACCCAAATGTGTCATACCCAACAACAGAGCCTACATTTCCCCTACCCCACAATAGGACCATACCGCTAAAGCTTCCTCCTCAAGACCCAAACTGCTGAAACTTACCATAAAAGAAAATGGCATGGGGGAATACTCCATTGAGCACAGCCTCAACCTTGTCAAGATGCCTTTGTCTCCTCGCTCTTTCGGCCAACCCAAACACCCACCCAAACATTTTCCAAAGCCATCTACTCCTCCTATAGCTCCCGTAAATCCCTTTGTAAAATGGGGTACCTTATCTGATGAGACAGAGGAGCGAGATCTCCTGCAGTGGCTTTATGCTAAAGAAGAAAACACACCCCAAGAACCGCCTAAACTCCCTACAGAACTTTATGGGCGGGGTGAGACTATCTTGCACAGGATGGGGTACGAAGGACAAGGCCCCATAGGCCTCAGAAAAGAAGGAATCATTGAACCTATACAACCTTCTTCATCCTCTTCAGCTAGAAACACAACTGGTCTAGGGTACAAAGGCAAGGGTAAAGCCAAGGAAAATGCCTGCCTTGTGGAGACAATCCAAACATGCCAAGTGGATAGTGACACAGATTCAGATGATTCAAATGAGTATGAGTGGGACAAGCTAACAGAGCACTCCTATGACAACAAAGAGGTTGACACCATCCAAACTCTTAGCCCCTACCATGAGAGACAAACGCAACGGGACAGACCACTGGAGTCTGATTTGCCCACCCCTGAGATTATGGCTTTCAAGGAAAGTTTAGATTCCATTGTGATAAACAACTTGGAAGAAAGTACCACCCAGAGCACTACCCCTGCCAATGCCCATAGCATTTCCATTCACACCATCAATGAATCAGGTCTCTCATCCGACTCCCTTCCCCTCTTACACCCTGAACTTATTGACTGGGATCTTCAAGGAACCCCCCAATTAGATATGTTCCAGAACGATGATGCTTACATTGATTATATGGAATTTAGGGACCACTTGCCAAAAGGAGATCATAAAGCTAGTTTTGCTATAGAATTGAATACCATGGCTTACTTTGGGGAGGGTGCCAAGCCTTCTAGTCATAAAAACATAAAGATCAAAAATGGATCTGACAGTGAAAACTGCCTTGCAGCAGTGTCAGATCATAAAACAATAAAAAGAAAGGACACATCTGACGGTGAAAACCCAACTGTGGCACCCGACAATGGAATGCTTGACACCCTCCCTAGTGATATGTATCAGGAAAGGTCGCAGATTGTGGTAGAGCCGACTGAGCCCGTGAACATTGGAACCGAAGAGTAGCCCAAGATTATCCACTTTGCCAAATCTCTCACACCACAAGAGAAAACCAGGTTTGTACCATTCTTTAAGAAGAAGAGAGGCAGCTTTGCTTGGTCATATGCTGACATGCCAGGTTTAGACCCAAACCTAATTCTACATCATTTGCCATTGGATCCAGGGGTAAAACCCATAAAACAGAAGCTGAGAAAAATGCATCCTCATATAGCCCTTTTGGTCAAAGAAGAACTCAAGAAATTGCTAGATGTGGGGTTCATTAGAGCCATAGATTACCCAGAATGGATATCTAATATTGTGCCAGTATCCAAACCAGATGGCCGGGTTTGACTTTGCAATGATTTTCTAGACTTAAACAAAGCATGCCGCAAGGATGACTTTCCACTGCCAAACATCGATATCAACCTTACTGTAGGACATACAATGCTATCACTCATGGACGGATTCTCAGGGTACAACCAAATCAAAATAGCACCAGAGGATCAACACAAAACAGCTTTCACTTGCCCATGGGGTACCTTTTGCTGGAATGTCATGCTTTTTGGGCTGAAAAATGCAGGTGCTACATATCAGCGGGCCACGACAACTATATTCCATGACATGATGCATGTAACTATGGAAGACTATGTTGACGATATCTTGGCAAAATCTCTCACAAGGGACTCACACCTGGACATATTAGAAAAAGTCTTTCAGAGATTGGACCAATTCCAAGTCAAACTGAACCCGAAGAAATGTGTGTTTGGGGTAACATCAGGCAAGCTGCTAGGCTTCATCGTGTCGGCAAACGGAATAGAGGTAGACCTGGCCAAGGTCAAAGCTATAATGGACATGCCACCGCCCAAGACTCTAACACAGTTGAGATCCTTACAGGGCAAGCTGCAGGCCATCTGCAGGTTCATCTCACAGCTGGCAGACAAGTGCCAACCTTTCAGCCATCTCCTACATAAGAACATTCCATTTAAATGGGATGAGTGGTGCGAAGAGGCATTCAACAAGCTAAAGGAGTATCTTATGAATCCTCCCATACTCATGCCTCTGATCCAAGGAAAACCTTTAATTCTCTACATCTCTACTACACCCACTGCTCTTGGAGCTCTTCTAGCACAGCAAGATTACGAGAACAAGGAGAGAGCTATATACTACATCAGTCGAACCCTAGTGGGCTACGAGTTGCAATACTCATAGGTCAAACGATCATGCCTTGCGGTGGTTTTTGCTTCACAAAAACTCTGACATTACATGTTGGCACATCCTGTCAAACTCATTGCCAAGATCGACCCACTGAAATATCTTCTCAGCAAAGCAGCTCTAATAGGTCGACTAGCAAAGTGGGTTATGCTTCTTAGTGAATATGATATAGAATATGTGGACAGAAAAGCCATTAAAGGACAAATCATCGCTGACCAACTGGCCGAGGCACCACTACAAGACACTTCACCGATGCAGTTTGAGTTTCCCGATGAGTCTCTATTCACTCTGTCAACATCTCCTTGGAAACTCTACTTTGACGGATCTTACACCAACCATGGATCAGGGGTAGGTATCATGTTTATCACTCCCCAAGGTGACACAATTCTGAAGTCCTACAGGTTATTATTTCCATGCACTAATAACATAGCAGAATATGAAGCCCTGGTGATTGGTCTTAAAATGGCAACTGAGTGGAAAATCCGAGCACTATGTGTCTACGGTGATTCTCAACTTATCATAAATCAGGTCAATGATGAGTATCAAACCAAAGATGAGAAGCTCATCCCATACAAACGGATGGTTGACGACCTCAAAGAACACTTTGGGACCATCTCCTTCGAACAAATACCCAGGATAGAGAACAAAGCAGCAGATGCAATGGCTACCATAGCCTCTCTTCTAGAAATTCCTGAATATGAGTCACGATATGAGTTCTTAGTGGAAACCATCCGGCACCCGGCTTATGATCTCCTTGAATCTAATTCACCTTGGTACGGTAAGACTTACACTTACCTCAAGGACAATATTCTCCCACCGGACCTCTCTTCCAACCAAAAATGAACTTTCATCTGACAAGCCTCTCGTTACACCATCATCGCCAATACCCTTTACCGACGTGGTCTGGATGGTACTCTACTCCATTGTTTGGAACAAGAAGAATCCATAACTGCCTTGCGAGACGTACACGAAGGGATATGCGGAACACACTCCAACGGCCCTTCCTTAGCCAAGAAACTCATGCATTTGGGTTATTACTGGCCAAATATGGAGATGAATTCATATCAGTTCGTCAAAAAGTGCAAATAGGGCCAAATACACGGGAACCTGATCCATGCACCTACTCAAGAATTGAGGCCTTTAATGACACCCTGGCCCTTTTGTAAGTGGGGACTTGACCTTGTGGGAAAATTTATCCACCCTCTTCCAACGGCCACAAATTCATCATTACCACCACTGAGTATTTCACAAAGTGGATTGAAGCCATTCCCCTAACCACCGTCAGAGGAAAACAAATTTCCTCTTTCATTTTGAATTACATTATCTGTAGATATGGCATCCCTTCATCCATCATAATGGATAATGGAAGACCATTCAAAAATCAGGATGTCCAGGAACTCTGTGAGCATTTCAAAATCTAACATCGTTTCTCCACTCCATACTACCCCCAAGGTAACGGCCAAGCTGAGGCATCGAATAAAACCATTCTGAAAATCCTAAAGAAAACTCTCAATGAGGCTGGTCGCGACTGGCATGTCCAACTCAATCCCACTCTGTGGGCCTACAGAACCAGTATACGCACTCCCACAGGTGCTACACCCTACGCCCTTGTCTATGGTTTAGAAGCCATCCTCCCCATTGAGGTCGAACTCCCATCCCTCAGGGTGTCATTGAAAGGTCTTATATCAGACGAAGAATACAGAGTCTCCAGGTTACAAGAGCTAGAGTTGTTAGAAGAAAGGCACCAGAAAGCCTTCAATCATCTTAAAGCATATCAACAGATGATGTCAAGGAGCTACAACCACAAGGTTCGCCCACGATGTTTCAAGGTTGGGGACCTCGTCCTCAGAGAAAACCCTCGCAATCAACAAGACAGAGAAAAGAAAGGTAAGTTCGAGCCTAACTAGCTTGGACCCTATGTGATTGTAGCTGCTTATGGATCAGGGGCATATTAGTTGGCCACTTCCGAGGGTGAGTTGTTTGATGACCCAATCAACAGCATGCACCTTCGCCGATTCTATACCTAGGAGAATCCCAATGCAAGGGGGCAAAATAAAGTCAAAAAAATCAAAAAATTAAAAGAAAAACAGTTGAAAAAAGAAAATACAAAAAAAATCAGAAAAAAATAGAAAGCATACAAAAAAATCATCCTTTGGTGAAAACCTAGCAAACAGGTGCCTTGGATAGGTATCATGATGAAAACCTGGCACACAGGCATCATGTTTACTTTCTAGCTTCTCGTGCAAATAAAAGCAAGTGATGAAAACCTGGTAAATAGGCATTACTTGTGATAAACCGCCTTCTCCATCTTTGAGAATCCAATCCCCTTGAGTCCATTTTTCTCCATTTGCCCCATTCGACCCATATCTATCCCACAAATACACACCTGACAGTTACCTATCATGGCTTGATACTCTCCTTGTGGCCTTGTCAACCAAGGTTTCGTCCCATACCGTCTCCTCAATGTGAGCCTAGCATAGGATCTCTTGTCAGTGTCCATGGTCCAAATCCGTGAACTATGTTGCCTCTGCGCCGTCACGTAGGCAAGGCCATTATTCTAATGTGCCCACGAGGCTTCCATTTCTTCCATGGTCCCATTCGTCCCTTTTCTTGTCTTCATTCTTGTCGTCTTTCTTCTAGTCCATCCATGGTCCATTAGGGTTTACCCCAAACTACGTTGCCTCTGCGTCATCATGTAGGCAAGGCCAATTAGCAATGAGCCCCCGAGGCACTAGGTCAGTCCCTTAGGGTCCGTCTCCCCAATAAGGATTATGTAATCTTCTCACCAAACAAGCAAATGCAAGCAGAACCCGCACCTCAAGTAGAAATCTTGACTGTGAGCATCTTAACCTATACAATGCAAAGCACATACCCAAGGTCTTCTAAATGATTTTATGCAAATTAAGGTAAGAACTAAACACATATCAATGCAAATATGCTTTGTAGATCGGAAACATGGTTAGCAGTTCGAGTCCTAATTTTTGCTATCATACCTTCCTATGCTACTCAAGGATGCCAAAAGCTAGAGATGCTATGATGGGGGCATGATTACTTTCTTTGATTGCTATTTGTGGATTAGACTTTAGTAATGTGAAGCCTTGTCTAAGGACATGATCGGCAAAAGATCATTGAGGACATCAAAGGTCTAACATGAACGGGGGCAATCCTTGTTTGTTGAAATGCAAGAAATACTCAGGTCATCTAGATTCAATTTTGACTAGATGCTTGTATTCACTTGCTAAATCACAATCCATGTAAGCGGTACTCAGGTCATCTCGGTTATATTATACCTAGATGCTTGTATTCCCTTACAACATCTCAAAAAATGTACCAAAAACAAAATGCCCAATGATGAAATAAAGCACTCTAAAAGCAAAACATCCATCCTGTATCCATATAAACATCCATACATCCATATCCCATACAATCCTCATTATCCAAACTACGTTGAGTAACAATATCAAATACAATTTCTAAGTCATTCTATCATAACCATTCTTCTATCTATCATGTCATTCTTGTGTCGATAAGAGTACATTTGGACTTCACAAAAACAACGCATATAGGAGCATATCATATCATATGTAGAGCTAGTCATGAACATGATTAGGTCAGTAGAACACATCACACAAATGCATTAGGTCATCCATACATCAGCATCATATCGCATCTTAAAATACAGAAAATCCCAAAAACATAGCTCAGTGCATCGCATACAAAGCTGCATCATCACATAGAATTCATATTACATTTGCATTCATTTGAGGCATTAGATCATATAGACATCCTATAACATCCTATAAAAGCTGCATCATCACATAGAAATCATATTACATTTGCATTCATTTGAAACATTAAATCATATAAACATCATATAGCATCGTATCTAAAAAACAAAGCATCTCATATAGCATCGGATAGTCCATCTAAGTCTACACATACATCACACCATACAATAGAAGTACATCATCTCATAACATACGCAATAGATACACAAAACTGCATCATCATATCTACTATCATATAAAAGAGGTCCAAATGTACAATATCACCATCTCTCTCAAAAATCAAAAGTGTCATATGCAGTATACATCCAAATAGACGGTGATACATGTCCCAAAATGTACAACATATGGTATGTGTCTATCCCTGCTGTTGTGGGCCACCACTACCAGCTCCTAACTGCTAGGGACCCATCACGGACGCCCCTGATTGTGATGGACCTACTCTATGAGTCACCCCAGACTGACTCCTGAAGCTCCCTGCCCTCTGACTCGATGCCATGGCACCATGGTATAAACCTCGATAGTACTGAGCCTGTGACTGAGCCCTGGCAAGCTCTGTCTGTGCCTGTGCCAACTGCGTCTGCAACTGGCCTACCTATGCATGTGCCTACTGCACCTACCCAACCAAAAAGGAGCTCGCTGCATCTGTCCCCATGGCGGCTACAGCGGTGTCTCGCTCTACACGGACAATGCGTAACTGTGCATCGGCCATATCTCTCTCGCGAGTCAGCCCACTAATCACTGCGGCATCTGTACCTCACCTCCTCTCGACCCTCCTCAGCTGTGCCTGCAGCTCTCACACCTATCCCCTCAGGCTGGCTATAGTCCTCTCATGCACATCTCCCTGTACTGTCCCCTGTGCTGCCTCTGCCTGTCCTGGCCCCTGTGGCTGGGGCACCTGCTACTGTGGTACCTGCTGTGGTGGCGGCATCTGCGCCTGCTGCGGTATCTGCTGCTATGCCTCGGCCTATCCTGGCACTGCCTGCTTGGCCTAGCCTATCCTCCTCTGCTGTCTAGGCCTCTCTCCAGCTCTACCACCCCGTCGTCCTCGTCCTCCTCTCGCTCCCCTCCACCCTGGGCCAACCTGTCCCTCCTGCTCTGAGTCTGCCTCATCAATGCAAGGCACCAGCATACTGGGTCCTGAATATCTCAGGAAAGGATGTGCAGTGATCCAATCCTCATACTCCTACATCACCCCTGCGTTTGCTATCTCTCTCCTCATATCCCATGCCACATAAGGAGTTTGCTGGAACTCTATTAAGGCCTCCTCGTACGAAGCCATCGGCCCCCGTCAGACCCTCTCTGCATGTGTCCGTACAAAGTGCGCTTGTCCCTGTGGCATGCCCTGCCTCCTGCCAAACTGTCTCAACACTCGGCCCACCATCTGTCTCTCTAGGATATGCCGTGTCCAGCCTATCAACCACCTGGTCTAAAAGCAGTATGGCAGCTCGTCTCCCTTGTCGTCCCAGGGCTCGCAGTCTAGATATGGTCGCCAGACGACCACATCTACTCCATCCAAAGTATGCCTCCAATACTCTAGCTTCCCCAGCCTGTGCTGGGAAATCACTCTTGTGTAGCCATAACTGTATGGCTCTCCTCGTTGCCTTGCGAAGACACATATCGGCCTAGTCACCGCTATGTGCTCCCACAGCCAAAACTGTAGCAGTAGTACTCCAGCTGACAGACTCGTGCTGCGGTGGTACACCACCTAATGCATGTCGTGGTATAAATGGGCTAGTACACAGACTCCCCATGCATATCAGGTGCCCTCAGTCAGCATCCGCTCCATAATCCTACCCCATCCGATAGGGAACCCATGCGATCTCCTATCCGGGCATACAACACCCCCGATCAGTCCAGCCACAATCCCCGAGAAGTAGTCATAGCAATCATACATATCCTGCCATGGGATGACCTGTCCAACCAACTTGGGATCATCAAACACTCGCTGGCACTCGGCGAGTCCCGCATCCCGCTGTGCGTCGTACTCCACTAACTCACCCACCACAGGTAAGTGCAGTATCTGGTAAACGTCCTCCAATGTCACGGTCATCTCTCCAGTCGGAAAGTGAAAGGTCCCATCCTCACTGTGGAATCTCTCCACAGCAGTCGTCAGCAGTCCTCGGTTCACCCGCACCTCGGGCATGAAGCATACATAGTCTAAACCCATGGCACCAAGCGCCACTTTGTCACTCTCTGTCAGCATGTATCTCTGTAATAGGGGCATGGGAAACATCTCCCTCGACTGCAATGTGTCTCGAATATCCTCCTGCAAGCAAGCAAGGCAATGCGTCAGTCTCAAATGGCATATACCATACTCAACATATCTACTAAACTATATCAACTCAACTTAGCAACTCAAATTGATCAAAACAACACACTACATCTCTTGACTAGATTCCTGCAATCTCGGAGATAGCTCATCGATTCCCGCGTCAAACAGGATGCTAATCAAATCAATTTGGCTAAGTAATTTGCTATCCCAAGCAAATGTGCCACTACAGGTGGTAAAAGTGTCATTTATTTATAAAAGTGTCGTTTCTTGATGTATGCGCCGTCTAAATGCATATGCGCCGCTACAGTGCACATATGCGCAGTTTCAATGCATGCACCGCAAAAATCGGCATATGCGCCGCCCAATTACGAAAGCGCCGCTAGATTCCGCATATGTGCCGACTTCACAAATGCGCCGCTACATTACACACATGCGTTGCCTAAATACACATGTGTAGCCTAATTACAGAAGCGTAGCTACAATGAATACATGCGCCATTTTCATGTATGCGCTGCCGAAACCAACATATGCGCCGTGAAACGACAAAAGCGCCGCTTCGCGAGGTATATGCGCCGTCCTGCACTTTGGTGCATCCGTTTGACCTATTTTCTACATGCATTTATGACACCTAAAATTGACTCTAGGAGAAATTTTTTGAATCACATACCGAGGGTCCTGCCTCCGCTGGCCGCCTGAATTGACGGACGTGCTCGAATCGATGCTCCTCGCGTGGAATGTCTGCTACTCTGGCTGCCATGCTGCTCCAAGTTTGCTCCAAGCTCTCTCAATCCAATCCAGAGAAAACAAGTGTACAAATGACTTTCTTGTGGACCCAACTCCTATATATAGCCTCCAAACCCTAATTCTGGCTAGGTGATGACTGTGACTACTTCCCGTGCCCGTTTTTCCTCCAGTTTTCTTCCCGTTTTCTTCCCATTTCCCAGAAACACGTCCTTTTTCCTCTTGCCTATCCTAACCCCTTCGTCTTTGTGAGATTGTCCGTCTCTGATTCTTTCACCCTTTTCCCGTCCAATCTCCCGAGGGGGCATCCTATCGTCAGTAAGCCTGTACCAAGGACAAACTGGGGCATGTATCGTCATTCAAACCATTGATTTCTTTGAAGCAACGCTATAAACTACATTGCATCAAAGAGGGGCAAAATGTATACGCCTAAAAATGACACGATTCATCCTAAATAAATATTCTAAATATTTATTCTATTCTTCTACCAATTAAATAAATATTCTAAATTTATTTAATCGATTCACTGTTCCATAATTAAATAAATCTATTTATTTAATTAAAATTCTTCTAAACATCCTACCCAATTAAATAATCATAAATTATTTAATTAATCCAAATTCCTCTATCCTAAGTTCTAAATTCAAAAATCCACCTCACCAGGTTGCACATGTAATTAAATATATTTAATATTTAATTATCTTATTTTCCCTCACCCACATGGACTATTTCTTCTCAAATCAGAGGTTAGTTAACTAATCAATCAAAAGTGTTAACTAACCTGTCAATTGAGTTAATCCCTCAATCAACCGAGTTCACTGGTCAATCAGTTCAGTCGGTTCCACAATCCACTCTTCTAACTGATCAATCAAGTCTGTTAACTGTTCAGTCAATGGAGTTAACTCTCCAATCAATTTTGTCACATCCCCTCTTTCATGATGGAGCTGGGACACTTGTCACATTTCTACTGGTTGCACATTCCTCAACCATCCTCAGCCATTGATCTTCATATCTCCTCTCAACCGTTGATTCCCATTCTTCCAAGTCTATAAATGAAGCTTCATCCCTTCATTCTAATCATCCAGGCTTTTGACATCGTTACTCTGCAGAAATATCACCAGCGCGCCTTTGGCACCCTTTTGTCATCCACAAGCTTGAGATCACATACTTGCATTGGAGCTCATCTTCATTGCATATCACCATAGCCATTTACCATCAACTTCCTCGAACACAGCTTTAAAAGATTGCACTCTCTGAGGGCTCACTTCACCTGCGAAAGGACGATCGTAATAGGCAAACAACAGAAGCATCGATTTCAAAGAAGGTTTGCTTTGTGTTATTCATTGCTATTTTCATTTAATCTTCTTTGTTATCTCCTATTCTATTGATGTTTGGGTCTTATTTAATTCATTTGATTGATCACCATTTTACCCTTACACTTTGAAATAGGTCAATCCTCTCAAGAAGATAGACAAGACCTTGATGAAATCATACAAGATCCTAGAGCCATGGCCACCTTTGAGAAAATCCTTAGCGAGAACCAAGATCATTTCTTTCGTTTGCTAGCAGAGCAAGGAGCCAAATTACCTCAAGATTTTGATCTATCCAATCTCAAGGACACAAAGAAATCTTATGACATCATACCTGCGGTTCAAACCATGTCAACTGTGACCACCCCCTTACCCGAACAAAGCTCACAAGGGAGAACGATTACGCAATATGAAAATTCTCTTTATCAAAACCCAATAGAAGAAAGACCCATACCACCGCTCATGACTCCTATGGAAATCTACAAACACTAACAAGAGATTCAACAACAACAAGCAGAACTAGCCAAACAAGCTGCTATAGCTCAATCAATCATACACCAAACTCTTAAAATACCCACACCAATCGCAAGTGGAACATTGGCTATCCCATCACGAGAAGTTTTTCCACCAAATTACAATCTGGGAAACACTTATGTAGCTATGCAACAAGGGTCTCAACAAATACCACCCCCACCATCATCAACCCTTCATATCGTTCAACCAAACAATGTCATGCAAACCCAATCATAGAATGTCAATGCAACCTATGCCCCCCCACCACAACATTCATCAACAATAACCTTTTTCAACGCATTTTCCAATCAATCTCCACCATCACAAAACACATCTACCTATGTCCCTCCGCCACAACGATCATCGACACTAACCTTTTTCAACACATTTCCTAACCAGCTTCAACATTCCCAAAACCAAACTTCCCAAAGCTATGTTCCACCACCACAACCAAACCCAACAAACTTTAGCTTTCCTCCTCCAAACTCTTATCAACAACCATCACAAATCCTACATTCTTATCTAGCACCACCCCCACCTCCCCAAAATTAGAACACCCAATTCCAACCCAATCTACAGCCAACATACAACACATACGACCCCCACCAATCATACAACCCTTATAACACCAATTCCTATGGATTCCACTACAATCTTCCATATGGGCAACAACAACCACTTCTAGGACAACAAGAGATATTTCCAACCGCTCTCACAACTATGGAGCTAAAACTTGCAGAGGTTCAACAACAACTATCTGATCTTACATTTGGCCACACCAAGAAGACCTTCTCTTTGGAAGAAGTTTGTCCTTATCCATTTGATCGGTCATTGCCCATGATCCCTTTTCCTCACAATTTCACTATTCCCAAATTTGATAAATACAAAGGAAAAGGGGACCCAAAAAACCATCTTAGAGAATTCTATCTTGCTTGCTTCAAGGTCTCACATAACGACACATATCTTATGCGTCCTTTTCCTCGTAGTCTTGGAGGTCAAGCTATAGAATGGTTCTCGCACCTACCCATGGGTATCAAATCTTTTAATGAGCTTGCGGAGAAATTTGCCACCCATTTCTCTTACAACACAGAACATGAGATCTCCATGACCGACCTAAGCAACAATAAACAAAAAAATGGGGAAACTTTCATTTCCTTCCTTCAAAGATGGAGACAAATGGCTAGCAAATTCCTATTCAAGATACCTAAAAAGTAGCTTGTTAGCATATTTGTGTAGAACCTTAACCAGAAATTAGGTTTCCATTTACAAATTCTTAGTGCAACAACCTTCGACAAAATTACCTACAAGGGCATCAACATTGAAAAATCCCTCATTGCTAAGGGCGTGGTCAAAATCTTCAAAGACAACAAAGACAATGCTCCCCAACAACAATCAAATGACAAAACAAAATTTTGGAACAAAAATAAAAATGTGGTCAATGATGGTGTGGTCGATTCTAAACATGTCCAAACACTGCAAACACCCCTTCATCTTTCCAAACTAAGTGAACCTCCACCTCCACAAAACCAACAACAACAAAGACAACCATACCAAAACCAACAACAATGACAACAAGAGTGACCTCCACAAGATTACCCTCTGCCGTGTCAATTCACTCCCTTGGGAGAGCCCATAGAGTTTGTTCTACAGAAGATTTTACATAATGGACTCATCACCTTACTAGATGCTCCCCCATATGGTGAACCTATTTACAAATCCTCACAATACAGAGAAAATGAATATTGTGAATTCCATAGGAGCAAAGGACATAGAACTGTATCATGCATGAAACTCAAGCACGTGATCCAAAACCTTATCGATGGAAACAAAATCACTTTTGAGGAAGAACAACCAATTCAACACACCAACAAGGATCTCAACATGTACAAGGAACCATTCCCTAACCATGGTCGAGGTCCTCCTCTGGATAAAGGTAAAGGTGTTAACAAAGCTTCCACTTCCTATGACTCCATTGTGGGTTGTTTTGAAGAGATTCATGTATCTACCCTCACTATCAAAGGCAAATCTATAGATTGCGCAGTTACAACTTGTTGTGGTCATATCACCATTCGTGGTCCAACACCAAGTCTCCCAACCCAATCTAATTACAATCTTGTTGAACATCTAGGGAAAACCCCTACATAGATCTCTATCTTGGACCTTCTATGGTTATCACCCACACATAAAGTTGTGCTAGAAAAAACCCTACAAGAGTCTTTGGTTCCTAACAACATAGCAGTCACGGATTTCCAAGCTATAATAGGTCACATTGCCTCACCCTACAATGTGGTCTTTTCTAAAAAGGACCTCCCATCCCATGATCCCTATCACAATGATGCCCTTCACATTGAAGTTCTCATCCATAAACGCAAGATCAAACACATACTTATAGATAGTGGTGTTGGTCTCAATATCTGTTCTCTAAAGTTACTTAAACAATTGGGATAATCTGAGGATCAAGTCAACATTGATCAAAGTATTACAATCAAGGGGTATGATGATGTGGAGCACTGTTCAGAAGGTGTTATTCACTTTCCTATACAAGTAGGCCCAATCATGCTTGAAACCAGGTGCCAAGTCCTTGACATTGAGCTACCTTACAACATTATCCTAGGATGCCCATGGATCCATGCCATGAAATTTGTTCCCTCAACGTACCATCAGTCTCTCAAGTTCCCATTTAATGGTACGAAGATAACTATCCCTGGAGATCCTAATCCCTTCAAATTCTGTCGTACCTTGCAAGGTAGTTATAAGAATCCCAACCAAGTGCCCAATAATGACAAAGCCCTTGAATCCCCGCTGTATGTCAACCCTAAAAATCTAACAAAAGCCTCTGCAACTGAACCCAATCCTCATCCTATTCCTAAAATCAAAGCTCACATATGTGATATAGGCTTTGGAGAATATGATATCTCAAAATCTTGTTGTGTAGGGTGGATGCCCCTATCTCCTAAATCCTACGGCCAACCACCCATAGCCAAAGCAACTAAGAAAGAAGCTATTCCTCCCCCAACATCCATAACCCAATTCCAAGAGGGAAAATTATTGGCAGAGGAGACTATTGAAGACATCTCTTCTTGGCTCTACAAGGAGAAAGAACCAGTCATAATACCAGTCAAACAATATGGCAATGGCTTAAGGATAGTAAAAACCATGGGCTATAAAGGCAAATGTGGCCTTGGGAAACAGAATCAAGGAATAATGGAACCCATTATTGTGACAAAGAAACTAGACAAAAAGGGGTTAGGATTTGGGAGAAAGGTACCATGCGCCTTGGACATCGAAGGTATTCTCGACAAGGTGGCAAAAAATTTTCCTGCCAATTTGACATCTAATGAGGATATCATCAATGACTATTCCCTCCATATGACTGACCTATTTACAAAATCCTTCGTATTCATGCTAACATCTGTATCCTTAACATACACCACCCACACCCAGAAGGTAACACTTTTCTACCCTGAACTTATCGATTAGGACCAACAAGGGTCCCCCATTCTAGATGTATTTCAGAATGACAAAGGTATTTCTGAGTTAATGGGACTCTAGGACAACATCCCTCTTGGTGATCACAAAGCTGGTTTTGTAATGGAACTAGACCCAACTACTTATTTTGGTGAGAATGCCAAATCCTCCAGTCACAAAAGTAAAAATAAAGAAAGATCTCTAGGTGAAAACCACACTATGGCACCTCCCGATCACAAAATAGTAAAAACCAAGGACATATCCAAAGGTGAAAACCCAATTGTGGCACCTGAGGATGGAGGATTTGACCTTCCCCTACCATCTAAGTATCAAGAGAAATCATCTCTCCTAGTGGAAGATTCTACAGAGATAAATCTTGGCACAGAGAAAAATATGAAGACCACATTCGTTGCAGCATCATTATCAGAACAAGAGCACAAGAATCTCACCAACTTCTTCTTACAAAGAACCATCAACTTTGCGTGGACCTATGCTGATATGCCAGGGCTAGACCCTAAGCTAGTAGTTCACTATCTCACAGTTGAACCAGTCAAGCAAAAGCTAAGGAAGATGCATCCATAGATAGCTCTCTTGGTAAAAGTAGAAATACAAAAGTTGCTAGATGCGAAATTCATCAGGCCTATTGATTATCTAGAATGGGTCTCAAACATTGTATCTATGGCTAAATCTAATGGGGGCATCCACATGTGTAATGATTTCAAAGATCTTAACAAAGCATGTCCCAAAGATGACTTTCCATTACCGAACATTGATCTCATAGTAGACTTGACTGTGAGTCATTAAATGCTTTCTCTCATGGATGGATTCTCTGGCTACAATCAGATAATGATAGCAGAAGAAGATCAACATAAAACAACATTCACTTATCCTTGGGGTACCTATTGTTGGTGTGTCATGCCATTTGGTCTTAAAAATGGAGGGGCAACTTATCAAAGAGCAATGATAGTGATATTCCACGATCTCTTTCATCACATCATGGAGGACTATGTGGGTGACATACTAGAAAAATCTTCTAGAGCAAATCACATATAGGTTCTAGGGCAAATCTTTGACAAACTTGAGAAATATCAAGTAAGACTCAATCTAAAGAAATGTGTCATCAGGGTAACATCAGGAAAACTATTGGGATACATTGTATCTCATAGAGGCATCAAAGTAGATCTAGCAAAAGTCAAGGCTATAGTGGAGATGCCTCCACCAAAGAATCTAAAAGCATTATGGAGCCTGCAAGGAAGGTTAAAATCTATTAGGCGTTTCATCTCACAGCTAGTAAATAAATGTCAACCATTTCAACACTTTCTCTAAAAGGGTGTCTTATTTCGATGGGATGATAAGTGTCAAGTAGCATTTGATCAGCTCAAAGAATATCTAGCTACATCTCCTGTCTTGGTACCACTAGTCACCAGTAGGCCTTTGATCTTGTACATCTCAACTACAACTGTAGACCTAGGGGCTCTTCTACCACAGCCTAATGAGTTAGGAAAAGATCATGCAATCTATTACATAGTCAAACCTTGGTGGGTTATGAACTCAATTACTCTCCTATGGAAAGAGCTTGTTTAGCAGTAGTGTTCGCTTCCCCAAAGTTGTGGCATTACATGCTAAACCAACATACAAATCTCATAGACAAAATTGATCTGTTGAAGTATCTACTAGCAAAAGCAACTCTTATAGGTAGACTAGCTAAATGGGTCATGATCCTTAGTGAATTTGACATAGAGTATGTGGATCGTAAAGCAATCAAGGGACAAGCCCTAGAAGATCAACTAGCAGAGGCACCCATGACAGATATACATCCTATGGTATCTAACTTTTCTGATGAGAATCTCTTCACTCTTTCTACCTCAGTAATGTGGAAGTTATATTTTGATGGTTCCTACACACAACATGGATCAGGGGCTGGCATCTTATTCATCACACCTCAAAATGACTATATTCCAAAGTCATATCGGCTTGCATTTCCTTGCACCAACAACATAGTTGAGTATGAAGCACTCCTCATAGGTCTCAATATAGCAGTTCAATGGGACATCAAAGAACTACAAGTATATGGAGACTCGCAACTAGTGATTCGACAAGTCATAGATGAGTACCAAACAAAAGATGAAAAGTTGGTCCCCTACAAGCAACTAGTGGATGCCTACAAACCACACTTTTCTAGCATCACATTTGAGCAAATTTCAAGAGAGCATAACAAAGCTGCAGATTCTATGGCTTCTGTGGGGTCACTTATAGACATGCTTGCAAACACATAGAAATGTGAATTCTTGATCGAGTAATTATTGATACTAGCCGTCGATGTTCCAATTACTAAAATCATCTGGGAACTTGTTGGTCCCAATTCCCCATGGTACAAAGATATCTATGAATACCTTAAACACGGTACCTTTCCCTTTGAACTATCATCAACCCAACGCAAAACCTTTATCCGTTGATCCTCCCATTACACCATTCTGGATGATACACTTTATCACCAGAGTCTCGATGGTATCCTCTTATGATGTCTTAACGTGGAAGAAGCCGAAGCTACCTTACGAGACATACACGAAGGTGTTTGTGGTGCACATTCTACCAGTCCTAATCTTGCTAAGAAGATAATCTGCATAGGGTATTACTGGCCTACAATAGAACAAGATGCTTTGCAATTTGCTAAGAAGTGTCTACAATGCCAACATCATGGAGATTTGATTCACGCACCAACTCATGAACTACAACCTGTGACTACTCCATGGCCTTTTTCATAATGGGGTCACGACCTTGTAGGACAAATCCACCCATCCTCATCCAATGGCCACAAATTCATCATTACCGCTAATGAGTACTTCATGAAATGGGTCAAAGCCATTCCCATGACTTATATCACCAGCAAGTAAATAGCCAAGTTTATCCTTAACTACCTCATTTGTCGGTATGGTATTCCCCAAGCCATTGTCACTAATAATGGGAGACCATTCAAGAACCAAGATGTCTGTGCCTTATGCACACAATACAATATCCAACATTGCTTTTCAACTCCCTACTATCCACAAAGTAATGGCCAAGCTGAGACTTCCAACAAAACCATTCTCAAAATCCTCAAGAAAATGGTCAATGAAGCTGGTCGTGATTGGCACTTACAACTCAATCCCACCCTATGGGCCTATCACACTAGTATCAGAACACCAACTGGTGCAACACCCTATGCCTTGGTCTATGCCTCTGAAGCCATTCTACCTATAGAGGTCAAGATCCCATCCCTCAAAGTATCCATGTAGAACTTGATTGATGGAGAGGAGTATCACACTTCCAGATTAGCTAAGCTAGAACTACTAGATGAGAGGTGCCTTGCCATGCTTAATCATCTCCATGTCTATCAAAACTGCCTCTGGCGTAATTACAACAAAAATATCAAAGAAAGACGGTTTCAAGTTGGTGATCTTGTCTTAAAATAAAATCAGCAAAATCAAGCAGATTGAGAAAAGAAGGGCAAATTTGAGCCTAATTGGTTAGGCCCCTTTATTGTCACAGCAGCATATAGATCAAGAGCTTATACTTTAGCTACACCTAATGGCATTCCTCTAGATGAGCTACTCAACAGTGTTCATCTCAAGAAGTTTTATGCCTGATCCTCAGAGTATCAAAGAAAAAAAAACAAAATAATCCATCCTATGGTGAAAACTTGGAAAACAGGCACCTTGGATAAGTACCATAGTGAAAACATGGCAAACAGGCGCTATGTGTAGAGTCAACATCCATCATCTATCGAGTATTGTTCATTCCATATCCACTTCACAACAAACTTCATCCATCCATCCATAATAAAACCATTGACCTGTTTGCATTTCCATCTCCCTATTTAGAATAGCTTGGAAATTTGTCAATGTCCATCGTCGTCATCCCACGTCTTGATCTATGTCAACAGTTATCACTGTCTTGTCCTAGGTCAAACTTTCTATATCTTCTACATCAGTCATCCATGCAAACACCTCTACCTGAATGGGGGCAACTCTTTCCTTAACCTAGGTCTAGGAATGGATCCTTATTTGTGGTTCATAGCAAAACAAACACTTCAAACACACCAAACACAAGAACTTCAACCGGCTCCACACAACGACAACACTTTTCCTACATCATCACACAACTAGAACTACATATCATCTCATCTCATCTCATCTCAATCTTAAAGTACCTTGATCCCATGATATGGGTATGTAGGCAATTTGGAATACGAAGGACGTTTCCAGTACTCAGGTACATAAGATCTCATCATTTCACCTACCTAAGCTCAAACACCTTGACCCACTCATCACTCTACCCAGAACTACATATTATCATTTTCATCTTTCCTTGTATTGTGTCTTGATCCCGTGGATACAGGGTATGTAGGTAGTCTAGAATACGAAGGAAGTATCCAGTACTTGGGCACATACAATTCATCATTCTTCACCCACCTCAATCCATTGACATGTCATCTTTCTAGTCTTCCATTTATCAAAATCCATTCACCTCGACTTGACTAAACTCAAGCAACAAAACAACAAACAAACACATCCTTGCAAAGCAAAAATCCTTAACGAACTTGAAGCAAAGCAACTTACTTACAAAGTCATGTATTGTCCTACGTATCAATTGCCAACATCAACAAAATCAATCAAAAACTGCCCAACAAATCAACAAACCTATCTTATACAGAGTGTTCCATGATTGAGACCAACACACGTGTCTTATACAACATGTGGTATTTCCTAAAACTAGGCATTATCTTTTCAACGGATAACACCCTTTAACGGACACATCGCTCCTACGATAAGGCTATTATCTTTCCTTTCCAATCTATCTTAAGCAACCTCTTTGGCAAGAGAATATGTTGGCTGCATGTTTACTTTGTAAGTCAGTCAATTTGCTTTTTGGTTTATCTTTTGTTCCTTTTCCAATGCCTATTCAAGACTACTTTGATTTATCTATATCTTGGTATGTTGCGATGTAGTACGGATTGGGGGCATAGTCATTGCTTTTGTGTGCCATGTTTGAGGAATCATCTTTAGCATCTTTCTTAGCATCATATTTTATCTTGTGTGTGTTACAACCTAGCATCTTACATATTAATATTTTTCTTGCATTTATGTATTGAAGTTTATTTTATGTTCAAGACTATGGCTCATTCACATATCCAACAAGGTTATATTATGTCTAAGGGATCTAAGTTCAAACCGCTTGCTTGCAGAGTCAACATCCACACACTCAGATATCATAGCAACTTGGTCCTTTATACCTTGGCGGAAAACTATCCATGTGCTATATCAAAAACAAGGATTGCTCTTTATAAACATTTGCGAAACTGTTGTAACAAGCTCATCCATTTACCCATCCATTTATCCATGGCATTATATAGTTTTCAAGAACATATCAATCAACAGTCTTTCTATCATTTCTCTTCTACCTCCCCTTTTTCTTCTCACCCCATACTATTTTCTACATCGTAACGCAATCTTCTAGTCGACCGTCAACCTAGTCCTTCTGTCACTTCCTTGTCTTTCCTCTCGAGTGGGCATCCTACGCCAACTACATAGGGGTAGCTAGCTACACTGGTGCATCAATATTATGTCTTCAACAATTATTTTCTTTGACGCAACGCTGTAAACTACATTGTATCAAAGAGGGGCAAAATGTAGACACCCAAAAATGACCAAGTCATTGCATCACTTGCATTTTTGTCTAATCACTGGCATTTCAAACGTTAATTAAATAATCTAATTATTTAATTAATTTCATTAAATTCCTCTATATTCTTCCAGAATTAAATAATTTTTATTATTTAATTAAATCATTATCCTTTTCAAATTTCAAATCCACATTAATTAAATAAATCCCATTATTTAATTAATTCATCACAAATCCTCTTATCTACAATTAGACAATTTACATTATTTAATTAAATCAATTATTCTTCTAAATTGAAATAAATCATGCAAATTAATTTAAATTATCTCAATCCTCTAAAAATAAATAAAATCAAGTATTTTATTTATAATCTTCTATGTCCTCTAATCTTGCACAAACAATTAAATAAATTTATTTATTTAATTTACTTTTTCCTCTAAAAGTAAATCTTCTAAAAATAAAATATAATAACATATTTTATTTATCCTTCATCATGCAAAATAAATTAAATCAATTTATTTGTTTAATTTATTTAAAACTTCATATTCCTCTATCATGCACAAACAATTAAATAAATTTATTTATTTAACAATTCCTCTAAAAATATCATGTTAACTCATGTGCACAATCAATCTTATTTTTAGAACTCTAAAAAAGACAAATCTAAAGTAAAGTTAATTAGCTTTAATTTATCTTATTTTCATCAACTCATGAATTAGAAGAAAAATCATTCTAATTTATGAAATCAAAATCCATCTTTATCAAAAAAGCAATTTTCTTAATAAAAATACCTTTTTGGAGTGACACATGTCGTGTGTACATTCAGCATGAGTTATTTGATTTATCTCAACCATTCATTCTATGAATTTATTTCATTCATGGATCGATCTTTATTGAAACCTATATAAACCCCCTTCATCTCCTTCACAAAGCCTCTTCAATCACTTATTCTCAGACATCCTTTACAGTGCTTTGAGCATACATCGCATCATTGAGCACCTTACTATCTTTTGACATCAATCTTTTGAGCACGACTACACTTACATCCGCTTGTTGTAAAAATGGTTTGGCAACGTTATTGAGCGATCCACATTCATACAAAGAGAACTATACAATCTAGGTGAAGGATTTCTTGTTTTAAATTGATTTATTCATTGATATTAGCTTTTTACTTAGATCGATCTCTTTATGTTATGGGTTATTGAGTTGTTATTATCATTGCTTTGATTGTATCATTCAACCTCTCGATTTTCCTCATACACACACTGCTCAAAAACCCTCTATCATGTTTCTCATACAAAAGCAAATGCATTAATAAGGAATAGTGTTTGAAGTTGATCCTATCACTGTTATTTTTAATTTTTTCAAGCCCTTGATTTAGGGCATTAGGCACAAAACTAGCATAGTCAAAAAGGCTTCGCCCACTTAGTATGTACATCTGCAACTAAAACCATTGGTGCAATTGACATTAGAGGTGGGACCTCTACTCCCAAGACTTGACCAGCTGCATAATAGGTGTATCAAAAATACTCTTCAAACAAATCCTCATGAAATGGAGGATTCTCATTGCTAGAAAATTTCCTTAATTGTCCTTCTTCATCCTTAGGCCTATGCAAGGCCAACTTCCATCTTTTATAGCTAGTATCCATATGACGATACTCTAGCAATAGATCTCTGATTGTGAATGATAAATCAAAACCACACTCTAATTGAAATACATTGGAAATGAGATCTTTTGAAATAACCAGTAAATTATCACCACTGTGTGTTCGAACAGTTCTCATTTTCAGATCATATTTACTGGCAAGGGCTTTTAGTAATTCCACATTGACAAACACATCTGGCACAACTAACCTCCCTAGGTTCATCCTCCATGGGTTACAGACTGGTGAAAACCTCTATTGTTTTCTGTAGTGGTATAAGAAAAGTTTGTACCCTCGTAGAGGAGTCCACACATTTCCCAAGTCCTTGTGATTGTCCAACAATCAATCAATTGAGGGGTTCATCTGTACACTTCTTTTTGGTCTTGGTCCTAACCCAGGACACTAATCTATCAAGTCTTCATTTAATGGTCTCTTTTCAGTTTTTTGTTTCTTAGTTTTAAGTTTTTCTACACAATCTCCCATTGCTTGAATTCAAACCTTTAAGAGACAGAATTTCTCAGCTGGGATCGCTGTACTTACTTGAATTTCTCTTTCCCACTAGTTTTTTCTTCTACTTTACTATGTGAGAGCTTCAGTCCCTTTCTCCTTCAGCCCTTTTGCAATTTGTTCAAAATTATGCCATAACTCACTTTTATTCCTGTTCATAAATGCACCTTTCATTTCTGTAATGTCATAGGAGGAGGTCATTTATTTTGAATATCTGAACAATGCCTCAAGATGTTCCAATAATTATTATCACTGCATCGTTGAGACTGTTATTTATGTTTCACTGATGTCAACTTCCTTCACCGATGAACTCTTTGTATCGGTGTATCAGCGGGATGCCAGGTAACATTACCCTGATGTACATTAGCTTAGGTGATATTGCACCTTTGGGTAACTTATGGTCATATTAGGTTATCAGGGGAAAAGAAACATTTGTTTCGCTGATGTCTATGAGTCATAGTGATGTGTTAACTTTTGTTGATTTTATCGTTCTATCGATGAGGGACTCTCAACAGTTAGGCCGATAGGATATTGTTAGCCCGATATGGCTACGAGTTGTGTTCATAAGGCTATTGGTGCGAGTATGATGGGAATTCCAATGATGAAGTATTGTTAGGCCAATACACTTAGGAAAAGATATTATGAAGATTTGTTCACAAATGTGATTATTCTGATAGGATTTTGTCACAAATGTTTTAGCAATAGGGGCCAATATGGATCTTGTCATAGAAATTCTCATAATTTGTTTTAATCATAAAATTATAATGTGGCCAATTTCCATGGTATACAAAGGATAAGTGTGAAAGTGGTTGGTGAATTTTTTTTTTTTAGTTCTAACAGTGGCTTTGATTTGGGATGAATGAGCGTGAGATCATTGCAAGAATCTAGAAAGATCTCTGGGAAGCAGACCATATGGTATGGAACTTGGAATGTATTTGAGGTGAGAGTTGGTATGGATGAGTAATGGAAGTGGAATGAAATCCTATACTACTGTGCATGGACAAATATTGTAGTAAGGCAACTGTGAGAATTATCCATGCACTAGCAATTCTTGACCTTTTCCTAGACTACTATGCATGGGAGATTTTTAAGAAAATAAGTGTTTCAGGAATTGTCCATGCACTGGTAATTCCTGATCTTCTCCTGACATATTTTGTAGATAATATGAATCTTCTCCTCCTTTGCTAGTAATAACAAAAGGCCCAATCCAAAGAGCTTCAAACTTTCCATGTTTCCCCTTATCTTGGCACCTTGCATTCCATAGTAGGACCATATCATTTTCATTGAATTTTCTGTCCTTTGCCCTTTTGTCAAATAAATACTTCATTTGTGATTGCATCTTGGTATTTTGTTCTTGGGCTAATCTTCTAATCTCATCTAATTCCGCCAACTGTTCCATTCTTTCTTCCATTGGTTCAAGGACATCCAGATCTTCGTGAAGTATAAATTTGTATATGGGTAGCAAATTTTGCATGGCCATTCTAGCTTGTGCTCCATAAACTAGTTCAAAAGGTGATTTACCAGTTGATTTCTTTACAGTGATTCTATTTGCCCATACTGCCATCCTTAATTTAGAATCCCATGCCTTCTTATTTCTATCTAAGGTCCTTTTAATAATTTTTAGGATACTATTATTACTTGACTCAGCCTGTCCATTTGCCTGCGGATGATATGGTGAGGCATATAAAATCACAATACCATATGATTCACAAAATTTTCTGAATTCATCTGATCTAAAACACATTCCAATGTCTGTGATTATCCTAGCAGGTGTCCCAAATCTTGTAATAATGTTATCCATTAGGAAATTAATTATAACTTTGCTAGTGGCTTGTTTAGTTGGGATGGCTTCTACCCATTTCATGAAGTAATCAGTTGCTACAAATATCCAATTATGACCTCCACTAGATTTTTCTGATATCTCTCCAATAAAATCGATTCCCCATTGGTAAAAAAGGAGCCTCAACTTGCATTGGCTTGAGTGGCAGCGATCGTTGATATTTCATCTTTCCTGAGAACTTCTAACATGCTTCACACTTTCTTACATATGTGAAAGCATCATTGAAAACTCTCAGCCAATAATAACCAGTTCTTAAAATTTTATGGGCAGTGGTTTTGCTCGAAAAGTGTCCTCCACAAACTCCTTCATGCATTTCCTTCATTACTCTTTTTGCCTAGGATTCATCCAAACATAGTAGTAGTACCCCATCTCTATTTTTCTAATATAAATCACCATCTAGGAAAACATATTTAGATGCATGTAGCTTCAAAGTTATTTTTTGATTATCATTCAAATGTTTAGGGCATTTTTTATTTTTCAAGAAATATATTATGTCAGTGTACCAAGCTATTTTTTCAATGCTTGCAATCATGATCTCTTCTTTTCCTAGATTGCAAATTTGAGAAGCCTCTAGATTTGATTCATCCATTAGTTTAGCTAAACCATGTCCTCTTACTAGTTTGGTGATTTGGATCTCTACATTAAACTCCTAGATTCTATTGATCCATCTACACCTCCTCCCAGTGACTTCTTCTTGTACAAACACATCTTTAACCGCAACATTTGGAACATATGCAATCACTTTTGCTCCTACCAGGTAGGGTCTGAAATTTTTCACTGCTTTCACATAAGAATATGCCTATTTTTTTGTAATATAATAGTTCAACTCTACCCCTTGGAGGGATTTACTAAAAAATGATACAGGTTGTTCATATCCATCATCGTTCTTTACAGTATTATTGCGACAATAGTATGATATGAGGCAAATGAGAAGACTTGAAATGGCTTATTGAAATCAGGGGATTTCAATACTAGGGCCTCCTTAATTGCTCTCTTTATGGCTATAAATGCATCCAGTACATTTGCAGACCAATCTATTTTAGCCCCCTTCTTCAACATTTTTGAAATGGGTTTAACAATTTCAGCAAAGTTTGGGATAAATCTTCTTACAAAATTTATTTTCCCAAAGAAGGATTGGATGGCTTCAACTATTTTAGCAATAGGGATCTTGTCTATGGCTTCCACTCTTTCTGAATCAATTTTAACCCCATCTTTGGACACTATATGCTGTAATAATTTGCCTTTTGTCACTACAAAACAAGATTTCTTTGGATTCAAAGACATACCATATTCTAAATCTTTGACAAATATTTTTTCAAGATGATCAACATGATCTTTTGCTTTCTTGGAGTATGCATTGAGGTCATCATGATAAACCACCATTATAACATTAATCAGTTCAACAAAAGCAACATTCATTGCTCTTTGGAAAGTTGCACCAGCATTTGTAAGTCCAAATGGCATTCTAACATATACATATGTGCCCCAAGGAGTGGTAAATATGGCTTTATATTGTTCTAATTCTTTCACTTTCACCTGATTATAACCCAAAAATCCATCCATCATAGATAACAACTCACATCCTATGACTCTTTGTAGGACTGCCTCCATATTTGGGAGTGGATAGTTGTCCTTAAGGGATGAGATATTTAGATTTCTAAAATCTACACATAACCTTATGTCACCATTCTTTTTTCTGACTGGCACCAAGTTTGAGACCCACATAGAATGTCTAATAGGCTTAATAATACCTCCCTCCCTGAGCTTCACAAGTTCTTCATACATTTTGGGCTACAAGGTTGGGTTTATGGGTCTTTATTTTTTATCTGAAAGGTTTTGCATCAGGTTTGAGTGGGATTTCATGCCAGAACAGATCCTCCCTATATGCCTTAAGGTCATCATAAGACCAAGCAAAGACATGCTTATATTTTCTCAATAGGACAATCAACATTTTCCTTGTTGAAGGGCTTATCTTTTTCCCAATATATACCCTTTTCGGTGCCATTTCAGTACCCAAGTTGATTTATTCAAGGTCTTCCTTCTTTACTGGTGTCTGCTTCATAAGGGCTCGATCATGTCCATCAAACACCCTTTCTAGTGCCACAAGCCCCTCGGGAATCTTATTAGTTTTAAGTTGGACGATTTCTTTACCAAACAAAGTTTGCTTTCCATCTACTTCCTCCACAAATGCATTAAAATCAATCTCTTGGGCCTCATATTGGTCGATGCACTGTAAGAACTTAAGCAGATCAATGTCATCATTGAAAAATTGCCAATTATAGACATTGTCTAGGATTGCAGGCCTAGTTTTAAACTCAACTTCAGTAATGCCTGCCAATGTGACATCATCCCTTTTCAAGGCTATATTTGCTAGGAAGTGTGCCATTATATTTTTTGATCTGTCTACCTAATTAATGGAGAAAGCATCAAACAATTCAATATCATCCCAGACAACATTTCTATATTGTTTCAATCTTTCATTCTTGGATGAATACTTCTCTCCGACCTGAGATATAATCAGTTCCGAATCTCCATACACAGCAAGGCATTTTATTTTGTACTTTATGGCAATGTTCAAGCCAATGAGCAAAGCTTCATATTCTACTATGTTATTGGTACACTCAAATGTTAACAGGAATGAGTACTTGAAAGTTTTACCAGTTGGTGAGATAAACAATACTCCTACCCCATTACCAGCCTTACTACATGCACCATCAAAATACATTTTCCATTCACCAAATTCATCAGTTTGGGCTTCTTGGTGTATTGGGTCAGTGTTCTGTAATTCTGGTTGACCCTTTTCAATTCTGAATGCACCAAGGTTTGTATCACAAAAGAAATTTACTTGATTCTAGTCAATGTGTTCTATGATGTTCTCATACCTTGGTTCTCTGCACAACTTAATTTCCTTTTCTCCCACTGGTATAGTGGCATAGAATAGATCCAACTGGACATTTCCTCCTGCTATTGTAGTCCATTGTCTGGATAGCAACATTCCATAGTAGGGTGGGATATCCACTACAGTGATGTCAATCTTATAAACTGCTTCAGGATAGGTAGCTAACTTTATCTCTACATCCCTCATAATACCTACAACTGGGATGGATCTGTTGTCCATAGCATAACATTTACCATATGTGGTGTCAACCCACATTCCTAACTCCTTCATGACTGCTATCGACATGATGTTCATAGCTGCCCCTGAATCAATCATATAGTTCCTCACCAGCCTATTTTTTATCAACAAGGTAGTGTAGAAAGGATCTACCTGAGATGGATTCTTTGTTAATGTATCACCCAAAAATACTTTTGGAATTTTAGCAGCCTCAGTTTGAACATTATTTATTTTGATTTCAGGTTTTTCTTGTGATGTAGGAGCATCCAGTGGTGTAAGGACAATCTTACATCACCCAAAAAAATATTTGTTTCAAAATTATTGATGTTCTTTCCATTTCTTTTCAAAATTTGTGGTTTTGGTTCCATAATCGCTTGAATAATGATGTAGAACTTTTAGTTTTTCCAAACTGCTAGAAATAGTAACCTGCTATTTTTAGAAAGTTTGCATTTGGGCATGGAATGAAGTGAAAATTTACAGTAAGTTTCATAACTAAAAAATAAGACCTTTGGCGAAGGAATCATGTAAAGATCATTTGCGAGCTGAAAGATATTAAAGTTTTCATTTCTTGAAAAATGCCTGAAAATTATTCAAACTTAGGTTTGATGCATTAAACGGCCTTGTATAGGCCCAAAAATTACCAGAGCTGGTAGAGCGGGTGCTTATCACGTAGAGCACTCCGCGAGCTTTCTGATGCATAAAACAGTTTGTCAATCGGACACTCGGATCAAAAGTTATGGCTCCTGGAAGTTGACCTATTTTTGGAGGGAGATGCAAATTTCAAAATTAGGTTGTTGGCCTCCAAAAAGGCTATTAATAACCATTTTTGGGAACTCTAGATAGTAGTAGAGTTAAGGGGGCAAGTGTGGAGTCAAGAATAGGCCGGAAAATAGAAACCCTAGCTAATTTGGGATTACAGAAGGCTGATGATTTCAGAGTCTTGTGAGAGGAAGTTGTAATGTGTTGCAGCCTGTGGAGGGTTTATTCCTCTGATTGTATTTGAACTTCTGTAATGTAATAAGTTGTCCAAATCAATAAAGAAAGTTCTATTTTCTATGTACAATTTTTTCATTATTGTGTGTTTTATGATTTACCCCCTTCATCAAGTGGTATCAGAGCAAGGGTTCCTGAGTGTGTAGACAGATCGCCGACCGTGAGGCAGTTTGCACCAGGACCTGAGGTTGTGGGTTTGCTGTGGAGATCAAGATGCCTCCACGAAGAAATCATATTGGGAGGAATGCTTTGATGAAAGAGGGTTTTAGAGCCCTGCAAAGGCAAATCGATGCATTGCAAGAGGAGTTGCGAAGAGGGTTTGATTTGAGAACAAGAGAAGAAAGTGAGGATGAAGTTGAAGAAGAATTATCTGAGGAAGAACAAGAAGCTATAGGAGAACCTACAGAAGTTAGTTTGTTGAGGGCCATTTCAAAGATTGGAAAGAGGCCCAGGATCAAAATTTCTACATATTCTGGAGATTTGAATCTGGAACAGCTTATTGATTGGATCAGTGACATGAAGGAGTATTTCGAGTATGATGTGGAGGATCCAGATCGAGTCAAGTTTGCAAAACCAATGTTGAAGGGCCACGCCAGTATTTGGTGGAAGGAGGTCCAGTTAGAGAGGAATAGAAGAGGAAAAGGAAAGATCACTAGATGGGATAAGATGGTGGAGAAACTAAAGAAGCAGTTCATTCCTGTGGACTATGAGATGGAGTTGTTGAAGAAGCTACAAGGACTGAAGCAAGGCAACAAGTTTGTTAAGGAGTATACAGAAGAATTTTATAAGATTACTATCAGAACCGGTCATGTAGAGCCTAACAAGGAGAAGGTATCCCATTACACTAATGGGTGGAGGCCAAGTATTCAAGAGGAGCTAAGCCTGGTTAGAATGACCACCATAGAAGATGCATACCAGTTTTCCCTGAAGGTGGAAGAGAAGCTGAATAAAAGATTTGATAGCAAGCAAAGGGGAAGAGGTCAAGGCAGAAGGATTGGTGGAAGACCCTATGGGGGGTGAAATAAAGATTCAAAGAAAAGTGAAGAAGCTGGTACCAGTTGAAATCAGAGAGGAGATAATACCTACCACCCTCATGACTAGAACAATAGTGAGTAAAGAGGAAGAGGAAGAGGCAGACCTGGGCAAAGATCTAGAAGAGGAGGTTTCAGAGGAACCTGTTTCTAATGTCGAGAAGATGGGCATCGAGCATACAAGTGTCCGCAACATCAAGGAAGGAAAAATAGAAGACCTAAAGGTAATGCACGAGTTGTACATGTTGATGAAGATGTGCAATCTGAGTGCTCTGAAGATGTTGAAAGGGGAGAAACCCTAGTTGTCAGAAGAACTTTGTTGAATGAGGAGAAAGAACCCAATCAGAGGAAGAGTTTATTCTGCATAAGGTGCAAATGTGAAGGTAAGTGTTGTGATATTATTATTGACAGTGGAAGCACTGATAATCTTGTTTTAGAGGAGATGGTTGACAAGTTGAAGTTGACAAGAAGAAAGCATCCGCATCCATATCATATTGCATGGTTGCAGAAGGACCATAGAGCTTTGGTCAATGAGCAGTGTTTAGTGAAGTTCAATATTGGTGACTACCATGATGAGGTGCTGTGTGACATCATACCAATGGATGCATGTCATATGCTGTTTGGGAGGCCATGGCAGTAGGATAGGAGTGTTGTTCATGATGGTCGTGCAAATACATATTCCCTAACAAAGGATGGATTTCATCATAAGTTGAAGCCCTTGAAGGAGGCGGAAGAAAAGGTATGTAGCACTACTAGAATTTGCTTGGTAGATGGTAGAAAATTTTTAGAGGGTATGAAGCATGAGCATCATTGCTTTGTATTGATTCCTAAGATTAGTCAAGAGAAATGTGAAGATGTACCAGCAAAAGTCTCAAAAATGTTGGAATAATTTCAAGATATTGTCTCTGATAATGTACCAGAAGGTTTACCACCAGTGAGGAAGATAAGTCATCAAATGGATTTGATACTAGGAGCCAGTATGCTGAATAAGGTAGCCCATAGAATGACTCTAGCAGAGAGTGAAGAGTTGAATAGACAAGTTCAGGAGTTGTTGAGGAAGGGATTGATAAGAGAGAGCCTAAGTCCATGTGCGGTACCTACAGTACTAGCACCAAAGAAAGATGGAGAGTGGAGAATGTGTACAGACTCTCGATCCATCAATAAGATCATGATCAAGTATAAATTTCCATTACCTAGAATAGATGACATAATGGATTGTTTGAGTGGAGCCAAGTACTTCATGAAGATTGATCTGAAGAGTGGGTATCACCATATCCAAATCAGAGAAGGAGATGAATGGAAGACAACCTTCAAGACAAAGGAGGGTTTGTATGAGTGGTTAGTCATGCCATTTGGGCTAACTAATGCACCGAGCACATTCATGTAGCTCATGAATGAGGTATTGAAAGAATTTTTGGGAAGTATTGTTATTGTTTATTTAGATGATATTTTGATTTTTAGTAAGACTTGGGATGAGAATCTGATGCATATCAAAAGAGTTTTAGAGAAGCTGAGGGAGGAGAAGTTGATGATTAATCTGAAGAAATGTAGTTTTGCAAAGGAGTTGGTGTACCTGGGATTTCTTGTCTCAGAGGAAGGTCTTAAGATGGACCCAGAGAAGGTGAGAGCAATCTTTGAATGGCCTACACCAAAGAGTGCCATAGAGGTACAATCTTTTCATGGTTTGGCAAGTTTTTACAGAAAGTTTATCAAGAATTTTAGTAGCATTTGTGCACCCCTAACTGAGAGAATGAGAGAGGATAGAAAAGAGTTTAAATGGACTAAAGGAGGAGACAAAAGCTTTGATACATTAAAGCAGAAAGTCATAGAGCAACCTGTTTTGGCACTTCCAGATTTCAATAAGGTATTTCAGGTAGATTGTGATGCTAGTGGCAATGCTATAGGAGCTGTTTTGAGCCAAGAAGGTAAGCCCATTGCCTATTTTAGTGAGAAGCTTAATGATGCTAAGAAAAAGTATTTTGTTTATGATCAGTAGTTTTATGCAATAGTTCAGGCTTTGAAGAAATGGAGACATTACTTGTTACCAAAGGAGTTTGTTTTATATACTGATCATCAGGCTTTGCAATATCTTAATAGTCAAGGAAAGTTGAATCAAAGGCACTTAAAATGGGTTGAGTTTTTGCAGAGTTATACCTTTGTTTTGAAGCATAGGAGTGGGAAGTCCAACAGAGTTGAAAATGCCTTGAGCAGAAGGCAAAATTTGTTGATAGAAATGAAGATAGAGGTTGTTGGGTTTGATGACCTCAAAAGTTTGTATCCTAAAGATCCAGATTTTGTAGAGGCTTGGAAAGCTTGTCTGGAACCTGTTACTTTGGACAAGACAAAATGGTTGGATTTCATAATCCAAGATGGCATGTTGTTTAAAGGAAGCCAGTTGTGCATTCCAAGGAGTTCCATGAGAGAGAACCTGATTAAGGAGAAGCATAGTGGAGGATTGGCTGGACACTTTGGTCGAGATAAGACCATTGCTATTATTGGGGAAAATTATTATTGGCCATAGTTGCAACAGGATGTGAGGAAATTTGTGGAAAGTTGGAGAGTGTGTCAGATGGTAAAAAGAACAAGTCAGAATACAGGGTTGTATCAACCATTACCTGTACCAGAGATGCCATGGGATGATATTAGTATGGATTTTGTTCTTGGTTTACTAAGGACACGGAGAGGACATGATTCCATTTTTGTGGTGGTGGATAGATTCTCAAAGATGGCACATTTCATTCCCTGCAAGAAGACTAATCATGTTGTTCATATTGCTGAATTATTTTTCAGGGAGGTGGTGAGATTACACAGTCTACCAAAGAGCATAGTTTCAGATCGAGATACCAAGTTTGTTGGTTATTTCTAGAGGACGTTATGGAAGAAGTTGAAGATAAATTTGAAGTTCAGTTATGCACACCATCCACAAACTAATGGACAGACAGAAGTGGTGAATAGGAGTTTAGGTAACCTACTACGATGCTTAGATAAGCCCAAGGGATGGGATTTGATTTTACCACAGGCAAAATTTGCTTACAACAATTATGTCAATAGGAGTACTGGTAAATCACCATTCTAGATTATATATGGGAATAGTCCAAGAAATACATCAGAGTTATGGAATTTGGACAAAGGAGAAAAGACAAGTGCCAAGGTTGAAGACTTTGCAGCACACATGAAGAAAGTACACGAAGAGGTGAAAAGGCACATTAACAAGATGAATATTCAGTACAAGGCTAAGGTAGATCAGAAGAGGAGGTTTAAGGAATTCCAAGTAGGAGATGAAGTCATGGTTCACTTGAGAAAAGAAAGGTTCCCAATTTGAACATACATTAAGCTAAAAATGAAAAAATTTGGACCATTTAGAATTTTGAAGAAACATGATTCAAGAAATGCATATGAGGTAGAGTTGCTGAGTGGGATCAACATTTCTCCTGTTTTCAACATTGTTGATTTATCAGAATATCATGAAGGTGGAACAAAGGATGGACTAACAGAAGAACAATGGAGTATTCCGGCATCTACTTCAACAAAGGAGATAGAAGAGATCTTAGATAGCCATGTGGGAAGAAGTACTCAGAATAGGCAATATGAAGAATACCTGGTGAAATAGAAAAGGAAGGCCTATTGAAGATTCTTCTTGGTTGTCTAAGGTAGAGGTTGACCATTTGGGTTTTCCTCACACAAACACATGAGACATGACAGTGTCACTTCTCAAAATTACCCTGGGTGTCTGATGCAGAAGCATCCAGTGGTGTAAGGGCAATCTTGCATCACCCAAAAAAAGATGTGTTTCAAAATTTGTGGTTCTGGTTCCATAATCGCTTGAATAATGATGTAGAACTTTCAGTTTTTCCAAACTGCTAAAAATAGTAACTTGCTATTTTTAGAAAGTTTACATTTGGGCACGAAATGAAGTGAAAATTTACAGGAAGTTTCATAACTGAAAAATAAGTCCTTTGGCGAAGGAATCACGTAAAGATCATTTGTGAGCTGAAAGATGTTAAAGTTTATGTTTCCTAAAAAATGCCTGAAAATTATTCAAACTTAGGTTTGAGGCATTAAATGGCCCTGTACGGGCCCGAAAATGGCCAAAAATAGCAGAGAAAGTTCTTAGCACATAGAGCACTCTGGGAGCTTTCTGATGCATAAAACAGTTCGTCAATCAGACACCTGGATCAAAAGTTATGGGTCCCGGAAGTTGACCTATTTTTGGAGGGAGATGCAAATTTCAAAATTAGGTTGTTGGCCGCCAAAAAGGCTATTAATAAACATTTTTGGGAACCTTGGGCAGTAGTAGAGTTAAGGGGGCAAGTGTGGAGTCAAGAATAGGTGGGAAAATAGAAACCCTAGCTAATTTGGGGTTACAGAAGGCTAATGATTCCAGAGTCTTGTGAGAGGAAGTTGTAACGTGTTGCACCCTGTGGAGGGTTGATTCCTCTTATTGTATTTGAGCTTCTATAATGCAATAAGTTGTCCACATCAATAAAGAAAGTTCTATTTTCTGTGTGTAATTTCTGTTGTTCTGTGTTTTATGATTTACCCCCTTCATCATCTTGTTTCTTTTTTGGTATATCTGAAATCATCTTAACCACCGTATTCCTGTACTGATCTATCTTCATCATTTCAAGAAGTGGTAATGATATTTTCACTTGAGATACTGCTTGAGCTATGTCAAATGAGGGAGTTATTGTTTGATCATCTTTTTCTATTTTGTTATGCCCCTTTTCTCCAACTAGTATTTTGTCTTTTATCTTGCCTTTCTCAGTTTTTTCTGGGTCTTTAGATGTATTTTTCATATTGTCCCTATTATGAATCTGATCTTTTACAAACACACTTCTAGGTGTTCCTTGATCTGCATTGATTGTTCTATTTCTCATATTATAATTACTTTTTGCTTGTGCTACTGCGGAAATTGTGAGAGCCCTTCTTTCTTCTTCACTTGGTTTTCTCCATTGGTTATGTGATGATATGCCATGATCATAAATATTTTCTTCATAATTATCTTCTTGGTCTGAAAAGTCCTCCTGTCTTCCTATACCAGTATTGTATCTTTGGTTTCCCACATCATATTCATATCCATCCTCCTCTGTGGATGAATATCCTTCATCAATCTAATGGGATCTGAATGCCAACATGGTTATAGTATGGTTGTCCCTTTCTTGAGCATGGGATGTTCCCTCTTACTATACTGAGCGTGCCACCACACAATAATCAGGTGAGTGAGGTAGATTACAAGCTAAGCACCATGGATTATTCTCCGCCACATGTGTTCCATTTCTTTTAAGAGGATCAGGAGTATCTTTCCCATAATTTTTCTTTCTATTGTTTTCCAAAGGTCTCCCATCCTTCCAATTGGTACTATATGGCATGTCATGTAACCTTGGTCTTTCATTCCTATACTAGTATTCCTGCTTATTTTGGGGGTTATTAGATTGCTGGGGAATTCTAAGGTTGTCCCTTTTTCCAGTCATCCCTGCAGCCTTCTTATTATTTCAATACTAATAGCTACCTTTTGTGCCTCTGTCAAGGTTGTGGGAGCCTTATTCCTGAGTTCATACCTAGTTTTTGGATCAAAATCCTTTAGATAAAAAATCAGAGCTACTAAATCAATCAATTTGGATCCATGTGGTATTTTATTGTGCAGTTTGGAGAACCTTTGATTAAAGTCATACACTAACAGATTCTAGTATTTCTGGATGCTTATTAGCTCATGCAGAGCAAATTTAGGGGCATACTGATTTCCATATTGTTCCTTGAATTGGTCATGGAGGTCTGCTATAGAATAAATTGAGGCATCTGGTAAACCATTAAACCAAACCCTTGCATCTTCAGTTAGGGACATCATGAATAATCTCATGTTTACATCCTCATGCTCCATACCAATGTCCTATATAAAGGCATTGAAATTCCTAATGTGCTCTTCAACTGATATCCCATTATTTCTAGTGAATTTGGGGACCATATTTCTCCAGATGTTGTCTATAGGGTATGGATACAATTAATATCCTATTAAATCAAATTGTCTACATATGCTCATGAGGTTTTGTGGAGGCATATTCATATGTGGTGGATTGGGGTAATATTGGTATCCATATGAGGGTTGATGGTAAGGATTTTGTTGTATGTCTTGCTGAGGGTGTATATTCTAAGGTGGTATATGCTGTTGATGTTGTGGGATGCCATGATGACTTGGTGGTGGGTGATATTAGGGAATATTGCCAGTTTTAGGGGGTTGGGATCTTTGTGATGGCATACAATGTTGAGCATATTGCCTTGAATTAGCTCCTGCATTATGAGGCATTCTTGAAGTACCCAGAGCAGTTGTATTCTGAGATATCCCATGTGAATTGGCATTATTACCTTGTTTGTGTGGAGGGACATATCTTGGAGGTTTTAGTGTTTGGATCTTTAATTGTGTCATTTGCCAATTTATCTCATGGCTTTTGCGTATCATATGTTGTCTTCTTTTAAGCTATTGTCTTTGGCACTCCAAATGTATTTCAATCTCCTAATTACTCATAGCATCAAAATCAATAATATGGACCACAGACCCCTCTTGGTTTTATTCTCCCTATTGTGATAGAAATCCCCTATCAGACTCTTCCTATTTTTGCCTCCTTTCTTCATTCAACCTTTCCTCAAATTTAGTTACTTCTTGAGAATCTATCCAGTAACTGAGGATGTTATCATTTGTATTGATCTTTTTAGGAGGTGTCGAGGGATTTCCACCATAATTGTATACTGGGGAGTTGAATACTGTCAAGGGTTGTTATGATGTGTTTACATTGTCTTCAGGTTGTTTGGGTACTGCTTCACCCTTATTTGTATTAGTCTTTCCTTGAGGAGGTCCCTGCTTGTCTATGAATCTGACATTGTTTTTCTTGGCACTTTCTAGATGCATAGATCTCCTTCCGTTCATATTGGATGATATGATATATCTCTGATGTCTATCATCTATCCTTTCCAATATAATATCTATTTCATCAGTCATAAAATGTTAGAGTCACCACCTACCCCTTTATAAGTAGGAATATGATTGTAGTTTTTCACAGCAGAGCCTTAAATATATTATGATGCTTTGAGATAACTCTATGATGGAAGGCTAAAAAATGGGCTTGATCCCTAGTAGAGTCACCAATTTGTTGGGTCTCAAAAATGCAGGTCACAAATCCTAAGAGGATGCCAGGCTCTATGGTCAGACTTGCAACATTTTTGAACCAACAAACGAAGTTAACCTATATGGTTGATGACTCCATACACTTCAGGTTCTGCTAAACCTAGGTGGGTGGACCTTGATAGCTGAAGCAGATTAAGAGTTGTATGACTTAGTTAAATTTATGGATCTATTCACAGTGGCATGAAGTGAAATAGATGAAGGCTTACTAACTACTCTTACTGAAATTTGAAATGTGAATGTACATATAAGATTTTATAAAATTCTAAAATGGAGTGGGTATGATCAGTGCCTTCTTCTATGGGCTAATGGAGTCTATGGGTGGATAATGACTATGGAGATAGATGCATGAGATAGGTGAATTTCCTTCTCAGCTTAACTCTAACTTGTTGGGCACTTGGAATGTTTGCACCTTGTACAAACATGCAGGTATGTAGGTTAAAGTACTCTTCTTATTTATTCCAGTGATATCTTCCCAAATTATTGTGAAGTTGTGAAAGGAGATTTAATTCTTAGATTGATGGAAACCAATCACAATAATTTCTCTAAAAGGATTTTAATCTTTGACAAGAACCAATTAAAGTCAATTATCTGAAAGGGTCTTTAATTCTCATCAATCAAAAACCAATCAAAACTCCACACAGGAACAACAAATGTGTTCTGACAAATAATCCAAATTTGAATAACTTAGAAGGACCACTTTGGAGACAGTACAATAACATGTAAACATCAAAATTAACCAACAGTTGAACACTAGAAATAAATCACCATATGAGAATATTCTGCTCCATTATATTATTTCAGATAATGTATAATAGCTGCATAAGTCTTTAGAAGTATGAAAATGGATGGGTGACATGGATGCAATCTATCTTCTTACTAATGCCCTATCTAAAATGGAATGGAAAGTGATACTACTACCGCTAATGATTCATCTCTCGGGTCTTGGTCTCTCTTATATACCAGAGGCAACAAGCTACAAACCTATTACAAAAAGATATGACTTTTGACAACTAATCATAACTGAAAAGAAAACATTTCATTAAATGGATGCACTGGTCTGTTAATCTCTGAATAGAAGTTTGTGACCATCTAAGGCATGTGTAAAGCTTCTATTTTATGATATGATGTCCATCATATTGTTGGTTGATCTCCTCCATCTGATGGTTGTCCTATCGTATCTAGCATGTTCATGGTTTGATTGATAAACATATTTATTTCAAAGAGATGATGAATGTAGTCCTGTTCTACATAGCTATTCACATTGATAATCACTTCTTTCATATCATACTCCATTTGCATCATTTTTTCCAACTGCTTATGAGTAATTTTCAAGACCATCTCTTCATTGTTGATCTCCTGTAATGCATTAGTCAGAACCATGGCCAATTCTTCCTTCCAATCATCAAGCCTTCAAAGATTCCCAGAATTAACCTGAAGTGGTGGAGCAAGATTAAAATAATCAAGCTCTTCTTTGATCTTGTCATGATATTCATCATGTGACTCTATCAAATCATTATATGCTTCTAATGTTTGCCCCACCAAGATCCCTTTGCCCAAAAGGTCTTCTTTCTTTTCAGTCATCCTCCCCTGTAATTGTTTATTTTCTGTCATTGTTGAGAGTGTCAGCTTAAACAATTTCCAATAAGTACTAGTATAGCTCATCATTTTATTGAATATTTCCCTGATTAATTCAGATGCCATGTCATATTTGATAGTTTTTACTTCCCTCTCTAGATTTTTACATTTCCCTGGGGATTTAAGATGGCAACTTTTCCAATAAGATGCATCAGTAAGTGCATCCAACACTTTCTTATCTTTCTCAAGGTCTAGAGGATAGAATTATGATATAGAAGAGGAAGAGGATCTCTCATTTTGATATAACAGCTCCTTCTTTAGTCTATTATTTTCTTTAAGTAATTTTTCAACTTGTGCCTTATTGAATTTTACCACATTAATATTGAGCTCTGTTGTTTCCATGGGGGCAGTATCCCCTACCCTTTTGACTAAGAGATGACCAAACATTTGATTTGAATTGTTAGCAACTGTTGGTCTCTTATCCTATGGGTAAAGTGACCAAATGAGTAGAGTGGCTTCATCTACATTATACCCTAATCCTGAGTATATCTTATCATTAGCTTCTTCTATCAAATTCATTGTTTTTTCTTCTCTCTTCCTAAAGCTATCAAACACAATTGCTGAACTCATAGCCCACCCTAACAAGAGCAATAATTTAGCTTCTTGAAGTAACTCCCTTCCTCTTTCAGGAGTCATGGACTCCATCTCTTTATCAACTTCCATTTTTAATTCATCCAAAGTAGTAGCCTCTTGTTCAGAAGTGACATCTTGCATTTTTTCTCACCTTTTTACCTTTGTACTCATAGACAAATGACTTAAATTTGGGAGTTTTAATAAAATCATCATCAGAAATGAATTTTTGTGCAACCAAGATTCTAATGTCATCAGATAATTCATCTGATGTTTCAAACTTTACATCATTCAATTCAAGAGGATTCTCATATTGTGCTATTTCAGGAGCATTTATTGGCTTCATTTGTTCACTTTCTTCATCACTTTCCCCTTCTTCACTTATGTCAGTATCTATAGAAAAACATACTTCAGGAGTAGGCTGTGAGGCTTCATAGCCCAGATGCTCTATGTCTTCAGCTTGTGTTCTTGAATAGATTGTATAAATTGTATCAAAAACAACTGGGGGCACATCTTTTATGATTTCATCTGCATGAGCAATCAATTGTTTAATTCTTGCCAGTGGATCCTATATTTCACAAAACATTTTTGAAGAAGATTGGACATGTTCCATTCATCAGCAAGTATCACTTTGTTGAATGTACCCATTTTGTTCATAGTAGAGGCCTCATCATGGTTTCTAATCACATCTTCCTCTGAAAATAAATGTTCATATCCTAAGAGCCCTTGTGAAATCTTTGCTTTATGAATAAAACCCTCTGAATCAAAGTTTTGTCTTCGATTACCTATAGGAAGATTGTATAGTGCAAATTTAGCATTAATTTCTTCATACCCTTCATTCGTGACCACTATGAAATCTCCAAAACATAGAGTGTCAAGCATGATTTACTATTTGTCATGCTTCTTGAGATGTATGGCATGAGATTTTGCTAATTGCCTCACAATCTCTAGATAGGCAATCCGATCAAGAACTATTCGAGGCAGCAAATGTGGGGTGCCCTCAAATCCATAAACTCTAATCACTGTGCAGTCAGGGAAAGCATACCAATCTCCCTAGTTATGGTCTACTTTACTTTTAGGGTCATTTTCCTTGGGTCTTAGAAATCTCTACATCCTTGGGGATAGGTTATAATCCTGGGGATATCACAGTAACCCCATTAAAGGTTTTACAAAAAACTCTTCAAAGTAAAGGTAGTGAGATCTACCAAATCAACTATCCCATAATGAAGTCCACATCTGTACAGGTTTAGGATCCCCATTATCAAAAGAATCCCTTATCCTCAATTCACTACTCCAAAACCCTCTATCATGTCTCTCATACAAAAGCAAATGCATTAATAAGGAATAGTGTTTGAAGTTGATCCTATCACTATTATTTTTAATTTTTTCAAGCCCTTGATTTAGGGCATTAGCCACAAAGCTAGCATAGTCAAAAAGGCCTGGCCCACTTAGTCTGTACATCTATGGCTAAAACCATTGGTGCAATTGAGATTAGAGGTGGGACCTCTACTCCCAAGACTTGACTAGCTGCATAGTAGGTGTATCAAAAATACTCTTGAAACAAATCCTCATGAAATGGAGGATTCTCATTGCTAAAAAATTTCCTTAATTGTCCTTCTTCATCCTTAAGCCTATGCAAGGCCAACTTCCATCTTTTATAGCTAGTATTCATACGATGATACTCTAGCAATAGATCTCTGATTGTGAATGATAAATCAAAACCACACTCTAACTGAAATACATTGGAAATGAGATCTTTTGAAATAACCAGTAAATTATCACCACTATGTGTTCAAATAGTTCTCATTTTTAGATCATATTTATTGGCAAGGGCTTTCATTAATTCCACATTGACAAATACATCTGTCACAACTAATCTCCCTAGGTTCATCCTCCACGGGTTATAGACTAGTGAAAACCTATATTGTTTTCTGTAGTGGTATAAGACAAGTTCGTACCCTCGTAGAGGAGTCCACACATTTCCCAAGTCCTTGTGATTGTCCAACAATTGATCAATTGAGGGGTTCATCTGTACACTTCTTTGTGGTCTTGGTTCCAACCCAGGACACTGATCTATCAAGTCTTCGTTTAATGGTCTCTTTTCAGTTTTTTGTTTCTTAATTTTAGATTTTTCTGCACTATCTCCCATTGCTTGAATTCAAACCTTTAAGAGATAGAATTTCTCAGCTGGGATCGGTGTACTTACTTGAATTTCTCTATCCCACTGGTTTTTTCTTTTGCTTTACTGTGTGAGAGCTTGAGTCCCTTTCTCCTTCAACCCTTTTACAATTTGTTCAAAATTGTGGCATAACTCGCTTTTATTCCTGGTTCATAAATGCACCTTTCATTTTTGTCATGTCATAGGTGGAGGTCATTTATTTTGAATATCTGAATGATGCCTCAGGATGTTCCAATAATTATTATCGCTGCATCGTTGAGACTGTTATTTATGTTTCACCAATGTCAGCTTCCTTCACCGATGAACTCTTTGTATCGGTGTATCGACAGGATGCCAGGTAACATTACCCTGATGTACATTAGCTTGGGTGATATTGCACCTTTGGGTAACTTACGATCATATCGGGTTGTCAGGGGAAAGGAAACATTGTTTTGCCGATGTCTATGAGTCATAGTGATGTGCTAACTTTTGTTGATTTTATTAGTCTATCAGTGAGGGACTCTCAAGAGTTAGGCTGATAGGATATTGTTAGCCCGATATGGCTACGAGTTTTGTTCATAGGGCTATTGGTGGGAGTATGATGGGAATTCCAACAATGAAGTGTTGTAGGCCGATACACTTAGGAAAAGATATTATGAAGATTTGTTCACAAATGTGATTATTCTGATAGGATTTTGTCACACATATTTTAGCAATAGGGGCCAATATGGATCTTGTCACACAAATTTTCATAATTTGTTTTAATCATAAAATTATAATGTGGCCAATTTCCATGGTAGACAGAGGATAAGTGTGAAAGAGGTTGGTGAAAAAAAAATATAGTTCTAACACCTTCTATGGCTATTGTTATGCTTGCAATAAATTTGGCCATAAGGCTATTTAATGCAAAACTAAATGGGGAAGAAACGGTGTAACTTTTGATTATAATGTTTTTTGTTACAAATGTAACAACCTTGGGCATAAAGAAAGTTTCTACAAGAATGGTTCTATTAAATTATCTACTCAGCATGAGAAGATAGAGAAACTTGTGACTCAACAAAAGAAGAAAATGGAAAAGATATGGAGATGGAAGACGGAACAAGACAATGAAAAGAAGGAAGAGTTTGTGCTTCTTCCTAGTGCAGAAGACTTCATTTTTTATTGATGTATAGAATAAGAGTTAGGGGGAGCTAACCAATGCATATCAATCCTTCCTCCCCTGAATATTTGATAGCTTTTATAAATAGAGGCTAAGCATATAGACTAGTTGAACTAAAATAAGTTGGTGATGATGTTAATAAGGTAAAGTAGAATCTTTTTCACAAAATTCTGGAGTAGATTACTTTAATGTGGAGGATTGCAGAAGGTTTATGTGTCTGTGAATTCATAGAGCAATCGGCTATAGAGTTACCTAACTTGACTAAAGGGCATTTATGAGGATGTTGGGTAAAATCAAAAGGTACTTATGCTTACCATAAATAATTAGATCTCATTTTAAGACTAAGTTATTGCATTTGGATCTAAGGAGGGAAGAAGACTCTCTGATCACTTGGCAATTTGAGCTAAAGAAGAATTCCGAACTCTGAGCTTTCGTGTTGGAAACCCTAAGGTATTTATTAGATCTACTAAAACCCTTGTTGTTAAATTAGAAGGAATATTAATATGGCAACTCCACAGGTAGTTGATATCTCTAAAAAACCTAGACTAAAATATAAGAAATATCCATTCAAAGCAATGGAGATGGAAAAAGATGGGGCTTTCTCAAATGTTTCATCTTATGTGATATATGCAAAAGATGTAAGGTTCTAAATTCATTCCAAATTAGATTAAATTGGCCATATGAGGTTGGAAGAACTCAGAGATCAACTATTAGATGATGATATGAGTTATAAACTAGAGTTTGCAAATATTGGGGCAAAGCATCTAGATATTTTGAAAGATTACCCTAACTTCTGTGATGAACATGAATGGGTGAGATATATTCTGAGCAGAATTCATGATGGCTTTATGTTTTTAGACAAACCCTACTAGATTACAAAAGATGCAATTAAGGTTGTAATAGGGTTGTTCTCTACTAAACCTGTACCGATAATGAAATCAATAAAAAATGAGAAGGTTACTGAATTTACCAAAGCAAAATTTGATAAAAAGGACTCTGACTGTGGGTGACATAACTGATCCATGTGATAGATAGGATACTATGGGGATTGCATACAAAGTATATTTCATAAATAAAGAGGGATATGCTACTGGTATGACCATTCACATTGCACATCAAATGGTCAAGGAGGGTAAAGACTTCAACCTCTGTGAATTCATGAGAGAACAACTCTTCGAGAATCTAAGGAGAACAAAGGAAACTGGGTATCATTTCAAGTCTAGCACTCTAATCATTTGTCTTGCATTCTATTTCATGCATGAGTTACTAGGATTCAAAGGAAAGGTTTGGCAGTAAAATGTTTTAGTTGATGCACAAATCAAAAGTCACATAAGAGGCTTTATTGACCCCAATCAGTACAAGCAAATGTACTAGGGCTTATTTAAGAATATGCAAATCAACATGCAGGCAAGGGACAAGATCCTAGCAAATATTATAAGGAAATATGAAGGTAAAATTACTTTTCCAGTTGATAAGTACTTCACTTACATGGAAGCAATTGAACCTAGGACTATTTGGATCCCTAGGTTATAGTATGAGGTCTCAGTTGAAGAAACTAAGGCCTATACTAAAATTTTGATAAGTAAACCTAAGTACCCTGCTACTGAGAGCTTTGGCACATACGATGAAATTATGAACAAGATGCATAAGAAAAATGTAGAAGAGCATATCGAAAAGAAGAAAGGTGACCAGCATAAAAGTAGGCACACTTCATTTGAAACTCCATCAGAAGCCCCTACAAAGGAAAAACAACATGGTCATGCAGTTCCAGCAGCTGCACAAGGACCAAGAAGGTGTAGTAGATCTACCTCTGCCACTACTCAACCCTCCAGATCTACTCAAACTGCCTCAATCAGAAGAAGGGTTGCATCCAAGACTCTGACTCTGATCAAAGTAGGAGAAATGAAGCAACCAAGGAAAAACATGCCTACTAAAAGAAAGAAAGTTCAAATTGAGGAGATAGAAGAGAGTGAAGAGGAAGAAGATGTAAGAGATGAAGGTACATCATAGTCGAAGAAGAAAGAAAAGAAATCAAAGAAATCTCTTGGACACGAAAACATGAATGAGCACCTCTTTCATTAGATGTTGTTTTCAATGCTATTTGTTAGAAAATTAATACACAACTACTCAATAGAAATTTGATTCAAATAAGTTTAATGATCTTTAACAGTGTATTACAAAATGGAGATTGGAACAAAATATAAAATATGCAACACAGAAGCCACAAATCTAAAAACTAATCACACAATGAGATAGTGTTTACATGGAGAAAACCCTTTCGGGGAAAAAACTCAGCAGGAAAGAGGCACAAGTTTGTATTAATCTACAAAAGTGATACAATACATCAACTACACAACTCTCTCCATGAATCTTCAATCCAACAGTATTCCTGCAGCACCTGAGTACCTATAAATCTGTGTGCTACAACAAATACATGGCAAAATACTTATATAAGTGCTCTCACACTAATCTAGGCATCCACTTTCTCTCTCCTAAGAATATCCAACATACAAATATTAAATGCCTCCTTACAAGCTCCTGCCACTTGTCCAAAGTCAACTATGCAATGTTGGGCACCCAAGCCTAAATAAGGTCTCTTACAACATCTTATGACATGTCATAACCGTCATAGATTCCACCAAAGAGTATCTTCCCAAGATGGGTGCCTAGAGCTAAACATAGGAAATTACACATAATAAATATCTATCATATGTCATCATAGTGTCATAATCTTATGACAACTTACAACTGTCATATATCCTCTTACATGCACTCACCAAACATTATGACGTGTGTCATACATGCTAAAAATAGTAGATTCCCCCAAGGTAACGCCTACCCTCATTTACGTATGATTTTTACAATCATAAATGTCACTCCATAATTACCTCCAATGAATCCAAAATTATCACTGTTAGTGAAACTACCTCATTCCCTTATGGGTTATTACAAATTACAAATAATAAAATGGAATAAATATAATATTGGGATTTACAAGGTTAATGGCACCTTATCCCAACATTCTCCCACTTGACATTATTCATTGTAAATCAACTCATAGCAAATCAAATGAAGATAATCAGGTACTAGAAACAAGGCCCATGACCTCTCTACACCACACAAATTTCTCTGTGCTCACAGGTTTGGTCAATGAATTTGCAACATTCTCCTAAGTGTCTATCTTCTTTAGCTCAATCTGTCCACTTGCAACCAATTCTCAAACAAAGTGATATTGAACATCAACATGCTTAGTCTGAGCATGATACATAGGATTCTTTGCCAACAAGATAGCACTCTAGCTATCACAACCAATCCGAATGACCCTGCGATCAAAACCAATACATGTACATAGTCTCCTTAACCAAACTGCCTCCTTAGAGACATGAGTGGAAAGAATATAATCTGCTTCGGTGGAGGACAAAGCAACTATGGTTGTCTCTTACTCATCCAACTCACTTCTCCTCCAAACAAAGTAAACACATAGCCATTAGTGGACCTTCGACTATCCAAGTCACCTACCCAATCTGCATCAATAAATCTCTATATGTTCAAAGTTTTACCAGTACTATCAATACCAGAATAAACCAAACAATAATCAGGGGTACCTGCAATATATTTAAGCACCCTCTTTGCATAATTCCAATGTTGTCTACCACGGATAGACATAAATCTTCTCAAAACTCCCATTGCTTGGGCAATATCTAGCCTAGTGCAAACTATTGCATACATCAAACTCCCTACAGCACTAGCATATGGTACATTAGACATATCCTCAAAATCATCCTCATTATTTGGACACATATCTAATGAAAGCTTAGTGCCAATGGCTAAAGGAACTCTAACTGGGTTATAATCCTACAAACTAAACCTCTGCAAAATGGTATTCACATACTTACTTTGTGACAACCAAAGATTTATGTTACCTCTGTCCCTCCTTATCTCCATACCTAGAATATACATGTCAGCTCCAAGATCTTTCATATCGAATGCACCTAAAAGTTGGGCTTTCAGCTCACTGATCATACCCTTAGTATTGCTGAAAAATAACATGTCATCAACATACAATGCAATGATCAGTATAGAATCATCAATACAATGAATGTAAACACAGTAATCCTTCTCGCTTCTAACAAAACCCAATTTCAATAGAAATGAGACAAAATTTTGATACCACATTCTGGGGGGCTGTTTCAAACTATAGAGAGACCTTTTTAACATGCAAACCCAATGTTCTTTTCCTTTTACCTCAAAACATGTAGGTTGCATATAAATTTCTTCCTTAAGAACTCCATGTAAGAACGCAATCTTAACATCCATTTTCTCAATCTCCTAATCAAAAGCTACAGAAATGGATAAAAGAAATATAATAGAAGTTAACTTAGCAACAGGAGAGAAAATTTCACCGAAATCAACTCCCTCTCTCTAGGAGTAACCCTTGGCTACTAGTCTAGCCTTACACTTTTCCAATGAATCGTCTACTCCAAACTTCTTCTTGAAGACCCACTTGCAACCTATGGCCTTTCTTCCTTTGGGAAAATAGACAAGATCCCAAGTGTTACAAGAGTCTAAATCCATCACCTCCTCCTGCATGGCTAACTGAAAACACTCACTATCATCTGCATGAATAGATTCCCTGTAGAATCTAGGCTTATCGTCAGTACTCAATAAAGCAAATACACAATGGAAATTTGGTGGGCTATACCTATCAATTGGATTATGTTATCTTGTGGATCTCCAGAAGGGTTGAGTAAGAATTGTTGCAATTATGTGCTATTGGTGTTATCATTGATGTCAACAATATTTTTTTATCATTGGTGTCAACTATGTCAATAGTATGAGTAGTTTGTGTTGAGTAGAAATTAGAGATAAGGTTAAGCAGAGTTGAGGATGTTGCAATGATATGAGCTATTAGATTAAGTTGCCTTAAGTGATTTAGTTGCTTTTTAGAAGTGATGAACATGTTAGAAATATACTTCTATTGGTTGTTTTCCAAGTGCTTTTGAGAAAATTTGATTAATAAAGGAAACAGTGTATTGAAGATGTGTTTTGACTTAACAGAGTAATTTTATGGTTTTGCTCCGCATTTCTTCCTTATTGAAGATCTATTTTTGTAGTTTGAATATGTTGTTCAAAGGTGTTTAGAGATGTTATGTTCTAGATGTTGTACTCTGGTTTGTTGTGCAGAGAAAGTTGTGTTCACTAGTGTGTGGATTGTGTTTCTGGGTTGTGTAGAGGTGTCTAGGATAAACTATTTTTCTCTGCATTTCTCTGCAGATTTGTTTTTGGCTTTGCTGTTCTAGATTTAAGTTCTATATATTTATTCAATTCAAGTGGTTCATGGTTTGGTGCTTCACAAGTTCATCTTGTTGGTGCCTACATGAGCAGTCAAGTTTCAAGCAGTTAGCATGCAGGCACCTTCCCAAAAAATCCAAAAAATTCTAAGTCCATGGACCTCCTTAGCATGTTTCAGCATCAGCATCATATTTTCTTTCAAGGAGGTCATCATCATCATCATCATGTTTCCGGTCATCACCCTATTGTTTCTTGCAGGGGTCATCATCATATTTTCCGCTTGCATGATCTTTCGCCGAGGTGATATTTTAACATCGGGTGATCTTGGTTAAGATCATCCTGATGATGTTGCCGCAAAGTCCTAAGTATGACCCAATCTTTTGTGGGGTCATCATATTTAAACATCGGGAGATCTTAGTTAAGATCATCCTGATGTTGTTTTATCACTTCATGTTCGTTGTTTTCTCACCCTAATGATGCTGACGTCATTCTTATGTCAGGGTGATATCCGCTTTTCTGCCTGTCTGCATCATGATATTTCTGAAGGGAGATATCCACCTGTCGACTTCATCATATTCCGAAGGAAGGGGTGATATTTCCAAATATCAGTCATATTCATACATCACCCCAATCTTACAATGGAGCTATAGTGCAGCATGATTTTTGTGAATCAGGATGATGTTTCCAAATATCCGGTTATCTTTTGAATATCATCCTGATGCCGACATGTGGTGGTGAAGTCATCAAGGTCCTGGGGGGGTCATATTTCTAACACTAAGTCATCTTATGAGGATCCCCCGATGTTACGAATATGACGATGACATCATCTGGATATGAGGAGGTGCGCGATAGGTAGCTATGTTGATTACATCAGCAGGATATGACGGTGACGTCATCAGGATGTTCATCGGCTAGACATTTGGTATCGGCTAAGCAGGAGGATCTTCTTCCGATGCATCAGGTTGTGCCGATGAAGGTGAATATCAAGTTGATATCTCACGTGAAGGTAAGGTTGGTCATCAGGCTAATATTCAAGCATCAGGGTGATATATTTTATTTGGTGATGCGGATGGCATGATACTTTCCCGCAGGGTGATATTTTCTGCGGGGTGATATTTCACATCAGGGTGATGTGAATTATCAGGGTGAGCTCTGCAGATGATGATGCTAATGTCAGGGTGATATTTTGAGCAACAGGATATCATACTGGAGGATGATGATGATGAAGGTCTTATACTAGTGTCGTCGGGAGCAAAAGCACTGACATCATATATGCTCACGACCTAGTATATAAGGTGGTGAGGAGGTTGCTGCAGGGTGCATGTGGGATATTTGATCCTGCATAATTTGAAATATCAGGATGAGGTATTTTGGCGGGAAAGGTCAGCGATGCATACTATACTGCATTTCCTGATGGCCGTGGGTTGGTACGCCATTAATGGCAGATGTTACAGGGTATGGACGATGGCGTGGATGGATTTGGTACCCAACTGAAGATGTGAATCCCTAGCCGGCAGCGCATGGCTCAAGAACCTCTCCTGTCCCCTCTTCCACCTGCTGCATTGAATGTTTGAGCGCCATTTCCTCAGAATGAACTGTATCTAGCAGATTTTTGACTTTTGCCATGTAATTAATGCTGAGGACCTTCCTGCTATATATAGCAGGTTGTGTTGCTCATTTAAGGTTGTTGAAAACTAGACATATCTGGCCCTGTAATAAGATACAACTAGTTTTGGTTGCTCTGTGCAGGAGGTCTTGTGAGTTTATGTATCTCTTGTTGTATGTCTCATACATGAATCTATTGATTTCATGATTGATCTTATATGAGTAATGCTATATTTTCATGTGTTTTGTTAATTCTATCTCCAGTATTGCATGTGTCCTTCTTCTGAATCCAAATATCTAAGGGGTGTCTGGTATTCTAGAATATAGAATTCCTGTATTGAATGCTTGACCTTTCAACTTTTGCTCAAGGGGTAGATTAAAGTGTTTTCAGATTAAGTGTTGGGAAGGATATACTGTAATAGGGATGCCATAAGTAGAGATAACTTAACACTCTATCCTGGGAGGTATCTGTAAGGCAAATACTACAACACCCCCTTGAAATCCAGTTTTAGTGTGTTCATGCTGATCATTCACAGGTGTATGTCTACCGACTCCAAGCCCTGGATAGGCACCAGTCTAGCTCTATGTTGAGGTTATACACCAGGTCCTAGTTTTGCATCCACATAAAATCAAACTCATACTTCAACTCCCAACCATTAGGACCTTAGAAGTAGTTTTAGGACCCAATATCCTCTGATTCACAACTGAACATAAGCCCAAAGCTAGCCCCTTTGCACTTATCCCACAGTTTTGGTCTACTTACAGGAGGATTTATCTGCTTTGTATCAACATCCCAGTTACCCACAAGCATATCCCATGGATGTTGAATAGGGAATACCCCCCTAGGTTTTGCAAAGCCTGAAGAAGAAGAGGAGATAAAAATAGAGTCTATCTCCTACACTGTTGGCCCCTGGCCCAGAGATCCTGTTAATCACTAATGGCTACCTTGTAGGGAAATCTGGGAATAAGCATCCAGTCAGGGAACAAACCAACAAATTTGGCGACTCTACTTGGGAGAGAGAGAGTCAAGTAACCTGAGGGCTGGAAAATCTAGTTTCCAGTGAAGTTGTTGTAGCAAAAAGGAACCATGTGGTGCTCTGCTGGGGTGATGAATCTAGAAAACAAAAGTGCCTTGCTATCATTCTATCCTCTCTCTGAGAGGTGGTGACTCTGTTGAAAGAACCTATCAGTGCTGCGACATATTTCCAGGTATTCATCTTTGATTCAAAATGTTGAGTTTAGAACAGCAAGCCTGGTTGTGCTCTCAGAGAAGACCATTTTTTATTGAAAGATATAAAGCCCTAGATTTCACAGGGATATATGGTTACCCAAATATCATTCCCAATAAAATTAGAAAATGTTTGCCAAAATATAGTGGATCAGATTCTGAATCGGCAAACAAACATCTGCAAAGATTTTGTAATCTAATAGAAGATTATGAGGTAGAGGATGAAGATGTTGTAATGAGACTCTTTGTTCAGCCATTAGAAGATGATGCTAGGATATGGTTTTCAGACCTCCCTGAATGTTCTGTTTCTTCATGGATAGATTTAGAAGTTGCATTCCTAGGGCAGTTTGGTGAAAGGTTTGATGTGGCCTCATTGATCATACATTTCATGAATATCCAAAGGGAAGATGAGGAGCTGGTTCCAGCCTTTAATCTTAGGTTTATTAAGTTGCTTAGGCAAATTCCTGAATATATGAGACCTAATAATGCATTGTGCTTGACAATTTATTTGGCTACATTTGATGAAGAAATGAGTTATCTATTGAGAGATAAAGAACCAGTCACACTTCACCAGGCTTTCCAATTTGCTATGGATATAGAAAATAATGAGAAATATGGGATGTTAGTAGGTTTCATGGCTGCAAGTTGTAAAAGCAGTTATCAAAGTGAATATATTTCAACTATCCCAGTATGTGCATTAAAAGATGATTGTGTAGAGGGAAATATATTTCAGAATAATGTGTGCAGCCATGATGTGATGCATGAAGAAAATGTTGTAGAAAATGTAGGCACATCCTATAATGATGTGGATAAAGATTGTTGTCTACCTTTAGAAGAAAAACCTGCAGATGCAAGATGCTCTCCAGATGATGAAATGAAAGATATACATGAAGTTGCATCCTACAGTGATAGGCATATCCCAGTTATTCCTGATTATTTATATGAGGTGGATATGCAAAGCTTCACTTTGAATATAGAAAACATTGATTCAAGGGATGGCAGTGAATATGCTAGTGATTGTCAGCATTCAGATGCATGTGTGAGCCTTTCAGATGATGAAATATATTTAGATGCTAAATATGAGTGTTTCCTTGAAGATTCTGACCACCTTCACAGTGTAGAGGTTGAAAAATTTGCTTTTGATTATCAGTGCAGTGGTGAAGAGGAACAGGGTCACTATTCAGAGGTGGACAGACAAGTTGCAGATGTATGTGCTCATACAATTGGGGGTAATGTTGATTGCATGGGTAACTACAAAGCTTTTGATGAAGGGTTGCACTCTGAGGCTTTTATGCCTTCTCATGAGACATTTCAGGTGGACCTTAGTGACAAAACTGCTGAGCATGATGATGACAGATATCTGTATGTTCATCAAGATAAATTTGATTATGAGATGTTGCTTGTGCCTGAATATTACATGTTTGATACAGAGGAGCTCATATTTTTTGAGGAAGGGCAAAATTCTATTGTAGATTCATTTGTTTCATGTGAGTCTGTTATTTTTTCAAGCAACATCAGTGACTCATATGATGATGACATTCTATAACTGATAATAATGTATGCTGATGAAGCTAGTTGTAGATTTGTTGAAGAAAAAGAAATGAGCAGCAGCACAAATAATTGCCAAGGGGCTTGTTGCAGGCAGTTAAAAGCTTTTAGGCTTCATTTGAAGAAATCAAAAGAAAATTAGGTGTTTGACAAAGGAAAATTCTAGTTTTTCCTTTTTGGTGGCCCTGGGCCACCATGTTGATTTTTTAAAATAATGTGTTTGGTGATGCAAATTGGTATAGCTTCATGACTCTGTGCCCAATGGATAAGGGACTGGTCTGCATCCCAGAGATCTGTGGTTCTTGCCATGCCTGCAAGAGGCATGCATCCCCAGACAGAGCCACTGTTGGTGCCTGCATGAGCTGTCAAGTTTCAAGCAGTTAGCATGTAGGCACCTTCCAAAAAAATCCAAAAAATTCTAAGTCCATGGACCTCCTTAGCATGTTTCAGCATCAACATCATATTTTCTTTGGAGGAGGTCATCATCATCATCATGTTTCCGGTCATCACCCTATTGTTTCTCGCGGGGGTCATCATCATATTTTCTGCCTACATGATCTTTCACCAGGGTGATATTTTAACATCGGGTGATCTTGGTTAAGATCATCCTGATGATGTTGCTGCAAAGTCCTAATTATGACCCGATCTTCTACGGGGTCATCATATTTGAACATCGGGTGATCTTAGTTAAGATCATCCTGATGTTGTTTTATCACTTCATGTTCATTGTTTTCTCACCCTGATGATGCTGATATCATTCTTATGTCAGGGTGATATCTGATTTTCTGCCTGTCTACATCATGATATTTCCGAAAGGAGATATTCGCCTGTTGGCTTCATCATATTCCGAAGGAGGGGGTGATATTTCCAAATATCAGTCATATTCATACATCACCCCAATCTTACAATGGAGCTACAGTGCAGCATGATTTTTGTGCATCAGGATGATGTTTCCAAATATCAGGTTATCTTCCAAATATCATCCTAATGCCGACATGTGGTGGTGACGTCATCAAGGTCCTGGGGGGGTCATATTTCTAACACTAAGTCATCTTATGAGGATCCCCCGATGTTGCAAATATGACGATGACATCATTCAGATATGAGGAGGTGCGCGGTAGGCAACTATGTTGATGACGTCAGTAGGATATGAAGGTGACGTCATCAGGATGTTCATCGGCCAGACATTTGGTACAGCTAAGCAGGAGGATCTTCTTCCGATGCATCAGGTTGTGCCGATGAAGGTGAATATCAAGTTGATATCTCACGTGAAGGTAAGGTTGGTCATCAGGTTGATATATTTTATCTGGTGATGCAGACGGCATGATACTTTCCCGTAGGGTGATATTTTCTGTGGGGTGATATTTTACATCAGAGTGATGTGAATTATCAGGGTGAGCTCTGCAGATGATGATGCTAATGTCAGGGTGATATTTCAAGCAACAAGATATCATGCTGGAGGATGATGATGATGAAGGTCTTATACTAGTGTCGTCGGGAGCAAAAGCACCAACATCATATATGCTCGCGACCTAGTATATAAGGTGGTGAGGAGGTTGCCGCAGGGTGCATGTGGGATATTTGATCCTGCATAATTTGAAATATCAGGATGAGGTATTTTGGCGGGAAAGGTCAGCGGTGCATAGTATACTACATTTCCCGATGGCCGCGGGTTGGTATGCCATTAATGGCGGATGTTACAGGGTATGGGCGATGGCATGGATGGATCTGGTACCTGACTGAAGATGTGAATCCCCAGGTAGCAGCGCATGGCTTGAGAACCTCTCCTATCCCCTCTTCCACCTGTTGCATTGAATGTTTGAGCGCCATTTCCTCAGAATGAACTGTATCTGGTAGATTTTTGACTTTTGCCATGTAATTAATGATGAGGACCTTCCTACTATATATAGCAGGTTGTGTTGCTCATTTAAGGTTGTTGAAAACTGGACATATCTGGCCCTGTAATAAGATACAACTGGTTTTGGTTGCTCTGTGCAGGAAGTCTTGTGAGTTTATGTATCTCAGGTTGTATGTCTCATGCATGAATCTACTGATTTCATGATTGATCTTATATGAGTAATGCTGTATTTGCATGTGTTTTGTTAATTTTGTCTCCAGTATTGCATGTGTCCTTCTTCTAAATCCAGATATCTAAGGGGTGTCTGGTATTCTAGAATATAGAATTCCTTTATTAAATGCTTGATCTTTCAACTTTTGCTCAAGGGGTAGATTAAAGTGTTTTCAGATTAAGTGTTGGGAAGGATATATTGCAATAGGGATGCCATAAGTAGAGATAACTTAACACTCAGTCCTGGGAGGTATCTGTAAGGCAGATACTACAACACCCCCTTGAAATCCAGTTTTAGTGTGTTCATGCTGATCATTCATAGGTGTATGTCTACCTACTCCAAGCCCTGGATAGGCACCAGTCTAGCTCTGTGTTGAGGTTATACACCAGGTCCTAGTTTTGCATCCACATAAAATCAAACTCATACTTCAACTCCCAACCATTAGGACCTTAGAAGTAGTTTTAGGACCCAAGATCCTCTGATTCACAACTGAACATAAGCCCAAAGTTAGCCCCTTTGCACTTATCCCACAGTTTTGGTCAACTTACAGGAAGATTTATCTACTTTGTATCAACATCCCAGTTACCCACAAGCATATCCCATGGATGTTGAATAGGGAATACCCCCCTAGGTTTTGCAGAGCCTGAAGAAGAAGAGGAGATAAAAATAGAGTCTATCTCCTACACTGTTAGCCCCTAGCCCAAAGATCCCGTTGATCACTAATGGCTACCTTGTAGGGAAATATGGGAATGAGCATCCAGTCAAGGAAAAAACCAACACATCTCTTGAGTTACAGTTGATGACAGAGTAATCTAAGTGCTTTGGTGTGAACTTTCTTTAGGTGAAAGATGTTGCAAAGGATTTTGTTGATTTTCAAGTGCTTGTGGATGTTTCTAGATCATGTTCAAGCTTGGAGTGTGGTTTGCATGTCATCTTTTGGTCTTGAGGAAGTGTGTACTTAAAAGTTCATAGTGTTAACACAAGTTTGGTCGACTTGGTTGTTTACACTAATTGTGGTTGTGCTTTTGTGATTGTGAAAGCATGATGAAGCATGTATGTATGGATTTAGGATCATGCTAAGGTGTGATGTGGTCTGCATTCATTCCTTTCCTCCATGGGAATGTTTTGGTTCAGACCTAATTTGAATTTTCTGGGTTAAGGTGTGTTGCCGACCTTGGAGAATATTTTCAAGGTTAATGATGGTATAAATAAGTGTCAAGGATTCGTGACTGGTGGTATGCATTTTGAATATGATGTTTGTGATACAAATTTGATCAGTGTAGCAAGAGATTTCATGTGTTAGGTTACTAGATGCAGTGAGAAAAAGGTGTCTACTATTTTTCAGTGTTGCCATGAAGGTGACATTTGTGTTGTGGTAAATATTGAGTTTCATTGGAACTATACTCTATGCATAGGTTAGATGCAATTATATCAGTTCATCCCTAGCAATGAGCCTCCTCTTCTATCTCTTTCTTCTGGACAGTGAGTCCTTTGGTAGTGAGCCTTTCTTTCTTTCTTCTGGGTAGTGAGGCCCTTTGGCAATGAGCCTTTTGTAATTTGGTGTTGCTACTACTTTATATTGTGAGCTAATCCTCATCGTGGTTTTTCCCTTCTTGGGTTTTCCACGTAAAATCTGGTGTTGTCTTGTGTTTGGTGTTGTTATGATTCAAGTTCTATTATTTTCTTTTCATGCTTAATCATCATAACAAGTTTAAAGGTTAATGTGGATCTGAATGTTTGTGAGGGATTGAAGTTTATAATACAACTGATTCACCCCCCTCTTAATTGTCTTGTGCATTCAACAATTGGTATCAGAGCGAGGTTCCTTAGAAGAGCACTTAACAACTTGAGGTAGATTTGAGATGGCACATAAGAAGGATGTTCCTCTATTTGATGGATCCAACTTTGCACTCTGGAAGGTAAGGATGGAAGATTTTTTTATTTCTATTGGTTATGAAATCTAGAGATCCATTGAGTCTAATTACACTATACCTCAGAATGGTATAAGAACTGCTGAAGAGATCAAAGCTCATGAAATCGATGGTAAGGCAAAACATGCTCTTTTAAGTGGTCTTACTATTTTTGAATTGGTGAAAGTTGTGAATTTGAAAATTGCTAATAAGATTTGGAAAAGGTTGAAAAGTGTTTATGAAAGAGATGATAAGGTCAAACAAGCTAAAATGTAGAATTTGAAACTCATGTTTGAGACCAGCAAATGTCTAAAGATGAAAACATTACAAGCTACTTACAAAAGGAGGATGAAATTGTCAATGGCATCAAAGGACTTGGCGGAAATATAGATGATAAAGAAGTGTGAAGCTACTCAGAACTCTTCCTAAGACTTACAGTCATAAGGTTTTTGTTATTAAAGAATTATAAAATTTGAATCAGTTTACCAAAGATCAGTTGCTTGGCACCTTAACTGCTTTTGAAATAAGAGAGTTTGGTACAACTAGTGGAACGACAAAGGTTGAGACTTCTTTTAAGGCTAGCAAATCAGAGAAGATTGTGGAATCAAATCCAGAAGACCTTGATGAAGTGGAAGATAACTTTGTTAGAAGGATGAAAAAGGGTATTGGAAATTTCAGTGGTAAGTTGCCTTTTAAATGTTTTAGTTATGAAAAGATAGGTCATTATGTTTCAAGATGTCCAGATAGAGCTCTGAGAATTAAGAATAGGGAAAACAGAGGTAAGATGGTTAAGAAAAGTTACTATGTTAGAGAAGATGCAAATATATCTGATGATGAATTTGATTATGAGGATGATAATGAATTCTTATTCATATCCCTAAGAGATGAAATTGTTTCTGCTAATTCTGGAAGCTATGTGAAGGAAAAGGGTCCGGAAGTAAGTACTAATGCTAAAGGCACTATAATGTCTACTTTTCATGCTAGAAGAGAAAAGATGACTCAGTCATTGATAGTGGATGCTCAAATCATATGACAGCTAACAAGAGTAAGTTTGTTAAACTTGAAAAATATGAAGGTGGAGTAGTCAAGTTTGGTGATGATGTAGTTGTTAAGATCTATGGAAAAGGTTCAATCAATTTTGATGGAAAGCATAACACTAATGATGTTCTTTATGTTAAAAGTGTAAAGCATAATCTTTTGCGTGTTGGATAGATATGTAGCAAGGGTTGCAATCTTATGTTTCAGGATGATGGTTATGAGATCAGAAAAAGCTTTGAAATAGTGATTGTTGCTAGAAAGAGGACAGATGGAAATGTTTATCAACTCAAAGGTGCTTATGGATGTTGCTTCATGACTCAAATCAATGAAAGTTGTCTATGGCATAGACGATTGTGTCACATATTTTTTGATAGCCTAGTAAAGATAAGTCAAGTTTAAGTTGTGAGAGATCTTCCAAAGATTACAAAGCCTATCAATGCCATTTGCAAGGAATGTCAAGTTGGAAAGCAAGTGAGATAAAGTTTCAAAGTCAAAGAACAATCTTCTACTGGACTGTTGGAATTGATACATACAGATCCTTGTGGTCCTACCAAGGTAAGTACTTTTCAAGGTGATAGGTATTTCATGTTGCTAATTGATGATTATTCCAGAATGACATGGGTTACCTTTCTTAAAAAAAAATCAAAAGCTCTAGATAAGTTTAAGGCATTTAAATCTATGGTTGAGATTGAAATGGATATGAAAATCAAATGCTTGAGATTTGACAGAGGTGGAGAATTTACCTCAAATGAGTTTAATACCTTTTGTGAGGATCATGGGATAAAGAGGCATTTATCTGCCCCTAGGACTCCTCAGCAGAACAGAGTGGTTGAAAGGACGAACATGACTATTCAAGAAGCTGCAAGGACAATGATAAAAGAAGCAAACTTGTCAAAAGTCTACTGGAGAGAAGCAATTCATATTGTTGTCTACATATAGAATAGAGTACAAGTAAGAGCAAATGACACAAAGACTCCCTATGAGCTATGGTATGGAAGGATTCCTACTACTAAATATTTCAAAGTTTTTGGAAGAAGATGTTATATCATAAGAGATGAAGAACTAGGAAAGCTTGATGCAAGGTGTGATGAAGGTATTTTCCTTGGGTATTCTACTAAAAGCAAAGCTTACCAGTGCTACAACAAAAGGCTAAGAAAAATTATTGAAAGTGCTAATGTTAAGGTTGATGAAGATATATAGAAGATTTTAGAGGTTAATGGATATGAATCAAATGAGTCTTCTTGCAAAGAAGAAGAAGAAGCTAAGAAGAAGAAGTACATGTTGAAGAACAAGAAGCTCTGGAAAGAATCCCTAAAACTCCCAAGTATGTCTAGAGGCATCACACTGAAGACTAGATCATTGGTGATAAGAACAAAGGTGTACTAACAAGAAGGAAAGCTGATGAAGAATAGGTAAATCTATGTTTGCTTTCTAAAGTTGAACCTAAAACAGTGGTTGAGGCATGCAAGGATGAGTATTGAATCAAGGATATGGAAGAAGAAGTAATGCAGATTGAGTAGAATCAGACTTGGGAACTTGTCCCAAGACCAGAGAACAAAAATGTAATTGGAACTAAGTGGGTATTCCAGAACAAATTGAATGAGAATGGAGAAGTGGTAAGGAACAAGGCAATACTTGTGTAAGGGCTACTCACAAGTGGAAGGAATAGACTATGAGGAAAATTATGCTCCAGTGGCAAGAATGGAGGACATTAGGATGTTTTGGCTTTTGTTGCACATAAGGATTTCAAAGTATATCAAATGGATGTGAAGTCTACTCTCTTGAATGGTGAGTTGGAAGAGGAAGTATATAACATAGAACAACCAGAAAGAGTTTAGTTGTCAGATAAGCCAAACATGGTTTGTAGGTTGAAGAAGGCACTATATGGATTGATGCAAGCCCCCAAAGCTTGGTATGCAAGGTTTGACAAGTATTTATTACAACAAGGATTCAATAAAGGTACTGCAGATAGAAATCTATACACTAAAATAAGTGAAGATCAAATTATGATTGTGGGAGTGTATGTAGATGATATAACTTTTGGTGGAAATGAAGGTATGTGTAAGAGTTTTGCAGATGAAATGCAGAAAGAATTTGAAATTTCAATGTGTGGGGAAATGAACTTCTTCCTTGGGTTACAGATTAATCAGACAGATAAGGGTATTTTCATTTCTCAGTCAAAGTATGTAAAAGAATTGTTAAAGAAGTTTGGAATGGAAAAATCTCAACCAGTTTGTACTCCTATGGTTACTAGTTGTAAGTTGAGAAAGAATAATGAATCTCCAAAGGCTAATCAGAGTAAGTACAGATCAATGATTGGAGGATTACTATATCTGAATGCTACTAGACCAGATATTATGCATGCAGTCTGTCTTGTGGCTAGATTTCAAGAAGATCCTAGAGAGTCACATGTTATGGCAGTGAAGAGGATTCTAAGATATTTAAAGGGCACTCTATATCATGGCTTGTGGTATCCAAAAGATATTGAATTTACTCTAAGTGCTTATACAAATGCATATTGGGTTGGTTGTGTAGATGACATGAAAAGTACAAGTGGTGGTGCATTCTTTCTTGGATGCAGATTGGTGTCTTGGCTAAGTAAGAAACAAGATTTAGTGTCCTTATCTATTGCAGAGGTAGAGTATATTTCTACAACATCATGTTGCACACAAGTGTTATGGATGAGACAAACCTTGAAGGATATCAAAGTTGTGTATGATAATCCAATTTCTATTATCTTTGATAATACAAGTGCTATTAATAGTTCAAAGATGTAATACCCCAAACATGCAACCCAAAAGATAAGTCGACAACACACAACAAATGCAGAAATATTTTTTTTTTTAAAGAGAATTAACGGTACATAAATATAACATAGTCTGTTGTAACAAGTCAACTAATATCGTTAGGGAAAACATGACCGCATTATTGAAAATAAGCATTATTCAACCATATACAAAACTCAATTAACTTATGTTTAATTACATGACTAAATCACAAACCACTACAAGATATACTAATAGCCATAGCCATAATTGTTCTAAATCCAAATGAGTACACACATTCACACAAAGAAGTGATGTCTACCTACATCACGATCTCATCATGAGGATAAGCTTGCAATTAACGTATGATATCATAAAAACAAATCAACATTCTTCAAAATAACAAGTAAATAAGTTTATACACATTTTACACTTTTACCTATACCATTGGATAGTCATCAGTTCGTCAAGTGAGAAGGTACCTCCTTAGCTCCCGAAACCTGCATGGATGTAGATCTCATCTGCACATCTACTCCAAATATTAGACCATTATAATTAATAATATCACATAAAGGAAATGACTCGCCTAAGGCCCTAAGGGGCCGACCTAGTGTCTCGGGGGCTCATAACGGCCTTGCCTACGTACGCGTAGCGCAGAGACATCGTAGTTCGGAACTCAAACTCTCAACCTCAAGATGGTTACACTTTGAAATGGAAACTATGAAATCTCAAGGACTTATAAGTAATACTAACTATACATCATCAAACGATATGTTCTCAACCACGGCATACTGATATAATCAATTATACGTTATATCATAAATACAGGGCCTAACAGAAGGACTTCAACACAGAATACAAGTCTTAACAATCATTATGTTAGCCATCTATCGTATCTAATTATTTTCATAGTAATAATTTGCAAATTGATAACATTCTATAATACAGATTTACAATGCCACTCCAGTTATAGGAATAGATAACCAATAGAATTCAAAATACCTTTTATATATATATATATATATATATATATATATATATATATATATATATATATATATATATTAAAACTTGTTCACCTACACAAGATAAGTTAGCTAATTACCCTTCTAAGTTGTTCCTTACACGACACCTGTCCTTGCTCAAATTTTAATCATCATTCAACAATGATAGAAAGAAAATTCAAACATAATACCAGTAAGGTAAAGTAAATAATACATCCTACTTCTTCTCAAGGAAACAATCATGTAATTGAGGTGGAAATAGCTACACGTAGTTAATAACATACCCATGCAAATGGTCTTGTGTGGACAAGGTACACAAAAACATTCAAGATCTCAAGAAAGAGAAATTATACTATTTAACTGTCATTTTTAGCTTAATTCTATAACAAACACTCATTACTCATTGGAAGGCAATTCCCTAAAATCAAAAGGTAATCTACATCAAATTCATCATTAATACAATATTCATATCCACGTAACAAAAGAATTCAATTGCCTACATTAATATGTTTGTAAGGTATTTATTCTATAGGCTTGTACAAATTTCATGTATTCAATTACATACACTATGAATAACAAAATATTTGCCTAAAGGATTTACCCTGCTTATCAACAGATTTACAAGATGATAAAATAATAACAATCTTGATTCAGGGAGAGAAAACATTTTATTTAGACACATCCATATAAAAAAATAAGATGAAATTCACATTTGTCACAGCCTAACTTTTTTCATGATTCCAAAGACTAAGACAAAATTTATTTACATTAATGTTAACAAAAAAAGAAAATGCAATGCCTTGATGGTACTTAAGGACAGAACACAATTAGATTATAAAGGAGCCAATGAAATTGAGATAAGAAGCTTGAATGATCAATTTTCCAGGAGTATCATCTATAACGTTGGTCTTCTAATCTGATTTGTCCAATAACAACTGACTTTAATACATAGCCAAATGTATTTCAGAAAGCTACATCCAGGAAATCAGTGCATGGACCAGAAAACAGAAAACATAACTGCACTAGCTATCCTTTCAAGAACAAAATTTTGTTTTACTCAAGAAGACACCCAAGCAAAGGGTCAAATACAACATGAAATTCTGAAACCTATTGACTCAATGGCAATTGGTCTTATACAAGTATTATTCATAATGGCAGTCATAATCAAGACTTCCAAACACTAAATGAAAGGTAAACCTTCTGCTAAGTAACCTAGCCTATAGCTATATGTGCAACAGAAGCATGCCCCATGTGAAAGCGCTAGCTAGTTGCCAGCCACTGAATCCTGCTCATTCTAAGAGTTTTGACAAAAAAAATGTTGTGATACAGAATGGTCCAGCAAAATACAACATGTTATGCTTGGCCATGGACAACGAAACTAAAAAGAAAACGAATGCCCCAATTCTGTAGGGAGTCAATCCAGATGCAACCCTTTTTCTCAAAATTAAAAGCTGAATGAAACCCCTTACCTAAGCCGAAGCTAGCTCTCTATCGACGATTTTATTGGAAAGCAAACACCCACAAATATAGACTTGACATGATAACTCCTACTTAAACAAAATATGGACTGTGCATATAATTAGATAGAATGACGTATCTTTGGGCAAAAACCAGATATAATAACGTTAAGCGCATCACTGCAACATCAATGTCAATTCCAGCACAGAGAGCACATAATGCAAATGAAAAAAAAAAACAAAAGATTTTGATCTCTTGCTCTATATAATTGAGCAGCAACCTACAATTCGATTTCCCCATTTTGTTTCTAAAACTTCAACATACTTTTGCCCCAAGTCAAACATTTTAGCCCAATATTATGTTCACAGATTGGATAAAATTGCAGAGACATTATGTGTAAAAGGTCCGAACGTTGAATCCATTTATCAGGTTTTCAGTTCACGAAACTGAAATAACTCATCAACATAGTAACAAAACACACGTGGATTGTAAATGAAATTCATGACAAGAATACAAAGCAGAAGTATTGATCTGAAAATATATGAAAACAAACAATGTGTGAAAAAGAATGTAGATAAAAGGGCCGTGGTTTAACCTGGTATTCCCTAAAGCTCACAACCTTTGCATACTGCTCAAAGACGAGCAAGCGTACGGCCTTGCTCATGGCCTCGAGGCGCACAGCTTTGATGGGCGGAATGCCGACATTGGTGTGGGCGAGGGTTCCCATGGCCTCGTCAACGAGGCACTCAGAGCCGATCCTCTGCCTCACAGACTCTATGAACTCCTCTGCCTAGTGGCAAGACACCTTGATTAGTTCCCAGTGCTGCTTGAAAAGTTCCCAGGGCGGCGTCTGTGGAGGCGGTTTTTGGAGCCCTCCGAGCCCTCGTTGGATTCAAAGACATCGGCGGCCGATGCAACCAAAGATTGGTATCCTCTCTCCAGGGACTCCACTCGCTTCCCCTTTCCTACTGCCCCCTATTTTTAGATCCCTTTAGGGTTTTGTCGAACTGCCCTTTTTGATTCCCGATTTACCGGAAGTTGCCGGTTGTTATTTTGTAGCATCTTTTTTTTAGATACTCGTAATGCTAAGAATATATTTACGTGTGGCAGAAAATAATTGACGGAAGTTAACGTCGGCTGTCTCAAAGATAAACCGAAATGGTTGGGGATGCGAGCTTGGACAATAAGAAGGACCGACGGGTTTACAAAACTTCCTGACGTGAGACAAATTTGAGCACTATAATGCTCACATATAAAAGCCTGTCGGCCAATTATTTAGAAAGTCCCGCACCAAGGCTTAAATTCGACAGTTGTATAGCTGCCTTGAGGCATTTTGCTGTAAACTACAATCAAGATTTTTAAAAGACTGCATCCTGAAAGGAGAGATCTTTTTTTTATCAAACTGCCATGATTTATGTAAGACTAAGGTAATAATTACTTAAAAATAAATAGTATTCGAATACACACCTATATATATATATATGGTTTATATATATATTTTACTATACTAAGGTATGTTGTAGTGTTTAAAAGCAACATAGAATAGATATCTATCGTATATAAAAAGAAATTGCTTGACAGGCAAGGTCGACTATCAAAATTTAAGCCATGTTCACAAGTGTCATGCCCTTATATTTCGATAATTTAAAATTTAACATTTAAATCTCCTCTCCATAATATAAATTGAATCTATTTATAAAGCACCTTGTCCCCGAGGTGGAACACCTTACTACACTTGAAACTCTTTTGGAACCCACATATAATTCACTTTCCAAACACTTACAATCATTACATAAAAGATTAAATGCCAACATATGAACTAGTAAATCTTTTGATTTAAGAATAATAGATATTTTGCAAACACTTTACTAAGCGTCTTGAAAATTAGTAAAATGCAAGCACCGGACAAGTTATGTCGAATATTACTTACTCATTATTATAGATTTGTATACATCCTAAGTTGCCCCAAAAGAAGATATCGTACCAAATTCCTAAACCCTAAGTTACGTTAGAGAGTTCAAATAATTTCAATATTGCAGAAATTTGTTAATTTATACATATAATCTCACCTTCACCTATATTTACAATAATGACAATATGAATATACGTAAACATTAACTAAAATGCCTAAATTTCATTAATAATTTGCTAGCAAAATTTAAACAAGAAAACATGAAAATATGTCATCATTATGAAGGCAACCACTGATGGTGTGGCATTGCATTATCCATACACACCATGTCAAATAATATAAGATATACAATCACATAACATGACGAGCAACTATATGATCATTAAAAGTGTATATGCAATCATGTTTGTGATCAATGAATTTTCTACCTCTGTCCACAATGTATGAGCACATTGATAGTAGTTGAAAACATGGACATATTAAATGACGAGATAAGAAGTGATTCCATAACAAAATATAATCTTCAATAATAGACTGACTACACGGTTATCCAAGCCATCTACTAAACAACTGAAATAAATTCTTACCATAGCCATATCGCTAGGGAAAGTTTGAGTGGCCTTCCTCCTAGGGAGGCATTACAACAAGCACCGTTCAGAGGATAATTGACACAAGGTGAATTACTTAACAAGAAGGTTTGGCTAACAACTTGAGTTTGATATGCTAATCAAAGCCGATTTTAAATTAATTGAATATCTTGTTCAAAATTAATTAACATCGAATTTTAACAAATTTAATTATTTTATAAATTCCTAAGTTAACTCTTTCTTCTATAAGAAATTAGAGAACATAAATTATTTTCAAATGAAAGCCCTATGAATGCATTAGAACTATATCAATCTAACATTTAAAGCACAAGGAATAACACAAGGTATAACTCTTGTTTGAATTCTAAGAAGAGGCACGACTACTCCCATGAGTTAATTTTAGGGGACAACAATGTCATGTTTTCTTACATCTACACAAAATACAGCAAACCAATGATAATCCCAAACTTGTTTAATACTTGGATAAAACAAGTCTATTTACTTATTTACCCCACGGAAGAAGCAATTGTGAGAAAAACATACAATGCAAATACCCCCACTTCGATAATAAATGCACTATTTGAATTCACATTAAAAGTACAAGGCATAAAGGCACACACGTAAGCAATCATATAAGAAGCCAAAGAAGCCAATAGAAAAGCATTGGAATATTATTCTATTCTCAACTCAAATAGGTTGGGTTAAGAAATCAACATACCGCATGTACATAGGGTAAACATTCAGACCACAGGTTTCGGTGAAGTGAGGTGGACCAGTAGTCCCATGTCTTCTCCTCCACATCAGTGAGATAAGGGTAGGCCTTACAAAAGAATCTAATGATGCATTCAAGGACAAAGCATATTTCAATTAGGTATCACTTTCTAAGAGAGAAGGTTGAAGTGAAGCTTGAGTATGTGCCTACAAAGGATCAGGTTGCTGACATATTCACTAAGGCTCTTCCTAAGAATACATTTGAGTATCTCTGAGAAAAGTTAGGGGTTATTGCCCTTCCTTTGAACTAGATGCATACGGAGATGCATCAGTCCAATGGACTTCAAAATTCATTCTTTTCTAGACTAATGTTGGAGGCTACCTCTCAGGGTGAGCAAGTAGTGGTCATTATGATTGTTGTAGACAGAGGGAGTAAGAGTTGATACATTTTGGTGTGCACTCCTAAACGAGAGTATTCAGAGCAGTGAAAAGAAAAAATCATGTGACCTGATAAGAGTGAAAGAAGATATGTGTCACCCTTTTCCATTTATGTCAAATGAGGAGAGAGAGCAATCTGAAAAAGAAAATAATTAGTGATCAAGGAGAGAAAATAAGATGTACAAAAGAAAGGGTGAGAGTAAGAAAGAAAAGAAGTTGGTGTAGATTTGTGTCTTGATGGTTTTTCACATTATGTGTTGTCATCAATGACAAAGGGGAGATTGTTGCAAGTATGTGCTATCGGTATTGTCATTGATGTCAACAAGCTTGTGTTGTCATTGGTGTCAACTATGTCAAGAGTATGAGTAGTTTGTGTTGAGCAGAGATTAGAGATAAGGTTAAGCAGAGTTGAGGATGTTGCAATGATATGAGCTATCTGATTAAGTTGCCTTAGATGATTTGGTTGCTTTGTAGAAGTGATGAAGATGTTAGGAATATGCTTCTATTGGTTGGTTTCCAAGTGCTTTTGAGAAATTTTGATTAATAAAGGAAACAATGTGTTGAAGATGTGTTTTGACTTAACAAAGTAATGTTCTAGTTTTGCTCCTCTTTTCTTCCTTATTGAAGATCTATTTTTGTGGTTTGAATATGTTGTTCAGAGGTGTTTAGAGATGCTATGTTCTAGATTTTGTGCTCCAGTTTATTGTTCAAAGAAATTTGTGTTCACTAGTGTTTGGACTGTGTTTCTGGGTTATGCAGAGGTGTCTGGGAGAAACTATTTTGCTCTACATTTCTCTGCAGATTTGTTTCTACATTTGTAATTTTGGATTTATGCTTATAAGGTCTATATCTCTCTTTAGTCTTAGCGGTTCATGGTTTTGTGCCCCACAAGTTCATTTCTTGAGTTGCAGTTGATGACAGAGTAATCTAAGTGCTCCGGTGTGAACTTTCTTTAGGTGAAAGATGTTACAAAGGATTTTGTTGTTTTCAGGTGCTTGTGGATGTTTCTAGATCATGTTCAAGCTTGGAGCGTGGTTTACATGCTCTCTTTTGGTCTTGAGGAAGTGTGCACTTAAAAGTTCATAGTATTAACACAAGTTTGAATGACTTGGTTGTTTACACTAATTGCGGTTGTACTTCAGTGATTGTGAAAGCATGATGAAGCATTTATGTATGGATTTAGGATCGTGCTAAGGTGTGATGTGGTATGCATTCATTCCTTTTCTCCACGGGAATGTTTTGGTCCAAGCTTAATTTGTATTTTCTTGGTTAAGATGTGTTTCTGACCTTGGAGAATATTTTCAAGGTTAATAATGGTATAAATAAGTGTCAAGGATTCATGATTGGTGATATGCGTGATGGATATGATGTTTGTGATATGAATTTGATCAATGCAGTGAGAGCTTTCATGTGTTAGGCTACTAGATGTAGTGAGAAGAAGGTGTCTACTATTTTTTTAGTGTTGTTGTGAAGGTGATGTTTGTGTTGTGGTAAATATTGAGCTTCATTGGAACTATACTCCATGCATAGGTTAGATGCAATTATATCAGTTCATCCCTAGAAATGAGCCTCCTCTTCTATCTCTTTCTTCTGGACAATGAGTCCTTTGGTAGTGGGCCTTTCTTTCTTTCTTCTGGGTAGTGAGCCTTTTGTAATTTGGTGTTGCTACTACTTTATATTGTGAGCTAATCCTCCCCATGGTTTTCCCTTCTTGGGTTTTCCATGTAAAATCTGGTGTTGTCTTGTGTTTGGTGTTGTTATGATTCAAGTTATGTTATTTTCTTTTCATGCTTAATCATCATAACAAGTTTGAAGGTTAATGTGGATCTGAATGTTTGTGAGGGTTTGAAGTTTATGATACAAATGATTCACCCCCCATCTTAGTTGTCTTGTGCATTTAACAAGAATCTCTACTTGTTCTTTTGGATGTTCATCTATATTAGCTTCTTCTGTAACAACAGATTCTTCTTCATTAGAATTACTCAAATCTTCTTCTTCTTCACCCTTCAATCCATCATTGTGTTCTTCCTGAGGTGCATCTTCTTGCTCTAAGTCAAAGTGCACTCTCTTCACCTTTTCTTCTCTTTTGACTGCTCAAGTTTAGAAATAGCTCTAAGTTCCCTGAAAAAAACATCTCTAGAATAGATAATCTTTTGGGTTAATGGATTCCAAAGCTTATAACCTTTTACATTATCACCATATCCAATGAAAATACACTTTTCAGCTTTTGGATCCAACTTAGATCACTTTTCCTTAGGCACATGAATAAAAGCCTCACAGCCAAAAACCCTTAAATGTGAAATAGAAGGTTTCTTACCTGTCCACACTTCATAAGGTGTCGAATCAAAAACCTTACAAGGAGATCTGTTAATCAAGTAATAAGCGTTACACATAGCCTCTGCCCAAAAGTATTTATCCAACTGTGAATCACTGAACATACTTCTGGCTCTTTCCATGAATGTTTGGTTCATCCTTTCTACAACACCATTCTATTGTGCTGTATACAGAATTGTCTTTTGTCTGATTATACCTGCATGCTTGCAAAACTCATCAAATTCCTTAGAGCAATATTCCCCTCCATTTTCAGATCTTAATATTTTTATCTTTAGTCCTGATTGGTTTTCAACTAAGACTTTAAAATCCTTAAACTTAGTGAAAACTTCATATTTGTGTTTCATAAAATAAATCTATGTGAATCTAGATACATCATCAATGAAGGTAACAAAATAAAGAGATTTTTTGATAGAGTCATTATCTACATGTCCAAACACGTTTGTATGAATAATCTCTAACTTCTCTTTTGCTCTATGCGTTCCTAAAGGAAATATTTTTTTGTTTACCAAACACACAATGCTCACAGAAATCAAAGTGCTCATCAGAATAAGAAAAATTGTCCAGCAAATCTTTATTCTTAATAGTTTTCAAAACATTATTACTTGTGTGGCCCAATCTATGGTGCCAAAACATACAAGTGGTTTTAGAAGCCTTAGAAACATAAGAGGAATTAAAAACTATAGTGGCATGTAGCCTAAACAAGGTTCCCATTCTCTTTGCATTCACTACCACCAAGTTTCCTCTCACCAATCTACTGTTGGGAATTAAGGTGTCTCAACCTTGGTAATTCCTTGTATTAATTAATTGTATTTATTTATTTATTGCCTATTATGTATTTTGGATGTAATTCATATTTCATCATCTTGTGGGAGTTGGCACAGTGATGTGTCATCCTACGTGGAAGGTGACCACATGTAATTTTGTCCTCACATGAGGAGATAGGCATCCCACTTAGTGGTAGAGGTATTTTTCCATGTGTCCACAATTTGACTAGTGTGTAAGTGAATCTTGACCAAAACAGTTATGACAGATTCCTATGACAGAATCTATGACGCGTAAGTCGTAAATCGAAGGTTCTATGATAGGTGAAGACATGTGTCACAAGGCATCTTGGAAGAAGGCATCTTTAGGCACACCAAGGAGGGTGATGATGTGTTGTAAGAAGAATGTGCTATTTTTAGGCAATTATGACAGATTCTCTTATAGTTGTAAGAGCTGTCAATTATGATAGATTCTATGACAGTCGTAAGATGCGTAAGAGCATTTGTCATTGCCCAACTTGGGAATAGGTGACCTCTTTGGGATGGGGTGATGTGACAAGTGTCCCTAGGCATGGGTTTTGGGCCATGAGGCCAAGTTGGACACCCATCTCAAGAAAGGTCCATTTTTACCTTGTAACTTCTATTTAAACAGGAGCTTGGAGAGGAGATGTGTTATGTGATCGATAGGTACTATTATGCTACTGGAATATCTCTAGATTTAAGTGTCGAAGACTTCTGCAAGAGAATTGGCTCTGTAACTGTGTTGTAAACTTCATTGTTTAGATAATACATTTGAGTTGTGTTTTGGAGTGTGGCATTTTTCACTCGTAAGGGTTTTCCCCACGTATATCTTGTCTCTCTCTCTCTTCTGTCTACTTTTTGTGTGTATGTGTATTGTGGTAATATCTTTGTTGTTGGGTTAATAACACTACAATTGTAAAGGTTAAAAATAATTTGCACTCATCTCTCCTCTTTATATTAGTGTAGAAAGTGATTTCCGCACACCTAGCTTCCTTTCAGTTAGTATCAGAGCCTGGGCAGTTTTGGTTCTAGCTATTGGGTAGGGGTTTTTTAGCTAATCTTAGGTTGAGTCAGAGTCTGTGCAGAGTATTCTATAATCCTGTTACATGAAGGAGATGGCAAGCACATCCGGAAGATTAGAGGTGGAGAATTTTAACAGCACAAATTTTGAGTTATGGAAACTTAAGATGGAAGACATGCTTGTTGATCAAGACCTATGGGAAACTGTTTCCAGTGTAAAACCAACTGCAATGACACAAGCTGATTGGGATCTCAAAGATCAAAAAGTTAAGGGCCTGATAAGACTCAGTCTAACTGACTCTATCCTGTTAAATGTCCATGAGGAGAAGACCACGAAAGATCTTTGGAAGAAGCTAGGAGATGTTTATCAGGCCAAATCCCTGGTGAACAAGATTTTTTCTAAGAAAGAAGTTGTATTCTCTGACGATGGAGGATGGAGGATCTATTATATATCACCAGAATGTTTTCAACATGTTAGTTGCACAGTTAACTTTCGTTGGTGTGAAGATGGAGGAGGAGGATCGTTGTATGACCTTGATTTGTTCTTTGCAGTACTCGTGGGATCATCTTGTTATGGCTATTGGGAGGACCACATCCACTTTCAAAATGGATGAGGTGGTATCTTCAGTGTTATCTAAAGAAATGTAGAGAAAGTCTTCTGAAGCAACCAAAGAGGCTCTTGCAGTTTGTGGAAGACCCAAAGAGAAAGGGAAAAAGAAGGACAAGAAAGATGAGAAGGGTAGATCCAAATCCTGTGGGAGATCCAAATCTCCTACAAAGTCCAAGGCTCTTTGTTGGAACTGTGGAAAAACTGGGCATTTCTAAAAGGAATGCAAAGAGGAAAAGAAAAGAAAAAGAAGAATGTCCCAAACTCATATTCTGACAAGTCACAAGATGATGGTGATGTCTTCATTGCAGCCCTAGCCACCCATGCATCTGATGATGTGTGGTTGATTGATTCTAGTGCATCATTCCACATGACCTCACATCGAAGTTGGTTCATGAAGTATGAAGAGTTTGATGGTGGAAGAGTGTACCTGGGTGACAATTCTCATCTTAAGATTGTTGGTCATGGAAGAGTCTCAATCTGAATCCCTGATGGATGAGTGAAGGGGATCACTAGGGTCATGCACATCATAGGCTTGGCACGAAACCTGCTTTCTGTAAGTTGAATGCAGGTTGAATTTTTGAAAGACAAATGCAAGATGACTAGAGGATCTACGGTGCTTGCGAATGGTACTCAGAGAGGTACTCTATTTCAGCTAGAGGCATGCACTTCATAGTGCAATAATTCTTCTAACTCAAAGAAAAGAGTTGCAGTCACTTCATCTCCACCATTGGAACCAGTAGTGAAAAAGTTTGTTGTATCAAATTTTGATGGTAGTGCATTTTGGGTACCCAAGGGTGCTCATGCTTTTGAAGTTAAGCTTCCTACTGAAAATACAATGTTATGGCATATGAGATTTGGCCACATTGGTGAGAAGGGTCTTAGAACCCTAAAAAATAAAAACCTCATTGAGGGGTTAAATGATTGTAATCTTGAGTTTGACTTTTTTGAACATTGTATTTATGGAAAGAAAAATCGTGTTTAGTTTTACTGTAGTTCTGATGTGTTTGGTCCTATTAGTGTTCCTTTGATTTCCAAATCTGTATATTTTGTATCTTTCATAGATGATTACAGTAGAAGGACATGGATTTATTTTCTCAGAAGCAAGTTTGAAGTCTTTAGTCAGTTCAAAGAGTTTAAAGCTTTTGTTGAGAATCAGACTAGTAAAAGATTAAGTGTTTGAGGACTGACAATGGTGGTGAGTTTTGTTTGGCAGAGTTCAATAAGTTTTGTAAAGAGCAAGGGATTAAAAGACATAAGATAGTTCCATACACCCCACAACAAAATAGAGTTGCAGAGAGGATGAACATGACACTGATGGAGAAGGTTAGGAGTATGCTTAGTGGAGCAAGCCTCGAACAAAAGTTTTGGGTTGAAGTTGTAGCCATTGGTTGTTACCTGGTAAATAGGTCTCCTACATCAACTCTTGTTGGTAAGACACCTATGGAGGTGTGGTCTGGTAAGAAGCCTTCAGTTAGACATCTTTGTGTTTTTGGTTGTGAGGCATATGCACATGTGCCTAAGGAGAAATGGTCTAAATTGGAGAACAAGGTTGTTAAGTGTATTTTCATTGGCTATGGTGTCGGTGTGAAAGGATACAAGCTTTGAGATCCTGTGGCTGAAAAAGTGTTGTATAGTAGAAGTGTTATTTTTAGAGAGCTAACACCTTCTCCCATTGTTTTATAGCCAAAGGAAACAGAAAAGAAAGAGGATGTGGTTCAGTTTCCTTCTACCCTTGAGAAGACTAGACCAACAGACCCTGTGAGACCTAATGATGAGGAGAGCTCTAGCAGCTCTAAAATTTTAGAAGAAGAAGCAGAACCTCAACCTAAGCCCTTGAGGAGGTCTACATGAACAAGGAAGCAACCTAATAGGTTTGGTTATTCATTGCTTGATTCTAGTAGTGCTTTTTCCTTGCTTACTAACACTAATGAGCCTAGAACTGTGACAGAGACTATGGGCATGAAAGATGCAGGTTCCTAGAAGGAGGCCATGGAAGATGAGATTGTTTCTTTGGAGAAGAATAAAACTTGGGACTTGGTGCTTTTGCCTGAAGGACAGAAACCTATTGGATGCAAATGGGTGTTCAAGAAGAAATTTGGTGCAGATGGCAATGTTGAAAAGTACAAGGCCAGATTGATTGCGAAGGGGTACTCTCAAGTGGAGGGAATTGATTATGGTGAAATTTTCTCTCCCATTGCAAAGCTGACATCTATTTGGTTCCTTTTTTCTCTTGCAGCAGCTTATGACTTAGAGGTGGAGTAGATGGATGTGAAAACAACATTCCTTCATGGTGATTTGGAGGAAGAGATTTACATGTCACAACCAGAGCATTACATAGAGAAAGGTAAAGAAAATTTGGTTTGCAAACTGAAGAAGTCTTTATATGGTTTGAAGCAGTCTCCTAGGATGGGGTATATGAAATTTGATGCCTTTGTGTTGTCGATTAGATTTCTGAGATCAAAATCAGATCATTGTGTGTATTATAAATTTGACAATGATCGCATTCTCATTATTGCATTGTATGTTAATGATATGTTGTTAATTGGGAATGGCAAGAATATGATTTCTGATTTGAAGTCTTAGTTGTCAGCATGGTTTGAGATGACAAATCTAGGGGCAGCCAGGTTCATTCTGGGAATGGAAATTAGAAGAGATAGAGCTAACAGAAAACTTTGGTTAAGCCAGAGTAAGTATGTGAAGACCATGTTGGATAGGTTCAACATGTCAGATTGTAGACCATTGTGTGTTCTTGTTTCATTGGGGACAAATTTATCTGTTAATGATTGTCCAAAATCTCCTTTTGAGGTGGAGGACATGAGCATAGTACCTTATGCTAGTTTTGTTGGTAGTTTGATGTATGTCATGGTTTGCACAAGACCAGACATTGCCCAAGCAATCGGAGTCCTTAGTCGATTTATGGCTAATCCTGGACAAGTACATTGGGATGCAGTAAAGTGAGTGTTCAGATATTTGAGGGGTACTTTTGAGTATTCCATATGCTATCATGGTAATCCTATAGGACCTCCACATTTTGTTTGTATTCATGGATTCTGATTGAGCGGGTGGCATTGATAGTAGGAGATCCACTAGTGCTTATGTGTTTACTATGTCTGGTGGTGCAATTAGTTGGATGAATAAGTGGCAACCTGTGGTCACTTTGTCCATGACAGAAGCTGAGTATCTAGCGGCAACTCATGCTTGCAAGGAAGCCATTTGGCTTAAGAGATTGTGTTCAGATATTGGTGTTGATGTAGGACAGATTACAATCTATTGTGATAGTCAAAGTGTGATTTGCCTAGCAAAGAATCCAACTTTCCATGCCAGAACAAAGCACATTGATGTATAGTTTCATTTCGTGTGAAACATGGTAGAGGATGGGAAGGTAAATTTGGAGAAGGTAAACACTTTGAAGAATGTTACGGATGCATTGACAAAACTGGTGGGCATAGAGAAGTTTAGATGGTGTTCGGAGTCTATGGGCCTCTCAGCCTGTAGCAGTTAAATCCTGTCATTTCCATTGGCTCTTACAAGATGTTCAACAAGTGGGAGAATGTTGGGAATTAAGGTGTCTTAACCTTGGTAATTCCTTGTATTAATTAATTGTATTTATTTATTTATTGCCTATTATGTATTTTGGATGCAAGTCTTATTTCGTCATCTTGTGGGAGTTGGCACGGTGATGTGTCATCCTACGTGGAAGGTGACCACATGTAATTTTTTCCTCACATGAGGAGATAGGCATCCCACTTAGTGGTAGATTTATTTTTCCATGTGTCGACACTTTGACTAGTGTGTAAGTGAATCTTGACCAAAACGGTTATGACAGATTCCTATGACAGAATCTATGACGCGTAAGAGTCGTAAATGGAAGGTTCTATGACAGGTGAAGAGATGTGTCACAAGGCATATTTGGGTGCCCCAAGGAGGGTGATGATGTGTTGTAAGAAGAATGTGTTATTTTTAAGCAGTTATGACATATTCTCTTACAGCTGTAAGAGTAGTCAGTTATGACGGATTCTATGATAATCGTAAGATGCATACGAGTATCTGTCATTGCCCAACTTGGGAATAGGCAACCTCTTTGGGATGGAATGATGTGACAAGTGTCATGACCATGCTATAGTGTTGGACAAGTGTCCCTAGGTGTGGGTTTTGGGCCATGAGGCCAAGTTAGACGCCCATCTCAAGAAAGGTCCATTTTTGCCTTATAACTTCTATTTAAATAGGTACTTGGAGAGGAGACATGTTATGTGATTAGCAGGTAATGTTATGCTGCCAGAATATCTCCAGATATGAGTGTTGAAGACTTCTGCAAGAGCATTGGCTCTGTAAGTGTGTTGTAAACTTCATTGTTTAGATAATACATTTGAGCTGTGTTTTAGAGTGTGGGGTTTTTCACCCGTAAGGGTTTTCCCCATGTATATCTTGTCTCACTCTTCTGTCTACTTTCTATGTGTATGTGTATTTCTACAATATCTCCATTGTTGGGTTAATAACACTGTAATTGTAAAGGTTAAAAAGAATTTGCACTCATCTCTCCTCTTTAGATTAGTGTAGGAAGCGATTTCTGCACACCTAGCTTCCTTTCATCTACAACCATGCTTATCAAATGTTACATGCATTCTCAAATCATTCAACTTTGAAACTAAAATTAGATTTATAGGTAATCTAGGAACATGTAAAACATCATGGAGGGTTTTAATCCTCCCATCATTGAAACACAACAATACCTTGCCTTTTCCAACTATCAGATATGTAGAGTTGTCCCCAAGGTATACTTTACCTCCATCATACTCTTCATATGTGGAAAACCATTCCTTATGTAGGGTCATGTGAAAAGAGAATCCTAAGTCAACCAACCAATGATCATTAGAAAAAATATTGCATGCAGAAAGTAAAACATCTTCACCTACATTAGAGGACTTCTCAGAAGCGGTCTCCCACTATTTCTTTGGGTTTCTGCACTCCTTCACATTTCCCCTTTTATCATAGTTCTAACACTTAACTCTATTCTTCTTCCTTGGAGTCTTATAATGACCCTTAGACTTGTCTTTGAACCCCTTCTGATATCCTTTCAGTCCTCTTTCCTTAGACCTTCCCCTAACACTAAGAGCATCCCCTAAACTATCTAAACTCTTCTTCCTCAATTCTTGTGACAGCAAAACTACAACAAGAGCATCCATCCTCAGATCCGCAAGGTTAGCATTGATAGCAAGGATAACATTCTCCTAAGATTTAGGTAAAGAACAAAGAAGTAAGATACATTTATCTTCCTCATTAACTTCAACATCTATAGATGCAAGCTGACTCAACAACAAATTAAATGGATTTAAATGCTCTGCAACTGATTCACCCTCTTTCATTTTCATAGAAAATAGTTTACGATTCAAGTAAAGTTTGTTTACCATACTCTTGTCTTGGTAGATCTCACCCAAATGCTTCCACAAGCTATGTGCAGTCTCTTCCCTTACGACATTCAATAGGACAGAATCTGCAAGACATAATCTGATTGTACCTCGTGCCTTTTTATCCAATTTATCCCACTCATATTGAGAGACATCATTAGTTTTCTTCTCTTTTAGAACAACCAACGACTAGTTTCTTTCCTCCAGCAAATCCTCCATTTTTAGATTCTACAACTCATACCATGTACCATTGAACTTCTCAATGTCCAAATGAGAGGTTGAAGCAACGGTCGATGCATCCATAATATCAACTCAAGATCTACAAAATAAATACAACCAAATCTCCCACTGCAGCTACATAACCTTCACACTACCACCCATGAGTCAAAGCTGGCCAAACTCTAATACTAACTATTAGAAAATGAAAACACAACTACTCAACATAAATCTGATTCAAATAAGTTTAATGATCTTTAACAGTGTATTACAGAATGGAGATTGCAATAGACTATAAAATATGCAATAGAGAAGCCACAAATCTGAAAACTAATCACACAATGAGACAATGTTTACGTGGAGAAAACTCTTTCAGGTAAAAAACTCCACTAGGAAAGAGGTACAAGTTTGTATTAATATGCAAAAGTGATACAATACATCAACTACACAACTCTCTCCACCAGTCTTCAATTCGACAGCATTCCTGCAGCACCTGAGTACCTATAAATCTATATGCTACAATAAATACATGGAAAAATACTTATAGAAGTGCTCTCACACCAATCTAGGCATCCACTTTCTCTCTCCTAAGAATCTCCAACATGCAAATTTTAAATGCCTCCTTACAAGCTCCTGCCACTTGTCTAAAGTCAACCATGCAACGTTGGGCACCCAAGGCTAAATAAGATCTCTTACAACATCTTATGATGCATCATAATTGTCATAGATTCCACCAAAGAGTATCTTCCCAATATGGGCACCTAGAGATAAACATAGCAACTTACACATAATAAATATCTGTCATATGTCATCATAGTTTCATAGAATCTTATGACAACTTACAACTGTCATAGATTCTCTTATATGCACTCAGCAAACATTATGACGTGTGTCATACATGCTAAAAATATCAAATTCTCCCAAGGTGGCGCCTACCCTCATTTACTCATGATTTTTACAATTGCCAACCGTAAATGTCACTCCATAATTACCTTTGGTGAATCCGGAATTGCTACTACCGGTGAAGCTACCTCATTCCCTTATGAGTAATTACAAATCACAAATAATAAAATGGAATAAACATAATATTGGGATTTACAAGGTTAATGGCACCTTATACTAACACTATTGTGGAGTTTGATATTCTAAAAGAAACGATAGACTTATATCTAGATATGCCACCTGAAGATCAGGGCACTATTAAGAAGGTTGTTGTGATGTATATGCTTAAGTTCAATGTTCCCTTGAATGATATTATTGAACAAGTTCTAGAAAGTCTTGCTGATGTTTTAAGAGAAAGAAGAGAAAAAGTAGTAAAATTGGATGATGAAATGAGACAAAGTGCACTTGACAAGGTCGGATCTACAATGACTCAAGAAGAGAAGGATGAGTTGGCTCAGAGACAAGCCCAAGAACTAAGGACAAAGCAAAGGGTATAAGATGCCCTTATGAGCATGGAGAAGGAAGATCACGAGAAAATTCAAAAGGAAACTGATGAAGTAATGGATAAAATACTTGGAAGTTTAAGGACTGCTGAAAATGTGGAGTAGTCACAAGTTTCTCCACCACATAGTGCAGTGTCACCTCCACATAAATCACAACAACTGGGCATTCATGAGGAGAAAGAAGAATCTTCAGCACAAAGTGAAGGAAATGTGTATGATAACTCTTCTCCAAAGATCACTAAGCAACAAGAACAACATGAGGAGCAAGACAAAGCTAATATAGGAGAGGGTCCTAAAAAGGTACAAGATGTCTCTTCCTCCTCTTCCCCGGTTGACTCAATAAAGGAATTTTTAGCTCAGCATGTGTAAATACAACCGGTTGTCACTCTGCAACTATTACAGTTACCTATGTTGGATGGGCAAGTTAACTTGTCTAGAATATCTCCCCTCCAAAAGTTACAACTATGAGAAATACTATAGTCTACCGCTAGACAAGAGCTCTTGCAGAAACAAGTGGAAGGAGCTGAAATTTTGGAAGAAGAAATTAAGATCATACAAGAAGAACTACCTAAGGAAAAAAGAGATCCATCCTTGCCTCCCACTTAGCAAATGAAACTCACGTTTGAATCCTTCAAGGCCCATTCTTCTTACCTTGAAAAGAAAGTTGAGTTGAAAATAACAGAGCAAGTACATAATAAAAGATTGATTGATGCATCAGGGAAGTGTGCTAAGGCACATAATAATTTTCAATAAAATTTGAAAAATGTTCTGAATTGTGTAGAAGAGGCCAAAGTTATATATCAATTTTACCTAAACTGGCCGGCTACAACTAAGAGCATAAAGGGCCAAGTTGACTCTATTAAATTATAACTAATACAAGCAGCTAAAGTATATGATCCATTAAAAGATAAAGATGGGATCACTAGAGCTCAAATAGAAAATCTTTATTCTTAGCTGAAGTAACTCTTGGATCAAAGGGAATAGATAAAGAATGAATTTGGACAGATGAGAGAGGTTGTGAGTATGAGGCTAGCAATCTTAATCGGCATCCTGACCAAAGTTGAAAATGTTGCACAAAAGGTGAAGGTACCGACCACTTTGGAGGAAGCAGAAGAGCTGTATATTCTGATTAAGAGCCAATTGCACATTTTGTCATCTACAAAGAAGCTAGGATACAACTCTTACCCAGTTAAAGGTAATCTATAAGAATGTTCTACCTTCTAAGTAAATTGTAGATATGTTGAAGGTAAAACAAATCTGATAATTGTATAGACATGCGGTAAATAGAACAAGAACATGTAGTGTTGTTTTGGTGTAAATAAGGCATATTGTACATAGTATCTTTAAGGACAATTTTGCTATATCAATTTTGAAGAGATAAAAGCCACTATTTAGGGGGAGTTAATTAGGATGAGGAATAGTTCAAACAAGGGGAGCCTTCTTGTTTTTTACGAAACAAAAGAAGACCACTAGTCCTTTGCCATTGATGTCAAAGGGGGAGAAATACGTGCATATCAAGATAAGTGTTGCCATCAATGACAAAGGGGGAGATTGTTGCATATAGGTTGTCATTGATGTCAACAATGGTATGAAGTGCTATGGTATGAAAGAGTGGTACATGAGATGACAAGGAGATTACAGCAATATGAAGAGCAATGTGATGATGATCAATGAAGATAGCTGAATAAGCATTATGAGTCAAATAGGTAAAGAGATGAATATGTGCAGAGGAACTCAAAGGGGGAGAAATAGTTGGGTTTTTGTTGCATGATGATAACATGAACACATGATGATTGACACCTGATGGATAATGTTGCAAAAACTTGAAGACGAATTGGTTAAGTATAGTGTATGTTAGGAAAGATGTTACAGGCCTGGAAGAATGTACCACACTCTACAACATCTGGAGATATGAGCCTGCAGATAGGTATTACTCTCAGGTATCAGTGTTTCAAATTTGAGATCACAATTCTTACCGCAAAGTATTTGGGAGATAGAACAATGAAGATAGTAAAGAAATAGGGCAAGTACAATCATAGAGTGACTGGATAATGCTCTATATTTCTCCACAAACGAAGATATGAGGACACGATTTGGAGGATAGGTAGACATGAGTAACAAGTATGTATATTTCAAGTCTCAAACAATGATATGTACTACAAATGGTTCTCTAGAGATAAAGTAGTGAAGACATGGCTTGGTGCTAAGTAGTGTGAATAGATGATGAGAGTTAATTTTACTCTAGTATACCGCACAATGATAGTTATCTTGTTGATTGAATAACAAGTTCTTATGATTGGGAGGTATGTTGTAGTCAAGTTTCAAGTGATTGTGTTCACTGCAAGTTTTGGTTTCTTAGCCTTATCTTAAGACTAAGCAAGAAGAAGTCGCTAAGGATACCTGCATCAGAGACCTAGTGTTTATGCCAACATGAAACATCTTAAGATAATAAGAGAAGTATACATGAATGTTTTACAAGTCACATAATGATCAACATTTTGTCTGCTTGATATAATTTTATCTCCTCTCATACCACTTTAGGTTTGGAGTCAAATACAAGGATGGGTAGTTGTTGAGGTGCCAACGTGGTGTTTAATTAAGACTTTGATGTTTGTAATGAATGTGTGCTAGCCTGGAAGGGATTGTCAAAGCAAGCTAGGACCTAATTATGCATTATTCTTGTACCGCATTGGGATTTTATCTACCACATATATTTGGGAGCCGACTGATATGGCCACTACATGTTTCATGTTACATGTTTCTTTTTGGTAAACCAAAGAGAAAGACTTTGAAGCTTGCAGATGATATATATAGATAATCAAAGTTGTTGAAAGGAGTGTGTGTTGAATTATAGAATCAAGAATCAATTTTTGTGTGAATATACTAGTAGTAGAAGCAGATATGATGATGAAAAGTGTGAAGGATCAGTTCATGTAATATAATACAGATGCGGAAGATATTGTGGGATCTGCAATAATAAAAAAGAATTCTTGAATATGTTTTGATGTTGTAGAGATCTGTGGTGTTGTCGTAAGGAGGACAGATAGTAGTACAGAGGCTGAAGTGATTAGCATTTTGTGTTACATGAAGAATATAGTAATATGCAACGATAACTTTAAGAAACCCATCCTAAAAAATATATAAAATCTTAGTGAATCTTCCATTTTTTTGGAAAAAAAATATTAATTTCTATTGGCAAATCTTTCATTTTTTTAAAAAAATATTTAATTTTATTGGCGAATATTTTAAATCATTAGAAATTTGTAGAAAATCCCAGCAAATCTTGACAAAAAATCGGAAAATGCATTAATTACCATGGTGAATCCTTCCTAAAAAAAAATTAAATTCCTATGGAAAAGTAAAGGGCTAAAGGTGACAATGATTGACTAGTTTAAGGTGTAGTGCTCGTGTCTATAATTCCTTGATTCCCTAATATTTTAAATCAAACATTGAATATTTTAAATTGGCCCTAAATTATTTTTCACCACCATTGATTTTATTTATAATCTAATGGTTTGGGTTCTATTCTACAGCCCAAAATGTACCCACGAAGCTCTAATGCCCATGGGGCCCAAAATTGCATTTGGGATGTTGATCTTAATGGAGATCAACGACCCAAATGTAATTTTGGGCCCCATGGGCATTGGACCTCTGTGGGTACATTTTGGCCCATGGAATTTAACCCTAGCCACTAGATTATAAATTGAGATCAACATCCCAAATACAATTTCGGGCTCAATGGGCATTGGGGCTCCATGGGTACATTTTAACCCATGGAATACAACTATATTTGTTAGATTATAAATAAAGACAATGATGGTGATTAAAACTTGGTGATATGGCCCTAAAGTAACCAATAATTATATAATATTATTGGCGAATTAATTTCATTTTCTACTAAAACTTATGAAATTTAGGCGAATCTGATCTAATTAGATATCGAATATTATGGCAAATTTTTTAGTTTAAAATTTTAATAAAATAAATATTCTGGTGATTTAACTAGGGCTAAAATAAAATTGTGTAAAAATGTGGCGATTCAGATCACCTTATAGCTTGTACTATTAGCCAAATTTTGAATCCCCAATTTCAACTATTAGCCTTTTGGCAAATATTAGCCACTAAAAAAATCACTGGTAATATGCTTGGTAAATGTGTAACTAATCAGGGAGTTGCAGCTTCCTTTGGGTCATTGCCCATAAATAATATTGTAATCATGTTTTATCTTTATTTGTAAGGTTGGATTTGGACAATAGATCCAAGCAACTTTCTCACTGTGGTTTTTCCCTTCTAGGGCTTTCCACATAAATTTGGTGTTATGATTGTGTTGTTGTATAACTACATCTTTCATGTTTTGAATGATCACATTAATTTGAATGTTGCAGAAAATAAGATAATTTGATTAATGTACTGATTCACCCCCCCCCCCCCCTCTCAATACTTATGTGTGTTCAACACATTATTCTTAGAAGGTAGTTCTTCCAAGACACCTATATGTACATCATTTTTCCAATTAATACATGACCAATTACATCCATTCTCATGTTGATCATTTGCTTGCATATTTTCTATTTCTCACAACTCTAAAGGAGCATTCGATTACTTGACTTTCATAGCCCCACTGGTGGTTTCATTGTGTTTAGTTGATCCCGATTCCAACATCCAGTAGTAGAGCTAAACTAGTTCATTTGAAAGTTTGATAATGCATAGTTTATTTATTAAAAACAGAGTTTTTTTGCATAGAAGTCAAGTGAATATGTTTGTATTGGAGGCTGATTTATCCTTGGTTGTAGAGGCCATTGAATTTGATCCACAAAGGCAAGTGCGATATGTGGAAGGAAGAGGTTGACATGTGTGAAGGAAGGCATTTTTTGTACTTGCATGGTGAGTTGAAAGGCCCATGCCATCAAATTAATTGCAGGAAAAGGGGGCACTATTCATCTCTAAAAAGTGGAAATTGTTGACCTCAACATTTACACAAAAATTTCATCATCAAATGGGGGGAGACCCACCAAACCTCTTAGCCCCTTAGTCATCTGGTGTGGTCATACCCAACCAGAGGGGGCTTAACTCCAGCTTTCAGCCTCCCTTATATTTTTCTAGATTTCATCCTCCCTTCTATTTTTCATCTAAAAAGCATTTAGGAAAATAGTAAAACTATTGTATCTTTTGATTGGCAACTCAAAATCAAGTGTCATTTTTGTGAAAGTGAATAATTTTTTGAGCCCGACCCATTGCATACGATTTCACACTATCATTATAAAGTACTATTTTTCATTCCAATTGGACAGGCCTATGCACTAAAAATATAAAGTGGTAAAATTTAGGGGGGTGTCCTTTGTGTTGTGTCTTGTACACTTCCACACTTATTTCCATATTTTTAGTTTTGGGGGAGTAAATTGAGCAATTTTCTGAGGGTTGTTCATTCATGCACTCAACTTATAAAGTGCCACCTTATGTATCATTATTTGGGGGGATTATATAGACATTTTGTAATCAATAAACTCACATAAAGTTCCAAATTTTCTAAGGGGTTAATAATCTATCTAAGTCAATAATGGAGATAACAAATCATCCCTTTGTCATTACTTTAAGAAAGGAAACTACAAGTCCTAGTGCAATGGCATCCTAAAGCACTGTCGATGGATTCTTGCCACATTTGTATGGGCCTATTCCTGAACCAAGTACATGTTGGAAAAAACTACATGGGGAATTAAATATGACCATGTATTAGGATTAACTGGTTTAAGTGTTAGGGACCATACATCGAGGACTCTATCACACATTGAGTGCATTCACACTCTTTGGACCACACTATGGCAAATGTATGAGATCCTAATGAACCTCCATTCCTAGATGATCGTGTTATGGGCATACATCTTTCCCTTGATGATGTTGTTAATACCTTGTAAACGATGCTACTAAAGAGAAACTTGCTTATTGGGAAAGCCTTGAATGTGCTGATGACACAGACATTTCCTCTTGCTTCTCTTCTCTACACCTCTAGCATTGGAAGCTATTCTACTAGCTCAACCTGCCACTTTGCCAAAGATCTTGGCTTCTCTCCATCCTACTTCAGATTCTCTCCAGTAGGTTCATACTTGTCCTCTTGATCATCGAGATGTCATCTTAACAGACATCCATCATTTGTTTGTAAAATCTCTCATAATCAATCTTGACGATAACATTGAGGACATATGTCTTCTCTCTGATGATATTTCTTTTGCTACTATAGAGTTCAAAGAGGCTTCAATGAGGGCTTCTAGAGATACTTTGCAGTAGGACTTCACATGGAATTTGGATTATAGCCACATGGCATGTATTGACATTCCACACATAATTTCTTTGGATCTTGCTCTTCATCAGTTTTCACATGACTTTGAGAGGTCACTTATTTTAGTTAGGTCCAAGACACCTGATTTGGTTGTGACTCATTTCAGCGTCAACATTATGAAATATAAGTAGGTTTCATAACCATACACCCTAATTCCTTCATACATTCCACTTGAGTGGGAATTTAGTAGTTTAATAGCTTGAGTTTTCTATCTTCCAAAAGGAAGAGGCATCATTTGTTATAGAGGGACCTACTACAGCATTCATCATTTGACATTCTGTGTTGTTTTTCTCTTCTTTGTGGAGGCACACATGGGCCTTATCTTGTAGGGATTTTAGGACTATCATCTTCGAGGGGCCTTCTAGTTCTCTTCGCTTTATTTTCTCTTTTGGAGGGAAGTTTTTCCCATAGGGTTTTCTTCCTTTCAACACTTTATGAGAGCTTACATTGTACTTAGGTACCTCATTAAGCCTAGTTTTTGAGACCCAATTTTTACTTTGTGCTCACCTAAACTATGCTTAAGGGGGGGTTTTATTGTATATATTATCTTGCACATAGGTAAAATACACATGGCATTAAGCCTACGTAGGTGTTTGTGGATCAGAAAAGTGCATAAGAAGAGCAAACAATTAAGACAAGTCAAATAACACAATTATACCTTCCCTTCAAATAAAATTTCATCTCATTGATAGAGTGGAAAAGGAATGCACCCGAACTCCTTTGGACATGCTCTCTTTGATTCGAATGATAGTATCTTCTGTGGACTGCTCAAAACTTTAGCATAACCTTTAGCATGTAACAATGGATGTGAATGGATATGAATAAGATTCAACAACATAATTTTACAAAAATGAATGTGGATGAATTTGGCTTAAGAGAGGATTTATTTATAGATTTCTAGAAATCATGATTAATGATGGAGGATGATTGAAGAGATCAATGGCTGAGAATGATTGAAAGGATTTAGAGGAATGAGAGAGTGACAAGTGTCCTTGTTCTCTCATGAATTATGGGAGTTAATAGGCTTGATCTGAAAATGCATTGGTGAATTTTAGGTGTCTACAGTGTCTACTTAGGAGTCCTAGTTTGTTTGAGTTATCTCACCACCTCTCACAAGTTTTGTGGAAGTAACTGGCCACCACTTCTTGTTAGTGGGAGTTGACTCCATTATTCTTGGAAGGTAGTTCTTCTGAGACACCTATATGTACATAATTTCACCAGTAAATACATGGTTGATTACATCCATTCTCATGTTGATCATTTGGTTACATATTTTTTGTTTCTCACAACTCTATAGGAGCGTTCAATTGCTTGACTTTCATGGCTCCACTGATGCTTTCATTATGTCCAATTGATCCCAGTTCCAACTGATACTTTCATTATGTCCAGTTGATCTCGGTTACAACAGAAAACACATATCAAAATAAAAAATTCCATACAAATTTTGGAGCCAAGTTTTCTTAGTTTAAATCCAAATCAAACCAATCCTTATTCATCACCACCATCACCTTGATCCAAATTATTCTCTCAAAACCTTGATCCTAAAACAACATCATCCTAAGGAAATCCTTGACAATCAAGATCCTTGAAACTCTAGGCCACTTCTAGGTCCTAAATTTGACTATCCAAGATCAATCCAATCATCAAATCCAAAGACAAATATTTGAATCCAACGCCTTAGGCCATCCTTGTGATCAAATGTCCATCATCCAAGTATCAAATCCAAAGATCAAATCATTAAATCTAAAGTCATAGATAATCCTTGGGATTCCATATCCCATAATCCAATCCCCCAATCTAAATCAACTAAATCATCCCTTATCCAATAGTCCAAATCCAATCATCCAAACATCCAAAACTAGTCCAAAGCCTAATCAAAACAAACATCATGGACTAGTTTGATAAATTTATTTTGAAACTTCAAACTCCTATGTCTTCCCCCTTGTGTGAAGCCTATGCAAAACCTCACATCATAGTCAAAGAAAAAATCACGCATCCATTAGATGAGATCCTTTATCAAAATTATGATGATGAGAGCCTTGTAGATCATGATGAATATTTTGCATGTAACCAATCCAAAAATAATGTACATGCACAAGCAAAGGTCATCCATCAAAAAGAATATCCTAATGGAACCCCATTCATGAGTGATGATGATGATGATAGTCTTGTCGGCCAAGAGGAGTATGATCCCTTTATACATCTTGGTGGTGATGATATCCTAATAGATCAAGAAGAATATCCTAATGAATCTTATGATTTGTATAGAGTCAAACATGATAATGCCTACCTAGATGCCATCACCATGAGAAATTATCCCATAGCTCCAATCATAGATTCATGAATGCCTATATCCATCAAGATTCCTTTAGCCAAGTATATGCTAGCACTACCTATCCTATAGGCTCAAATCAAACATCCCTTAACCATCCTTATGGTACCTTACACCAAGGGAATACAAACCTAAAACTATATGCTATCAAATGATTTATGGTCAAACTCCAAATCCTATGTGAGCAACTAATAGCTATAAATCCTCCACCTTCCAAACCTTCATCATCCAAATCATCTAACCCTTCCTATCACAACCATTCCTATAACCAATCCTATCAATCATCTAATCATCAACTTAATATAACCCCATCCAAGAAACCCACAGAGGATCTTACCCAAGGATTACTAGAAAAGGATCACAATTGAAAAGGACAGAAAAGTTGAGGAGTCTTGCAACACTACTAATCCCATACCCTCATACACACAAGTTTTTGACCATAAGGTTATAGATCCAAGATCTACTCAGATTTCCCAAGATAATTGCACCCATAACATAAACTACCATAAAGTCCCCTACAATTATGATTCTATTGGTGGAAATATTAATCAATCCCATAAATGCATCAACATCAAATCCTTTGACTATGTTGTTACCACTCACCATGGAAAAGTCACCATTCAAGGCCTTCCTCCAACCAATCCCAAAAAGCATTATGATCTACTTGACAACCTTGGGCGAAAACCTACACAAATATCCATCCTTGATCTCCTTAGATCATTACCCACTCATTGAGATATCTTAAATCATGTTCTCTAGGATTTGCACATTCCCAATGATATTGATCCATCCCACTTCCAAGCCCTCATTGGCCACCTTTCCACCAACCATAGCTTAACCTTTAGACCTAGTGAGATGCCTTCAATCACTCCCTCACATACCCGCCCCCTTCACATCAAAACTATCATATCCAAACATAAAGTTTGAGAAGTTAAACAACTTGCTTTACTTGATAGGTGCTTGAGAGTTGATTTTATCTTGTAATCAATCTATCTCCAATCAAAGAAAAATGTATAGAGTACAAAACTACATAAAGATAGGCTAAAACTTCCTCCAACCATTTGGCTATACGATTAACTTCTTTTGATTTGTCAATTTTAATATATAAAGAAATTATCCCATTTTCATAGAAAGTAGAGCCCAATGCTTTTTTTAGTGGCAAATATTCACCAAATGGTGAATAGTTGAAATTGGGGCTTTAATTTTTGGCAAATAGTACAAGCTATAAGGCAACCTAAATTGCCACTTTTTTGCAAAATTTTAGTTTAACACTAGTTAAATCGCCTAAGCATTTATTTATTAAACTTTTAAATTCAACTGTTTTACCACAATATTCAATGCATGAGTAGATCTAATTTACTTAAAGTTTATAAGTGACATTACAAAATCTAAATTGGTTTTCCATTAATATTACATAACCCTCACTTATTTTTGGGCTATATCACCAGTCTTCATTTTCCATTGCTGATTTTGTCTCTAATCTAATGGTTGCCATTGCTTTCTATGAGCTAAGATATACTTGCACTTTCAAATGTTCATCAACCTTAGAATTCCTTTTAGACCATTGATCTGACTCCCAAAAAGCAATGGTAACCATTAGATTAGAGATGAGATTATACCTTCAAGTTGGGCCATTATATAAGCATCTTCCTATTTTGAACACACCACCCAAAGCTTAGCATTTAATGCCTTTGAACACAGATGATGATCCACATGCCTTGTACCAACGAGCACTTTTGAACAGCGACCAACTAACAGACAAGTACACAATCAAAACAGTCTTCCTGAAACGCTTTTGAATGCACAGAGTTAGATATACTCACTGTTGCACGCATGGTGATGATACAGAAAATCCGGTTTACATGGGTGTCAACAGGTTTTGGCAGGATTTCAATTGATACAGAATTGCCTAAAGTTGCGCAAACTTCCTGTCAAAAATATTGTACGGGACAGTGTAATGCACCCCAAGCTCTCTGTTGAGTCTGCACCTCACACGTTTGAAAATTTGCACAACTTTAGTGAACTAACCAACAGGCATAAAACAGAGACCCAGAAGCATTGACCCACATACGAAGATGGGCATGTTTTATTAATTCATTGAACAGACATAAACAGCCTGCAAGCCATCAGCGAAGAAACATAAAAAGATTTTATAAAGAGGCACAGATAACTGCTGTACTGCACAATGTACATCCATCCCAAGCTCTCTGCAACAAATCTTTCTTAAATATCATATATTTCAACAGTGAAAAGCCAATAAAAATATCATATATTTCAACAGTCAAAAGCCAATAAAAATAGGATAACTTTGATTATGCAATACAAATTTTTATCCTCACATAATATAATTTCATTATGTTTACAATTCTCAATATATGAGTGTTATGCACCCATTGTTGTGCTAGTTCAAATTCTACATAATTATGCATCAAAATCTATTTAAAAAATCATTTTTGATCTTTTCAAAATTAAGCGAAGTTTGTTTTATAATGAAAACCAAATGAGAAGAAAATTTCAGGGTTGCCCAAAATGAAAACCTCAACCAATTTACTTTATATTAATCTCATTATTGAAAAGACATGTGAAGGTATAGAGACATTTAGTTTTACCCAAATGTCTGAAGTTTTAACCTTGTGAATTACATACCAAAATTTAGAGAAAAAGCATATTCCGTTGTTCCATACTGTCAAATTTCTTTCAATGACTTGTGAATTACATACCAAAATCTAGAGAAAAAAGCATATTTGGTTGTTGCATACACTCAAATTTCTCTCAATGAAAGAAAAATAATTAAGAAGCAATTTTTAAGGTTGTGTAAAACAAAAAATTACTTAACCAATTTACCATTTATTAAGCATATTATGGAAAAAACATTTCAAGGTACAAGCCCTTTTAATTCTTTTAATACATTAAGTTTTAAGCGTGCAAATTATGCATCAAAATTTGTAAAAAGTTATATTTGGTTATGTTAGATATGCTCACACTTACACTTTGGTTTATTTCCTATTTTTTTTCCCTATGTATTTCGTTAGTCCTAATAAACCACACCCTAATGACATTGGTTAGGGTGTTGAAGGCACAAGACAACTGAGAGGGGGTGGCGGGGGTTAATCAGTTGTATAAAAAAATTTAAACCCTCACTAACATAATCACATCCACAATAGTTCACTTAAACCCTTATTCTGTTATGAAGATTAAACATGAAAAATAAATAATATAAACTTAATCACATCAACACCATGCACAAGAGAACACCAGATTTTTACGTGGAAAACCTTAAAAGGAAAAAATCATGGTGAGGATTAGCTCACAATATAATGTAGTATCAATACCAAATTACAAAGAGGCTCATTGTTAAGGGCTCACTGCCTTACAAAAGAAAGAAAGGCTCACTGTTGATGGACTCACTATCTAAGTGAACTCACTGCTCATTGAATAATAAGGAAGGAAAGAAGAAAAGGCTCACTGCCATGAACTAATATGATAGCATCTACCACATGCGTGAGTTTAGTTCCAATAAAGCACAACAAACATCACCTTCGCAGCCTCTCTAAAAATTGTAGATGACTTCTGCTCACTGCATTAGGTCTTCTACCACATGAAAGTCCTTGCTCCCTCTGATTCAAATTCACAACACAAACATCACCATCCTCACTCATGCGCACATACCCACGAATCCTTTACACTTATTTATATCAACATCAACCTTCAAACATTCACCAATGTTGGCAACACACTCTACAACCCTTGAAACAATCTCCAAGGTCGGCAAACATACAGAATTCAAATTATTTCTGGATCTAAACATTCCCGCGAAGCAAAGGAATGAAGGTAGACCACTTCATAGCTTAGCTCATACTTAAAAACATCTTCACATGCTTCAACATGCTTCCTTAATCCATGAAGTACATCACAATTAGTGTTAACACCCAAGTCAACTAAACTTGTGTAAACACCAAGAACACTTAGGCACATGCTTCCAAGAACACAACCATAACTCACAAACCAAGCACAAGCCTTTAACATGATCTAGAAACATCCATGAACAACATGGAATCACTTGGGAGCCAACAAATTTAGCTACAACAAATCTCACTTGAAGACAGTTCATAGACTGCTTACAACCAACACTGTCAATCTTTGCTACTCAAGAAAACTATATTCCAGAGCACCAAATCACAAGTCCTTTGGACAGAACATAGATATGGACCTTATGAACACTCAACCAGAACCACAAGACTAATAACCAAACTATAGAGAAATGTAAAACAAAATACTTTCTCCCAATCACACTGCAGACACTACCAGGCACAACCTTCAAACTGGTGAACATAACTCTCAAACCACAGCGTTCCGGAGCACCATATTCTAGATTTAACATCTTCAACCACTTATCTAAAACATATCCAGACCTCACACTCCAATCTTCAACACAGAAGAAATGCGGAGTAAAAACTCGGGCAGTATCATGTAAGTCAGAATACTTCTTCACAACATTGTCTTCAGTATTTATCAATTTTTTTCAAAAGAACTTCAAAACCCAACAACAAGAGCAATATACTAACATCATTAGCACTTCTGCAAGCCATTCAAATCACCTTGACACAATAACTCAATCAACCAACAACAACATTAGAAGATATAGTCGACACCAATGACAACACAAACATGTTGACATCAATGACAACACCGATTAGTACATACTTGCAACATAGGGGTGGTTATTTTGTGGTTGAATCGGTAGTTGTTTACCCTTGTACATTATATGTTATTGTATGTTTTACAATTTTAAGAAGAAATATGACATTATGATTGTCATATGTGTTTTTTCCTCAAAATATTTCTCCTTCATTAGCATATCATTAGGATCAATAATGAAGAAATAAGAGAGACAACATATCAACAAATAGAAGAGAAAGATAATGAAAAAATATAGAGAAACACATATGTAATATAATCTCATTTTCCTTCATTCCTCCAATATAAAACAATGTACAAATAAATACACAAGAGTTAGTAACCAACTGATAACCACTTCTTAAATGTATGCGGTTATCTCATAATAAAGAGACATAAGACATACATAGGAAATACATAGAGATAATACATTAAACTAGAATTACCACTCCTTAAATGGATGTGGTTATTTCATAATAAAGAGACACAAAAATATCTAACAAACCCCCCTTGATCCAAACTCAAGCTAGAATTACCACTCCTTAAATATCTAACAAACCCCCCTTAATCCAAACTCAAGCTAGAATTACCACTCCTTAAATGGATGTGGTTATTTCATAATAAAGAGACACAAAAATATACATAGGAAATACATAGAGATAATATATTAAACCAAAGTGTAAGTGTGAGCATATCTAACAAACCCCCCTTAATCCAAACCCAAGGTAGACTTAGGATTAGGATCAAGATATAAGAACATGACAAGAATATCCCCTATAATCTAAAATCTCCAATGAACTAATAGTCTCTACAACTTCTAAAATATTTGATCCTCAACAATCAACAAAACTTAAATCAGTAAAAACTTAAAATCTAATCTCTAATATTTCCATATCAAATGAGAGTGGAGAAATTCTACATAGAACACCCCTGAAATGGAAGCACATAAATCAACAACTCTATATAGATATATGCACAAATTAATGGGAAGAGTGTGTAAAGCTATCCTTTCAAGTTTTCAACTTACAACTTAAGTACATAAAATTTGGGCCTAATCTACCCTACCAAATCAGCAAAAGGTAATATCTCAATCTTCATAGCCTCAAATAATTTGAACACATCAATAAATACCATAATCATCATGAGTTGTATATCCATGTTCATCAGCAATACAAAAATAATCATGTTTCTCAACAAACATATAACAAATTTCACAAAGAAGATCATCCTCATCAGTATCTCAATCATAATAGAAAATCTCAGGAACTAGATCAACATAATCGAAAAAGTAGTGGAAATATAATCATCCTTTATAGGAATCAAGTACAACTCTAAAATCCTCTCACCGAGTGGTCACTTATCAAATAGACCAAGAGACATCTCAAAACACCAACATCAAGGCTAGACAACTTAGGCTAGCATTTATTTTGTTAAGCTTTTAAATTCAACTATTTCGCTACAATATTTGATGGGTGATTAGATCTGATTCACTTAAAGTTTATAAGTGACATTAAAAAATCTATATTGGTTTTCCATTAATATTAGATAATTCTCACTTATCTCTTGGCCATATTGTTAGTCTTCATTTTCCATCATTGATTTTTTCTCTAATCTAATGGTTACCATTACTTTTCGGGAGCTAAAATGTCCTTAAACTTACAAATGTTCATTGGTCCCAAAATTCCTTTTAGACTATTGATCTAGCTCCCCAAAAGAAATGGTAACCATCAGATTAGATATGAGATTATAGATTCAAGTTGGGCCATTATATAAGAATCTTCTTTATATGGCATTGATTTCAAATGTTCAGTCTGTATTAACTCCAATACTTTCTTGATAATAGATTTGTGCTTGGTAGTGAGGGGCTATGTCCCTTGACCCTACCTATATCATGATAGGAGCGTGTTAGGGCTGCTATCCTTGGACCTTGTGAGGGGGCACTACCCTTTGACGCTGCAACAGGGGTGTAAGTATAAAAAAGATGCATAGGCCTACAGGGAAATAAAATGATGAGCTATAGTCCTAATCATGTACATGTAAGCATGAAATATATAGACCTCTCAATAGCTTCTCTCTTGGTGACACATTTTCAATTATTTTCTCTTTGTTTGTGCCTCCCTAACTAGCAAGCTAATCTTCTAAGGTCATGTACATTTTCTTATTGACCACCTATCCCATGTTCGACACATCACTCTTGTCACTTGCTAACCCTAACAACATGACCAATCCACCTCCCAAGATCAAAAATTCATTTTCTCTAGGGGCTTCTTCATCATTTTTTTCTTTTGTGACCATTCAATTAACCTTATAAATCCCTATGTACCCTCAATTTGTATATCCAAACCTTTATATTGGGGTCACCCCTATTGACTTCATGGTCTCCCTTGGTGACCCTGCAACTAAAGTGTGGTCTCCAGGGCTAACCTTCCCTACTAAAAGGGGAAACCTACTTTCTTGATTTGTTCTTATTTCAAACCTCTAAAACCATTTTCAGCCTTCCAAGACCACTTTCCCACTTTCAAACTACTTGTTCAAACCATTGTGCTTGGGTCACTCCTATTATCTTCAAGATCTCCATGGGTAACTTCACAACTTAACCTGAGTCTCTAGGAGCAACCTACCCTACTAAAAGAGGCAACCCACTTCCTAAAAGGGGCAACCCTATCATATTTTCCATGCATGAGTTATTCCAACTTTAGCTTAGTTTGGCTCCATTTTTAGCTCTTGATGGAAAGCTTCTTCATGCACAACTGACCTTCCACTCCCTCTAACTATTTCTACTCTCAATTAATCTATTTTTGAAACTCCCAAATCACCACCACCTTTGGTGTGGATTTCTAGACTATAAATACCCCCTCCTCTATGCATTTGGGGAGGCAAATTCATTATTACATTCTTTCCTTTTGCTTTGCAAATAGTTGTCTCCATAGCATTTTTGTGCTCGTTGCAAGACCTTGTTGCATGTTTCCTTCATTCATATCTTCAGAGCTCAAGCCATTCACACTTCCATAGCATCCATATGCTCAAATTAATTTCCTTTTTCCAAGTTTCATGTCTTCCAAGCTCATAGCCACTTTCTTTTATCTTTGTTTTGTTCTTGTTTCCAAGAGGAGGACCCCATTACTATAGAGGAAGGAATGGTTACTCAAAGGAATCCTAAGGATTCACCCTAGACATTATCACCCAATTCATATAGGTTCTTCAAGTATTCAATAGTAATTAGATTGAACTTTGCTCTAGGGAAAGTAACACATTGCTTGCTTTTCTCTCAAGATAGGAAATTTAATTTGCTTTCTTAGAGTAATTTTTGCATTTCAATTTCTTATATTAGTTTACTTTAATTTCATTTCATTGTATTTAGATTAGTTGCACATTTCAATTTCATTAGATTACAAATCAAAAATTGACCTACAAAAAGATAGTTTAATTTGCATAAGAAAGTCATATAGTGTGCATTCATTTTCCCTTCCTAGATAATTACATCATTTTGAAATTCAAAGAAAAAGAACAAAAAGAAATTGTTTTGAATTCATCAAAAGACCAAAAACACTAGAAAATACCAAAAATCAAAATAAAAGATTAATTCAAACCCTCGATTCTATCATGAGGTCAATATCTTCAACACATTCAACAAAATCAACACAACAAACATTGCCCCCTCTTGTCTAGCATTCGATGTGCCTAGGCATTAGGGAAGATTGGGTAAAATCTATCCTAGATGAGATTCGAGAGAACTTCCCCTAGCTAATTTAAATCCAACAAGACAGAACAAATAAGAGAAGCTAAAGAACACTGACAAGGAATCATTGATCAACAAGAATTTATGCAACAAAGCATTCAAAATGTGGAAATGATGCTAGAATGCCTCTACATCTCGAATAATAAAAATAGTGTTTTCTCTAGACTTAGAAGAAGTGACCCTTCTGGTCATATCATTATCACAACAACAACAATTGAACGCTTCCATCAAAATAATCATCAGACATACACAAACAAACATTACACGATAACCCAACCGCCATCCATGACATTGTACTCCCTCACAAACAAAACAACCCCCCAATATACCTCCACTCAACTGGCTCTTTCCATGAGAGCGACGGTGACTAGGAGGTCACCCATGGAAAGGATATAGTTCATGTGTTACATTAGAGTCTAACTCATTCACTTTGTGTCTAAATCAATTCTGAGCGACACATATTTTGGTGAACCCAACATGAAGAGCAAATCCTTTTATGGTAAGTTTTTCATGTTTCCACATTTCCATCATAATTTTCACTTCCGTTCGCCGTTCTCATTTTCATCTCACTCTTCATTATCACCTTCCTCTCTCTCCATTCCATTTATTCTATGATGATCATGACACCCCCGAATATGATAGAATCGGATGAAAACCTAGAGAATATTCCCTCAAGAGACCCAAAAATGTCTTCATTTGTTAGGTACATGTTGTAATGAAACAACTTGCACAATAAATGCATATGATAGTAAATATGCTACAAATACTTGATAATAATATGTCACTTCGAGGGGGCAACCTCCAAAAGTCTCAAATGAAGAACACAATTCACAATGATCATAATGACAATCTTCTACCTCCTATATATACCATACTCAAGCCTTGGATATCACCCAGGATGACTTAGATACCAAAATATATCACCTAGGTTGACCAAAATACCTATATAATTCTATATTAATGATTATATATCCTAATTAAGAGTTAAGGTAGCCACAAGCTGACTACTCATAACCCTATATAAATGTAAGATTAAGGGCATAGAATGCCCCTACTCTTTAGAGAAGTATTGTCCTCAATGTTGATCAATTGTGGATGCTTCTACACAAAATCTTCATCTTCCCATGTGGCATCTTCAATTGGTAAATTCTTCCACTGAATGAGATATTTGTTGATTGACCTAGTCTTCCTTATGCATGTTTGGAGAATTAACTTTGGATCTAATAGGATTCTTCCTTCTTCATCTAGCTCTGGTAACACAATCTATATGGGAATCTTTTGACCAATCACCTTCTTCAAACAAGAAACATGAAAAAGTAGACGTGTCTTTGTTGTAGGTGGAAACTCAAGCTTGTAGGCTACACTACCAATCTTCTGTAGAATTTAGTACAACCCATAATATTTTGGTAACAACTTATTATTCTTTTTTTGTTTCTTTAAGGACATTTGCTTATAGGGTTGTAATCTCAAGAAAACCCAATCACCAATCTCAAAACTCCTTTCACTATGATGTTGGTATGCCTATTGTTTCAATATATTTTGTTCCATGGCCAAATTCTTGTTAAGTCTTGAAAGTACCTATTGTTGATGATTCGTGTGATCCTCCACTACCTAAGCTTTTGGTGTCACCTTCAATGTTGATGTGATGGATGGAGGATGGTATCCATATAAAATGAGGATATTTTACAAAAGTATGGAAGGAAGTGGTGTACCACCATTCTGCCAGTGGTAGCCAATCTACCCAATGCGATTGTTTATCTGAAGTGTAACGACATAGATATCCTTCCAAGAACTTATTGACAACCTTTTTTTTCCCATTAGACTGAGGACAATATGAAGAGATGCAAGCCAATTGAGTACCCAAACAAGATAATAAATCTATCCAAAAGTTACTAGTAAAGATAGGATCACGATCACTAACAATAACCCTTGGGGTACCATGTAACTTTTTTATATTCAACATAAATGTTTTTGCCACTATACTTGTAAAATGATGGGATAATACAATAAAATGGGCATATTTGGTGAGGTAATCGACAACTACCAAGATGACACTCTTACTGTTAGATATTGGAATGCTTGTGATTAAATCCATGGACAACTCTTCCCACCGTTACCTAGTGATAGCTAAGGGCTGTAAGAGACCAGGTGTCTTAACCGTCTCCCCTTTATTTCGTTGGCATATCAAACATTATGCCACAAGTTTTTAAACATCACCTTTAATCCCTTCCCAAAATAAATCCTGCTTGATTCGATGATATGTCTTCAAGTATCTTAAATGACCCCCAACTAAAGAACTATGGAGCTCTTCAAGAATCTTGTGTTTGAGGATTGAATTTTTCTAAGTATAATCTCTCTTTATAACACAAATAGTCTCCCTTCCGACAAAACTTATATGAACTTCTAGGATTAATTTTTAACTATTGAATGATATTTCTTGTAGCCACATCATTTTTCCACTCTACTTTGGATTCTTCCACCCAATCTTCTTGTACTATTGAAATGGCACACAATAATGCCGCATCCTTCTCATCCTTTTGAGATAGTGCATTAGCCACTATATTCTCCTTTCCTTTCTTATAGACAATCTCAAATTCATACCCCAACATCTTAGTGATTCATTTTTTCTCTTCTGATGATAACCGTTGCTCCAAAAAATATTTGAGGTTATCATGATCTATCTTGACTTTGAAGTGTCTACCCATCATATATGGCCTCCACTATTTCATTGTATGAACAATTGCTAGCATTTCCTTCTCATAAATGAGCTTGAGTTGATTCTTACCCTTCAATTGATGACTTTTAAAATCAATGGGCCTTCCTTCCTACATGGGAACTACTCATATACCATTGCCTGAAGCATAACACTCCATAATAAAATCCTTGGTGAAGTCTAGAGTGGCTAGAGATGGAGTGGTACACATAGCCTCCTTCAATCTCTCAAATGTTGTATTAGCTAACTCATTCCATTAAAAATTATCTTTCTTCAACAGAGTTGTAAGTGTTATTTCTATGTAGCCATAGTTCTTCACAAATCTTCTATAATATCCAATAAGTCCAAGGAAACCCCTCAAGTTCCTAATGGATTTAGGAATAGGCCACTCTATTATAGCCTTGATTTTGTTAGGATTGACCTTTACTCCTTCATGTGATACCATGTGACCTAAGTACTCCACCTCTTTGAGACCAAATAACACTTGGAAGGTTTAGCATAAAGCTAATGTTGTTTGAGAACATGTAATGCTTGATCTACATGATGCAAATGCTCTTTCCAAGTCTTTCTATAAATCAATACATCATCAAAGAACACTAATATAAACTTCCTCAAAATGGCTTAAAGATGACATTCATCAAACTTTGAAATGTAGATGGAGCATTAGTAAGACCAAATTGCATCACTAGAAACTCATAATTAACCTCATGAGTCCTAAATGTTGTCTTGGGAATATCCTCTTCCTTAATTTTAATTTGGTGATAACCTAATCTATGATAAATTCATATAGTAAATAATCAATGGTTGGAATAGGAAACTTATCTTTGATGATGTACTTGTTGAGTTCTCTATACTCTAGATACATGCACCAAGTGTCATCCTTTGTATGCACCATTGCAACAAGAGAGGAGTAGGCAATCTGGCTATGCCTTATAATACCTGACTCTAGCATCTCCTGAACTATCTTCTCAATCTCACTTTTTTGCATATATGGGTACCTACAAGGCCTAATGTTGTGTGGTTGGCTCCCTGATACTAGCTAAAAGGCATGATCCTAGTCACTTTTTGGAGGAAATCCTTTAGGAATATCTCCAAAAACCACTAATTGATGATCCATAATTGCTTGTAGATATGGCTAGATAGGAATATTTGGTTGATAGGCTACAAATGAAAATAATTATGCCACAAATCCATCATTAAGCATCTTTTGTATTTGATGAGAAGTTACCATTTGTGGGGACTTTGCACACAACCCTCTTAGTTCAACTATCCTTCCCTCTGAGTGAAATATCATGAATGGCTATTGGAAGTTCATCTCAGTTGTTCCCAATTTAGTGAGAACACTATCTATGACACCTATGGGAATAGTAAACATTGGGAAATCAAGTTGATATTTTCCCATTGTCAATTTAATGCTATGGTATTTTCCTGAGCAACCGAGAGTGCCCCATCTACAATTTGGACCTAAAATTATGGAGAAAGATATATGAAACAATTTAGACGAGTAGTTAACTTCTTTTCAATGAATTTTTTGAATACACAAAATTACTGAGAGGCAGGTGAATCGGTACTTAATCAAATTCTTTTCTCCCATCAACATTCAAACTTGTTAGGAATTTGTAGGTCTAATAAAACCAATTCCACATAACCCATAAGGAGAAAATGATGCAGCAATTAACCATAATGCAAAGATCAAATGACAAACACAACATAACACAAGATATACCCTGAGAAAACCCTCAAGAGGGAAAAACCTAGCCTCCAAAAGCATCCACACTCATATGTATTATTTAATAATAAAGATATTACAATACATGCCATGAGTCTCATGAATACCTCTGAACCATCAAGGACCTCCAATACATCCTCCATTGTGTACAAGCATGAATCTACACATCACCTACCATGCTTCACAATATGCACTCACAAGAGAGAGCTCAATACAATAACAACCTCTCACAAACCTCTGTCCACCAACAATGAAATAGCCAACCTCAAGTAATAACATTGTGGTTGCTTTTATAATTCAATCTCACACAAATACATTAAGAAAACCATGTGCCCCAAAACCATAGGTGACACCAACCATTGACCCCCTTATTTAATGTTGGTACTACATTTTTTCTCAACAATTAAACAATACAAATAATCAATTAATCACTCTATGTGTCCCACACACATAAAATAATTAACCCAATGTTGCATACAACTTATACAAGTGGTATCCAAATAAATAATACAATATTATGCAAGTTCTACACATCTATTTCCCAACAAAACTAATGTAAGCATTTAAAGCATGAGAAACACAAGAACACATAAGCACACAACCATAACACCAAATTTATGTGGAAAACCCTAAAAGGGAAAAGCCACGGTGAGCAAGCTTCTTGGATCTACTGTCCAAATGCATCCTCACAAATAGAAACAAGATTATATTATCATTTATGGGCAACAACCCAAAGGAAGTTGCAAGTCCCTGAATTGCTACAATAGTTACAATTTTTACACAAAGAGGCTTCAACCTCTCCAAAAAAAATACTTATATGACAAACACTAACTGCTCCAACCTTCTGATGATCTTTCCAACCTTTGCACAACTATTTCATCTCTCCACAATCTCAATACCAATTTTTGCAACATCAAAACACCTTCAACAACACTTCTCTGTTATCACATCACTTACAATCACCTCCACAACAAAAACACATTGCATAAATTGATCCTTTCCACATTTCATCATCAAATATGCTTATGCAGTTATTTTATTCACATAATATCAATGCTATCACACAAAACACGATTCACACATCCTTCAACAACTTTTATCTTACATTTATATCCTCCGCAAGCTTCAAAAATTTTCTCCTTGGTCGGCCAAGATGAAACGTGTAACATGAAACATGCAATGGCCACAACAGTCAGCTCCCAAACATATGTGGTAAGTAGAAATCCAATGCAGTTCAAAAATAGGATATAATCAAGTCCTATTTTACCTTAGCACACTCTTCCAAGCTAGTGTACACTCCAAACACAAAAAAATCTTTATCATGCACCAAGTCGGCTCCACAAACACTTATCCTTCCTTGCATTTGGCTCTAGACCTAAAGAGGTATCGGAGGAGACAAAATTACCTCATGCAATCCACATAATGAACAATATATGACTTGCAAAATACTCTTGTACACTTCTTTTATCATTTTAGGATATTTCATTCTAGGGCAAACACTTAAACTCTAATGCTGGTGTCCTTAAACTCTTCTTACACAGACTTGAAAAATGAAAATCATACTTGCAGTAAACATAACTATTTGAAGCTGAAATATACCAATCTAGTTGATCCAATGTGCTTGTCTTTCCATCAGCAAAGCCAAATATCAATGTGTGGTGAACTATGGTAATATTAACTATCTCTGACTACTTGTTCTAATCAGTACTAGGGCATGTCTTCATAGATCTAACTTTGGAGAAGCATTTGTGGTACATATTATTACTTGAAACTTGAAACACCCATACCTTTGACTCATATCTACATGTCCTCCAAACCGCAACATCATATCTTCAACTACAAGAAGTGTGGAGCATTCTCTTATCTCTCTGTGACTATACTTACCCTATTTCACTATTGCCTTCACTCTTCTAACTCTAAAACACTTTGTGGTAGACTTTGTGAGCTCAAATTTGAATCATTGATACTTGAGAGCATTGTCTAGTTTCCTTTCAATTCACAGGTCCATATCTGTATCAGCGGTATAATGTGGTACACTTTCCTACACTTGTGAAACCTTTCCTGACTTGAACTATACTTAACCAAATTTATTCAAACTTTTTACAACACTCTTTATCCAATGCCAAGTCACATGTCTTCATATCATCCAAATACAACATAATTCACCCAGCATAGCATCCATGACATTCATTATCACAATAACATACCAAAGATATTGAAAACATGGACTTACACATGAACTTCAGAAGATAAGGTATGACTATGTACAGATGATATCGATCCATCTCCTTCACTCCACAACTCTTCTGGTCAACACTCCTATGTTTGCTCCTTTGCACATCACCTTGCTTTCTCCATTAGGTATCTCTATCCTTTGGCATCTCTGTTGACATTATTGATGATCATTGATCATCACTCCATACCACTGTTGACATCAATGACAACTCTTATGCAACAATCTCTCCCTTTGTCATTGATGGCAACACACTGACTTGATATGCACACATTTCTCCTCCTTTGAATCAATGGCAAAGGGATAGTGTTCTACCTCTATTCCTACAAAACATATAGACTCCCCCTATCTAAACAATCCTTATCAACTTCTATAATCCACTCCCCCTGAGAAGTAGCCTCTATCTCTTCAAAATTGATGCAGCAAAATCTGGATCTTCATTTTCCTTATGATATTCATGGATAATATGTACAAAGTGTTGGCAAGTGTTGTCATTGATGTCAATAGTGTTTGGTTTGAGTTGTCATTGATATCAATAGTATATATTTTACTTGTGTTTGAATTATCCTTGAGAAGGTTGTTGCACTTTGTGTTGGATATCACTAATGTCAGTAGAATTATGGAATGCTCAGTAGTACCAAGATTAAGTTGTTATTGAAATGCTTTGGGAAGCTCCGAAAGATGCAGAACAAGTAGAGCAGAGCAAATGCAATGGAACATGTAAAATGTTGTTTGAGACAGAACAAGCAAAGCAAAGTAGATGCAATGGAACATGTAAAATGTTGTTTGAGAAGATTATTGTTGATGAAGTTTTCAATGTTTTTTTGATATCCAACACTGTAATGGTGTTTGCATAATTGTCATTATGAGATTATTGCATTGGATGACAATGTAATTTGAGTAATCATGTTTGGAAAGAGTATCTAGTGCTCTGGAGAATGCTCTGCATTCCTCCACAAGAGAAGATGAGAGCATGTAGTTTGAAATAATGTTTGGAGATGTTCTAAAGATGTTATCTTTTAGGTTTGAAGGCTTGGTGGCATCCACAGAATCTTTTAGAGCTGACAGAAGTGATGACAGTGTGATATTGTGTTGTTGCAGTGATAAAGAGAAAATGCTCCACATTTCTTAACAGTTGAAGATATAGTTTGGTGGTCTAGAATGAAGACAAATATGAGTGTTTTACATAATCTATTCTAGTTCTAGATGCTTTGGATCTCTGCAAGATATTTTGCATTGTTGGAAGTAAGAACAACGTGTTTGGCCTATTATAAAGAAACGGGTTTTTAATGTCCTATCATATGTATCAGTGATTGTTGCATGGACTCATAAGAAAGAGGTTATGATAATGTTTATTAAGGATTATAATGATCATATCTTGCTTCGTACAATGATATTTTACTACTCTTGTATCGCTTCTTGATTTGAATTCTTGTGTATGTTGCGGCAAAGGATTTGTTATGTGTGCTATTAGGAAAACTTTGGAAATATGTATTAGGTCCAGTCATTTGTTGAGTATGAACCATTGAAGGAGATTATCCAGCTTGAAAGTGTTGGTGTTGCTTAGTCCATTGACTGGTAATAGGACAGTATGCAGCAGTATGCTGCAATGTAGTTGTAAGTGATAGGAACTATTTCATGGTTTAGTCATGGCGACAAGAACTGAATAGGCCAATCAAAAGGTAGAATGGTGAATGTAAAATAATTTTTTTATGATATAATGCACTTCTTGTTGTATAGGGATAATGTCTAGTAGGTTTCCAGAAGTTTGCACAAAGTCTTTGTATATGTACTTTGTTGCTCTACATCAGGGTTTTGCTCCACATCTTACCACATTAATGAGTTATGTTCTGTGGTTTGGAAGGTATTCTATGAGATGTTTGAAGTATCATATCTCTAAGTTTTAGTTGTCCATATGCATCAAAAAGAATGATTGAGATGATAGAGTGTCATCGTGTTTGCTGGCTAACATGATAAAGTTTTGTGTTGTTGCACCAATTCCATGTGGCGTGTGCTAGCTGGAGGTCAATGGAGGATGTGAAATATCTCAAAAGCATATAACTGGAAATTAATTCCTATATCTCTACTTATGACTTGGAAGATGACTGGTTAAGTGTTTTTTATGTTCTATCCTTTATGGTTGACCTTGTAAGTGTTATGAAGCATTGTGGATGGTACAAATGTTTGAATCAAAATGTGATGAAGAAGATGGAAGTGGACATCCGTGAAAATCTATTATAAGTAGAGTAGAAAAGAGTGTGTGGTATCACATGATGCATGAAGCAAGGAGGATATGATAAATCCAATGTTTGGATCCATGCGGCAAGAATTAGGATGATCACTATATAAAGGAGAAGCATGTTATTATATGAAGCCAAAGTAATAACAATAGTAGCATCATCAAAGTATAGAAGCTAATCTTAAAAAGGGTTTAGTGAAGAATGAATCATGTGAAGAAGTGATAGTAACATATGATTGCAGAGGTGATAGTGATATGTAGAAGACTAAATAGGATATGGTAACAACAGAGAAGACAGTGTGTTGATGATAGTAGTGCCAACCTGTAAAGAAGAAAATGTGATAACATCACAAATCTATAGAGAAGACAATAGGTTGAGTTGATCAAATTACAAAGAAAATAGGGAGCAATTGATGATCAAGTATGATGAAGTTAGCATCATCAAGTTACAGAGAAGACTGTGTATAAAGAGGATAGTTGTTGATGACAGTGTAGAGACATGATTGCAAAGAGTAAAATGTGAGTAGCAGAATATGAATGTGTAATGCATTATGATGTGCAACTAAAAGAGAAAGAGCAGAAGTGATAGATCATGTATGGATTCATCCTGAAGATATTTTTGTGACACAAGGGAAGTGAAGAGTGTGCCTAATTGATTTAATCATCAAAAAGGAGTTCCAAGGTAGAATTATAATCATCAAAAGGAATGAGATTCATTATTAGTTTCAAACAGTAGAAGGACTGTCATGCTGTAATCATTTCTGAGTTTATTCTCAATTCAAGGAGTAGTAGCTTCCTTGGGTTGTAGCCCTAAAATAAAGTCTACATGGAGTTGTAGCTTCCTTGGGAATGACCCTTAAACCTTTCTTTAGGGAGTAGTAGCTTCCTTGGGTTGAAGCCGTAAAACAATGTCAGCAGGGAGTAGTAGCTTCCTTGGGTTGTAGCCCTAAAACAAAGTTGTAATATTTTATTGCAGTGAGCTTCACATATTGTGAGTTAACTCTCATTGTGTCTTTTCCCTTCTTGGGTTTTCCACATAAATCTAGTGTCATGTGTTCTTGATCTCTTATGGTTGTTTCATGTTGCACTTGTCTGGTTGTTTCATGATTAACTATTGCACTTGGTTGAAAGAATCTATGTTGGAATAAGTTTTGAAAGATACTGATTCACCCCCCTCTCAGCATAGCATTGTGTCTAACACAACATTCCTTGTTCATATCAAAATAGCACTGACTATTCTTATCTTATTCTCCACATATCTATACAATCATCAAAATTTATCTTACCTTCAACATAGCTTTGATTTACTTAGAACGTAGAACATTATTGTAAATTACCTTAAACTAGGAAATAGTTGTGTCCTAGTTCTTCTTTGCAGAAGACAAAATATGTAATTGGCTTTCAACCTGAATGTACAAATCTTTTGCTTCTTCCAAAGTGGTTTGCACTTTTACTTTCTGAGCCACATTCTCTACTTCAGTCAGGATACCAGTCAAGACTGCTAACCTCATCCTCACCACTTCCCTTAGCTGACTTATTTCTCCTTTAATTTGCTCTCTTTGGTCTAGGAGTTGCTTCAACTGAGCATGGAGATTTTCAATTTGGACCCTAATAGCTCCATCTTTATCCTTCAAAGGATCATATACTTTGGCCACCTGAGTTAATTGTGACTCAATAGAGTCAGCTTGATCCTTTATGCTCTTTATAGTTATTGGTCAATTCAAACAAAATTGATACAAAACTTTGGCATCCTCTATACATTTCTGCATATTTTTTATATTTTCTTGCAAATTATTATGTGCCTTAGCACATCCCCCAGAGGCATCTACCAACATTTTAGCATTCATCTGCTATGTTATCTTCTGCTTAGCTTGCTTCTCAAGATAAGATGAATGATCCTTGAAAGACTCAAGCATAAGTTTCATTTGTTGAGCAGGAGGTAGATTTGGATCTCTCTTCACCTTAGGTAGTTCCTCCTGAATTATCTTAATTTCCTCTTCCAAAACTTCAACTCCTTGCACTTGTTTCTACAGAATCTCTTGTCTTGTGGTGGATTGGAGTATATCCCCCAGTTGTAGCTTTTGGAGGGGAGATATGTTAGACAAGTTAACTTGTCCGTCTAACACAAGAAACTGTAAAAGTTGTAGAGTCACTACCAGTTGTATTTGCATTTGTTGGGCCAAAAATTCCTTGATTGTATCAACTAGAGAGGAGGAGGAAGATGTGTCTTGTTCTTTTCCTAAGCTCTCCCCTGCATCAATATTAACCTGCTCCTCTTGCTAATCAAGGTTATCCTGATGCCCTGTATTCTCTAGAGGAGGATTATCATGCACAACATTATGATCAAGTTAAGCATTTCCTTCACCGTGTGCAACTTGTTCCTCATCTTGTGTTGTTTGCTCTTCTTTCTCCTCTTGAGGATTTTGCTGATGTGTGTCATGCAGAGGAGATACTACAATGTGAGGTGGAGAAACATTGGTGTGTGGTGGAGACACTTGTGGTTGCTCTACATTTTCAATTAACCTTGCTCCTTCAAGAATTTTCTTTGTTACTTCTTCAGTCTCCTTTTGAATTCTATCTTTATCTTCTTTGTCCATGCTCATAAGGGTGTCAACCCTCTGCTTTGTCCTTAACTCTTGATCTTGCATTTGAATCATTTTATCCTTTTACACTTGAGAAATAGAAGCTCCAACCTTGTCAAGAGATTTTTGTCATAACTCCACATCCAATTCTATGGCACTTTCTCTTCTTTGTCTCAAAGCCTAGGCTAGGATCTCTAAAACATTTTCAAGAGTGTCACTCAAGGGCACATTAAACTTGAGCATGTACATTACTATAGCTTTTTCTATAGGCTATGGTGCTCTGGTCTTCATGTGGTACATCCGGATATAACTCTGTTGCATCCTTTAAAATTCCATAGTGCACAATTGCATTGAAAATTGCATCTAATTGTAAAGGTTAATGTTCAGGAATTACCAGAGGAGTTTTCTTATACTTCTTATCTTTCTTCTTTAGTTGAGAGGTGCCTTCCTCTCCTTCTTCTTCCTCTTCAACCTCCTCAATCCTGACCTTCTTTCTTTTGGCAGGTTGCTTTGGTCTGGCATGCTTCTTCTCTACAGTCTTCATCTATGCTAGTGTTTCTAAAGGAGCTCTTCTTCCCGTGGACACTATTTATGTTGATCTAGAGGGCTACAGAGCATTTATAGTATTAGATGTGGATCTACTGGTCCTTCTTAATCCTTGTGCAGCTGGTGGAATAGCAGGAAAATGTTGTGTTTCCTTTGCAGGGGCTTCTGATGTGGATTCTGGTGAGATACCCATCTTTTAATAAAATTCTTCTTTGTGTTTCTCAAAATGCTCCTCCGTACTTCTTTTAATCTTTGATATGGTGTGGAATCTGATCAGTCTCCAAGTGGGATATTGTTTTTATATGGAGCCTAATCAGACTCAGAGGCTAAATTTACCCCACTTTTATCAATGTGGTTTCCCCCCAAATTCCTATAGGGTCAAGGGGCAGTGCCCCTTGTGGGGGTTTGGGGGCAGCACCCCCAAGACAAGGTCAAGGGGTAGTGCCCCTGGCGCGCTCCCTGTCATGATACGGGGCGGGGACTCAGGGGCAGCGCCCCCAAAACCTCATACAGTTTTTTATTATTTTATTAAGGTGCCAAGAGTTATTTTTCATTAGCCAACATAAAAAAAACCCTATTTTGTAACCGACAAAAGTCGTGATAAAAATGGCTAAGGTTTAGGGTTTTCGTTGATGTATTGTAGCATTTTGCAGCGGTATTGAGTTGCAAGGATTGTTGGTTGTAATCGGTTTGATTTACCAGATAATAATATTGGACTCTTTGTTGGTGGATGTAGCCCGAGTTTGGGTGAACCACGTTAAAACTTGTCTCTCGCTATTATTATTTCTGTGTATTTCATTCCTCTATTTAATCTTTATTTGCATTTAATTGATATCTTCTGTCGACTAACCCTAACAATCTTCTTATCCATTATTTCATCATAGGTAACAAATCTCTTAGCAGTTGTGTCTTTAGGTTTGCTGAGAAAAATATCAGCATAGGTCTTTATTTCTTCTGCTAAGACTTCATATGGCAATTTTGGAATCCATGCAGTTCTAGGCTCAACTACCTCCATGTAGGTATAATACTTGTCAACTAAAAATGTGAATTTCTCCTTATATTGTTATACTGAACTAAAAGGGACTCTATCCTTGGCTTGCATGTTGGTTTGCAAGTTTTTGAAGAAACCTCAGTACATTGTACTATAGTGATTTGGATCACTGAAGCCTCTTATACGACTCTTAATTTGAGCGGTAACAGGAATATGTTGTTTCCAGACCTTTCCTCTAAAACTAGGCAATTAATTCAAAAAGTAAAAAGCAAGGCAGATGATCAAGGTATCATACCTGATAATGTAGCCAAATTCCTTTGTCCTTCTTACATTCTCTAAGATTTGTTCCCTCATGACCTCGCAGAGGTCAAAGTCTTTGCCTTCCTTAACCATCTGGTAAGCAGTGTGAATTGATGTACTAGTGGCAGATCCCTCTTTATTTGTGTAATACACCTTGTAAGCTATACCCATGGAAGCATACCAGACACCTATGTTAATTATGTCGTTTACTATTAGAGTCCTCTTGTCAAATTTGGCACCAGGCAATTCAGTGACTTTCTCATTTTTAATGGATTTCATCATCGGTACAAGTCAGGTAGAACTTTGCCCAATAACTACCCTGATTGCATCCTTAGTAATTATGTAGGGCTTATTCAGATACATAAATTCATCATGAACCCTACTCAAAATATATCTTACCCTTCCAAGCATATCGCAGAAGTTAGGGTAATCCTTCCATATATTTAGTCACTTGGTCCCAACATTTGCATATTTTGGTTTGTAGCTAACATCATCATCAAGGAGTTGATCTCTAAGCTCCTCAAAATTTACATGATTGATTTCATCCAGCTTAGAGTGAATATAGAACCTAACATCTTCTGTATATACAACATATGCCGAAATGTGTGAAAATGCCCCTTATTTATCTACCTCCATGGCTTTGTAAGGAAATTTCTTATACTTCGGTCGTGGTTTTTAATAACATCAACTAGTTGTGGAGTCACCATCTCAAACTTCTTTGAATTCAGAGACAAGGGTTTTAAGAAATGGTAGTTCTAATAAATACCTTTATTTTTCAATCGCTAGCATTCTAAATTTGCCAAGTGCTCTGAATTCCTTCTTCTCTTCTTAGCTCTTGATACAAGTGCTTAGATTTTGAATGAGCTTTAATTGTGCAAATGAAGCATAAATAGCTTTTCATTTTCCCTAACTTTTCACAATAAATGCATATTTATCTGGTTAGGTAAACTGCTACCGGAATGCTCTGTAAATCCACAAAGACTAAAAACCATTTTGCAATCCTCTACATCTTATTTTTTTGTCCTAAAAATTTGGGGGAAAGAAACTATCTTGCCTTAACAACAACCTTATCTGTCAGTTTCATGTCAACTCATCTAGCTTCCACTGTAGAATCCATAAACATTCAGGGGAAAGAATAGATGTGCATTCGTTAGCTGCCTCTGACTCTATTCCTTCTCTTAGTCAATAGTGAGGTCTTCTACACTAGGCAGAAGCACAAATTATTCCTTCTTCTCATTATCTTGTTATGTCTTCCTTCTCCATATCTTTGCCATTTCCTTCTTTTGCTAAGTCACAATTTTTTCTATCTTCCTATACTAGACTAGTGGTTTCACAAAGCCACTTTTGTAGAATCTTTCTTTATACCCAAATTTGTTGCACTTGTAGCAAACAACATTATATTATGGAGTCATACCATTTCTCCTTACTTTAGTCCTACACTCAACAACCCTATGACCAAACTTATTGCATGCATAACAATAGCCATAGAAGGAATGAGAGATCACAACATCATTTCTTGTAGGCACAAATGAATTCTTCCTCATGTAATCATTTCTTCTTGCCTTAGTTCTATAATCAATAGCCTTATGACCAAATTTATTGCAAGAATAACAATAACCATAAAAGGATTGAGAAAACCTAGGATTAGCACCATATCTAGGAGGAGATCTCTTGAAATCTTTATTTTGATTACTGACACTTATGAAGTCATCAATCATCTCCTGGTCCTCATCTTCAGTCTCTTCAATGTAGGGATCTCCCTTTTCAATTTCAAACATAATCTCTTCAGTGTAGGGCTCTTCCTTTTTCATTTCAAGCATGCCTTCAGGTATATCTATTTTTGAACTCTAACCTTTCTCAAATCCAATGACTACTAATTATCTCATCAAGGATGTTGGTGTTTTTCTTAAGTTTTAGACCCTTGTCTATCTGATCATTTTCTTTCTCTAGTTCTTTCCTTAGAGTAACAATTTTTTCTTCAAGTTTGGAGCATTCAACTGATTTGGCATTGAGTTGAGCTTTCATTTTGACAATTGCTTCTTTTGATTCTTTAATCTTGACCTTATACTCTTCATTTTCTTTCCTTGCAACATCTAAATCTTCTAGGGTAGAAATGAGTTCTCCTTCAAAGTCAACCTAACAATCTTCTGAATTAAAGGCCATCATGTCTTTATCATCTTCCAGATGATTCTTGTCATTAAATAGTACTTTAGTTCCCATGTGTTCCATTCTAAGATCTACCTCAACTATTAGACTGCATTCAAGGAACTTAGCTTTGATACCAATTGTTGAACACACATAAGTACTGAGAGGGGGGGTCAATCAATAGTTAATCAAATCCTTTTCTCCCAATAGTATTCAAACTAATGTAAGCATTTAAAGCATGAGAAACACAAGAACACATAAGCACACAACCATACCACCAGATTTACATGGAAAACCTTAGAAGGTAAAAACCACAGTGAGCAAGCTACTTTGATCTACTATCCAAATCCAACCCCACAAATAGAAACAAGATTACATTATAATTTATGGGCAACAACCCAAAGGAAGCTGCAACTCCCTAAATTGCTACAATAGTTACAACTTTTACACAAAGAGGCTTCAACCTCTGCAACAAAAATACTTATTTGACAAACACTGATTGCTTCAACCTTCTACTAACCTTTCCAACCTCTGCACATCTATTTCATCTCTCCACAATCTCAATACCAAGTTCCATAACATCAAACACCTTTAACAACACTTATCTATTATCACATCACTTATAATCACCTCCGCAACAAAAACACATTGCATAAATTGATCCTTTCCACATTTCATCATCAATTAGGGCCTACTTATATCACTCCTATATTTTTCTTACATTGTATTTACATTTTGATGACATATGGACATTGGGACTGTTGAGCCCATTTTGCAGATCTTCAGGATTTATTTCATATGCTATGATTGGATTAGATAGACTATGTTATGATGATGTTGATTATAGTTCTCATGTTAGATTTCATTTGAATTTATAATGTTATGTATTATTTGATTTTGATGAAACTAAATGTTAGTGGTTGAGATAATGAATGAAATTATTATGCAATCTTGATCTTGAATTGATGATTAGAAATGCAGTAGATAATGAATTTTATCAATGATGTTATGTGTTGTTATTGAGGATTAGATAATTATGCGAATTGGCATGTGTGTGCATTCTTTCCCTTTGGCTATGATGAACATGTGTTACTAATCTATTTTCATAAGTGTGCAGATGGAAAATCAGATATTATCCCACACCCTATGTGAATTCTATGTTAAATCGATCTAGTCCCAGGAGGAACCAAGGTCATATGTGTTATTGCATGATGATTCATGATGTCTACTTTTGATGTCCTTTCGATTAGGTCTACCCTTTTTATTTGCTTTAATTAAGGTGTTGTGAAATGTAATATTTGATTTGGCACAATTTAGTACTTTTTATTTTTATGACCTTATCATGTGATTTTATGCTACCTAAGGTGTTTATTTTGGGTTAATTTTGATCCTAGGTTATACCCCTAGGGTCTAGGGCCCATTTGAGCATGTTAAACCCTAGGGTAACCTCCATCTAGTCACTCTAACTTCACCCTAAAGTAAAGTGACGAATTTTGAATTTTGGAAGGAGTGGTGGATGGGTCAAGTATTCAACCATGACCCACTTCTCTTTCCAAGACTTTGGTTTCCTTATCTTGAAGACTTGGGGAGTCTTCAAGACTCCCAAATGTGAGAAACCCATCTCCAATGCTCTTACACATGTGTGAGAGCATCTTAGAGTGAATGGGATTTATTTGAATAATGGGACTATGACAAGTGTCATACCCTTATCCTCTTGGAGTCCACCTTGTGAGATTCCTTCTCTCCACCTTGCTCTCACACATGTGTGAGAGCACATGTGGAGAGAGTGTGGCTTGGTGGGATGGGAGAGTGACATGTGTCACCTCCACATCCCATAGAGCTTGCAAGTGGATTGTGAGGAGGAAGGAGAAGGTGGCATGTGTCACCTTCTCATTCCTCAAGGCTCTTGTGTGTAGCCTATATTACTCCCTCTTTGAGAGAGGGAGAGGGTTCTTCTTTTTCACTTGTTTCTTTTATAATGGATTTTGGGGAGAGTTAGCTAGATTTGGAGACACTTTAGAGGCAAGAGCTTGGAGGAGGTATTGGAAAGCTCTTCATCAAATTTCTTCCATTATTGGGCTTGAATAGGCAAGCTTCAAGTCTTGAATCCTTTCTCTTGTAGTTTACATTTCATTGTGTGGTTGTTGGTTTTGTGTGTTTGAATCTTGTTGTTATGTGGGTTTTATTGTGGGTGTATGGATGAGGCTCCCATTTTGGAGAGCACATCTTGTATGGGGTGGGAGAGGAGTGAACCTCCTCGAGGTTATCCTCTTTATCTATGTGACATATTGATGGCCATGAGAGTATTTGGAGAAGTATGGAGTTTATTTTTGAGAAGGCATGAGTGCCTTGGAGATGTGATATTATTTTTGAGATGTTTAAGGCTTGAGGCCTTGTATTTTAGAACTATGAGATTTTGGGTTTTAGGAGTACACCTCTTGAGTATAGAGATGTCCACTCTCCTACCCCCTGAATCCATGATGAATGGATTTCGTTGTGTGTAAAACCTTGGGTGGGTGTTCTTCTTGCTTGTGAGTGTTTTTTTTTGTTCAATGTGGTTGTGGTGTGAAACTGTGTGAGGGTGATCTCCTAGCTTGGGGATGATCCTTCTTGAGTCTATGGCAAGGTGGAGAGCATTTTGTGGGCATGTGAAAGTTCTTTAGTGTTATTGCAAGTTTGGAGTCATGAGCATTTGGAGCTCGGTGGGAGTTATAATCATTTCTGTGATTTTCATTTAGTTGGTTGTTTGAAAGCCATGGTATAAGAGGCCTTGTTGTAATTTATGTAGAGAATGAGCTCTCTAATGTTATGTTGAACCAGAAAATTACTTTTAAGTTTTCAAGTTATTTCTCAATGTGAGGTTGTTGTTTTTGTTTAGCAATATTGTTCAAATGAAAGGAGATATTATCTCATTACTTTTGTGTTGCAATGGTCTTTGTTTGAAAAGAAAAAAAAAGGAGAATATCATTTCATTTCCTTTGTGGTTGTTTGCAGAAAAAAAAATATACATATGGTTGTTGTTGAAAATAAATCTCTGTTATTTCATTTCAAAAAAAAAAGAGAAAATTATGATTATTTAATTTGTTGTTGAAGATTTGTTACTGTATTATGTTTCAAAAAAAAAAAACAGAGACAAAATGAATATACTGTGATATATAATATATTTCTGCCTCCTAAAATTATTTTAAGCTCTCTTGTTTATCTTATTTATTAGAAGTTTAATTTCAGCAAGGTTATTTACATAAAAATGAATGATATATATATAGTGTTATCATATATCCCTGTGTTTTTTTATATAATGGGTTTCTTTTCATAAAAGAAAAAAAATAGAACATATACAGAATGTGTGTGTGTGTATTAGAACCTTCATATTTCACAGTTTTCAGATAGCAAATATATTATAATGTGAAAGAAGTTTTGTAAAGAAAAAAAAAGGACAAAGATAACTGTAGCCCTAACAGGCTGAAAGGGTCATGAAATGCAGACAAAACAAAAGCCACCTCCCCTGTCACAGCTTTGTGTGGGGAGAAGGGGGGACGAACCCCCCGTCCACTCCCCACCATTCGATGGAGGGTGGGCATGGAGTCCGCCCCACCCCCACCATTGCCTCTAAATCTTCGGCGCTTAGCACCCTTTAAACTTTCCAACCACTATTAATAATGTTATCTGTTGTTCTTTGATTTGGCTATCATCGGCCCTTGAAACCTGGTTATAATATTTATTGTTTGTTATACATTTAGTGTATATATACACACCCCCTACAGTATACACAGGCTGCAACCAAAAAAATTACAGAGATAAATACTTTTAATAAACTAAAACACATAAATATTTATCTCTGGGGTTTTCCCAGTTCATTATGCAGAAAGGTAAGTATGTATATATAAATATATGCCTCAAAAAAAAGAGAGTTAAACAAATAGAAAGATCTATAAAACTGTGTATACCTCCATTGAAGAAATCTCCACGGTTGCCCTGCACCATGAGCCTGCAAACAAACAAAAAAGAGAAGAGGAGAGGAGAGGGGAGGGAAAACTAAGAAAATGATAGGGCAAAATGAGATTAGGGTTAGGGTAGAATATGCTAGAAAACAAATAAGAAAGATTTTAGGATTGAGAAAAAAGAGTAGAGGAAAATAAAAGGAAATTAGATTTTTTTTTAATTCCCCATGTGAGTGTGACCCTATTTTCCCTCTCTCTCCCATTTTGAAATGGACTTGTCATTAATAGCCTTTTTCATCCTATGAATTAATTAAGTTGAGTGGGTTAATTTTATTCCTAGGCATATATTTTATTCTAGTGGGTTATTATTTTATTGATGGGTCTTCTAATGGGTTTTTATTTAAATGTATTAGGAAATTTTCTAGGTGTTAGATTATTTAGTTTATCCTCCTATTCCTATCTTGACTAGAGTGTGCTTTAAAGGGGGATTTTAATTTAAGTGTCCTATGGGTATATTTTTTTAAATTATCCTAAGGGTATTGTCGAATGAAGTTAGGAGAAATTAATAAATCTTATGGGTGTACTTAATCTTTTAGTATTTTAATTTGAATGGCATAGTAGGGGACCTTTTTTGAATTAATTTTACATGTATGTTAAAGAGGCGTTATGTTGTCAAATTTTATCTAGAATGTTATGGTTAACTTAGTAATTTATTTCATATCCATTTTAATGCAATTAATTATCGAGAGATTTAATTATGTCCTAGATGTATTTAATTTAATTTAATTATTCTAGTTCCTAGGGTTAGATTTCGACACATGTCGAAACCACTCCACTTCACTTAGGAATCTTAGGGTTAGACTCAATTTGAAAACTAACCCTACTGGCGATGCTCCTCACGTTGCATAACCCCCTTAGTAGACTATCATTTCGCAGGGGATGCGAAAGGACTTCGTACTTCCCTGACTTTGACTTAGGTCTTCACCTTCATGCAATCGTCTCCAAGCGCTTATGTTGCGCACAAGGGGGTTTTTGGAGTCGGGTGGAAAAAGTTTTTGTTGTTTCATGTCATGACCACATGGTAAATGTGGACATGACACATGTGTTATGTGTTGTGACCACATGGGAAATGTGGGCATGACACATCAAATCTGCTTCTGTTATTTTATTCACATAATATCAATGCTATCACACACTACACAACTCACACATCCTTCAACAACTTTTATCTTACATTTATATCCTCTTAAGCTTCAAAATCTTTCTCCTTAGTCAGCCAAGATGAAACATGTAACATGAAACGTGCAATGGCCACAATAGTCGGCTCCCAAATATATGTGGTAAGTAGAAATTTAATGTGGTTCAAAAAAAGGATATAATCAGGTCCTATTTTACCTTAGCACATTCTTCCAAGCTGGTGCACACTCCAAACACATGGAAAAATCTTCATCTTGCACCAAGTTGGCTCTGCAAACACTTATCCTTCCTTGCATTTGGCTCTAGACCTAAAGTGATACTAGAGGAGATGAAATTACCTCATGTGGACCACATAATGAACAATATATGACTTGCAAAACACTCTTGTACACTTATTTTATCATTTTAGGATATTTCATTCTAGCGCAAACACTTGAACTATGATGTCGATGTCCTTAACAAACTCTACTTACACAGACTTGAACAATGAAAATCATACTTGTAGTAAACATAACCATTTGAAACTTAAACATAGAAATCTAAGTGATCTAGTGTGCTTGTCTTACCATTAGAAAAGCCAAATATCAATGTGTGGTGAACTACGGTAACATTAACTATCTCCTTCTAGTTACTCTAATCAATACCAAGGCATGTCTTCATAGATCTAACTCCGAAGAAGATGCAGTACATATTATTACTTGAAACTTGAAACACCCATACCTTTGACTCGTATCTACCTGTCCTCCAAACTGCGACATTATATCTTCAACTACAGAGAAGTGTGGAGCATTCTCTTATCTCTTTGTGACTATATTTATCTTATTTCACTACTGCCTTCACTCTTCTAACTCTAAAACACTTTGCGGTAGACTTTGTGAACTCAAATTTGAATCATTGATACCTGAGAGCATTGTCTGGCTTCCTTTGAATCCACAAGTCCATATCTGCATTAGTGGTAGAATGTGGTACACTTTCCTACGCTTGTGACACCTTCCCTGACTTGAACTATACTTAACCAAATTTCTTCAAACTTTTTGCAACACTCTTTATCCAGTGTCAAGTCACATGTCTTCATATCATCCAAATACAACATAATTCACCCAGCATAGCATCCATAACATTCATTATCAACATAACATACCAAAGATATTGAAAGCATGGACTTACACATGAACTTCAGAAGATAAGGTATGATTGTGTATAGATGATATTGGTCCATCTCCTTCACTCCAGAACTCTTCTGATCAACACTCCTATGTTTTCTCCTTTGTACATCACCTTGCCTTATCCCTTAGGTATCTTTATCTTTTGGCATCTCTATTGACATTATTGATCATCATTGATAATCACTCCATACCACTGTTGACATCAATGACAACTCTTACGCAATAGTTTGAGTGCTTCCTAAGTCTATCAATATTGTTACTCTCTCTTTCTTCAATAAACCCACCACCTTGAGAGTTTGTGGGGCGCTAACTCTAGCAAGTGCATGAATAGAAATGATTAGTTAAGTATCTCTTGACTCCTCATCTAACTCATTGTCACACTCTAATATTGATTCCTCCTTCTCTTCTTCCTCACTAGGCCCTTCAATATAGAACAATTTATTTTTTAGTGCATTTATGCCCTCTGCTATATTTTCTATCACAGTTAAAACGTAATCCTTTTTCTCTTTTCTCTTCAATTTATTGTTGTGTCAATCTAGTAGGCTGAGGGAGTGATTATGTAGGAGTGCTTTTATCTCTTATGTTTACAAAACATTTCTTTTAATTAACAATAAATTTTTCCTCTACTTGCATTTCCATAATCATTGCTTGAGAGATAGAATTTGGATGAAACATGTGTACCTCATATTTGATGTGATCCTTTAAGCCTCCAAGGATTAACTCCAACAAATTTTATGTTGCCACATTTTCCACCTTTAAAGATAAAGTGTGGAATTTTTTAATATAATCCTTGACCATACATGTTTTCCTTAATTTGGTAATCTAGTTGAAGTAGCTATCCATAAGATTGTCACCATAATGTGTAATGAGATCTTCTTGGAAAATAGACCAAGTGACAACAAATATGTTCTTTTTCTTTTCTTCACATAGCCAACAATACCAAATGAATTGATTAGGTTCCAAGTATAAGGAAGTCATGGCCACCTTTTGTTGATAAGAAACATGGTGAATATCAAAGAATTGCTCCATTTGGGAGAGCCTATTGGTAGGATCTTGATCATCAAACTTTCACGTATCCATCTTTGGTATGAAGTTCCTAGCCATAGAATGATTGGGGTGTTGATCCATCTTTGGGAAGATCATATCTTTCTCATTTTGGTATCAGAGCATGATCAAAAAAATTGCCTTATTTTTTGCCTTCATGGTGCCAAGATCATGCTCTAATACCACTTGTAATGAAACAAATTTCACAGTAAATGAATATGATAGTAAATATATTGTAAATACTTGATAATAATATGCCACTTCAAGGGGGAAACCTCCAAAAGTCTCAAATGAAGAACACAATTTGCAATGATGATAATGGAAATCCTCCACCTCCTATATATACCATACTCAAGCCTTGGATATCACCCAGGTTGACTTAGATAGCCAAAAGATATCACCTAGGCTGACCTAAATACCTATATAAGTCTATATTAATGATTATATAACTTAGTTAAGAATTAAGGTAGCCACAAGCTAACTACTCATAACCCTATACCAATGTAAGATTAAGGGTGTAGCATGTCACCGATTACAAATTGTTTTGATTAAAAATATTTAGATTATGAGAATGATAGGTGAGAAACTTGTCATTCTCTCACATTCAATAATCCCACATTGGAATAAGGTACAACAATACAACCCAGTTACTCTAGCCAAGGCAGATAATCTCGAGTGCTTGTTTGATTAGAAATAGACCAAGTGAACCAACCTTCAACAAGTTACAAAAGAACAACCACTCAAGTAGACAATGAGGTAAAATATTTAGAAAAGCACCTATAACAAGCTAGAGGCTTGAGAGGCTTTGCCTGTCACATATCAAGATGAACAACTAGAAAACACCTCAAGAGAGAAAATTAGTGGAGGAAACCATGAAAGCTCACAACAAGTTAAATAAGCTCAAAGAACAGGGGTTTCAACCCCTACAAACCTCATAGATACTTTAGTCCAACAGATTGGGACATTAGATGCCATAGCAGCAAAACTTCCTCCTCAAAAAAAAAGTGGCCAAGGAACCAAAACACAATTGAATCCACAAAATTCTAGGTTTGAACAAAACCCAGGGGCAAATCAAAACCCCCCTTACTTGATTTTTTACTCGGGCAATGGTAGTAATGACACCATACAACAATTAACACAACTAAGCAAATCCTATCCAATGCATAAATTTCTAGCTCCCCAAAGTTATCAACAAGTCCAACCAACATATTCATTCATGCCTAGATATCAAGTGCCAAATTAACAAGTCCCATTTGTAGGATTCATGATCTCAATGGTAGTGGCTCAAAGCACATTTTTGGGGATTTATCTTCAATATCTAAAAGATCCCCTTGATCATGCCATACGAACTATTACTACCATGTCCTCTCCCAAATCTACCAAAATTCAAAGGGAAGGGAGACCCAAATTTGCACATTAAAGCTTATACCATGGTCATTAGAGAATTGCTTCCTTTGGATGGAGTTGTAGCAAGAATCTTCCCAAAAAATCTTGAATGAATCACCTTAGATCAGTATTATCACCTACTTGAGGCTTCAATTCATTCCTTTCATCAACTCATTGGTGAGTTTATAATAGCATTTGACATGAAAAAGTTGATCACAATAGGAACACATGAATTCTTGACCATGAAACAAGACATAAAAGAGTCAGTGGAACACTTTGTTACATGATGGAGACAAGTTCTTTATTCATCAACAAGCACCCCAAACATGGATCACAAAGAATTGTGTGATCTCTTCTTACATGCCCTTAACAGGGATATTAGAGAGGAAGTACAGAACTTACCATATCAATTCTATGAGGAAGCATTAGAAAGTGCATTAATAATTGATCAAGCCATAATCAATAGTGGGTGAAGGAATTATGGTCCAAATAGACAATTGACAACTCAAGTGAACAAAAATAGTGGAAGCAACCCTTCCATGATTAAGATCCTAAAAAAAATCAAAATGCAACTACGGGTGGGGTAATAGATCAACCCCCCATGAGGAATAAGGTAAGGGATGATTACAATGGAAGGGATTATTTCACTCAAAATGTTAATGTTGTGGACTACCCTTGAAACAATAATTATCACCAAAGGGACAACCAATAATTTGGGAATCAGAATTGGAACAAACACTGATATGAGTCATATCATTGACCCTTTGAATACAATTAGTTTTATTCCTTCCATAGAACATGGGGACATAGCACTAAGTCATGTCATGAATATAATAGGTTCATAGAAACACTATTGGAAGACCAAAAATGTTTATTCATTGAGATTTTTCTCAATCCAAAAGAAGTAATAATGAATAATAACAATAACACTAAGCAAGCACCCATTGTGCCACAAAATGTAGACATGAAAATATTTCAAGACCCCTTCCCTATCCATTGCAGTTGTGAAACAAAAAATCAAAGCACAACAATTTTAGGATCAACCAGCACACCAAAAAACTTTTGAATCAAACATCCTCATTCAATTAGGACTAAAAGGAGAAACAAGAATGTTGGGGCTAGTAGAGATATTGCATGATGAAGAAAACATTGAACCAAACATAGAACAAGAAATTGAGTTTCATGGTAAAGAAATCTTAGCGGTGGAACCTACACCACCCCCCATCGGACCATATGACTTGATAGAAGTTCTCAAGAATACCTATGCCAAAATCTCTTTCATAGATCTTCTTAAAAATTTACCATCGCATCATTCTTCCCTCTTATAGGCAATAGGATTAAAATACTTAGATCAAATCACTCCTCCTGTAGATGAAAAAATCACTCAAGTTGATCTTGAAATAAACTCGCCTAATGTAGAAATTCAAGATCATGGCTTCTTTTTTTTATCTAAAGCAGATGCCTACAAAGGCTAAATTAACTAAAAGAGGAGATCCAACCCTATATTTACAAGTATGGATATATGACACTTGTATCAAAAGGATGTTAATCAATGATGGAGTAGCAGTGATCATAGTCCCATTTGCCTTCCTTGAAAGAATGGGATATGGGCACACAAACATAATGACATGTCAAGATACCCTAAGGGGTTATGACAATTTGAAAGCAACAATAATCATAAAAATTAGGCTCACAGTCTCTTAGCTTTATACTAATCCTAGTCTTAATGAATCATTATGTCAAGTCTAAGAGAATTAAGTATTCAAACCTACAATACTTGATAGAAGATTTCAAGTAGACCTTCCCTAATCCTCCTTAGAAAAAGGGAATTCTAATTGGATAGTGAAAGATCTTGGTGGCACCTAGCCCCTTATCTTTCCTAGCCAAAAATGTTAGGGGGATCAAAACTCCACAAAACAATCAAAAAAATAAGAATGCAAAGAAATGAGAGAATCAGGAAAAGATACTACAAAATATAAAAAGAGAAAAAAAAAGAAAGAAAACAAAACAAAAAATGAAAAGAGAGGATTGTTGATGTCTATACTCTTGGGTGGAGATAATTCTAAGGTTGAAGAAACAAGGGTGGCATCTATCAAAAAAATAAAAAAGAGAGGTACAAAGCGCACACACACACACACTAGTTGGGTAAATCCAAAAGTCTAATTATCTTTAGGGCCATCTTTAGCTCTGGAGCATTTCCTTTACCCTAGGTCTATCTTGTTGGCCATCTTTGATCTAATTCTAGAAGGTACTAATAAAATTTGTTGCTTGTCTAAGTTGAAAATGGGTCGAAGTGTTTCATCTAGATAAGGATTAGTATTTATCCTATTACAAAACCAAATTTAAAAATTGTTCCATTTCCCTCCCATTCCCACTTGAGTCCTTAATAAAGTTCCATCCCAAAGTTTAGTAAGTCTTCCTATACTGGATCAACTTACAATCCCCTAGGTCAAAAATTCTACTAAAGAGCAATCACAATGTTTCTTCCATCTACATACATATCATCAAAAAAATCAAAGCAATAACTCATGGCATGTGTAGAAGTATAAGGTAGAAAGATGTGTTAATTTGCATCCACGTATGTTTTGCATACATGCATTTTAATATTGCATCTTATTCATTTCAAAAAGACAAAAACATAACATAATCATTGTGTTGTCATCCATATGTGATTCTTAGAGCATGAACAATAAAGATTCTAAGTTATCGATATGAGTAAGAGATAAATAAATATGTTGACTAAAATCATACACAAAACTTAACCAATAGAAGTCATCACATATAGTGCATATCAATGTTTGAGTACATGTCACTTCAAAACAAAATTTGAAACACTAAACATAGTGCACTAAAGCATGCAAATCTCTCCATGCAAGGGAGTAAGTTAGAAATCAACAATAAGCTAGGTCTCTCTAAGACCTCAAGGATGAATCAAACCAATGAAACCTTCAAGGCTCTTTCTCTCAAGTCTCCTCTAACTATCCACTACATCTAAATCTCTATGAGTCCTATGGGAATAAGAAGGGACATAGCTAGGAACTCGTGAATGATATGGACCTACTATATGAGTCTATGAAGGTTGCATATGAACCCCTAAGTGATCTATCTCATGAAGCAAGGCATTATCAGCCTCTACAACACTGATCTTGGCTCTTTAAGAAGAAATCTCCTAAACTACATGATAAGTATGAGTCATGATGGCTATGTGATGGCCCGTTGAAGAGGGAATGCGATCATCAACAAGAAAAACCTCTCTCGATTGCCCAGTGAAAGGGACTGATATTGTTGCATAAGTTATCATTGATGTCAATAGAGGTGTGTTGTGTAAGATTGCATGTGATGTTCAGTGATGACAAAAGAGTAAGAGTTAAGAGGAGTAGACAAAGGAGCGATGATCAAAAGTGGTGTTAGGTTAACAATGTGCTAACATGAATATTCTTGTTTTTATTGAAAAGAGTTGTGATTTTTGTCTATGGGTTGTGAACATTGTATTCATTATCTCTTGATGAAAAGTATTACAAAAGATATGAAGGAAAGTGTATAAGGTTTCAAACTGTCTAAGGCACAAGAAGTTGCACTGAAGAAGCTCAGGAGAATGCTCCAAATTCCTCCACATTTGAAGGTATGGCCTTGCGGCTTGGAAGTTAGAAAGAGACAAGTGTGAAGTATGTATGTTCCTAATTTCAGAGCATAGAAGCTACCATAGAAGATTCCAGAGCTAGCAGAGTGAAGACAGTGGTACAGTGGTGTTGTAGTAAAAAAGAGCTAGAGGAATGCTTTGCATTTCTCTACAATTGAAGATGTGGTCTTGCAGCTTGGAGGATAGCTAGATAAAGATGAGAAGTATGTTATATTCAAGTTTTAAATGATAAGATGTACCACAAAGTTTCTCCAGAGTCAGCAAAGTAAGGACAAATCATGTTGCTGATTAGGGTAGTCAGAGGGAGAATGTAAAAGCCACTGCATTTCACTGTAATACAATATTTAGCTTTGGTGTTTGGAAGATATGTTTAGAATGTCTATATGTCTTCTCATTTCAAGTTTCAGGTGTTGAGGAGTACCGCAAGTCTATTTTTAAATGTTTTATTTCATGACTGTGTATTCAGAATTTGCAAGATATGTTGGGTTTAGTGTCTATTTGTTTGCACCAAAAAATGTTGTTGCAACTCATATAATGTTTGTGAAGTAATCAGCATGATGTTATTTGGTTTCTCTGGTACCATTTTAGGTCTGGAGCTAATGCATGGAAGGATAATTGGTTGTTGGGCACACTTTGTGTGCTTAGGTGATTGCACCATATGTTTGGAAGTATGTTCCAGCATGGAGATGTGTGTTAAGATAAATAGGTCCTGATTATTACTTGGTTTGAACCATATTTTTTTTTGGGAGCCAACTTGTTATGGCCGTTACATGTTTCATGCTACACGTTTCATCTTGGCCAATAAAGGGGAAAGATTTTGAAGCTTGCAGAGGATATAAAAGAAAGATCAAGTTTATTGCAAAAAGGGTGAGTGTGTGAGAGGGTGCAAGGATGTATGTGTGAGTGTGTGTGGAAGTGTGTTGAAGATAGCAGAGTTCATTGAGCAGAGGTGTTGAAGATATATGTCAGTGTGAAGGGTGTTTATGTTGTGGAGGTGATTGATCAGCAGAGTTTGTCAAGTATTTTGTTTAGAGTTTGTAGCCTCTTCTTGTAAGTGTTGTAGAACTTTAGGGAATTGTAGCTTCCTTTGGGTTGGAGCCCATAAAACAATGTATTAGGGAGTTGTAGCTTCCTTTGGGTTGTAGCCCATAAAACTTGTTGTAAATCTATTTTTTATTGTGAGGTTGGATTTGGACAATAGATCCAAGCAGCTTGTTCGCCGTGGTTTTTCCCTTCTATGGGTTTCCACATAAATCTGGTGTTATGGCTGTGTGGTTGTGTGATTATTTTTTGAATTGCTTCATTATTTGTTTTTATGTTTAAGGTAGTAGATAGATTTTGAAGATAAAGTTGAATTGGATTAATTTGTGGTATATATTGATTCACCCCCCTCTCAATATATCAGAGTGTTCTAACAATTGGTATCAGAGCTGAGTTCCTTTGTACAACCTAACAGCTAGGTAGATATTGAGTAGAATACATGGCTCAGAGAGAGTCCTCTTCTAAAGCACTGGTATTTGATGGAAGTAACTATGCTTTCTAGAGTGTAAGGATGGAAGCCTATCTCACCTCTTTAGGGTATGATATTTGGAGAGCTGCTAAGGATGCTTATACTGAACTTGCTCATCCTATTATAGATGTAGATGCGAAGAAGGCTTGTGAAAACAATGCTAAAGAAAAGAATGCCATCTTAAGTGGTTTAACAAGTTTAAAGTTTGTCAAGGTAGTACAGTGCAAGACAACCAAGGAGATATGGGATAAGCTCAAAAATCTCTATGAAGGAAATGACAGTGTAAAGCAAGCAAAATTACAATCTTACAAAATAATGTTTGAGAATCTAAGGATGAAAGAAGAAGAAAACATTTCTAGCTATTTGCTTCGAGTGGATGAAGCAGTAAATGGAATCAGAAGTCTTGGTGAAGAAATAACTGATTCAATAATTGTGAAGAAAGTCTTGATAACTCTCCCTCACGGGTTTGATTCAAAAGTTTATGCTATTGAAGAAGACAAAGATCTGAAGAAACTTACCATGGAAGAGTTGTTTAGGTCTCTCACTGCCTATGAGATGAGAAATAAAGTCCAAGGTACATACAAAAGAGAAGTTGTAAAGAAAGAAGGAACATCTGGTTCATACAATAAATCTGAGGAAGAAGAAGTAAACTTTGTTAGAAATCTAAAGAAGGGATCAAGCAAGTATAAAGGTAAGTTACCTTTCAAATGTTTTAATTGTGGAAGAGTTGGTCATTATGCTTCTAAATGTCCTTTTGGAGAAAATGAAAATAGAAGCAAGGGTTTCAAAAGGAACAACTTCAAGAGGAACCTCCTTTCCAAAGAAGACTATAGCTCCTTAGAAGAAGTAGATCACTACTCATCAGATGATGAAAGAAATGAATCCCTATTCATGGCCATGGTGATCTCTAATGGTTCAGACAAGATTATAGATGAAGAAGAATGTGAATTGAATTTTGAAGGTGAACTTATTTCTACTCTTGAAGACTGGGAATATGCAAGGAAGGAGAACAAAGAACAAAAAGGCCCAATTGAAGCTAAGACAAATGAATGCACAAAACTTGAGAAAGAAATCCTATCACTCAAAAGGAAAATGGAGAAAACAAAGCTTGGAAATCCAGTTGAACCTAAAGAAGTAGATCTAATCATGGCTCAAGGAAGACTTTTTCATTAAGACAATTATGTTGCAAGTATGGGCCTAACTGGTGTTGTCATTGATGTCAACATACTCATGTTGCATTAATGAGAAGGATTAGATGAGCTGTGTGCTGAGGATATTGAGAAAATTAGTCTCAATTAGGAACAATGAAGAATAGCGATGACAAGAAGGTAAAAGTCCTCAATAGGTTAAGGATCAGAGGATGCGGTTTAAAGGGTTTGTAGATATAAGTCTTGAGATGCTCCAGTCAAGTTTTCAGAGGTCCGCATGAAGATCTGAAGAAGTTATGGTTGCTCAAGTAGAACCGGTTCCGACAGGTGTTCAGAGGTGACAGAGTGTCACAGATAGGTCCGGTGAGATCTAGAAATTCATTATCCTATTCTGCGGATTTGAGGGAGTGTTGAGGACGTCCCTGTGAAGTATCAACTAGATTGGTTCGTGGTTTGAAGCTTCGAAAGAGCCTATTCATTTGTGACAGTGATGACAGACTGTGTTCTTGAAGCTCCAGATGAAGGAGAGAAGAATTCCAGTAGGATGATGAAGTGCGGATGTTCTTGGTGATTCAGGGAAGGTTATGATGATCGTTGGATCATGTCCAGTTCATGTTGGTGGTCCGCATTGAAGTTAGAGTTTTCATTTGAAGAATAACCACCAGATATTGGTGTTCTTCTTGAGACCAGCCGACCGGATGTATTACACATCTTGCGGATGTTCTTGTAGGTGTTTGCTGACTTAGATGATTGTTCCTAAGTTGATGCCTTGTATAAATAAGGGATTGTGAAGTCATTTTGAAATGTGTCATGTGATGATAAGTGTGTGGTAGCGAAGAGAAGTACGAAAGGTAGAGCAAAAGTATTGGGCTTAAATGGAACTGATTCAAGCATGGTGAAGATGTTATTCTCCAGTTCATGAAGGTGATATTTCTTTGTAGACAGTGTGTCTCTTGTAGGCAATGAGCCTCTTGTGAGCAGTGTGCTTGGGCAGTGAGCCCTAATTGGCATGTGCCATTTTGTTCTTTCTATTCTTCTAATAGAGAATACATTCTTGGGTTAATCACCCCGTGGTTTTTCCCTTAACCGGGTTTTCCATGTCAAAATCTTGGTGTCTCATGTGTTGATGAGTTTCTGCTTTTGTTTTGAATGCATTATGTTTCATGTTTAATATACTGCTAATCACTAAAAGGATTTAAGTGTGTAAATTGGAGAAATTTTTGCACAACTGATTCACCCCCCCTCTCAGTTGTGTGCCCTAAGTCTAACAATTGGTATTAGAGCTAAGTTCCTCTAAAAGAAGCTTAACCGCTTGAGGAGATCCAGGATGTCGTCATACAAGAAGGATAGTCTGAAGTTTGATGGAACCAACTTTTCTCTTTGGAAAGGTCGCATGAAATGTCACTTGCAGTGTATGGGAATGGCGTACTGGTCCATCGTCACAAAAGCGTATGTACCTCCACAGGGTGGTCCGACAACCTTAAATGAAATCACAGATGCTGAAAACAATCTGCGGACCAAAGAGGCTCTTCTAAGCGCATTAACTGACTCAGAGCTCTCAAATGTTATTGACCTACCAACTGCCTATGAGATCTAGATTAAACTGGAACTTTTGCATGAAGGAGACCAATATGTTAAATGTGCAAGGTTACAGAGTCTAAAAGGGAAATTTGAAAAACTGAAGATGAGAGATGATGAAAATATTACCACTTTTATGCCAAGAGTGAATGAGCTGGTTTGTAGAATTAAAAATTCTGGTGGAGTCTTGGATGAAAATGAGATTGTTGGTAAAATTCTCAGATCCCTTCCTGCCTCTTACAAAATCAAGGTTACTGCCATTGATGAATTCAGAGCCCATACAACTATCACAAGAGACCAATTGGCTGGCAAACTGGCTACTTTTGAAATGACCGAGTTTGGAGATGATCCGCCCAAGACTGAATCTGCATTCAAAGCCAGTGCCTCTGTGAAAGGTAAACAAGGATTTGATCCAGGAGAGAACTCATCAAGGAAACTATCATGGTATGAAAAAGCAAGAAAAGACCTAGAAGAAGAAGAAGTAGAAACTGCTCAACTTGAAGCCCTCATTGCAAAGAGACTGCCAAGAGGATCCGGTAAGTATGAAGAAAAATTGCCTTTTAAGTGTTTTAACTGTAATAAGATTGGTCATTTTGCCTCAATATGTCTGGAAAGATTTTCAAAGCCAAATCCTAACAGATCAAGGTTCCAAAAGAATTGTTACTATGTTCATGAAGAAGATGATAATGAAGGAGTAACAAATGATGAATCAGAGACAGGAAACAAATCCGGAAGTGAATGGGTGTTTATTGCCATCAAGGAAGAAGAACCAATATCCTATGTATCTATCAATCATAAAGTTATAGAAAGAGCTCTGGCTGCCCAAGTTGAAGAAAAGAATGATTGGGTCATTGACAGTGGTTGCTCTCACCACATGACATGTGGAAAAAATAAGTTCATAGATTTGGAAAGGTATGAAGGAGTGGTGAAGTTTGGTGATAATTCTACTGGTAGAATCAGAGGAAGAGGAACTATTTCTTTTGATGGAAGAAACAAAACTGGTAATGTACTGTATGTTGAAGGTTTGAAGCACAATCTTCTCAGTGTTGGACAGTTGGTGGACAAAGGCTATGATCTCCTATTCAAGGATGGAAAATACAAAATCTTTGAAAGATTCAGAACAGAGATTACATCTGGTGCTCAAACTAAAGGTAATATCTTCCACTTGGTTGGTACAGTAAAAGCTGCTTATTTGTTCAAGTTGATCAGAGTTGGTTATGGCATAGAAGGATGTGTCATGTGAATTTTGATAATATCATCAAGATAAGAAATACTCAGGCTATAAGAGATCTTCCAAAATTGGTGAAACCTACTAATAGCTTGTGCAAGGAATGTCAGTTGGGTAAGCTGAGTAGAGTCACATTCAAAAGCAAGGAATTGTCTTCTACTGGATTATTGGACTTAGTTCACACTGATCTTTGTGGTCTGGCAAGAACCAGAAGTATTCAAGGTGATAGATACTTCATGCTGCTAATAGATGACTATTCCCGGATGATGTGGGTAACCTTTCTAAAGGAGAAATCAAAAGCTCTTGAGAAATTCAAAATATTCAAGGCTATGGTAGAGAATGAAATAGGAATAAAGTTGAAATGTCTGAGGTCTGATAGAGGTGGAGAATTCACATCCGGTGAGTTCATAGAATTCTGTGAGAAATATGGAATTAAGAGACAGTTGTCTTCTCCGAGGACTCCATAGCAGAATGGAGTAGTGGAAAGAAAGAACTGGACCATCCAGGAAGCATCTAAGACCATGATGATGGAAGCAAATGTTCCTCAGATCTATTGGAGAGAAGCTGTCAGCACTGCAGTCTATACTCTTAATCAAGTTCAAATCAGAAGCAATACCGATAAGACCCCTTATGAACTCTGGTTTGGCATTACTCCTACTGTGAGATATTTCAGAGTCTTTGGTAGCAAATGTTACATCAAAAGAGATGAAGATTTAGGCAAGTTTGATGCTAGAAGTGATGAAGGAATATTCTTGGGTTACTCTACTCAAAGCAAAGCATACCGGTGTTATAACAAGAGACTAAGAAAGATGATAGAAAGTACAAATGTGAAGGTTGATGAGGGAATAGAGAAACCCTCAAGGTTTTATGAATATGATGAAGATGATCAGAATGGTGTTCTAGCTCAAGGAGCTCAATCCTCTTCTGAAAGTCAGATTCAGACTGATCTAATAAATTAGGAAGAAGAGATAGGTCTGAATGAGCCTGATCAAGAAGCAGAAGTGTAAGAAACTCCCAAAGTTCCAAGGTATGTAAGACTGAACCACTCTGAAGATTAGATCATAGGTGACAAAAGCAAAGGTGTGCAAACTAGAAGGAAAATTGCTCAAAATTCAGATGAATATTGTCTGATTTCAAAGATTGAACCTAAGACAATAAATGAAGCCTGCAATGATGAAAACTGGACCAAAGCAATGGAGGAAGAGTTGATGCAAATTGAGAAAAATCACACTTGGGATCTTGTTCCCAGACCTAGAAACAAGAATGTGATTGGAACCAAATGGGTCTTCCGAAACAAACTAAATGAAGTTGGTGAAGTAATCAGAAATAAAGCCAGATTGGTCTGCAAAGGCTACTCTCAAAAAGAAGGAATTCATTTTGAAGAAACCTTTGCTCAAGTGGTAAGAATTGAAGCAGTCAGATTATTTATTGCATTTGCTGCCTTCAAGGATTTCAAGGTGTATCAGATGGATGTCAAATCTGCCTTCCTGAATGGTGACTTAGAAGAAGTGTACATTGAACAACCAGATGGATTTCAATTATCTGAGCATGGTGATATGGTCTGCAAATTAAAGAAGGCACTATATGGACTAAAGCAAGCCCCAAGAGCATGGTATGAAAGATTGGACAAACATCTTTTAAAGATTGGTTTCAACAAAGGTACTGCTGATAGTAACTTATATTTCAAAATTGACCATGAAAACATCTTGATTGTTGAAGTATTTGTTGATGATATCATCTTTGGAGGAAGAGACTGTATGTGTAAAACCTTTGCAAATCAAATGAAAAGTGAGTTTGAGATGTCAATACTCGGTGAAATGAATTTCTTCTTGGGTCTACAAATTACTCAGACAAAGAAAGGAATCTTTATTTCTCAGACCAAATATGTGAAAGAATTGTTGAGGAAATTTGGAATGGAAGATTCAAAGCCAATGAACACTCCCATGGCAACCAGATGTAAGTTGAGCAAAGATGATGACTCCCCTAAGATAGATCAGACAAAGTATAGATCAATGATTGGAGGATTATTGTATCTCACTCAAACTAGACCAGATATAATGCAGGTTGTTGGTCTAGTTGCAAGATTCTAGGTTGATCCTAGAGAATCTCATGTCATGGCAATCAAAAGGATTTTTAGGTACCTAAAAGGAACAGTTGAGTATGGTTTGTGGTATCCTAGAGATCATAATTTTTCTCTTCATGCATATATAGATGCAGATTGGGCGGGAGATGTGGATGACAGGAAGAGTACCAGTGGTGGAGAATTCTTTTTGGGAAAAAGATTGGTTTCTTGGCTAAGCAAGAAATAAGAGGCAATATCCTTGTCTACAACTGAAGCAGAATACATTACAGTAGCAGGTAGTTGCACTCAAGTTTTGTGGATGAAGTAGATGCTAAGAGATATTAAAGTAGAATATGAGGAGCCTATCACAATTTTCTGTGACAATTCAAGTGCAATAAATATTTCTAAGAATCTGGTGTTGCATTCTAAAACTGAGCATATATCTATCAAGTTTCACTTTCTGAGAGAGAAAGTGAACAAGGATGAAGTCAGATTGGAGTATGTGCCCTCCAAGGATCAGATTGCAAATATCTTTACTAAACCTCTTCCCAAGGACTCTTTTGAGTATCTCAAGGAGAAGTTAGGGATTATTGCCCCTCTGGTGATGAACTAGGATGCACTGATGTGCATCAATCCGGTGGATATCATAGTCATATCTTGTGATCGGGATTGATGATAGGGAGCTGCTACTCAGGGGGAGCAGCTGGTATGTTATAGAGTTGCAAGTATGAGCCCTTTGCCATTGATGTCAAAGGGGGAGAGAAGGCATGTGAAAAACAAGTGGTTGTTGATCAAAGGGGGAGCAATAAAGGAAGAGAAGACATGTGAATAGTTGTTGTTGTTAGGAGGAGTTGTGACAGTAAGGAGAAGTTCTTGTCTTGATGGTTTTTCACATCATATGTTGCCTTCAATGACAAAGGGGGAGATTGTTGCAAGTATGGGCCTAACTGGTGTTGTCATTGATGTCAACATACTCATGTTGCATTAATGAGAAGGATTAGATGAGCTGTGTGCTGAGGATATTGAGAAAATTAGTCTCAATCAGGAACAGTGAAGAATAGCGATGACAAGAAGGTAAAAGTCCTCAATAGGTTGAGGATCAAAGGATGCAGTTTAAAGGGTTTGTAGATACAAGTCTTGAGATGATCCAGTCAAGTTTTCAAAGGTCCGCATGAAGATCTAAAGAAGTTATGGTCGCTCAAGTAGAACCAGTTCCGGTAGGTGTTCAGAGGTGACAGAGTGTCACAGATAGGTCCGGTGAGATCCAGAAATTCATTATCCCATTCTGCAGATTTGAGGGAGTGTTGAGGACGTCCCTATGAAGTATCAACTAGATTGGTTCATGGTTTGAAGCTTCAAAAGAGCCTATTCATTTGTGACAGTGATGACAGACTGTGTTCTTGAAGCTCCAGATGAAGGAGAGAAGAATTCCAGTAGGATGATGAAGTGCAAATGTTCTTGGTGATTCAGGGAAGGTTATGATGATCGTTGGATCATGTCCAATTCATGTTGGTGGTCCACATTCAAGTTAGAGTTTGCATTTGAAGAATAACCACCGGATATTGGTGTTCTTCTTGAGACCGGCCGACCAGATGTATTACATGTCTTGCGGATGTTCTTGTAGGTGTTTGCCGACTTAGATGATTGTTCCTAAGTCGATGCCTTGTATAAATAAGGGATTGTGAAGTCATTTTGAAATATGTTTTGTGATGATAAGTGTGTGGTAGTGAAGAGAAGTACGAAAGGCAAAGTAGAAGTATTGGGCTTAAATGGAACTAATTCAAGCATGGTGAAGATGCTATTCTCCAGTTCATGAAGGTGATACTTATTTTTTTGTAGACAGTGTGTCTCTTGTAGGCAGTGAGCCTCTTGTGAGCAGTGTGCTCGGGCAGTGAGCCCTAATTGGCATGTACCATTTTGTTCTTTCTATTCTTCTAACAGAGAATACATTCTTGGGTTAATCACTCCGTGGTTTTTCCCTTAACCAGGTTTTCCACGTCAAAATCTTGGTGTCTCATGTGTTGATGAGTTTCTGCTTTTGATTTGAATGCATTATGTTTCATGTTTAATATACTGCTAATCACTAAAAGGATTTAAGTGTGTAAATTGGAGAAAGATTTACACAATTTATTCACCCCCCCCTCTCAGTTGTGTGCCCTAAGTCTAACAAATTCTCCATAAACAGGTTCAATCATGCATTTTTTGGTTATTATTTTATCTACAAAAAATATGTTCATAAGGTTTTAGAGTACAAGTCTGGAATGAATAGGAGAAATCTTGTAAGTAGGAATCCTCTTACTTCACTAGTGGATGTCAATGTGGTATGTCATAATTGCAAAAAATTTAGACATATAGAAAGATATTACAGGAGTGGATTAGAAAAATCAAAATCTCAGATGACAGATGTTGTTGAGCAAGACAAGGAGAGTAACTCTTCCAAAAGACGGGAGATAAACAATGAAGTTGAAAAATCAATGATTGTCCAAACAACATTTCAAACAAATCTCTGGGTAATAGATAATGGATGTACAAGCCACATGACAAGTGATAAGAGAAAATTCATCAATCTTGTTAAGTGGAATGGTGGATCAATCAGGTTTGGAGATAATTCATTTGCAAAGATTTGTGGAAAAGGCACCATAAGTATTGATGGAAAATCCAAGATAGAAGATGTTCTTTATGTAGAAGGTCTCAAGCATAATCTTCTACATGTAAGTTACATGTGCAGAAAAGGATACAACCTCATATTTCATGATCAAGGGTGTGAAATCATAAGAGCAAAATCTGGTAAATTGGTGGCAAAAGGTGCTAGGACAAAAACAACTTGTATAACCAAAGGGTGTTAAGGAAAGAAGTTGTCTTTTAGTATAGACAAATGAATGTTGGTTGTGGCACAAGAGAATGGGACATATTAACTTTGACAATCTTGTGAAGATTAGCTCCATACAAGTAGTAAGAGACATGCCAAAGATTATCAAGCATGCAAGCACCTTGTGCAAAGAATGTCAGATTGGGAAGCAAACCAGAATAAGATTCAAGAGGAAAGAGTATTCTTCTACAAGGCCATTGGAACTTATCCATACTAATTTGTGCGAACCTACCAGGACAAAGAGTCTACAAGGTGAGAGGTATTTCATGTTGCTCATTGATGATTTCTCTAGGATGGCATGGGTTACATTCTTGAAAGAAAAATCAGAAGCTTTCTGTAGGTTTAAAATTTTCAAATCCATGGTTGAAAATGAAATGAATGCTAGAATCAAGTGTTTAAGGTCTGATAGAGGTGGTGAGATCACATCAAGTGATTTTGAGAAATTTTGTGAAGAACATGGAATAAAGAGGCATTTATCTGCTACTAGAACTCCTCAGCAAAATAGAGTTGTCGAAAGGAAGAATAGAACTGTTCAGGAGATGGCAAGAATAATGTTGAGTAAATCCAAGTTGCCTAATGTATATTGGAAAGAAGCAGTTCATATTATTGTCTATATTCTTAACAGAGGACAACTAAGAATGAACAACACCAAGACACCATATGAGCTATGGTATGGAAGACCAACATTTGTCAAGTATTTCAGAGTTTTTGGAAGCAAATGCTACATGAAAAGGGATGAAGAAGGTTTGGAAAAATTTGACTCAAGAGATGATGAAGGAATCTTTCTTGGATACTCAACTAGGAGCAAAGCTTACAAGTGCTATAATAAAAGACTAAGGAAGATAGCTAAGAGTGCAAATGTTAGGGTTGATGAAGAGTCACATCAAATCACATATGAGAAAGAAGACTATTGGTCAGATGAGCCTGCTTGCACAGAAGAAGAAGAAGAAGCTAAAGAAAAGGAAGAAATACAAGAGAAGGTTACCAAGACTCCTACCAAATATGTTTAGAAGAATCACTCAAAAGATTAGATCACTGGAGATAAGAATTAAGGAGTGCAGACTAGAAGAAGATTTTCAAGAGAAACTGAACAGGTAAAGTTTTCTCTACTACCAAGAATAGAACCTAAAACTTTTGCTAAGGCTAGCAAGGATGAAGGATGGATGCAAGCAATGAAAGAAGAACTAAATCAGATAGAGAAAAATTAGACTTGGGAATTGGTGCCTAGACCTGTAGACAAAAATGGGTGTTCAGAAATAAATTGAATTAAGATGGAGAAGTGGTGAGAAACAAAGCAAGGCTGGTCTACAAAGGATATTCACAAGTGGAAGGAATTGATTTTGAGGATCCATTTTCTTTGGTGGCAAGAATGGAAGCAATCAAGATGTTTCTTACATTTGTAGTTCACAAGGGTTTCAAGGTATATCAAATGGATGTCAAATATGCATTCTTGAATGGTGACTTAGAAGAAGTCTACATAGAGCATCCTGATGGATTTCAATTATCAGAAGACCTGAACATGGTATGCAAACTTAAAAAGGCTTTGTATGGTCTCAAACAAGCCCCTAGGGTTTGGTATGCAAGGTTGGAGAAGTACTTACTCCAATAGGGCTTCAAGAAAGGTATTACAGATAGTAATCTTTATATCAAAATTGAGGATGAATAAATTCTAATAGTTGTTGTGTATGTTGATGATATAATCTTTGGTGGCAATGATGAAATGTGTAAGAAGTTTGCTGAAGAGATGCAGAAGGAATTTGAAATGTCTATGATATGTGAGCTATCATTCTTTCTTGGACTCCAAATTGCTCAATCAAATGAAGGTATATTTATCTCTCAAGCAAAGTATGTCAACGAGATGTTGAAGAAGTTTGGTATGGAAGATTGCAAACCAGTGAGTACTCCTATGGTAATAGGTAGTCATTTGAGCAAAGATGATGAGTCACCTCAATCTGATCAGACTCTATATAGGTCAATGATTGGGGGCCTACTGTACTTAATAGCATCAAGGTCTAACATTATGCAAGTTGCTTGCATGGTTGCAAGATTTCAAGATGATCTAAAAGAAACACATGTGAAGGCAATCAAAAGGATCTTCAGATATTTGAAGAGCACTCTAGAATATGGATTGTGGTATCAAAAAGGTGATGACTTTTCCTTGAGTGCCTATACTGATGCAGATTGGGCTGGCAGTGTTGATGATAGAAGAAGTACTAGTGGTGGAGCTTTCTTTTTGGGACACCGATCAGTCTCATGGTTTAGTAAGAAGCAAGATTCAATGTCCTTATCAATAGCAGAAGCAAAGTATATAGCTGCAACATCCTGTTGCACTCAAGTGTTGTGGATGAAGCAAACATTGAAGGATATAAAGGTAATGTATGATTAGCCCATTCCTATTCTTTGTGACAACACAAGTGCTATCAATATTTCAAAGAATCGAGTAATGCATTCTAGAACCAAACACAAATCCATCAAGTACCGCTTTTTGAGAGAAAAGGTTGCAAATCATGAGGTAAAACTAGAATATGTACCTACAAAGAATTAGGTTGCAGACATCTTTACAAAGGCACTTTCTAAGGACAAATTTGAATATCTCAAACAAAAGTTAGGGGTTATTGCCCCTCCTTCTAACTAGATGCATAGATGGTGCATCTGTCTAGGGGAAGTAGTTCAAGATACATTTTTATCCCTGGATTGATGGAGGCTACCTCTTAGGGGAGCAAGTAGAAAGAGACTAAGGAGGATTGTTCAAATAAGGGTGTTGAAATGAGCCAGACAACTGAGAGGGGGGGTGAATCAGTTGTCACAAAAACTTAAACACTTTCTGTAATTAAACATTCATCACTTATCCACAATTACTATGATTTAACAATGAGTGCATGAAATCAAAAACTTAACCAGAGATACAATAACAAACACAAGAGACACCAGATTTATGTGGAAAACCCCAAGGTGGGGAAAGACCATGGAGAGGATTAACTCTTAATATATATTGCAATCCTGAAATAGTGATGTTCAGGCTTGGTCACCCCATGCGCCTAAACATACTGGCTTACTGCCATGAAGAACAACTAGGTCAAGAAGACTCACTGTCTCAACCCTAAACCTAGCAAGATTACAATAAGGGTTGTTAAACCTTGAGGGCTATTAACCCTACTGGTGGCTTACTGCCAAACTCACTACCATGATCAACACCTTTCTGTATAGTGAACAACAATTCCTCTGCTCTATTCTTCCTCTGCTCTATTCTTCCTCTGCTCTGCTCTTCCTCTTCTTTCCTATGCCTCTTCTCTGCTTTGCCTTTGGTCCTTTCTTAATATATTTCCATTTTTACTCAAGGACACCTTTTCCACGACTCAACTACAAGTATTTAATACACTACATCAACCTTGGAATGATCATCAAGGTCGACATCAACCATTGGAATAATCTCCAAGGTCAGTATTACAAACATTTACAAATAGGTCCTGACCTATTGCAACATTATCCAAAGGGAATGGAATGTGGATCATGCCATGCCTTAACTGGGACTCAAACACAATCTTCCATGCCACAACACACTTCCACAATCTTCTAGAGATCTTAGCAATCAATGGGATCAACCAGGTCGGCTAAGACTGGTTACACACTACATTGACTAGGAACAATCTTCACACACCATCACAATTTCTTAACGCAAACCAAGGTCTAGATAAGAACATGATTAGGAAACATCCACAAGCATGCTATAATCATCATGAGCAACCGTACAAACCTTAACCACTTTATCCATAGGAATCTTCTCACCAGAACAAATGAACTTCACTGTCTTCAACTGTCATAAAAGAAAGATAGCTTGCGGACCACCAAACCATGAACCATTGCAACTATAGGCACTTATCATCATCCCAAACTTCCCTCTAGAACTACAGAATAAAATACTTTGTTGCGGAGGAATGCGGAGCCAAATATTGTCTTCCTGTCTCAACTGAACTTACAAAAAAAAGCAGGGTTCACTCTAGTGAGCACAACTCACTCAGATCTTCATGCAGATGACTCAAACCTGAAATGTAGCATCCTCAAACATACCTCTAACTTACTTCCAATCCACAGACCACAATCTTCAAGCAAGAATAAATACAGAGTAGTTTACCAGACTATTCTTCAGCATACAACTCACTGTCTGTACTGCACTTCTCTATAACTCACTTGTTTCTTTCAGAGAGGCTAATTTTCTCAATATCCTCAACATACAAGTCTTCTAAACAAGTAATAGAATAAGATACAGTTGACACCAATGACAACAAGAATATGTTGACATCAATGACAACACCAATTAGGCACATACTTGCAACAAGGGGAGCTTGCATGTTTTTGCAGGTACAGAGGAAGACCACCAGCCCTTTGCCCTTGATGTCAAATGGGGAGAAAAATTTACATATCAGGTCAAGTGTTGCCATCAATGCCAAAGGGGGAGATTGTCGCATATGTTTTCATTGATGTCAATAGAGGTGTGTTGTTGAAGATTGCATGTAATGTTAACAATGTGATGTTCAGTGATGACAAAAGAGTAAGAGTTAAGAGGAGTGGTCCAGAGAAGTAGACAAAGGAATGATGATTAGAAGAGTTGTTAGGTTAAGGATGTGCTAACATGAAGATTCTTGTTTTTGTTGAAAAGAGTTGTGATTGTTGTCTATGGGTTGTGAACATTGTATTAATTGTCCCTTGATGAAAAGTATTGCAAAAGATATGAAGGAAAGTGTATAAGGTTTCAAATTGTTTAAGGCATAGGAAGTTGCATTGAAGAAGCTCAAGAGAATGCTTTGCATTCCTCCGCATTTGAAGGTATGGCCTTGCAGCTTTGAAGTTAGACAGAGACAGGTGTGAAGTATGTATGTTCCTGATTTCATATCATAGAAGCTACCGTAGAAGATTCTAGAGCTAGTAGAGTGAATACAGTGGTACAGTGGTGTTGCAGTCAGAAAGAGTCAGAGGAATGCTCTGCATTTCTCTGAAGTTGAAGATGTGATCTTGCAGCTTGGAGGATAACTAGATAAAGATGAGAATTATGTTATATTCAAGTTTCAAATGATAAGATGTACCACAAAGGTTCTCTGGAGTCACCAGAGTAAGGATAAATCATGTTGTTGATTAGGGTTGTTAGAAGGAGAATGTAAAAGCCACAACATTTCACTACAATACAATATTTGACTTTGTTGTTTGGAAGATATGTTTAGAATGTCTATATTTTTCATCATTTTAAGTTTCAGGTGTTGAGGAGTACCGCAAGTTTGTTTTTCAATGTTCTATTTCATGACTGTGTATTTAGAATTTGCAAGAGATGTTGGGTTCAGTGTCCTTTTGTTTGCACTAGAAAGAAGATGCATAATTTAGAGAATGGAATGTGTGGGAATGTTCTTGCAAATCATATAATGTTTGTGAAGTAATCCACATGATGTTATTTGGTTTCTCTGGTATCATTTTAGGTTTGGAGATAATGCATGGAAGGATAAGTGGTTGTTGGGTCAACTTTGTGTGCTTAGGTGATTGCGCCATATGTTTGTAAGTATGCAGCAACATGGAGATGTGTGTTAAGATGAAATAGGTCCTGACTATTACTTGGTTTGAACTACATTGGTTTTTGGGAGCCAACTTGTTATGGTTGTTGCACGTTTCATGCTACACATTTCATCTTGGCCCACAAAGGAGAAAGATTTTGAAGCTTATGGGGGATATAAATGAAAGATCAAGTTTATTGAAAAAAGGGTGAGTGTGTGAGAGGGTGCGAGGATGTATGTACGAGTGTGTGTGGAAGTGTATTGAAGATAGTAGAGTTTATTGAGTAGAGGCGTTGAAGATATATGTCAGTGTGAAGGGTGATGATGCTACGGAGGTGATTGATCAGCAAAATTTCTCGGGTATTTTGTTCAAAGGTTGTAGCCTCTTCTTGTAAGTGTTGTAGCACTTTAAGGAGTAGTAGCTTCCTTTGGGTTGGAGCCCATGAAATAATGTATTAGGGAGTTGTAGCTTCCTTTGGGTTGTAGCCCATAAAACTTGTAAATCTATTTCTATTTGTGAGGCTAGATTTGGATAGTAGATCCAAGCAACTTGCTCATCGTGGTTTTTCCCTTCTAGGGTTTTCCACATAAATTTGTTGTTATGGTTGTGTGGTTGTGTTATTATGTTTTGAATTACTTCATTATCTATTTTTTTGTTTAAGGTAGTAGAAAGTTTTTGAAGATAAAGTTGAATTGGATTAATTTGTGGTATATACTGATTCACCCCCCTCTCAATATATTAGAGTGTTCTAACTGTAATTGGAAAATTGGAATTATTATCAATATATCAAAGTAATCCAAATAACTCAATAAAATAAGAAACAAAGAAGATTTAAAACAATGAACAATACCTCAACAAACCTCTTTACTTCGTGGCTTCCATTGGTTGCCTATCTCAAATGATCTTGTGTATGAATATGGCCATCAGAAGGTGCACTTCCTTGCTATTTCCAAGATGTCAAGTGGGAATGGCTATGATAGGTTTGCAATGAAGATGAGCTTCATAACAATGGTAATGGTGATGGTAACAAGTTGATCGCAAGCAATGGGGGAATTTGGGTGCCAAAGGTGTGCTGAAATTCCTGCAGAGTAAGGGTACTAAAAGCTTGGATGATAGAAATGGGGGAATTGGGTTCAATTTATAAACTCACGAGAGAGAAGATCAACGGTATAGAAAGAATGAGAAGATCAACGGTTGAGAAACCTTGAGAGGGTGTGCGCGAATAGAAAGAAGACAAGTGTCACACAAAAAGCTATTTTGTTTGAGTTAACTACTTTCTTTTATAAAGATAAGATTTGACTTCATAAATTAGAATCTGTTTTTCTAATTTAAGAGTTGTTGATAAAAACAGGATAGAATAAATCAGTTAACTCAACTTGTGGTTTGTTTTTTGCACGATTTGAGAGAAATTAAATAATAAATTATTTAATTTTGTGTGCATGAAGAAGATGATTTATTTTTAGAAGATTTTTGAGGAGTTTGAAGATAAGAAAGCAAATTAAATAAATAAATTTATTTAATTGTTTGTGCATGATTTGGAAGAATAAATAAAATATTTGATTATATTTTATTTTTAGAGATTGAGAGAATTTAAATAAATTTGATTGATTTATTTAAATTTGGAAGAAGAATTGACTTAATTAAATAATTAAGAATTATTTAATTGTTTGGAAAAATTAAATTAAATAAAGGATTTTATTTAATTTTGACTTTAGAAGAGGTAATTAAATATTTTGATATTTAATTCATTTAGAGAAATATGAATCAAATAAATAAATTTGTTTATTTATGTATTGATAGAAGAATTAAAATGAAATAAACATTAAGAATATTTATGTAGACCGATTCGTGTCATTTTTAGGCGTATACATTTTGCCCCTCTTTGATGCAATGTGTTTTATCACATTGCTTCAAAGAATAGATTTTTCTAATAATGATACATGTCTCAGTTTGTCCCTGGTACAAGTTTAACAATGGTAGGATGACCCCTCAGGAGATTTGGATGGGAAGAAAGCAAAAGGATGTAAGACAGACAATCTCACGATGAAGAAGGTGAAAAATAGGTTAGGTTGAAGAAAGAGCCGAAATGATATGCTATGCAAGATAAAATGATAACACACACAAGCAAGCAAGCAAGTATGCACAAATGATAAAAGAACAAACAAGGTACTACCCCTGATAGGAGAAGGTGGATACAGACGAGAAGGACTCAAGTATCTAGCTCCATGAAGGTGATAGTGTTCCGCTAGAAATGCATGTCGTCACATGGATCATGCCAAATGTCGCTATGCTCATAGATGTTGAAAAGGATCATATGAAAGGAAGACGAAGTAGGTAGATTGCGGATTATGGAAGGTGTGATAGTGGATGATGATGCAGATTATGTAGAACTTATGTATGGATGGAGGGAAGGCTTATGCAAAAGCATGGACCATGGGAGTAGGATGGAGAAGATATGTAGGATAATAGTGGAGGGGAGGGGAGATGGAGTTATGTGGATGTGTCGTAGGATGGAAGGGAACCATGACCAACGGTTTCACATACCGTGATAAACATTGAAGCATATGATGGGAAAGTGGTGTAGGAAGCAATGGAGATTTTTGCATAGTGGATGGGTGATTTAGGAATTTAGGGACCCACAGATTGTGTATTTTTCTAATTTTTGCTTGTCATGTGGGATGGAAGGATTTGAAACTTTTGGATGGAAAAGGAGGAAGTGAATGGTTGGGATTCATGAGAGATGGATGACTCATTTGACTTGATGTCTTTTTTCTTAGGTATCCAAACCATTTTGTTTGTAGATGTTATCTGTGAAGGTATGGGTTTGGGTATATGCATCTTTTGTACAACTTCTAAGGTAATTATCTATTGCTTAGGGACCCACACCTTTTTTCAGTTTGGCATTGAGGTGTGTGGGTGTATGCAACTTTTGAGATGGATAACTCTTTGATTCTTGGCTTTTGTATCCACAGGCATGAGGACCTTTAGGATTTTTTACTTTATAGGTAGAGGCATCCCAATTTTTGCTGTTGAATTCCCTTGAGATGGTGGAAGTGGGGTTGGTGGAAGCTCTTTGTTTAGACAACATGTGCATTTGTTGGCCATGATTGGTATTTTTAGACGATTTATGGATGGATGGATAAGGTGTTGGAAGAAGTGGTGGTAAAATGCATGGAGGGATGTTAGGAGTTGGAAGTAGCAGAGGGAGATTGGATAGTGGAAGGTGTATGGTCACATGCTTTTGGGATGTATATGATAAGGGAGGTGGAATGGTGACATATGTTTTGGGGATATGATAGGATTTGTGACAGAAAGTGGTGGATTTAGAGGGTATGAAGTACCAACATCTTGAGATTGTTCACCTTGGGGTGTGTATCCAAGGCCATACGAGAGAGGATGGACATTGACATGGATGGACTCCAAAATACCTTATTCATGAAGGCCTAAGCCTTTACCTTGATAGTTCATATGTTGGAGTATGCGGTGGACAGTTGGATTATGTATAGGTGGAACACTAGACATGAGTTCCTTATTGGATGAGGAAGGTGAGATAGAGGATAATGGTTATTGGTGTTCTAAGGAAGAATATTCATGGATGAAGGTAGTGAGACCAAGGGGATAGGATAACGGATTTGCAATATGGTCGATAATGGACGGTGAAGGATCATTAGGATCTTGATTATCCTTATGTTCACTAGGATCCAAGTTATTGGTTTGATCATCTATGTGCACTTGGGAGGAAAGTGTCTCATCAAGGAAAGTGTGTGTTGTTGGATCATGGATAGGACTAGATGGGGTAATAAGCTCATGACCATGGAATGCATAAAGTTGGATAAGAGGATCATCATGGTTTGCTTGATCGTAGAGAGGCTCTTGATCGTAGATGGGATCTTGATCATAGATAGGATTAAGCTTGATGGGATCAATGTGCTCGTGTATAGGTTCTTCATCAATGATAATATCTTGATCATAGAACAGATATAGGTTATGGAGGGGCTGGATTTGGATTTCTTCTTCATGTATGGGTATAGGATCAAGTTGCTCATGGATAGGCTCATAATCATGAATAATATCTGGATCATAGAAAATATATAGGTTATGGGTGGGTTGGATGGAATTGATTTGATCTTGATTTAGAAAAAGGGTGGATGTTTCGACATGCCCTAGATTATACTCTTGACATAGCTCTTGTATTTCTTGGCTTGAAGTGGAGATAGAAGACTCTTGGATAAGCTCAATAGGTTCTAGATGGTTGACAAAATGAGGGTAATATGGTTCTTGACTTGGACTCATGGTAGGAGATTTATCAACAAGCTCGAGGGGTTGTGATTTACATGAAGGGGTTGGAGGAAAGGACATGTTTTAAGGCTTTTTGATAGGCTATTGGATAGGGGTGTTATGACACGGACATGTTTGATTCCTTGCTAATAACCATTGGATCACATCCTTCATGAGTGTATGGGTAGATGGACAATACAACAGACGGAGAATAATGGTAGATGGTTTAGGCCCATGGTGAGGATTTCTTGTGCCAGATGGGGATGAAATTGGATGAGTGGATTCGGATTTCTCCATAGCTTTTCTTTTGCTGCATAAATTTGGAAAAAGTATTTGGAAAGGATCTTTCGAGGATTCTTTGGTTGTCGGATTAGAGCTTGGGGGACTTGATGTCAATGTTGGTGTAGGACTAGTATGCTTTGGGCTATACCTTCTAGGGGATGGTGAAGGAGGACTAGTAGATGGAGTGGTATATGATTTCCAACTTGAGGTGGTGCTTCCCTTGTCAAGAGTATCATTAAGACAGGAAAATAATGTATGATCTTGGTGCGAGGCGTAGCCAATACTAGCATGATCATGTTGGGAGGGGTTTGGTACATGTGGATAATCTATTTTCCTGTACTTCTTAAATTTGGGCTCATCAAAACTAGAAGAGAAAGGTATCTTAGACAAGCCTATATAAATGAATAAGGAGATATGTCCTCTAGCAGATATTGATTTGGGGAAGATCCAGTTCATAAGATTACCAGCTGCTTTTGTATGGCTTGGAGTTCTTGAACAAGTGCTTCTAATTGGTTTGTGATATCCTTAGAGAACTGACACAAGACTGAAATGGGTACCTAGAAAGGTTGGAAACTTTCCCTCAAAAGAAGTGGAAAAGTTTACTATCTTGGATGCGCAGCTACAGATGTGCTGAAATAGAGGATATATGCGCAGCAAGTCGAGGTAAAAGCGCAGCTCGAGTAAATTTAAAAGCATAGTAATAGGTCACAAATGTGCATGAAGTCGATGCAAATGTACAGTACGTCGATACAGATGTGCAGCTCTATAGGATAAATGTGTAACTCTGGCTTTTTTGACTATTTTTGTAATTTTTTTGGCATGTTTTTCAATGTTTTTGGTTTCTTGGCTGCAAGTTGATCTTTTTTATCTGATTTCTCAATTATGGCAAATAAGACACAACAAACACAAATAAGTTTTCTTGATTTTTTGATCTTTTTTTTTGTAATTTTTGGACCCTTTTTAACTAAAAAGCAAGTACAAATCCTAGGCTGGCTGGGACAATATAAAGTAAATTCTCACTATTTCTAGTTGAGGCATCTTCGAGAGGTGATAATTGCCCTTCCCTGCACTGGCTTATAGGGGTTTTTGGCTACTAAAAACAAAGGATAATTAGTAAGTGCAACCATTCGAGTGGTTATACGTGTGGCAGTGCTACTCTCCATTATGGAGTCTCCCAGCCTTCAAGGGTTACGCCTTGGAGGGTTTTGGGGGAGGTTGGATGTCGATATAACAAAACAACACTTGTTGCATGAAGCTTTCGCTCTAAGCACAATTTATTTATAGTGGCTAGGTAGAGCTTGGCTTTATCTTGTTACCACTTAAGGTTGTTCCCACTTGGATGAAAGGATATCCAAGGGCAGGCCTCTCTAAAGGTTTAACACATGCGAAATGACATGTCTAGAATTTTGGTCGCCCAAGATAGGGGAGAGCATAGGCCTAGTATCATTCCAAAAACATGAAAGACAATGGTTATTTTCCCCTAATTAAAATGCAAAAGACTAAATGACTTAGCTACTTGGGCACACACACAATTTGTTAACTTTGAAAGCAAGATAGCAATGATTCAATTTTATCCTCCTAGCATTGGGACTATATTCAATTTGTTGATGCAACAAGATCAAATTACAATCCTCCTAGTTAGAGCTAAATGATATTTGCATGAGCATCCATTTACTTTCCTTTAGATCAAGAGATGAGTTAACAAATGCAGCTATATGACTAAACCAGCCCCTAACCTGCAAGTAGATCAGAGAATATTCCTGCGAAAAGTGTTAACATTAGCAAAATCACAAGGAACAACTCAAAATGTCACTATCAAAATTAGATGCATAACTACAGAGATCATATGCACAGAAATAGAGATCATATGTGTAGAATTACAAAAGCACTGAGACATAGGTCAAAAGCACAGAAACAGAGAGTATATGCGCATTTTCAGTAAATGTAATGTATCAGGGGTCAAATGCACTGGAACAGAGCATGGATGCACCGATCTGTTAGATGCGTGGAAACAGAGCTCAGATGAGTGTTAGAATTGACCAAATGCGTAAAATCCTCCTATTTTCATAACCCAACGCACAAAAACTCAGTTTTTGGGTTAAATCAAGGCAAGGCCCCATGGTGGACGCCAAAAATGTTATCAAAAAATTGGAATGATTATCAATATATCAAAGTAATCCAAATAACTCAATGAAATAAGAAACAAAGAAGATTTAAAACAATGAACAATACCTCAACAAACCTCTTTACTTCGTGGCTTCCATTGGTCGCCTATCTCAAATGATCTTGTGTATGAATATGGCCCTAGAAGGTGCACTTCCTTGCTATTTCTAAGATGTCAAGTGGGAATGGCTATGATAGGTTTGCAATGAAGATGAGCTTCACAACAATGGTAATGGTGATGGTAACAAGTTGATCGCAAGCAATGGGGGAATTTGGGTGCCAAAGGCACACTGAAATTCCTGCAGAGTAAGGGTACTAAAAGCTTAAATGATAGAAATGGAGGAATTGGGTTCAATTTATAGACTCACGAGAGAGAAGATCAATGATATAGAAAGAATGAGAAGATCAACGGTTGAGAAACCTTGAGAGGATGTGCGCGAATAGAAAGAAGAGAAGTGTCACACAAAAAGTTGTTTTGTTTGAGTTAACTGCTTTCTTTTATAAAGATAAGATTTGACTTCATAAATTAGAATGTTTTTTTTCTAATTTAAGAGTTGTTGATAAAAACAAGATAGAATAAATCAGTTAACTCAACTTGTGATTTACTTTTTGCATGATTTGAGAGAAATTAAATAATAAATTATTTAATTTTGTGTGCATGAAGAAGAAGATTTATTTTTAGAAGATTTTTGAGGAGTTTGAAGATAAGAAAGCAAATTAAATAAATAAATTTATTTAATTGTTTGTGCATGATTTGGAAGAATAAATAAAATATTTGATTATATTTTATTTTTAGAGATTGAGAGAATTTAAATAAATTTGATTGGTTTACTTAAATTTGAAAGAAGAATTGACTTAATTAAATAATTAAGAATTATTTAATTGTTTGGAAGAATTAAATTAAATAAAGGATTTTATTTAATTTTGGCTTTAGAAGAGGTAATTAAATATTTTGATATTTAATTAATTTAGAGAAATATGAATCGAATAAATAAATTTGTTTATTTATTTATTGATAGAAGAATTAGAATGAAATAAATATTAAGAATATTTATTTAGACCGAGTCGTGTCATTTTTAGGCATATACACTAACAGATACATCTAATGAAGCGTTGTGAAAAAGGTCCCTTCATCCATCAGAAGTACCTATAAGAGAATAATAGAAAAAAGAGAGTGTTATCTTAAAGAGTGAAGTCCAATCCATTTCAAAGGAAGTAGTAAAATAAAGAAAGGAGTGGGTTAGTTTGATGCTCACGAGGATCACTTGCTTGTCATGAGGGATTACCAAGTCTCATATATCCTCCTCTACTAGCTCTGAGAAAAGAGTTTGTCCATGTCTAGGTGGAGCCTCTACTAGCACTGCCTCCTCATCCTTAAGAATCTCCTCATCTCTTCTAGAAGCCACCTCACAACACTCCTCCTCAAGATCATAGTCCTCATCTATCGAATCATTGATCTGCTCCTCAACTATCACAAGTCTTTGATATCAATGCTCACTTGCCAATATGTAGCCAACCTCATGAACTGGTCTCATGATTGGGACCTTAGGAACTAGTGAAACCCAAATAAGTGCCTTATGTTGAGCATCAAACATCTCTTGCAAAAATCCATAACAAGTAGATACCAAGGGCAAGTCCTCTAGGAAGTCCTCTCCTAACTACTAGAACACTTGTGTAATATGGTGAGCCTCAACCAAGCCATTTATATCAATCAAATGGCTCACCTCTAAACAATTATCTCAAACTATCCTATCACCTAGCCATAACCCATCCATATCAATATAGGGGTCAAAAATGAAATCAACATCTATAAGTGTAGCCACAACTCATGTAGAGGCATCAAAATGGCCAAGTTGTCCCCACCACATAGCTCTCAGTAACCTAGGATCCAAAAGGGACATGTCTCTCTAAAATGGTACAACATGCTAGAGAATCCAAGTCATAATAAGTGAAGTGTGGCTAAAGCAAGTGCCCCTCATCATGAAATCTGGTACAAATCTTGATAGGTCAAGGAAACAATATTAATCCCCCAAGTGAGAATTGTCCCTCACTTGAGTCACTAAATGATTGGTGCCCAACACCACCTAATTTTAGGAGCCTTCTTAACCCCTGACAAGTGAGAGTCAATTGGCCCAATGAAAATCTTCTGTAGGGGCAGAATAGTGAGACTAGGAACTGAAGTATACTAAACTCTAATACAATCCCAAAGATGATTAACTCCCATGATAGCAGCCCAAGACAATCTCTCTCTCAGATTTTCTCTCAAGGAGTGTACGTCACTCACCTCTAACAAGAATTCACAGGGTTTCATAGACATCATATAGAGTGATCGTCCACTCTCTAAAAACCTGAGGTAATCAAAATGTGTTTTGATCAATATCCTAGTAAGTCAAGATGTCACAACACTAGTACAAAAAGAGCAATATATTACTAAAAAGACTACTAAAAATTGCTTATAAATGACCAAACATGGTCACGTGACCATTAGTAGTTTATTGCCAGTCATTTATAACATGACCAAATTGATGACTACACCATTTTTAGTCATTTATTGGTTGTTTTGATTGATCAATTTGGTAGTATATTTAGTTGTTGATTTAGTCATTGATTGTTGTAATCTGGTCACTTATTTAGTCATTTTTTTCACTGATATATTTAGTCATTGATTGTTGTTAACTGGTCACTTACTTAGTCATTAATTTTAATCATCATTTTGATTAATTTGGTAGTATATTTAGTCATTTTTATTCACTGATTTAACACTAGTCATATATTTAGTCATATTTATTCATTGTTCAATGATTTATGTCAATTGGTAGTATATTTAGTCAATTTAATTATTAATTCACATCAATTAGTAGTATATTTAGTCATTTTGAAGCTTGTAATCTATGTAGATTTCCATCTGGCATTAATTGTTCACTTTGCACATGTCTCTTTGATTATATTCATTGAATGCTCTGTAAGAGGAGTGTTGCGAGCTAAATAATATAATCCACATTTGGATCTCATTTGCCTTGGTTTTATTTCCTCGCCGGCTTGAATGACTTCAATTCATTATGTTGGCTCATACGATCCTCTTTTATGCAAGAGACCATGTTATCTATGTCATTATTTCGTTCTTGCCTCTTCATTTTTCTCTTGCTGTGTATCTGCAATGTCTATCTATCCCCACAATTGTCGACTTCATTTGTCTGTTCAACCATGGGAACAACCAATGCATAGAAGCATCAACTCAGATTGCATGGCTAGGGCCTTCAAACTGCTCGATGAAGACCCGGTGGAGGATGCTTTGATAGATGTATGTGATAGAGATTTTCTGCTGCAATCCAAGGTATGTTATGCTTCGCATCTGGTATCTCATTTTCTCTCAAATGCAATGGACTTATTTCATTAGGTTGATAAGGTTAAAAGGATAGAATCAATGTTTGTTCATGACTATCTAGTCCCAAATGTCAAGCTATTTGAATCTTTTGCTACTTATAATCTCCATGATGGCTCAGCCTTGGTAGGGGGACTCTTCCTTCATGAAGATATCATTAATAAACCTAGTTTTAACTGTGATTATCAAGTGATGATTTTAAGTTTGCAATTAGGTAACAGAGAGCTCTTTGATAATTCACTGCGGATTCACAATTCTGCATTTGGAAGGTCTAAGAGGGAAAGGATAGAGGAAGTATTCAATGCATGGAGCTTCTTGTCAAATTTCCAACCACTGGTAGTTCCCTTCACCAATGATGACACAATCCTTTCTCTAGAGAATCCAACTGGGGGTTCATGGCTTTAGGGTTGCAGATTTAAATATGGACAACATGTAAACCACTCTTTCTATTTTATGTTTTTGGCTTCGCTGTAACTTTGGTTTCCTTTTTGACCAAAAAGGGCCTTTTAGATATGTAACTCTGTTCAGGGCTCTTAGTTAAAATGCTCTGTTATGTTATCTTTTTGGCTAGCAAGGGCCTTTTTTGTAATCTATAAAAATGTTTTTATTAATACTAATATATTATGATGCTCTAAGCATCCTTACCGATTCAAAAAAAAATGTCAACCCTGGTTCATGTGTTGTCTCAATAAAGACCTACACCATGAAAAAATCCATTAATTATACATAAATTCCAAATTAAGTTGATGAGAAAAGATCTTTGATATCCAACTGGGAAGCCTTAACATCCAAAAATTACTAACCTAATGTTTCACAACAAGTTTCCCAACTGTGACATCATCTTTACTTAGGAAACCAGATATTGATCCACTGCCATATTGGATCTCATAGGATTCTCCTTCACAAACAACAAATGATATATATTAATTGTTTAGCAACTTCCTTAATATCCCCATGTAAGCATACTAAACTAAGTGAGGTTGAGGGTTTGAAGTAGAGTACCATCTTCTTGGTATGTGCTTGACTTTGATGACTTGCATCTTGAATGAAAATAGCAAGCTAGCTGCATTGTAAAATCATTGTTACAAAAATAACCACAAAATCCTCTAATTAAAATAATCCTTCTAGATATTTCAAGACAAGATATTTTAGTTAATTTCTAAGAAAGCTAATAATTTCACTATCCGAACAACCATCAATCTATTTACTGTATATAATTTCCCAAAATTCATAATTTGAATGTAGGCTGAGTATTCTAGCAACACTACTTTTTTAGTTGGATCCTAAAAATGTTGCAACTTGTGTTCTTCTCTAAAACATCTGTGCATAAGAGGGCAGGTGTGGTGAGGTTTAAATAGTAAGGAGATTGATGAAAGATAGAGGAATTAAAAAGATACATGTATGTAGTTGGATTGAAGGGCATAAAATGGTACATGTTTTTTTGTGTAGGAGACAGATCACATCCACAAACATGGGAGAGCTATGCAAAATTGGAGAAATTGGCTTGGAAAATGAAGGCAGTAGGGTATTTCCAGATTTAAGACTTTTACTTAATGTTGTGGAATAGAAGAAAAAAGAATCATTTATCTGCCACCATAGTGAAAAGTTAGCAATTGCATTTGGTTTGTTAAACATGGACCCTGGTATAGCCATTAGAATTGTTAAGAACCTTCGAGTATGTTCTAATTTTCACACTGCATCTAAATTCATCTCCAAGATTGTTGCAAGATAAATTGTTCTAAGAGATGTGAACCATTTCCATCATTTTAAACAAGGACAATGTTCTTGTGGAGAATATTGGTGATGCTAAATGAAACAATCTAAAAAATAGGCTTGCACTATAATAATGTGCACTACATCAAATATCCATTAATAATGAAGGGACATCCATCAAAGCATAAAAGTAGGGATTTTTTTGTCATATGTTGTAGTTACAAGTGCCCTGCTAGACATACATGAAAATGTGGAAGCATAGACAAGGCAAGCAAACTGTTTCAAAAAATGCCTCATAGAAATGTGATATCATGGAATGTCATGATTAAAGGATATGTTTAAAATGGGTTTTTCTGAAAAGTCCTTAGAAAAATTTATTAAAATGCAACTAGTGGGTGTAAAGCCCAATTCCTCAAACCTTTGAAAGCATCCTTCCTACCTATGTGTGAATTCGAGCTTTGGATGAGGATATGAACATCCATCAAAATCATATTTGGAAGTAGATTTTTATCAGATATTATAGTTGCAAGTTCCACTTTGGATCACCAAAGCCTTCACAAAAATTTCTGCACAAAATTCAATAATGAAGAATTTACACACAAATTCTCTTTTGAATGATGCACAAAGCCTCCACCGCAACACCGCACAGTTTGTTGCTGGATCTTGCAGTGATGCAGGAATCACCCACATCACTGCAAGGCCCAGCAATAGTGTGGTGTTGCGGTGGAGGCTTTATGCATCATTCAAAAGAGAATTTCTGCATAAATTCTTCATTATTGAATTTTGTGGAGATGTTTTTGTGAAGGCTTTGGTGATCCGAAGTGGAACTTGCAACATTTTTGCTTGAATAAATAGGTGGATAAGGTACACCCTCCATTCCACCAACTCTGCTACCTCCAACTTGACCTATGACAAGTGATTGAAGGAATAAATTCCAAAAAATATCATCCTATCTATTTATGATGTTTTTCTAAGCATCAAAAAATTAAACAAACATACTACAAGCACACAAGTACATCTCTTAGTTGTATAGACCAAGACAGTTCAACCACCATTATACCACTCAATGAATACTAACCAGCTCCTAAGTCATGATCTAGATGACTCCTTTGGCACCTTGTAGGTGGTCCTGCATATGAAATCTCTAGGTCCTAACAAAAAACCACAAAATCAAGGAGTTCAAACCAAGAATAAATAATATAGGGAAAATAACCTACAATAAAGATACCTTCATACATTTGATAAATCCATAAATCGATGCAAATTTCCTTCCATAAATCCATCTTAGGGATCCATATTTCTTTTAAAATTATTCCAGGAGTCATTCATAAGCACCCCATACCAAGTCCATGTGAAAGATATTTGTATTTTTGACCATTGATGTGTTTTTGTCTCTCACCGTAGTCTCGTGGGTCACTCAAAAGGTCTTGGGAGGTGTGCGGGAACCAAGGATAACAAGGGAGTAGTTATCACTATCCCACAGCATGAAGAGATTGCACTTGCGGCATTGCGGTATACAAAGATCGATTACCGCAACCCCGCAACAGTCTCAAAATGAAGTGACGAGTTGGCAGTATAAATTTAAGTGGCATATGATACTTCACCACAGTCCCGTGGCAGTCAAGAGAATAACCGGTGGTAATGCGATAAAGAGCAGAGGAAAATAGTACACTCGCCCCTGCGGCAGCCTCAAGTGAGGCTTGTGGTATGGCGGTAAGAAGGAGCAGAGGAAAATAGTACACCGCACCCCCACGATAGCCTCAAGTGAGGCTTGCAGTATGGCAGTAAGAAGGAGCAGAGGAAAATAGTACACCACACCCCCATGGCGGCCTCAAGTGAGGCTTACGATATGGCGGTATAAGGAGTTTAAGTTATGTAAGTGTTGAATACTGCGGCCCCGCAATAGTTTCAATGAAGGAGTGAGGTAGTGTGGTGAAAGGCTTCAAGTGATGTTTAGTATACCGTGGTCTCGTGATGGTCAAAGAAACAATTTGCGGTACTATGGCAGGGAACAAGTCATGGTGATATAGTTGAATTTTTGAGACAATATTTTTGAAATGGAGAACAAGCTATAAACTTTCTTAGACACAACCAAGCCATGACTTACACCCTCTACATGTTCCATAGAGTTGTCTTTATGGTAGAGATAAGTCAAGGGATAGTAGTTTGCAGTCATTACATTTCATGAAGGAGTGGGATTCTAAATAATTTTTGGTGTTGAGATACCCCTGCTACCAAGTTAAGAATCATGTGAGGATCTACCTTAAGACAATAAAGAGATACAGAGTTATGCCATGACTTACACCCCCTTGACAGCTGAACAAATATAATTAGAAGCAACAAAATAAAAGATCATTAACCATGCTTAGACATTCACTTTAATTTTGCATCTATGGCCCATTGGCTCCAATAGTTGTCATCCTATCTTGTTTCTAATGTTGATTCTGTGTGTTCCTCAGAGTCATAAAAGCAGACACAGTAGGCAACTCCATCACAAGCAATCAATAAAATAATGAGCCCCCAAAGCCAAAGCATTGGAAGGCCTCATTTGGTTCAAAATTGATAGTCATGACTTAGAAAATGACAGTCAATAGAATGGTAATAAAATCCTTGGTTGACACTTCACATTGGAAACTCATTTGTTAAAATAAGTCAAAACAGTAGACAATCACTGCTAATCTCATTTTTTCAATGCCTATTTGTATCCTAGATGATATCACCATTAATAGCATTTTGTGGATTGTGTTTAGATGTATGATATGTTTTAGCTTTTGGTATTATCCCATCTCTGGGGTCATATGCCCGTCTTAGTAAGATATATCATTTCTCTTTGTCAAGCTATCTTAGTGAAGCCTCAAATCAGTTTTTATTTTTTCCCATAATGCTCTTCATTTGTGTAATAATGTTGGCCAAGGTATTGGTAACGAAGTTGCCAAAGACATGGTGATATAGTTGAATTTTTTACACAATATTTCTCATTGGCCCGATCAAATCAAAGAACACTTTTTCTACCTTTTCTCCACTATTCTTTTATGAGTTGAGTAATTTCAAATTTGATTGTTGTCATTTGTAATACATTTCTATTGCATTTCAATCTAAAACTTTTGATCCATTGTTGGATTGTTGTCACCTTTAAAAACATAAAAATGTACCTATTCTAATATTTTGAACTTATGACAAGTCAAAGTGGGTTGTGCTCATTTAGCAGCTGGTTGAAATTTAATTTGAATGTACTACTTCTTGATGTTCCCCTTGACTCATTATCATTTTGGTTTATTATCTTTCTTTTTGGCTAGCAACAAACATGTGATGCATTTGTTGTGATGTCCTATGGATGGTGGCTTTTTCCAAATTATTTTCAAACTTTATTAAGTTCTAGGTGTACACCTTGTGGAGACTTATGGTATATTTCTATGCTTAATTTTTTTTCCAAGGTTACATTGAGCTAATAAATGCAGTTATTCCAAAGGTAGTGGAAATAATTTTGGAACAATTATCTAAGTTCTCTCTTAATGTTCATATTTTTGTAATTTTTTATTTTGCAGATTTTTAATAGCCTTGTTTGACGAGTCTTGGAAATTGGTTTCAATTTAGAGGGTAAAGCTTCCATCTGGAGCTAAGAAGATTGTGCCAAGTAGTTGCAGAGCCATGATTGGTCAGGTTACTAGTGGTGGAAGGATAGAAAATCCAATGCTCAAAGTTGGCAATGCATATCACAAATATAGGGTCAAAAGAAACTGTTGGCCCAAGGTTCGTGGTGTGGCAGTGAATCCTATTGAGCATCCTCATGGTGGTGGTAATCATCAACACATTGGGCATGCTAGTACTATGCATCGTACAGAGAAGGCTTAGCATGTACACGTACTTAATCATAATTAAACAATTATAGAGCTCTGATTATTTAAAAATGTCATCTTTTAGTTTCTTTTTTCTTTAAGTTTCTTTGTGTCAACAATTTATGGGGACAACCATGTTTCCTATTATTGTTTCTTATCATTAGTGGTTTACTCTTGATTCAAAATTTTGGGAAAGACTTCAAACTAGGTTGTAATCCTTGTTTCCTTGTATTGTTTGAGGCTTATTTTAGGCTGCCATATTAATTGACTTTGTTATTTTTTATTCTTTCTTGAGTGCTTGTTATTTGCTTTCAGATCATAGAAATGGCAAAAAGATTGATGATTTCTTAGTATTATAAACTATAAACTTTCTATTTTAAAAGGTAATAATCATCATGCTAAAAGGACATTTTAGTTAGACGATAATTAGGGAGAGAAACATCTGAAAGAGTGACTTCCATATCACAGAAAAAAAGCTAGAAACCCTAGATTGATCTGCAATCTCATCACTTGGGCATTTTAAGCCAAGCTGACCCACCTAAGATGACCCCAATTAAGAAAAATCAAACCCCATTTTAACAATGGAGCATATTGAATACTCTTCAAAACACACCAACACTAGTATTAATAACCAATACTTCAACACAATAATGACTATTTAGGGGACTAAACTAAGATAGGGCTAGCAGAAACCAAAATGGGTATTAAGCAATATAAGATTATTTGTTGTTTTCTTTTAAAAAGTTTGCAAGGTTGAGGTAGTTCTTCTACAATTAGGTGAAACCCTGATCCTTCACAACTGAGCTTTGAAACCCTAATCCCTAATAAGAGTGGGGTATTGTTTGAGTATTAATAGTCAACAGATTGAATTAGATTTTTGTGTCTGTATTTATAGCATCTAGCAAATGGGCATAACTAAAACAAAGTACCAAACACAACAAAAAATTCTAGTTTAAAAAATACATGAATACCAGACCTGCTAGTAAGGTTCCTCAGCGATTGAATGCAATGCATCTGGCCATGCCCTTCTCCAGAAACTCTTCTATCACTTCCGAGAAATCCCCCTAAAATGGGTTTGCCCAATACAAAATTTAACAAAATACAATAAAATTAACATCTTCAAGCGATTGTGTTCCAATTCATCAATGCAAAAAGAGGGACATCAATGAGCCTTACCTATTTTTGAGCATGAATTCAACTCCTGTACAGCACGTCCAATGCATGAACAATGTCTTGAGAGTAGAGGTGGTCAGGTTTCTTTTGTTTGAATTATTTTTCATGGAAAAAATTTCCCTCTCTAAATCTCCCTCTTTCCAATTCGAAATATTTTTTTAATTTCCCTCTCTTTCTAATTTTTACTTGTGTGACTAATTATTTAGTCATTTATAGCTGTGTTTTTTACCCACCATCAGATTAGTCATTATTTAGTCATTTATAGCTGTGTTGCAAAACATGACAAGAATTTAATCATTTTTAGTTGTCGTGACTAAAAGTTTTAGTCACCTAGTCATTTATTTGCCAAAATTCTACTAGTGCAATATATATGGGATGAGGGTTGTACAATAGGAATATGAGCTACTCTGTCTAACCCCATCCTCTGCAAGATAGAATGACCTCTAGTTGATAGTGCCTCAAGGGCCTCTATGTACCATAACTACTCATGGGTAGCATTCCATTGAATGTGCATATCGTACCAAATGCAAAGAACAATACATCAAATTGTTAAAAACTTAGAAAATCACAAAAAAATATAAAACATTCAAAATTCTAAAAAATAAAATATTGTCTAGAAAATCGCAATAAACAAAGTAGTGTCAAAAAAATAGAGAAAATTGAACATCAAATGCATCAAACTACCTTAGTTTCCACCTGGAAAGCTTCTGGTTGGGTCACCCCTTTTACCAAGACTGATCTCTAGGGGTGACCCCGGATGGTAGGGCAGATCTCCAGGGGTGACCCAGGATGGCAAGGCAGATCTCTAGGGGTAACTTGGCTTGCTGAAAGGGGTAACCCTACCCCATGCCCTAGCATACCCCAAAAGGTCCAAAAAATAGGGAAAATGACTGAAATCGAGCAACCAAAAACTCACAAAATGATAAACAAACTAAAACCTAGATAAATGCAACAACAAAACATAAAAATGATGAAATCTTTTGAGCAAAATTGACAAAAGAAGATATAGGGTTTCAAGAGACGATTTTCTCATTTCTTGTACTTGGTGATCAATAGGAGGGAGGTTAGTAGCCATATTGTCAATCTCTCTCTGTTGACTATTCACTTCCACAATTCTATTGTGAACTATCCTTCATGAACAACTGACTGTCCACTGGACTCCTAACTATTTCTAGACTCTCAATCAATCTATTCTTGACTTCCAATCAATCTATTCTTATCTCTCAATTAATCTTTTTTATCTCCATTTATTCTTCTGTGATTTGCTCTCCAACCATTGTTCACTTCCAATTAGAGCTAGATCACTCATCAATCAATTATGTTAACTCTCCAATCACCACCACCTTTGGTGTGAATTTCCAGTCTATAAATACCCCTCTCCTTTATGCATTTGGGGAGGCAAATTCATTATTGCATTCTTTAATTTTGCTTTGCAAATAGTTCTCCATAGCATTTTTATGCTTGTTGCAAAACCTCGTGTGTATTTTTCTTTCATTCATGACTTCATGGCTCAAGCCATTTGCACTTCCATAGCATCCATATGCTCGAGTCAATTGCCTTTTTCAAAGTTTCATAGCTTCCAAGCGCATATCCACTAGCATTTATCTTCATTTTGTCCCTATTGCCAAGAGGAGGACCCAACTGCTACAGAGGAAGGAATAGTTTCCCAAAAGAAATTTTGAGGATTCACACCAAGCATTGTCACCTAATTCATATAGGTTCTTTAAGGTTTTAGTAGTAATTAGATCAAACTTTGCTCTAGGGAAAGTAACACATTACTTTCTTTTCTTTTGATAGGAAATTTAATTTACTTTCTTAGATTAATTTTTGTATTTCAATTGCTTAGGTTAGTTTACTTTAATTTAATTTTATTGTATTTAGATTAGTTGCAACTTTTAATTTCATTAAATTACAAATTGAAAATCAGCCCACAAAAACATAAAAACATAATTTAGTTTGCACAAGAAAGTCATATAGTTTGCATTTTCCCTTCCTAGATAATTAGATCATTTTCAAATTCAAAGAAAAAAAACAAAAAAAAATGTTTTGCATTCATCAAAAGTCCAAAAACACTAGAAAATACAAAAAAAAAGACAAAAAATCAAGTCAAACTCTCGATTCTATCATGAGGTCAACATCTTCAACACACTCAACAAAATCAACACAACAAACATTTCCCTCTCTTGTCTAGAATTTGATGTGCCTAGGTATTAGGGAAGATTAGGTAAAATCCATCCTAGGAGAGATTAAGGAGAACTTCCCTTAGCCAATTTAAATCCAACAAGACATAGAACAAATAAGAGTAGCTAAAGAACATCAGCAATGAATTATTGATCAACAAGAACTTATACAACAAAGCATTCAAAATGAGGAAAGGAGGTTAGAATGCATCGGTATCGTGAATGAACAAAACAGTCTCCACACTAGACTTAGGCGAAGTGATCCTTCAGTTCATATCATTATCACAACAATAACAACAATTAAACACTTCCAACAAAACAATCATTGAACACACATCACATGAATAACCCAACCATCATTTGCAATGTTCTACTCCCTTGCGAATAAAACAACCCCCTGGTTATATATCAACTTGACTAGCTCTTGTCACGAGAGCGAGAATGACTAGGAGGTCACCATAGAAAGGATATAGTTCATGTGTCGCATTGGAGTTTGAATCAAATTTTAAATAACACAAAGGCACTGCCCTGTGCCCCTACTTTTCCAAGGATTTTTTTTTTTTTTAAATAGAAGGATTCGCCATGAATCAAAACTAAGAAACATTTTCAAACTTGATTTACATTTATTAAAGGTGTAGGCGTACCAGACGGTTGAAAGAAGGAATGCTCTACCAGTCTGCAAGTCACGAATGGATCTTGGTATCTTGAACACACCTTCCAAAGCTTAGCATTTAATGCCTTTCAACACAGATTATGACCCACATGCCTTGTACCAACGGGAACTTTTGAACAGCGACCAACTAACACAAGTACACAATCAAAAGAGTCTTCCTGAAACAGTCTTTTGAATGCACAGAGTTAGGTATACTAACTGTTGCACGCATGGTGATGATACAGAAAATCCGGTTTACATGGATATCAACAGGTTTTGGCAGGATTTCAATTGACACAGAATTGCCTAAAACTTCCTGTCAAAAATATTGTACAAAGATGTGTACTGTTATTGACTGTCTAACCATTGAAGTGGATGATATGTAAGTAGAGTGTAAATCTTCACCTTAGATTCATATGAAGTTTTATGTTTTATTAAGTGCAATAACAAAGTTTGACCAAAACCATTTTACTTAAATATCATGGGATTGAATGGTGAAACAGTCAATAGTAATACTCAAATAGTAATAGTCGCAGATAGTCAATAGTAATTTTATACTTCAATTGAATTAAAAAAAAAATAATTATCCTAGTTTTATTGGCCAAAATTTATCTTTAACTATTAAGCCAAATAATATTTAAGAATAACCAACCAAACCAAACCCACTTTGCTTCTATAGAGATCAACTACACCGAATGATCTTCAAAACATGGCTCTCAAAAGAGGACAACAAAGTCTTAATTGTATGATCTTTATGAATTTCAATATCAACGATTCAAAGTATTATGTGCCAATAGAGATATAGAGGAAAAAATAAAGTATCCATATAAACAATCCACGTGAAAGACCCTATCACATTGAAATCATACCTTCCTAAAACTTCCTCTTTGTTGTGATTTTAAGAACTAGACAAGATTCTCCATGATATGAGCACACGCTTGCCTTTCACACAAGGAACTTACAGTAGTTGTCTTATACCTTGGTATCTTCTTTATCAACCTCAAACTACTTCCATCTTCTTCTCTAAAAGAACTATGCTTTGATTTGTATCTAATTCCCACAAAGGATGATTGTCTATCCACAATTTGTTTTGATGGTGTTGATGCAAATCCTGAGATTTCCTATTTTGATTGGGATACCAATGAAAATGGTCTTATTGATGAGAGTTGTCAAATGTTTGTTGAGCAATGTGATTATTTTTCTATTGAGGAGGTTGGATATGCAACTCATGATTATTATGGTCCGTATTGATGTGCTTAGAATATTTGAGGCTATAGAGATTGAGATATTGCCTGTTGTTGAGGTGTAAGTTAGAAACCCAAATGGGCATTTTACACACTCTTCCCATTAAGTTGAAAACCCAAAAGGAGGCTTAATTGAGTCTTGTGGTGAAAACTCAAAAAGGTGTCATTGAGTTGTGCATATATCTATACAGAACTATTGATTTGTTGTGCTTCCCTTTCAAGGGGGGTTCTATGCAACAATTCTCCATTCTCATCTAAAAGAGGGAACATCAAAGTTTAGATTTTGAATTTTGCTAACTATTGATGGATAAGTGATTTGTGAGGAGTACCTAATTTGTTCATTTGAGGAGTACCTAGATGTTTGCTAATTGAATATTTGTGATTGACGTGTATGATGATTTCACAATTTTTGCATATTACTTCCAGCATTGAGTGATTTTGTATAGTGTTGTACTCACATTGAGTTCAAGTGATTTCATTTTTTTGCAAGAAGTTATCCTAGATGTGGTACTTGGAGACCACTCATATCAGCCATTGAAGATTGGTCAAATTTAATTTTTGTGAGGATTTGTCCCAAATGTGGTACCTAGAGACTACTTGTATTGGCCACTAAGGATTCGTCATTTCTTAAGTGCAACTTATTGCATATTGCAACAATGCAACATATTATAGCTTTGGATAGTGGTTGGTCTTGATTAGTGCAACATTACAACATATTATAGCCTTGGATAGTGTTTAGTCTTTATTAGTGCAACATTAAGGAGGAGGCAAGTGACAAGCCCTATGATGTTTGATATCCACTTTGAGTGAGTGATGTTTAGTTCAGCAATTGATACACCAGTTTATATGAGTTTTAGAGATTGCATATTATAGATTTGGACACTATAGATATGAGACATTTGAGTCTGAGTTTTTAATGACTATGCATGGAGCTGGTTCATCATGATTTATAGTGATCTCCAATGATGAGAGTGACTCACCTATGGTCAAACTTAGATTGATCATCTTTGATTGTAAAGTCCAATTTCACCATTTTTTGGAGGAGGCCAACTATAGGACCTAAGTCACCATATTTGAGGATAGACAAAAATAAATTTTCTAGAAGAGAATTTTTAAATGTCAACATGTGTTTTTATTTATTGAGTTCATAAGCTTTATGAACTAAGATGGGTTCACATTTCTAGATAGTATAGCTGCAACATAGTTTTTGGGGTTTTGGATTATTCATGATCATCAACATGAGTAATCTAGTTTTGTTCTCTTTGGCACATGACTCATTTGGACACACTATGAGTGGGTAGCATTCCTTACAGGGATGGAGATGAATCATATGTTGTGATTTCATCATGATTTGTAGTTTTTAGAGTTTTGAGTGTTAGAAATGAAGGTGCAAACCACACAACAGAAATCTGATTCAAACCTTATTATCCTCTAAACAATGTAGAATCAATGGAGATTGCAACAGAAATTAAAACCCATTAAACAGAAATAACATGCACTAAGATCTGAACACATAACACAGTATGTAACGTGGAGAAAACCCTTTCAGGTAAAAAACTCCACCAAGAGGCTCCAAGTTGTATTATCTTCAAATATATGAGATTACAAGACATGCATTTCCTTCGTTTCTTTAGTCTTCAATCTAGCAGCGCCTGTTACTCTCCAATCTGATAAAAATGTAGTACAAATATCCTTATAAAAGGGGGTTGACTTCTAGGGCAAGATAACTGACATAATATTACCTATTAGATCTGTGACCTAATAACGAATGATCTAGATTTACAATGATAAAATATAAATAAAATGTGGTTTTGGGGTCACTGCCCCCGAACCCCCGTCGAGGCACGTAGCCCCCGGACCCCCCACCGGGGGGATGATCCTCCTGGACCCCTCGCAGGGGGGAAACCCCCTATGACCCCTTGTCGTAGATGAATGAGTGTTGAGGACCAGATATAAATATGTAGCTGAAACAAGACCGTTGCAGGTGAAACCATTCATCCCTTATGGGTGATTTACAAACAATATTAATTACATAGGATTTACAAGGTTGATGGCACCTTAATCCTAACATTGAGCACACCATTTGCATTACAATAGTTGCAAAGACTAGAGGTTCATTAGACATTTTGGATAATCAAGGGGATTGTTTCCATGTTTGCATATCTTAGTGTTAACTCTAAGTCTGCCTTGACTTTGGATTGTAGGAAGGTTTGCTAGATATGCTCACACTTAAACTTTTGCTTAATATATTATCCCTATGTACGTTTTATGTCTCTTTATAATGAGATAACCACATCCATTTAAGGGGTGGTTACCATGTGGTTGAATGGGTAGTTACACACCCTTATGTATTTATTTGTATATTGTTTTACATTGGAGGAATGAAGGAATATTAGATCATATTTCCACAATTGTGTTTCTCCATGTTTCTTGTCTCATTATCTTTCTCCTCTATTTGTTGATATGGTGTATCTCTTATTTCTCGACCATGGATCCTAAGTATGTGCTAACATGATGCAGGATCATCCAAGGTGTATGGGAAATCTTGTCTCAACCAAAAAAAATATTTCTATTTTAATTTGGTTTATTTTCAATAAGGGCTTAGGGGATAGGAGAATAAATATTTTGATTTGCAACTTTGTAATATTCCTTGTGGCAAAACTTGTAAATGTAATTTTGAGGAATTATGCTCTCGTAAATGTTTCAAAGGCATAAATGGTGGATTATTCCATTTGGGCATCCCATTTCTAGGTGGGACCACTTGGTATGCATGTTATTGCATGTTCAATTGCATTCTTTGCATGCATTTACATGTTGGCCACAAGTTTTGCATGTTGTTACATGTCTAGGTCGTAATTATAAGACCCAATCTCAGTAAAGTGAACATAACATTCTCATTTCTAATCGAAATAGAAAAATTCAAAATACTCTAGAAACTTGGTAAGGAGGTGCAAGAAACCCATAAATGGTATTAGAAAATTCAGAAAAATGAGGGAGCAATGATAGGCAAAATGTGACAAGTTTTCTTGGTGGTTTAGTGGAAGTTGTTTTCAGAAACCAATAGTGGTTTCTTCTCACACAATTTCTATATATTGATGCTTGCTCATTTGGTGAAGAAGGGGCTTTTGGAGAAGTTGTGGTTGCATATCCAGATGTTGTTGGAATGAAGCTAGATTGTTGAGTTGTAAATTTTAGTAGATTTGAAGCCCATGTTGTATGAGAGCATATGAGCTCTATGTTTATGTATCTCATTTTCATATTTTCAATATAATACATATTGCAGATTTCTTTTCCATTTTATGTGTTTCAAATTAATTTGTTGCCTTCTTCCATAGTGTTGTATGTGTGTTTTTGATTAGATTTGAAAGGGAGAGTCTCCCACTTGCATCAGTGGTATCAGAGCCACAAGATCTTGAGAATGCAGAGTATGCACCAGGACCTGCAGATCAAGAGGAGTGAAGTGTGGTGAAGATTGAACTAGTGAAGCAACGAGAGAGAATTGATTCTGTGAGAATCATTTTGGCTGTCCTCCAACAGAGATGAAGATGGGTAGAAGGTGTGTAGACTTCTTCCATTGAGAGAAAGTGGGTAGAAGAGGTCTTAGAGAGGTGCATCTTCTAGAATCTCATTGGGTAGATGATAGTTGTGAGATTTTTGTTGCAAGGAGAACCTGTGATTGCCAAGAGTGTTGGCTCTAAATGTTTGTGTGTGTAGATTGAGAGTGTGATGTGTGACAGATTACAGCTGATAGGATGGGGATATTGTTGAGGAAGAAACTTGTGGTATGGGATGGATGGATACAGTATAAAAAGAGGAAGATCCTTGAGATGATGGCATACATTAAAGTGAGAGTGGATAGATGGGAAACAAGGCAATGAAAGGAATTGGTCAAACAAGATGAAGAATCGTGTGCAGCTGTGATTTAGGAAAGTGAGAGCTATGTTGAAGAGGAAGATATTGAGGATGGAGATGTGATTGAAGACATGCCCGAAGAAGGTGAAGGTATAGAAGACATGGACGTTTATCTGACAAGACAAGAAGATACTCAAAATGAGAAAGATGAGATGATGGACTTCGAGGATCCTATGTTTGATGAAGAATTTGGGAAAGATGTAGAAGATCTCCTACTCAAAGAGGAGATGAGAAAGATATCTTATTTGAAGGGCAAATGCTAGCTGAATGTGATAAGGAAATGGAGAAGATGCAGATGGGAGAAGATAAATCCTATGATTATGCTAACATTGTTTTGTTTGCAGATGATTCTTTGTTTGCAGGTAAGGAAGATAAATATGAAGAGGTTATTCATGAGGAAGCTGAAGAAGTTGCAACAGTATGCTTGGATGAAAGCATGGAAGAAGAGGAGAAAACTGAAGAAATGAAAATTATTGCAACATTGGCCAAAGATGGAGAAGTTCTAGAAATGAGTAAAGTTGCAGCAATTGAGGATGTTGCAGTTGAAACAAAGTATGCAGTGATGTATGAGGCTCAATTGTTCAATGAGGAACTTGATGAAGACCAAGAGTTTCTTGAGGAAGTGATTGCAGAGGTAGAGAAGTTGTTCAAAACAACAACAGAGATAGTAGCATTCAGTAGTGAGGAAGAGGATGTTGTGACAGAAGAAGTCATTGAGGTAAAATCTAATTTTTATGAGTTTTGTAATGTTGAATTTGATAATGATTTGCATTTTGAGATGAGAAAAGAATTAGAGAAGAAAGAGGATTGTGTAGATGCAGAGTGGTATACTTATGTATACGTACAGGTAGAGGTTGTAGAGGAAGCTACATGAGAGATCTGGTGGAGGTGGTTGGTTGAATCCAACGAAGAAGGAGAAGAGAGGAGAAATAATTTGGCAAAGGAAGACAATGCATGGTGGATGCAAGTCCACGAGAGGAGAGAAAAATGAAGTGCAGATTTGTTCGAGGAGAGTGAAGCTTGTCCCGACAAGATGTTGGAAAAAGAAGAAAAAGAGAGCATTTTTGTGCACATATTTGTGAATATATGCTCACAAACTTCTTCCCATGGGTGTCTAATGCAGGAGCATCCAAGGTGTATGGGCAATCCTGTGTCAAACAAATAAAATATTGTTATTTTAATTTGGTTTATTTTTAATAAGGGCTTAGGGGATAGGAGAATAAATATTTTGAATTGCAACTTTGTAATATTCCTTGTGGTGAAAATTGTAAATATAATTTTGAGGAATTATGCTCTCGTAAATGTTTCAAAGGCATAAATGGTCAAATATTCTATTTGGGTATCCCATTTATAGGTGGGTCCACTTGGTATGCATGTTATTGCATGTTCAATTGCATTCTTTGCATGCATTTGCATGTTGGCCACAAGTTTTGCATGTTGTTGCATGTATGGGTCATAATTGTGAGACCTAGTCTCGGTAAAGTGGACATAACCTTCTCATTTCTTATTGAAATAAAAAAAAAATCAAAATGTTCTAAAAATTTGGGAAGGAGACGCACAAAATCCAGAAACGATATTAGGAAATTAGGAAAAATTAGGGAGAAATGATAGGTAGAAAGTGACAGGTTTTCTTAGTGGTTTAGTGGAGGTTGTTTTGAGAAACTAATAGTGGTTTCTTCTCACACAATTTCTATATATTGATGCTTGCTCATTTGGTGAAGAGGGGGCTTTTGGATAAGTTGTGGTTGCATATCCAAATGCTGCCAGAATGAAGCTAGAATGTTGAGTTGCATATTTTAGTAGGTTTGAAGCCCATGCTGTATGAGAGCATATGAGCTCCATGTTCAGATTTTCAATATTATACATATTGCAGATTTCTTTTCCATTTTATGTGTTTCAAATTAATTTTATGCCTCCTTGTATAGTGTTGTATGTGTGTTTGGGTTAAAATTTGAAAGGGAGAGTCTCCCACTTGCGTCAATGGTATCAGAGCCACAAGATCTTGAGAGTGCAGAGTATGCATCAGGACCTATGGGTGAAGAGGAGTGAAGATTGGTGAAGCCACGAGAGAGAATTGATTTTGTGAGAATCATTTTGTCTATCCTCCAATAGAGATGAAGCTTGGTAGAAGGTGTGTTGACTTCTTCCATTGAGAGAAAGTGGGTAGAAGAGGTCTTAGAGAGGTGCATCTTCCAAAATCTCGTTGGGTAGAGGATAGTTGTGAGATTTTTGTTGCAGGGTGAACCTGTGATTGCCAAGAGCATTGGCTCTAAATGTTTGTGTGTGTAGATTGAGAGTGTGATGTGTGACAGATTGCAGCTGATAGGATGGGGATATTGTTGAGGAAGAATCTTGTGGTATGGGATGGATGGATACAATATGAAAAGAGGAAGATCCTTGAGATGATGGCAGACATGAATGTGAGAGTGGAAAGATGGGAAATAAGACAGTGAAAGGAATTGGTCAAACAAGATGAAGAAACATGTGCGGCTGTGATTGAGGAAAGTGAGAGTTATGTTGAAGAGGAAGATATTGAGGATGGAGATGTGATTGAAGACATGCCTGAAGAAGGTGAAGGTATAGAAGACATGGAAGTTTCTGTGACAAGACAAGAAGATACTCAAGATGTGAAAGATGAGATGATGGACTTCGAGGGTCCTATGTTTGATGAAGAATTTGGGAAAGATGAAGAAGATCTCCTATTCAAAGAGGAGATGAGAAAGATATCTTATTTGAAGGGCAAATGTCAGATGAATGTGATAAGGAAATGGAGAAGATGCAGATAGGAGAAGATAAATCCCATGATTATGCTAACATTGTTTTGTTTGCAGATGATTCTTTATGTGCAGGTAAGGAAGATAATTATGAAGAGGTTATTCATGAGGAAGCTGAAGAAGTTGCAGCATTAAGCTTGGATGAAAGCATGGAAGAAGAGGAGAAAAGTGAAGAAATGAAATTTATTGTAGCATTGGCTAAAGAGGGAAGAGTTCTAGAAATGAGTAAAGTTGCAACAGTTGAGGATGTTGCAGTTAAAAGAAAGTATGCAATGATGTATGAGGCTCAAGTGTTCGATGAGGAACCTGATGAAGACCAAGAGTTTCTTGAGGAAGAGATTGTAGAGGTAGAGAAGTTGTTCAGAACAACAACAGATATAGTAGCATTCAATAGTGAGGAAGAGGATGTTGTGACAAAAGAAGTCATTGAGGTAAAATCTAATTTTTATGAGTTTTGTAATGTTAAATTTGAAAATGATTTGCATTTTGAGATGAGAAAAGAGTTAGAGAAGAAAGAGGATTGTGTAGATGCAGAGTGGTATACATATGTATACGTGCAGGTAGATGCTATAGAGGAAGTTACAAGAGAGATCTGGTGGAGGTGGTTGGTTTGTGGTGGGTTGATGTAAAGTGTGAAAAACTTACATACTAAAAATAGTATTATAAAAACAATGCTCATTCCAATTGAGGACATTAAATCATTTATAATATTCAAATATCCATAGTTGCATGATATAGCAAATTTTCTAAATAATGAAGTACAATTCCATACACTAGAAAGTGTTACATTTCCAATTACATACACCAAACAGGGTGTTACAATACATCTATTTCAATGTTACAAGTAAGATATTGCATCAATATATCAATGAAAGTACTATTACATTTTACAAATTGGCTATGCAAGCCATACAAGAGTAATACAATGAAATAAATATCCATAATGAATCATATAGGATAAGAATCTCTGATCTTGACCATCGTGACCCCACTGGTCTTCCGCAAGCTGAGGCCAAGAGTGTGGTTAAGGCACTTTTTCCACCTAACCATGAAGTACTGGACTTCCCCAGGTTTCTTCCTAACTCAAAGAAAACATCGACCCTGCACAAGGAGCCTAGCAACCTGGAACGATATAAGCAGGAGGGAATCTCTTGATGCGTACATGTTGCTTGTATGCATCCTAACCTAGAATGACATAACTCTTGCAAGCAGGATGTGGTAGAGACATATATAACGTAAATCTAGGCTTTTTCTAATCCCATCTATTTATATGGTATAGTGGCTTGGCCAAGCAATAAAACAAAAGTGGTAGTTTTAGAAAAAGTAAAACTACCGTCTCTAGAGCCCACATTCGGCATCCTGTCCCGAAAGTACATTAATTTATAAAAATACATGCAATGAATAGTTTTCAAAGACTAAATATCCATTTTGGAAAACAATTACAGTTTACATAAGCCAATTCATTTCTCTAGTTTGCTTGTTGTCTAAGTTTACAAATTTTTCAGTGGTTTATATCAATTTTCATGATAAGATATTTTCTAGATGTGATGGGTAATATCAGTTTGGTAATCAAAATGAATCTATCAGTTTACTATAGTGTCATTTCTTTCTCAATTCAATGGTTCTGGTATAATGCTAGATTTGTCAAAAATAGTCTCAATACAACATTTATCTTTATACAAGAAACTCTTAATCAATAAGTTTATATAATAGTTCTATTATGACATTTATAGCTGTGTAAAATAAAATAAAATGAAACATCTTTTGTTGCCTCCATTATATATATATATATATATATATATATATATATATATATATATATATATATATATTACAACAAATAAAAATCTCACAGCAGTAACTACATATACAGAAAATGTCAAATTATTGTAGTGCTGTGACAGCATATCCAAACAATCTACAACAAACACTTACTGATATATATATATATATATATCGATGTAAAAGGTAGCACCTAGAGTTAGGTAAAATCACAATATTATTCGAAGTAAATTAGATCACAACGATCATAATAATTATCAAAGAGATCTTTAAATGTCAATCAACATATAAATACACACACACACACATTACCAATACAAGCGAATTGACTACGGGCTTCATGCACAGTGATAATCAAGAATATACATCAAATTAAGCAATAGTTACAGACCAACGAATTTTAAATAGTATAAGTTCTGAGATTGTTGAAATTTTAGTTGTTATACATTGGTTGGCGGCCCCATATGGGGTTGCAGTCCCCTTTGGGGACAATGACACCATATGGGGGTGCCGTAGTCATACTCTATGCCTCCCTTAATCTCTAATTTACACTCGGCCTTAGGCCATTAAACCCCTTTGTTTAGTTTTTATTTAATTCAAAATCCAATCCACTATACTATGTAATATATATATGATTTGAAAGAAAATTCAATACTGTAATCTATATTTAAATAGGAGTTTTTTCATATATGAATTTTGATATGTATATATATATATATATATACATATATATATACATTTATATATATACTGTTGCAAGTATGAGGTGAGCCATTGTTGTCATTGATGTCAACATACTCATACTGCATTGACAAGAAGGATTTGATGAGCTTTGTGCTGAGGATATTGAGAAAATTAGCTTCAGTCAGGAACAGTGAAGAACAGTGATGAGAAGAAGGTAAATATACTGTATAGGATGAGAACCGGAGGATGCGGATTAAAGGGTTAGTAGATATGAGTCTTGAGATGCTACAGTTAAGATTTCAGAGGTCCGCATGAAGATCTGAAGGAGTTATGGCTGCCGGTATAGAACCGGGTCCGGCAAGTATCCGGAGGTGACAGAGGATCACAAAAAGGTCCGGTGAGGTCCGGAATTGTATTATCATAATCTGCGGATTGGAAGGAGTGTTTTATATGTCCTTGTGATGTTTCATCCTGATTTGTGTGTAATTTGGAGGTCCGGATGTACCTCCTGCATTATGACTGTGGCGACAGACTGTGTTCTTGAAGTTCCGGATGAGGAAGACAAGAGATCCCAGTAAGCAGAGAAAGTGCGGATGTATCCGGACATTCAGACAGACTTGTGAAGGTTCTTGAATCATGTTTAGGTTGTGTTGTTGGTCCGCATTGATGGTAGAGCCCGGAATTGAAGTTATTCTTCCGGATGAAGTTATTGCTCTGTTTAGCCGACCGGATGAGTTGTTCATCCTACGAATGTTCTTGTGATAGCCGACCGGATGTGTTATTCATCTTGCGGATACTCCTATGGTTGTTTGCCGACTTAGATGCTTGTTCCTAAGTCGATGTCTTGTATAAATAATGATTTGTGAATTCATTTCAGTGGAGTTGTATGTATGAGTAAGGTGTAGCGAAGAAAGGTGCGAAAGGCAGAGCAGAGATTGTTGGGCTTAATTGGAACTGATCCGGACATGGTAGAGATGTCATTCTCCAGTTCAAGACTGTGATTTTTATCACTCTGTAGACAGTGTGTCTCCTTGTAGGCAGTGGGCCTCTTTGTGAGCAGTGTGCTCGGGCAGTGAGCCCTTATTGGCATGTGCCATTCATTTTTCCTTATTCTTCTAACAGAGAATAATTCTTGGGTTAATCACCCCGTGGTTTTTCCCTTAACCGGGTTTTCCACGTCAAAATCTTGGTGTTCAATGTGTTGATGCTTATCTGCTCTTGTGTTTATGTATTGTGCTTCCATGAATGATTATTTGATATGCTGCTAACTAACAACAGAGAATTAAGTGTTTGAAAGAGAACAAGTTCTATACAACTGATTCACCCCCCCCCCTCTCAGTTGTATGCCCTAGATCCAACAATTGGTATCAGAGCTGAGTTCCTCTGATAGGAGCTTAACCGCTTGAGGTGATCCAGGATGTCGTCATACAAGAAGGATAGTCCGAAGTTCGATGGAACCAACTTCACTCTCTGGAAAGGTCGCATGAAGTGTCATTTGGAATGTATGGGAAAAGCATACTTGGCTATGATTTCAAAACCATATATACCCCCACAAGGTGGTCCGACAACTCCTGATGAAACCACAGAAGCTGAAAACAATCTGCGGACCAAGGAAGCTCTTCTAAGCGCATTGAATGACTCAGATCTCTCGAATGTCATTGACCTACCAACTGCATATGAGATCCTAACTAAACTGGAACTTCTGTATGAAGGAGATGAGTTTGTCAAAAGTGCAAGGTTGCAAAGTCTGAAAGGGAAATTTGAAAGATTGAAAATGAGAGATGATGAAAACATTACTACCTTTATGCCAAGAGTAAATGAGCTGGTATGTGGAATCAGAAATGCTGGTGGAACTCTAGATGAAAATGAGATTGTCTGCAAAATCCTAAGATCCCTTCCTGCTGCCTACAAAATCAAAGTTGCTGCCATTGATGAATTCAGAGCCCACACAACTGTCACAAGAGAACAATTGGCTGGCAAACTAGCTGCATTTGAAATGACCGAGTTTGGAGATGATCCACCCAAGACTGAGTCTGCCTTTAAAGCCAGTGCCTATGTGAAAGGCAAACAGAGATTTGATCCGGGTGAAAACTCATCAAGGAAAATGTCATGGTATGATCAAGCAAGAAGAGACATGGAAGAAGAAGAAGCAGAAACAGCTCAACTTGAAGCCCTCATTGCAAAGAGACTGCCAAGAGGATCCGGTAAGTATGAAGGAAAACTACCCTTTAAGTGTTTTAACTGCAATAAGATTGGTCATTTTGCCTCAAGATGTCCGGAGAGATCTGCAAGATCTAATACTCACAGACAAAGGTTTCAAAAGAATTGCTATTATGTTCATGAAGAAGATGACAATGAAGGAGTAACAGATGATGAATCAGATCCAGGAAGCAAATCCGGAAATGAGTGGGTGTTTATAGCCATCAAGGAAGAAGATTCCTTGCTCTCTGAATCTGTCAATCACAAAGTTGTTGAAAAAGCCTTGGCTGCTCAAGTGGAAGAAAAGGATGATTGGGTTATTGACAGTGGATGCTCTCACCATATGACTGGTGACAAGAATAAGTTCTTAGATTTGGAAAGATATGAAGGAGGAATGGTAAAGTTTGGTGACAATTCTACTGGCAGAATCAGAGGTAGGGGAACTATTTCCTTTGATGGTAAGAGCAAAACAGGTAATGTACTATATGTTGAAGGATTGAAGCACAATCTTCTCAGTGTTGGTCAGTTAGTGGACAAAGGCTATGATCTCCGGTTCAAGAATGGAAAATGCAGAATCTTTACAAGCTCCGGAACTGAAATTGCATCCGGTACTCAGACAAGAGGTAACATCTTTCATCTGGTTGGTTCAAATAAAAGTTGTTTGTTTGTTCAAATTGATCAGAGTTGGTTATGGCATAGAAGAATGTGTCATGTAAATTTTGATAACATCATCAAAATAAGCAATACTCAGGCTGTGAGAGATCTTCCAAAGTTGATAAAACCTACAAACAGTGTGTGTAAAGAATGTCAGTTAGGCAAACAAAGCAGAGTCTCTTTTAAAAGCAAAGATCAGTCTTCTACCGGATTGTTGGAATTAGTACATACTGATCTATGTGGTCCGACAAGAATCAAGAGTCTGCAAGGTGATAGATATTTCATGTTGTTAATTGATGATCATTCCCGGATGATGTGGGTTACCTTTCTGAAAGAAAAATCAGAAGCTTTTGAGAAGTTCAAAATCTTCAAAGCTATGGTGGAGAATCAAACCGGATTGAAACTAAAGTGTCTAAGGTCTGATAGAGGTGGTGAATTTACATCTGGTGAATTCATTGACTTTTGTGAGAAACAGGGTATAAGGAGACAGTTGTCTGCTCCTAGGACTCCACAGCAGAATGGAGTAGTTGAGAGAAAGAACCGGACCATCCAGGAAGCTGCTAGGACAATGATGTTGGAAGCAAATATTCCTCAAATGTTTTGGAAAGAAGCTATCAGCACTGCAGTCTACACTCTCAATCGAGTTCAAATCAGAAACAACACCGGTAAGACCCCCTATGAACTTTGGTTTGGCATCACTCCTACTGTGAAATATTTCAGGGTATTTGGTAGCAAGTGTTATATTAAAAGAGATGAAGATCTAGGAAAGTTTGATGCTAGAAGTGATGAAGGAATTTTCTTGGGCTACTCCACTCAAAGCAAAGCATATCGGTGTTACAATAAGAGATTGAGGAAGATGATAGAAAGTACCAATGTAAAGGTTGATGAAGGAATTGAGAAGCCTTCAAGATTTTATGAATTTGATGAAGATGACCAAGATAGTGTTCAAGGAACTCAATCCTCTCCGGTGAAACAGAGTCAGCCTGATCCGGCAAATCAGGAAGAAGAGTTAGGTTTAAATGAGCCTGATCAAGAAACAGCAGTACTGGATACTCCCAAAATTCCAAGGTATGTAAAACTGAATCACTCTGAAGATCAGATCATAGGTGACAGAAGCAAAGGTGTACAAACTAGAAGGAATATTGCTCAAGATCAGAATGAATGTTGTCTGATTTCAAGGATTGAACCTAAAACAATAAATGAAGCCTGCAATGATGAAAATTGGACCAAAGCAATGGAAGATGAACTGATGCAAATTGAGAAAAATCATACTTGGGATCTTGTTCCCAGACCTAGAGACAGGAATGTAATTGGAACCAAGTGGGTCTTCCGGAACAAACTAAATGAAGCTGGTGAAGTAATCAGAAACAAAGCTAGATTGGTCTGCAAAGGCTACTCTCAAATAGAAGGAATTGACTTTGAAGAGACTTTTGCTCCGGTAGCAAGAATTGAAGCAGTCAGATTACTTCTTGCATTTGCTGCCTTCAAAGATTTCAAGGTATATCAGATGGATGTCAAGTCTGCCTTCTTAAATGGTGATCTGGAAGAAGAAGTCTACATTGAACAACCGGATGGATTTCAATTGTCTGATAATAATGATATGGTCTGCAAGTTGAAGAAAGCTTTGTATGGATTGAAGCAAGCCCCAAGAGCATGGTATGAAAGGTTGGATAAGCATCTTGTGCAGATTGGATTCAACAAAGGTACTGCTGACAGCAACTTATATTTCAAAATTGATCATGAAAACATTCTGATTGTTGAAGTGTTTGTGGATGATATCATTTTTGGAGGAAGAGATAGTATGTGTAAAACTTTTGCAAATCAGATGAAAAGTGAGTTTGAAATGTCTATGCTTGGTGAAATGAATTTCTTCTTGGGTCTGCAAATTACTCAAACAAAAGAAGGGATCTTCATTTCTCAGACCAAATATGTGAAAGAATTGTTAAAGAAATTTGGTATGGAAGACTCAAAGCCTATGAACACTCCTATGGCAACCGGATGTAAGTTAAGCAAAGATGATGATTCTCCAAAGGCGGATCAGACAAAGTATAGATCAATGATTGGTGGATTGTTGTATCTCACTCAAACTAGACCAGATATAATGCAAGCTGTTGGTCTTGTGGCAAGATTCCAGGCTGATCCTAGAGAATCTCATGTTATGGCAATCAAAAGAATTTTTAGATACTTGAAAGGGACAGTTGAGTATGGTCTATGGTATCCTAGAGATCCGGATTTTTCTCTTCATGCTTACACAGATGCAGATTGGGCAGGAGATGTGGATGACCGGAAGAGCACTAGTGGTGGAGCATTCTTTTTGGGGAAGAGATTGGTTTCTTGGCTAAGCAAGAAACAAGATGCAATATCTCTGTCTACAACTGAAGCAGAATACATTGCAGCAGCAGGTAGTTGCACTCAAATCTTGTGGATGAAGCAGATGCTGAGAGACATCAAAGTTGAATATGAGGAGCCTATCACAATTTTCTGTGATAATTCAAGTGCAATTAATATTTCCAAGAATCCGGTATTGCATTCTAAGACTAAGCACATATCTATCAAATTTCACTTTTTGAGAGAACAAGTAAACAAGGAAGAAGTCAGATTGGAGTATGTTCCCTCCAAGGATCAGATTGCAGATATCTTTACAAAACCTCTTCCCAAGGACTCTTTTGAATATCTCCGGAAGAAGTTAGGGGTCATGGCCCCTCCGGTGATGAACTAAGATGCACTAATGTGCATCAGTCCGGTGGCAATCACAGTCATATCTTGTAATCCGGACTAATGGGGAGCTGCAACTAAGGGGGGAGCAGCTGGTATTATTCTGATGCATGAGAGTTGCAAGTATGAGCCCTTTGCCATTGATGTCAAAGGGGGAGAGAAGACATGTGAAAAACAAGTGGTTGATGATCAAAGGGGGAGCAGCAAAGGGAGACATGTGAGGAGTGGTTGTTGATAGGGGGAGCTGTGACAGAAAAGAGAAGTTCTTGTCTTGATGGTTTTTCACATCATATGTTGCCATCAATGACAAAGGGGGAGATTGTTGCAAGTATGAGGTGAGCCATTGTTGTCATTGATGTCAACATACTCATACTGCATTGACAAGAAGGATTTGATGAGCTTTGTGCTGAGGATATTGAGAAAATTAGCTTCAGTCAGGAACAGTGAAGAACAGTGATGAGAAGAAGGTAAATATACTGTATAGGATGAGAACCGGAGGATGCGGATTAAAGGGTTAGTAGATATGAGTCTTGAGATGCTACAGTTAAGATTTCAGAGGTCCGCATGAAGATCTGAAGGAGTTATGGCTGCCGGTATAGAACCGGGTCCGGCAAGTATCCGGAGGTGACAGAGGATCACAAAAAGGTCCGGTGAGGTCCGGAATTGTATTATCATAATCTGCGGATTGGAAGGAGTGTTTTATATGTCCTTGTGATGTTTCATCCTGATTTGTGTGTAATTTGGAGGTCCGGATGTACCTCCTGCATTATGACTGTGGCGACAGACTGTGTTCTTGAAGTTCCGGATGAGGAAGACAAGAGATCCCAGTAAGCAGAGAAAGTGCGGATGTATCCGGACATTCAGACAGACTTGTGAAGGTTCTTGAATCATGTTTAGGTTGTGTTGTTGGTCCGCATTGATGGTAGAGCCCGGAATTGAAGTTATTCTTCCGGATGAAGTTATTGCTCTGTTTAGCCGACCGGATGAGTTGTTCATCCTACGAATGTTCTTGTGATAGCCGACCGGATGTGTTATTCATCTTGCGGATACTCCTATGGTTGTTTGCCGACTTAGATGCTTGTTCCTAAGTCGATGTCTTGTATAAATAATGATTTGTGAATTCATTTCAGTGGAGTTGTATGTATGAGTAAGGTGTAGCGAAGAAAGGTGCGAAAGGCAGAGCAGAGATTGTTGGGCTTAATTGGAACTGATCCGGACATGGTAGAGATGTCATTCTCCAGTTCAAGACTGTGATTTTTATCACTCTGTAGACAGTGTGTCTCCTTGTAGGCAGTGGGCCTCTTTGTGAGCAGTGTGCTCGGGCAGTGAGCCCTTATTGGCATGTGCCATTCATTTTTCCTTATTCTTCTAACAGAGAATAATTCTTGGGTTAATCACCCCGTGGTTTTTCCCTTAACCGGGTTTTCCACGTCAAAATCTTGGTGTTCAATGTGTTGATGCTTATCTGCTCTTGTGTTTATGTATTGTGCTTCCATGAATGATTATTTGATATGCTGCTAACTAACAACAGAGAATTAAGTGTTTGAAAGAGAACAAGTTCTATACAACTGATTCACCCCCCCCCCTCTCAGTTGTATGCCCTAGATCCAACATATACATATATATATATATTATATATATGTATATATTATATATATGTATATATTATATATATGTATATACAGTCTCTGTATATATATATAATATATACATATATATATAATATATATATTTATATATTATATATATGTATATACAGTCTCTGTATATATATACAGTCTAATAGGATCACTATTATCATGGATTTAATCTAATCATTTTCAAAAGGTGTTTAATGTTGGATTGATCAATTCTTTTGAAATTTATAAAAAAATTGTTAAATTTCAACTCGATTAATCCATGGACTTAATACAGTTGGTTGAGAGGGGTTGGTGTAGATTGAAAGGGAGGCAATTTTGAAATATGGGTATTAATGTTTAAATTTTATATGTGACATTTATATTAAATGTGATTTATGCACCAAATGGTGAACCTTACACCTTTTTTTCTTGTAGGCACTTCAATATGTAGCGGCTGAGGTCTCCAAAGTCGGTATTGATTACATAGTAGTTTGAAAAGAAGGAACCACTTATTAGAAATTAGGATTTTTAAATATGACAAGTTAAGAAGATATATTGTTCATTAAAAACAAGTTTCTTGTTTGGTTTAGGATTATTAGTTGTACACTTATATGCTCTTTAAATTATCAAGCATGTATTTAAGTTGATAGCCATGTTTATGAGTTTGGAAATAAGATGTGCAAGATTGTGCAAACTCAAACATATTATTTTATTTTAATAGCATAATATTTTTTTTTATTTCATAATAGAAATTTCTATATTGAATAGTATGCCAAAAAGAAACATTTCCTCAGCCCTTTCATGGCTAGCAGTATGATCCAACCTAACAACCTTCCCAGACTGTAAACTTGTTTTAGATGACCGCACAGGGTCAGCACTGCTAACATCTATAGGAGACCCATCATTATATACATTCTAGGACTAGTTAACTATAAGTTTCTACTATACAAAATGAAGCCACAGTATATCGCAGAACCTACTACTACTTATCATATTCACTTAGCTTCAGGCTAAAATCCTCCACCCACTATAGACCTTCGATAGCGACCATGCCCAACACCCTTCTGATGAAATCAACCGCCACCTACACCTGCTCCTTCAACAACATGAGATCAAACCCTTTGACGTCCAAAATAAATAGAGATGGCTTTATCACAACTCTAGGGTCACTGAGGAGGCGCCAATCCTTTGGCCGAGGGATACCAATACCAATGTTGGCCACCTGCAAAGTCATATCTAATTCGCCCAAGTGCTCTGGATTGAAAATGCCTCTCATAATGGATTCTACCTCTGCCTTCGATGTATTCATTTCCAATAACATTGCCAAGACCCTCAAAGAAATATCCGTGTCCACCCGATATCTTTCTTCATTCTCCATGAAGTCTTTACCCAGAATCATTATGACTGCCCCCACCATTAGATCATCCGACTTGCGAAGCATCCTCTGTAGTCTGAGGTCGGTGATACTGCCAATGAAGGCCATTTGCCTCTTCCTACTAACCAGTCTGATTGGGGTATCCATCCCCCCATAGCAGATGGACTCTGCCGAGATAATCGCTACAAAGTCAGAAGGCATTTGCCAGCGGACAGAGAAAGAAACTACAGAATGGAGAAACCCGCCTTCCCTAATATCCTTCTTCCAAACTTCATAATGAAGCTTCTCAAAGGCGTTCCTCAAAATGATTTCATGCTTATGCCAAGGCTTAGCACTAATGAGAAATAATACCAACCTCCTCTCTGCCCGTGCCATCTTAGAGCATAAAAAATAATGATTTCCTAACTCCTTTGCCTCGGCCTTGCCACCCATGCTGATGTGGCAAGGATCCCTCCCAACCACCCACTTAATAGCATAATATATTAATATGTAATATTTAATTTAAATGAATCTAGATTGTCTTATATCTCATGTGGAGCTAGATTTTCACTATGATTGTTTGTATTTTTTTTGAGATGATATGTAGATGTACTTATTTTGTGTATTAATAATATGTTATGTTAAACTATGATTGACACTTTATTATATATTTATATTTCATTAACAAAACATAAACACAGTAATGTATTCACTATAATAGTAGTCTATATCTATAAGCCGTTATTTATTCACACACAATTTGAGAATATAGATTTGCATAAAAACCTGGGGTTTTGCTCTCCAATCAGTCAAATTCTTCAAATCGCCTATTCCTCTAGTGCTTCCTTTTTGTTCCAGATCTTCAAACTTCTTGTCTGAGCCCTCTTTCCCAGTATCAATTGAAAAATAAAGCTTGTGTTTTTGTTTTTAAAGTTTAGAGTTGAGAATGAAAGTTATGAATGATTTTCTGTGTTGAGAGAATGAGATTCCTCCTCTTTTTATTATTTTCTTCTCTATTTTTGCTTTGCTTTATTTTGTGTTTTATTTCCTAAATATAAGTTTTCTTTTCTATTTTTCTATTGTTTTATTGTTTTCTTCCTTTTTGTTTTGTGTCTAAAATCTTGTTTTATTTTCTAATTTTATTCTCTAATTTTATCACAACTAATATTAAATATTAACAAGCATGATTATCTCATTTATCTATAAAACAATTAATAATAATATTTTCATTCTTCAATTAAAAATCAAAATAAATAATTTAAACTATTTAATCTATTTTTCTATGAATATATAATATTAAATGCCAATTAATTAAATAATCCAACTATAACACAATAAAATAAGAACCATATAATAAAATCAATTAATGGAATTCTAATGCATCTACATGATTCTAAGTGTTGTGTGTGTGAGAGAAATCCCTCCGTCTTAACCTTTCCTAGTTACTAACCTCCTTTACCTTAACCAAACCCTTGTCTTCGACAACCTGCAACTCGTGATAAACTCAAATTTCCCATTAATAGGTTAGTAACCCAATAGTCGAAGCATCAAAATTAATAACATCAAAATAATATTCATTTCATTTCATCTTTTCCATATTAAAATAATCATTTATCTTCCAAAATAACATATTATTTATCTAACCACACATAATTGTTCATGAAATATTTCCACATAAAGTAATTCTAGAAAGTATCAAAGTCTGAGACGTGACAGTTGAATCCCACAAAGAAGGAGAAGAGAGGAGAAATAATTTGGCAAAGGAAAATAGTGCATGGTGGATGCAAGTCCACGAGAGGAGAGAAAAATGAAGTGCAGACTTGTTCGAGGAGAGTGAAGCTTGTTCCGACAAGATGCTAGAAAAAGAGGAAAAAGAGAACATTTTTATGCACATATTTGTGAGTATATGCTCACAAACTTCTTACCATGGGTGTCTGAAGCATGAGCATCCAAGGTGTACGAGCAATCCTGTGTCAACCAAAAAAATATTGTTATTTTAATTTGGATTATTTTCAATAAGGGCTTAGGGGATAGGAGAATAAATATTTTGATTTCCAACTTTGTAATATTCCTTGTGGCAAAATTTGTAAATGTAATTTTGAGGAATTATGCTCTCGTAAATGTTTCAAAGCCATAAATTGTGGAATATTCTATTTGGGCATCCCATTTCTAGGTGGGACCACTTGGTATGCATGTTATTGCATGTTCAATTGCACTCTTTGCATGCATTTGCATGTTGGCCACAAGCTTTGCATGTTGTTGCATGTCTGGGTCATAATTGTGAGACCAAGTCTCAATAAAGTAGGCATAACTTTCTCATTTCTAATCGAAATAGAAAAATTCAAAATATTCTAGAAAGCTAGGAAGAAGATACAAAAAACCCAGAAATGGTACTAGAAAATTTAGAAAAATGAGGGAGCAATGATAGGTAGAATGTGACAAGTTTTCTTGGTGGTTTAGTGGAAGTTGTTTTCAAAAACCAATAGTGGTTTCTTCTCACGCAATTTCTATATATTGATGCTTTCTCATTTGGTGAAGAGGGGTCTTTTGGAGAAGTTGTGGTTGCATATCTAGATGTTGTCAGAATGAAGCTAGATTGTTGAGTTGCAAATTTTAGTAGATTTGAAGCCCATGTTGTATGAGAGCATATGAGCTCTATGTTTATGTATCTCATTTTCATATTTTCAATATAATACATATTACATATTTCTTTTCCATTTTATGTGTTTCAAATTAATTTGTTGCCTTCTTCCATAGTGTTGTATGTGTGTTTGTGATTAGATTTGAAAGGGAGAGTCTCCCACTTGCGTCAGTGGTATAAGAGCCACAAGATCTTGAGAATGCAGAGTATGCACCAAACCCTGCGGGTCAAGAGGAGTGAAGAGTGGTGAAGATTGAACTGGTGAAGCCACGAGAGAGAATTGATTATGTGAGAATCATTTTGGTTGTCCTCCAATAGAGATGAAGATGGGTAGAAGGTGTGCAAACTTCTTCCATTGAGAGAAAGTGGGTAGAAGAGGTCTTAGAGAGGCGTATCTTCTAGAGTCTCATTGGGTAGATGATAGTTGTGAGATTTTTGTTGCAAGGAGAACCTATGATTGCCAAGAGTGTTGGCTCTAAATGTTTGTGTGTGTAGATTGAGAGTGTGATGTGCGACAGATTGCAGCCAATAGGATGGGGATATTGTTGAGGAAGAAGCTCATGGTATGGGATGGATGGATACAATATGAAAAGAGGAAGATCCTTAAGATGATGGCATACATTAAAGTGAGAGTGGATAGATGGGAAACAAGGTAGAGAAAGGAATTGGTCAAACAAGATGAAGAATCATGTGCAGCTGTGATTAAGGAAAGTGAAAGTTATGTTGAAGAGGAAGATATTGAGGATGGAGATGTGATTGAAGACATGCCCAAAGAAGGTGAAGGTATAGAAGAAATGGAAGTTTCTATGACAAGCCAAGAAGATACTCAAGATGTAAAAGATGAGATGATGGACTTCGAGGGTCCTATGTTTGATGAAGAATTTAGGAAGAATGAAGAAGATCTCCTACTCAAAGAGGAGATGAGAAAGATAGATATCTTATTTGAAAGGTAAATGTCAGATGAATGTGATAAGGAAATGGAGAAGATGCAGATGGGAGAAGATAAATCCCATGATTATGCTAACATTGTTTTGTTTGCAATTGATTCTTTGTGTGTAGGTAAGGAAGATAAATATGAAGAGGTTATTCATGAGGAAGCTGAAGAAGTTGCAGCAGTATGCTTGGATGAAAACATGGAAGAAGAAGAGAAAAGTGAAGAAATGAAATTTATTGTAGCATTGACTAAAGAGGAAGGAGTTCTAGAAATGAGTAAAGTTGCAATAGTTGAGGATGTTGCAGTTGAAACAAAGTATGCAGTGATGTATGAGGCTCAAGTGTTCGATAAGGAACCTGATGAAGACCAAGAGTTTCTTGAGGAAGAGATTGTGGAGGTAGAGAAGTTGTTCAAAACAATAACACAGATAGTAGCATTCAATAGTGAGGAAGAGGATGTTGTGACAGAAGATGTCATTGAGGTAAAATATGATTTTTATGAGTTTTGTAATGTTGAATTTGAAAATGATTTACATTTTGAGATGAGCAAAGAGTTAGAGAAGAAAGAGGATTGTGTAGATGCAAAGTGGTATACATATGTATACGTCCAGGCAGAGGCTGTAGAGGAAGCTACATGTGAGATATGGTAGAGGTGGTCAGTTTGTAGTGGGTTGAATCCCATGAAGAAGGAGAAGAGAGTAGAAATAATTTGGTAGAAGAAGACAGTGCATGGTGGATGCAAGTCCACGAGAGGAGAGAAAAATGAAGTGCATATTTGTTGGAGGAGAGTGAAGCTTGTTCCGACAAGATGCTGGAAAAAAAAAGGAAAAAGAGAGCATTTTTATGCACATATTTGTGAGTATATGCTCACAAACTTCTTACCATGGGTGTCTAATGCAGGAGCATCCAACGTGTACATGCAATCCTATCTCAACCAAAATAAATATTGTTATTTTAATTTGGCTTATTTTCAATAAGGGCTTAGGGATAGGAGAATAAATATTTTGATTTGTAACTTTGTAATATTCCTTGTGGTAAAAATTGTAAATGTAATTTTGAGGAATTATGCTCTCGTAAATGTTTCAAAGGCATAAATGGTGGAATATTCCATTTGGGCATCCCATTTCTAGGTGGGACCACTTGGTATGCATGTTATTGCATGTTCAATTGTATTCTTTGCATGCATTTGCATGTTGGCCACAAGTTTCGCATGTTGTTGCATGTCTGGGTCGTAATTGTGAGACCCTGTATCAGTAAAGTGGACATAACTTTCTCATTTTTGATTGAAATAGAAAAATTCAAAATATTCTAGAAATCAAGGAAGGAGGCACATAAAACCCAAAAATGGTTTTAGAAAATTCAGAAAAATGAGGGAGCAATGATAGGCAGAAAGTGACGAGTTTTCTTGGTGGTTTAGTGGAGGTTGTTTTGAGAAACCAATAGTGGTTTCTTCTCACGCAATTTCTATATATTGATGCTTACTCATTTGGTGAAGAGGGGGCTTTTGAAGAAGTTGTGGTTGCATATCTAGATGATACCAGAATGAAGCTAGAATGTTGAGTTGCAGATTTTAGTAGGTTTGAAGCCCATGTTGTATGACAGCATATGAGCTCCATGTTTATGTATCTCATTTTCAGATTTTCAATATAATACATATTGCATATTTCTTTTCCATTTTATGTGTTTCAAATTAATTTGTTGCCTTCTTGCATAGTGTTGTATGTGTGTTTGTGATCAGATTTAAAAGGGAGAGTCTCCCACTTGCGTAAGTGGTATTAGAGCCACAAGATCTTGAGAGCACGCAAAGTATGCACCAGGACCTACGGGTAAAGAGGAGTGAAGAGTGGTGAAGATTGAAGTGGTGAAACCACAAGAGAGAATTGAAACTGTGAGAATGATTTTGGTTGTCCTCCAATAGAGATGACATTGGGTAGAAGGTGTGTAGACTTCTTCCATTGAGAGAAAGTGGGTAGAAGAAGTCTTAGAGAGGTGCATCTTTCAGAATCTCATTGGGTAGAAGATAGTTGTGAGATTTTTGTTGCAGGGAGAACCTGTGATTCCCAAGAGCATTGGCTCTAAATGTTTGTGTGTGTAGATTGAGAGTGTGATGTGTGACAGATTGCAGCCGATAGGATGGGGATATTGTTGAGGAAGAAGCCCATGGTATGGGATGGATGGATACAGTATGAAAAGAGGAAGATCCTAAAGATGATGGTAGACATTAAGCTGGGAAACAAAGAAATAATAGGAATTGGTCAAACAAGATGAAGAATCGTGTGCAGGTGTGATTGAGGAAAGTGAGAGTTATGTTGAAGAGGAAGATATTGAGGATGGAGATGTGATTTCAAAGACATGCCCGAAGAAGGTGAAGGTATAGAAGACATGGAAGTTTCTGTGACAAGCTAAGAAGATACTCAAGATGTGAAAGATGAGATGATGGACTTCGAGGGTCCTATGTTTGATGAAGAATTTGGGAAAGATGAAGAAGATCTCCTACTCAAAAAGGATATGAAAAAGATAGATATCTTATTTCAAGGGCAAATGTTAGATGAATGTGATAAGGAAATGGATAAGATGTAGATGGGAGAAGATAAATCATGCTAACATTGTTTTGTTTGCAGATGATTCTTTATGTGCAGGGAAGGAAGATAAATATGAAGAGGTTATTCATGAGGAAGCTGAAGAAGTTGCAGCAATATGCTTGGATGAAAGCATGGAAGAAGAGGAGAAAAGTGAAGAAATGAAATTTATTGCAGCATTGGCTAACGAGGGAGGAGTTCTAGAAATGAGTAAAGTTCTAGCAGTTGAGGATGTTATAGTTGAAACAGAGTATGCAGTGATGTATGAGGCTCAAGTGTTCGATGAGGAACTTGATGAAAACCAAGAGTTTCTTGAGGAAGAGATTTCAGAGGTAGAGAAGTTGTTCAGAACAACAACAGAGATAGTAGCATTCAGTAGTGAGCAAGAGGATGTTGTGACAGAAGAAGTCATTGAGGTAAAATCTGATTTTTATGAGTTTTGTAATGTTGAATTTGAAAATGATTTGCATTTTGAGATGAGAAAAGAGTTAGAGAAGAAAGAGGATTGTGTAGATGCAAAGTGGTATACATATGTATACGTGCAAGTAGAGGCTGTAGAGGAAGCTACATGAGAGATCTTGTGGAGGTGGTCAGTTTGTGATGGGTTGAATCCCATGAAGAAGGAGAAGAGAGGAAAAATAATTTGGCAGAGGAAGACAGTGCATGGTAGATGCAAGTCCACAAGAGGAGAGAAAAATGAACTGCAGATTTGTTCGAGGAGAGTGAATCTTGTTCTAACAAGATGCTGGAAAAAGAGGAAAAAGAGAGCATTCTTGTGCACATATTTGTGAGTATATGCTAAGAAACTTCTTACCATGGGTGTCTGATGTAGGAGCATCCAAGGTGTACGGGCAATCCTATGTCAACCAAAAAAAATATTGTTATTTTAATTTGGCTTATTTTCAATAAGGGCTTAGGGGATAGGAGAATAAATATTTTGATTTGCAACTTTGTAATATTCCTTGTGGCAAAAAATTGTAAATGTAATTTTGAGGAATTATGCTCTCGTAAATGTTTCAAAGGCATAAATGGTGGAATATTCTATTTGGGCATCCCATTTCTAGGTGGGACCACTTGGTATGCATGTTATTGCATGTTCAATTGCATTCTTTGCATGCATTTGCATGTTGGCCACAAGTTTTGCATGTTGTTGCATGTCTGGGTCTTAATTGTGAGACCCAGTATTGGTAAAGTGGGCATAACTTTCTCATTTCTGATCAAAATAGAAAAATTCAAAATATTCTGGAAAGCTGGGAAGGAGGCACATAAAACCCAAAAACGGTTTTAGAAAATTTGGAAAAATGAGGGAGCAATGATAGGCGTAAAGTGACGGGTTTTCTTGGTGGTTTAGTGGAGGTTGTTTTGAGAAACCAATAGTGGTTTCTTCTCACGCAATTTCTATATATTGATGCTTTCTCATTTGTTGAAGAGGGGGATTTTGGAGAAGTTGTGGTTGCATATCTAGATGATGTCGTAATGAAGCTAGAATGTTGAGTTGCAAATTTGAGTAGGTTTGAAGCCCATGTTGTATGAGAGCATATGAGCTCCATGTTTATGTATCTCATTTTTACATTTTCAATATAATACATATTGCAGATTTCTTTTCCATTTTATGTGTTTCAAATTAATTTGTTGCATTCTTGCATAGTGTTGTATGTGTGTTTGTGATCAGATTTGAAAGGGAGAGTCTCCCACTTGCATCATAACATGTCATTCTAGACTAAAGTCTAATTAACCTAACTATCAAAACTAGTTGAGAAAATATGTGTCAAGTATAAAGACATTTAATATTATTAAAATATCATAAAGTTTCACCTTTAGAATTACACAACAAAATCTAGAAATGGTTATATATGGTCATTTCAAACTTCATCAAATTTTCTAAGCAATGAAATGTGACTAAGATTTCATCTTTAGGGTTGCATAGATTGACTTGGTATTAAGTCCATCGTAAAAAAATATTAAAAAATAAATCCTTTATTCTAAGGGTGCAAATTGTAACCCCAAAATTGGAAAAAGGCTTGTTTATTACTTTGCTACAAGTTGCAAAGTTAGGCATAAAAACTTGTGTATCTCAAAGACATAATGGAATTTCTTAAAATAATAAAAGGTTTCTTTTAAATGGGTTATATCAATTAATCCTTCAATTTATATGGTTAAATTGTTATTGGTTTTGACCTAGCTTTGATTTACAAAAATAACTCATTTTGCTAGGTTTTTCTAGAACTATAATATGCAAGGAGTGTCACTAATATTGCACCCAAATGGGAAATTAATAAAATTGAAATGTTATTTTTTTATTATGATAAGAAGCAAAACAAGAGTGTTGATCCCTTTAAAACACAACCCAGGGGGAGAAAAACGGAGCACAAACAATGATCAAACAAAAAATAGAATAGCAGTACAGGCACAACCACCTTGCTAGAAAACAACAAAACCAAAAAAGGGGAACTACACAACCCCAGATCCTGAATAGGCGAATCTAACTCCCTTGACCCTAGGCCTCTAATCAACAATAGATTTAGGGAGGTCTTTCTTTCTCTGTTGGACCACAATCCAAGAAAACTCTAAGTCCAACTCCTTTGAACAAGGTGAGAGGAAGGGTTCCTCAGTAGACTTCGCAACCAAAGAGACCTCGCGCAAAGCCGAGGAAAACAACAGAGCTTAGGGAAAAACAAGGTTCGTCAAAGTAGCAGTCTAGCCTTGATTAGGGGCTGAGGATACAACCGGGGCTAATGAAGGAGACCCAATATGAGAAGATGAAAGTGAATCAAAAGAAACTATGGGGTCTATTGCAACCTACTCCATAGGGGGAGTAGGTGAAGTTTCCTAAGAAGACTCATCTGCCTAGGAAGAACCAGCCACTGGGGAAGCATTAATCATCAAGTGCTCGCTGAGTGCATTGTTCCACCAAGTTGCAGCACCCTTACGACGGGAGTGAGGTCAACTGGAGGCCAGGTGACCAATAGAGAAACATCATCTGCATCTGAAGGGGACATCCTCATAGTCTAACTATTGTGAAAATTGAAATGTTAGTTATGCTCCATTAAATATATCCAAAACCATAGGAGAATTATTTAGCATCTATTTACTCCTATCTCAAAAATTTTCATTCTTTGGGAAAGCATCACATAGCTCATGAGCAAGTCTAGAACAATAAACTAAGATCTATTTCATATTTTGCGTGAGTGTTCTAAACACTCACTTTCACGTCTTATCACAAGTAAGGTGGCAATTATGCCAACAATTTAAAGTGTGTGCTAACATAGTACACAAAATGAGTAAAATATTAAATTCTTTATAAATCATTATATATACAAAATTTGTTTACAACCCAATAGTTAGCTTAATTCAATTATAAATTAAGTTTCAAGAGTAATTCCTCCAAAATAGGAAATTACAAATCCATCTCTTCTTCCAACATTCTCTCTCTTATCCTAATTAGATTATCAATAGATGACTAATATGTGTTATCTTGACAATCTATTATTATGTCAACATAAATTCTTCAACTAAATGACTTAACCTAGAAATGTAATGGAAAATCCTAAACTTGAATTTTTTCTTCGTGTAGACACCTAAAACTGACCACATCCTAACGACACTTCTATACATCACTTTCAACACTTTAGACACCTTTCCCCATGCACTACTCCACCCTTCCCCCACACACCACTCCACTACCTACAACACCCCCTCTTCCTTGCCACTTTCCATGCCACTCCAACCGTACACCTCCCACCACTAACCACGCCACTACTTCCCTCCTCTCCCTCTCCTCCTATGAGATCCACTTGATCCTACCATTATCCTCTCTGCCACCCTCCATTTCCTTGTTGCTCACTGCCAACATGTCACTTAGCCTCTACTCCTCCCCACTCCCTCACCACACACCATGCTCTCCATTCACCTTTGCTTCACACCATGCATCACCACCTACATGTGCCACCCTACCAACACCTAGATCCCTGCACACTCCTTTTCTTCTTACACACACAATGTCACCTCCTACAAGTTCCCCCACTACATTGTGCACATCCAAACCTTGTCCACCCATTTAACCACTTGACTCATCCACTATCCCAAAACCTGCTTTCCCCCTTGTCCATTTGACCTCCCTATCCCAAATTTTTTCTAGCCTCCTTGTTTGACTCAAGCTCATTGTCCTGGTCCCTTGTCCTATCTAGCCTCCCTATCCAACCTAAAAAACTTGTTTGCTTTCCTATCCACCTGGACAACCTATCATCCTGGCGAACATCTTGTCCATTGAAGCCCTAGGGGGCCATTTCCATTTTTTTATTTTTTTTCAAAAACCCTTTTCAGTCAAACAATCATAATTTTCACCTGAGTGAAATTTTACATTTTATAGCTGAAGGAAAGCTAATTTTGTCACCTTCACCATGGGTTGGGCCATTTATCTCTATTCCACCAAAAACATTAGATATCTCAACTTGAATCACCTATTCACATATTTTTCTCATAATTGGTGCCACTAACCCTTTGATTGCAACAATCTCTACCTATCAAAGACTTTTTTGTAAACTATTAACAAGTGTGTTCCAGGTTCATTTAACAAACACTTATTATTAAAATCCACTTGTGTGTTTTTTAGCATTGTATGGTGAATTTGGAGTGTCCTGAGGTGTGTGTATGCTCTTCCCTCACATTAAAAGGTGATCTTGGGAATCAAAAACACCCTTTGAACACATTGATTTCACACCACACATTTGAATTTTTAAGGTCAATTAATCTTGTTTGATGTGCTTGTGTGGACCAAGTGAGTGTGCATGCTCTCTCCTCGCACTAGAAGGTGATCTTGGGGATCAAAAACACCTCTTGGCTCACTTTTGTTTATCCCAAGAATAAAAGTTGTGTATGATCTTCCCTCGCGTTGCAAGGCAATCTTAGGAATCAAAATCACTTGGTATTATTTTCCTTTAGTAGACCTACCTAAGGATTTCATCACCTTAGGGGATGACCCAAACCACGTGTTCTGATGGGGTATACAAAGGTGGGAAGAGTAAAATTTGTACCTCAAAGGAGTCATCATCATGTCTAGCATGGCCTTGACACCCCTTTTCATAAGGAGTCAAGGTGAAGTGGGGTTGGGCTTACCCATGAACACACGCTTGTAGATAGACTCTGGTTCATTGTCTTAGGCCTTGCGTACCCTTGGGTACATATTGAGGATATCCCTAGTGAACTTGTATAGCCTATATAGGAATCTATCAGCCATCTTTTTTTTGGTGCACTAATAAGCAGTTTGTCATTCCCACACTTGCTCATGAGCACGAACACTAGCACTAATTTTTTCCTTAAAATAGAAGCTTTATGATGACTTCACCATTCTACAGATGATAGCACAATGTGCACTCTTGTTGTCATAGCATATACACACAACAATGTGTGTGATGTATCACATGAGAGAAGGAACCACAAAGTTTTGTGGTGATGAGGAAACTACTTGGTTCACAAACTAATGAATTTATCTCCTTAATCTGCTTAAAACTACTATGCACGAATTTTCTTAAATATTCCTTAATCAACTTATAAACTAATTGAAATCTAGTTGATATATTCTAATGATGATTAATAAATCAAGGTTATCAATTTCTCACAAAAGTATTTTTCACCTAGCAAGTATCAATCTTTCACCAAACAAAGAAGTCAATTATGTTAGAATTTGTTATGATTAACAAACCTACCCAAGACAAAATTCCTACAAGCTAATCACAAATCTAAATGAATAGAATAATTGCTATTATATATTCAATATTATGAGACAAAGTTACAACGAGCAACATACATATATATAGGCCTCTTAGATGCATGAATCAAGGAGATGATATGCCTAGGTGGTATACTTGACTAAGACACGGGTGACTTTGGTTGAATAGAGGTGGCTCCTAACTACAATCAATAAAGAGTTGATGAGGTAGTGGTGGCACTTGTGTACCTCAAGTCAAGATGTACACATATCATTTTAACTACTTAGGTGAGAATAATTATATACTCATATTATCCTAAGTAAACTTATTAAATAGGTACAATATCACACTTGGGATATAATATATCCTAGATGAATAAAATATTACACCTATAAATTATCTAAAAATAAATTTATGACTAAATAAATATAAAACGCTATCATTTAATTATTTTACTAATTAAATCATAATAAATTTCAATCTCTTCTTCACCTCTAACATTTCAATTTGATTTAATTTTTAAATGCAATATTTTAATTAATTAGAAAGTTTCATAAAAGAAAATTAAATTTGCAATTTGGGATCCATTTAAACTTGCATTCATACTTAATCGCTACAAAATAAAAATGACTTAATTTATCAATTATTAAAGTTGTTGACAAAACTAATTATCTCATATCCAAACTATTTCTTTTAACTAGACAGCTTTCTTGGGTCATATAGAATTAAAAACTCTAATTGTTAGAATTCTTTATAGAAATTTTATCAACAAAGGCTTAGAAGATATTAACTAGCATGTGTATTTATAGAGATTTTTTTAACTATTTTTTATTATTTATTTCATTTAAATATTTTCTAACAAAGACATATTACAAAGCCAATTTATTCTAACAATGGCTCGTGTGAGTTGGTTTTTAATTTTGGCTGGTTCGGATTGTTTTTGCATCCATTCTTGCTTTCTTTGTTTCCTGGGTTTGGTGATGACGTCGACTCCAAGCAACACCCGGCTTTTACTTCCTGTTCAGATGTGGGAAGAACCTATCCATGGCGGCATCGATACAGGGGGTTTATCAAGGGCTTTCAAGCTTCATAGTGGCGATGTTGAAGAAGCCTTGATGGAGGTTTGTGGTAAAGATTTCCTTTCACAGTCTAAAGTTTGCTATGCTTCCCATTTGGTTTCACATTTTTTGTCCAATGCAATGGATGTGATCCAGAATGTAGACTTGGTGAAGGGTTTGGCAGTGAATTTTGTTCATGATTTTCTAATACTAGATGATAAATTACATCTTGCTTTTGCTAACTATGATCTCCACTTGGGAGCAACAGATATTGGTGTGTTGTTTGTTCAGTCTTGTTGTCCACATTTTTGAACCCCAAAAATTTTAAACTTTTCCCACTTGTATTATTTGTCCCATCAAGTCACATATGAAGTCATATTGTTGTCCCTGTTATCTATTTGTGGGAATATTTTTGTTGTGCCTCACCCATGAAATATTCTAAGTTATCTCACGTTAATGGTACTCTTCCAAGCATATTGACAATGGGTTGGAGATGATACAAGGAGAATTTCTTTCCATTTGTGAGTGTGTACACAATGGCAACCTTGAATAAGTTTTATTTGGAAATTTGATTGGTTTGATCAGAATTTTTTTAAATTATGAGCTTATACGAGCCTGCACCTTATCCACATACTACTCATGTTATTAGAATAATCTTTATCTTCCACTTGGTTTATCAAAGTTGGTGATTCATTTCAGTCTTTGAAATGATTACTGTGTGAGAGAAGTTGAAGTTGTAATCCAATTGTGTTTGTTGTTCTCTCATCTTCAGACAGAAACTTACCATCACCTCAATCACATGAAGATAGTTTTATAAATCTTTTCTTTTGTATCAACTCCATGAATTCAGATTCATTTGAAGTAATTACCATGTTTCCATCTGAGGATGCTTCATCTGCTTTTGAGATTAGATAAGCATTTATGACATATTTATAACACCATAGTGGAAGCATCACATGATTTAGATTGGTTCCAGATCACGGTTTACTGCATACACTCTTTGCATTCAAATTCTATTTCGTATGCAAATCATGGAGTAGGGGCAGAATTGGTTCCAAGGTATTAAACAGGGAGACCAAGTATGTGTGGAGACACCAAAAGTATTTCCAAGTGATGCTCTTTTCAAAATCGGCTTATAAGGGGTCGAGGCAGTAGTTGGATTAGTTTTATGCAATGATGTTGTTGAGTGTGAATTTGCAGTGAAATCGAAGGAAATGATTAAAAAGTTAGAAAGCACAGGTTACTTCCTTAAAAGTGCGAGCACTTGAGATAATTCTAATCAATATATTGACATTGTTTTTAAAAGTCAGAGATGGTTGTTTTCTTCCCAGACTTGCAATGGTGGAAAGGTGCCAGTTTTCAAGTTCACAGGCAAGAGGAAGGTGATGGTTATTTCACGCAGAGTATTATGATTCTTCAATTTAGAAACAAATCTTTGCTTTGTTTTATTGTTTTTTATTTTTAAAAATCAACTTAGAAACAAATCTTTGCTTTGTCTATACTTGCTATTTATTGTTTTTTATTTTGAAAAATCAATTTAGAAACAAATATTTGCTTTGTCTACACTTGTTAATATGTTATTCATTGTTTATTATATATGAAATAAGTACAACTTTGCAAACTACAATTACACAAATTAAGAAGAGCTGTAATTAAGAGTTGATTTACAATTACAAGAATAAAAAAGAATTGTTGCAACTTCCTCCATTGTCATTCAATTCACCAAAGTCACATTTTTATCAGTGCACCAAGATTTCTACGTTAGAGCCAAATTGGAAATGTTCTCAGCAGTGATACAATTCAAGTCAATTCATAAGCACAATGTAGCGATTGAAAGTTCAAAAGGAGGGCAAGTTTATTTGTGGAGTGGGTGGGCTGCTCTTAAGGTACATCCAATATTTTTTGAAACTTAAATTTCTTTCTATCTTTCTGAAATTTTGTTTGAATGATTGCAATTTGCAATAGAGAATTGTATTGGAGTGTTTGGTTCAAGACAAAAAATATCTTCCATGTTTCTTTTCAATAAATAATTACTGATTTTTTTAGGACTTCAATTTACACAATAAAAATGAATTTATATGTCTTTATGTCTCTTTTGATATCATTCAATGTCCACAAAAAAAAAAACATTCTACATTGAAATGACAGCACGTGGTTGTAATTTTTTTATACACTTTCATCTTTTCAGTTGTTGAAATGGTTGGGAGTTGTTGGTCTTTCTACTTCTAGTTTTGTTTGTGATTGTGTTGTTGATTGATGCTCTTTTTCGCGGTCTTAAGACTACTTTTGCATTCTTTCAATATAAAAAATTCACTTAACATTTTTTGACAACTTATAGTTTTCTTAAAACGTCAATTGAAAGGTAATTAATTGACCAAACCGTCATAAAATTTCTATATGACAGGCAGGGGTGACCGTCAAATTCCGGGCCTGCTCTTGGTGCTCAACATCAAATGCCATCGTCTTGCATCTGCAGCTCATTATTATGTGCCTGCCAGAAACGTCAATGGAAAATTGCACCAATGGCTTGTCATAAGAAGTTATGGACATATTCGATGGGTTTTGCTGAGAATGGTGCTTTTGAGAGTTTGAAGAAAAATGTGAAAGCTAATTACGATGGCCGACGGTTCTCTTACAGGGTACTCTTCTGTGCATTTGGCATAGATTAGCTGTAAGCTTTTTGTCTTTTCAGTTCAAGCATGGCGTCAAAAACCAAAGTGAGCTCCTTGTGCTGATGCGTAAATGTCCAGAAGGAAAATATAGATTAACCGAATGACCCAAAGGTGAATATCAAGGTCGATGATGATGTGAAGCAATTGTTTCTAGAAATTGAGTTGCCAAAAGACATGGTCGATCTTGAGAGAGGTTTATTGAAGAATGGTATGAAACCCACTTCCAACTGCTGTGTTTATGAGTATAGAGCGTAGACCTATTTTGCAACCACGGATTGTCTGAGGAATCGACTCCTGTAACTGAATATGGTTGCCTTAGTTCTGTCCACAAGCACCAACCATCATCATCAGTTGGTCCTCTATCAGATGAAAATGATGATTCAGTCAACAAAGAGCTGAGATGCTTGGCAATGGAACATGAGCAGGACAATACAAGGATATGAGATGTTCGGCATGGGACAATTCTTAGTTTGTCATCGATGTTTAGGCTCTGCTCATATATGTGCTTCAGAGGTATTCCTCCGAGTTGTTAGTTGTCTTAAAAACAAATTGAAAGATAATAAAGCTTCTGCTCGTGAAACTGCAACCAAGGCCCTAGGCTATCTTCTATCCTATGATGCAAAGTCTCACTATTGGCCCCTGTGGTTTTTCTGAACCTTTGCCTTTCTTGGTATCTTGTTAACACGATGACTCTGGTGATGTGTGCAGAAGACCATTAAGAAGTCTCAAGTTTGTTGCCGAGGTAGTTGTCACAGTAGGTGCTGCATATCTACCAACCTTGGAACCGGTAATTACTGAAAGATGGTTCAAGACTGTTGTTTTTGCAGGGGGTACAACAAAGAAACAATTCCAACGAAGTGATCCAAGGTGACAAGGTAAAGGATGACACAGGTCGGGGATTTGTCAAAAGGTTATATTATTTTCTTCTACAAGCCATTTGAAACCAAAGATATAGGTTGCTAAGCCTATAATCTGTAAACTGTCAAGGCACATCTATCCTTGAAATGGTGGCTGCCTTTGAGAAGGCATTGGGAAAGAAAATTCCTCTGCAAATTGTCGATCCTGTGTATGCATCTATAGAGAAAGGTTGAGCGGGAGTTAAATTGGAAAACTCAGTATGGAATAAAGGAAATGTATCGGGATGTTGAAGAATTTCAAGAAATGCAGATTGGAAGATGTGAAATAATTTTGAAGAAAAAGCAAAGTGTTGATCTCAAGAGTCACTTGTGACTCCTTATTTTCTTTTGTAGTTTCTTTTGGAAACGGATGGATTTTGAGTTTCTAGGGAAGAGGTCTATATAACCCTTTTTGAAATCTTTGCAAAATGATCTTTTCGTTGTTCAACGAAGAGCTCCAAAGCTCTTGTGAGAGCTATGGGGTGTAGTGATTAGATAGCTATTCTGATCTTTTTATTGTCCTGTATAGTGGGAGAGTTTTGTAAAGGAGGAATAAGGAGACTTTGTGCTTCCGTTATTTTGAGATATAGAAGAGTTGTGGTTCTTATGTCTTCAATTTCTTCTGAGAAATTAGTTATTCCTATGTTTAATTAGTTTCTTCCATGTTCATAATCTCTTTTACTTGGCTCTTGGCGTACAGGTTTAGGAGACTTTGTTTTTCTTTCTTCTCATTCACATTGTTTTTCTAGGTTTCTATTGTGTTCCTCTGTTCATAGTTGAGACTCTTTACTTCATTAGTTTTCTCTCTTTTTGCTACCTTCTTGTACCTTCTGGTCAAAGGTACTCAGAAATATAAAAAACCCCATCATACGAGGGAGCTGCCCCTCTCAAACGTAGAGGATAGTCGTTGCACTCTCAATGATTACTCCATTTGTTGGTTTCTTTTGTCGCTGCCTATTGGGCGAATCAAGGTGTTTTTGCAATGACAAAACTGTTAACCAACAAGTCTGATATTATGGACAAGCCCTTTGTTAACTATGTTTTTCAGGCTTTAATTCTTAGTCTCCAGACTAATAACAGTGACACTCTTGACTGCTCGTTGTGAACCCATAAGAGGCAATTTAGTAATGGAAGAAAGGAAGAATTGAAGATGCCTACAATGCTTGGACCTTTTTGGTTCATTTTCAGTCCCCTACACCATTTGTTCCTAATGGCACTTCTTTGAATGTTGTTGAAGAAGAACCCCTAGGATTTCATGGATTTAAAATGGTTGACCTTAACGTTATGAATTCGTAAAGCATGTTTAAACTAGTTTTTTGCTTTTCTTTTGGCTCGGTTCTATTCTTGAATATCTGTGAGCCATTTTTGAGATGATCTTATTTGTAAAATATGGTCTTTGGACCCCACTTTTGTAAAACCATTTAATATTTTAATATTATATATTATGATGCTCTGCATCCTTACTAATAAAAAAAAATCTTAAATATAATGATATAAAATAATAACTATTATGATAACTTACTACACATATTTTTTAAATCATGTCACATCTACAAATGAATAAATAATTCAAGAAGTCACATGACTAATTAAAATAAAAAAAAATTAAAGATCTAATTCAATCTCTGACATTTGTTTCCCTACCATATCTCTTAACCCTATCCATACATATATTGATAGCCCTAAAAGTGCCCTAATTCCTCTCATTCAATCCTAACCATCTATTTTTATTAAATCTCAACCCTCTATCCTATCATCTACACATCTATAAACCAACCCTCATTTTCAAAAGAGAATGATTTTCCATTTTGTGGGATGGCCTAAACTCTACCTACAGAAGATTCTTTGCACTGGTATAAAGAAGTCATTTATTCCATAGATGTAGCAATGTGGTGGGATATTGTAGAGGAAAATGAAGATCTTTACATGCAAGTTAATATTTACGAACCATTTATTGAAGAATTTATAGATGATAAAGACCAGCTTGAAGAACTTGCAAAAGCACTCTAGGAAGCAGATAACCATTACTCTAGATCAGATGAAGAAGATTGTCCAGCAATAATGATGAATAGACCCTATATCAATCTAGAGGAGGTAGAATAAATAACAGAGGAAGCAATTTGTCACCATACTATCAAGGTACTTATAACTATCCCACTTTTAATACAAATAATGATGGTGAATGTTCCACTTCTTGCACTTCTAGCCCTATATTTATGGGAGTAGCTCCATATGAAAAGCAACTAAAACCTTAGCCCACATGAAAGTTTTAGAAAGATGAAATCCAAGAAGCTTTAAATGATTATTCATCTAGCCCTCCAAAATTTGATCTATATGAAAATCCTAAATTTTTTGATACATTTGGACTCCCTATATCATTTTCCTCTATGAAAATTGAACAAGTAGAGGAAGAAGAATATTTCTTGGTGGAAGAGATTTCTGAAAAAAATAGAAATTGAAACCTCAACCCACAAGAAAGTTTTACAAAGATGAAATCCAAGAAACTTTAAATGATTATTCATCTAGCCCTCCAAAATTTGATCTATCTAAAAATCCTAAATTTCCTGATACATTTGGACTCCCTATACCATTTTCCTCTATGAAAATTGAACAAGTAGAGGAAGAAGAAAATTTCTTAGCTAAAGAGATTCTTGAAAAAATAGACATTGTTGATCCAACAAAAGTAAGGCTAGTACTCTATGCATTACCAAACCCTGAGCTTGAGATGAAACCTAAATATCTGGTAGCACTTCTTAGTGGTAAATATTCTCAATACATTTTTGTTCTCATTAATGGCAAGAATTATGACTCTCAAATAGATATTGGTGCATCACTATCTTTCTAAAAAGAACCTATTCTAAAAGAATGGGAACAACTTACAAAAAAAGACTGCATACACAGGAATTGGTGTCCAAGGACATAAATTCAAGTGTGATAAATATAAACACTAGTAGAAGATAATGATAGAAGGATAGAAGTTTACATGTGATTTATTTTATATGCATAAAATGCCTATAGATGAATTGATCTAATACCACTTGAGATTACAGAAACAATGATAGAGGCTAGTGGTCGAATGGCTACAACTTCTAGATATTACCAAAATAATATTACAAACTTATTACAAATATTCTTTTTGTTACTTAAGATTGCAGTAAGCACATGAGTAGAGCATACTCAAAATATTTGTAGACCTTAAATCACTCTAAGACACCAAGACAAACTAATGACCTACAAAGCAAGTAAAAGAGAATCAAACCAACATTATCGGGTAAACCAGTTATAATAAAGGAGGTTTATCATGCCAAAAATGGTTGACAATGATAACCCTTTGTACAGAAGCATCTTTATGTCAAATGATAATTACTACAATTTTCTTTAGATGATTTCGTATTAGGAGATGGGACTCGAGACTCAAAATCAATGTCATTATACACATCTTTCTAATTGAGTGGCCTCCATAAAACACGAATTTGAATCTATGTTGGATATTCTAATCTTGGACATCATTACCATAATTCAATCTTGTCAAAAAGTAAGATTCCTATTTGAGTCGTTTATTAGTTATTATAGTAGTGCCCATATCTTGAGAGAATGGATGATCAAGATTTATTTGATCAAGTCCTATAAATTTGAAGGTTTTAATTTCTTCAGTACGATATGCATGGCATGTGATTACCCAATTGAATGAGGGTCTCCATACTAAATCTATTAATCTTAGAAGAGACATTTCAGTTTGGACTTTCAATATGGTGAACTCTCCATAATTATCTCTATAATAATCTGGAGCAGTAATACACCCAATGTGTTCTAGACTATCAACTAAAGCTAAGGCAGGTTGGAGATATTTTTGATTAACTCCTTTCATTAAGATGTCTCTTTGGGAAAAATGGTTCGGACTCTTAAAATAAACATCAAATTTCTTTTCAATATTAAATTCTAGGTAAGATATGATGGTTGGTATATTCATGAATACTCCAATATAATCTCTACTTCAGTAATCGGCAAAAATGTTGTCCTTTCCAGCAATGAGTTATGCTTCATATTTCAATTGATTTAGGTATTCTTGCCACCTGACATATTTTCCATGGCCATCTTTTCTTCTATGGTCTTTATCTTTGAAGGTTAAGAATCTGCTAAAATCAGTCTTGATGATCAAATAATCAAGATGCATTAGTTTTAAATAAAAAAAATTAAGATATTTTATCACCCCATAAATCTCCTTATCAGAAGAGATCCATTTTTTGACGTCTTCAAGGAAAACGCCACTGGCATACTCAAAAGTAAATTCCTTGTGATCTTTGATGAAGACAAGGTGTCCTCCCCATACTACATCTAAAGCATTTGTATACAAAATGAATTTATTAGTAGCTGGCACATGCAAAACATCAAGATTACTTATCTTTTCTAAATCTTTTGGACTACAACAATGTATGTATCAAACCATGTAATCTTCTTTTATTTGAGAAACTGTTGGACTGGTTCTCTATCTAGACCTGCATTATGATCAAAATTATTGACATAATTTAGAATTCCCTAGAAGGCTTGGAGAGTGTTCTTATCAAAGGGAACCTTGAATTCTAAAACCATATTTTGATGTGTGGTTGGAATTTTAACACACCATTATTGACAGTCGTTCCTAAAAACTTACAAGAGTTTTGACACCATTGTATCTTATTCAAGGATAAAACAATCCTAGTAATAAAAGCTAATTTATAAAAAATTTAAAGATGATTCTTATGATCATCAAAGTCTTTGCTAAAAATTAAAATGCCATCAATGTAGACATAAAAAATCTTTAGTTCCTCTAAATATTGAATCCATCCTTTCTTGAAAGTAAGAAGGGGAATCCATCAGTCCAAATAGTATTACTATCCATTCATAATGTTCAAAAGGATAACTGAAGGTAATTTTATATTGATCATCCTCCTTTATTCTTATCTGATAGAATCCTTATTTGCAATCAAATTGTGAGAAAACCTTAGAGTTAGCAACCTTTTCAAATAAATACGATTTATTAAGAATTAGATATGAGAAAGGAAGTGTAATGGAATTTAATGGCTTATAATTAACAACCATTTTCCTTTTCCCTCTTTTTTCTCTGAATGTTTGTTAACCATTAAGGCATAACAACAATAATGTGATTGAGAGGGTTTGATAAACTTCCCTTTTTTAACTCTTCAATGGCTTGGGCCATGTCTAGATAGTCATAAGCTGCAATTGGTATTTTCTTTCTTGACTTCACCAGTTTTCCATGTTGAAGGTTGATTTCCAAGGTAGGCATTTATTTCTCCCAAAATTTTTGAGGATCTTCTGAACAAATATTCTTGATAATTCTTCTTTGAGTTTTGGCACGGGCATATTGTAGTTGTGTATTTCTCTACTATATATATTAGTCTAGGAGTACTAACCTTCTAGCCTTGTAGAGTAAACATAATACTTTTGTTGGTACAGCCATAGGGAGTGTACCTATCAATAAATTTTCCTCCTAGAAATACATCTATAGGGATTTTATGCATAGCAAAGAAATCACATGTAAACTTTTGTCCTTCTATCATTATCTTCTAGTGGTGTTTATAGTTATCACACTTGAATTTATGTCCTTGGACATTAATTCCTGTGAATGGTCTTTTCTATAATTTGTTCCCATTCTTTTAGAATAGGTTCTTTACAAAAAGATAGCAATGCACCAGTATCTATTTGGGTGGCATAATTCTTTCCATTAATGAGAGCATAAATATATTAAGAATATTTACCACTAAGAAGTGCTAGCCATGTCTAGATATTCATGAGTTGCAATTGGTATTTTCTTTCCTAACTACATCGGTTTTCCATGTTGAAGGTTGATTTCCATGATACGCATTTCTTTCTCCAAAAATTTTTGAGGGTCTTCTAAACAAATATTCTTGATTAATTCTTCTTTGAGTTTTGGAAAAGGCTCTTGCATTTGCACTCACATTAGTTGGATATTTCTCTATGGCACATATTAGTCTAGAAGTACTAACTTTCTGGCCTTATAGAGCAAACATAATACTTTTATTGGTATAGCCATAAGGAGTATACCTATCAATAAAGTTTCCTCCTAGCAATACATCTACACGCATTTCATACATAGCAAATAAATCACATGTAAACTTTTATCCTTCTATCATTATCTTAGACTACTAGTGTTTATATTTATCACACTTGGATTTATGTCCTTGAACATCAATTCCTATGTATGTAGTGTTTTCTTTAAGTTGTTTCCATTGGTTCTTTATAGAAAGATAGAGATGCACCAATATTTATTTGGGTGTCATAATGTTTGCCATTAATGAGAATAGAAATGTACTGACAATATTTACCACTAAGAATTGCTACCATATATTCAAGTTCCAGCTCAAGCTCGGGGTCTAGTAATGCAGAGAGTACTAACCTTACTTTTGTTGGATCAACAATTTTAATTTTTTCAAGAGTCTCTTTAGTCAAGAGATTTTATTCTTCCTCTACTTGTTCAATTTTCATAGAGGAAAATGGTATAGGAAGTCTAGATGTATCAAGAAATTTAAGATTTTCATATAGATCAAATTTTGGAGGGCTAGATGAATAATCATTTAAAGCTTCTTGGTTTTCCTCTTTGTAAAACTTTCTTGTGGGCTAAGGTTGTAGTTGCTTTTCATATGGAGCTACTCGCATAAATCTAGGGCTAGAAGTGAAAGAAGAAGTGGAACATTCATCATCATTATTTGTATTAAAAGTGGCATAGTTATAAATACCATGATAGAATGGAGAAAATTTGCATTGATCATCCTCCTTTATTCTTATCTAATAGAATCCTAATTTGTAATCAAATTATGAGAAAACCTTAGAAACCTTTTCAAGTAAATAAGATTTGTCAAGAATTGGATATGAGAAAGGAAGTGTAATGGCTTGTAATTAACAACCATTCTCTTTTTTCCTCTTTTTTTCTCTAAATGTTTGTTAACCATGAAGGCATAACAACAATAATGTGATTGAGAGGGTTTGATAAACTTCCCTTTTTTAGCTCTTCAATGGCTTGGGTCATTTCTAGATAGTCGTGAGCTGCAATTGGTATTTTATTTTCTAACTTCACTAGTTTCCCATGCTAAAGGTTGACATCCATTGTAGGAATTTCTTTCTCCCAAAATAAGCCCTAGAATTTTCTATCCTTGCCCTAATTCCTCTCACTCAATCTTAACCATCCATTCACTTTTGATCTCAACCATCCATGTTTATAGATTGCCCTATAAGCTTCTAACATTTTCCTAATTTGTCTCATTCAATCCTAGCCATCCATTCTAGTCAAACTAAGCCCTTCATTCTATCATCCAAAAATCTATAAATGAACCCCTGATCAAGCCATTTGAACAAGCTTTTGGAATGTAATGTAATTCTATCCAATTAAGAAACCAAAAATCAATCTCAACATTAAGAATCTATTAGAGCACAACCACCATTGTTGGTGCAACAAGGGATAGTTTTGGTGAGAGCTTTCTAATTTTTCATTGATTTTCACTAACCCTTTGCTCAATCTAAGGTGTTTTTAGAAATGAAATAGCTTCTTTATTTTGATGCATTGTTCCTCATTTTCTTTCATATTTTAGCATACATAGGACTTATCATTAGAATAATTCATTTTCTTCTTCTTATCCTCCTCCTCCTCCTCCTCCTCACATTCTTTTTAGAAATGGTTAGGATTGTCACAATTCCAACATTTAGCCTTGGAATTACCTTGAGATTTTGATCTTCCATGGAATTTAGATGTTGACTTATCTTGCTTCTTGTCCTCCTCCTTGCCTTTTTCTTTTCATCTTCCATGAATAGCTAGGGCCTCATTGGTTGATTTAAAAGTCTTTCTTCGTTTCTTTTCAAAATGAAACAATGCAACCACCTCATCCATTTTCAATTTTGTGGTATTTCTCCCAATGGCCATAACAAGGTGGTCCCATGATTATGGCAAAAAACATAGCAAAATAATATAATGGTCCTCGTCCATTTTCATTCCCACTGAGTTCAACTAGGAAACTATCATATTGAAGGCATTCATATGTGTTGGAATAGCCAAGGATTCTCTGCAACAATTGATATTCACTCTCACAATATGGAATCTGACAAATAGAGATAAGAAATCAATGATATTGATGAACCTAATTTGAGCATAAACATATATTAATTTCACTTAATAATTTACATAGGAATGTCTTATTATATAGGCATGGATGAGGCAATCCACCTTGGATGTGGATTGACAAGTGCACCATGATGTGACACATGCACATAGACAATTGTTCTATAGGTGTCAACCGTTGGATCACTTGGAATGTGCAAACCAACAGCCTTTGGTGACAAGTGTTGGATGACTACAAAGTGCCTTTTGAGGTGAGATGGAAAGTCTTCCAACCTCAAAAGGTATGCACATGAGGTTTACCAAACAACTAGGTAACCTCTAAAGCTTGGCCTAAAAGGTTGCACATTCAGTTAGACAAGATGATGTCTAACCTCATCAACCTAAGTATACTTAAGCTATAGTGAATGGATAAATTATTCACTCTAACACCCCCCTTAAGTGATACTTGGGGAGATCACACGAGTTCAAGAGATACATAAATATGGGTCCCGACTACTAGGCCATGTTAGGTACCCATGTACAAAGTTTCTCATAAAGTGGAGTAAAGGAGAAAACTTTGTGGGAACAAAACTCCTCTCCAAAAGGAGAAACAAAATGCATTAAGAAGAAAACAAGTGAAGAAGGAGGAGGACTTATATCATGACCCCCTAGGACAACTTCTATCACATGTGTACATTAAATTTCCCCAAAATAGGAGATACAAAGAGAGACTTGGAATCCCCCCATAAGATGTGTTGCAGTGCTCATAGATGTTCGATGAAGTATGTTGAAGCTGCTCCATGAATGTCGAACAATGTTTCTCCCTTTAGGAAGAAAGAGAGCTAAAAATAGGTGCAATGAATCTTCCCATTGAAGATGAAGATAAGTCTTTGGATGTTGTACAAAATCAAAAGATAAGTATGAAGCCTTCACAAAGTGATGATGGGCCTCTATGATAGTATTGCAATCTTCTGAAACCCACTCCATAAGATGGGCCTCTATGATAGTGATTTTCTTTAATTTGAGGTTTTGATTTTGATCCCTTAGATAGGTCCTTGTTTGCTTTCTTCAACTTAGGAGTTGAATTCCTTTCACCACTAGAAAATACAACATGATTTGATGAAGACTTTAGTCTGCCCATTTGAATAAATTTAACTTGCTCGTGTTAGAGAAATGGCAAACTCAGCAAGGGAAGGCATAGTGAAGTGGCTTCCTAATGAGCGTTGTGTGGCATAAAAAGTTGAAACAAACACTAAATAATCTGGGCCTAACTTTAATAAGACAATGAGGATCAATTGATCTTCTTTGTCAATCTTACATATCTTCAATTGTGACCTTAATGAGTTTAACTTGGTGAAGAAATCTTGAGTTTTTGCAAAATCTCAAGGATTGAGACTTATTAATCATATTCAAAATGATCACCCCTCATTATATCTTGCTTGCCAAACAATGTTTCTAATGTTGTTAAGACTTCATTAGGTGTTTTAGAATCATTTACATGAAATAATAGGTTTGGAGAAATGGCCCTACAAATAGTTCCATATGTTTCATCAAGTCTATTAAAGCACTTCCTCTTTTCAGAAGCTGTGGTAGGTTCAAGTTCCAATCCTATAGCTGCTCTATGTAAACCCTTTTGCTTAAGTTGTAAATCCATGGCATGTTTCCATGAATGGTAATTAAAAGGAGTTAATAGGTTAGCCATTGCAAGAAAGTAGAAGAAGAAGAAGACCCCCCCTAAAACTATGAAATTTGTCCCCCTGATTAGGTTGACCCCCCAAATTTTGGCACTTTATCACTTAGTGTGTTTTACAATGCAAATAGGTCCAATGCGTGGGAAATGCGAAAATATGAACTTTTGTAAAAAATAGTGTGCAATTTCGAGCAACCGAGAAAAAGTTATAATACAAACAAGATCCTGTAAATCGCCTATTTTAATACATTTCCACTAAAACAGAAAAAAAGATTGTCTGTGTTGAGAGAAAAACTAGCCTTCCAACGAATCATTAAAATTAGAAAAGAAAGTACAATATAAAGGTTTGACTTGAGAGGGGGTATTGGCCTCTTGACAAACCAGACCTCTCCCTTTGTTTTCAACCAACGAAGATACGAGGAGTCAATATGCTATTCAAAGCAAATTTTCAAAGAATGTCGAGGATACATATGATGGTTAACTTTACATGTGGTAGTTAACTCAGAAACCTAGTGTTTATCAACAAATGCTAACCAGGACCAATTAACAACTTAATGTAAGGGTTATAGTTATCAAACTGCTAACTTCTAACCGTTAAGTGATAGTAACAAAACAGGTTACAAGCAACCTTGTTCAAATTTAGGAAACTACCACTTTGAGATCTACAGAGGGCGGCTAGACACCACGGGTGAATTCTGCCAGCAGGAGTGACCAAAACATCCAAAGAAGCATCTGAGGATCCGTGGAACAAGGCCATGGGGCCGAGTTGTGAGCAGAATGTGTACCAGAACACCCAAATCGGGCATGTTCATACACAGTGAATGATGACGGCTTATGAAGATTTCTGCCTGTAGATTTTGTGAAGAGTTCAGAGGTCGAAATGCCTTGAAAGGTGACCTTAAGCTTAAACTATGAACAATGATTAGAGATCAAATGACCTTCACGGTTGGCAGATGTTGGTCGATAAGGATTGTGAACAAAGGCAGATTGGGAGTTGAAGTTGACCTGCATCAAAAAGCCAAAGGCGACTAGAAATAGAAGGTGACCATGCCACTGTAAACAACGACCAAGCTCCCAATGTTAGTAGACCTTGCTAAAAACTTTGATGGCACTTAGAGTGACCTGCAATTGGTGAAATGCTGGCGGTTGTGGGGAAAACATCGGCCAAGAATGAAGACCGCGAGCCTATGATTGGTGGTGGATGTTAGTGCAATCTGCAAAATGACATAGTCAGCAAAAGTGGTTTGGTGAAACCTTAATGATCAGCTAATGAATAATGTCAGTCGAGCTTCACAAAAACAAACGAAATGGTGACAATGCCACAAAATGCTGCCAACAAACAGATCCAAACACCAAACCAATGGTAAAAAGCTTTACCATAGGCTGTGAGGCCAAAACAGTTAAATATTTGACAAAATCGACCCAGAATAATCCTGCAAATCTTTAATTTGCAAAAAAAAATTGCATTTTGAAACTAAAAAATTGTACAAAATTACACAGCAAAATCATTTTTTCTAAAAAAAATTGTTTTTTTTTTAATTTTGCTCGTGAGATCGGTGTCACTCTAGGACGTACTGATTTTTGCCTCACCTCTTGATCCCCTCAAAAAATGGAGAGTGTGTCTGCATCATGGCTCTGATACCATATTGGAATAGCCAAGGATTCTCTGCAACACTTGATATTCACTCTCACAATATGGAAATTGACAAATAGAGATAAGAAATCAATGATATTGATGAACATAATTTGAGCATAAACATCTATTAATCTCACTTGATAATTTACATAAGAATGCCTTATTATATAGGCATGGATGAGGCAATCCATCTTGCATGTGGATTGACAAGTGCCCCATGATGTGGCACATGCACGTAGACAAGTGTCCTATAGGTGTCAACCTTTGAATCACTTGGAATGTCCAAACCAACAACCTTTGGTGAGAAGTGTTGGATGACTACAAAGTGCCTTTTGAAGTGAGATGGAAAGTCTTCCAACCTCAAAAGATATGCACATGAGGTTTACCAAATAACTAGGTAACCTTTAAAGGCCTCAAAGGTTGTGCATTCAGTTAGACAAGATGTTGTCTAACCTCATCAACCTAAGTACACTTAAGCTATAGTGAATAGATAAATTATTCACTCTAACAATATGATCAGCTACGGATCCACCATCCTCCATTCTGAGCCTGTGTATAACTTCTTTCTCAAAAAGAGTTTGTTAACCAAAGATTCATCTTGATACAAATCTCCCAATTTCTTCCAAACATTCATTGTAGTTTTTTCCTCATGAACATTCAATAACACTAAATCTGTTAAATAGAGTCTATTGAGACCCTTCATCTTTTTATCCATCAAGTCCCAGTCTTCTTGTTTCATTGTAGTAGGCTTTGTACCAGATATTGCAACCCATAGATCTCTATCTACGAGCATATCTTACACACAATTCAAAATTAGTGCCAGTAAACTTTTTCATCTCTATTCTAGGCATACTTTCCACATCTTCCTACAATAAGATCAAAATTCTCTCTATACAAGCTTTCACTCAAATGAAGATTAGTACAAAACACCCTCTACCCAACAACAAAAATCTAAGTTCATTAGGCTCTCTTACCAAATGAAAGAAAGCAGGTGTGAGGCCCACCCTAGCATGTCTAGATTATGTATTCTTTTGGACCAATTATTATTTTGATGCACCTATGCCTTAGACAATTGTGTATTGGCTTATGACCTTTGTTGTAGACTATGTTAAACAATGATGTTTGGATTAGGCGAATTTGAATTATTTGCATATGATGATGGTATTACTAGGAGTTGGATGTGTTATTTCATTCAATCCTTATATAATTTTATATGTATGTTTTAAATTGAATTAATGATTCGATCATGATTAGAAATGACTCAATTACCTAGAGATATTAAATGAAAGTGAATATATCTTTTAAGTGGGTTAGAAGGATGGACATGTGATGTCTGTGAAAGATAAATTGAAAATTGAATTGTGTAGAGATATGCATTATAATGAGTAAATTGAGATTGAGATATCATTAAACTATGAATGATTGAATTCTATGTTTGATCACATTTCAAGTTGCTTCGGATAATGGTTCGAACATAATAATGGGTGCAAATGAGTGTGCAAGTAAATTCCATGGACAATGGAAACTTGAAGGTCCATCAAGTAACCACGTGAATTAACCCTATGACACCTAACCTAGTCCTTAAAGTGGACTAAGGTCTTGTTTGATTTTTGGAATGTTGTAATATGTTTAATCTTTCGTATTTTTAATATTTGAGTGTCCTAAGGTTGTCTTGGGATGAGTAGGATGATGAGTTGTCATCCATGTGTTCAATTTCGAACTTGGGCTTTTAGGGCTTTCTAAAAGGTGTCATTTGAGATTTTTATTGATTATTTTATATTTTTAGGGCCTTAGGTCAAATACCTATGGTATAGGTACCTTTTGGACCACAAATCTTTGATCTTGACTAAGATTTGATCTCTCCAAATGGCCTTGGGAAAAAAGTGACGAGTTTAGGGCTTGAGAAAGTGGGATGAGTGCCTTGTCACCATCCCATTCCCATTCTCCAAGGTTCATGAAGGGGCTTGGGTTGTTCCCAAAGCCTCACACATATGAAAGTACACACTGTAAGGCTTTCATGGGAAGAGACCCCAAGTACTTCCCACTCCCCAATGCCTCACACATGTGACAGAATTTTTGGGGAGATATGCTTTTGAGGGTGAATGGGAAGGTGACAAGTGTCACATCCCTATTTAAGGGTTTTTTGAATTATATCCCTAGTTTTTTGTTCTTTTTCTTGTTGTCTTAGGTTGGAGAGGAAGGAGTGGAGAGTTGCATACTTGGGCTTGGGAGAAGATCTTAGAGGAAAGTCTTAGAGTAGAGCTCCACCAACCCTTCAACATTCCCTTTGAAGCTTGGAGAGGTAGGCTTCCAAGCTCCTCATAATGTATGATTCATTGTCTTCTTGGTTATATGTTTATGGGTGTTTTGTTAATAGGGTTATTATTATTAAAAGTCTGGTTTTATGGTAATAGTTGGAGTCGTGTTTTGCAAAGTATTTGAGAAGAGAGTTGTGATGGGATGGTCTCTCACTCTTTTTGAGAGTAACCCATGTATTGGGGTAGGAAGAGAAGTGTTTTCCTCTTCTTCCCCTTAGTAAATCTTGACATAGATGTTAATCTTGTGAGTTTCCCTTGGAGTTGGGTTTGGTTGTGAGTTTTGATAGAATGGTTGAGTCACTCCCATGTGTTGTGTTGTTCCTGAGTTTTCTTGAGGACCTCCTAGCTCGGGGGTGGCTTGTAAACAAGCCTAAGGTATGGAGGTGAGAACTCCATTGCCTTGGTCGATTTGTTTCTTCTATTTGCAGGTTTGAGAGTGTTGTCAAAGAAAGAAGAACCCCTCATCCTTGGAGATGTAAAATCATTGTTATGAAGAGAGCTTGTGTGGAGGGTATTGTGTTATCTTTAATAGCCTTAGAAGAAGGTTGTGGAACCTTGCAAGTATAGTCTGAAATGTTGTAATGGTATGGTGTATGTAAGGATATGATCTTTAAATACATTTATAATGTTGTCAAATGGACTATTTTTACTCTCCTTATTAAGTTTTCTTTTAAGTTGGAATATATATTTATTCTTGTAAAAAGAAGTGTATGTCTTTAGTAACCCCTTATGCATTATACTATTGTGTAAGTTCATTAAGAAGAGAATAAAGGAATGTATGCTAGTGTAACATAAAGTAAAGTTGGTTTTACTACTTTCCTCCCTGTGAAGTTAAAAGAGGTTAATTAAATAAATGAAAGATTGATTTATTTTCCTTCATTTTTATTATTTACAAAATAAAATAAATTACATGTTTACATATATATACAAATATTTGGTTGATCATAAATGACTTTACTAATGTGAAACACAAGAAGAAGAATAAACATATTTCTTTATTTAATCATTGTTGAGTCATGAGAAAATAAATATATATATGCATAAGCATGTTTAAACCAATCCATAGATATATACACACATATTTTTTATATATGTTCTTATATTCTTGTTTCTTTTATAAAAAAAGGGATTGTAATTATGCTTTTAAGACTTGTTGAAAGTTTGTTTTGTTTTAGAAAAATAATAATCTTGCTCTTGGTTCATTCCTATATATATCGACACATACATACTACACATGCAGTTATGTATAAATATATAAACATATACATATATTATATGTTATATATATTGAACTTAGGGTTAAGAAAAAATATAGAGTAACCTATGTATGTTTTAAGTTTTAAAGTATATATTTAAAAAAATAAGGTGTTTTAAATTTTGGGAAGGCACTATGCCCTAACCCCCCTCGCATCCCTGTAACAAGCGGCAGAAGGGGCGAGGGATGGGGAGACTCCATTCCCACATCACCCAAGGACACTATGGGAATCGGGGCTCTGACCCCCTCCCACAAGTCACAACTTGTGTGGGCCACGGGCTCCCCAAAGGAGTCGTGGCTACACAAGGTCATCGACCCTTAAAAAAATTCTTCACCACTATCTTTTTTTGGTGAAACCTATATTTTGGGCCCTATACAGTTCTGCCTTATATTGTTATTTTTGACATTTTATGTTTATATTCAATATTTAAGATTATATATCTATGTGTGTGTGTGTTCTCTGTGTATTCTATGAAATATAAAAATATATAAAAAAATAGAGAACCCTTTTTGTTGCAAACATTATATTTTTATTGAGTTATATACATAAAGATAGAGTTCTCTTTCATGATAAACCAAAATTTTGGAGGAAAAATCCTAATACCTTTATTTGGATTTAAATAAATAGAAAAACATTATTGTTGACCTTTTGGAAAACAAATATTTTTCAATGTAGGAAATATTAACAAATCCTTTGAGAGACTTTTTAGAAATTAAAAAAAAAATGAATAGTAGTGAACTATTCTATATAACTTAGAAAACAATCATGAGGCAAACCTAGGACAAATGGAAAAGAAATATTTGCTAAGCTAATCTTTTGGGGAAATTATCTTCTCAAGGAAAAGATATTTCCTTCTTTCACTTGCCTCCAACCTGCAGAAGAAAATGAGTGTAGAGAAGGGTATTTGAGACTTTTATAAATTGCTTAATTGGTTAGCATTCCAATATTGTTTAGGATTAAATTAATTTCACTTAGGGAAAATTAATCCTCTTTTTGATTTATTCTATAGTTCTGTTTAATTTATTGTGTGGGGAATTAAAAGAATATAGTTATTATGTTTAATCTAATGTGTGGAAATATTTAATTGGGTGTTAGAGTATTATTGTTGAACAATTTAATATTAATTTGGTTGAGTGTTTAACTTGCATTAATTTTTTTTTAAATTTGAAATAGAGCATGTGTCCTATCTTTTCAAAAGGGATATCGATTTTTTTCCCATAACAATTTATATGTCAATTTTAGAAGTATTTTCTCACTAGTGGTTAATGTTTTATTTAAATTATGTCAAGTTTGAGGTTTAGTCAAACTATGTTAATTTAATTCTCTCCTTTTTCTTTAACCATTCAATGACTTGACGACATTGTACTTTTAATACTATTTTTTATTTCGACTAGGTGTTAGGTCTCACCTTTATGGCGAGACTGATTTTGCAACACCTAGGAACCCTAGGGGAAACGTGCCTCGGAAGGGGCCTCCCCTTGTGGCATCGCAAGACACATCACCAAACTCTATTAGGTTAACCTCATTATCGTAGGAGTACAAAGAGATTTTTGTAAAACCCTCTTCTCATTTCCACTTCCCCACCTTGGGCGGCCTGTTGATGTACGTTGCATGTGCAACATTGTTGTGTCTGCATGTTTAGCGAACACATGGGTAACATGTGAGTATGTGTAGAGATAGTTTTAATAAAAAAATTGTTGTTTTAGTTTTCATGTCCACATGTTAAATGTGGGCATGATAGCAGGGTATGCGGAAACGCTTCCTAGATTAATATTTTGAGTTTTGTGCAAATTTTAAATCTTTACAATTATAGAAATAAGATACACATTTAAATCAATTAAGCAATATACCATAACACAAGGTGTACGTGGGGAAAACCCTTTTGAGAGAAAAACCCCACACTCCAAAGTAGCCCAATGTATTATTTAGTAAACAACATAATTATAGTACACTTGTAGAGAAATCCTTAGAGGGGTATCAACAACATTCAATTCTAGGGTGAGTTCAACAACATTATAGTACCTACAAATTAACTCATACAAACTACAACTCCAAGCACCAATAAATAAGCAAAGTTCAAATTAGAAACCATGAATGGTTAAGGAAAACCATCTGCAAAGCCACAAGAGGTATGGCACCCAAAAGCATGAATTCAAATTCCAATGCACCTTTTTGGTCTTGGTTCTCCTAGCTATTTTTAGCATATTCCTTACACTCTTACAATGTCATAAACTATTATATTTGACCACCCAAACTTGGGTGCCCCAATTTGTCCTTGTTCAACTCATTCAAAGATGATCCATGACAAGTGTCCAATCCTATCATAATACTGGTCAAGATTCCAAGGTAACCTCCTTCTTACATATTCTTACACATCATAATAATTTGTCATATTCATAATGATCTTACAACTCCACAAGATGTTGACACATGGACAAACTATGTCACCTCAAATTGGGATGCCTACCTCCTCATGTGAGGACAAAATCAGCTAAAGATGAATTCCATGTCACCTCCAAATGGGAGAACTCTCCCACAAGAAGATAAAATACGCAAAAAAAAAAACAATAAATGCATACAAAAAGTATTAAAACAAACATTAGGAATGCAAGGTTGAGACAACTTTTACCAAAGATGAAATTCCTTTAAGACCTATTCTGGCATGGGCTCCTTTTGAAAAAGGACGATTGATTTTATTGGGCCTACCAAACCACCAACCCACAAAACACATGTGAAGTTTATTATAATAGGAGTAGAATACCTAACTAAATGGGTAGAGGGAAAAGCTAATAGATATTGTACCACAAGAAGTGTTGCCAAGTTTATATATGAAAATATTATAACAAGATTTAGGTGTCTGATGAGTATAACCAGTGACCAGGGGAAGCACTTTGTGAATAAGACTATTGTGGAGCTATTGGAAAACTACATGATAATACACAATAGGAGTAGTCCATACCACCCACAAGAAAATGGGGCCAATGAAGCTTTCAATAAAATATTAGGCACTGCATTAACAAAAACGTGTAATGGAAATGCAACAGACTGGGATGTTAAGATACTAGTTATTCTATGGGTGTACCACACTACATACAAAAGATTAAATAAGTATTGCCCTTTCCATTTGGTCTATGGAGTTGATGCAAACCTTCCAATCTAATACATAGTACCCAACTTGAGACTGAAAAGCACTTTAAGGTTGAATAAGGAAGACTCATTAAAGGAAATATTATTTGATTTGGAGAAATTAGATGAAAAAAGATTATTAATAGTCTACAATCAAATCCAAGAGAAAAGGAGACAAAAAGCATGGCACAATAGAAACACAAAGAATAAAATATTCCAAATCAATGACATTGTCCTGCTCAATGACAGTAAGTTGAAGAAGCCTAGGAAATTGAAAATGTGGTGGTTGGGACCCTACAAGATTATGAAAATAACAAATTCATGAGTTGTAAGATTGAGAACATTACAAGATGAACTACTAAATGGATATACAAATGGCATGAGATTGAAACATTATTATGTGGGATATTAAGATCTAGAATCAGTAGACAGACTGTACCAAGAGATACATGTACAATATGTATTATAGTGTATTGTAGTGTGATGATACACAAATAGAGAGTTGAGAAGAATAGACAATAATAAAATATTAATAAAACAAGAATTGGAAGGGTAGCACGACCACAAATAATTTACGGTAGCAAAAAAGTTAAAACATAGAGAAATAAGATAGTGTACCATTAATAACTTCAGATAAATGAAATTTTGTAACATATTATACTACAAAAATCTTGCAGAAAATTAAAATGACCTCTTGTCCCACCGCAAAAGATTTGTGGCATGATACAAATCAATACGAGAAAAAATCAAAATTTTGAGACATTAAAGAACTACGCCATACAGTAAAAAAATGTACAAGGAAAAGTGGCAATTGAAGTGAAAAGAAGTCTATTGAAGAAAGAAAGGATGTGTTAATAAAACATGTTAAAAGTAGTAGAAAGGAACCCATTTCACCCTTGATGAGCAAAAAGTGATATTTACAATATAACTGATGAAAATATCACATCACTATTAGAAACTAATAGAAAACTTGGAGGGAAGGAGGTACGTGAAATTTTATATTAAAAAAGGGACGTTGGAAGCCTATATAACCTAGTAGAGAAAATAGAAGAGAATCAAAAAATTGTTAAGTAATAAAAACTACCCTAAGCCAAAGCATGTTGAGTTGTGGAAAAAGGAGAAAGAAGACACAAAGGTTATCTAATAGTGAATTAGTGAATAGAGTTGAAATTGAGTTGAGAAAGGTTGGGAAAGAGTGGTGAACCGATGTTTAAGTCAAGTGTTATTTTGTAAAATCAAAAACCCTAAAATAGCAACTCTCATCCTCACTAATGCAAAACAAAATCCTCAACCCAAATACAAGAAATACCCTTAGAAGGCGACGGAAGTACATGCATAAGGGGCCTTTTTAAACATTCCAACATATGTGTTATATTTGTAGGATATAAGGAAGTACACCCATGCCACTCTCTCGAGCTTGATCACAAGAAATTCAAGGATACTCCACAACTCCTACTAAAGGTGGATGAAACCACAAGAAATACTAAATACCTACCCCATTATAAAAGAGTATAGTAGCTCAATCTTGACACATGGGTAGATTTCACAAACTTTTGTGATGACCATACATGGATACAACTTATATTGAGTCAAATGCATGTCAACTTTATGTATCTAGACCAACCCTACAGAATCACAAAGCAAGATATAAAGGTAGTGACTAGTTTATGTGACAAAGGAGAACTTCCGACCAAAGAGAAGGTGATGGAACTTACTAGTGCAACCTATGGTGGCAAAAATTTAACAATCACAAACATCACAAACTCTGTAGTGCAATATGTGACCATGGGATTAGCACACAAGATTTACTACACTAACCGGGAGAATTTATCAATAGGGACTACCATCCTCACTGCATACAAGATGATAATCAACAAGGAGGAGTTCGACTTGGTGGAGGTGCTATAAAAAGAATTGTTAGAGAAGCTTTATAGGACAAAATGCACACATTACCTATCCAGATATGATTATTTGATCATATGCCTTGTGTTGTATTTCACAAAGATGTTAATGACATATGGAGAATGCAATTGGACAAAAGACACTATTGTGACTTCTCAAATAAATAAACATGTAAAACACTTCACACAAGCCACCACTTCCCGAGAGGTATATTGGGGATTCTTCAAGAATTCCCAAGAAGAAATACAAAGTAAGGATTGTGTATCTTTGGATATAGTGTGTAAGTACCAAAAAGACATCACATTTGTAGTAGACACAGACTTTGTCTATATTAAGGCTGTAGAATTGAGAATATCATCTGTACCTGGGCTACCTTATTAGATAATTGATGAGCTGGTAGAAGCAAACATCAAGGCACTTATGGCACTTCCCAAGGATCCTAATGCTAAGATATTCAAAACCTATGATGAGTATATAGATAAGAAGATGAAAATGGAGTCACAAGAAAAATTAGAGAAGGGAAAGAAGAAGTTGCACCAGAAGTGGGGATTTACAAAAGAACCAAAATTGTCAGTAGTAACAAAGATCTGACTCCCCACCATCACTAGAAATTGATGCACCACAAGTGTGGAGGTCTAAAAGCTTAAAATCAGAATCCCAAGGGATCAAAATAAGAGATTCAAGGACACAACATAAATTGGGTGAAGAAGAGTTGGAGAAGAGCTCATCACAAATACCTACAAGAAGGAAGCCAACTACTACATTGCTACAAAATTAGAAAATAGGGGAAGGTAGAGAGAAGTCATGTACAAGAGAAGCTACAGAAGCTCTCCTACAAATGAGTGTGGAGAAGAAGATTAGTGTGGAAAATTCCTCTAAGTTAAGTCTAAGACCAAAACAAAAAGTAAAGAGAGATCACTCCCAGATCTCTACGAAAGAAAAAGATGGGGAGGAGATGATAAAAATCCCTTCCACAAATGTGTCGAAAAGAGTTACAAGAGAACAAGGGGAGAAAGCAAAGGTAGTGGAGCAAAGTCCAACAAAGAAAGAAAAATAGTGCAAGCACCACAAACCTCTAGGGAACAAGAGCAAGAAAAAGAAGAAGGATTAATGAATGTTCCATGTCTATACTAGTCCTTGTTCACATCAGGAATGCCACTCAAAATTACACAAATGTACCCCTTGGTCTCCACTACAAATAAGAAAGTAATAGTAGAAGTAATGTTGGACTACATTGCAGGTAGTCTTCATTCCATCTTGAAAATATTTGAGGCATTTCTGAAGGAATTGGTCAAAATTTTAAAGAAGAAAAGAGAAGAGGAAGCGCAATTGGAGGAAGACATAAGGAAAGAAGCATTAGATCAGGTGGCACCAAACCTTTCTCCTACAGATAAGGAAAAGTTAGCACAAATGTAGACTTGTATTCAAAACAAAGAGTAGGTATGCTCTTAACACAAGTGAGGAAAAAGTGATAATCAGGCAAGAAATAGTTGAAACCACTACAAGGGTATACACAATTTTGATAGAAGAGAAGGAGAAGGTAAATCTAGTGGATCAACCAAATTATGGCACAACAGGAATAAGTGCAAATGAACTAGTAAAGGACCTACAATAATAGATCACACAAGAAGAGGCAATAAGAGAGGATCAAGAAAGTTAGAGTGAGTAGGAAACACCATAAGATAAGAAGGGGAAAACAATAATGGTTGAGGATTCATTATCCTCCACACCAGCAAACCCCATGGATAAAATAAAACATTTTTAGTGTAGCAGAAACAACTCTAGCCACTAGTAACCCTACCATCAACACTCTTCTCACCATCCACTTCTAGTGCATAGATGGATATCTCCCATATCTCCCATCTTTAGAATTCTCAAGTAGGATGTGTGTTACACAACACCGCAAGGGAGGATATATTGAAGTGGCATGTACAGTTTATAAAATTCCTTGAAGAGTCACTTATAAACATACAAGCAAGGCTACCACAAATAAGTAGGGATACTATAGTGCAATTGGACCAATAACTAAGGAAGGTAATAAGTGACATCATAGTAGATTTTAAGAACTAGGATGCACAAAAGGAGGCCATCAAACAGGAGCTAATGAATGAAATTGAGAAGAAGCTCAACTGGAGGAGATAAGGAGGAAATATGATGCAGCACAAACTAAGTTGGAAATGGAAGTAAACAAAATGCAAAATACCTTCAACTATGTGAATAAACTATACCAATTTTGATTATGATGACCTACATCAACAAAACCATTAAAACTACAAATGGAAAATATTGAAAATCAAATCATGCATACCTCTACTTCTTATGATGCAAACAAGGATATGGATGAAAGACACGGGGTTCAAATATAAAATTGACATAACCAATACCAATGTATGATCAAAGAGAAAGTGTAAGGGCACAAGTCAGGAGGTTAAGAGAAGTGGTAAACTTGCAATTGGCATATCTGGAAGGTCTCCTAGGAGAAGCAAAGAAGCTTGTTGATTCCATTGGAATTTTAGACTCCATCAACAATCGAGAAGTAACACTCGTAAAAATCATTGGCCACATTCATATTCTACAACAAGCTAGTGCAAGATGTGGCAGGAAATTTTGATATTTTGAAAAAACTGATGCAAGAGCATCCAGTGGTGTAAGGGCAATCTTACATCACCCAAAAAGAAGATAATTCAAAATCATTGTAGTTATTTTCATTTCTTTCCATAATTAGTGTTTTTGGTTCCATAATATCCAGAACAATGATGTAGGACTTTCAGTTTTTCCAAAACTGCTAAAAATAGCAACCTGCTTGTTTTGGAAAGTGTACCTACTATTTTTGGAAAGTTTGCATTTGGGCACGGATTGAAGCAAAAACTTACAGAAAGTTACATAATGGAAATATAAGACCTTTGGCAAAGGAATCAGGCAAAGATCATTTGTAAGATGAAAGATATTAAAGTTTTTGTTTTTCGAAAAGCCCCTAAACATTTCTGAAAGGAGATATGAGGCACTAAAACATCCCAAAAATTTGACGAAAATCTGTTTATAAATTTCTGGTGTGATAGTTCACATCACGAGCTTTCTGGTGCTTAAAATGGTTCGTCAATCGGACACCCGGATCAAAAGTTATGCTTCCCGGAAGTTGACCTACTTTTGGAGGGAATTGCAAATTTTAAAATTTAGCTAGAGGCCACCAAAAAGTGTTATTTATGACTATTTTGGGAACCCTGGGTAGTAGTAGAGTTAAGGGGGGCAAGTGTAGAGTCAAGAATAGGTGGGAAAATAGAAACCCTAGCTGATTTGGGGTTACATAAGGCAGAAGATTCCAAAGCCTGGCGAGGTGTAGCTGTAGTGTGTTGCAGCCTGTGGAGGATTGATTCCTCTAATTGTAATTAAGCTTTAGTAATATAAAGTTATATTTTCTGTGTTCAATTTCTATTGTTGTGTGTTTTGTGATTTACCCCCTTCATCAAGTGGTATCAGAGCAAGGGTTCCTGAGTGTGTAGACAAATCGCCGACCGTGAGGTAGTTTGCACCAGGACCTGAGGTTGTGGGTTTATTGTAGAGATCAAGATGCCTCCACGAAAAAATCATGTTGGGAGAAATGCTTTGACGGAAGAGGGTTTTAGAGCCCTGCAAAGGCAAATCGATGCATTGCAAGAGGAGCTGCGAAGAGGGTTTGATCCGAGAATAAGAGAAGAAAGCAAAGATGAAGCTGAAGAGGAGCTATTTGAGGAAGAACAAGAAGCTGCAGGAGATCCTGCAGAAGTTAGGTTGTTGAGGGCCATTTCTAAGATCGGAAAGAGGCCCAGGATCAAAGTTTCTACATATTCTGGAGATTCGAATTTGGAACAGCTTATTGATTGGATCAATGACATGGAGGAGTATTTTGAGTATGAAGATGTGGAGGACCCAAATCAGGTCAAGTTTGCAAAAACAAAGTTGAAGGGCCATGCCAGTATTTGGTGGAAGGAGGTCCAGTTAGAGAGGAACAAAAGAGGAAAAGGAAAGATCACCAGATGGGATCGAATGGTGGAGAAACTAAAGAAGCAGCTCATTCATGTGGACTATGAGATGGAGTTGCTAAAGAAGCTGCAAGGACTGAAGCAAGGTAACAAGTCTGTTAAGGAGTATACAGAAGAGTTTTATAAGATTACTATCAAAACCGGTCATGTAGAGGCCAATAAGGAGAAGGTATCCCATTACATTAATGGGTTGAGGCCAAGTATCCAAGAAGAGTTGAGCCTGGTCAGAATGACCCCCATAGAAGATGCATATCAATTTTCCCTGAAGGTGGAAGAGAAGTTGAATAAAAGATTTGACAGAAAGCAAAGGGGAAGAGGTCAAGGTGAAAGGGCCGGTGGAAGACCCTATGGAGGCTGAAATGAAGATCCAAAGAAGAGTGAAGAAGCTGGCACCAGTCGAAATCAGAGAGGAGATAATACTTACTGCCCTCGTGACCAGAACAATGGTGAGCAAAGAGGAAGAGGAAGAGGCAAACCTGGGTAAGGACCTGGAAGAGGAGGTTTCAAAGGAACCTGTTTCCAATGTGGAGAAGAAGGGTATCAAGCATACGAGTGTCCACAACATCAAAGAAGGACAAATAGAAGACCTGAAGGTAATGTACGAGTTGCACATGTAGATGAAGATGCACATTCTGAGCATTCTGAAGATGCTGAAAGGGGAGAAACCCTAGTTGTCAGCAGAACCTTGTTGAATGAGGAGAAAGAACCAAATCAGAGGAAGAGTTTAATCCACACAAGGTGCAAATGTGAAGGTAAGTGTTGTGATATTATTATTGACAGTGGAAGCACTGACAATCTTGTTTCAGAGGAGATAGTTGGCAAGAAGAAAGCATCCACATCCATATCGGATTGCATGGTTACAGAAGGACCACAGAGCTTTGGTCAATGAGCAGTCTTTAGTGAAGTTCAAGATTGGGGACTACCATGATGAGGTGATGTGTGATATCATACCAATGGATGCTTGCCATATGTTGTTGGGGAGGCCGTGGCAATATGATAGGAGCGATGTCCATGATGGTCGTACAAACACATATTCCCTAACAAAGGATGGAGTTTGTCATAAGTTGAAGCCCTTGAAGGAGGTGGAAGAAAAGGTATGTAGTACTGCTAGAATTTGCTTGGTAGATGGTAGGAAATTTTTGGAAGGTATGAAGCATGAGCATCATTGCTTTGCATTGATTCCTAAGATCAGTCAAGAGAAATGTGAAGATGTACCAGTAGCAGTCTCAGATATGTTAGAAGGATTTTAGGACATTATCTCTGATAATGTACCAGAAGGTTTACCACCAGTAAGGAAGATAAGTCATCAAATGGATTTGATACCAGGAGCTAGTTTGCCAAACAAGGAAACCCATAGAATGACTCCAGCAGAGAGTGAAGAGTTGAACAAACAAGTTCAGGAGTTGTTGAGGAAGGGATTGATAAGAGAAAGCCTAAGTCCATGTGCGATACCTGCAGTACTAGCACCAAAGAAATATGGAGAGTGGAGAATGTGTATAAACTCTCAAGCCATCAATAAGATCATGATCAAGTACAGATTTCCATTGCCCAGAATGGATGACATAATGGACTGTTTGAGTGAAGCCAAGTACTTCACGAAGATTGACCTGAAGAGTGGGTATCACCAGATCTGTATCAGAGAAGGAGACGAGTGGAAGACGGCCTTCAAAACCAAAGAAGGTTTGTATGAGTGGTTAGTCATGCCATTTGGGCTAACCAATGCACCGAGCACATTCATGCGGCTCATGAATGAGGTACTAAAAGAATTTTTGAGAAGTTTTGTTATTGTTTATTTGGATGATGTTTTGATTTTCAGTAAGACTTGGGATGAGAATCTGATGCATATCAGAAGAGTTTTAGAGATGCTGAGGGAGCAGAAGTTGTTGATTAATCTAAAGAAATGTAGTTTTGCAAAGAAGGATTTGGTAGACCTAGGATTTGTTGTCTCAGAGGAAGGTCTTAAGATGGACCCAGAAAAAGTAAGGGCTATCATTGAATGGCCTACGCCAAGGAGTGCAACGGAGGTACAATCTTTTCATGGTTTGGCAAGCTTTTACAGAAAGTTTATCAGGAATTTTAGTAGCATTTGTGTGCCTCTAACTGAGACAATGAGAGGGGATAGAAAAGAGTTTAGATGGACTAAAGGAGTAGACAAGAGCTTTGATACATTGAAGCAGAAAGTCATAGAACAACCTGTTTTGGCACTTCCAGATTTCAATAAGGTATTTCAGGTATATTGTGATGCTAGTGGTAGTCGTATAGGTGTTGTTTTGAGTCAAGAAGGTAAGCCCATTGCCTATTTTAGTGAGAAGCTTAATGATGCCAAGAAAAAGTATTTTGTTTATGATCAGGAGTTTTATACAATAGTTCAAACTTTGAAGAAATGGAGACATTATTTGTTGCAAAAGGAGTTTGTTTTATATACTGATCATCAGGCTTTGCAGTATCTTAATAGTCAAGGAAAGTTGAACCAAAGGCACTTAAAATGGGTTGAGTTTTTGCAAAGCTATACTTTTGTTTTGAAGCACAGGAGTGGGATGTCCAACAGAGTTGTAGATGCCTTAAGTAGAAGGCAAAATTTGTTGATAGAAATGAAGATAGAGGTTGTTGGGTTCGATGAGCTCAAAAGTTTGTATCCTGAAGATCCAGATTTTGCAGAGGCCTGGAAATCTTGTTTGGAACCTATTACTTTGGACAGGACAAAATGGTTGGATTTCATAATCCAAGATGGCATGTTGTGTAGAGGAAGCCAATTGTGCATTCCAAGGAGTTCCATGAGAGAGAACCTGATTAAGGAGAAGCATAGTGGAGGATTGGCTAGACACTTTGGTCAAGATAAGACCATTGCTATTGTTGGTGAAAATTATTATTGGCCACAGTTGCAGCAGGATGTGAGCAAATTTGTGCAGAGTTGCAGAGTATGTCAGATGGTGAAAGGAGCAAGTCAGAATACAGGTCTATATCAGCCACTACCTGTACCAGAGAAGCCATGGGATGATATTAGTATGGATTTTGTTCTTGGTTTACCAAGGACACAGAGAGGACATGATTCCATTTTTGTGGTGGTGGATAGATTCTCAAAGATGGCACATTTTATTCCTTGCAAGAAGACTAATGATGATGTTCATATTGCTGAGTTATTTTTCAGGGAGGTGGTGAGACTACACAATCTACCAAAGAGCATGGTTTCAAATCGAGATACCAAGTTTGTTGGTTATTTCTGGAGGACATTATGGAAGAAGTTGAAGACAAATTTGAAGTTCAGTTTTGCACACCATCCACAGACTAATGGATAGATGGAAGTGAATAGGAGTTTGGGTAACCTGCTACGATGCTTAGTAGGAGATAAGCCCAAGAGATGGGATTTGATTTTACCACAGGTAGAATTTGCTTACAAGAATTCTGTCAATAGGAGTACTGGTAAATCACCATTCCAGATTGTATATGGCAATAGCCCAAGAAATGCTTCTGAGTTAAGGAAGCTGGACAAAGGAGAAAAGATAAGTGCTAAAGCCGAAGACTTTGCAGAACATCTGAAGAATTTGCATGAAGAGGTGAGAAAGCACATTAATAAGATGAATATTTAGTACAAGGCTAAGATAGATCAAAAGAGGAGGTATAAGGAGTTCCAAGTAGGAGATGAAGTCATGGTTCACTTGAGAAAAGAAAGGTTCCCAATTGGAACATACAATAAGTTAAAAATGAAGACATTTGGACCATGCAGAATCCTGAAGAAGCATGATTCAGGAAATGCATATGAGGTAGAGCTGCCGAGTGGGATCAATATTTTCCCTGTTTTCAACATTACTGATTTATCAGAATATCATGAAGGTGGAATAGAGGATGGACCAACAGAAGCGCAGTGGAGTATTCTGGCATCTACTTCAATGGAGTAGATAGAAGAGATCTTGGATAGCTGTGTGGGAAGAAGTACTCAGAACAAGCAATATGAAGAATATATGGTAAAATGGAAAGGAAGGCCTGTTGAAGATTCTTCTTGGTTGTCTAAGGCAGAGGTTGACCATTTGAGTTTTCCTCACACAAACATCTGAGACGTGACAGGGTCACTTCTCAAATTACCCTGGGTGTGTGATGCAGGAGCATCCAGTGGTGTAAGGGCAATCTTGCATCACCCAAAGAGAAGATAATTCAAAATCATTGTAGTTTTTTTCATTTATTTCTATAATTAGTGTTTTTGGTTCCATAATATCTAGAATAATGATGTAGGACTTTCAGTTTTTCCAAAACTTCTAAAAATAGCAACCTGCTTGTTTTGGAAAGTGTACCTACTATTTTTGGAAAGTTTGCATTTGGGTACGGATTGAAGCCAAAACTTACAGAAATTTACATAATGTAAATATAAGACCTTTGGTGAAAGAATCAGGCAAAGATCATTTGTGAGCTAAAAGATATTAAAGTTTTTGTTTTCTGAAAAGCCCCTAAAATTTTCTGAAATGAGATATGAGGCACTAAAACATCCCATAACATCCAAAAAAGTTGACAAAAATCTATTTATGAATTTTTGATGTGATATTTCACATCGCGAGCTTTCTGGCACTTAAAACGGTTTGTCAATCGGACACCCGGATCAAAAGTTATGCTTCCCGGAAGTTGACCTACTTTTGGCGGGAGTTGCAAATTTTGAAATTTAGCTGGAGGCCGCCAAAAAGTGCTATTTATGACTATTTCGGGAACCCTGGGCAATAGTAGAGTTAAGGGGGGCAAGTGTAGAGTCAAGAATAGGTAGGAAAATAGAAACCCTGGCTGATTTGGGGTTACAGAAGGTAGAAGATTCCAGAGCCTGGCGAGGTGTAGCTGTAGTGTGTTGCAGCCTGTGGAGGATTGATTCCTCTAATTGTAATTAAGCTTCTGTAATGTAATGAGTTGCCCATATCAATAAAAGAAAGTTCTATTTTCTGTGTTCAATTTCTGTTGTTGTGTGTTTTATGATTTACCCCCTTCATCAAAAACAATCAGCATTTTGAAGACTGGCAAAAAGAGCCAGCATGTCTTGAAGACAAGACATGGGTTCAACCGGAGGATGATGTTGACAATAAAGAGCCATGCAACACAAAGAATAGGGTTGAAAGGCACCACAAGGCACATGTGACACATATAGCCAACTTGTAACAACATCTAAGGGACATAACAAGAGAAAAGGACACACCCCTCAATGTAACATTGTATATATGTACACCACAAGGTGAAAGAGAATAGGATAGAGCATATGTGATATAATGAGACATATATTTAGGAAGAAAGGAAGTATAAGTCGGGAATAAGAAAGAGAGACAATAAATGGGAGATGTTATGCTGATGTAATTATATCACAAGATTATAGAATGAATATATGATTATGTGTATTGTTTGGCATATGAATGTGATGAGTGTATTTGTGTGTTTATTTTGATTTACTTGCATTCTATTCTACCGCAATTCACTGTAATACATTGCACTAATTCTAATCTTCCTCTTACCACTTTACATTGGGGTATAAAGTACACTTTGGAGAGCATAAGCCCAAATCTTTAATCTGTACCCCCTCTCCTACTAACACATCCCACCTCATATCAGCCTTGTCCAAGCCTAAAGCACAAGGGAAACTTCATTGTGGAAATTTCATGTCTTGAAGATCAGACACCTTTGTTGCTTTGATGTCTCCTTGGTGTAATCTTGAAATGGTCCCAATAATGGACATAATAGGAAAGGAGTTCTCCAACTTCAGCCTCTTTGTTGATTCTAGGAGCATCTCACCTTGTTCTAGTCATGTCCAAGTACAAGATTGCTATGGAGACTTCCTTTTCATCTAGGCTCACCAAAGAGTGATGTGCTCATGAAATGGGGGGAAATGAATAACCTTTCCTATGTTGAGTGGATTGTTGAAATATTAGGTCCATTCAAGTCAATCAAATCTTTAGTCTTGGGCCTCTATAAGGGTTTGGCATTTCCCCATGTCAATTCATCCACCCAGTAACAAATGAATATGTATTTGGCTTATTGTCCCATGTTCTTAGAGTAGTACTTCAAAACTTGGAAAATGGCATTCTACTATGGGAACAAGTTGTTGAACACAACAAGATACTTAGGGGGGTGAATCAGTATCTAATCAAACTTCAGATCCTCCGGAGTAGATTAAAACTTAAGTATTACAGTATCAACACAAGCATGAAAGATTAACACAATGCACATCAACACATAACACTAGATATACCTGGAAAACCCAAAAAGGGAAAAACCATGGTGAGGATTAACTCACAATATATGAAGCTCAAAATTACAACTTTGTTTTAGGGCTACAACCCAAGGAAGCTACTACTCCCTGCTGACTTTGTTTTAGGGCTACAACCCAAGGAAGCAACTACTCCCTGAAAAACTTTGCTTTAGGGTCACTCCCAAGGAATCTACAACTCCCTGAAGACTTTGTTTTGGGGTCACTCCCAAGGAAGCTACATCTCCCCAAATTGAGAACAAACTTAGAACAAATTACAGTATGATAATCTCTCTACTGCCTAAAAAACTGACAATGAAGCTCACAGCTTTGATGATTGCAATTCTACCTCTTCACACTTCCTTCTGATAATTGGATCCATTAGGCACACTCTACACTTGAACATTGTCACATATATGTCTTCAAGATGAATCAGGACAACATCTACAACTTATGCTCTTTCTCCTTCAATCGCACATCATAATGCATTCATTTTGCTCCTTTTGCTTACGGACCTTATCAATCACATTGCAATCACACCTCTCCAAACTTAATTTGATTAGATTTCTTGTCGGTCAGAGACAACATGAAAAATACATTTACAAGTCAGCCAGACTACACACAACATGAAACGTGTAGAGGACAAGTCCTAAACAAGACTACACACTACACCAGTAGAAGACCCATGCCTTGCAGACATTATCACTTACTTAACCAAGTCCAAAACATCCTTCATAGAATCAAACAACAAGGAATTACATTTGCACACTCTTCTCATTTGAAAATAGGACAGCCTTAAGCAAAGATATATGAAACTTGAATCATAATGGCCACAACAACTTGAAAACCTTGTGCAGTACTGGAAATAAGAAAGATCTTGAAACACTTCTAGATGAGTCTATAGGACTCATACAACATCTCCAAACACTCCTTTACCTCCACACATCAAATATTTTGTGCCACACAACTTCAACCATGAACTCCGAGAACAAGTCATCTGGAACACACTGCAACATACTGTCAAGTTTGTGGATCACCAAGAAACTTGAAACTGCAAGAAAGCATGTAAAGCACATCCAAAAACATGTCCACAAAATTGCAAAGGCAAACATTCACATCTGGAGGAATGCTGAGCATTCCAACAGGCCTCCAACACTACCTTACTCTGTCAAAACACATGTCGGTACTCTATCATGCATAACTTTCACAATGAAGGAACACATGATTTGAAACTTTGGAATTATCACCTTCACAACACCTTGAACACAGTTCCAGAACCGTATAGCCATAACTACAAATGTGGAGGAATGCGGAGCATTCCATTATCCTATTGTAATGTTCCCTTCCTAAGTCAACACATGTTCTTTAGGCTAATCTACTAATCGGGTTCTCGTAGACTAGTGATTGTGGTTAGGGGACCCACGGTGACATGGCTCAACCCAGCTCAGACAACATTTTGGAGTGATGAGATGGATTCCTCATGGTGGGGAGTTTCCGGTTGGCCTTTTCGGGAGTGAATTTGGGCCATTTGGCCAAACTTACTATTTATAGCAAGGGCATGAGAATCTGAGCGAGTCGGTGCAACAGTCTGGAAATCATGTTAATACTTAGTTTAGCGGTACCACAGAGCAATAAGGAGACCGTTTGAATTAATATTTTAATAATAGACATAATTAAGTTAAATTAAATATATAACTTAATGTGTTTGTTATTAAAAGTGACTTTATTACATAGTATGGACTTAATGAAATATTTTGAGTTTATTAAGGTCACTAATATGGGCGCCCAAGCCAAGAAAAGAATATTAAAAGTAAAATATTAAAAATCTAAAAAGGGTGTTGGGGAAAGGGGAATAAAAGAGAAAAGTGAAAACTCATTCTATTCATTCACTTTTGCAAAAAATATCTAATTCTAAGTTTTGCTTTGAGCAAGGGTTTCGAACCAACTTCATTGGAGATGGAAACCTCCATTGATGAGAGAATTTGCGGGGTTGAAAGACACTCCCAGGGTGTTTATTGGTGTGCCTTCATCTAGGGATTAAATGAACCAGTATTGTCGCAGAGCACTTTTCATAGTCATATCTTCCGATATTTGGGTTGATAATTACTAGGGTATTGAAGAACATATTGCAAGTGTTAGCCATGGGTTTGGAAGTGTTTTGAGGTGCATTTGCTTCGTTATATAGGTCGTACCACTTTTGTACCTAGTCATACCTTCTATAGGAGTTTTTGGGTGTTGTTTGCAAGACTTCTTTCATTATTCTTCATCCTTATGAGGCATTTGAAGGCTACAGGTAGTAACAGATCTCTTCAGAGTAGAAAATGAATTTGTGGCTATGATTTTCAGACTTCTATATCTCTGCTAGGGCTCATACCATATCAGCAAGGTTGTGGCTCTCATTTTGGGCTTCTTCTATGCACATTTGAGTCTCATTTGGAGCACCATTCCCATTGTATTTACTCTTTGTTGTTGTAATGAATAGGAGTTAAGTGTATGGTGAAATAAACATGAAGTTTTCTATCAATCAATTGTTTACTATTATTTCCAGACTTGTAATCTTGGACAGCGAATTGGGTATGTTGAACCCCTAGCTATTTTGCATATTTTTCATGTGGGTATTGTTCCTTTATGCTTTGTAGTACATTTCCATAGATTTTTTTTTTTTTGAGAAAAAGTGGCAGAGCCACTAATGAAAATTCTCACTTGTCTGACAGCTATGGGATTTGAACCCATGCCCTTTCAAACCAGAGCCTAAATCTGGCACCTTAGACCATTTCCATAGAATATTAACATCTGTATATTTCTATTTCATTGCATTTGTAAAAATATATGCATGCATGTGTGTTATGTCAAAATGCAAAAAACCCAAAATGCAACAGGTTTCAACTAAACATTAGTGAAACAAAAGGGGTGGGATATTATAGTGGTGTCAGAGCTAGTGAATCTTGCCAACCTGTGTTGATCAATTTTTATGAGTGAGTCGAAGTGGGTTTATACCAGAGATACACAGTAGTGGCAGCCACCACCGATTCTAGAAGGTGAAACAGTATCGGGTATTCTAGGTATGCATAGAAACTCCTCTAGTGATAGTGATAACATAACAGATCACGTGGGGGATAGAAACAAAGGATCGAAATAGATGGAAAGTCCTAACACCAGAACAAATCAGAGGTTTGATATGATGTTGGATATGATGTCCCACTTGGAAAAGTGAACCAGGGGATTCTGACAACACAACCTCATACAGCACACAATGGTGAGGGCAATGGTTCGAACAATGGCAATCACTGGCATGCAACTCGGGGTAGTGGTCAGGGCACTAGAACTACCCCAGGATCAGTTCTGAGACCTTTTCAGCCTATTTACCCACGCAGAGGAGGCACCTGTTAATCCAGAGCCAGAGGTACAGATTCCCATGGCAGATGATGTTAGAATATAACATGCAGAGTACATGACCCTTCCTCCAAATATCAGAGATGTGTTGACATTTGAATAGTTCATGAACCAGAGGAGGCAGAGGGGAGCTATGGGTGGTAGAGGAGATCATAGGGCACATAGAGCTAACAGGGACTACCAGCATGCTTTGACCAAAGTTCCTATGGATCGTTTTGATGGTAGTGGCAGAATATCAGCCAGAGCATGGGTGTAGAAGTTGGACAATTACTTGACACTCAAACCTATGCCAAAGGATGAGGCTTTGAACTTTGCCACCATACATCTTGACAGGATAGCTCATGAGTGGTGGTACCATGGGTTGGTCACTTTGGGCCATAATCTCGTCACCACATATGATGAGTTCACAAATAGACTCATCGAGAGATTTGATACCAAGGACCCAAAACTGTAGTTCAGAGAGTTAGCTCAGCTTAAACAATACAGGTTACTTGAGGTTTACATTTCAAAGTTCTAGAGACTCAGTGAGATGGTTCCCAGCATATCAAAGAGGAGCCTTATAGTCCTATTCATTTAAGGACTAATGGAACCAATTCAGAGATGGGTTAAGGCATTTGACCTACCGTCATTACAGGAGACAATCAATAAGGCATGGAATATGGAGTTTGCAGTGCCCAAGAACAAATTTGTCTCTAAATCATTTCCTCCCAAGTAGGATAAGAGTTATTCACATCAACGAGACACATTTCAGCAGAAGAAACCAGTTCCTCGACTTGATGATGATGTCTTGAATGAGTACAGGAGGAAAAAGTTGTGCTTCAAATGCAAAAGGTCATGGGATCCCAATCATAAGTGCCCAATGAAGGGGCAAGTGAAACAACTGGAGTACTATTATGCCAAAGAAATAGCATCAGAGAAATCAAATCAGTAGAGTGATCGAGAGGATAGTGATGTAGAAAGTGCAACAGAAGAGATGCAGGATGTATAGGATGATGATATACCTATAGCCCATATTCCTTCTATTTAGAAATAAGGTTCCTTCAAGATTTGGGAAGTCTTGGAAGGATAGAGGGTGGCCACATTGCTAGACATAGGGGCCACTCATAACTTCATTAATGAGGGGCTTGTGGCATGAAGGGGACTCAAGACAGAGGAGTTCAAGGGGTTCAAGGTTAGAGTTACAGATGGCTTCATCATTACATGCAAGAGGAGTGTTGGTTATTTTCCCAGACTGGATGCTTATTCCCAGTTATCCCTACAAGGTAGCCATCATTGATCAATAGGATTCCCGAGCCAGGGGCCAACATTATAGGAGATAGACTCTATAAATATCTCCTCTTCTTCATTAGGCTCTGCAAAACCAAGGGGGGTATTCCCTACTCAACATCTATGAAATAAAATTGTGCAAAGACTGGGATGTTGACACAAAGCAGATAAATCCTCTATTAAGCAGACCAAAACTGTGAGATAAGTGCAAAGGGGCTAGCTTTGGGCCCATGTTCAGTTGTAGACAGAGGATTTTGGATCCTAAAACTACTTCTAAAGTCCTAAAGGTTTGTATTTAAAGTTTGAGTTTGATTTATATTTGGATGCAAAACTAGGACCTTGGTTGTGACCTCAATACAGGACTGGATCGGTGCCTATTTCAGGGCTCAGAGTCAATAGACATACACATGTGAATGTACACATAAACTTATATTAATGACTGAGTTTCAGGGGGATTGTTTAATATCTGCCTTACAGATATTTCCCAGAATTGAGTATTCAGTTACCTCTACTTAGAAGATCCTTACTACAATATATTCTTCTTAATACTTAACCTAGAACATTTAATCTACTCCTTGAGCAGAAGTAAAAGACCAAGCATTCAATATAGCAAGTCCATATTCAAGAATCTTAGACACCCCTTAGTTGATTAGATTCAAAAGAAGAATACATTCAATTTGGAGACAAGTAGCAGAACACATGCAATGAAGCATTACTCATTTAAATCAACATGAAACCAGTAGATTTATGCATTAAACACACAACATGAGATTCATAAACTCACAAGAACATCCAAAATAGGGCCACCAACGGAGATGTATCTTATTGCAGCACCCAAAAATTGTCCAATTTTTCAACAACCACAATGAGTAACATAGTTTGGCTTTTATACCAAGGCTGTGTACTCAGCAAAATTACAACGGTCAACCCAAAAATTTGCCAGATACAAAGCATGAGAAAAATGGCACTCAAAATAGTTAATGTTGTAGGAGAAACAAGGAGAAGAAGCAGGTAAAATCGGGATCTGGGCCGCCGCTCAAGGACTTTCCTCATAAAAATGGTGGTTGACCTGTCCACCGTCGACCCAAATCCTGCAGATGTTGCCATTATTGCTCAGCTACCCACAGATCCTCAGTGGCGTGCCTTTGGAGTTTTTCCTGCCCAAATGCAGCCTCAGATGCAAAGAAACCCATCGTTGTAGCAAAATACAAAACCAGCCGTCGATCATCTCCCCATCGCTGAGATCAACGGTGCCAAAAAATGTTGACCAAGTCGTCAGCCAATCAAATCGCGCCACGGAGGCACCTCATGCTTCTATCGCTAGCTTTTCCTATTCACATTTTGCCTTTTCACCCTTGTATATGCAAAAACATATGCATATACAAACACCACTGTTTGCCTTTCAAAATCCCTGTATATGCAAAATGCATATACATGCTACAGTTTAATATACAAGGTGGACCCCAGTCAATTATAGAGCAAATTAGAATTTTCAATCGGGTCCACCCTGCATCTTCTTTCCTTGCATATCTCAATGTATATCTGCATATACATTCACTTTATACATACAAGGCGCAGATTTCAAATTTTATAAAGCATTTTGAAGTTGCTTTGAAATCCGGCTTGTATCTAGCCTTTGTATCTTCACAATGTATATCGGCACATATACAAGCACCCAAATATACAAGCAACGGACCCCAAATTTTATATACTACAATTGATTTATCCCTCGGGTCTGAAATGTATGTCTTCTTTTGTATATCGGCTTGTATGTGCAAACATACAAATCCCCTAACATACAAGCAAGGAATCTTCTAGGATATACGATATAGATTCTCTCTTGTATGTCGCCAATGTATGTCAAACATACATTCAACCTTGTATCTACTTCTCCTGTATGCCGAATATACAAACCTGTTTGTATATGCTCACAGGCCCAACCACATGTATCTCCTGCTACTTTGTATGTTGCTGAATATACAAGGCCCCTTGTATCTTTTCATTGTATGTGCTGGCGATGAACCTTTACACTGTAGCAAATGTACATCGGGCCTCTTTGTATATTTCATTGTATAAACCCAATGTATGTTCAGACATACATTCATTTTTGCATCTTTTTCTTGTATATAGCTGTTGTATTTTAAAACATATAAGCCCGATATACAAGCAAACCTGATATACAAGCAGCGAATTTTCCCAGGAATCTGCGGAAGATTCCCCCTTGTATATGCACCTGATATGCATTCCAAAATGCATATAACTTATTTTTTCAAAGGCCGATAGAGTTTTCTGACCCACCAATGCATATTCGACCTACATGTATATACAAACACCTTTGTATATACAAAGATACTGCATACAAACTAATTTTTTCATTTTTTACAACTGCAGATGCCAAAAATGTTGGAATTTTCTAGACTTTTGGGAAGGTGCCTGCATATTTAAATGCTTGAAACCTGAATACTTATGCAGGAACCACCAGTGGCTCGAGCTTAAAACCCTAAACATAAATGATTACCAACACAGGCTCCGATTGGGAACGTGCAGGCGCAAGACTACAGCGAGGACCAGATTACTCCGGGGCAGACCAGACAAAACTCAAAACTCAAACACGACCAACTCCACAAGGCATCCACAAAATATTTACATCTAATTTACAGTGTACACAGAAGGTACTCATTTATGTGAAAAAAGCCTTAAGGAATTTACCGTGCACAGGCAATTCCAGTAGTTCGCCATTGAGGGCCTGGAGAAAATAAGAATCATCTTCATAGAAATTGCTGATTTGATATGGTCCATAGGGGTTCAAATTTACCATGCTTGCCCTTATCCTGGCCCTTTGTACTCCACATAAGCACTAAGTCACCTATCTGAAACCTTCTCTCTGTAGCCTGTCTATCAAATAGATTCTTGATGTTTGTTCTCTGTGCTTCTCTTCTAATTTCATCAAGTGCGACCAGCTAATTTATTCTTTCAGTCATTGGGTCTCCAATCTCCTCCTCGTTCCCCTGGATGAATTTGTAAACTGGTAGGAGGTTATTCACAGGCAACCTAGCTACTACACCATACCAATTCAAAAGGAGATCTCCCAGTTGCTCTTTTCACTATCACCCTGTCAACCCATAATGCCAACTTTAGCTTTGAATCCCAAGATTTCTTATTTTTATCTATCACCCTTCTGATGATTTTCATGAGACTTTTGTTGCTTGACTCTGCTTGACCATTCCCTTGTGGATGATATGGTGATGTATGAGACAAATCAATTCCATAATTATTGCAAAAGTCAATAAATTCACCAGACCTGAAGCACATAGCATTATCTGCAACCAATTTGGCTGGTACTCCAAATCTGATAATAATATTTTCCAGGATAAAATCCATCACCACTTTGCTTGTAGCCCTTTTAGTTGGAATGACCTCAAACCATTTAGTGAAGTAATCAGTAGCAACCAGAATCCAATTGTGCCCTCCACTAGATTTTTCTGAGATTTCCCCTATAAAATCAATTCCCCATTGCTGAAATGGAGCTTCTACAGTTACAGTCTTAAGGGGCAATGCACCTCCATATTTTAGCTTTCCTAAGAACCTTTGGCAAGGATCACATTTCCTTATTACTCTATGTGCATCTGAGAAAAGAGTTGGCCACCAATAGCCAGCTCTGAGGATTTTGTGGGTTGTTGTATAGGCAGCATAGTGTCCACCACACACTCCATTGTGCATGTCATTGAGAATTTGCCTGGCCTGATTCTCATCCACACATCTGAGTAATACACCATCACAATTTCTCCAATACAGCTTTCCTTGAACAATAATGTATTTAATAGCCTACAGCTTCAAAGTTCTCTTCTGGATATCACTGAGGTGGGAAGGACAGTTTAAATTCTGTAAGTAGTATAATGTGTCCTTATACCACTCAGATTCTAACATATTTATAACTTCATTATGCACTACATTCACTTGGCATGCCTCTAAATTTGACTGTGTCATCAATTTTTCCAAACCTTGTCCTCTTACCAACTTAGTGATCTATATTTCAATGGTGAATTCTTGCAATTTGTTTATCCATCTGCATCTCCTTCCATTTACTTCCTGCTGAGTAAAGATGTCCTTGACTGTTGCATGAGGCACATATGCAATTACTTGAGAGCCTACCAAATATGGCCTGAAACTTTTAACTGCTCTGACCAGTGCATATGCATGTTTCTCCATGATGTCATATTTTAATTCAGCAGCCTATAATGACTTTACTAAAGAAGGCAATAGGTTGTTCAAACCCTTCTTCATTTTTCTGCAATAAGCATGCAGCAACAGTGTGGAAAGAAGCAAATGAAAATAATTGAAATGGCTTAGAAAAATTAGGAGATTTTAAAACAGGAGCCATCTTTATAGCTTCCTTTATGTTCTGAAATGATTTGGTTGCTTCATCTTCCCATTTGACAGTTGCATTTTTCTTCAGCATTTTAGAGATTTCTCTGGTGGTCTCCACAAAGTTAGGCACAAATCTCCTAACAAGATTAATTTGTCCAAAGAAAGACTGAACACCTTTCACTATTTTGGGGACCTGGATTCTATCAATTGCAGCCACCCTTTTAGGATCAATCCTGACTCCATCCTTGGAAACAATGTGTCCAGGCAATTTTCCTTCTACAAAAGCACATTTCTTTGGATTGAGTGAGATACCATACTCTAATGCTCTAATAAAAATTTGCTCTAAGTGCATACAGTGTTGCTCCTCCTTTTTTGAATAAGCTGTCAAGTCATCTTGATACACAGCCAAGATTGAATCAATCAATCCTGTAAAAGCAACATCCATTGCCCTTTGAAATGTGGCACCTACATTTGTCAGTCCAAACGGCATCCTCACATATACATAGGTTCCCCATGGAGTAGTGAAAGCAGTCTTGAATTGTTCTGATTCCTTTACTTTCACCTGATTGTACCCTAAAAACCCATCCATCATGGATAGAAGCTCACAGCCAGTCACCCTCTGTAACATGGCTTCCATATTTGGCAATGGATAATTGTCCTTCAAAGAAGACATATTCAGATTTCTAAAATCCACACACAGCCTTATATCACCATTCTTTTTTTTGACCGGGACAAGGTTAGACGCCCAAGTTGAATGTCTGATGGGCATAATTATTCCAGCCTCCCTAAGCCTCATGAGTTCTTCTTGCATTTTTGGAGCTAAGGTTGGGTTGATAGGCCTCTGTTTCTGTCTAAACGGTTTAGCTTCAGGCTTCAAAGGGATTTCATGCTGAAATAAATCCTCTCTATAAGCTTTGAGGTCCTCATAAGACCAGGCAAAGACATGCTTATATCTTCTTAGTAGTGCAATCAGCATACTTCTGATATGTGGCTTGAGCTGTTTGCCAATGTATACCTTCTTGGGGGCAGGAGATGTTCCCAAGTTTATCTCCTCTAGATCATTCTTATTTGTTGGAGATGTCTTTGTAACAAATTGGTCTCTATGGTCAAAAGATCTCTCTAAAGCAACCAGCCCTCTAGGGATTTTGTTTGTCTTGAGTTGAATTATTTCTTTCCCTTTGAGAGTTTCTTTTCCATCCATAACCTCCACAAAGTTCTGAAAATCTATTTCTTAGTTCTTGTATTCATCAATGCAATGTAGAAATCTCAATAAATCCTTATCATTATCAAAGACTTGCCAGCTGCACACATTATCTGGCACTGCAGGTCTGAGTTTGACCTCAACATTTGTAACATTTGATAAAGCTATATCATCTGGTCTTATGGCCACATTAGCAAGAAAATTTGCCCTGACATTTTTTGATCTCTCTATCCAATTTATTGAAAAAGCATCAAACAATTCTATTGTATCCCGAACAGCATGCTTATATTGCTTTAACCTTTTATTTTTTGATGCATACTTATCCCTAACTTGGGAAACAATAAGATCTGAATCACCAAACACCTTGAGCATCTTGATTCCATGCTTCAAAGCCACATTCAATCCTAATAACAGAGCCTCATACTCTGCAATATTGTTTGTACAGGAAAACTTCAACAAGAAAGAGAATTTGAGAAGCTTACCAGCTGGAGATAGAAATATAATCCCAGCACCAGAGCCTTCCTTTGAACAAGCTCCATCAAAATACATGGTCCATAGACCCTGTTGATCCAATTCTTGAATGCAAAAATTTTTTCCTTCACCCTCTATCATTTGAGACAACTCTGAAATTATCACAATCAGTATCCACAAAACATATATGTTCCTCTAATTCTTGATCCTCCACTATCTCTAATGACCTTTCTTCTCTGATCAGTTTGACATCCTTGCCATTCATTGGGATCATAGCATATGACAAATCTAACTGCATACTCCCACCAATCAATGCTACCCACCTTCTTGACAGCAACATGCCATACTGCGGCTTGATATCAACAACTGTTATGTTCATTTTGTAGGCCTTTTCAGGATATGCTGCCAATCTAAAATCAACATCTTTCATAATTCTAATGACAGGTACCTCCCTAGCATCCATGGCATAGCATTTCCCACATGCCTTATCTATTTTTAATCCAGCTTGCTGCATGATAGCCAAAGGCATGATGTTCATTGATGCTCCTGAGTCAAGCATACAGTTCTTAATTATTTTTCCATTTATGACAAGGGAAACATAAAATGGTTCCACTTGTGAAGGGCATTTTGTTATGGTCATCCCCAGATATACCTCAGGAACTTCATCTTCATCAATGCACAAGGCCTGTTTCTTACCCTGAAATTCATCATTCAGCTTGGCTTGACATGGTACCCCTGAAATTAAGGAAACTGCTTTATTTTTGAATTCTTCCACTTTCATCAGCTGCATCAGTGGAACAGAGACTTTTATCTACGATAAGACTTGAGTCATATCAAATGGAGCATAATTTTGAATAACAATTGAAACTTGCTCCACCATTTTACCTTTATCCTGGGATGATCCAGCCTTAGTTTTTATAGCTGCCTGATTGTCATTCTTGCCCTGAGAATTTTTGTTTTGATCCTCAATCTAGGGGATTCTATTTTTTGGTCCTTGAGAATCATGACTTGTTTTCTGCTTAAAATTTTGCCTATTATTGCTCCATTGCCTCTTTTGTGTTTCAGTCCCTTTATGATTGTGCACTGGTTGGTTCACAAAAGTATTCTCTGGTTGGTGTGAGTTGCTTACCTGAGCTTTGCCCCTGAGATTGTAATTACTTTTAACTTGAGCTACTGCTGCAGTTGTGAAAGCTCAAATTTCTTCATCAGAAGGCCTACTCAAATTATTCAGAAAATTGAGTGAGTCCTGAGCATAAGCATAGTTATCTTCCTCATCTTCATCATAGGGAAATTGCTGCCAGACTTGAATCTCATCATTTACATTTACATCAGCATCGTGAAATGGATACTCACTATTTGTAGATAGCATATTGACATTATCATCCTCCACCCGATGTGGCTCATCGCACTCATCACAGACAACCGCATTATCATATAGAGACTGAGCAATCAGGCATTGCGACTGTGAATAAGGCATTTGACATATGATACACCACGGGGTGTCATTAACAATATTTATAGCCTTCTTCAAAGGGTCGGGAGTTTCATTTGCATTTGGAATCCTTTGACCTGTGTTGTTGTTTGGAATAATGGGTTTACCATTTTGCCAATTAGTCTTATATGGCATATCATGTAATGATGGTCTTCTTTCTTGCCTTTGGTAAACTTGTCTGTCAGGACCCACCCCCTTTTCATTTTTAGCCATTCTATAGCTCAGGTCCTTGACAATAGTTATCAATTTGTCTAATTTATCCTCAAAAGTAGACGCATTGCCCTGAACACTCTAAGATTTGGTATTAGGATTTTACAGAATTTTTACATCATCTCTTCTATTTGTCTTACCAGATGCTTTTCTGTTATTTTCAATGTTTGTTGCAATCTTGAAAGCATCTCTGAAGATGTGAGGACCCTTGTCTCTCAATCCATAAGTTGTTTTGGCATCGAAAGCATTTATGTACAACACTATGCACATAGGTTCATTAGGCCTCAGATCCTGTGGCAATTTGTTCAATACCTTCATGAATCTAGCATTGAAATCAGCAACTTGTTCATTTGATCCTTTGGTGATGCCAGTGAATTCATTAATGAAAAAACTAGGATCAGTTTTGTCACCATACTGTTCTTTGAATATTCTCCTGAAGTCATCCCATGATGAAACACTTCTGTCAGGTAGACCTTTATACCATTCCTTGGCTTCATCAACTAAAGATTGCATAAATGATTTCATGAAAACATCTTCATGCTCAACCTCAAAGTTGTCCATGATATTCTAAAAAGCTTTTAAATGGTCTTCACCTGATATAGTGTTATTTCCTGAAAACTTAGGCACTTGCAGCCTCACATGTTTGTCAATAGGATTTGGGTAAACAGGAATGCCATCAAAAACAAGCTGTCTAAATCTATCCAGCTGCATAGGCTGTCTACCAAATTGATTAGCATTGGCATTTCTGTTTGCATCCTAATTTCTTACATTATTTAATGGTATTCTAGCATTATTTGCATTCTGTCTTTGATTGTTATGTTGATTCTGGATTTCATTTCTATGTTGATTTCTCTGCATATTTGCATTTTCAAGGGTGCGAACTGAATCATTCTGAGCAACTCTCAGAGCCTACACCTTCTGTCTCATGTCATCTCTGATCTTCACTGCTTGCAGATATTCCAATTCAGCTCTTAAACTTTTAATTTCTTCAGCTAATTGTTCCTCTCTGGGCATAGAGGAGGATGGTCTCATTCCATTCTGGTCATTATTATCTTCATCCCTTGGAGACTCAACCTCTTCAAATCTATCACTGGGATCCAAGAAAGGGAGTTCCTGAAAAACTTCTAACCTTATTCTCAAAGCACCACCCTGTTGTTTCTCATACACATTCTAGATTTCAGCTTCTGTGTTTGAAAAATAAGGTTTCGTCCTTTCTAAAGATCCTGGATTATCTTGAATAAATTCATTTCTTCTGGGAGAACCCTCTTGACTAGCTTGAACAGTCCCTTTTTTCTTATACATCATTTTTATGGGTAACTCTTCAAACGAAGGGTTACGTTGGGATCTTCTCCCTTGCATACAAATCTTTACTTTACCGGTTGGGACATTGGTTCAGAGTCGCCACCTATTACTAGGAATTGTTTTCTTTTAAATCAGGGTTCTTTCACTTCACGTCCCCAGCAGAGTCACCAATTTCTATTGGTTATTTTCCCAGACTGGATGCTTATTCCCAGTTATCCCTACAAGGTAGCCATCATTGATCAATAGGATTCCTAGGCCAGGGGCCAAAAATATAGGAGATAGACTCTATAAATATCTCCTCTTCTTCTTTAGGCTCTGCAGAACCAACGGGGGTATTCCCTACTCAACATCTATGAAATAAAACTGTGCAAAGACTGGGATGTTGACACAAAGCAGATAAATCCTCTATTAAGCAGACCAAAACTGTGAGATAAGTGCAAAGGGGCTAGCTTTGGGCCTATGTTTAGTTGTAGACAGAGGATTTTGGATCCTAAAACTACTTCTAAAGTCCTAAAGGTTTGTATTTAAAGTTTGAGTTTGATTTATATTTGGATGCAAAACTAGGACCTTGGTTGTGACCTCAATACAGGACTGGATCGGTGCCTATTTCAGGGCTTGGAGTCAATAGGCATACACATGTGAATGTACACATAAACTTATATTAATGACTGAGTTTCAGGGGGATTGTTTAATATCTGTCTTACAGATATTTCCCAGAATTTAGTATTCAGTTACCTCTACTTAGAAGATCCTTACTGCAATATATTCTTCTTAATACTTAACCTAGAACATTTAATCTACTCCTTGAGTAGAAGTAAAAGACCAAGCATTCAATATAGCAAGTCCATATTCAAGAATCTTAGACACCACTTAGTTGTTTAGATTGAAAAGAAGAATACATTCAATTTGGAGACAAGTAGTAGAACACATGCAATGAAGCATTACTCATTTAAATCAACATGAAACCAGCAGATTTATGCATTAAACACACAACATGAGATTCATAAACTCACAAGAACATCCAAAATAGGGCCACCAACTGAGATGTATCTTATCGCAGCACCCAGAAATTGTCCAGTTTTTCAACAACCACAATGAGTAACATAGTTTAGCTTTTATACCAAGGCTGTGTACTCAACAAAATTACAACAGTCAACCCAAAAATTTGCCAGATACAAAGCATGAGAAAAATGGCACTCAAAACAGTTAATGCTGTAGGAGAAATAGGGAGAAGAAGCAGGTAAAATCAAGATCTGGGCCGCCACTCAGGGACTTTCCTCTTAAAAATGGTGGTTGACCTGTCCACCGTCGACCCAAATCCTGCAGATGTTGCCATTATTGCTCAGCTACCCGCAGATCCTCAGTGGTGTGCCTTTGGAGTTTTTCCTGCCCAAACGCAGCCTCAGATGCAAAGAAACCCATCGCTGCAGCAAAATACAAAACCAGTCGTCGATCATCTCCCCATTGCTGAGATCAATGGCGCCAAAAAATGTTGACCAAGTCACCGGCAAATCAGATCGCGCCATGGAGGCACCTCATGCTTCTATCACTGGCTTTTCCTGTTCACATTTTGACTTTTTGCCCTTGTATATGCAAAACATATGCATATACAAACGCCACTGTTCGCCTTTCAAAATCCCTCTATATGCAAAATGCATATACATGCAACAGTTTAACATACAAGGCGGACCCCAGTCAATTATAGAGCAAATTAGAATTTTCAATCGGGTCCACCCTGCATCTTCTTTCCTTGCATATCTCAATGTATATCTGCGTATACATTCACTTTATACATACAAGGCGCAGATTTCAAATTTTATAAAGCATTTTGAAGTTGCTTTGAAATATGGCTTGTATCTAGCCTTTGTATCTTCACAATGTATATCAGCACATAGACAAGCACCCAAATATACAAGCCACGGACCCCAAATTTTATATACTGCAATTGATTTATCCCTCGGGTCTGAAATGTATGTCTTCTTTTGTATATCGGCTTGTATGTGCAAACATACAAATCCCCTAACATACAAGTAAGGAATCTTCTAGGATATGCGATATAAATTCTCTTGTATGTCGCCAATGTATGTCAAACATACATTCAACCTTGTATCTGCTTCTCCTGTATGCCGAATATACAAACCTATTTGTATATGCCCGCGGGCCCTACCACATGTATCTCCCGCTGCTTTGTATGTTGCCGAATATACAAGGCCCCTTGTATCTTTCCATTGTATGTGCTGGCGATGAACCTTTACACTGTAGCAGATGTACATTGGGCCTCTTTGTATATTTCATTGTATAAACCCAATGTATGTTCAGACATACATTCATTTTTGCATCTTTTTCTTGTATATAGCCGTTGTATTTTAAAACATACAAGCCCAATATACAAGCAGACCTGATATACAAGTAGCAAATTTTTTCGAGAATCTGCAGAAGATTCCCCCTTTGTATATGCACCCGATATGCATTCCAAAATGCATATAACTTATTTTTTCGAAGGCCGATAGAGTTTTCCGACCCACCAATGCATATTCGACCTGCATGTATATACAAACACCTTTGTATATACAAAGATACTACATACAAACTAATTTTTTCATTTTTTACAACTGCAGAGGCTGAAAATGTTGGAATTTTCTAGACTTTTGGGAAGGTGCCTGCATATTTAAACGCTTGAAACCTGAATACTTATGCAGGCACCACTAGTGGCTCGAGCTTAAAACCCTAAACATAAATGATTACCAACAAGGAGAATCCCAAACTTAACTATTAAGTTAAGTGACTACAAGTTCCAGGTCAAATACTATGTGGTCAGTATGGGGAACATGGATGTAGTCCTTGGCATGAAGTGGCTTCATGCAATAGGAGAGTTTTACCTCAATCTACAGACCATGGAAATGAAATTTGAGGTAGATGAACGTAAGCATGTGCTTAGGGGAATGTCAAATGGGGATCTCTGAGTTGTATCACTCAGGAGGATGGAACCATTGCTCAGGTAGAGTGGGTAGCTGAGTATGTTGTTATGCCTGTGGCTATAGAGCAGCCCAAGCAGAGTTATCATTCAGACATACAAAAGTTGATTACTAAGCACACCAAGGTATTCAACAACATACCCCCAAGGAGGCCTCCGGATAGAGGCATTGAGAATGTGATTGAGCTAGAGGAGGGGGCTAAGCCAGTTACTATCACCCCTTACAGACATCCTAAAAGGATGAAGGATGAGATCGAGAAGACAATCAAAGAGCTTCTCGAGATGGGGCACATACTTCCCAATAAGAGCCCATTCTCATCTGCAGTGGTACTGGTGAAGAAGAACGATGGCACATTGAGAATGTGCATAAACTACAAGGCTCTTAATAAGAAAACAATTAAGAATAGCTGCCCCATTCCATGAATAGATGAGCTCATTGATGAGCTACATGGGGCATGCTACTTCTCTAAGATCAATTTGAGATCACATTTCCATTAGATTCAGGTGAGAGAGGAGGATGTGGAGAAGATAGCTTTTTGATGTCACTATGGGCATTTTGTGTTTCTAGTTATGCCTTTCAGCTTAACCAATGCACCTGCCACTTTCCAGTCCTGCATGAACAGGGTCTTTAGAGAGCAGCTGAGGAAATTTGTCCTCATATTCTTCAATGATATATTGATTTTTAGTGGGACATGGGAGGAGCACCTCCAGCACATTGAGGAGGTACTGAGCATTCTTGAGAGGGAGCCTTTATATGCCAAGGAGTCGAAGTGTGAATTTGGCATGACTGAGCTCCTCTACTTGGGACACATCATCAGTGTCGAAGGTGTCATAGTAGACCTTGAGAAGATCAGGGCAATTGTTGATTGGCCACCACCCACAAATCTCTCACAGCTCAAGGGATTCCTCAGGTTATGTGGGTTCTACCACCAATTCGTCAAGGGGTTTTCATAGAGTGCAGTACCTCTGAGAGACTTGACAAAGAAGGGGGCATTTTCTTGGTCAGACAAGGCACAGCAATGTTTTGACAGGTTTAAGCAGATCATGAGTTCTTGCCCAATCTTGGCCATTCTAGATTTCACCAAGCCTTTCGAGCTTGAGTGTGATGCCTCAGGAGAAGGCATAGGAGTTGTTTTGATGCAGGAGAAGCACCCAATTGCTTTTGAGAGAAGAAAATACTAGGGTGCAGAATGAGGTTACAACATATATGATAAGGAGATGTTAGCCATAATGCATGATTTGGTTAAATTTAGGCAGTGCCTAGTGGGCAATAAATTTGCGGTTAAAACAAACCACAATAGCCTTAGACATTTCATGAATCAACGTGACCTCAACGATAGATAGCAGAAGTGGGTGAGAAAATTGCAAGCCTATGACTTTGACATAGTTTATGTCAAAGGGAAGAAGAGTGTGGTAGCTGATGCACTCTCACAGAGACCTCACTTGTGTTCATTAGGTGAGATTATTGTTGATTGGAGAGAGTGGATATCAACAGATTATGCTAAGGACAAGTGGGCCACAGGGATCATTGATGGTACCATTCAGGACAATAGGTAAACAGTTGTAAATGATTTGATCATTTACAAAGGGAGGATCTTATTGGTACTAGGATCGGGCATGAAGAAGGTAATGAGGGCTTTCCATGATGTGCCTATAGTTGGTCACTTGGGATACTTCAAAACTTATAGGAAATTTTGAGAACGTTTCACATGGAAAGGGCTCAATCAGATGTATTGCAATATGTCAGAGAGTGCCCCACTTTCCAGTAGAATAAATAGGAACATTCTTATCCAACTGGTTTATTGCAGCCCCTACCCATTCCTAACTAGAAATGGGAATGCATTTCTATGGACTTTATCACGGGCTTACCTAAAGCCCAAGGCAGGGACTGTATTTTTGTTGTGGTTGATAGGTTGACAAAATTTGGACATTTCTTTGCAATTTCAGCCACATTCACCATAGCACAAATCACGTATATGTTTTTCTGAGAGGTATTTAGGTTGCATGGCCTACCTAGGAGTATAGTCAATGATAGAGACAGTAAGTTCGTGAGTCACTTCTAGCAGGATCTATTCAGGTTGAGTGGGACAAAGTTCACTCCTAGCACGTGTTACCATCCACAAATAGATGGGTAGATAGAGATAGTTAACAAGTGGGTAGAAGGATACCTCTGAAACTACATTGCAGGGCAGCAAAAGGCATGGGTTAAGTGGCTACATCTAAGGGAGTATTGTTATAATACTACTTACCACATGTCTATTCAAATGTCACCTTTCATGGCCCTTTACAGGTATGAGGCTCCCATTTTCCTAGATTTTCTTTTTGGGGATAGTAGAGTACCAAAGGCCAGGGACTTACTGCAGGAGAGTCAGGACATCATGAGGTCCTTGAAGGAGAATATCCAAAAGGCACAGAACCAGCAAAAGCAATATGCAGATCAACACAGAGTTCAGAGGTATTTTGAGGTAGGTGACATGATCTATCTAATGTTGCAATCATACAAACAATCCACTCTCAAGAAGAGTGGGGCATAAAATCTCAAGCCACGTTATTATGGGCCTTTCAAGGTATCTAGGAGAATAGGAGAAGTGGCTTATGAGTTGGAGTTACCGGCAGGTAGTAGAGTGCATAATGTGTTCCATGTCTCTCACCTCAAGAAAGCATTGGGACACAATGTGATGCCTTCCACTGAGTTACCCCCATTGGATGAGGAGGGTAAGTTGATTCTCATCCCTGAGGCTATCATTGACACCAGAGAGTGTACATTGCGGAAGAGGGTTATCAGGGATTATTTGGTTAAGTGGAAGAATTCACCAGTGGAGGATGCAACTTGGGAGAATGAGCAGATTCTACAATATCCAGAGTTGAAATTACTTGTGGGCAAGCAATTTTGGAGAGGGTGGACTGTAATGTTCCCTTCCTAAGTTAGCACATGTTCTTCGCACTAGTCTACTATTTGAGTTCCAGTAGACTAGTGAGTGTGGTTAGGGGACCCACGGTGACATGGCTCAACCCAACTCAAACAACATTTTGGAGTGATGAGATGGATTTCTCGTGGTGGGGAGTTGTCAGTTGGCTTTTTTAGGAGTGAGTTTGGGCCATTTGGCCAAACTTACTATTTATAGCAGTAGCACAGGACTCTGAGCGAGACGGTGCAACGGTTCGGAAATCATGTTGATACTCCATTGGTTAGTTCAGTGGTACCACAGAGTGATAAGGAGATCGTTTGAATTAATATTTTAATAATAGACATAATTAAGTTAAATTAAATATATAACTTAATATGTTTGTTATTAAAAGTGACTTTATTACATAGTATGGACTTAATGAAATATTTCAAGTTTATTAAAGTCACTAATATGGGCGCCCAAGACAAGAAAAGAATATTAAAAGTAAAATTTTGAAAATCCCAAAAGGGCATTGGGGAAAGGGGAATAAAAGAGAAAAGTGAAAACTCATTCTATTATTCACTTTTGCAAAAATTATCTAAGTCTGAGCTTTGCTTTGAGCAAGGGTTTCAATACAGCTTCATTCGAGATGGAAACCTCCATTGGTGAAAGCATTTGTAGGGTTGAAAGACACTCCCAGGGTGTTTATTGGTGTGGCTTCATCTAGGGGTCACCATTAAGCTTTATTGAATGAACCAGCATTATCGCGGAGCACTTTTCATGGTCATATCTTCTGATATATGGTTTGATAATTACTAGGGGGTATTGAAGAACATATTGCAGGTGTTAGCCATGGGTTTGGAAGTGTTTTGAGGTGCATTTGCTTCCTTATACAGGTCATACCACTTATGTACCTGGTCGTACCTTCTATAGGAGTTGTTGGGTGTTGTTTGCAAGACTTCTTTCACTGTTCATCCTTGTGAGGTGTTTGAAGGCTACAAGAAGTAACAGATCTCTTCAGAGTAGAAAATGAGTTCGTGGTTGTGATTTTTAGACTTCTATATCTCTGCTAGGGGTCGTACCATATCAGCAAGGTCATGGCTCTCATTTTGGGCTTCTTCTATGCATATTTGAGTCTCATTTGGAGCGTCATTCCCATTGTATTTGCTCTTTGATGTTGTAATGAATAGGGGTTAAATGTATTGTGAAATAAACATGAATTTTTCTATCAATCAACTGTTGTACTATTATTTCCAGCCTTGTAATCTTGGACAACAAACTGGGTATGTTGAAACCCTATCTATTTTGCATATTTTTCATGTGGGTATTGTTCCTTTATGCTTTGTAGTACATTTCCATAAAATATTAGCATCTGGGTATTTCTATTTCATTGCATTTGCAAAAATATGTGCATGCATATGTGTTATGTCAAAATGCAAAAAACCTAAAATGCAACAGGTTTCAACTAAATGTCAATGAAACAAAAGGGGTGGTATATTACACCTACTAGGAACACCTTCACAAAAACCACGTTGTCTTCACGCTGTCAACTATAAAACACCCTTCCGGTAATCTGATCATCTTAGCGATTCTAATTCCCATATTAATGTATCTTCTTGATGCTTCAAATTCTCATCTTAATATGTCTTCTTTAGGAACATGACATCCAACCATGAACACCATCACACATCCATGACAGTCTTGACATCAATGACAACCTTAGGAACCATATGTGTAACAATCTCCCCCTTTGGCATTTATGGCAACACATACATGCACATTTCTCCCCCTTTGGCATCAAGGACAAAGGGCAACTTCTTCTCTCTTAGGGCATAACTTCTTCTTGCAATAACCAAACTCCCCCTATCATCAGCAACCACTACCTGCTCTCCCTGAACGGTAGCCACCATCAATCCAGGAAAAAGATATAACATGAACCACCCCCCATGGACAAATGCACCACTATGTATCTAGCAAGAAGGAGGGGCAATTACCCCTAACCTCTGTCGAAGATCCTCAAAAGTGTCATTTGCAAGAGCCTTTGTGAAAATGTCTGCAATCTGATCCTTTGTTAGAACATATTTCAACTTTACTTTCTTATCTGCAACCTTTTCTCTCAAAAAGTGATACCTAATTGCTATATGCTTGGTTCTAGAATGCATCACTAGATTCTTGGAAATATTGATAGCACTTGTATTGTCACACAAAATAGGAATAGGTTCATCATACAATACCTAGATATCCTTTAGGGTTTTCTTCATCCACAACACGTGTGTACAGCAGGATGCTGCTACAATATACTCTGCCTCTATAGTTGATAAGGACACTGACTCTTGCTTCTTTCTCTGCCAAGAAACCAATTTGCTTCCTAAAAAGAAAGCACGGCCACTTGTACTCCTTCTATCATCAACACAACCGCCCAATCAGCGTCAGTGTAGGCACTCAAATCAAAGTCATTACCTCTTGGATACCATAAGCCATAATCCAGAGTTCCTTTCAAGTATCTAAATATTCTTTTCACTGCCTTCTCATATGTTTGCTTGGGATTGGCTTGATATTTGGAAACCACACATACTCATGCATAATATTAGGTCTAGAAGCAGTTAGGTATAGCAATCCTCCAATCATAGATATATAAGAAATTTGTTCCACCTCTGGAGACTCATCATCCTTGCTCAAGTTACATCCAATGACCATGGGAGTACTCACTAGTTTTGAATCATCCATACCAAACTTCTTCAACATATCTCTAACATACATAGCCTGAGAAATAAAGATACCATCATCTAGCTGAGCAATTTGAAGTCAAAAGAAGAAAGACATCTCGCCAATCATAGACATCTCAAACTCTTTTTGCATCTCCTCTGCAAATCTCTTACACATATCATCATCTCCACCAAAGATGATGTCATCAACATATAGTACAACTATCAATATCATGTCTCATTCTTCCTTGATGTAAATATTGCTATCTGTAGTACCTTTCTTTAAGCCTTGCCGAAGTAAGTACTTATCCAACCTAGCATACCAAGCTCTAGGTGCTTGCTTGAGACCATACAAATCTTTCTTGAGTCTACACACCATGTACGGATCTTTTGATATCTGAAAACCATCAGGCTATTCAATGCAGACTTATTCCTCAAGATCACCATTCAAAAATGTTGACTTGACATCCATCTGATATACCTTGAAGTTCTTATGTGTAGCAAGGGCAAGGAACATCCTAATTGCCTCCATCCTAGCTACCGGAGCAAAAGTCTCCTCAAAATCAATGCCTTCAACTTGTGAGTATCATTTACATACCAACCTTGCTTTGTTCCTTACAACTTCACCTTCTTCATTCAGCTTGTTCTAAAACACCCACTTTGTTCCTATAACATTCTTATTGGTTGGTCTGGGAACCAATTTCCATGTCTGATTCTTCTCAATCTGATCCAATTCTTCTTCCATTGCTTTTATCCATCCATCATCTTTGCTAGCATCAGCAAAGGTTTTGGGTTCTACTTTTGATAACAAACACAAGTTTACTTGTTCATGTATCTTAGCAAACCTTCTCCTTGTCTGCACACCTTCATTCTTATCTCCAATGATCTGATCTGTTGTGTGGTTCTTCTAAACATACTTTGTTGGAGTCTTAGGCATCTGCTCTAGTTCTTGTTCCTTTTCTTCTTTCACTTCTTCTTCATCTTCAATGCATGGAAAGATATTAGATCTGGAGTCCTCTGAATCTTGTGAGATTTGTTACAAGTCTTCATCTACTTTGACATTTGTGCTTTCAATCATTTTCCCTAATCTTTTATTATAGCATCTATAGGCCTTGCTTCTAGTTGAGTAACCAAGAAAGATTCCTTCATCACTGCTTGAACCAAACTTTCGTAGGTCTTCTTCATCTCTTTTGATATAGCATTTGCTGCCAAAGATCCTAAAATATCTAATACTGGGAGGTCTTCCATACCATAGCTCATAAGGGGTCTTAGTGTTGTTGACCCTCAGTTGTACTCTATTGGTCAGATAGATAGTAGTATGAACTGCTTCCTTCCAGTACATACCAGGCAGATCTACATCTTTCAACATTGCCCTTGACATCTCTTGCACAGTCCTATTCTTCCTTTCGACCACCCCATTTTGTTGAGGAGTCATAGGGGCTGACAGATGTCTCCTAATACCACGATCTTCACAAAACATTTCAAATTCATTTAAATTAAACTCACCTCCTCTATCAAACCTTAAACATTTGATCTTAGCATCCATTTCATTTTCAACCATAGATTTGAACACCTTAAATTTATCAAGGGCATCTATTTTTTCTCTTAAGAAAGTAACCCAAGCCATTCTAGAATAATAATCAATGAGCAACATAAAATACCTCTCACCTTGTTGACTTTTTACTCTTGTAGGACCACATAGATCAATGTGAATCAGCTCCAATGGTATTGAAGAAGAATACTCCTTGCTTTTGAAACTTGTCTTTGCCTTCTTTCCCATTTGACCATTCCTTGCATACTGTGTTTGTAGGCTTGATTATCTTGGGCATGTCTCTCATTGCATGAGTATAGTTGATCCTTAACATATTATCAAAATTTTGTGTCCCATTCTTTTGTACCATAGCCAACACTCACTGGATTGAGCCAACAAACATGTTCTTCCATTTACCTACTTCAGATGATAGATATCACCATATGACTTGATACCTTCTCCAACTAGTTTTCCAGACCCTACCTTCCTGATTTCACAACCTTTGGCATGAAAGGTGAGATTGTAACCTTTGCTACACATCCGACTGACATTGAGAAGATTGTGCTATTACCCTTTGACATAGAGGACATCCTCAGTCATATTCTTCCCATTAATAGTTATAGCACCCTTTCCACAAATTTGTGTTGACTCATCACCACCAAACTTGACAGCTCCTCCATCCCACTTCTCAAGGTTGATAAACTTCTCTTTGTCACTAGTCATATGATTTGAGCAACCGCTATCAATTACCCAAGCCTTGGCTTCTTCTCTTGCATGAAAGGCAGTCCATACAACCATTGATCTATCATTGTTTTGGTCTGTTTGCAAGGCATCAGTCTTCTCACATTTTCCAACATCATCATTTTTGTCACCAACACTCAAGATCATGAAAAGTGTTTCATCATTTGAATCATCATGATCATCATCTTCTGAAGAACAATTTTTCTCTATGGAATATAGACTTCTTTTGAACTTGTCTCTCTTGTTACTACCCCTTGATTCTTTAAAAGGACATTTAGAAGAAAAGTGACCATCTTTCCACAATTGAAACATTTGAAAGGTAACTTACCTTTGTATTTGCCAGTGCCTTTCTTCAATCTTCTCGCAAAATTTGCTTCAACTTCATCAGATCTTTCATCTTCATCAACAATTTCATCATTTTTCTTCATACTGACTTTGAAAGCAGCTTCTTTCTTTGGAGCATCACTTCCAAACTCTCTCAATTCAAAATCAGTAAGGGTACCAAACAATTTGTCTACAGTGTATGTATCCAAGTCCACATTCTCCTCAATAGGAAATACCTTATGACTGTAAGATTTGGGAAGAGATCAACCAACCTTCTTCACAATTTCATCCTCTTCCACTTTGCCACCAAGACCTTTGATGCCATTGACCACCCGGAGCATATATCCAGCAATGTCTTCATCCTCTGTCATCTTTAGGGTCTCAAATTTGCTTTTGAAGATTTGCATATTTGCTTTCTTTACTTTCTTATCTCCTTCATAAATGGTTTCAAGTTTAACCCAAAATTCTTTAGCAAAACTGCAACTCGTTACTTTTGAAAGTTTTGAATCAGCTAACCCACTCATGATAGCAAACTTTGCCTTGGCATTGTTATCATACTTCTTAACTTCAACTGAGTCTGTAGTAGTAGCAGGAATAGTGTAACCAGTCTTGACAGATTCCCAAACACTACACCCTAGAGAATTGTATAGGCTTCCATCCTTAGCTTCCAAAAAGCATAATTTGTTCCATCAAACCTAGGTATCTTGTTGGATCCATTAAGTGCCATCCTGGACCTTCCTCAAGCGATTAAGCTTCCTTCAGAATAACTTGGCTCTAATACCAATTGTTGAACACACCAGGATACTGGGGGTGAATCAGTATCTAATCAAACTTCAGATCCTCCAGAGCAAATTAAAACTTAAGTATTACAGTATCAACACAAGCATGAAAGATTAACACAATGTACATCAACACATAACACCAGATATACATGAAAAACCCAAGAAGGGAAAAACCACGGTGAGGATTAACTCACAATATATGAAGCTCAAAATTACAAGTTTGTTTTAGGGCTACAACCCAAGGAAGCTACTACTCCCTACTGACTTTGTTTTAGGGCTACAACCCAAGGAAGCAACTACTCCCTGAAAAAATTTTCTTTAGGGTCACTCCCAAGGAAGCTACAACTCCCTAAAAACATTGTTTTATGGTCACTCCAAAGGAAGTTACAACTCCCTGAATTGAGAATAAACTTAAAATAGATTACAGTATGACAGTCTCTTTACTGCCTGAAAAACTGACAATGAAGCTCACACCTTTGATGATTGCAATTCTGCCTCTTCACACTTCCTTCTGATGGTTGGATCAGTTAGGCACACTCTACACTTGAACACTGTCACATATGTCTTCAAGATAAATCAGGACAACATCTACAACTTCTACTCTTTCTCCTTCAGTCACACATCATAATGCATTCATTCTACTCCTTTTGCTTGCGAACCTTATCAATCACATTGCAATCACACCTCACTTAACTCAATTTGATTTACAATTTATACATGATATTACATTTCTTGTCTACCAAAGACATGAAAAATACATTTACAAGTTGGTCAGACTACACACAACATGAAACGTGTAGAGGACAAGTCCTAAACAAGAATACATGCTACACCAGCATAAGACCCATGCCTTGCGGACATCATCACTTACTTAACCAGGTCCAAAACATCCTTCACAACCTCAAACAAGGAATTACATCCACACACTCTGCTCCTTTGAAAATAGGACAGCCTTAAGCAAAGATATATGAAACTTGAAGCATAATGCCCACAGCAACTTGCAAACCTTGTGCGGTACTAGAAATAAGAAGAATCTTCCTAAAACACTTCCAAATGAGTCTATAGGACTCATACAACATCTCCAAACACTCCTTTATCTCCGCACATCAAATATTTTGTGCCACACATTTTCAACCATGAACTCTGAGAACAAGTCATTTGGAACACATTGCAACATACTGTCATTGAAAAACTAAGTTTGTAGATCACCAAGAAACTTGAAATTGCAAGAAAGCATGTAAAGCACATCCAAAAACATGTCCACAAAACCGCAAAGGAAAACACTCACATCCGAAGGAACTCTGAGCATTCCAATAGGCCTTCAACACTACCTTACTCTATCAGAACACATGTTGGTACTCTATCATGCATAACTTTCAAAGTGGAAGGACAAATGATCTGAAACTTTGGAATTATCACCTTCATAGCACCCTAAACATAGTTCCAGAACTGCATAGCCATAACTACAAATGCAGAGGAATGTGGAGCATTCCATTACCCTACTAAGAACACCTTCATAGAAACAACATTGTCTTCACACTGTCAACTGCAAAACACCTTTCCGATAATCTAATCATCTTAGTGCTTCTAATTTCTATATTAATGTATCTTCTTGATGCTTCTAATTCCCATCTTAATGTCTTCTTTAGGAACATGACATCCAACCATGAACACCACCACACATCCATGACAGTGTTGACATCAATGACAACCTTAGGAATTGTATGTGTAACACAAGCATTCCTCTTCTATGTGCTTGGGTCACTATTCTAATGCTTTCATGTAATCTCAAGATGTGCTCTATTAGGGATACCATAGGAACAATAATCCACAACTTTGGCATTGTTTTCCAGTCCTAGGATCATCCCACCACTTTGCAACCATACCCAATTAACCATAAGGCATTACGTGGGTGTCTTTGTCTCGCACTTGGCTCACCTAGGAGGGTTACATGAATGGGTTGGAACACAGAATGATTGATGGTGAGTTTTCGCTTCTCAATATTTTCTCCGCAAAGAGTGTAGGCTGAAATATTGAGGTCAACCAAGTTAAGTGTGAGCTTTGGCCTTGAGCCACTATAGGCATGTTGATTTCCTTGTTACATCTATTGTTCACCCAGTATCAAGCTAAACATGTATTTGGTCTCATTCTCAATTATTCCCAAAGTTATTCTTTGAAACTTTTGGATTTAACCTTTCTTCTTGTGACCTCTTATCTTTGGAGTGTGCATATGATCATTTCTTGATGGCATTCATGTTGCAATTATTTGGAGGGAGAGCCCTCACTTTGCCTTAATGGGCCAACTAGTGGGCTCTTCCCTCCCTATTTGGGTAATATTTTTAGCTTACATAGATTGAGAGTTATGTGAATCTCTCTTTTTAGGCACTTGTCCTCAAAAAATGTAGTGGTCATGAAGTGCACACTACTAGCATTTGTGCCATCATCTAATCTTTGGCATCATTGTTCCTTGCAATTAAACTTGTCTAAGCCTTTTTATGAATTGAGAAGGATGGTCTCATACACACATCTCTAGTCGTGGCACACCTTCTTTCTTATGAGATCTTTCATTGAGCACATCAAGTGGATTTTATATCATGGAACATGTTCATGAATCATTTTTGTCATGAATAGCTAGTAGAATGAGATTCGCCCCAATAGCAACAAGTTCCAATTTGAATGTAGTGTAGTGCTTATAGCATCAACTCATGGAAGTGCATGAAGTTGCATGACAATGTTGTGCATGGCGAAGTTTGTCACTGATTTATCTTGTTAGAGAGGTAGGCTCAATGCCCACATGATTCACCTTTTGATTGTTAATCACATTATGAATCCACCATTCATATCTATCTTGCAAGTGTTCTACTCAAGGCATTTCGATGTCACGCAAAGATTTTGTTGAAACTTAGTTGCACATCCATTTAGGCTACAATTTTTATGCTTTAGATTAAGTTTGATTGGATCACACATTGCCTAGACATGAAGAAGTCCATGTTGTACAATAACCCAAATCCTAAAGAGGAGAGGCTCCAAAGACTATTCCCCGAAATTAATGCTTCAAAGGGTCATCTAGTGTTTGTCTATTACGTATAACTTAGGGTATTGCTTGTCTCCATATGCTAAGGTCTACAAGTCAAGCTTGTTTGTACATATAAAAAGCATAGAAGAGGCTTTCCTATGAGAGGAAATACTTGGATGACCTTATAATTGAGGTGGTCACTCTCCATCCAACTTGTTGTCGATTGAGCAGGAAATTTGCAAGACATGGAGTAAATCACTTCATAAACAATGTTCTTCATAGGTGCATGTTAACCAAACCCTGCTAAGAATATTGTCATCCCTCATGGTTGTGTTTATGTTGGTCAAGACATATGTGTATATTCGATGTGAGCCACTCCAAGTGCATAGGGTGTGAGTCCCACTTCTCCTCATCATGATCACATCTTATTTTGATAAGACTTGCTATACTTATGACACTCAAGGATATGCCATTATACTTTGTTATGATCATAAGACTATGTGGACACTAATACTATGTTTATAATAGTAGTTGATTATCTTCTTGGATGATGAATTGGTTAACTAATGATTATAGACTTGTTTACATTATCTATATCCAAGTATAAAATTTATATTTATCTTGTCATTATGGATCCATTTTTAAATGGATTTAATTGTGCAATGATGAATCTCAATGTAATTGGATAGATACTATGTGTTTTATGCGATTGTGTGTAGATGTGATTTTTGAAGTAGATTAAACTTGTTGGATTTTTATTGAATCATGATAATGTTGGTTAATGATTATTTATCTATGGTGTGTATATTGATTTAATTGTAAATTTTATTTTGACTATTATCTTAGATATATTGACATTTAGGTGCAACTATGTAAGTTAATTTTCATGACCAATGGAAAATTGTGGAGGTTCTCAAGAAACAGATGTTGTAATTCCCTAGTATACCTAGGCCTTATCATAGAGGGGATTAAGGTCTTATGTAAATATGTTGTGTAAAACTTTGTTAATCAATTTTAATTTATGATTATTTTATTATTGTTAAATTAGAGGTTGGTTAAGTCCCTTTAAGTGTCAAATCTCGTATTTAAACTTAAGAGAGAATTTTAGAGCTCTTTTAATGTTATTTTTCTTATTATTTGAATCAAATTAAACCCCTAAAGTGATTATCTATGAGATGGGTTCCTGTTGGAGTGTTTAAAATGTGTTTTAGAAGAGTTTGGAGCCTTGAAAAGTATCTTAAAAGATAAGTGATGAGATTTGGAGACAAATTTGATTTGGGTGGCAAAGTTCAACTTTTCCCCAAATTCATTGTATCTAGACAATTGTTCCTTATTTAAACTTTTCTTGAAGCTTTGTTTAAGGTTGAATTTTCTATTTTTTGATTTATCACATTTTGTTTTCAAGTTGCTTGGAGAAAAGAAAAATGGGAAGAGATGGAGAGTTTTGGAGAAGAGGAGAGATTGAAAAGATTGGATCAAGAGATTCCCAAAAAAATTTGAAGTATTGAGGTGGGCTCTTAAGCCACTATAGAGTGTATATTGTTGTTATTTCTTGAAATGATGATTGAATGTTTGTTGATTTTTCTATAAATATTCTTGTTATTGCATGAAATCTTTCTTCTTGTGTTTTTGATATTAATAAAAATGGGTTTTGAAAGAGCTCGGACCCTTTTATAAAAAAATAGCCAAGAGGCAAGAGAAGCGAGTTACATGGGAGATGGAATCAAAACAACAATCAAGACCATTAAGGTCAAAAACAAAGCATCATCTATCAAATAGCTATAACATGAAGAGCCTACAAGCAAATTGGCACAATAGGCAACACCTAGAGGCCAACGAGCTACACAACACCTAGCATTGACCTATAAAATCGCACACATGAACCCTAGGACCGAGAAGATGAAATTGATTTAGGAAGGCCTTTCTTCCATCTATGTACTATAGTCATGTTGGTAATAATTTATGTTTAAGGTTTCAGGGTGTGCACCTCCCTTGAAATCTAGAAATTTTCCTAAGTATTGGACCCTCTCTGTGTTTTCAGCATCATCATGATATTTTGAAGGAAGGGGTCATCATCATGTTCCCGGACATCCCCCTTGATGTTTTTTGCATGGGTCATTTCTCGTCATGACCGGATATCCTGTGGGGGGTTCATGTTTTGTTAGCCCAACATCTTGCCTGGAGGTGATATTTTCTTATCAGCAGCATATTTCTGTGTCGGGGTGATATTCTGAATATCGGGTTATCTTATGAATATAACCCTAGTCCTGAATGTGACGATGACGTCATCAGGATTTTCATTGTCGGGGCAATATGTCTTTCAGCTTCATCATTTTCTAAGGACGAGGTGATATTTCTAAATATCAGGTATGTTCTAACATCACCCCAATGTTTCATGGAGCTACAGTGCTACCCGATATTCTTGCGGGGGGTGATATTTCAAACATCCGGTGATCTTCCAAATATCACCCTGCCCCAATATGATGATGATGTCACCCCGATCTTTCGAAGGGGTCATTTTCTAAGTTGTTCAATCCAACCTAATTTTTCTTGAGTTGAGGTGGTCATCATCATCGTCCAGTCTACAGTGCACCCTCATATTTCTATGTTGGGGTGATTTTCTGAATATCGGGTCATCTTCCGGATATCACCCTTGTTCTAAATATGACGATGACATCATCAGGACGTTCATATATCAGGGTGATATCTTTTATCTGGGTGACGTCAACAGGATTTTTAAGCATTCGAAGGGTGCATGTAGTAGAGGACATTGGCGTAACTTTGGTTATCGGCATGATCTGAGGGTGTTCTTTCGATGTGTTGGGTCTCCCCGATAGACATTTCTATGATCAGGATTTTCATTGTTGGGGAGACATTTATGAGGATCACCGATGAGGATGGTATGGCCGATGGATATTATGATGCAGATGATGCTGACGTCAGGATCATTTTTGGGCATCCGGATATCTTGTTGGGGGATGATGAGGAAGGGATAAGATGGTGCCGTCGGGAGCAAAATTGCCGACATTATATGTGATCGCGGCCATGCTTATAAAGTGCTAAAGAGATCTCCGCAGGGTGCATGTGGGATAAATGGTTCCTGCATTTTTGAAATATCAGCATAATGTATTTTGGCGGGAAGATTCTCAAACACGCTGTTGCTGCATTTCCTGGTGACCGCGGGTAGGTGGACATTAATGGCGGGTCTTACAGAGGTGTGGGCGAAGGCATGGACGGATCTTGTACCCGATTGAAGATGTGAATCCCCAGGTGACGGCGCAAGGCTCGAGGTTTCTTCCTGTCTCCTCCCCTACCTGCCACATTGAATGCGATGGGCGCCATTTCCTCAGAATGAATTGTTTTTGGTGGACTTTTGACTTTTGCCATGTAATTAATGCTGAGTACCTACCTTGCTGTATATAGTAGGTTGTGTTTCTCATTTTGTGGTTGTTGAAAGTTAGACATTTTTGGCTCTGTAATACGATACGACTGGTTTTGGTTTGCTCTGTGCAGGAAGCCTTGTGAGTTTATGTATCTCCTGTTGTATGTTTCTTGCATGAATCTACTGATTTCATGATTAATCTTATATGAGTAATGTTGTTTTACATGTGTTTTGTTAATTCTGTCTCTAGTGTTGCATGTGTCCTTCTGAGTCTAGATATCTAAGGGGTGTCTGGTTTTCTAGAATACAGAATTCCTGTATTGAATGTTTGATCTTATAACTTCAGTACAAGGGGTAGATTAAATTGTTTTCAGATTGAATATTGGGAAGGATATACTACAATAGGGATGCCATAAGTATAGATAGCTTAACACTCTGTATTGGGAGATATTTGTAAGGCAGATATAACATAAATCCCCTTGAAATCCAGTTTTAGTTGTTCATGCTGACCATTCACAGGTGTATGGCTACTGACTCCAAGCCCTAAATAGGCACCAATCTAGCTCTGTGTTGAGGTTATACACCAGGTCCAGCTCTGCATCCAAACACAAAATTAAAATCAAACTACAAAACAACCATTAGGACAGTAGAATTAGTTTTAGGATCCCAAGTCCTCTGTCTACAACTGAAAATAGGCCCAAAGCTAGCCCCTTTGCTCTTATCTTGCAGTTTTGGTCTACTTACAGGAGGACTTATCTGCTTCATGTCAGCATCCCAGCCTTTGTATGCATATTCTCATGGATGTTGAGTAGGGAATACCCCCCTAGGTTTTGCAGAGCCTGAAGAAGAAGAGGAGATAAAAATAGAGTCTATCTCCTATACTGTTGGCCCCTGGCCCAGAGATCCTGTTGATCATTAATGGCTACCTTGTAGGGAAATCTGGGAGTAAGCATCCAGTCTGGGAAAATAACCAACAAAAATTGGCAACTCCGCTGGGGATGTGATTGATTAAAAGTAATATCTAGTCATCCTTGGTGATATACTTGTGGCCCATCTGAGTCGCAATAGAAATTGGCAACTCTACTGGGGAACTTGTGAAAGAACCCTGATTTTTAAAAGAAAATAGTTCCTAGTAATAGGTGGCGACTCCGAACCAATCTCCCAACCGGTAAAGTAAAAATTTGTATGCAAGGGAGAAGATCCCAGCGTAATACTCTATTTGAAGAGTTACCCATAAAAATGATGTATAGAAAGAAGGGAACTGTTCGAGCCAGTCAAGATGGTTCTCCTAGCCCCAAGAAAAATGATTTTATTTAGGATGATCCAGGATCCTCAGAGAAGACAGTACCTTATTTTTCAAACACTGAGGCTGAAATCCAAAGTGTGTATGAAAGACAGCAAGGTAATGGTTTGAGAATAAGGTCAGAAGTGTTCCAAGAACACCCTTTCTTGGATCCCAGTGATAGATTTGAAGAAGTAGAATCGCCAAGGGATGATGAAGATGATGATCAAAATGGTATTAGACCATCTACCTCCATGCCCAGGGAGGAACAACTAGCTGATGAAATTAAGAGTTTAAGAGCAGAAATAGAATATCTGTAGGCAATGAAAATCAGAGATGACATGAGACAGAAAGTACAAGCTCTAAGGACTGCTCAATAGGATGCAGTCCCTACCCTTGATAATGTAGATGCCCTGAGGAACCAGCATAGAAATGAAGTCCAGTATCAGCAAAATGATCAAAGAGAGAATACAAACAATGCTAGAGTACCATTAAACAATGTGAGACAGCAAAATGCTGATAGAAATGTTAATGTTAATCAGTTTGGTAGACAACCTATGTAGCTAGATAGATTCAGATAGGTTGTTTTTTATGGCATTCCTGGTTACCCTAACCCCATTGACAAGCATGTGAGGCTTCAAGTGCCAAAGTTTTCAGGAAATAATACTGTGTCAGGGGAGGATCATCTAAAGGCTTTTCAAAATGTCATGGACAACTTTGAGGTTGAGCATGAGGATGTTTTCATGAAGTCGTTCATGCAATCTTTGGTCGATGAAGCTAGAGAATGGTACAAAAATCTGCCTGATCAGAGCATTTCATCATGGGATGATTTTAAAAGAATTTTTAAGGAGCAATATGGTGACAAAACTGACCCTAGCTTTTTTGTAAATGAGTTCACTAGTATCATTAAAGGGTCAAATGAGCAGGTTGCAGATTTTAATGCAAGGTTTACTAAGGTGTTAAACAAACTGCCACATCACATGAGGCCCAATGAACCTATGTGCATAATATTATATATAAATGCTTTTGATGCTAAAACAGCATATGGGTTAAGAGATAAAGGTCCTGCTACTCTCAGGGATGCCTTCAAGATAGCAATAAATATTGAGAATAACAGGAAAGCATCAGGCAAGACAAACAGGAGGGATGATGTGAGAATTCTATAGAATCCAAACAAGCCTCAAAATACTCAAGGTAATACATCTGCCCCTGAAGATAAAATTGATAAATTGGCAAATGTTGTTAAGGACCTAAGCTACAGACTGGCTAGAAGTGAAAAAGGGATAGGTCCTGATAGGCAAGTATATCAAAGGCAGGAAAAAAGGCCATCATTGCATGATATGCCCTATAATACCAATTGGCATAATGGTAAACTTGTATTTCCACATAACAACACAAATCAGAGAGCTCAACATGTCAAAGAAACTCTTGATCCTTTGAAGAAAGTTGTAAATATTGCTGATGATACTCCTTGGTGCATAATCTGTCAGATGCCACATTCACAGTCACAATGCATGATTGCTCAATCTTTGTATGATAATGTTGTGTCCTATAATGAATGCAATGAGCCACATTATGTACAGGATGATGATGTTAATATGCTGTTCATAAGCAGGGAGCATCCTTCTCATGATGCAGATGAGAGTACAGATGATGAACTTCAGGCCTGTCAGCAAGTTTTTTATGATGAAGATAATGAAGATAACTATGTGTATGCTCAGGGCTCACACAATTTCTTGAGTAACTTAAGGAGACCTTCTGATGAAGAGATTAGAGCTCTCACAACTGCAGCAGTGGCCCAAGTCAGGAGCAACTATAACCTCAAAGGTAAAGCTCGGGTAAGTAACTCACACCAACCAGAGAGTACTTTCACAAGTCAGCTAATGCGTGATCTTAGAGGGGCTGAAACATATAAGAAACAATGGAACAACAATAAGCAAAATTTTAAGCAGAAAACAGGTCATGATGCTCAAGGACCAAAAAATAGAATCCCCCAAGTTGAGGATCAAAGCAAAAGTTCCCAAAACAAGAATGATGATTAGGGAGCTGTGAAGATTAAAGCTGGCTCATCTCAAGATAAAAATAAAGCCACAACACAAGCTACAACTGTGGTACAAAATTATGCTCCTTTTGATATAACTCAAATCCTCTCTCAGGTAAAGGTTTCTGTCCCATTGATGGAACTTATGAAGGTTGAAGAAATCAAGAATAAGACAGTATCCCTAATTTCAGGAGTACCTTGTCAAGCTAAGCAAAATGATGAGATTCAAGCTAAGAAGCATGTTATATGCAATGAAAAAGATGAAGTCCCTGAGGTGTATTTAGGAGTGACCATGACAAAGTGCTCTTCACAAGTGAAGCCATTTTATGTATCCCTAATTATAAATGGAAAAGTAATCAGAAATTGTATGCTTGATTCTAGAGCATCCACAAATATCATGCCTTTAGCCATCATGCAACAAGCTGGATTGAAAATAGACAAGGCATGTGGTAAATGTTATGCCATGGATGCTAGGGAGGTACCTGTTATTGGAATCATAAAGGATGTGGATTTCAGACTGGCAACATATCCTGAAAAGACCTACAAAATGAATATAACGGTGGTTGACATCAAGCCACAAATGGTATGCTGTTGTTAAGAAGATGGGCAGCACTTATTGGGGGAAGTATGCAACTAGACCTGTCATATGCTATGATTCCTATGAATGGTAGGGATGTCAAACTGATTAGAGAGGAAAGGTCACTAGAGATAGTGGAGAATCAAGAATTAGAGGAACAGATATGTTTTGTAGACACTGACTGTGAGAATTTCAGGGTTGTCTCAGATGATAAAGAGAAAAAAGAGAAAAATGTTTGCATTGAAGAGCTGGACCAGCAGGGTCTATGGATGATGTATTTTGATGGAGCTTGTGCAAAGGAAGGCTCTGGAGCTGGAGTTGTATTCCTGTCTCCAACTGGTAAGCTCCTAAAATTCTCCTCCCTGCTAAGATTTGCTTGTACAAACAACATTGCAGAGTATGAAGCCTTACTCTTAGGTTTAAATATGGCTCTCAAACATGGAATTAAGATGCTGAGAGTATTTGGGGATTCCGAGTTAATTATGTCCCAAGTTAAAGATAGGTATGCCTCAAAGAACAAAAGATTAAAACAATACAAGCATGTTGTCTGGGATACAATTGAATTATTTGATGCATTTTCAATAGGCTGGGTAGAGAGATCAAAAAATGTCATGGCTGATTTCTTAGCCAATGTAGCATTTAAGGCCAGATGATATCACTCTATCAGGTGTTACAAATGTTGAAGTTAAAATCAGACCTGCAGTACCAGAGAACATATGCAGCTGGCAAGTGTTTGATGATGACAAGGACTTTTTAAGATTTTTGCACTGCATAGATGAATTTGAGAACCAAGAAATTGATTTTCAAAACTTTGTAGAAATTGTAGATGGAAAAGAAACTCTTATGGGGAAAGAAGTAATTCAGCTGAAGACTAAGAAAATCCCTAAAGGGTTGGTAGCTTTAGAAAAAGCTTTTGACAATAGAGACCAATTGGTCACAAAGACATCTCCCACAAACAAAGATGATTTAGAAGAGATAAATTTGGGGACACCTCAGGCCCGCAAGAAGGTATACATTGGCAAACAGCTCAAACCACACCTTAGGAGCATGCTGATAGCATTGCTAAAAAAGTATAAACATGTTTTTGCTTGGTCATATGAGGACCTAAAGGCCTATAGAGAGGACCTATTCCAGCATGAGATCCCATTAAAGCCTAGAGCTAAGCCATTTAGACACAAGCAAAGGCCTATTAATCCTACCTTAGCTCCAAAAATGCAAGAAGAACTCAAGAAGCTCAGGGAGGCTGGAATAATTGTGCCAATTAGACATTCAACCTGGGTGTCTAACCTTGTCCCAGTCAGAAAAAAGAATGGTGATATTAGGCTTTGTGTTGACTTTAGAAATTTGAATATATCCTCCTTAAAGGATAATTACCCATTGCCTAATATGGAAGCTATGTTGCAGAAAGTGACTAGTTGTGAACTCCTATCCATGATGGATGGATTTTCAGGTTACAATCAGGTGAAGGTAAAGGAATTAGAACAATTTAAGACTGTTTTCACCACTCCGTGGGGAACATATGTATATGTTAGAATGCCATTTGGACTAACAAATGCAGGTGCTACATTCCAAAGAGCTATGGATGTTGCTTTTCCAGGATTGATTGACTCAATTCTGGTTGTATATCAGGATGATCTAACTGCTTATTCAAAGAAGGAAGAGCAGCATTGTATGCATTTAGAACAGATTTTCATTAGAGCACTAGAGTATGGCATTTCTCTAAATCCAAAGAAGTGTGCTTTTGGGGTAGTAGAAGGGAAACTCCTGGGGCACATTGTTTCCAAAGATGGAGTTAGGATTGATCCTGAAAGAGTAGCTGCAATTGACAGAATCCAGATGCCAAAGACAGTGAAAGGAGTTCAGTCTTTCTTTGGACAGATCAACTTTGTTAGGAGATTTGTTCCTAACTTTGCAGAAACCACAAAAGAAATTTCCAAGATGTTGAAAAAGGGTGCAACTATCAAACGGGAGGATGAAGCAACTGAATCATTCTAGAACATAAAAGAGGCTATAAAGATGGCTCCTGTGCTAAAGTCTCCTGATTTTTCTAAGCCATTTCAGTTATTCTCATTTGCTTCTTTCCATACTATTACTGCATGCTTATTGCAAAAAAATGAGGAAGGGTTTGAACAGCCTATTGCTTTCTTTAGTAGGTCATTGCAGGATGCTGAATTAAAGTATGATATCATGGAGAAGCAAGCATATGCACTAGTCAGAGTAGTCAGGAGTTTCAGGCCATATCTGGTAGGATCCCAGATAGTTGCCTATGTGCCTCATGCAGCAGTCAAGGATATCTTCACTCAGCAAGAGGTAACTGGAAGGAGATGCAGATGGATAAATAAGTTGCAAGAGTTCAACATAGAGATACAAATCACAAAATTGGTAAGAGGACAAGGGTTAGCAAAGCTAATGACACAGTCAAATCTAGAGGCATGCCAAGTGAATGAAGTACATAATGAAGTTGTCAATGTATCAAAATCTGAATGGTACAAGGACATAGTATATTATTTGCAAAATTTGAACTGTCCTTCCCATCTCAATGATATCCAGAAGAGAACTTTGAAGCTGCAAGCTATTAAATACATCATTGTTCAGGGAGAGCTGTATTAGAGAAATCATGATGGTGTATTACTCAAATGTGTGGATGAAAACAAGGCCAAGGACATTCTAAATGACATACACCATGGAGTGTGTGGTGGACATTATCCTGCTTATACAACATCCCACAAAATCCTTAGAGCTGGTTACTGGTGGCCAACTCTTTTCTCAGATGCACATAGAATGATAAGAAAGTGTGACCCTTGCCAAAGGTTCTCAGGAAAGCTAAAATATGATGGTGCATTGCCCCTCAAGACTATAACCATGGAAGCTCCATTTCAGCAATGGGGAATTGACTTCATAGGGGAAATTTCAGAGAAATCTAGTGGAGGACATAGTTGGATTCTAGTTGCCACTGACTACTTCACCAAATGGATTGAGGCTATCCCTATTAAAAAGGCTACAAGTAAGGTGGTGATGGATTTTATTCTGGAGAATATTATTATCAGGTTTGGGGTACCAGTCAAGCTAATCACAGATAATGCAATGTACTTCAGATCTGGTGAATTTGTTGATTTTTGCAATAAATATGGAATTGACTTGTCTCACACATCACCATACCATCCACAAGGAAATGGTCAAGCAGAATCAAGCAACAAAAGCTTAATGAAAATCATCAAGAGGATGATGGATAAAAATAAAAAAATCCTAGGATTCAAAACTGAAGTTGGCATTATGGGCTGATAGGGTGGCAATGAAAAGAGCCACTGGAAGGTCACCTTATGAATTAGTGTATGGTGCAGCAGCTAGATTGCCTGTGAATAATCTCCTGCCAGTTTACAAGTTCATACAAGAGCATAATGGGGAGGTTAATGATTCAATAACTGAAAGGATCAATCAGCTGGTTGAGCTGGATGAAATCAGGGCAAAGGCACAAAAAATAAACATCAAGAAACAACAAAAGGTGAAGTATCTGTTTGATAAAAGCGTTACAGAGAGAGGTTTTCAGATAGGTGATATGGTCCTTATGTGGAATGCAAGGAACCAGGATAAGGGTAAACATGGCAAATTTGAACCCTTGTGGACAGGCCCATATCAAATTAGCAATATCTATGGAGGAGACTCCTACTTTCTCCAAGCCCTAAATGGTGAACTAATGGAATTACCGATGCATAGTAAATTCCTTAAAACTTTTTTCACATAAATGAGTAACCTGTGTGCACAATGTAAAATGGTTGTAAATATTTTGTACATACCCTGTGTGGTCAGTCCTGTTTTGAATTTTGGGTTTTGTCTGGTCTGCCCCGGAGAAGTCTAGTTCTCGCTGCAGTCTTGCACCTGCACGTCCCCAATCGGAGCCTATGTTGGTAATAATTTATGTTTAAGGTTTCAGGGTGTGCACCTCCCTTGAAATCCAGAAATTTTCCTAAGTATTGGACCCTCTCTGTGTTTTCAGCATCATCATGATATTTTGAAGGAGGGGGTCATCATCATGTTCCCGGACATCCCCCTTGATGTTTTTTGCATGGGTCATTTCTCGTCATGACCGGATATCCTGTGGGGGGTTCATGTTTTGTCAGCCTGACATCTTGCCTAGAGGTGATATTTTCTTATCAGCAGCATATTTCTGTGTCGGGGTGATATTCTGAATATCGGGTTATCTTATGAATATCACCCTAGTCCTAAATGTGACGATGACGTCATCAGGATTTTCATTGTCGGGGCGATATGTCTTTCAGCTTCATCATTTTCTAAGGACGGGGTGATATTTCCAAATATCAAGTATGTTCTAACATCACCCCGATGTTTCATGGAGCTACAGTGCTACCCGATATTCTTGCGGGGGGTGATATTTCAAACATCTGGTGATCTTCCAAATATCACCCTGCCCCAATATGATGATGATGTCACCCCGATCTTTCGAAGGGGTCATTTTCTAAGTTGTTCAATCCAACCTGATTTTTCTTGAGTTGAGGTGGTCATCATCATCGTCCAGTCTACAGTGCACCCTCATATTTCTGTGTTGGGGTGATTTTCTGAATATCGAGTCATCTTCCGGATATCACCCTTGTTCTAAATATGATGATGACATCATCAGGACGTTCATATATCAGGGTGATATCTTTTATCTAGGTGACATCAATAGGATTTTTGAGCATCTGATGGGTGCATGTAGTAGAGGACGTTGGCGTAACTTTGGTTATCAGCATGATCTGAGGGTGTTCTTTCGATGTGTTGGGTCTCCCCGACAGACATTTCTATGATCAGGATTTTCATTGTCGGGGAGACATTTATGAGGATCACCGATGAGGACGGTATGGCCGATGAAGATTATGATGCAGATGATGCTGACGTCAGGGTCATTTTTGGGCATCCGGATATCCTGCTGGGGGATGATGAGGAAGGGATAAGATGGTGCCGTCGGGAGCAAAATCGCCGACATTATATGTGATCGCAACCATGCTTATAAAGTGCTAAAGAGATCTTCGCGAGGTGCATGTGGGATAAATGGTTCCTGCATTTTTGAAATATCAGCATAATGTATTTTGGCGGGAAGATTCTCAAACACGCTGTTGCTGTGTTTCATGGTGACCGCGGGTAGGTGGACATTAATGGCGGGTCTTACAGAGGTGTGGGCTAAGGCATGGACGGATCTTGTACGCGATTGAAGATGTGAATCTCCAAGGGACGGCGCAAGGCTCGAGGTTTCTTCTTGTCTCCTCCCCTACCTGCCGCATTGAATGCGATGGGCGCCATTTCCTCAGAATGAACTGTTTCTGGTAGACTTTTGACTTTTACCATGTAATTAATGCTAAGTACCTGCCTTGTTGTATATAGTAGGTTGTGTTTCTCATTTTGTGGTTGTTGAAAGTTGGACATTTTTGGCTCTGTAATACAATACGACTGGTTTTGGTTTGTTCTATGCAGGAAGCCTTGTGAGTTTATGTATCTCCTGTTGTATGTTTCTTGCATGAATCTACTGATTGCATGATTAATCTTATATGAGTAATGATGTTTTGCATGTGTTTTGTTAATTCTGTCTCTAGTGTTGCATGTGTCCTCCTTCTGAGTCTAGATATCTAAGGGGTGTCTGGTTTTCTAGAATATAGAATTCCTGTATTGAATGTTTGATCTTATAACTTCTGCACAAGGGGTAGATTAAATTGTTTTCAGATTGAATATTGGGAAGGATATACTGCAATAGGGATGCCATAAGTATAGATAGCTTAACACTCTGTATTGGGAGATATTTGTAAGGTAGATATCACATAAATCCCCTTGAAATCCAGTTTTAGTGGTTCATGCTGACCATTCACAGGTGTATGGCTACTGTCTCCAAGCCCTAGATAGGCACCAATCTAGCTCTGTGTTGAGGTTATACCCCAGGTCCAGCTCTGCATCCAAACACAAAATCAAAATCAAACTCCAAAACAACCATTAGGACAGTAGAATTAGTTTTAGGATCCCAAGTCCTCTGTCTACAACTGAAAATAGGCCCAAAGCTAGCCCCTTTGCTCTTATCTTGCAGTTTTGGTCTACTTACAGAAGGACTTATCTGCTTCATGTCAGCATCCCAGCCTTTGTATGCATATTCTCATGGATGTTGAGTAGGGAATACCCCCCTAGGTTTTGCAGAGCCTGAAGAAGAGGAGGAGATAAAAATAGAGACTATCTCCTATACTGTTGGCCCCTGGCCCAGAGATCCTGTTGATCATTGATGGCTACCTTGTAGGGAAATCTGGGAGTAAGCATCCAGTCTGGGAAAATAACCAACAAGTCCAATAGGTCATTACCAAAATCATTAGACCAAGGGGAGAGGAACTCGATAAATGCCTCCACATGAGATACCCCCAAGAAGGGGAAGAAGGGCCACCTAAATAGGCTTAAGGCTACATCAAAGATGAAGGCAGGGGAAGAACCAGAGCCCAACCACAGTCCACCAAGGGGGTAAAGGGAACGATCGAAGAAGCATACTACACCAATACCAAAGAAGGATCCATAGTAATAGTCAAGGATAAGATCAAAGTCGCACCAGTCCTAGGCCATCTGAGGAGCCATCAGGGCCACGACAATATCCAAAGCAACGAGGATCGAGGGAGCGTCATCCTCAGAATATATCGTCAAATGTTTAGGGAGGGCATTCTACCACCATATAGCCAAGCCAACATTCTTGCAATGAGTATGGAGATAATTTGAGGCAAGATGACCAGTAGCAAAACATCGTCTGCAACAAAAAAGGGATGCCCTCATAATCCAACAACTAAGTCCACAATCGATCCTCCACCATGAGAATAGCCTCCCCAAGAAGAGCCTTGGAGGTGTCAATGTCCACCAAAAAATAAGCATAAGTAGAGTGGCCTATGTTAGATGTGGAAGAATCCACCTTTAAAAAATTATCAATTGCATTGTCAATACCTTCAAAGCAAGAGTCTTCCCAAAATTGGAGGGGGAGATTAGGCAATCTAACCCAAACTGGCATAAAATTTAATGGTTCCATGAAAGGGTTGAAAACTCATTTATGGGTGCTATGTTGTGTAGGTATTATGTGTTGAAAACTTGTTTGACATGGATGCTATGTATTTTAGGTGTGGATCTTTGCAATTGAGTTAAGAGTCACCCATGTAATGGGGTTGAGAAAGGTGTGGACCCTCTCTTGGAAAACAACATACTCAATCTACATTTATTTTAAGGCATGAGTGTCTTTGTATATTTGTGTGAATTATGTTTTTGTTTTTGCATAATATGAAGAGTATTTATGTGGGGGTTATACTGTTTTAAAGGCATTGTGCATCTTTGTACTTGATGTGTGATATCATAGGATGTAAAAAAGATATTTTGTGGATTTATGGCCATGATGTTTTTTATTAAGGTAAGCAGCAAACCAGGGTGATGATCTCTTTACAACAAGCCCCAAGGGCAGGACCCAACAGGCCACAGACAGGCCATCGACAGCAAACAAACAGCACACCAACACAGAAACACTGTTGTAAGAAAAAAAAATAGAACTAAACAACCCCTATACCTGAGCCAGCAAATCTAACTATCTTGACCCTAGGCTGAAGAGTAGCAACAGATCTAGGGAGCCCTTTCTTTCTGTGCTAAACCACTATCCGGGAGAACTCCAAGTCAAAATCCTCAGAGCAAGGCGAAAGGAGGGGATCCTCAATAGACGCCACAAACACAGAACTCTCGCGTAGCGAAGTAGGCAAGGCCAGAGAAACAATAGAAATTGACGAAGAAGCAATCAGTTCACGAGCAGAAGGAGTCACAACTGGAGCCAAAGAACACTCACAAACAACTATCAATGCACACTCAGGTGCAACCTAAACTAGTACAAAAGTCTCCGCTCAAGACCCAAAAGTCGTAGGGGGAGTCGAAGGAGAAGAACCCACAAGGGACTCATCATTCAAACCACCCACCGAACCAGAAACTATCAAGTATTCCAAAAGAGCATTCCACCACCACGTCACGCCAACCTTACAACGAGAGTGATGGCAATCTGAAGCCAGATGTCCAACAATGAAGCAATGATGGAAACAAAAGGGTAAACCCTCATATTCGAGAAGTTGGGATCTGGGACAATCCCCCACCATCAAAACGATATCTCCATGAAGAGGCTTGGAAATATCAATATCCACAAGGATGCGAGCATACGTACGGAGTCCCCTTAGAATCGTAGATCTATCCACCATGAGGAAGAGGCTAATAGTATTACCAATCGCCTCATAGTAGGGATCCTCCCAGAATTGGAGGGACAGATTAGGTAGCCTGACCCAAACAGGCTTGATATTAAGCGGTTCAGACAAAGGATTAAATAGAGGAGTCCAAGGTTTGAGCAGAAGGGAGTGCTCTCCCCACAACCACACCCTGCCATCTAGCACTAAATCCCTAGCCTAAGTCGAATCAAAGGCCGCAATCAAGAAACCCTTTGCACAGGGGAATAGGTCAATATTACCTTGCACAAAAGGTTTCCAAGATTCAGAAATCCACTTATGCAAATCAGGAAGGGATGGCCAGAGGCCATTAAATATGCCAATCAATCCATGCTTACCATAATGTTCTTCATTTTTCGCAACTTCATGTCCACACACCACCATAGGTGAGGTATGGGAGCAAGGAAGGGGGCGGGAGTGTCTCTTGTCCTTCTGTGGCGGACAACCAGCGGCACCAACAACAGCAAAGGAGGGCCCCTATGTGCCCTCAGAAGCAAGGTTGAAAGTTGTTTTCTGCATAGCAGGGGATGCGAAAGCCCCAACAGTCATGTGAGCACCATCTGAAACCTCTGGGAAGAGCGTATGAGGGGAGAAACCTCTACAAGGACTGCCAGCGGAAGAAGGAAAACCTCCAACCAACATGGGCACAGAAGTGGGCGTTTGAAATTCTATTTGAGTGGCAAAAAATTCTCTTGTGAATGTTTCAAAGTGATGCAATGTTATTAAAAACCAAGAGGTTTGAAACTTCGTTGTTGGCACTACAGGCAGAAGCCCCACCATTCACCATAGTATCTCCCCTCTTGGAGGTAAGCAACCTCAATTTTTGATGCGGTAGAGGGCGACCCCACAAGGTTTGAACCTTGGTTGCTAGCACTACAGGCAAGAAGCCCCACCATTTCACCAAAGGATCTCATGATGTTATGGGGGTGTTAATTGGTAATAAAGTATTATTGTGTGTTTTGGTGTATGTGGGTATTGGAAAAAAAAATGAAATTTGATGTCATCTCTATTTTTCCTCAAAAGCTTGATGTGTCCCCATGACTCTCTTTGTTATGAATTTTCGGGAGATTCATATGCGTTGGTAGCCATTAGATAATTTAGAGATTTTATGTGTTTGTGTATTCCTTGTTTCTATAAAACTTAGTTTCTTGAGGTCTTCTAGCTTAGGAGTGGGCTTGTGAGCAAGTCCTATGGTTGGGAGGTGAGCAAATCTCCATTGGATTGGATCTGAAGCTTTATTTTTGCAGATTTTGGATGAATGAAAAGATGACAAACGTGTATTTGATAAAGCTCTTATATGGATTTTGAAACCCTCTCTTGAAACCATTAAACTATTGTAAACCCTCTTTTGAGGAGATGTGATTGTTTTCACATTTGTGCATATGGCAATTAAGATGTGTCTATTGTATAGAAAATAGGTTTTTTTTGTATAAATCATTGTACAAAAAATATTACATCAAAAAATAATTGTAAGTGCATTAAAAAATAAAAATATATTCTTATAAACAATATGGTCCATCTATTATAGACACATTCATTTTTAAAAGAAAAAGAAATATAATTCACTCAAAATATTGTTTTAGATATAAACAAAAATATATTTACATGTATGTTTTTAAGTGTTTAAAAAAAATGTGTGTGAGAATTGATTAAATGTTATAAAAAATATAATTATTTTTAATACAGATCTGAAAATAAAATAATATAGAAAAATAAATTTTAATATTTTTATCTATATGCCAAACAAAGAATATAATTTTCTCTTAAACTAGAAGATATAAATTTTTCTTTAAAAAACCTACGTCGAAATCTTTTGAAAAATAGTCTTTCTCAATCAACTTCAAAATCTTCTTTATTGTTGGAGTTGTGCTTTAAAATAAAATTGATGTGGTTGTTCATAGAGTTATTCAAATTTCTAGTACCTACAAATTCTTCTGTTAAAATAGTCGAAGATGAAGGTTGATTTATAGATGTGTGGATAATAGGATGCAAAGTTGAAATTTGATTAAAATGGATGGCTAGAATTGAATGAGGAATTAGAACATTTTTAGAACTATCATTATGTGAATGGTTAGAATTAAAAGATGTAATAGGAAAATAAATGATGAAGATTTATTAGTTGTTTGACTTTTATTTATTTTTAGTTATGTGGATTAAAATTAGTTGAGTGTTAAATTATTCTAAAAAAATGCTTTTAAGAATGATACTTAAATTGCGGCACACAAGGTTGGTAGAATTTAATAAATCTTGTGTTGATAATTTAATTAGTCAAATTAAATTAAATTTGCTTTGTAATATGACTTTGTTCGAAAACAATTAAATAGAAATAAACAAATAAAAAATAATTAAATAAATATTTCTATATAAAAGTGCAACTAGTTAATATCTTATAAAACTTAGTTAAAATTTTTATAACAAATTTTAACAAATAAAATGAATTAGAGTTTTTAATTTAATTCAATTTAATCCAAATGAGGTGTCGAAATAGTTTGTACATGAGGTAATTAATTTTGTAAACATTTTAATAATCAATGAATTAATTCATTTTTATTTTGTGATTTTATTGTAAGATAATTAAATAGATAAGATGATAATTAAATAATTAAATGAAATTAAGTATGAACACAAATTCAAATAAACCCCCGCTCTTACAAATTTAATTTTCTTTTGTAAAACTTTTCAATTAATCAAAAAATTTCATTTGAAAAGTAATCCGATTGAAATGTTAAGAGGTGAAGAAGAGATCAAAATATAATAGAATTTAATTAATAAAATAATTAAATGATGGCATCTTATAATTATTTAGTCATAAACTTATTTTTAGATTAATCAACTTCCTTGCATGTTCGTTAAGGTGAAAGATTGATACACGCAAGGTGACAAATGTTATTGTGAATAAATGATAAATCTGATTAATTAATCACTGTTTGAATAGATGAACTAGTTGTCAATTATTTTATAAGTTTGACTAAAGAATATTTAAATAAATTCATATAGTAGTTTTAACTGAATTAAAAAATAACAATTCATTGGTTTGTAAACAAAGGGAATTCCTCATCATCATAAAGTTTGGGTCCTTTCATGTAATGCAACATACACATCATTGTGTGTATATGCTACAACATTGAGAGTGCACATTGTGCTATAATGCGTAGTGTGGTGAAATCATAAGAGTTGTTATTTTATGAAAAAAAAATTGGTGTCAGCATTTGTGCTCTTGAGCAAGTGTGGGCATGACATAGGGGGCTTTCCTACAATATAGATGTCCTTGATTGACCTTATAATAAAGGTGGTCACATGTGCAAAATATTTTATCCAAACCTGCCCATCATGAGTAGGGTCAACTCTTAGTAGGGTAAAGGGTCCAATATGAGATGTTCTTCCCAAGTTCCTATTAACCAAGGCTCCTTACCCTCATGCTCCAACCTCCATGGATCTATTCCCCTAGAGGATTGCTTTTGTCATGGACAATAATGACCTAGGCAACAGATCAAAGTGTAGCAACTTGTAAATTGAACCCCATTGCCTTTTAGCTACACCCTCTCTATCCCTTGTAATGTTTGCCTTACTTTGAGGTGAAGTATTCATGTCGATTGAAAAGTGCAGGTCTATGCAATGTGCACCACTCAAAGTGCATATGGGGCCTTAATGGGAAAGGACATCCTTGAGTGACCTTATAATTGAGGTGCGCGTGTGCACAATACACTTTGCCCAAACCCACTTATCATGAGCAATGTTAGGTCTAAGAAGTGGGTTGATGCAAAGCTCCTTGCTATCACATTTTAGCTTGTATAGAGCTTTTACTTGTGCATCGTGCATTTGTCCTATACTACTACGACCTAAGGGTCCTAAAAATAACACATGAAACCCTTACACCAAACCGCTCCCTATCCTCTACCTCTAGGTTTTCTTCTCCTTTCCTCGAAATGTCTTGTCTTGAGACTGTGTTTATGTTGTTTAAGAGGGGCTTGTTTGTGCAACATGCACCACTCTAAGTCAATGGGAAACTTGCCTAAGAAACCGATGTCCTCAAGCAACATTATAGTAGAGGTGGTCATGTGCACAATGCATTCCATCCAAACCTATCCATCGTGAGTAAAGGCGGCTTTGAGAAGTGGAGTAAAGGGTTCCATACTAGATGTTCTTCCCATGTGCATGTTAACCAAAGCTCCTTGTCATGCTCTAATCGACGTTGATTTTTCCGTATTAAAGGGTATATTTTCCCTAAGGGCATACCTAAAAGAATACAAACATGTGGCTTTATCGAGAATCATAAGATGGGGACCACTATACATGGACCTTCCACTATTTAGTCTTCCTTTGTCATCAGCCTAAAACCTGTGAGAAACATCGGTTGCCCAATTTGTTGTGCCCTTGTACTTTTCTCTCAAGCTCTAGGTGTGGTTAGTAGTTGTTTTGTCACAAGGCCCAAGAAATGCTCTTTTTCAATCTCCCATGTGGGTTGTTTGTTTGTACCTATAGGAGGATTACAACTTGTTCATGGTTGGAAGCAACACGATCAATCCTACCAATAATCATATGCTTATCTCAAAGATTAAGCCTTTCTAAGTGCGATCTATTTCAGACTGTGAAACTACATGACTATTAAATTAGTTATAGTTTTTTTATGGTACTGTTTATTAAAAATGAACTACCATTAACAGAGTTTAGTTTAATTTAGTAAAGCAGTTATCTAATTTACAAGTAAATATGGTTCTAACTAAAATTAACTCCAAGAAATTTACTTTAGATCTAGCTAAATTAAAATAGACAACTAGAGTCCTACATAAGAAACTAGTATTGAAAGAGAAAGAGTTAACAAAGTGCATTTGGAAACAGCTACAAAAGACTAAGGACAAATGAAGGATGAAGAAATAAGTTGGATGAAATCTCGGATGAGTACAGAGACTAGTTGGAAAGTCAACTTAGTAACTGACATCATCACACATCTCTCCAATTGCAACTTAGTAACTGACAATAAATAATACATGAGATAATATGCAACTTAGTAACTGACATCATCACACAATTATTGATGTCACAAATGAATGTGTACTATGTTTATTGTTGATCACCAAGACATTAGATGACCACAATTCAGGAGTCCTGATTCACGACGGAATGAAATGAGTAGAATACAGATTCTAATGGGAGAGCACAAATCTGCTGGGTTAGTTGGAATGCCAAATAGTACAAATAGAAAACGTAAATCAGGTTCAAACCAAGTAACATAGCACTCCACAAAACTATTCACTTGCACTTAAAACACAAACTTCCAACAGAACTCTACCATGTAGCAACTTGAAAATCCACTTTAATTATAATAACAGAATCATTGAGGAATTAATATAGAATATACCGAAGAGAAAATAATGTGATTAAATATAAAAAACCATCCATCAAAAATTGTCCTTGCTACACTCTCAACTTCATATATTGATCGGTAACATTGGATAAGGATTGAACTGAAACACGAAAACCTGGCCCCATCTGCACCCAATGCCAAACCCAAAATCAAACTACATCATTCCACCACGATTTACTACGATTGTGAAAATATAACTACACAAAGTAGATATGACTTAAATAACACGAAACATAATTATAAATCAATAATTTAATCTGCTTACAGTGCTGGTTAATGTAAAAGTCTTCACATAACCTGCATATCTGGAGGCTGCACCAAAAGTTGCATAAACTTACATAATTGCGACGAGAGAAATCATAAAATGTTCTGAACAAACTGAAATCATAAAACAGAAAAACTACAATGCAAATATCCAAAGAATGTAGCATATACAAAAGGTGGATCTTAAAAATGAATACAATAAGAATTCATATTAACTTCCAAATATCCAAAGGACAAAACTTAAAAACAGACGAAGTATGATTATAATAATAAATGGCAAGATAATGAATGAGCTTACTTTTTTTCAGGCCTACTGGCTTGGCAGCAAGAAGAGCATTCAAAAATGCCACAATATTTTCGCGCAATGCTTCCTCTTTAAAGCTGGCCTGTTATATAATATCCATATTAACCTCAGTCAACAGAACTTCACAATTCCACTGAGTTACTTAAAATAAGATGATGTTAGACATATCAATAATCTATTCAATACAATCATTTCCTTTCCATACATAATATCATTTAACATCAGAATCGAAATTTATGCTATAGCAATGGACTACTGTGTATGTAGCTATGTCTTCCTCAAGATGATTATGTCCACATTTACCACATAAAACTTATCACTTCAGTTCCAATCAGACACTAAAACTTTGTTAGCGGCTTAAAAAATTATAAATGACTTGTTTTTTCATAGACATTCATTCAAGCAATTTATAATAGTAGGAAAAAGGTGGAAGGTTACATGGATTTGACATTCCTGCTGCTGAGAACCCCAGCTAAGATAAACAAAAATGCCTTTATTCGTGTACTGTTTCTAGCATTTTATACAAACAAGTGCATGGACTGACCAGCAGAGAAAAGATCCTTGAAGAGTAATTATATGTGTTCCCTAGGAAAGCATCCAACCTGTCCTGGACCCCCAACCACCCCATCCCATTTTTTTTGTTTTTTTAATTTGGGACTTCCCCTATTTGCAGACCAGCTAGGGTTACCCTAACATCCCTCGACTATCCCGTGATGTCAAGGTATCACCCGCCTGATACTGCTATAAAAATTTGGAAATAAAAAACAATGCAAAAAAAAAAACATTTTAAATTAACTAAAACCATAAAAGGAGGGCCCACCAAGGCCCCCCAATCTAAAAATACTCTTAACCCCTAGCCCATTGCACTTTTGCAATCACCAAAGGGAAGAAGAGGAAAGGAGAAAAAAGAAGAGAAGGAAGAGGAGGCCGGGAAGGTCTTGTTTCTTCTTGCAATCCCCGACAGAAAAGACAAAACAAGGTATGTACATTAACTTGAAAGATTGGAGATGATTTTTCTCAATGTTATTTGGTTAAATGTGTTAAAAATTAGATTTATTGTTTTGTTTGAATTTTTAAGTGAAAGAATAAAAGAAATTGCTGTTTTATGTAGATCAAAAGGGCTTAAATTTAAGTACTTTTTTTTCTTTCTTAAATTTAACTTTTAAAAATGCACCGAACTGAAACTTGTTATTTTTAGTACATATTGTTATTTTTCTTGTTTTCATTGCTGCTTCGTTTTTGTAGTGCCAAGATGAGTTTCCTTGATGAGGATTCAGGTAACAGAGAAAACGGGAAGTTCAAATGAGTGGATTGGACGAGAAGTGGGGGAGACAAGGCAAACTGAAAGTTCAGTTGCAAATGCTGTTGCTGGGAAATTTGATTGCCCTTCTAGTTGTTGAGAAATGGGCAAAGGGGCCATTTCACCAAACAATACACCTTTGCGACAATTTGCTACCATTGTTAATACAAACAAAGCAATTAGTTCAAGAGGAAATCCAATTTGCAATTACAGCATTTCCAAGGTCAATGTGCATTTTCTTGATATCACTGGCAAAGGGGTTGGAATTTGTAAGGAGTTTACACTTGATCAAGGGACCAAATTTAACAGATTGTCTTAGGGAGATTTCTCCACTTCATTTGCAATTGCACAAACCCTTCCTCTAGGACTTCCAAGCAAATTTCTAGTTCCACACTTCTTACATTTCCATCTTTTGAGGCAAGTGGAGTGGAGATAAAGGGAAAGAAAGGTCATTGATTCTACTTCTAATCCAATTATGAACATGGTTAATTCACAACCTCAAGACAAGACAGACACTGCCCTTAGCAAAAAAAAAATTGCCAATGCCATTCCATTCCATGTTGTCCACTCTCGTTATTTCAAGGAAGCTATGGATAAGGTAGCCAAAGCAAATACTTATCATGTGCCTCCTAGGGGGGTGAAATTTTGCACCACCATCTTGGATAGTCATTATTCCAAGGTAAACATGTAGATGAAGGAGATGAAGATCACACAGGTCTCTAATGGTTGCAGCATCACCATGGATTGGTGGATGGATATCAAACACTACCCACTCATCAATATTATAGTTTCATGTAAAGGATGGGCCGTACTTCCTTAGGACAACTAACTGCTTAGAAAAACATAAGGATACAGTGTTCAAGGTTGAGGTCCTGAGAGGTGACACAAAGGAGTTGATCCTCAAAATGTAGTGCAGGTGGTTACTGATGCAGCATGTGTGCAAAACAGCAAGCAAATTGGTTGAGTCCACCTAAAGAAACATCTACTAGACCCCTTGTGTGCATGCATTGATCAATGCATTGAAAGAAATTGGTAAAATCGAGTGGAGTAAGAAATCGTGGCAAATGCAAGGGAGGTGCAAATGTTCATTTGCAATCACCACACCTCCTTGGCATTGTTTTGATCCTTTTCAAAGAAAGAATTCTCCAAGCCAGTTGAGACCCAATTTGCTTCTCTTCATTATATTGTAAAAGATGCTTCAGCTGTGAAATCGAATGGGTCAAGAAATTGTGGCAAATGCAAGGGAGGTGCAAATGTTCATTTGCAACCACCACACCTCCTTGGCATTGTTTTGATCCTTTTCAAAGAAAGAATTCTTCAAGCCAGTTGAGACCCAATTTGCTTCACACTTCATTATATTGCAGAAGATGCTTCAGCTGCAAGAGACCTTACAACTTATGATCATGACACATGAGTGGACTAGGTGAAGGGAATCCAAGACATAGCAGGCAAAGCGGGCAAAGGTGTTTGTGGTCAGTGATGTGTTGTGGTCAGATGTGAGATACATCACATCTTTTGTATCCCCAATTTTCCCAATCAGCAAATATGGGGATTATTGCAGTCCTCGCTTTGGGATGATTGAAGGTGCATTTATAGCATGCTTAGCCAAATGAAGGTCATCATTCATGTGAGAGACCCCACCCTAAAGTTATACAACAAGTATGTTTAGCCCATTATTCATCGGAGATGGGAGAATTTGAACACCTCTTTATAAATGGCCGCATATGCACTTTGCATCCACATGGTACATGAAAAGGCCACGTAAAGTTGTCCCCCTTGATAACAACAAGGTGAAGAAGGGCTTCATCAAGGCCTTCAAGAAAATGTACAACCCTAAAGAAGCACCAAAGATTAGAACAAAGTGGGTCATATTTAGTAAACTTGGTGGCTATGAGAGTTCAACATAACTAGATCGAACCACTTTAGCACATGAGAGATCAAAATAGCTGGTGATGACTATATGAGCCTCCAAGACTGTTGCATCCACTTGCAATTGGCTGCCTCTCACAGATTTTTGGTTCCTTTGTTGCTAAGAGGAATTGGTCAACAAATAGCTTCATCCACTATGTTATGAGTGGATAAACTTACATCTAAAGAGTGAAAAAACTTCTTGTTGTATAGAGTGCCTTGCATCTGATTGATCACAAGACACCTTAGTATAGGGAGAACCCAACAGCACAGTGCAATGTAGAGACTAAGAAGCTGACATAGATTGATGAGTACTAGGATGTGCAGTCAATTTGTAATGCTTTAAATATAATTAAACAAATGGTTAATGAAAGAAGTGATATTGGCAACACAGAAGAACCCGTGGTCAAGATCACCAACCGTATGGCCCCAGCAGTCAGGCATTCTCCTAATTAACTGATGAATACTTGTAACTGATAAACAGATCCTAGTAGTTGTAGTTTCATACCAATCTGTTGATAGGTAATGATGTCTTCAGGAATGAAGCTATTAGGATGTTGAGAGTTATTGGGTTTAATGTGGATAGAGGAACCCAGGAATGGGTTGAGGTGACTCCTCACTTGATTTTTGGAGTAGAAATGCAAAATTCCATGCTGGTTTGGGAATTCGTAGCTCCAGTAACTTTTATTTTGATAGTTTTTGCCATAGTTTAAAAACTCGCAGGCGACTCGCGAGTAATCGTGATCAAACCCTGCCCGCGAGTTTTGATAGCAAAAACTCGCAGCCCAGTTCATGCAATAATCCGTCACGAGTTTTGGCTCAAAAAATCGCAGGTAATTGCAAAAACATGCCATGACTCGCCCAAAAAGTAAAAAAGCGTTTAAACTAGGATTATAAAACGCGATTTCGAGTATTTTGGGGATTTTATTTTTGTGAATCACGTCTGGATGAAGATAAGTTTGGAAACGGAAACCCTTGTGTGCCCATTTCATGGTCCCTGCGCGCCAATTCTGTGGCAACTTTGAAGTTGAACCTAACCTATTTTGCTATGACCTGTGTTTTTTTTTAATCTCTTGGAGTCGCAGGTAAGTTCGAAGAAGAAATAATGTCCAAATTTGTTATGGGCAAATCGCATATCTATCTGTAGTTTTTGTCTTTTGAATCCTTTGTAATCTCTAGATAATTAGCAGTCTTTGTTCATCAAACATTCATATTTAGCCATGGTGGCTTATTGTAACCTCTAAAGCTGCATTTTTGTAACAGTATATATATAATACTTTGTATTTTTAGACATAGCTTATACAAACATTTTTAGATGATTGGATGATTTCATCCTTTTTGTTTTAACTGCGCCATACATGAAGTCATTTAATTTACATATGTTATTCAACAGATTCTAATTTCAGAAATATACATAAGTTGTTAGACTGTTAGTTAGCTTATGCTTTTGCTGTGATATATATATATAGTACTATCAAACCAAGCCTTCATGTATAGGACCCACTCCCTAAGCACACCTAGATCCCGATTACCATCATACGGATGGACTTCACATTTGAGTTATAAGAGGTCTGAATAGGAGTTGATATTTTCATACTTCTTCCATTAGGAGCTCAACGATGTGGTGCTAGATTAGTGACCTGCTCTGTAAAAGATAGTCTATCTGGCTTTGATGTCTTCTTTGGAAGCAGAACACAATGAATCAAACCTAAAGTTATGTTATGTGCCTCAAAAACTGTTCTCTAGGTCCTGTTAGTGATTCATAAGCTAGGAGGAATATTTCCTACTCTAGTTAATGACCACAATTGCTTACAATTAGATTGAACAAGGAAATAGGATAGCAGCCAAAAAGACGACAGCAGAGGCAATGGGAGCCATTGGGTGAGATAAAGGAGGCTCTAGTTCTTGTCTTGGGCCACGAATGCGAGGATTAAGGAATGTGGGCAGTGGTGCATCTAGTTTTTTTGTTCCGCATAACACTCCCGGTGCACAACCTTCATCGGAGGGTACTTCATGAAATAAGGAATTGCATCATGAAGCAAAGTTAGCATGTGCCAAATTTTGGTACTACAATAGTATTCCCTTCAACGTTGCTTCATGTCCTTATTGGAAGGAGTTGGTTATTGCATTGACCGTGGCAGGTAAGGAGTTCAAGGCCCCAAGCAGTTACGAATTGAGTGGCCCATTATTGGAGGATGAGATCCAAAATACATATAAGCTAGTAGAGCAACAAAAAGAGATTTGGAAAAGCAAAGGTTGCAGCATATTATTTGATGGGTGGATAGGTGGCAGAAATAGGACATTGATTAGCTTTTTAGTTGCTTCAGGAGGACAGTTGGTCTTTTCGAAGTCAATGGATGCCTCCAGTCAAGCAAAAACTGTTGAGACCTTGTGTAGCATGTTGGATGAAGTGGTGATGGAGGTGGGAGTGGATAATGTTATCCAAATAGTTACAGACAATGCATCCGCATATGTGGCAGCTGGCAAACTATTAGAGGCGAGGCACCCTACATTGTTTTGGAGCCCTTGTGCGGCCCATTGCCTTCATCTTCTCCTTGAAGACATAGGGAAATTAAGTTGGGTGAAGAATGAGGTGGAAGACGGAAGAAATATAACCAAATACATCTACAATCACACGTGGGTCCTGAATCTCATGAGAGAGCACACTAATGGCAAGGAGCTCGTGCATTTAGGAGTGACACGCCTTGCCACCAATTTTCTTACCTTGCAAAGTATAGCAACCACATTGCCCAACCTCAAGCGCATGTTGTGAGCGAAAAATGGTTGGAGAGTCCTTACTCTAGGAAGGCTGAAGCAAATAGGGTCGTGAAGATCATTTTTCATGATACATTTGTCAAGACCTTGGAGGAGATCATCAAGGTAATTTTTTTATTAAAATTTCTTCTTTTTAAAATTTTTTTACAATGTTGCAAGTTGTTGCTTTTGTAATGTTTTGATATTTTAATTTTCTGATTTTAATTTTTTTTTAAAATTTTAATTAACTAATTTCATTTTCATTCACTCTCTTGTTTTAGATGTCAAAACGGTTGGTTAGGGTTATGCGGATGGTGGATGGGGATAGAAACCCCATGGGGTATTTATATGAAGCCATGGATAGGGCCAAAGAAACAATTCAACATTTGTATGGGTCCAATGGAATGAAATATGAACTCATCTGGCACATTATTGATCGGAGGTGGAATCAACAACTCCATCGACATATTCATGCTACTACATATTATTTGAACCCCAAATTTTTCTTCCCCCCTTCATTTAAAGCGGATGTAGAGGTTATGCTTGGCCTCCACACATGTATTGAGAGGATGATCCCTGATGACAACCTTCAAGACCTCGTACACGATGAGCTATAGAGTTATATAAGAGGGCTGAGGGGGTATTATTTTATACACCTTTATGCATTCGTAGGAGAGAAACTTTGCAGCCAAATAAAAAACAATTATGTTTAATTATAGTTTACAATTTATTTAAACTTTAAGCTTACTAAAATTCTTAATTTCTTACAAAGTTACAAATGTCGTCCTTGCAGATTTGTGGTTGGAAGATTTTGGTGCCAAAACGCCTAATCTTCAAAAGCTTGCCATCCGCATTCTATCTCAGCCCTATAGCGCTTCTAGTTGTGAGCGCAACTGGAATGTTTTTGAGTCCATTCACACCAAAAAGTGCAACAGATTGACTCAAAAACACTTGAATGACCTTGTGTTTGTGCTACAACCTTCGACTGCATGAAAAGAAGATACAGGGGGAGGAGTCACATCAGGCACTTGACCTCGATGACATTGGTCCATATTCAGATTGGGTTGTTGAGGACGTGGATACTCTGCTTACGGCTGATGATTGCTGATTTGGATAGGGCGGAAGCTAAATGGCGAGAAAATATGGCAGCATATGAGGCTTCAAAAGATGAGTCTGGTGAGTCGTCAGGGGGAGGTTCGCAAAATACAAAGATTGATCCCATGCCTGAGGCTCCTATTGTGGCCCTTGTTGAGGCTCCTATTGAGGATACTACGGCCAGTGTTGCAAAACTCGTCGAAAACTCGCACGACTCGCGAGTAATAGCGAGTCGTTTTCCAGCGCAAGTTTTACCCTAGAAAACTTGGCCCGAGTTTTTGAATAACTCGCGGCGATTTTTACCCTAAAAACTCACAGAAATTGCATGGCAAAACTCCAAAAACTCAGAAGTGCGCGGGGGTGAAAAAGGTAAGTTAAAAGTTAAAATGGAAAACGTAAAAACAAAAGCGTTTCATTTGTTCTTTCAAGCGGCGGCTGAAGACTTCATTTTTTGACTGCGAAACCCTAGCGCCCTCTGAAGACAGTGAAATCGTGTGAGGACAAAGGTAAGTCGACGACTCGAGATTTTGAAGTTTTGAACGAACTATAAAAATTTATATTTTATAAAAAGACTGTATCATATGAAAGTTCAAAGGAGAGAATCGAGATTTTGGACAAACTATTAAAATTTATATAGGATTATGATGAAATCATGAATCGATCATAAAGTTAAAAAGACTGTATCATATGAAAGGAGAGATTTTGGACGAACTGTCAAAATTTATATAATCCTATATAAAGTTTGACAATTCGTCCAAAACCTCTCCTTTCATATGATACAATCTTTTTAAAATTTTGATTTTTTTATTATTTATAAAATTTATATATGATTTATTAAATTATTATGACTGTATCATATGAAAGAAGAGTTTTTGGACGAACTGTCAAAATTTATATAGGATTATGATGATTTTTATCATCATAAATTATAATCCTATATAAATTTTGACAGTTCGTCCAAAAACTCTCCTTTCATATGAGTCATTTTAAAATTTTGATTTTTTTATTATTTATAAAATAGAGTCTAACTCTAGAGTCTAGACTATTTTATAACTTTTATTTTATATATCATCATAATCCTATATAAATTTTGACAATTCGTCCAAAATCTCTCTTTTCAAAATTCATATGATACACTATAATACAGTAATACTATTGCAAATTACTGTCAAAATTTATATAGGATTATGATGATATAATTATATATTATATAACATATAACAGTCTAGAGTTAGACTTTATTTTATAAATAATACAGTCCAAAATCTCTCCTTTCATATGATAGTCTTTTTATAATTTCGATTGTTTTTTACAACAAAAATGTCAAAATACAGCTATACAACAGTCAACTGTGTTACTGTCAAATTTAAATTTTTAATTGAACTTTTTTTGTTGTCTCTCTTTTGATAGGTAACAAGTTATAACTTATAGCTTCTGCAAGTGGAACTGGACGTAGAAGAACCGGTGGCAAACCTAAGGACCCTTGCTAGAAACATGGGACACCAGGTCCAAAGCGAGATGTCATTTGTAACCATTGCACTAAACATATGACCGGAGGCATTAATCGACTTAAATACCACCTTGCACAAGTCCCTTGCAATGATGTTTTGTTATGTCACAAAGCTCCTCTGGAGGTTCAGAGGGAGGCACAAGTCCTTATGGATTATTAGCAAAAGAAAGAAGCTAAAAAGAGAGCAGCAGAGGCAATGGCAGCCCCAAACCGAGATTTGAGTTCTACAAGGTCAGATTATAGAGGTGTAACTGTAGAGGCCTCTTCTACGCCTTCCATTGGGCCACGGATACGACGATCGGGCAAAGGGATTGATAGCTTTTTTGTTCCTCGGAACACTCCTAGTGCGCAACCTTCATTGGATGGTCTTGCAAACACATGGAATAGAGAGGTGCATCATGAGGTGAAGTTGGCATGTGCACGATTTTGGTACTACAACAATATTCCCTTCAATGTCACTTCGAGTCCTTATACGAAGCACTTGGTCACTGCATTGACTGTGGCAGGTAAGGGGTTCAAGGCCCCAAGTCGTCATGAGTTGAGTGGCACATGGTTGCAGGAGGAGGTCGAACACACACATCTACTAGTACAGGATCAGAGGAAAATTTGGGAAAGAAAAGGCTGCACTATTTTATCTGACGGGTGGACAAATGCCAGGAATAGGACTCTCATCAATTTTTTAGTGGCTTCAGCGAGGCAGCTAGTCTTTTTAAAGTCAGTTGATGCCTCCAATGAGATAAAAAATGCAAAAACCTTTTGCAACATGTTGGATGAGGTGGTGATGGAGGTGGGAGTGGAACATGTCGTCCAAATAGTGACTGATAATGCAGCTGCATATGTGGCAGCCGATAGACTTCTAGAGGCGAGGCATCCAACAATTTTATGGAGCTCTTGTGTTGCCCATTGTATTGACCTTCTTGAGGACATTGGAAAAATAAGTTGGGTGAAGAATGTGGTTGAAGAAGCAAGAAATATCACAAAATACATCTACAACCACACATGGGTCCTAAATCTTATGAGAGTACACTGGTGGCAAGGAGCTCACGCGATCAAGAGTCACACGCTTTGCCACTAATTTCCTTACCTTGCAGAGTATAGCAGCATTATTGCCCCACCTTATGCGCATGTTTGTGGGCGAAAGGTGGTTGGAGAGTCCTTATCATAGGAAGCCAGAAGCAAAGAGGGTCGTGAAGGCAATTTATGATAATGGCATGGAAAAAGTCATGGACGAGATCATCAAGGTAAGTTTTCAAACACTAATTTTTATTTATTTTTTATTTGCTAATGTTAAAATTTGTTGATTTTGTAAAAAAATTATATTTATATTTGTTGACTTTCAATTACTATAATTCTCTAATTTTATTTTCATCCACTATTGATTTAGGTGTCAGAACCGTTGGTTAGGGTTCTACGATTGGTGGATGGGGATCAAAAGCCCGTGGGGTGTCTATATGAGGCCATGGATAAGGCCAAAGAGGCAATTCAGCATTTGTATGGGTCGAATAAAACAAAATATGAACCCATATGGCGCATTATTGATCGGAGGTGGAATCGACAACTCCAACATATTCATGCTGCTAGTTACTATTTGAACCTCGCATTTTTCTTCTCCTCTTCATTCAAAGCAAATGCAGAGGTTAAGCTTGGCCTGAACACGTGTATTGAGAGGTTGGTCTTTGATGATAACCTTCGAGACATCATACTCAATGAGTTACAGGCCTATAAGAGTGCGGATGGGCCTTTTTTTTCTTCAAGAGATGCCATTCATAGGAGTTCCACTCTGCAACCAGGTAAAAAACATATGTTTATTTTTAATTTACTATTTATTTTAATTTTTAAGTTTAATAAAATCCTTACAAAGTTATAAATGTTATCCTTGCAGATTTATGGTGGGAAGATTATGGTGCCTCAACGCCTAATCTTCAAAAGCTAGCCATCCGGATTTTATCCCAGCCTTGAAGTGCATCCGGTTGTGACCGCAACTGGAGTGTTTTTGAGGCCATTCACACAAAGAAGCGCAACAGGTTGACTCAAGCGCTTGAATGACCTTGTCTATGTGCGGTACAACCTTCGGTTACATGAGAAGAAGGTAGAAGGCCAAGAATCATATCAGGCATTGGACCTTGACGACATTGATCCATATTCAGATTGGATTGCTGAGGATGTTGATGTTGATCCATCACATAATGATGATGATATAGCTGCTATGGAGAGGGATACAGCTGAATGGCAAGCGAATGTCGCAACATATGAGGATTCAGAGAGATTCAAATGATGATATTGATGTGCCATCAGGGGCGGGTTCCTCACATGTACCGCTTGATCCTATAGATGAGGATCCTGTTGAGGATACCCCAACTATAGCAGCCACTTCCGCACCACCCACAAAGAGAAACAAAACTCTTTTAACCTTTAGTCATAGAAGAAATTTATGATTTATATTTTCTAGTGATAATGGAACTCTTTTTTTGGTCTATGATATGTATTATCAAACTGGAATTTCATATGTATTCAAAGGTTGAATTCTTTTTTTTGTCTATGATATGTATTAAACTCTTAATTTTGATTTATATATGAAGGAAATCAGCAATGCATTCTACAATTTCAGAAATGTGTGTTTTTTAAGAATATTTTTAAAAAATTATGCATTTTTAAATGTTCGATAAATTTACCGAGTTATTGCCGAGTTTTTCCCCGAGTTTTTGCCGAGTCACAAGTTTTTAAAAATTTTGGGTCTGCCGAATTTTTGCCAAGTCCGACTTTTTCAACTATGACTACAACCATACCATCTACTTCCACGGCACCCACACAACGGCAGCAGACTTTTCTGAGTTTTAGTCGTAGAAGAAATTTATGATTTGTATTTTTTGTTGATATTGAAACTAGAAGTTTATATGTATTGAAAGTTTGAAGTTTGAAGTCAATTTTTGGTCTATGAAGTGTATTGAACTTTAATTTTGATCTATATATGAAGGAAATCAATAATATGATTCATAAATTCAGTACCATGCATGTTTTTTAAGCATATTTTTAAAAATTCATGTATTTTTTAATGTTCAATAACTTTGTCGAGTTATTGCCGAGTTTTTCCCCGAGTCTTTGCCAAGTCCCAAGTTTTTAAAATTTTTGGGTTCGCCAAGTTATTGCCGAGTCCGAGTTTTTAAACTATGGTTTTCGCAGTTAGAATAGCACTCGTAGTATTTTCGGTAGGTTTCTCAATAGTACTCTCTTCAGGATGATGGGTATTAGGATGCTATGAGTTATCATGTTTGATATGGCTAGAGGCATACAGTAATGGATTAAGGTGGCTGCTCACTGGATTTTATGGAATAGAAACATAGAATTTCAAGCCTTCTGGTTTGGGAATTCGTATTTCCAGTGACATATTTTGATAGTTTTGGTAGTACAATACTATTTTTAGTAGATTTATCAATAAACTTTCTTTAGCTTTGTTTCCTCCACTTGCTATCATTGTTCCATGGAGTTTCAGAACAGTGGGATGCCAGGGACGAGGGGCCATGGCCCCAAATTTGGGGACAGCCAAGGGATGGTGGGGGAACGGCATATAATTATTAATATTTAATATATTTAAAATAATTAATATTATTTTAAATATATTAATATTAAATAGTTAATAAATTATAAGATAATTATTATTTAATATATGATTAAATAATTAATATAGTTGTCAAAGGGCTCTTGGTCTACTGGTGCAGTTGAAAGGTTTTGAATGAGCCCACCAGGGATCGAGTCTTGTTGAATGCAAGGGCCCTGACACCATAAGGGATGACGTCGGCATCATGCCCTGGGCGAACTTGGCAGAATGGATACCCCTCAGTCCTTGGCTCTTAGCCGAAGAGGTTCAGCCTTGTGGATGATCTCCACCCAAAAAAAAAAATTTAATATAGTTAATATATAAATATAACATAGTTAACTATAAAAAATATTTAATTAATTAAATATTTAAATTTAATATAGTTCATAAATTAATACTATATATAATGTAATAATAATAATTATAGTAAATAATAAACAAATATATATTTAATTATATAATTTATTAAATATATTTATTATTTCCTTGCCATTGCCTTTTCCAGGATTTGCTGATAGGACAAGGAGGGCCACTGTGGATTAGCATCTGATTGAAGTTTCAAACAGCTTGCGTCAATCCAGTTTAATATTCTACTCTTTCTGCTTTATCCCTCAGCATTGAACACTTCAATCAGCCAGGAGATATATATGGTTTTGTACAGCTCCCAGTCTGCTCTGTGCCCATTGTTTTGTTGCAATTTCCCTCTCCCCAACCCAAGCTGCTTTCTCTGAGATGCTGCTTGGGAAAATTATTGGGGTGCGTGGATTTGCCTTTTCTCAGACGACTCCTAGCCAATAGCAGCTCAGACGAATCACAGCTTGATCAGAGAAGGTGGATAAATTTCTGAAAAAAAATTACAAAGCCTTCCAGCAATTTGAAACTCAGAACTAACGTTTTTAATGGGGAACCCATCCCCTACTGGCAAACCATCCTAGGACCAGCCAAACCAGGAAACGGTGGTAAGGGTGCAGCAGGGGACAAGACGTCCCCGTCCCCGTCCCCGCCCCCGAAACTTGGGGTTTTCAGGGGGAGACACATCCCCATCGAACATTGTTGGCCTTGACAGGGATCTTTTACAGCCTGTCTGGATTCATGATTTGATAAAGACTGAATCTTCTGTCTTTGAAAAATCCTCCAGACTTTAGGGCCAAAACAATATGTTTCTCTGGTTTTATGTTTAATTGAATCTTGCTAAAAAGAAGTTTGTACAAAGGAAGCCCCAATGCTAGTGTAAAAAATGAAGTATACCTTTTGGAATGAGAAGAGCTAAAGCTCTACAGAGAGAAGTGTTGCATTGAATTGTAATTTATTATCTATTTGCTTTCATTTACGGAAGAGGTTTTGATTATTTGATTCATTCATGACAAAGTGGGAGGACCAATTGATAAGAATTTATCAATGCTGTGAAGAGATCTCCATCAAAATTAGTGTTTACTATTTATCATACTTGGTGACTAGTTAAATTGATAAGCAGTCCCTTCTAACACATACATCCCGCATTAATGAATACTATGTGTCAAATGGCAATGTTTCTGGCCCTGAACATGCAGTGTGATAGATATTGATGCATAACTGCACACTCACATGTCTAAAAGCAATTATGGAAACATAGAAATTGTTCTAAACAATGGTCCATTATATGAATATCCGCTACTATTATTTGAGTTGCAGAAAATCCTCCAGCAATAAGTTCAAATGTGCCTTGCAGAATTTTAGCCAGACAAGATATGCAAAATATGATCAAGATACTATCTACTCAGAGAAATCTGTGGCAGAAGATGAGAAGAATGCCCGATAAAAATGCAGCAACAAAAATGATAAACTATAAATACATATAATTCCTAGTACCTACCTTCCAAATAATGCATTGACAGCAGAAAAAGAGGTTATGCAATCCATAATCATTATTCTAGAGCTTATAGAGGATACTTAACACACCTTCCCAAGTCCAACATGCACAATAGCAGTCTTGTCCATCTTGAAGTCAACTCGACCTTTCTTTGCTTCCCTTATTGCCTCTGCAATATCATTTGTCACAGTGCCAGACTACATTCCTCCCAAGTAAGAGACAATCTCAATCATTTTAATTATTACATGAAACTACTTCAAAGTCCAAAATCTCTATATGGATGCAGTGAAAGGCACTTACTTTGGGATTCGGCATCAACCCTCTAGGGCCCAAAACCTTTCCTATCTGGTAAAATTTAGCAAACAAAAACAGTGAGAATTCTTCACAAGACTTCATTTAATGAAGGTAAACATGTTCAGGATGTTAGAAGGAAAACCTTTCCCAATCGTGGCATAAATGTTGGAGTTGCAATGCACTTATCAAAATTTCCCTTGAGGCCAACTACAGAATTAGACCCACAGTCAATAGCTGATAATAGTGCTATCTAGAAAAATATCATTAGCAAACATTGAAAATGCATTTTTTGTCAAACTATAGTATGTGACAGTGATAAATCCTGGCCTACAAAACAATACAAAAAGGAGAATACAAATCTACCTTTACACATAAAGCAAGTCAAGATGCAAACTTAACTTTGCCCTTTTAAACTCAAAGATCAATACTTTACCTTCTTTAATCTCATTTATGAGTTCATCACCTCCAACAACATCAGCTCCAGCAGCTCTTGCTTCATTTGCAGCTGCACCATCTGCAAATACTGCCACTTTAACAGGCTGTGGAATGCAAAGCTTGTTAGATTTGCTCCAATATGTACATATTATTTGAATTTTATTGAACAAAAATGTTGAATAATATACTGCATGTGAAGGATACCTTGCCAATGCCATGTGGAAGAGCAGTTCCACCTCGAACCATCTAGAATATGAATGGAATCTGATGTCAGAACAGATAACAGGAATGAAGAGTCTCACACTTCCAAAAAGGAAAAGATAAATACATTAATGAACCCTTAGAGCAAAGGGCCAATTGTGGAAGTATGCTGATAACAAAAGTTGGCAAAGTGTGCTTCTAAGAATTCAATTAAGCTTCAGCAACTCGGATATGAAGCATAGAAAAATTATGTGCAGACAGGTCTAGCATTACAATATTTAGAAAGAAAAAAAATTAGAGGAAAGACAAACATTCTACAAATAACAATGAGGAAGAAATATCCAATCCATAATTCTAGAACACTTATTTGTAATAGAATGGAGAAGGTTCAAATGACAGTTAAAATTTAGCATATAACTACTCCCAATTCACTGGATGTTTTTGCATCAGATAGATAAGTGAAAAGTCAAATCTTCATCATAGTCACAATTAAAAACTACTCAAGAAATTGGCCATTGCTACATGTGAGGAGGGGATTACACATTCTACATTGATGTGTTCCATATCTTGCAGAAAAATAATCAGATTAATAAAGTTAATATAGATGAAAATTAATCAAGCACATATCAGAGTCACATGCAACACCTCAAAAGGCCCTCCAGACCTAAGCATATGAACATTGTGCGCATGTTTTGTCTTCCTCCAAATTTGAGTTAAACATTGGACCTACAGATTTTGCTTCACATTCTCCCATACTTAAAACTGCCATATTTAATATTTACACCTTGGCAACTTAGAAATGAGGAAAACAATCATATATCCAAAATACACTTCAACATTTTGTTCTCCACAACACACATCACTGAACTTTTGTAAGTTATCTTTGCTCAAAGCTTTAGTGAAATATTTGATAGTCAGTGGTTCTGTAATAAATCCATTGCCAACTCTAATTCTACAACTGCTATCTAGTGTATTGCATATGCAGTTCAATGTGCTTAATGATTGTATGAACTACAGAATTCACTTAGTTGTGCCTTATTTAATGGTCTCATTAATCATTGAGTATTTATGTAAACTACAGTGTTACATTCTGGGACAGGGGGACGTTTTGGGGACTAGGGGATGGGGATAGAACGTCACTGCCCCTTCCCCTTTTTTGGCAAAATCTTGGGTCATCCTCGGGATGCCCCCTCATCATGGGGTAAGTCTCTTGTGAACATACCCTAAAGAGAGATCCCAGGGAGATGCCTCAGGATGGCCCCTCATCATGGGGTAAGTCTCTTGTGAACATACCCTAAAGGGAGATCCCAGCGAGATGCCAAGGCTTCCATTTGACATCCCAGGGATGTCCTAACGTCCCCTGCAGACTGACAATGTTAAACACATGAACAAAAAAAGCACTCACTTTTTTAGAAAATTTAAAAACCCTAAACATTTTTTGGGGCCCGTTAACCTAAAAAACGTATTATTTACTTATATCTTCCCTAGCCAACTATCATTTTATTGTTTCCATTTGCATTTTCAATTTTTTGGTTTTCCAAGCACAAAGAGAGTTCAACAAACTGAAAGTTTAAGGAAGGTAAAGGAAAACAAAGGAGGATGAACAACAAAAAAAAACAGAGGAAAAGGAGGAAGAAGGTATGTAACATGTCCTTGCTATTTTTATGTTTATTTTTTGTTTTTGTTTTGTTTTGAAATATCAAATACTTGCACATACTTTCAAGTTTCCTTTTTTATCTTTCCAAACATTCAATGCTACTTTTACAAACTTACTACCTCATATTGAAGTTTTTCAAACCTCTAAACCTTACAAACTTACAAATTTTAACTTGTTCAAACCTTCAAACCTATGTTTTAGAACTTGTTCAAACTTGCAAAGATGCTATTATTTATTGTTTTTGGCATGGAAACACCGTTGTTTTTTATTGTTTTTGGCAAGCAAAATCTGCTGTTTTTTTAGCTGAGATGTATAAAAAGGTTTGTTGTTTGTTTATTGTTATTTCTTGTTGTTTTTTGTTCTGTCTCTTTTGAAGGTCAAGATGGATTCATTCAGTGGCAATGACGGACATGATTTAGGTAATGAAATTGGGGCAAATGTGGGGGAATCAGTTGACAGCCAAACCCCAGCCAGAAGCACAAACAGTTCAATTGGGGTGCATTGATTAGACTGCCCTTCCAAGTTTTTGGCAACATATGCCAAAGGCTCGTTTAACAAGAAAACTGCTTTGTGCCAGTTTGCAATGTTGCATGACTCTAACAAGGCAGCTAATTCAAGGGAGAGTCACCATTGGAAATGCAACATTTGCTCTAAGGACTAGAAGGACAGCATTACGAGGGTTACTGCACACTTCTCCATACTCCCCATAAAGGGGTTGGGCCTTGTGGCAAGCTCACACTTGAGGAGAGTGTTGAGATGATCATATTATTTCAAGGGCACATCACTGCACCAACAATTTCTTGTACACCACGAGGTTCAGCTAGACCACCTATATTTCGGACATTTGAGGTAAGTGTAGTGGAATCAAGGGGGAAATGAAAAGCCACAGGTTCATCATTGGATCCAAAAATGGATCCGGTTTTATGCTCTTTGCCGTGTTTTTGGGTAGAAGACAATTTCATGTATGTTGGAAAACATTCAAGGTGTTATGCGTCATCCATGTGTTGGCTTTGGTGTGTGTGAAAATCTTCGAAACAAAGAATTTGCCTATTTTGGCAAAATCATTGGTTTGTACAGGCAATGAAAGTGTATTTGCCCTAGTAAATTCGCCATCTATTGCGGCAATCATGCATTTACCACAACGACCTTTCCAAGACTATCACAAATGCTCAAATGAAGTGACGAATGAGAAAACACCTAGGCAATTTCTTATTGGCAGAAGCGATGATCTCGTTCTATGCAGTTGTGCATGTCCAATGATGTTCCAATTTACATTTTTTCCCTCTTTTGATGTGTTCTCTTAGTCTCTTCAGACTCCAAATGCTTTGTAATTCTATTTATACTCCTTTGGGAGATGTGTTTGATCATTATTAGTTGCTTGTAAGCATTTTGGAGTGTTGTAGTTGGAGATTCAAGTTGTAGTTTCTCTGAAATTTGAGACTTGTAAGCAATTAGAGGCAATGGAAGTGATTTGAGTGTGTAGATACATTGTAGAAGTTGTTTTCAATGGTGACGAGCAATGTGTTAAAAGCCTATGCATTGCCACCTCTTGTAATTGCCAATTGGAGCACATTAAGTGAGTGTTTTCTCACTACTTCTAGAGTTTTCTCTAGGGTATATTGTTCTTTCTTGTTGGTGATGCTCTCGTTTTGTATTCATTGATCCTTTGTTCATTTGTGCTATTAATTTCTCTAGTCTATGTAGCTTTGTTTCACTAAGAATTGAAATTGGTTGTTAATAAACTAATTAAGAATATCCTTATAGTTTACAGATCAATCATCTCCTAACCCAATTACAAATATGTTCAATGTGCAAGGAAAGCAAGTTACAGATGAGGCCATTGCGAATTTCTATTTTGGCAATGGTATTCCTTTCCAATTTGCTCGATTGAGAACCACTATCTTGAAAAAAAAATTATTCCAAGATTAACCTATTGGTGGAGAAGAAGGCCAAATGGTAACACATGGCTGCAGCATAATCATGGATGGGTGGACAAACATTAGAAACCGCCCACTCATCAACATTATAGTTTCATGCATTGGACCTTACTTCCTAGGGGCAATTAATTGCTCAAGAAAATGCAAGGATGATGAGTTTTAATTTTAGATCCTAAGAGAATCCATTGAGTTGGTCGGTCCTCAAAATGTAGTGCAAGTGACTACATATGCAGCATATGTTTGCATGGCAGCAAGTAAATTGATTCAATCCACATATAGGCAAATCTACTAGACCCCTTATTCTGTGCATGCTATGCACAATGCACTCAAAGACATTGGAAAGATATAGTGGGTCAAATAGGTAGTTGTTGATGCAAGGAAGGTGCAAATGTTCATTTGCAATCACCACACCTCGTTGGCATTGTTTCAGACCTTTTGGAAGAAGGAATTCCTCAAACCAGTTGAGACCCAAAGAATGTTTGAGTTGCAAGAGCCATTGCAACTTATGATTGACACAAAAATGGAATAGGCGGAAGCAGTCAAAGACAAAGCAATGAAAGAGGGTGAAAGAGATTGTGGTTAGTGATATGTTTTCACTGAATATGAAATACATCACATCTTTTATACAACCTAATTTCATTGTCATCTAATTTGGAGATTCTAATAGTCCTGAAATACATCACATCTTTTATACAACCTACTTTCATTGTCATCTAATTTGGAGATTCTAATAGTCCTAATCTTGGGGAGATCTATGAGTGCATTGACTAGATGAAGGCCACCATTTGTGAGAAAGACCCCACACTACAGTTATACAATGAGCATATTCACCCCAGCATCCTAAAAAGGTGGGATCAGCTGAACGCCTTTCTACACATGGCTACATATACTTTAAATCCAAAGTGGTATGTGGAAAGACCTTGCAGACTTCTTCTCGTTAACGACCACGAGGTGGGTAATGGCCTCATGAAGGACTTCAAGAAAGTGTATACTCCAAAGGAAGCTTCACTAATTAGAGTTGAGTGGATTATGCTTATAGATCTAGATGGCTACAAGACTTCACCAAGGATTGACAGGCATGGTTTGGCACAAGCCAGGCCAATTAATCGGTGGTGAACCTACGGACCTCCAAAATCGTTTTGCACACTTGTCATTTGTCTTCTCTCACAAGTTTTTAGTTCCTCTACTACTGAGAGAAACCGCTCCACATATATCTTTATTCACTCTCTAAAGAGGAAAACTCTAAACTCTACAAGAGCACAAAAGCTTGTTGCAATGCACAGTGTCTTGTGTCTCACTGATAGCAAAACATCTAAGTATAGGCAAAGCCTAGTGAGAAAATTGGATGTAGAACCTAAGGAGCCATGACAAGTCGATGAGGGGCAGGAGGTGAAAATAAAAGTGGATGGCATCGGGAGCACATTGCAAGCTGAGGATACAATTCCTTCGGGCAATTCTAGTGATGGGGAGTTTCCTAGATATCCACTCAATGACGAAGATTCTGATTTTTGAGTTTGTTGGTTAAATAAAAACAGCTATGGATATTTTTTTTGGCAATCTCATTTTGTCATTTGGATGCTTGTCACTTGTTGACTCTAATTCATACTTTGAACTTTCAACGCATTTGTAATGGATTGTGATTTTCAGCTACTATGATCATTGATATTCAAATGATTGCATTTTGATTTATGATTTGACAATTGGCATTGGTTAATTATTATAATTTATAACTTATATTCAATCAATTATTGTAGTGTGTTCTCAAATCTATATTTATTATTTACTTTTGTGCATTGTGTAAATTATGGTGTGTGAATGTGTGTGTCTATATATAGCCATCCCTTGCCGTCCCCTACCGTCCCCAAAATTTAGGAAAACTTTTGCCATCCTTGGAAACCCATTCCCCATTGTCCTGGAAACTTGGAGAAACATTGCGAATTTAGAATCATTAGCAACTCCCATCAACCACACTACTTCAAAAGCTACTCCGAATTTTGTTTGGGAATGAAGCAGATAATTGCTTCTTGCTGATGCAGGAGCATACCTGGGTTTTTGTAATCCCGCATAGCCTCCGTGAAAATTTTGCTCTTCTGGTTTCTGTTTGTTCTTGTTTTGCAAGTCTGTTGGAAAATTTTCTCCTCACTTTACCTTGCGGGACTAAATACTCAACTTCTCCTAGATGGTGTGGCATCTATCTTTGGATGAGGTGACATCCCCTTAATATGTGGCAGTTTCAAAACTTTCCAACACCTCCTTCATTAGGCGGTTACTAGTTAGGCGACCATAATAAAAAGTTATCACCTATTTTTGACCTATTGCAGCGGCTGATTGAGGAGGCAATTTCATTTCTGACATTTTAAATCCTTGGTGGCTAGTGGAATGTTAAATACTTGACATGTCCTGGTGGCAGATTAATGCATCAATTTTCTATTATTGTCATCGACGGCTCAAATTCAAGTGTGGCGATTCAAGAACAAAAACAGACGGATCATTATAAATCAACAGTTTGGTGCCTTCAGACAGCAGCGTGGATTTTTATGAGTGAAGAAGAATAAGGTTCAGTCGGGTTGTGGGTCATGGGAATGAAGTTGTAGACCTGGGAAGTCAATTCTAGAGGAAAGATCTGAGTCGTGGGAAATAAAATAGTTGTGTGGAGTTTTCTTTGGTAGTGGTATCAAGTCTATACAGGATTGAATAAGGAGATAGTTGTAGAAGAGTCATAGGTGTTGAATTATCTGAATGTGGAAGTTAGTAAGGAGTCTTGAAGATGCATTTTGTTTTTGGTTCTGTTGCAAGTTGCAGTCGAGGATTTGTATCGGGCCGAGCATGTTTAAGTTCAGATCAATTTCTTATGAAAATCTCTGTCACAAGACTATGTTTCAGAATGGGTCTTTTGTGAAGTTATATATCTGTAGGTGAGTTTTGGGTAGTCTTTTTTGTAGAATTCAGTCATTTGTGGTTCAGGTTAATACTGGATGTTGCAGCTGTTATACATTGGATTGTAAAGGAAATCTGCCAGTCATTATAATATTAAATAGCTGCTGTTTACTCTATACATCTCAATATCTTTTCCAAAACTTTTTTTATATTCATGTGAGCTGCCTGGATCAACAGCTCTTCATTGAGTTCTTGATCCACGTCTGCATCACTTGTCCAAAATAATAGTTTCTCATCCTACATGCAATGTATATACTATATACTGATGACTATTGCTTGTCTTCTATACAATCTGCCTGATTTCGATGTGGTTACCAACCAAGCTAAATTGATGATGTTTTATAATCCAAATCATTACTGGCTGTACATTGAATATCTCAAAATCGTCTTTGCTGCTAACCAATGTGTCAATTTTGGTGTTTCCATACATATAGGCAAAATCCCAACCGTATAACTTACAACTGGTTTCATGGACATCAAGTAGATTAAAACTCCCTACCCATTTAGATCAAATGTTAGCAATTTTTCACCAACTTCAAGTGGAGTAACTTGTGCCTTAGAACTTACATCTAGAACATATATAATATCTTCATATATCTTTTAATAGCGAATTAAAAATGCTGCCTTTATTTGGCCACACTTCAGTCTCCGAAAAATATTTGGAAGGGCCAAGATCTATCATATCAAATGTCCAAGCCAATTTTATTTTACTTATTGATTCAGGTTACAATTAATTCATCTATATTTATTGCCACAACCTATATGAGTGGACCTGTCAATCTTAAAAAACAAATTTGTATCTCCTTTTTGGATTCCTCTTTGCTTGAAGTGAACATAAATCCTTGAATACCACACTCAAAGTGTTTCTTTCAAATAATAATAGCTTTGTCTGGAATATCATTTACTTGGTACCTGGCCTTGTAGCCCAATGCATCTCCAAATGTCTTTTTCCTTTGGTAAATCTGTTAGGTTTTGTGTTCAATTCCTCATTAGTTATTCATTTTCAAATTGTCTTTCCAATTGCATCACCAATCAATTGACAAGAATTCAGCTCATAAATTATATAATGAATGTAGCCATCACAAATCACCCTAACTGGAATTGGTTGGCTTCGTGTAATCAACCATCCTGAGTGGGATTGGTTAGCTCATAAGTCATTCACTATATGTGTTCAACACCAAACGCCGTAACTAGGATTGATTAGATTAAGTACTCAATAATAAATATTTCAGTTAATACCAACCATACAGTGCAACAATCAAAATTTCCACATCAGAAATAAATATAGAGTCAAAAGAAGGTCACAACTATCAATCACTAGAAAAATCAAGCAAATAATCTAAATATTTTGATATATGTTGAAACATGAATCTGTCCCCTGAAGAAATTGCAAATACAGGAAGTCAGTCTTGTTGCATAAAGATTGATGCTACAACATTTAGTGTTTTAAAGTCTCCAGAAAGTAACTTGACCACTTTATCTCCAAGATTTGCAATTCTATTGGGGGATGGATGGACTCATATGTACTGATCTCCAAATTTTATGAAATCCAATCCCAAGAGTTGGACTTGGGAAGTCAACCTAGGACCTCCCTTGTGCAATGGAGCCCACAAACCAAATGCTCTCCAACTGAGAGCCTGGAGTCCTCTGTTTTTTCAACAATTGGATTTAAAATTGCTCTCTCTAGACTCATGCAAGGCTCCTCCTATTTTACTTCACCTAAACTCTTTGCTACATTTAAGATCTCATTCATTATATTAAATGTTAAGTGCACTAAATGAGAATAAATTAGGATTTTCTTATTTTTGATGTTGTAACAACATTCCTTACACTCAACGTCTTAACAAGGAACATGTAATCAATGTTCATCATTTTCCCTTTCAATGGGATCACACTCTACTCTCGAAAGTATAAAAATTAAACATCAATGTATGTTGAACATGAAAGGAATATGACAGATTAAGTAAAAAGCACTAAACCTGATCGCTTCTTTTTGCATTTACAGACAAAAGAACATGCGCTTCAACAGTCTCATCAAACTTACATTTGACATTAGCCTGCAATAGAAGTCATGTAACAATTGTCAAACGCATTCAACAAAGAGTAAGAACACCTTGTAAACAAATAACTTTTCCATCATAATTTCTATGAATAATATGGCAATTAATTTATCTTAAGGTCAACTTAATAAAGCTAATGAAAAACAATACCATGGTTCACATGTGATTATGAGAATTTGCCTTTGCTAAATTAAATAAAGGCCTATTTTGTATTCAAGTAGTCATGCCCAGAATTTGATTCGATGCAATACAACTGACTTCAGTTTCAAGATGGTCCAATGCATACTTATTGAATTTCAACATGTTTTACTAAATATGTACGTAAAAAAGATCAATCATTTGTGATGTGTAATAAATTCAATCATTTACATTAGGAATAACTATAGAAAAATTTGAATAGTTAGAATTTCACCCATGTAGTTTGACTTATTAGGAGCATAGAAAGCTGCTTTTGAAAGGGAGACAACTTCACAAAACTTGACAAAATACACCAGACATAAAAAAAATCAAGAAGATTGAAAAATTTAATGTTCCTGCTCAAGTATCTCTCAGGTCCTCTTGCAGGTCCCATTTCAGATACCTTTGATGCAATAATCTGCTGACATGGCATGTCTTAATTTCCTCCTCCTCAACATATAACTCATCCAATTTAAAACTCAGAAGACAACTCTGATCTCATTAACTATCAAATGATCATGATTGAGTGTGATTTTACTGAATTTATGCTAAAATTATTGATCTGAACCTTTCTGACTTGTTAGAAAGGCAAAAGTTTTGGGCAAGAGTTCAAGTGAAATTACAAATGGATTACAGGACAATTGATTGCATATTTACCCTGATGCTACTACTGAGGAGACCAAGATAATGTCTTTAAAAGTTTATTGTTGTCAATGTCCCACAGGCACGCATCCGCCCCCAAAATCATGACATCCCCGGGACGCTGGGGAGGAAACGTCCCAGGATGTTCCCCTCATAAAGGGGACGTTTCCAACACGTCCCCCCCTGATGGGGCATTGGGGGGGGCACCAAGGAGTCCCCAACCTTTTTCAACTCATTCTGTAATTTTTTATAAATTTATTCACCCCCTTCGATTTATTCAAACTCTAAAAATTTGTTTGCAACAGAAAATATAATAATATTCAGGTTTAAATCTGCAACAGACATTTTTTGATCATGAAAGAAACCCCAAGAAATCTGAAAAACCCGTGAAAGAAGCCAGAAGCAAATACTGCCACCTTGAGCTAGTGACGAGAAGAAACAATAAAGAGCAGAGACCACATACCCGGGCAGGACTCTACTTGCCAGTCCTACTCAACAAACAGACAAGCAGAATACTCTACCTACAACCAGGAGGTATTCACTAAAGTTGTGCAAATTTCCAAACGTATAAGGTGCAAATTCAATCCAGAGAGCTTGGAGTGCATTCCATTGAGTCCAGAGTGCATGTACACCATTGCGTACACTATTTTTTAACAAGAAATTTGTGCAACTTTAGGCAATTCTATTTTTATTTATATTTATTATTTTATATAATATATTATTTAATAAATATATATTACATTAAAAAATTATACAATAATATTATTATTTACTATTACTTATTATTTATTGATAGTATTAAATATAGTATATATAATATTTATTAAAATTTAATATATTTAATATTACAAATCAAAAAATAATAATATATTTCCCCCATTAATGGGGTTGGGGGTGATGAGGCCTGAAAGAAAAGGAAGGAAGCAAAATGGGAGCCACCAGCAGAAGGATGGTATAAGATGAACTTCGATGGGGCGTCTGAGGGAAATCCAGGAGATTTAAGGGCAGGATGTATCATTAGGGATTGGAGTGGGAATGTAATTGGAGAGGCCTCTAAGAGATTAAAACCAAGAACTAATAACGAAGCAGAACTACAAGCGCTTAATCTGGGGTTGGAATTTTGTTTGAAACTCGGACTGAGAAAGGTGGCCATTGAAGGGGACTCACAAATTATAGTTAATGCCATAAGGAAGAATGAGATACATAGTTGGAAATTAAAAGCACTACTTGAAGAAGCAACGAAGAACTTGGACAAACTCGAAGGTTTCACCATAAATCATATTTTTAGGGAAGCAATGTTGAAGTGGATACTAGCAATTGGCAGGACGAAGGAATTATATTGAAATGTTGCAAACTCATCATTACTCAAGACACCATTTGATCCGGGCAATTAAATGATTGTTGATGAATTCATCATTCGTGCAAACTGAGTGGTGTGGCAGGATGACTGAGGCAGAGATCATTAATTATCAAGGCAAGTATATCCGAGATGAAATTAAAAGATCAGACCAAGGAGTTTTCACCACATTCTATAAACAACTTTGGTGAATTGAGAGCGGCGAAGGATGGAGACCCCAATTTGACTGGTTTGCAAACAACGTCAGATGGCTTTTTTGGGTGACATTAGGGAAAAAAGAATGCAGAGGGTTTTCAAAACCAAAAGCAGAATTCTGCTCAATGTAATTGAGTGGGTGCTCAAGGATGAGTTCGTGTCCACCTCAAATTGGTATAGGGTGAACTCAGATTTGGCTTCCATGTTCGTTGCTTCGTTGATGGATTTGGGCAAAGAAAAGGAAACTGTCAAATTGCTAGTGAAAGTTTTTGTGAGGCAGTATCGCGGAGGGTTGGACGAGATTATTGCCACGGCTGTAATGTCCCTTTCTAGAACATTTCTTATTTTTGCCCTAAAACAATAATCCTAACTCAAAATGATAATTGCATTAAATTTATAAATATGACTTCATCTAAAATTATGAATTTTATTATAATATTCAGATTTATAACTTATGCAATAATTCTGAAAATAGAACTTATCTTGATTTTTCTGCTATAATTTTCCTTCAATTTGCAGCAATTTTCTTGAAATGAATGTCACTATCTTCTACCCAAGTTAGGGGTTTCCGTCCACTAACTTGCTAAGAGAAGTTAAGGGTTTTTGTCCTTAAATCTCTAAATGAACCCTAGTTCGTATTCCATACGGGAAATAAATATTATGTCTTCATTATTGATATTCGATGATTTATTTCCTCCTTGAATGATCTCCATATATATCATATTCCATCAATAGTCATGACTCTTCCCATGCCTCTTGATGGGTAATTTTAATTATCATTTTATTTTATAATATTATTCATCCATCTACATCTATGGTTGCGTATACTCCTTTGTTCCTTTGGTACCCCTGTTCACAAGTTCCTGTTGGCCGCCATTTACTCTCTGTGTGTATCTCACTCCAAGTTATATGTCCCAAGAAGAAATCATGTAGATGCAAGATCAACCGGTGAGTCGCGATTTTGGGTGCCGGGGACATAGAATGTTAAATAGTAAATTTACCATGACCCCTCTGCATATAACTATCTTTCCAATGGCTACAGAAATGTTGCGCGATGTGATCCAAGTGGTGTTCGGACCTGTTCTCCTTCCTAATTGTGTGAGGGCGGCAGACTGAATATTGACCCCGTTGAAAAGCTGGATCTTGCCTTCCAACTCCTTTCACAAGTATTATGGTCACACAGCTACTTTTGCACTTGCCTTAGTGCCCGAATGCACATCCAATGGTGTTGCAAACTTATGGGTTCAATTTGCTCAGCTTATGATGATTTGCAGAACTTTCGTTTGAGAGACAATGGTGGTAAGTCTTTAATGGGGAGCTAACTATTTTATGACTCTCCTCCTTCCACGCCACCTCATAGATCTGGTATGACTGTTTGCTCTTGGAATTGGAAAGACAAGTCGGCACCACAAACCTCCAACTGAGTCGGCTTGGACTTAAGCAGGAGGGACATGACAACAGCCCGATATGGGAATGGCGTGCCTCTTCCAGAGGATTACCACCGAATCAATGTTGCAGGGGATATGGTCAATTGGCAACCTTTCATCACTGTTTCCCGAGCTGGCAAGGAATTTGGGTGTCGCATGAACGCTGTAAAGGGAGCGGAATTCTTGAAGAAAGTAATGGGGCTGGTGGGAAACGAAGGGATTGAATGGATGCAGGGTTTCATTGAAGATTACTACAAGGAGGACTCTAGAGCTTAATATGTAGCTTTTTCTTTCTTTCTGTTTACTTTTAGCAATTGTTATGTAGATCATAGATAGTAGGGTGGTGCAGGGGCACCATGTCAAATCATGTAAATATGGTCAAATGAGGTTTTGTGATAGGTCATTAGGTGTTTTTATGTCTTTTTGTCATGAATAAGGTCCATTGAGACCATTGAATGTAATTGAGTCATTTGGGGGTCAAATATTGTAAAAGGTTGCAAACTTGCAAATATTGTCATGTAATGGTGCAAGAATGCAAAACATGGAAGTTGAACGGTCAAGCCATCCAAAAGTCACTTGTGACCATTGGTTGGTGTTGGAAAACATTTAAATATGGTTGTAAACCTCAAGGAAGGTGGTGGTTGTAAAGTTTTTGGTGAAAAATCAATGAAAAGACCCTGTTTTCCGCACTTTTTCATGTAACAGTCACTGTTTCTGCTTTGGTACGGCTCTGTACGGATTGGGAGCGTACTAATCTTCATTGCAGTGGATAGAGGAATGAATGGAGAGTCTTTTGGTTTTTGTTTGAGGCGATTTCATCAAGTATAGTGTTTGTTTGAGGCATTTTTCCAAAAACTATTCTGAGAAACCCTAGTTGAGGGTTTGAGTACAAAAATAATGATTTGGGCCCCATTCCACCGGTGAAATTTGCTCAAATTTGGTGGAAAGGAGGGACATAGGATGTATTTAAGATTCCAGAGGTTATTTTGCAGAGGGTAGAGTTTTGGGGTAGATTTGGTGATGCCCTAGCCTGATGTTTTTGGCTTGTGAGGTTAGATAGAGTAGTGTAGGAGTGAAACAACAATCTGGTGATGAATTTGGATGATGGAAACTGTATAAAGGTGACCTTTGGCATGTGTTAAGACCCCTGAAGTTGATAGGAGAAGTCTGGTGTTTGATTTCATTGTACTTGCTTTGTAAAAGTAGCCTAATTAGGCCTATTTGCAGAATTACCACTCATTTTTTAGGCCTTATGTTACAAAACAATCATACCTGCATGTAAGATATGTTATGGAGGAGGAAAAAGGGTATCTAAATCTGTAATTGGTTTCTGGGTGTGATGTCAGGTTTGAAGGTTATGCTTGAAAAACAATGTTTGTTGTACTACTAGGTTTAGGACAGTCAAAAGAGAGGACCTATTGTAGAAGCATTTAAGTTGCATGAGGGGTGTTGATACATTGCATTAGTCCACATTAACTTGGAAAAGGTCTGCCAAGTGATAAACAAAGTAATATGTTGTTGGTTCTTCATTTGAGGGTGTGTTTGTCATGTTGCTATTGAGTCATGGAGCCAGTCATGAGCCCATTGTTGTGAAATATGCCTCCATTTGAGTAAAGTAAACCCATGCTCTACATCATAGGGTTTCATAGATAACTCCAAGATTTTGTCTATACCTGGATATGTTTGAGCTCTAGCAGACATTGCAAAGCATAAATGTTAAAAACTCATATATGTGTTTGGTTTTTATATATATAAAATGGGAGCAGCCCCCAAGGCTGTAATTTATCCATCAAAAAAAATAATAATAATAATAATATATTATAAATTATACATTATAATTTATTTAATATTATTACCCCGATAATGGGAAGGTATGATGGCGGGCACAACGTTCGGCAGAACATTCAGCATGTGACAAAAGTGTGCAGTGTAATGAGTGTAAGTGAAGGCATTTAATTTCCATAAGTAGCATCGTTGGCAAAGGTTGGTTCATCATTCTTCAGTTTGTAGGGAAGAGGAGGGTGTCAGGAGAAGAAGCGGTGGTAGAGTTTATGGGGTTTGTAGACCAAGAAATCAAGGACCCGGCGCTGCGTTAATGGATGATTTGTATTTGGGAATTGGCTAAGGAAATGGATGGGGCGCCAAGGGTAAGTATTCACACGGCTCTGGCGAAATTGTTGCTAGATCCGAGATATACGTGAGGGCACTGGGATACTTTTGACGTTGCTCAATCCTTATCCAACGCAACCATGCTCTCAACCGCTGCAAGTTCGTATCTCTTGCATGATGACATAGGGGATGTTGTTCATCAAGCCGAAGTCCATTTTGACTGTTATCTGGAGCATCTACACGCTATCAAGAGGAGACAAATCTGTCTCCAGCTGGTCGTGGAGGCAATTACCAAGAAATTGCAAATCAACTCAGAGGAGGAGACTGCGAAGGGACAGGAGGAAAAGGCTCCGAGTAAAAGTGCGGCATGTGATACAATGTACTTGTGTCTCTGTAGAGGTGGAAAGGCTTGCGTAATTTGCCATTTCCCCAATTAGACATTCAGACTTATGATGATATTTAGTATGTTAGTAAGATTGTGGTCAGTAATGTTGAGGCTTCTGCCATTTTGTTTAGTATGTTAGCATGAATACAGTTGGTTTATGCTGATACAGTGTCAATCAATAAGACATGATGGTTGCGGCCTAGACATAGGGGTTTACCCCATTTTTTATGGTTCCTGGACCTAAACCAGGTTATATTATCAAAGAAAAAAATTATTATTATTATTATTATTACTTTTATTATTCTATTCAAATATTTATTATTATTATATATTATGTGCCTCACCATCCCCATGTCGTCCCTAAATTTAGGTCCTTGGTTCCCCCATCCCCGAAACCCATCCCCCCATTCTAAAACTCCATGGAACTATGATTGTTGTATTGTTAATTTCAAAAAGGTCTTGGATTCAATGTCCAATTGTTGCAACTTTAGTTTTTGCCATTAAAAATCCAAAGTAACTCTTCTTAAACCTTCAATTGATATATAATGTTGTTAATTTTATTGATCAAAACTAAACTGAAGAGAAAGGGTTGGTCAAAATATATTTGAAGATCAAGTTAAAATGGGATTTGAAAAAGGTCAAAGAACAAATATGGAAATGACAATAGAGAGAGCAAACTAAAAGAAGCATTCCTAGTCACCCAATTGATTCCAAAACTAATAAGGCTGCCATTACTCATTATTTTCCATCCTAGTGACCTAAATATGATTTGATAATCAACTGCATTAAATATCACCCTCGATCTAGCAAATTCAGAGGCCATAATTTACAGCAAGCTAGGTTGTGATAAACCCCAAATCTCAAAAATTTGTGATACTATAGTTTTTACATTTGCTCCTTTCCTACTGCACTCAGCCTTTACTAGTGAGTGACAAACGTAAGGGATGTATGAAATTGCAGCATGAGAGTCTGGACCCTCTCAATACGGGCCCAATCAACGGATCCCAAGCTAGGTCCCCAAACCTTTAAGCCGTACAAAACTGTGGGCTTGATGATGGTATCAAAAAGGCGTATCTTTGAAGGGATATGCTGGAAGTGGCTCTAGAAACACTAACATTCCAAGAGAGAGAGAGAGAGAGAGAGAGGCATATCCCTTACAAAGACGTGAATGTGAGGCAAGCTTCATACTGAAGGTGGGACCAGAGAATTGGACCCCCAAGCTAAGTCACAAGGTTCAAGTTCATGTTCGTGTTTGGCAACTATAAAATTAGGATGAAATTCGATAAGGGGAAAAAAATTGTCATTAAATTCACCTATATAAATTTGATTTTTTTTAATATAAGTAATATATGATATAGCCACAAAATTATAAAAAAATAGTTTAACATTGTTAAATAGATTTGAAATCTTTATCAAAAGATGACACATTCATAAACCATGATAAACTTATCAAAGTTAAACCATAAGAAACTTAGAAACATATGAAATCATGATTGCGTAAATGTTTTTTTTTGTCAAAAAGGGATAATCAAGAGTCAAAACTCTAAAATTTCAAAAAAAGCTCCAAGTCATCAAGAGCACTTGGATGTAAGAAACTTAGAAACATATCAAATCACAATTGCAAAGACATTCTTTTTGTCAAAAAAGGACAATCAAGAGTCAAGACTCTAAAACTTCAAAAAAGCTCCAAGTCATCAAAAGTACTTGGATGAGATGATGTAGCATCATCATCACTAGATGCACTACTCGAATCATCATTAGAAAAGTCAGCCTCATCTGCAATTGGCATTGTTGTGTCTTTTGGAATTTGTTGTTGTGAAGATGTGGAATCTTTTGTTGATTTGTTCATAAACAGTTTTAAATTGCTACGAATGTAGACAAGATCTCCCAACTTTCTAGACAGCAACTTGTTCCTCTTTTTTGAATGAATGTGGTCAAAGCAACTCCAATTCCTCACAAGCTGATGAATTTGCTCCCTAACTCAATATTCAAATAGCAAAGCATTGTAGCTCAAGAGTTTGTGCTCCATAGGTCATCCACCATCTATATCCAAGTATGCCATCTTGTACCATGTCATATTCGGCTCCTGGCATTCCAAACATCCCTTCTGCTGCCTTGTATTTCCAACATTGTTTTCTAATTAGACCTGCAATTGTTGGATCTGGTTCAAACCTGACAATGGCTTCTAAAAGACCTACCATAACTTCACAATCACTTTATCTATCAATGTGAAATAGCTTAGGCTCCAAAAAACAAGTTGCTGCATGTAAAGGTGTGTGCATCATTTTCAATCTAGAATCAACTATATCCCATATCTCCATGTAGTCTGTTTCCACATTATTTAGTGCTTTTTTAATAGCTTCCTTACAACAGTCCATGCTCTCATAAAGCATGCCAAGACAAGGGGTGTCACCATCAACCATACGAAGCACATCAACAATTGGTCCACATATATTTAAAACCTTTGCTGCACTTTCCCAAAAACTGTTGTTTAAAATGATTTGCTCAATGATCTTCCCCTTAGGACCTTTAGAAAGAGCTGAATTTTCCAACTCATTGTTGCAAATAACAAACCTTAGAGTTGTTTTCTCTTCAACCACTCTTTTCAAAGTGATATAAAATGAAGCAAATCTTGTGTCACAAGGCTTCAACAACTCCCTAGATGCCGGTTGCCTATAAAGATTCAATGTGAGATGGTGATTTCTTATAAAATTTGCAATTGCTCTCCCTCTATGAATTGCTTCACGTACCATGGGAATTTTGCCAAGTCATGAAGCAACAAATCTAGACAATGGGCTGCACATGGGCTCCAATATATTTGTGGGTACTTCTCTACTATCAACTTCCCAGCTCCCACACAATTTGTTGCACTATCAATTACCACTTGAACCACATTTTCTACCCCTACTTCAAAAATGGTTTCCTCTAATATTTCAAAAATATACTCTGAAATTTTCTTATGGTTCATGATGTCAATCACCTTCAAGAACACAACACCTTGAGGACAAGCCACCAAAACATTAATCAATGGCCTCTAACATATATCTAACCATCCATCACTCAATATAGTGCAACCTATTGCCTTCCAAGAGGATTTGACCTCAACTAATTTCTCAATGACTATCTTTTGACCTCTGCAAAACAGTTGTTCTCAAAGCCTTTGAAGAAGGAGGTGTGTACCCTTTGCCAAACTCTGCTACTTTCTGAATTACATTTCCAAAATGTGGATTCCTAGCTACATTGAATGGAATGGCACTTGAATAAAACAAATCAACAAATGCATCATCCACATGTTTTTCTGTTGGTTTCCGTAAGTTGTTCAATATTCCACTCTCTTTCGATCCACCTATGACCTTGGGCGCACTAGAAGAGGACATAATATATGCCGTGAATCTAGACACATCCTCTTCAATTCTCTGTTTCTTTTGTGTCATCTTCATCTTTCCTACAATCGAAGAGGATTGTTCTTTCTCTAGAGTAGCTCTAATCTCTAGAGTCACACCTAGACAAGCAATAAAACCTCCTCCTGGACCACCTGAAACACCAAGTGGTCCATTGCCCTTGTTAAATTGCCGACAAAAGGTTTCTTACACAAGTTACATTTGAGCTCAGTATGGCAAGTCAAATGTTTCCATCCTTCAGCAATTGATTTTTTGGGAGCCATTAAATTGCAATCTGCATGTTTCAAAAGACAAACAACATTTAATATTTAAAATTAAAACGTTAACTAAATTTTATTTTAATAAAAATTAAAACAAAATATATTAAATTTACATTTTAACTTTAAAAAACAAAATTATAAAATATTAGTTTTATTTTTTTTAAAACATAAAAATAGAAATATATTAAATTTATATTTTAATTTTAAAAAACAAAATAAAAAATACTAATTTTATTTAAAAAACATAAAAAATAAAAATATATTGAATTTATATTTTAACTTCAAAAACAAATTGTAATATCCCCTTTCTATAAGAAGCACCTAAACCGGAATCTGTGCTCAAAAGTGATTTTCAAAGAGAACAATAAATAATTAAGATCAATGATGATACTTTCATTTCATTACTTGTTAAAGGATTATTTACTTCCTAATTGTTACTTGTGTATTGATAACTATTTCATAATTCATATTCCTTATTACTTTCTTTATGGAACTAGGTTTTACATGTATAGGGTGCGCTGAAACCATCTCTTGACCCAGCCTACAGAAGACTTTGTCCCAGCCTACGGGCCTTCTTACGGATGGGATTCCGCCTCTCCCCACAATACCTATCATTCCTTAAAGAGTGAAGTAATAGAGAACTATATATAGAAGTGACAACTATGTTTAACTCTCCATGTCATCTTCTTTCTATTCTTTAACCATGGATGGGGAATTATATGTCTCGGGCGCGTTGAACCCTCTCCAATGTATCATGAATGGAATTACTCCGCCTTTCCCTAGGATTCTCGTCTAGGGCGCGTTAAACCCTCTTTAATGCATTGTGATGGAATTACCTCGCCTTTCCCTAACAAGACCTCCTCTCCTATAGTGTTAAGGGATGGAAGTGATGAGATGGTCAGGGTTTCCCCCGTGAGTTTGTATATATTCATATATGACTTAATCATACTGCTTCGTTTAAGAATGTATTTTCAATCATTTATTATTCCTTATTCACCTAATATATATTTCTACTTTACCATACATTGGATTTCACTATTTTCTTCATATAAATTTATTTATCTTGTTTGAGCGACAACAGGTACATATATTCAGCTTTCCATTGTGAATAACCTTATATCACACATCTATATACTTATACACATTCCCATTTATAATATTTATTACTTGGCTCCTACTCAGATATAAAATATGCATTAGTCAACATACCTGTGCGCTGCCTTTGCAGATAATATTCTCTGCCTTATGTTTACTTTCCTTAATTCTCTGGCGTTCCTTCCTATCTTTCCCCGATCTGCTTCTTCTTGGTTCGATGCTCTTAATTTGTTGATCGTTGGATGATAGATATTTGATTGGGACTGTGTAAGTGTTCGCAGGTGCAGGATATGATCTGCGGAGACTATGTTTAATGGACTAAGATGTTTATTTACAACTGCTGAGTGTTTTGTGATCTTTGACGCCAACTGCTGCTAATATTATTGTTTATATTCTTTTCTGTTTCTGATTTCCAATTGCTCCATGCAGATCTCCCCTGAATGTCCCCCCCGTTGATGATTATTCATTCCCTTATTAATATTTTGAAGTCACTATCTTTCCCAACGGTCAGCACCCTTGATCACTTCTTTTAGAATTTATGATAATTATTGTTTTATTTGATCACTGTTAATGTTTAACGAATGCCATTAGTCATGAGGTGATAATCATGTGAGATAAGTTATATATATTCGCTGGCTTATTTCAATAACTCCGCTTACAATGTGTATACACAGCCTTACGCACTGACATATGATACCGCTGACCTTACAATATTTGGTATATCATTGTAAGTCTTCCAAACAAGGTTGTTTTTCATTATTACTTAATACCTCCGCTTGGCCATAAATTAATAATCGTTGCCTTCCCTTTTCTAAGATTCTAAAGCATGTTAGTTTGCTTGCTGTTTGGTAACAACAATTACTTTAAATGCCATCGGGTCCCTTTTCAAGGGCTTGAGGATATCAATCCTCTTTATATTAATTTATAATATTTAGTTAATAGTAATTATATACGGTTATTATATAATATCTTATATTTATATTTATATAATATATAATATATAAAATATATTATATTTAATAAGTTATTATTAGGACTATAACAATAACTAAATCAATAATATTTATATTTATATTTATTGATATATATATTTATAATTATAATGATATTTAATTATTAATAGTATATTTATACTTATATATTATTATATTATAATAATAATATATTATATATATTGATATTAGAATATTTATAATATTCTGTTTATAATATTTAATAATCAATTTAATATAGGGACATGACACAAATTTTTTTAAAAAACTAATTTTATTTTAAAAAACATAAAAAATTAAACATATTAAATTTATATTTTAACTTTAAACAATAAAATAAAAAAATTACTAAGTTTATTTTAAAATGCATAAAAATTATTTTTTATATTTTTATTTTTTATTTACAAACAAAATGAAAATATTATAAATATTAAATTTTATTTAAAATACATATATCATATAATATATATATATATATCATGTAATACATTAAATTTTATTTTAAAAACAAAAAAAAACTAAAAAAAATCCCTAAAAACTATGGTGGCAGAGCAAAGCCTACCTTTCCCACTTGTAGAAGCATGAAGTAATGATCTTCAATTGCCGCCACTCAACCTTCAGTTGTCACCACTCACCCTTCACTTTCAGTGATCTTAAATTTCGCAGGCACGTCGCGCAGGAGAAAAAACGAGTCAGGAGTTGCATAAATAGAAAAAAACCTAAAACACTTTTTAAGTTATAAACTTATATATATATATATATATATATATATATATATATATATATATATATATATATATATATATATATATTTTTTTAAAACTGCCTTTTAACCCTTACGAATTTTATGGCGAACTTTAACGAATTTTTTATACTGTTTAAAAGTTCGCTAAATTTCGAATAGCGTGCCAAAAATTCGGTGAAACCTATGACATAGCCCCCAAGTATGTGTAAGTGGACGTGATCTCCAAGGCTGCCACCTAACGAAAGAACTAGAATCTAGAAAGAAGACGATTGGAGATATTGAAAATCGCGACCTTAGTTTTACTGAGATTGACCACAAGTTGGCGAAGATCACAAAAATAAGCAAGGGCATCAAGTTGTTGTAAACCTTCAGTAGAGTGAAAGAGAAGAGCAACATCATCAGCAAAAAGTAGAATGGCAATAACCACCTCACATAAAGTGTAACCATTGTCTAGGTGAGTGTTGCCGAAGAAATACCTCCAACTTGTCAATCTAGATGCTAAAGAGTGTCAGGGAGAGAGGACACCCTTGTTTGACCCCAATGGTAGTCCTGAGAAAGTCGGAGAAACCATGAGAGGTACGAAACTACCCAATAATTGTCTCATAAAGCCTCCAAACAGCGATAATGAGAGAATAAGAAATGCCAATATCACACATCTGTTGGAAAAGCAGGTGTCTCAAAACTGACTCAAAGGCCTTTTTGAAGTCTATGAAACAACAAAAGACTGTGGAAGATCGATGGCGAGCCTCCTCAATAATATCCCGAAGTGTGAAGATGTGATCAATGTGTAAGAGCTCTTTCTTATTAAACTGAAAATTTCAATCGACTTTTTCAAACAAAATGTAACACCAATCAACAAATTATCAACACTAATAAACCATGCAATAGTAGAACTTCAAACCCACATCATACTTTATTACTTGAAGCCTTCAAATGAGATATACAAAAATGAAATGTTGCTGATATGAAGTTTCAGTCAATGTCTGATTTATATCAGACTTATTTACAGCAAGAAATATGACACCAAATGACAAATATAGGCCACATATGAATGTCCAAACATTCTAGGATGAAGCTAGAGGTGATATGCAGCCAAAACAGCCCTGGAAGTACTCTGAAAATGGTCTGATATAAATGTTTATCAGACTGATAAGACTGCTGTTATGTCTGATACAACTATGCACATGCCCAGAATTATACTTAGAAGCCAAAATGATGTCAAATTGCTACTTTGTAACCAAGAGATTGTCTTCTAGAATTGATTTCCAGCCTCTAAGATGTATCGATGATCTTCAAGCAACAAAATCTTCATTCCAATCAGCATATGAACCCTGTAACGAAGTTCCCAAGTGGCTGTTATGAAAATCAGACATGAAAATATTATCAAATCTTCACAAAATGAAGCTCTTCCCAAAATCGGCTACCTTGGCTTAGAATCAACAATAACCAAGGGTTTTATTAGCATCAAATATACTCCAATACCTTCTCAGTAACCTGCAAAATGAAGCACAAATAGTGAATTTCTGAATGAAATCACCTCTCAACTAGTATGGGGTCATCTCCATACAAAGCAAAGGGTCATCACCTTGCAAATTGTCATGAAAATCGGAATCTTCAGACAAAACAATTAAGTAAGAAAACATACCAAGCATCAATCATACCAAATTGATGTTCAAGTCCACAATTTAACTCTTCCATGGATAAGCGTCCATCTTCTTAGCAATTTTGAAGTGAAATTTGAATTCCACCAATGAGAATCAATGAACTTGAACAATTGTAAATGAATTACAATCAAATTCTTTCATTTAAAACAATCTTCAATTATTTTAAATGTATTATAACTCCTACAAATAGATTGTAATGTCCCCTCTCTGATGGATGTGAGTGGTTATGAGATTAGCCCATCATGGCGACCCTCGTGGGCTAGTTCAGTGGATAGAGGGTCTTTTTTCCGTCATTCTTTTGCCAGTTCGGGACATTGGACATCATCAGTGCTCAATTGGTATCATGTTGTGGCTTCTATTCTTGGCTTTGGTCATGTTTGGAGGCACTTACTATTTTTAGAAGGTCGTATGCTGAGGGGTTGCTATTTCAGGCAGGGCACTAGTCGATTGGACTTGCATAGTTATTTGGTGACTTGGTGGATTGTTTTCATGGGGAGTTCATATTTTTTTTAATAGAGTTAATTAATAAGTGTTATATTATAACTTATGTTATAATTACACTTTATATCTAACAAGGGGGCCCATGAGGCCAATACCCTCATTAAGTGTCACTTAAATGAATTTATTTTATATTTGGCACATAAACCAAAGTTTGAGAGGAAACAATAAAAAAAACAAATATAATTGGAATTATGCATTTGAAAAGAAATAAATTGAATTTCCAATGGTTATATATAAGTCTCTTCACAAAAGTTGGCCTCATTATTATTTGAGCATTTGATATTTGGTGAAATTGGTCTGAGAGCTTGGCGTTGGAGAATTCAAGGGTTTGGGCTTGGAGATTGAGGAATCTTCAGGTTTAATGGCAATCTGAAGTGGTGCAAGATCCACTAAAGTTGCTGGGTTAATCAAGAAGGAATTGATGGAATGAGATTAAAGAATGTTTGATTGGCTGGAATTGAAGATTTTAGAGATTCCATGATTTTTTAAAGGCTGCTACAGTAATCCGTACCACTGCTACAGTATTTCCGTACCGCTGCTACAGTGCAAAAAATCGATTTTCAGGAGGGTCTGATATAAAAATTCTAGATCTGAATTATGACAGCATTTTTGGTTTTTCAGGTGTGCATGTGCAACCCTCACAATTGTTAGTACATCTATTATCTAGTTGAGCAATCTCTAGCTTTGGATTGCAAATTTAAATCATAGTTTCTTTTAAATTATTGTTGCAATTTCAATTTCCTGTGCATGTCTTTCAAAACCAAAAAATACAAAAAAAAAACACATATTTCAAACAAAACAAAAAATCTTTTCCAAGGCACGTTCTTGCAGCAGATCTGTATTTTGGCTTGAGAGGCATCAGGTTTCTTACATAGATCGATCCAATAGCAATGTACTCTCCTTACATGGGTGCTGGTGGCTTGAGTGCAATCATTAAATATTTTGATTTTGCATTGAAAATCATTCCTTGGCTTGGGCGATCACTAACCTCTTTATGAAATACATTAAATAAACCAATCTATCCAAATACAAGCATTTGAAATCTTGATCCTTGACATAACCGATTTGGCATTCAATTTATGAATTTGCATTTAAAATGCTCCTCTATGCTTGCATCGATCCACAACTACCTCATGTGCATGCATTAAATGATGATATTTGCATTTAATAAAAGCTCTTGCCTTAGCCGCCGATCCTTGTCTTGCATTTAAAATATTTTCCTTTGACTTGGTGAATGCTCTTCATCCTTGGCGTCAATCCTCACTACATATCTGTTGATCCAATGTAATTATTTATTAAATAAATATTGCATTTAAAATATTCTATCCTCATGATCGGCAGCCAGCTATTAATCAAATGCAATCATTAAATTTCAATAACCATCCTCTATCAATACCAATCGCTCAACATAAGGCATGGGCAAGTGGACCATCATGGCGTTGGAATTCAGCACTTGGACCAATGGGAATGCTCTACAAAAAGTGGGTGATCCTCTTCTAGCTAGCCGTTGGCTCCTTTAGCAAAGCAATTCAATTATAAATCAATGAGCATGCCAATCGATCCAAATTCCATGTTATTTGAATTTGGCTTGGACCTATATTCCCTTGGCAAACACATCACCTTTATTCATATTTACAACTCCATAGAAATCGATTAAAGAAAATGCAATTAAAGATTCTATTTTCTAAAATCCATCAAATGAAATGAAAATACAATTTCAATATTGCATTTTCCATATAACCCAAAAACACACTAGTTGATCCAACTTTCCGATTCTCCATGCATAGAACAGAGTCAACTAGCAAATCATACTTAGCTCAAAAAAAGGGACATTACACAATGGTTTGAAAATCTCCCCTGAAACTGGCCTACCCATGAGCACAAAGATTAACTCTCTCCAAGAACTCGAAAAACTGCATATCCAACACTATGGCATAGAGTTTGGCAAAAGTATACCCAATCATGATAGTCCTGTAGTTGCCAAGGTTAGAGAGATCCGTAGACTTATGTAAATGTCCCTTTTTTGTGCATAACCAATTTGAGAACAGTTAGCCTATTTTCCGAGTTTTCCCATAGGCTAATTGGTTGGGCAAGAGAGAACTCCAACTTTCTTGGAGAGCACAAATATGAACTAGCAATGGTTTTATTCATGGCAGTGAGTTCAGGAGATCTTAGTGAGCCCCATGACACTTTCAGAATACAATTTCGCCTTTTTTAGAGCACTCCACACTTCTTGGAGAAGCCATCTATTTCTGGAAAGCACCAAGTTGCATACAATTCATCACCCTAAACCCTAGGGGTGTCTTTGATATGATCATAAATTCACATTTGGTTCATTTTGATGCTTTCTGCAACATTGGACGATAGTTAAAATCATAGTTGGAAAACTCGACTCGCCAAAAAACTCGCCAAGCCCAAAATTGGTGAGTCAAAAAAAACTGGCCAAAAACTCGGCAAAAAACTCGAGAACTTAAAAAATTGCTTAAATTTCATTAGAAACACATTCTTTTCGCAAAATTCAATGACAAGATGAATCCAACGAGTCCATAAATGAGTACAAAAGTGTTTTCTATTAAATTTGATTGATTTTAATGCAAATTGATTACAAAATCACATTCTCATGCCTGACAGTCTGATACAAATTACAATAGATAGCTGAAAATGAAAATAGTAAAACTAAAAGTAAATACTAAATACAGCATTTTACACCTTCCTCTTCCCTAATTTAGTCAAAGCTAGGGAAGAGGTAGATGCTCTAGTCCTGCGAGTACGCAGTGTTAGTGGCTCCTCGATTGGCATGGAAGGCTGTGGCTGAGGCTCGACCACCATCCTGGAAATATCTGGCTCTAGCATTGACTCATCATCCTCATGAATGTCCTCCAACCCTACATCCCCTGTTGCACCCACATCCTCCATTGCCTATCTCTCGAAATCAAGAATCTCATCCACGGTAAGCAATGGAGGTTGCCCATCCCGCCCTGTCCAATCACTGTAAGGATCTATCTCATCCAAATCAATAGGATCCAGTGATTTGTCCTCTACTCTTTTTGTGCGCAACCGATGTGTCATATTGGGATTCCTATTTTCCATGCCTCAGAATTGCAAATCATGTCAAATTCCACAATATTTTACTACGGGGTGCTTGTTCTTTCACCCTGATGCATGTTCCTGAAACCCTGAATTTGGCTAAATCTGAAACCCTGAAAATTTGGCTAAGTCTGAAATTTGATGGATCCTCCAAAATCTAGAATCGACATGTTAAATCCCATGGATCCAGAACCTATCTCAAACATCCTGAGAGTATATTTCAAAATATTTCAAGTATAAGAAATATACAAATTTATACTTAAATATATTTTGAAATATACTGTCACCCAGGGAATTGCAAATTCTGGGCGAGTTTTTTGCTCAGACTCGCAGAGTTTTTGGCGAGTCTGAAAAACTTGGCGAGTAAAAGTCGAAAAAACTCGTTTTCAAAAAAAACTTGTGGTTTTTTTTAAGACTCGCCGAGTTTTCAATGAGTTTGCCAACTATGGTTAAAATTATTAAGTAGTTATTACTTAAGTTGTCCTAAGGGGATAAATCAAAAAGGCAACTTATGTGTAACTATTTGATAAAAAGGTATTTAAGTTGTGCTTTCAAAGGTGTTAGGCATAAGAGGACTTCGCTCACATAATGAATGATTATTTATTTTGAAGAGCTTTTGGAGGGAAAAGAGAAAAGTAATATTTTATTTCCTCAAGTGAGTTATAAAAGGAGGTGTTGAGCTCATTGTTGATGAGAGAACCTGTGTTCATCTCTGATTTTCTTAAGGATGAAAACCCTCTCCAAAATACTGGTTTTGGGGACAAAAACCTTCCTAACTGGTTTTGGTGGTATCAAACAAGAATCAAATTGAGCTGCAATGGAGATTTTGATGTTTTCTTTGATTAGTTTTGGGTTTTGATGATATGTTTGGATTTTGGAAATGAAGGTGATTGATTTAATGATATAGAAGTTTGCTTTGTGAGGATCTAGTTATTCCTTTGCTAGTCGTACCATTTTATATCAGGTCTGTAGTTCTTTTGCATTGTGGGGTTGAAGATTCATGTCCAATGACCATTGTGGAGGGCTGAAAAGAATTCCTATCATTAGGGCGCTTATGTAAGTATGTTGGATTTAAGGAATTTTCAAGGAGTTGTGTTGCCTCTTGTGCAGATTTGTACGGTCCAAGTACAGGTCGTACCACTTGTGGCTGGGCTTGTGGCTGGGCATGTGAGCTGGGGTATGAAATCGCTTCTGTTTTCTTGTGTGTTTAGTATTTGTTGAAGGCGCCATATTGAGTGGTGCAGTTCGCACTTTTTTTGGAAGTGGATAAATGTTTATTTAGGGATTTAACTTGCTGGTTTGGTGTTCACACTTCGAACCATCTTTTTGCTACAAACCAGTATCAGATATGTTCATCAGTGTTTGCAATGACAATAGGTGTGTTTAAAGTTGAGTTTGGGCATCATTCTTCATCTGCGCTATCAAAGTTTTAGTGGGTATGATTTCTAGAATTGATTTGAATGTTTTCAGTGCTTCATTATCTTGAAAATGTGTTGGAGCAGTATTGTTTCAGTTGGACCAGATTATTAAAAGATAATTATTGCAGCCATGACTCATTGTTATATCTTATATTAGTTGCAATATTGCTATCTTGTAATACCCTAGATCGTAGTACCGCCAGTGGTTTCATATTTGCATTTCAATGTAATTGCACACTCCGCTGAATAAGCATAGATAAGGATGGCTTGCCGCCTTGTGTGCTTGTTTAAATTGTTGTAATTGCACACTCCGCTGAATAAGTGCAGAGATGGATGGCTTGCTGCTTGGTGTGTCATCGTGAAAGCATTATGTGATGCATACATTCTTGTTGCTGTATTCTATAGTTAATTGGGTGTGGTCCTACACACTGTATGCTCTCACCTTGCCCATTCCGGGAACTGGGTGATCAGAAAGTGTTAAGGACGTTGCATTGTAGTTTACTTCAATTGAAAATTTCAAAAAAATTGGGGTGGTTATTACAACTTATGAATAGGATGAATTATATGTTGAGACCAAGATTGAGGAAAGCCTGAACAAATAACCTCATCGAAAAGCTTTACCAAAGGTGAGGCCAGGGAATCTATATCATTTTTAATAAATTCAGCTCGGAGGCCTTCGCAGTCAGTTGCCCAGCTGGTACGTAACTTCAGAACAGCCCTCCTAACATTACCTAGGTGAAAATCATGAAAGTAGGTGGTGAAGTGGGGACCACAATAGCAGGTTGATTGGGCGCATCGTAAAGAGAGCTAGCATAGGAAACCAACATTGTGGGGCCAATGTCAAAGGCTATACCTACAGGTATGTGTATCAAGGGATGGATTGGAACCCTAATCACACAAAATACATGTCATAGATACTAATCCTAATTATTTAACTAGCAATAATTAAGCAATTTGAATTTAGTACAAAAATGGCCGACCTTAACGCATGTTACTAACAAGTCTTAAGAATAGTATAAAAATAATAATCTTAGGAACAAATAGCTCATGAAAATAATACTAATATATGTTATGTAGAGGACAGAGCAATGCAAGATCAATAAACTGAATCTCTTGTTTGTATAGATCTACTTTTGGGAGATTAGATCAGGACTCTTCTCTCAACCTAAGTTGGCCATCTTTGCTAAGCATTCTTCCATATTGTAGATTGCATCATCATTCAAACTGACCATCTCCATCATCACTGGCCACATGGCTTGAGGATTCCCCTTGGCCAGCAGAGGGTGTGTCCCCACAGGTTATGCATTGAAACTTAACTCATATCTCACCAGGTGACAGGATCTTCCATCTTTGCCCCCTCTTAGAGGTTGAAACTAAGGAGCACTTCAATTTTAGGTGTCCTAAATACAATGAGATCCAACACAGATATCATACAAAGACTCAAGCAGCACTTTATCCATATTTTTTCATTATCCTGATCATAGTGTCTACCCCTTTATCTTTGAGAAACTATTATTCTCAAACATAGATTCTGACAGGAAAGCCCTAAAGTTGTTTGACTGATCACTTCCTTTTCAATCCCAAAGACTTATTTTCCAGCCTATGCTGCGTTGTTCAAATTTTATCATTACAAAATACTAACTAATGCACCTTATCACACTCCTTGCTGCAATAGACCACTGTGCAACATTTTCAACTGGGAATTCAAAAATTGTGATAGAAATTATAGTATCTATTGACAAGGGCAAGGATTTGATACCCATCCATCTTATTGGCATAACAAACTAATCAATTACATGTTACTTTGCTCACATACACAAGTATACATCAAACAAATAAGTAGAAAAGTGGATTTGAGCTAAAGGAAACAATATTTTTAAATATATAAATGTTCATAACTGTTTTGGTGTAAGAAAATCATGGATTAGGGTATCCATGGCATCAAAAACAAAAGGCATAATCAAGAGTGATGGACTATAGTAAAGAGGGGCCTCATCACTAGGCCCAACATCACTAGCTCAATGGTGGCTCCTATACTCGCATCTTAGATAGGTCCTTGATGTTATTGCATCCATTGTACCTACAAGTATGTCAGCAAAGTCAACAGATCTAATCATGTTCTCTCCTCCTCCTCTGCCACTACTGCTACCTCTATCTCAAGTCTAGCCTGCTTAACCTACACATGGTCATCCTTAATAAACCTATGTTCCATGGACTTTCGAGAATGGGGATGGCGGGACGCGTTTCAGGGACAGCAGTCCAATGGAGCATTTTTTGGTGATGGCTATATATATATATAAGCTTAGCTATACATGACATCAAAATTCAAGTTTAGACGTTCATATAATGTATGAAATTCGATATTCAATGTAACATGTTCATTGATTCGAGTATAGCAGCAATAAAAAATAGAAATTTCTGATTTCATTGTTCAATGTTTTCATTACGACAAAAGGCCCAAAGAATACAAAATCATAAATGAAAGTGTAACAAGAGCATATAGTTGACATTTCTTACAACTATATACTCTTATTTGACATAGGCATGATTTCACTTTACAAAAATGCATGCAATCATGCTTTTGCTCATTCCACGCCTATATACTCTCATTTTATAATTGTCTGCTCTCCTACAGCTGTATGTGATCATAGAATCACCCATTGATGAAAAGTGTAACTATATGTTGCCATTCAACAGGGGTACATTTTCACTCCATAGTTGTATTAATAGGTTGCTAGTTCATCTGCATCTGAGAGGAATTGGAGCGAATACTCTTTCATCCACTCAATAAAGCACAACCGACTGCACTCAAGAAAGGTAGAGGACTTAGTATATATGCAATCCAACTTGCGCCTCCTTTCACACAAACAAATTGGCTACAAGAAAAGGGACACCAAAAAGTGGGATATCAAACCAAAGCATACTGACTTAGATGCTTCCACTTCCCAACTTGCCGCACTTGGAAGTTAAGGACAAGCCAGCTATCAAGCATGTGAGTGCTAGTAGCACTCTTTGTGGTTCTTCTAATATACTAGTACCTACATCATCTAATATTGATGGTGGTGATGATATTTTTCAAGACCCATAGGATGTTGAAGCCTGATGGTTGATTGTTAACATTGTTATTTTTAATTTCAATATTGAAATTTGAACAATGAATATATATCATGACATTCAAGTTTGACTAATTGACAATGTAGTTTTTTTTAATTTTTATGGTAGTTTTATTTATCATATGAAGCTATGTGGTATTCTGAACTTAATTACTGCTACAAATATGTATGTATTTATTATTTTTATATGTTTTTGTATGGACAAACCCAACCCTAAGTTTTTTTTACCGAGACAATGGACCAAACCCCTAAACTAGTACCAAGATTGGCAATTCAACAACTATAATTTTTCTTTCCATAGTTACAAAAAACTAACTGATAGTAAATGACTCTTTTTTTTGGAAAAAAAAAACTCACCGTTTAAAAAAAATAAAAATTAAAGGATGCAACCCCAATTTCCCTAAAAATATCACCCTATCGTTCCCATGTCCCTGAGATGGCAATGGGGACAAGGACGCTAGGCTGGGGGTTGGGGATGCATCCCCATAGAACATAGTAGTCAACTCAAAATCCTCAACCTCGATGATCTAATCTAATAGTGGATCAATTTCATCCAATCTACTGGGGGACAAAAGTAAGCCCACAATTTGTTTGTGATGGAGGCAAGAGTTGTAATGAACATAAATAAAGTCATTTAATACTTGCACCATCAATCTGTTGTGCTTTTTGGAGTGTATGTGCTCAAACGTAGTCCAATTGCATTGCTACATGGTTGAATTCAAAACACGTACAATAGTCCTCTAAAGGTTTGGCACCTTACCACCAAACCTCTCCCACTCAAGCTCATTGTTCAACATTGACACAAGAAATCTAAAATACAACCTTAAGCAACTTTTACCTAGTTGCAATATCATCCAAGTTGCCTTGCACATATCTCACACAAAGATGTCCCCTTGTCCAAGTCTAAAAATCTTGAACTTGAAGACAATCATTGCTCTAATGAGAATTTGCATCCATTTGCTTTATGACCATGTAGAGCCCACTCAAAACCTCTTCATTGGCCTCGAAATCCAAGTTGAATTAGAATTTTGGGCTTAAGAAATAACATGCCGCATGTAACAACTTATGAAGTTGAAGGGTCAATCATTGATCAATGATTTTACATGTGGATGCATATTCGGTGCGCCTCCTTGGCCCTATCCATGCCCTCGTATACATAACTCATCACAGGCCTCTATGCCTAATAACAAATAACATAAATAAATAGCATGGTTTAAGAAGAGAACATAAACAAATAAAAACAACCTAAAACTAGTAAAGTAAGCAAAAGAGTGACGAAATAAGAACTTACATTTGCAATCTCCTTTGCAAGAAGCCAAAAGTGTTCTTGATCAAAAACCCAATCCACAACATCAATTCTACCATTGGTCCTCGAGTACAAAGATTGGGACCACTCCTCACTAACAAACATACATTTAGACTAGCCCTCAATTCAAGCAAAGGCTACAATGTCATAAAATTAGTAGCAAAGTGGGTTACACCAAAACGAGTCAATTCTTTACTCCATATGTTTCTTCATTAAGTCGAAGACCCAAGCATGTTTGTATGTATCTACAAATATCACAACAATAATATAAAATGGGTCTGACCCAAAGAAGTTTGTCAAGATTTTCCAATATAAGGCCAAGGCGATGAGTAGAACAAGGAGTCTAGAAAAGAAATAGGTGCCTCTCCATAAGAAGTCTACCTAGAATAGCATAGTTGGTTGCAATGTCTATAATTACCTGCACAGCGTTGGCCCCGCCTTCTTCTAAAATCTCGCAAAAGAATTCAGCATTTGCACCTTACATGTAACATCAATGGATTTTAAAAAAATGGTTCCACCTAAGAAGAAATAAGGAAGTTCAACGTCTTATTTCTCCAATATGTCCAACCATCAAACATGATGACGCACAGTCAAACCTTCTTCCCCCATATCTCACACTACTAATCAATAATGGATCTCACACCCGCCACCTTCTCATTCAAAATTGGGCCTTTAACTTTTCACTATTAAGGGCCAAAAATAGTAATAGAATCAACTGCAATTAAAATTTGTTGATAAGATTAAAAAATAAATTGAAATGAAAAATGAGTATTCTAAATTAAAAAAGCACACACTACTAAAATTCAAGACATATACATAAATCAATAATCATAGTCTTCAACAAAAATTAGAACTAATCACCCAGCCACATAAAGTAGAATTGAACAATAGAACTAAAAAACTCCAACCACACCCCTTGCCAATTGGTGTTTCTCTTTATTCCAACCTATGCTCTCAAGCAATGGTTGGGAACCTAGAAAAGCATGTGGTAATTATAGAAATCCAATCCTAATCCACAAACTCTAAGGCAAACACTACTTCTTGAACTCAAAAGGAATGGACTAAGTTTAGAAGTACAAGTGTCTACTTGGCCCATAGTTGCCCTCTCTTCTCTTTGCCTTTTTCTAAAGTCATTTTTCTCAAAGGTCTCTAATTGGGTTTGCACCTATTGCACAACTTCAGGCAGAACTTGTGCACAAAATAGCATATCGCAAGGTATAGGGGCAAAGAAGAATTTTAGGTGACTTATGCCTGCTCCACTAAGTTTGGTTATGCAATAATTGCAAATTAATTCCCCTTTCTTAGTACCTAAGGTGACATGTTTTCAATAAGGGTCTTTTCTCATAGGCGCCAACATTATAATGCTTTGCAACTAGACTGGAACCAAAATAAAAAGGGAAACTTTTTGTCTATAAATTTTAAGAAATAGAGATGGGAAAAAATGGATTATGAAACAAGAGGGAAAAGAGAGAAAATCCCTCTTTTTTTTATCTTATTTCATAATGGAAGCTAGAAAGAGAAAGATGAAAATGGAATAGTAAATAGAAAAAAGGAAAAAAAAGATATGCCTCTTCAGATTTGCTGTTTCAAATTCACCAAATGCAATTTGCTGTTATGTGTATCATTTTCTTGTGTTTTGCAACTCCAAAATCACTTGTATTTTTTTTTTTGCTTTGTGTGTTTGTTAGTGTGTGATATTTGTTTCTTTTGTTATGTGTTTATCTTACATGTGTTTTAGATCTAGGTTTTAAGTTAGTTTTGAATTTTCTATTTTTGTATTTTAGTTTTTTGGGGAGGGAAGGGAGGTAGGGTCAACTTTTTTTTTGGGCCAGTTGAATCTCTCTAGAGAGACTTGCCAATCTACCAGAAACTAGCAAGTCTGCCAAACTTGCAACTCTGGGACAAACTTTTCAAGTATGTGAGAAGGGAAGACAGGCCTTGTTTAGGCCTAATGGACCTGGGACTAGCCAGTTTTCCCGTGAGCCTATTCACACTGACCAAGACGCTTCAATCTCTGAGCCTTCACAAGAAACTTGTTGTGGATGCACTAAAACCCTGTTTTGCAAAATGACATGCATGGACTTTATAGGACTCACAAGCACTCCCCACAGTGACATTGGAAATACTATTCTAGAAATGCCACAAACAGCAAACTCTTGTGAGCATGTTTTGTGTATGGGCTTTCATTCTAAGTTGGTTCTAGTCCATCTTAGGGCTGTTGCAAGTGTTTTGTAGCAGATCCCTACATGGAGAGTGTGTTGCAGGTGTGGTAGAAGCTCTAAACTATTGTGGGAGCTCATTGTAGCCATGTTGGCACTATAGACATCTATCCAAAAGCTTGGAGATAGGTTGCTCTCAGTTTTCATGGAGATTTTGGGAGTTCATCATCTATTGGAGTTGGAGGTAGAAGTCTATCTCTCTTTTCTATGGTGGTTGTAGTCTGCCATATTGCTGTAGCAGATGTTGTTGCAGACTTTTAAACATTGTCATACCAGTGACAGGTGTTTGGGAGCTCAAAATGTGGTAGTGGCGCTTAATAAAGCCCAAGATGCAATCAAGCACTTGTAATAACTGTGATGTAGTGGCATGAAGAGCAAGTGCTCAATCTTCCTAGAGTTTTATTCCCATTTGGGGGCTTCTCCAGCATTAACCTTGTTTTTGCAATTGTGTGTGTGATTGCAATGTTGTTGGTTTCTGCATTGATGAATAGTACTCCAAGTTTTTCCTTGAGTTGTGTATGCATATGCAGGTTTGAGTGCAACTTGAAGTAGTTGGGTCAGTGTTTCTCAATGGAATTCATTTGTCGAAGACTATGCATGTGGAGTATCCATCCCAGTTTACAGATCAGTATGTTGCATGCTGTTGTCCCTTCTTGTCTATGGGTTAACATGATGTTTTGAAGGTTGAAACCATAAGAGTGTTCTTTAGGAGTGTACTTCCACCACAATATTCTTGTCTGCAAACATGATCTTTTGAAAACATTTATTTGTTCTTCAGGACTGGTGAAACATGATAATTTTGCCATGATATTCTTGGCTACAAAAATGGTGTTCTGAAACCATTTGAGTATCCTTTAGGACTTTACTTTTGCCATGGTATTCTTAGCTGCAAACATGATAATTTGAAACCATTTAAGTGTTCTTTAGGACTCTGTACACATGATACTTTTTCCATGGTATTCTTGGATGTAAATGTAGTGTTTTGAAACCATTAGAGTGTTCTTTAGGACTGTACTTCTTCCATGGTATTCTTAGCTGCAAACATGGCATTTTGAAACGATTTTAAGTGTTCTTCAGGACTGCATACAGATGATACTTTTGTCACGGTAATTCTTGTCAACAAACATGGTGTTGTGAAACAATTTTAGTGTCAAGATTACCGTTCAGTGAATCTGTTCAATGCTTTTGAATCCTTCCTTGGCATCTTGTTAAAGATATTGGAGGCTGAAGTTTCTGTTTTCACCATGGACATTAACAATGATGATGTTTGGTCTGAGAAACATGGGAATAGCAAATCTAGTGATAATACTTGTATGAGCATAGTGTGAATGGGTTGATGGCTGTAAGTGAGTTTTAAATCGTGATATGAGAATGTACTGCCATTTACACTAGAAACTCTCGTTCTTTGTATAAAAAGTTAAAACATGAAATTTGCTACTCTCTTCCTTGTGATGGGTTGTTTATGAAACCATTATTAAATCAGAAAGTTTGTTAGAGGATAATGCCACGAAGTTATACTAGATGACTGCAGTGTATTGCAATACAACCTTTTGATGGGCTGTAGGGTATTACCAGTTAGTCACCTAATAAATTGTAAGGCAATACCTAGTTAGGTTAGGTACTTATTGACCCTTACAACACTTGCCAAGTGATTACAATGTGGTGTACCTTGTTCAAAGGTTGACTCTTGGTTCAATGAATATTTGATAGTATGGTTGTTGTGCATTATGAATGGGGACTATGATCCCTCAACTGTGGACTATGGCATCCCCTTTATGGGTTGCATTTTGTTATGTGTGTTTGATCCTCTTAAGCATCCACTTTGTGGAATGTATTTTGGTATAATGGTCGATCCCTGTGGAGTGTGATCCCTTTTGGGAGACTGCAGCATGTTTTTGTGTATCCACTTGTGGGCAGGCACACACTTGAGTATCTCACTGTGGATAGTGATATACATAATGATTCTTTGTGATTGTGGAGGCTTGGGATGCGTTCAACTTATTTGCTCATTATAATTCACAAAATCCTAAGTTACCGGATTCACCCCTGAAGCCCCGGATCCGGGTCCAGTTCGAACACGGTTCGAGATTCGGGTCGATTCTCCTTTGCATTATGAATGGGGACTATGATCCCTCAACTGTGGACTATGGCATCCCCTTTATGGGTTGCATTTTGTTATGTGTGTTTGATCCTCTTAAGCATCCACTTTGTGGAATGTATTTTGGTATAATGGTCGATCCCTGTGGAGTGTGATCCCTTTTGGGAGACTGCAGCATGTTTTTGTGTATCCACTTGTGGGCAGGCACACACTTGAGTATCTCACTGTGGATAGTGATATACATAATGATTCTTTGTGATTGTGGAGGCTTGGGATGCGTTCAACTTATTTGCTCATTATAATTCACAAAATCCTAAGTTACCGGATTCACCCCTGGAGCCCTGGATCCGGGTCCAGTTCGAACTGGGTTCGAGATTCGGGTCGATTCTCCTTTGGATTTGCTGCGGGTGCTGGATAATCTCTATGGGTTCGTCAGGGATGAACCCGAATAAACCCGTAACGAATTTGAGGGAATTTTCTTCATGAGATCAAAGAATTTCGTTTGACGGGATTTTTCAATGCCGATTCAAGCTGCAACAGATACAAAACTTATATAATATAAGTTACTAGCACTTGCACCCATACGTGGATAGGAACAACCAACGAGTTTAGAAAATTTTCCGGCATGAATTTTTTAGGGCGTGAGACAATTTTTCGAGCACTATAATGCTCACATATAAAAGCCTATCAGCTAATTAATGCCATCGCCCATCCATAACTAATATTTATATTATTAATATTAATGTTATATTATAATATTTATATTTTTATAAATATATTTTTATTTTTATAAATATATTTATATTAATATAAATATTATAATATAACAGTAACATTTATATTTATTATTAATATTAATGTTATATTATAACATAACATTAATATTAATAATATAAATATTATAACATTTAACATTTATATTAATAATATAAACATTAAAACATTTAAATTAATATAAATATTATAATAATATAAATTAATATATATAAATATTAGAATATAACATTTATATTAATAATATAAATATTATAACATTTAATAATATTAATATATATATTATAATATAATATTTATATTAATAATAGAAATGTTATAATATAATAATATTATAATATATTTATATTAAATATATATATATATATATATATATATATATATATATACGAACGAACCCGGAACCAATCCTAAAATTTTTTTTGGCCGAATCCACAAACCGAACCCACGAACCCGAACCAGCAACTTAGATGTCAAAATCTATTGATTTGATGCATTAATCTAGTGCTTCAGTATTTGTGGCTGCGGAAGCTTGTGATGCATAGAAACTCTTAGCCTGTTTTAATAGCTGCAAGACCCTATGATGCATAGAATCTCGTGATTTGATCCTTTGAGATACGAAGATCCCCTTGTCTTGGCCTTTGGGGCTGGGGAAGCTTGCAATGCTTAAAATATATTGCCTTGATTGTTAATGATGTTTCAATTCACTAGATTTGACCTTTGTGGCTGTGGAAGTTTATGATGCACAGAACCTCATGTTTTTCCATAGAAATTGATGAGTTGATCTTATGGATGTGGAAGCTTATGATGCATAGGATTTAATGATTTGATCTTGTGGTTGTAGAGGCTTGTGATGTATAAAACATAATGTCTTTGGTATCAAACATGGTGATTTGCTCCTTGTGGTAGTGAAAGCTGGTCAGGTTTGGAACCTATCAACTGGTCTTTATAACTTTGTTTTGTAGTTGTTGAAGCTTATGATGAATAGAACCGATTCATTGGTAATGCAGTCTGTACAATATGATTCATAGTTTTGTGGATGTAGAATCTTATGAAAAATATAACCAATTCATTTGGTAGCGTAGACTGTACAGTATGATTCATACTTTAACCTAATTGACTGTACCTATTTGATGATCTTGACCCCTCACCTTGGTCAACAGAAACTTGTGTTTGAATACATTGTTGTTGTGGATTGCAGAAGTGTATGGCTTTGCAAGTATGATTTTGGACAAGATTGGATTCTCATGAGAGTTACTCGAAAACCAAGATCCAGATTTGACACATGGTTGAAATGGGGTAATTCCAAACTGAGAGATCTTGTGAGCAAATGAAACACTTTTCCCTTAAGACCTTTGCATAAATACAATTCATCAACAGATTTATATTCAGTAATTAACTTGCATGCTGCAATGTATGGTTGCTTGGCTGCCTGATTGGTATCATAAATCTCTCTCTATCTATTGCTTGAGTTCTGCTCCTGAAGTCCTTTGTGAAGCAAAGAGCAACCTCCCTAGTAGGGCAGACTGTAGGCTTTGTGATTGGAGAAAAAGTAACTTCATGATGTCATCTCTCCTAATGGGCATCTCCCATTTGGAGCTCTATCATAACAATTTCACCAGACCTTTGACCAATGCCGAAGGGATTGGTACTAGACTGGAAAGATGATTCAGCTATTGCATCAGAGATCTTGTAGTATTTAATTTGTTATTATAGTTGTAATGTGTGGAAAAATCATGTATCTATGGCCACAAAAGTTTTAATGTTTTGTATATGGTAGCAGCATTTCATATAATATCATTCAGAATTGTTTCTCGTATGGATTCAAAATAGAATCTTTACTATACTTAATACTCGGACTATTAGAGCAAATCTAGTATTAAATTATAGGAAAATTTATATTTTTTATTAAGTTACAGTATTTATTCTCATGCTGTAACCATGTAGGTAATGATAATGAATGACGTTTCCTAGTTCTTCCGAATGACTTCTCCCTCTCCTCTGTGAAACAGAACATGGTGATAAACAATGTTGAAATTCCAGCTTATGTGGGACCAGTAAACCCTGCTAAACGTATTTCAAAATGGCAAAAGCAAAAGATGAACAACCACTTTAGTAAGTAGCATGCAATAAAAAGATTTCAAATGGGCAATTTTTAAAAAACTGATCACTATGTTTCACTAACCACCCAACTGACTTGCCCTGACTGTCACTTGAAACCTAACCACCTCAACTAACCCACAAGCATGGTGGCTAGCTACAAATCTAACTTTGACCAGCATAATTATTACATAACAATGGAGGGGAAAAAGACAGTCTAAAAATATTACAATGATTTTCTCTCTCTTAGCCCAAAATGATTATTATCTATCATAGCCATAAAGAAGATGGGGCTAGTAAAACATTACATTAAAATTGACCCACTAATATAATGACTCGTGATTAAATCGTGTATACCCACCAACATAAAGAAGTAAGAACAGATAGCAGACTAACTTCAACACCATTAAATGGGCCCACCTTATATCACCTATAGCCGACAACTCCAAGTAAGCTTTAGAAAATATTGTGAACCCATTTTATTAATTAGACTCACGAATTAAGAATACACCACATAAAGCATATTGCATCCTTAGGACATGAGCAACATTTCAAGATTAAAGACACCAACTTAATACAACTTTGTGACCTATGACTTTATTGCCCACATAACTTTAATGAGCTTATTGCCTTTATAGAGTTTTACCTATGTTACCAGGTATGCAATACCCAGCCTGAACGGGTTTGGGTTTGGGTTCAGGCCCTGGTTCACCTTGGATATGCATTGGGTGTATCCTAGGCGACCTGGGTATGTCTGAGATGTACTAAAGGCATCCAAGACATGCCTAACACATGCTGAGGCTTAGATGAAGATCAAAAACGTAACTTTTTGTAAAAACCTCATTTTCGATGTAGTTACACTCTGTAAATTTTTATTTTCATAACCTCATTACAATTTCTTGGAGATCCTTCACCTTCACCTTGTTGTCTTATCTATTTCAATGTCGAATACAAAATCATGCTAGTTTCTGGTTGTTGGATCTAACAGACACATTTGGGGCGGATCCAAGCACAAGCTCGATGTAGATCGTCCGTTTATGGTGAACCAAACGCCTCCAAATTTCATGCACAATATTTTGCAACTCGCACGATTAATACTACTAGATTTCTTAAATTTCTTTAGGTCTTAAAAATTAAATTATAAATATAATATAAACAAGTAATTTCTTTCTTGCGACTAAGTGACACGATTTGCTTGTATTTATATTATTTATAACATATCTATTTGCTTTTATTTATATTATATATAATATAATATACTCTTTCTCAGGAATAAGTGACACAGTTTGCTTGTATTTATATTATTTATAATATATCTATTTGCTTTTATTTATATTATATATAATACATTTATTTTTATTTCTATACAATTTGTTTTAGATGTTTTATTTATTTAATATTAATTAATTAATAAATATATTTATAAAATTATATATGCTAATTAATTTATTATATATTTATTATTTATAAAATTATAAGCTTTTTGATTTACAAAAGAAATGAGGCTCTGCAATTATGATGTCGTGTTAGGGTTTGGGCAATAAACCTGACGGTCGCCTAGCTCTACTTCGATTCCCTCCACCTTTCTTTAGCTTGCCGCTAGGTCTTGCCCTTTGGTCATGGGCTCTCCTAGTGTCTTTGCATGCATCGTGTGGCTCCTCTATGTTCACTAGGGATGATTTAGTTTTTGTATAGCTGCATTTCTCTACGGCCTATTTCTCGAGTTTCCTGCAATTTTTAGCTTTTCTATCCCCATGGGCCCCCCACTCCTACAAAGATTTCTCTGTTGTTGTGGATTCCTCTACTACTACAGATCTTTCCTTTCCTAGGAATGACAACGAAGCTCTCTGACTAGTTCAATGTTGGGATGATACTCCTATTGAAATACCCATGGGGGAGCCAACAAACATGATTATCAAGTATTTTGAAATGGCTTTGGTCGGCAGGTTTACAGGGGCTTGGCCCTCTAACAAATCACTAATCGGTTGGGTAGATAAAGAATGGAAACCAAAGATCCAAGGTGAAAGAGGAGAAAGAAATAATTTTTGAAACGAACCTTGGTTCATGGTCTCCAATGATGTATACCTAGATCATTGAACGATGTATTTTGATCCAACACCCTCTAAGGTGCTAGTCTGGGTAAGAGTCTCCTTCCTTCCTTTGTTTATGTAGAATGAGGATACTCTAAAGACAATGGGAAATGATATCAAGAAATATAAGACATGGGCTCCACCCAAAGAAAAGAATTCTTCTGTCGCTTATATCTGTGTGGAAATCAATCCCCTTAGGGGACTCCCTGAGTCCATCAATCTAAAACTAAAAGAATATGAATACACTTAGAAGATTGGCTGTTAGTGTATTCCTTTCAAATGTAACTTATATCGTGAGCATGGACACTTTCAAAGGAATTGCCCTAAAAAGCCTAAAACTAATAAGGGCAAAAAAGAGGATTTCTAGAATACTAGTAGGAAAAATATCAAGTAGAGGGAAAATCTTGATGACCCTATTAAAGATCCTTCTTCCTCCAACCCCTTTTCTGTCTAGTCCCTGAGTGTGGCTCCTATGGTATTGAGTGCTTCTCAGACAAGGGTCCGGAAGAGGTGGTTCAAGAAGAGACAATTCAAGAGGAGGCAGCACTTCCAAAACATGAGTTATTACTTATTGAAGACAATAAAGTCGACTGTTTAGCCCCTACTCCAAATGATGGTCTAATGGCAAAAGAGGATGCAATTGTTACTCCTATCATTAACCAAAAAGCTAAACAAAGGAAGAAGAATGCCAAAATCAGATCCAAGAGACTTTCACGAACATAGCTACTAGCAAGCAAAACACCTTGGACTCTACAATCAAAGCAAAGAAGTCTAGGAAAAAATGATGTTCAAATTCAAAGCTCGTTGCAGAAAATTTTTGCCGATTTGGTTTTCTCTTAGTTCTCTAGTCTTTCTATACTCCTTACTCTCTAGGATGTATTCTTTGGTACTTTTTATTAATAACATTATAAACTATTTATTTATTGTTAATTTATTTCATATTTATATATTTTTAATATATAACATTATATATTATATATTTTTATATTTTTATTAATAACATTATATATTTTTATTAATAACATTATAAACTATTTATTTATTGTTAATTTATTTCATATTTATTTATTGTTAATATATTTTTATTTATTTATTTTTAATATGTTTATATTGTTATTATGATTATTTTTATATATTTTAGTATTTTATATATTGTGTGGCCAAACCCGGCCATACCGAACCTAAGGAAAAAACAATTTCCATGCCAGCAAACCTGAAACCCAAACTGGCATCTTGGAGTTTTAATTGAAGTGTTTCTGGAAAAACTGTGTGTTGTTTTTTTTGCCTCAACGTTTCGGATCACACTCCGTGATCCATCATCAGGGGGAAAAGAAGAGAATGCAATTGAGAGTTTTACATAATAACAAGCTGGATATAATCCTCTTGGTCAACATCGGGACTTCTCAACAATATAATTCAATGACGTAGAACATTACAAAATATCACAAGATCCATCCTTGTTGAAATGTAGGGGTTCAATTTTAAAGATAGTAGGACCTCTTAGCAAAAGCGTACCATAAGCTAGGTATCATTATACAAAAAAATCCAACCACCACCAGCATTTAATGGATTTTTACAAAAACCCACAAGGTGGAAGAGAAACACTTTAAGTTGTCAACCTGAGAATAGCAATAACCGTGATTATATACATGAAATACTTAGAAGGCTATTTAAAAACAGCATAGACAAAAACAAAAATCAAAATAAGAACTATGGCATTGCCAAAGATTATAGAGGAGAAGAGCATAAACCATCCAACATAACCCTTGCCTTGGTTGTTCAGAGGTGTGTTCTACTGATTTGCAGGCCCAAAAACATTGTTGAGTAGAAAATTCTTGGAGGTGGGCTGCCTTTTGGTATTATGAACTTGCTGCAGCAGCTAGTTAACTACTGTATTGTCCCTTCTGATCCTTTTGGAGCCCAGAATCTCTCAATGGCCTCGATTCTCTTTATGACACTTCCATAGCAGTGCCTTACCATAGCCAAACCCTCCTTTTATTTTGAAGACAAGAGATGATGGCTCATTGATTTTCTTTGATGCCCTGCAGATCTTGCAGCAAGAAATTGATGTTTCCTTGTTTTAGAACTTGCATTTTGTGCTGCAATTCAACTGCTTTCATAAGCCCATTCAACGGGTTGTTGATATTAGCAAGGGCAAGGTGAAAGGTTGCTTCTGAGAGGGATGGCTGTTTGGTTGACTAATTTCTAAGTTTCTGAACTGGAATTGGGTATGGTATATTGGTGCGGCAATTTGGGTAGAGAAGGGGGCGCTGGGTACGTAAGTACAAAAAACATATAAAAATCGTATGTATGTATGTGTATACACACGCACACACACACAACACACACACAACACACACACACACACACACACTAAAACTAGAAATTAAATTAAGAATACCACATATCATGCATATACTAAACAAACTACCATAAATATTACTAATTTGATATCATTTTAATTTGTAAATAAACAATAAATTAGTAAATATTTAAATAAATAAGCATTTGTTCATTTATTTAAATCAAAAGAAAATAATTAAAAATCAAAGGAGGAAAACGCAAAATTGAAAAAAAACAAAAGTGAGGAGCAATTTATTATTCCTGTGCAGACAAAAGAAAATTTAAGGTAATTAGCCGATAGGCTTTTATATGTGAGCATTATAGTGCTCGGAATTGTCTCACGCCGTAAAATGCACGCCGGTAATTTTTCCAAAGTCGTCGGTTGTTCCTATCGGCATATTCCTTGAATCTCCTATGGGTGCAAGTGCTAGTTTAGTATTTGTTATAAACTTATAATTATTGAATACTATTAAAAAGAAAAGTATCCTGTGCAGACTCTGACAGGAAAAATTTTATTAAAAAAATACAAAATATAATGAAAACCAGAGTTAAAACGTTGATGCTAATATTTAGTGGGAGTCAACACTAAAGTTTATAGGATTGATCTTTTGTTTCATATGCTCTAATGTCACAATAGGAAAATTTATATACAGCAACCGGATGGCATTTTCAGCGATCATTTAGGGCTTAGGAGAGGTCAAAAAGTCAAAAAAAAATGCATAGAAAACTTCGCCACTGCTGGAAACATCTTCGAAACACCACATCCGACTGGAATCACCTAAGAATCGCCCGAGTACACGCAACTACGATTCTAGACGATTTCAACCCAAAAAATTCAAACCCTGCCCAATTTCACAAGCGATTTGATCCGTACCCAAAACCAGGATGACTCATATCCAAAAACACTGTATTTTCCTGCCAATTCAGTAACATAGCTAATTTTCAATGGCATTTGGTGGGTGAACCTTGCAGTTAATGGGAGATGAATCATCAGAGGTAACGGACTTCTCATAAAGCCTGAATTATCTGAGCTAATGGTTGATATTGGGCTGGAATGGGCTCAACACTGGGTCTGTTTAAGGGAGAGGTGAGTCTAGAAGTAGAGGAGGAGAAGCAAGACTTGTAAACAAGATCTGCTGTGCTGGAGAACTTTAAATCCTGCACCACAAGACATCTGAATTTGTCAGAAAGTTGTGGGAAAGCAGAATGAACATGGAGCTTATGCTTGTTATTAGGAGACTCAATGCTGGTCTCTGAATCCTGATCTGCAGGTAAACACTATGGGACATCCTCCTTATATTCTTCATCCAAAATGATGGATGGCTACTTGTCCATAATTAACAACAGATTTTTATTGACATCAAATGTACTCATCATACTCTGTGAGGTGGAAAACTTTCTTTTTCTGTAACAAGTTGCAGAGGTTTGTTGTTTGCAAAGAGACTTGTACATTGCCAAAAGGAAATGAAGTAATTTATAACTCCATCAGCCATATGCTTCTCCTTTTTCCAAATTGATCCTAGATTTCCAAAAAAGGCCATCAAATCTAAAGCTTCATTTGAAGTTGTGACACTTATTGCAGAGAGCAAACCCAAGTTGTTGTCCAAGTAATCTCTGCAGGAAATCAAAATTGGCACAGACATTCCTCTTGTACAAGTGATTTTGTGATGGCAGCATGTCTTGGGGTGTATTTAAGAGAGTGATAGTGGGGTTGGAATCAACCTATATGGAGAAGATAAGAAGATCATCTTCCTCTTTGCTAACACAAATCCAGTTTGCAACAAATGCTGCTATAACAAGGTTGTTGTAGTCTGTTTGATTTGATGATATCTATACCTTTTGGTTGGAAGATCCATGGCATGATAAACAAATCAATCCATGGAATGACAATCAAACAACATTACAACAGTACTAAACATTGCAAGAATGTAAATTTTCCACACGTGATTTTGGGATATGCAGCCACCACAATGGACAAAGTGAACAGAATATGCATAGAGTCCAACTGTTGATGTAGAGGTCACTAGGGAGAAATGAAGTGTCTAACCCTAAATTGTGGAGAATGGTTGCAACTGCCTTTCGAAGAAAGACCCATGAAAGCCTTACAGTGTCTTTTGTGTTAGGAGAGGGTTTATTAGTATGGACTTTAGTGGTAGACATTTGATAGCACTTTGGGCTTTTGGTTATGCACTTACCAAATAAGACAAAATCCATCCGCATCAAATGCCACATAGGATGATCAGGGAGATTGTTGCCACCTTTGAGCCAATAAAGTATGTTTTGCTCTATTCTATTCACCACCAATATGGATTGCGTGTCACATAGTCAAGCCCAGTGGGGTGTGCTTCCTCACTTGTCACTTGTAGGACAGCCAAACAGAGTCCCATTTTTTGGATTCAAAACTAAAACCAGAAGCCCTCCTTGACCAACAAGTTGAATATCTTTTGTGGATGCTTGATTGTCCACCAATTTATGATCAAAAGAAAACACACCCACCTCATTGATTGTGAGTGTTTACCAATTCATTGATCAAAATAAAACACACCCACCTCATTGACTGTGAGTGTTTACCAATTCATTGATAAGAAGAAAACATGACATTAGTTGTGACCATTTAACTATTATGCTTAAGTGATTACCAATTTAATCATCAAATGAAGACCCACTGTTCACAAGTTTATGATCAAAACAAAGCAGCCCACCTCGTTGTGTGAATGTTTAGAAATTGATCAATCGGGTAGCAAGGCACTTGGTTCAAACTATTACGGTTAATGTTTATTGATTCCACTAAAAGTTTATCATGGGCACTTGGAGTCAATCAACATAAATATAGAATTTTCTAATTATGTCCAGCAAAGAGAACAAAACAAACTCAAAATCAAGATACAAAAACAAAACTTATTACACTGTAGAATCTACAACAACTTTCCAGGCCAAGTCCAATGGAGCATGGTCTAGTGCTGAGGCAAAGAAATTACATGATGATGACTCGAGTTCAAGACCAGCTGAGCAAAAACTAATCAAGTCTACATTGGTGTATGTCTCAGGCTAAGTTTGACAGTATTGAGGCTCAAGGGTCTTTTTGACAAAGGATATTTTAAAGCTTGATAGTACCACTCAGCATTAACTTGTTTGAATGCGAATTTGCAAAAACATCACAAACAAAATCTAGCGGGACACAATCTAGTGGGTATAGCAAGAGAGATGACACTACATGGAGCCAAGGTCGCATTTGCTGTCCAGGACCTGGAGAGGCCTTTGTGTAAGTCTTCAGGTGAATTTTAGTGAAATTTAAAGGCTTCTTAGCCAAAGGGTACTCTAAGCTTGATAGTACACCCCCCATTGGATGTAAACATTTAGCAATTTGATACTGCAATGCAATATGTTTACCAATTTAATAAGTGGCTTCTTAGCAGGAGGGTATCCTAAGTTTGATTCTGTATTTCCCGTTAGGTGTAAGTGTTTACCAATTTATCAAAGGGCTTTTTAAGCAAAAAAGGATAATTGAAGGGTATCTAAGCTTGCTGGTGCACTCCCCACTAGTGTACTTGTTTACTGATTTATCAAAGTGCTTCTTAACCAGAGAGTATCCTAAACCTAACAATGCAACATGTTTACTAGTTTATTGAGCGGTTTCTTAGCCCAAGGTTACCCTAACTTGAATACTGCATTCTATGTTTTGTGTAAGTGTATATCAATATACCAAGGGACTTCTTAGCCAAAGGCTATCCCGAGATTACTAGTGTGTTCCTCATTGGATATTGAGGTGAAAGGAAACCTAAGCCAATTAGTGCATTCTCCATTGGATGTGTGTTCATCAACTTAATAATCAAAAACGGCAACCTCGAGCTTGGGTGTGAGAGATCGCCAATTGGCAATCAAAGGAAAACACACCCACCCCATTGAGTGTGTGTGTTTACCAATCAACTGATCAAAAGAACAATGTCACCATTTGATCATTGTGTGTATATGTATACCAATTTATTAATCAGAAGCGAAGCCAGTGTTTACCAATTTAAGATGATAAGAAACCATCCACCTCACTGAGTGTGAATCTTTAGAAACTGATTGTCAAAAGAAAACACCAAATTGGGTGTAACCTTCTACTCATTGGGTGTCAGTATTCACCAAATTTGGGATCAAAAGAAGCCATTGAAACCCAATAGACCAGAATAATTTTAACTTTAAAAAAATTAAAAAGTACCTGCATTGAATTTAAGTGTTCACCCATTGGATGGAAGTGCTTACTTATCAGGTGTGAATACTTAGCAAATTTAGATATCAGAAGTCGTTGCAAACCCAATGGACCAGAAAAAATTAAATTTTAAAAATTATGAAAAGTACTTGCATTGAATTTGAGCATTTACCCATTTGGTGTGAGAGTTTACTCATTGGGAGAGAGCATTTACTCAACGGAACATTTACTCAACGGGTATGGTGTTTACCTGTTTAGAGATCAAAAAGGACACTGCAAACACAGTAGACCAGAATAAATTCAATTTTAAATAATTAAAATAGCTGCATTCATTTTAGCATTTGCCCCTTGTATGAGTGTGAGCGTTTATTCATTGGATGTGAATGTTTATCAATTTAGGGATCAAAAGAAGACATTGTGAGCACAATAGTCAAGAAAATTTTCAATTTAAAAAAATACCCACATTGGATATGAGCATTTATTCATTGGGTGTCGGAGTTTACTCTTTCGATGTGAGCATTTACCGATTTAGAGATCAAAAGAAGGCATTGTGAATCCAATTTATCAAAATAAATGGGATTTTAAAAATTTTAGAAAATATTTACATTGGGAATGTACCAAAATAATTCCAATTTAAAAAATTTCAGAAGTACCTGCATTGGATATAAGCAATTACTCATTGGAAAAGAGCATTTATTCATAGAGCGTGAGTGTTTGTTAATTTAACATCAAAAGAAGACAATGCAAGCCCAATAGACCAGAATACAAAACCAATTAAAAAAACCTAAACGGAGACACAAATCATCGATTCTAATTTCATTCTACACAGCAATATCTTCAAAACTGCATGGACCATGGAAGCTTAAAGTGCTTTATGAACAAAAAACATACCTTGACGTGTTTTATGGCTTCATTCAAATCATACACAACTTTAGGCTGCTTCTTCTCCGGAGGCAAAAGCTTGGGAAAAGGAATATTAGCCTCCTGCCGCCTAGCAAACATGTGTTGCTGCAATCTGCTGGCCTCCCTTTCCAACTGCGACTTTAGCCCTCCTCCCAAAGTCCTCAGCGCCTCATTTATCATTTCTCCCTTCTCCTTTACCCCTTCAACATTTTTTTCCTCCTGCACAGTACCCTTTATCATTTCTCCCATCTCTTTTTCCCCTTCAACATTTTCTTCCTCCTGCACGGCACCCTTGTCTTCGGGCAATGGAGCCACTTTAGGCCCATAAGAAACGATAGGAATAGAAGGGGCATCTTTCAAATACCTGCTATCTTCACGACTCCAAGGTCGGGAAATTGAATCTCCTCTCTGCCCAAAAGGTGTGAAATCTCTTGTTGCTGCTGTTGTTGTTGTTCCGGACTGATTGGTAGTTGGGTTCTCTACATTTGCATTTTCTGCATTTGGGTTCTTCGGTTTTGGGGCGTATGATACCACTCTAATGGCTGAAGGATCACTGGGTAGTAATCCGTTTTCTTCAGGGGAAGATGAAGATGATGAGGAACAGTATGGAAAGTGTTGAAGGAGGCACAGTGTTCGAGTCCCCAAATGCAGTTTTGTGCAGGCCCTGCCTGCTTGGTGGAATAGAGCCTCCAGGCTTGCCATTGAGATATGGATGCGCTATGCTCGGGTTTTTGTGTTTGGGGGGTTTAAGGATGGAAAAGGCGATTTCGCAGTTTTGAGGCTTGGGTTCTATGTTGGAGCTCAACCTGTCTGCGGCTTAAAGGAAATCGAAACAAAATTAAATATAACAGCAGGGTCCATGCAGCTGCTTAGGCCCCATACTTGCACACCCCCAACTTCGTGTACATCTTGTTTTATCAAAGGAATCGAGGGTTTAGCAACCCGGAGCTTTGCTCTTTAAGGGTGAGCCTCCTCAATAACCTCTTGAGCAGTGTGTAATGGACCCACATCCACACACTGCAAGTAAATCGGGAGTTGAACCCACAACCTGGGCTACCACACACTGCAAGTAAGTTGGGAGTCGAACCCACGACCTGGGCTACCTAAGACGACAGTCGAGATCAAGTGAGCTGACCCCAAGGTTCCCCAACTTCATGTACGTCAAGCTCTTAAATAATACATTATATTTTTACAAAAAAAATTATCACACCTCCACACATTAGTTAAGAGTTTAAAGTTATTGGTTTTTTGATAGTAATGCACATAAGTCCTTAAGAGGTCATTTAAAAGTGATGACCAAAACCCATGCATGGGGGGCCCCATAGTCATGCACTACACGTACCAATAGAACTTCAACTCATCCTCTAATTACCACTTATGAATCCACTTATATATGTTCAAACATAAACAACACTTGTTTATGACATGGCCCAAAAATAATAATAATAACCCTTATACATGTTTATAATGCCAATTTATATAACACTTTGTAATGTTTTAGTTGTAAGTAAATCGGGAGTCGAACCCACAACCTGGGCTACCACACACTGCAAGTAAGTTGGGAGTCGAACCCACGACCTGGGCTACCTAAGACGACAGTCGAGATCAAGTGAGCTGACCCCAAGGTTCCCCAACTTCATGTACATCAAGCTCTTAAATAATACATTATATTTTTACAAAAAAAATTATCCTACCTCCACACATTAGTTAAGAGTTTAAAGTTATTGGTTTTTTGATAGTAATGATAAATGTGGGACAAATCATTATGTTCACATAAGTCCTTAAGAGGTCATTTAAAAGTGACGACCAAAACCCATGCATGGAGGGCCCCATAGTCATGCACTACATGTACCAATAGAACTTCAACTCATCCTCTAATTACCACTTATGAATCCACTTATATATGTTCAAACATAAACAACACTTGTTTATGACATGGCCCAAAAATAATAATAATAACCCTTATACATGTTTATAATGCCAATTTATATAACACTTTGTAATGTTTTAGTTTTATTTGAGGTCCAGTTATGTTTAACATTACGTCAATACATATGGCATTGTTAACCCTAAACCTAATCAACAAATTATGTGATAGTGAAGTTCTTCCCTAAAGGCATTGTATATTTCATGATGGGGTTTTCCACTTTCACGGTCTCCACTCACACTCAAGCATTGACAATGACAACCCCCCTCATGGGCAGGCATTGAAAAATGCAAACACCATCATCTCCACTCCATCAAAAACATTGATAGGTAAAAACCCACTCATACACAGTCGTTAACACCAAAAAAACATCATCTCCACTCCTGTGTAGTCATTGACAGGGAAGAACACCATCATTTTGACAAGAAATGACATGACACTTTTCACACCTGCTGCTCTCAAGTCCATGGAGGTTCCAATTCACTAGTGAATTGTTATTTTTTCCCCAAGCAACAAGCTTCTATCAACTATTATTATTGTTTTAATCATTTTTGAGCTTCTATATTTGTACACGGTTTTTAACAATGCTTTCCATGTTTTACAAAAGGTCCTTGTCACTACTCAAAAATGAATTCTCCTCTACACTACCTCTCACAAATGCTAAGCGTTGCAAGTAACGAACCAGTCTAGTTATATTGTTGTTCTTCCCCATTTTGGGCTTCTAAATTTGTACAAGGTTTTGTTAAAGATTTAGATAGACATTTCACTACAAGAGTTAGAAAGTAATTTCAAGTATAATACGTAATTTTACAACTACATATTTTTATGTGTATGTATAAATAGATGTTTACATAGTTATATATAATAGACAACCCTTGTTTCAAGTCACAAAAATACAAAAATTGTGGCATAGAAAACCCTTGTAGAAAACCCTCATTTCAAGTCATATAATACAAATATGTCCCAAAAAAACCCTTGTAGAAATATGGCAAGCATGGAAACCATTGTTAACAAAACCATGTAGAAATCTGCAAGCCTAAAGATGATTAAAACAACAATATCAACAAATAATAGCTAGTTACATGGAAAAAGAAAAAAGCAAATTCCCCACTAAATTGGGAAGCCCACAAATTTGAGAGTAGTAACCATGAAAACTATCATGTCAATTCTTGTCGAAATTATGGTGTTTTTCCCTTTCATCGCTTGCACAAGAGTGGAGATGATGGTGTTTTCCATTGTCTACATAATGTATATTTACTTTCATTATATTGTCCACATTATAACGTTTACATAGATCTATCCAACTATATATACCCTCTACACATTTTTTCTACAAATATGTTTATATTATTTACAATATTTATGTTTACAATTTCTATAGTTATTTTCGTTGAATTTTCAACATGATATATGTCTATATAGATTTGTCCAAATGTTTATACTTCTATACAAGTTTATATGCAAATTTTCATACATATATACAATTATATGTATATACAATATATAATTTTTTTTATATATATACATATATAATAGTTATATATTATATATGTATATGTACATATAATCAATTTTATATATATTATGCATACATATATATGTGTATATACATGTCTATATAAAATGTATCACCATAAAATCGCAGAATATTTTTTGTTGCAATAATCTATCCTTCATCCTCAACTGTGAAGGCCTCACTTGGCCTCATGTCCTCATGCATAGTAGTGTCATTTAAAGGTCAAAGTCTTGTTCTTCCTTATATAATTGTGAGGTTTTCATGTTATATACATATATGTATACCTATATATAGTTGTGATGATTTTTTGTTATATACAGGTACGAGGGTTTTATGTTACACACATATATACAATTCTCTACGCAAATAGAGAGTTGTACATGCATGTATACAACTATGTATACCTATATATACAACTCAATATATGTGTACATAGTTGTCTATTTGAGTAAATGTGTATATATAATTTTACATGCAAATGGAGAGGTGTACATGCATGTATATAACTATGTATACTTGCATATGCAACTTTATATTTGTGTATATAGCTATAGATACATGGGTAAATGTGTAAATATGGGTGTCTATATGTCTTTATACAACTGTTTATACATACGTCCAACTTTGTATGCATGTATACATATGTGTTTGCATCTATAAGTTTCAAACCAAACTATTTAGTTGTGTTTCTTAACTCAAGTGCATTATATACACTAATAAATATGAAAATATGTTGCAAGTGTGTGCTAATCAGTGTTGTCATTGATGTCAACATGTTTGTGTTGTCATTGGTGTCAACCGTGTCTTCTGATGTTGTTGTTGTTGTTGTTTGTTTAAGTTGTTGTGTTAAATTGATCTGAATGCCTTGTAGAGGTGCTAATGATGTTAGTAGATTGTTCCTATTGTTGAGTTTCCAAGTGCTTTTGAGAAAATTTGATTAATAGTGGAAATAGTGTGTTGAAGAGTCTTCTGGCTTACATAATATTGTTCAACCCTTTGCTCTGCATTTCTTTTGTGTTGGAGATCTGAGTGTGCAGTTTGGATATGCTGTCAAGAAGTGTTTAAAGATGCTAAATCTAGAATTTGGTGCTCTGGATTGCTGTGTTGTGAAAGTTATGTTCGCCAATTTGAGAACAGTATTTGACAGTGTTTATGAGTTATGCAGAGGTGTTTGGAAGAAAGTATTTTGCTCTGCATTCCTCTGTAGAAAGGTTTTAGGTGCTATGGTGTTGGATATGTGTTCATAAGGATCTTACATATCTTCTATCCAAAAGGTTTGTGATTTGGTGCTCTGAAAAGTAATTTATTGTGTGATAGAGATCGACAGTGTTGTTGTGAAAGTTGTTGTGTTCAGGCAAAGTTGGTGTGTTCAGGTGAAAGTTGTTGTGTTCAGGTGAAAGTTGTTATGGCTGAATTTGTTGGTTTCTAGGTGACTTCAAGATATTCATGGATGTTTCTAGATCGTGTTAAAGCCTTGTGTATGGTTCACAAGTTATGGTTGTGATCGTGGAAGCATGTGATCAAGAATTGCTTATGTTTACACTGTTTGGCCAACATTGAATGTTTGCATTGATTGAGAAGTTGATTTGGTGATTATGTGAGTGTTGTGTAGTGTGCCTGGATAGATTTGGGTTTGAGCTAAGGCATAGAGTGGTTTGCCTTCATTCCTTTGTGTCATGGAATGTTTAGGTCCAGACCTAATTCAAATATTGTGTGTTTGCCAACTTTGGAGATTGTTTCAAGGATTGAAGATTGTGTTGCCAACCTTGAAGATTGTTTCAAGGGTAATGATGGTATAAATAAGTGTCAAGAATTCATGGATGTGTGAGCGAATGGGGGACAAGATGTCGTAATGCGAATTTGATCAGGGCAGCAAGGGCTTTCATGTGTTAGGCTACCAGATGCATTGAGCAGAAGGTGTCTACAATTTTCGGTGATGCTGTAAAGGTGTTGTGTATGTTGTGGTGTATAATGTGCTTCATTGGAACTGAACTCCATGCATATGTTAGATGCAACTATATCAGTTCAAAGTCTTGCAATGAGCCATTCTTTTCTTCTTTTTTCTTTCTTTTTCAGTGAGCAGTGAGTCCACTTGGACAGTGAGTCCCCTGCAGTGAGCATTCTCTCTATGGCAGTGAGCCTTTGTAATTTGGTATTGTTACTACATTATATTGTGAGCTAATCCTCACCATGTTTTTTCCCTTATAGGGTTTTCCATGTAAAAATTTGGTGTTCTCTTGTGCATGGTGTTGATGTGTTTAAGTTTATGTTATCTTCTTTTCATGTTTAAACTTCATAATAGATTAAGGGTTTAAGTGAACTGATGTGGATGTGATTATGTTTATTAGAGCTTGAAGTTTTTGATACAAGTGATTCACCCCCCTCTTAGTTGTCTTGTGCCTTCAACAATTGGTATCAGAGCAAGGTTCCTTTGAAGAAAGCTTAACAGCTTGAGGTAGATCTGGGATGGTGCACAAGAAAGATACTCCCTTGTTTGATAGATCAGATTATGTACTCTAGAAGGTAAGGATGGAAGCCTTTCTAAATTCTCTTGGTTATGAGGTTTGGAAATGCATCAAGTCCGATTACACTATACCTGAAAAAGGTGTAAATACTAAAGATGAAATCAAAGATGCTGAAATAGACGATAAGGCAAAACATGCTCTCTTAAGTGGACTTACTAATTCTGAGTTGGTGAAAGTTGTGAATTTGAAAACTACTAATGAGATTTGGAAAAGGTTGGAAAGTGTCTATGAAGGAGATGAGAAGGTTAAATGGGCTAAAATGCAGAATTTGAAGCTCACTTATGAGACCATGCGTATGTTTGAAGATGAAAACATTACAAGCTACTTACAGAAGGTGGATGAAGTTGTCAATGGCATTAAGGGACTTGGTGGAAATATAGATGATCAAGAAGTAATATTGAAGGCACTAAGAACTCTTCCTAAAGACTACAGTCATAAGGTTTCTGCTATTGAAGAATTACAAAAATTGAGTAAATTTACCAAAGATCGGTTGCTTGGTGTTGCGTCAGAAAATATCCCCTCAGGGGCTTTTCCCTCTTAAGGTTTAGCTCCTGGGTCCTTTAGAATGCATTTAGAGCATCTTGCATGATTTTGATGACTCCCGATGAGAAAATCCTGAAGTTTCATGGCAAATAAGACTCAGGGGATGTACTTAACATAAATCTTGCCTAAAATAGGGGGAGGACTTGGGTGCCTGCACCCTAGTCCTGCCCTATTTTAGTTCAAGACTAATTTCAAAGTGTCGATTTATGACCGTTATTTAGGTCCTATGCTGACACTGTAAGTTTGAATTATGAAATTCTTAGTGGGAATGTTTGTAGTTGCATATATAAGCATGACTAGTGATTCATTTGTAAACTAGATGGAAACTAGATGGACATTTTGATTTGACAAGCTTGTGTTAAGGTGATTTAAGGCATTCATTGTGTGTTGCAGAGCAGCATTTTGTGTTGTTCTTGTGTTTGTATTTGTAGATTTGGCATCCATCTCCTCATGGCATGAAGAGCATCTTCCTTCCATGAGATCTTCACTACAAGATGATATCAATTGTGCTTTTTATCATCTATCATTTGAATTTTGCCTCTATCCCACAGGGATACGCACTTTTTATCTGACAATAGTGTTCGAAAGACTTGAATCTCTCTCCGAGGCTTGATTGAGGCAAGACTCTAAACACCACAACCCCAACCCATTTTTCTATGATTGCATATTACAGGTTACGAAAGCAGAAAAAGTGGAGTTGCGGGAGAGTAGTGCAGACTGTCAGAATTGTAGATCAAAGAAGAAAATAGGGACTTGGACTCGGGTGCCCACTCATTAGTCATCCAAATCCCGCAACAAGAAAATCTCTAGAATAGCAGGAACAAGTTGTAGACAAGATTTCTAGATCTCAACAAAAACTGTGGCACTGGACTAGGGTGCCCGCTCATTAGTCCCTGACTTTTCCGCTTTTCTAAACATCGAAATATGGTATGCATTTGATTGTCATTTGATATCTCTGTGTGCGATCATTTTCCGTAATTTGTTTGTTTGTTCATGAATTCATATAATTAGGGTTTTAAGCATAATTAGGCTTAATTGAACAACAAAATCACACAATTCCAATCTTCCCCTATGTTCTAAGTGACAAGAAGCCTGTAGTAGACTTCCTACTCGGCTAAATGTCCTTAAATGTTTAGTGGTGAAAGGAGGATCAACACAAACCATTAAAATCAAACCCTCTTTATTTTTACCCTAAACATTTTGGTGAACCCATGTTTTTAATGAATTTTGCATGTTGCTGAGTGTTGTGCTTTAGATTTACATTTATTTCATTCATCCATATCATTGTTCATCTTATTGCATTTGAAAATTTACAAAAAAAAAATAAAAAATTGGAAAAAATAAAAAAAATAGCATTTAATTTCAATAAATTTCTATTATTATCATCAGATCTGATTTAAAATATAGAAATCCATCATTCATCATTTATTTAGATTGCATTTTCATGCTTAAATTGTTGAAAATTGCTTGAAATTGTGCATTTTTCCATATAACCTAGTTTCGCATTAGCCAGGGTTTGTAGTCAAAATCTTGTTTTAGATTTTACTACCCTTTTAAAACACTCATTAGGATTAATTTCTAACTGTAGTGTTGCATCATAGTGGTTTGCTTGCAAAAATTTCATACATAGGGTTTGAAAACCTTGATTTTTCACTAGATTTTGGCCTTATCATCTTTCTAGATTTGCACCATAGGTATGTTGTAAAGGATTTTTCTACACCAATTGGTTGTTATCAGGGTTATTATCTTCTGCCCCTCCTAAAATTCTTTACAACACCTTTTAATTGGGCCCTTACATTGAAAATCTGGTGAAAAATTACATATTTTGGCTATATTTTCTCTAGGGTTTGACCTAGATTTGCACTCCAAGCATGTTGTGACAGATTTTATGGATTTAGGTAACTAATGTTACTGTTATAATCTACTGCACCTCCTAAAATTCTTTACAACACCCTTTTTATTGGGTCTTTGCATTGAAAATTCGTGAAAAATTGCATATTATAGTGTATTTTCACTAGGTTTTGACTTGTCATCATCCTAGGTTTGCATCAAAAGTGTGTTGTGAAGGATATTACTTATTTATTGGACTGATATCAGACATATTATTTTCTGCCCCTGATCAATTTCCTTACAACACCTTTTCTTTCACTTATTTGCATTGAAAAAATCAAGTATTTTCGGTCATTTTCCTACATAGTTTTACACTTGTCTTTGGCATAACTTTTGAAAAGCTTTTAAAATCTGATATTACATTGATTTGAAAACTTAAACACATGGCCTCTAATCTCAACAATAAAAACAGGTTCCCTCCTAGGCCTTACATGAAAAGAAAGGTCCCCGAACCTGAACTTGTGTTTACACCTCATGATAGAACAACTGGAGACACTGAAGGACCTCTTTATATCACTATGAAGATAATGGGAAATCATGTGGATGGAACCCTTATTTATCCTAATTGCATGACTAATGTAGCCATGGAAGAGTTATTCTATTCACATGAATTGATGCAAGGCTTTTATGACCCTTCGGATATGATGATTAAGACACATAAGGGAACCTTTATAAACACTTATGGGAATATATCTTTATTGGTCATTGTATTTGAGAAATATGTAGAACAATTGTTTGATGTTGTCCCCGTTTCTGATTTTTTTTGCATCAAACTAGGACACCCATGGTTAAAGGCTATGAAAGCTGACCCTTCAACAATTCATAACTGTGTAAAATTTCCTTTGAATGGACAAGTGATTACTATCCCTCGCAATAAGTATAAACCTTTTGGTTACAAGACAACACTTTACACTTGATTACTTTTGGGAAAGATCTAAAGTGGAACCAGAGCCATGGATAGACATTAACTTCTTGAGCTATAGAAATTACAAAACAAAAATATTACATCAAGTGGTCGGTCCTTCTATTCAAGAAACAACAAGAGACGAACAACCCACATTTGAAGAGAATCCTAGACAAAAAGGAAAAGGACCCTATGCTGAGGTTCCTCCCCCACCATCCTTACAAGGATCAGGAGGTAGTCATCAACAACAAAATATTCCACCTAGACAAATGAGATTTGATCCTAGTGCTTCCTCCTCTAAAACACAAAAACTTTCGAAAGAGCAAAACACTATCTTACAAGAGATAAGTGGTAAGACAAAAAGAAATAGACAAGCAAGAAAAAGGGGGAGGAGACGACAAGCTTATGCCCAACGAATTGCAACTCAACAAGAAAATATCTCACCTAACATTGAGTCAAACAAAGAAGATCTTAAGAATGGACAAGTTGAAGACAAGAATAAGCGTTGGGCTATGGTACCTTATGTCCCACTTTCCTCTAACATTTGGGAGTGGGAAGATGATGATGATTTTCTCGATGACAACCCTTAGTTTGTTTGTCCCTGTAGGTAAGTATTTCTAACCCTTTACCTTCATGTTGTGTTTCCCTCATGATTCGTTGTGTTGTTTAGGCCTCCTAGGATGACCCTTGATTCTCTTGTAAGGTCCAGGATACCAGGAGACTGCCTCTGTTGTGATCCTTCTTTTGTTTGTATCATCATTCTTCTATATTGCTTCTCCTCTATTGTCATTGTTGTGTGTTGTGTCTTATGGACATAGCATTGCGTTTAGTGACTTGGGGGCACTCTCTTACATGATTGTCCCCAAGGCACTTGTTTCTCCTCTCTTGATTTATTGTTTCCCTTCCTCTATTGTTTCTATCTAGTGGGCGGATGACAAAAAATATTTTATATTGATGCAGACCTAGTGTCCCTCTAGCGAGAATTCAAAAAATGGACCAAGTCCATACATGATGATGGGGTTGTTATATATTATCCGACGCTTGGCTAGTAGAATCACTCCATGTGATATTGATGTTATCTTATCGCACTTACAAACCATAACAATATTGCTACCCCGTGCACTTTGTTTGTCTTTGAATCTCACCTTGGTTACACTCAGTTTTGAGATTTTCGTGGTATAGCCCCACGATTATACTCAGTCTCTGAATTCGTAGTATAGCCTTGGCTCTTTGTGTGAATGATCATATGCATTATTATTTATCATGATTATATGTACGCTAACACTTTTCTTGCAGGAATGTGTTTGTGGGAACATTTGGCGGTTGTAAACTACATGTCACCTCTGAGGGGCATGGTCTTTGTGAGAGTCCGTGTTCCCTTGTGTGTTTTCTTCCTACCTTAACATGCTTAATATTGGTACCTGATATCAACCATCTTAAGGTGGGGGCATATATAAGGTAAGCTATTTGTTTTAGATGTTAGCAATGTGCTTGTTCTCAGGTGCAGTCTTAAAGACTAGTTGTGATGAGTCTTTCCTACACTCTGAGATTTGTTTGAAATATATTGCAATCATTTAAGCCCTTTGCAGAGGTGGGATATCGCATCCTTTTTCATCTTAAGCCCTCTGCGAAGGCAGGGATGGTGTATTTCTCGTGGAGAGTGCACATCCTATCATTTTTAAAAGTCCTCTGCGGAGGCGGGGAGCGGTTCTATGACTAACTCAACCCTTAAGCGTGTCTTTGGCGATTATTGTGGCGAAGCCCAATTGTCGGTGTGTGCCTGTAATTTGCCTGAGATGGTGATGAACCTAGGAATAGAAACACTCCATCGCTTATCTATCGTGTTTTCTCTGTTTCTTCCATTTATGTGTGTATTGCCTGTTTGTTCCCAAGCATAGTCTAAAGACCAGTGGCGATGAGTCCCTCCTATGCTTTGGGATTTGTATGACATGTTTGATTTGTATGACATGTTTGATTTGTATGGCATGCTTGATTTGTTTTGCGTGTCTGTTGCCCCATATGCAATCTTAAAGACTGGTGGCAATGAGTCCCTCCTGCATTATGGGTGGTGTGATAATTTCTTTGTACTTGCATCTGTATTTCATATATATATGAGAAAAAGAAAAGAAAATCATCACTGTCTTCACTGTGTTTTGTGTGTCTTCAATGTTGTATTCTTCGTGTTTTACGTGCCTGTTACTGTCTTCTTTATGATTGGCGTGTCTTCTTTGTGCTTGGTGTGTTTGTTGTGCTTGTTGATTGTACTTTAATGCATGTATTGGCCTTGTGTTTATACATACATTAAAGTGAGGGCTAAATGTTACATAAAAAAATGTCCCCTTGGGGGTTTTTCCCTCTTAAGGTTTAGCTCTCGAGTCCTTTAGAATGCATTTAGAGCATCTTGCATGATTTTGATGACTCTTGGTGAGAAAACCCTAAAGTTTCATGGCAAATAGGACTCGAGGGATGCACTTAACATAAATCCTGCCTAAAATAGGGGGGGGACTTGGGTGCCCGTGCCCTAGTCCTGCCCTATTTTAGGTCAGGACCAATTTCAAAGTGTCAGTTTATGACCGTTATTTAGGTCTTATGCCAACACGGTAAGTTTGAATTATGAAATTCTATGCGGGAATGTTTGTAGTTGCATATATAAGCATGTTTAGTGATTCATTTGTAAACTAGATGGAAACTAGAGGGATGTTTTGATTTGACAAGCTTGTGTTAACGTGATTCAAGACATTCATTGTGTGTTGCAGAGCAAAATGTTGCTCTTGTGTTTGTATTTGCAGATTTGGCATCTATCTCCTCATGGCATGAAGAGCATCTTCCTTCCATAAGATATTCACTAAAAGGTGATATCAATTGTGTTTTTTATCATTTATCATTTGGATTTTGCCTCTATGCCATAGGGATGCACACTCTTTATCTAACAACAGTGTTCAGAAGACTTGAATGTCTCTCTGGGGCTTGATTGAGGCAAGCCTCTAAACACCACAACCCCCAACCCTTTTTTTGTGATTGCAGGTTACAGGTTGCGAAAGCAAAAAAAGTGGAGTTGTAGGAGAGTAGTGCAGACTGTCAGAATTGCAGATCAAAGAAGAAAATAGGGACCTCGACTCGAGCACCCGCTCATCAGTCCTCTGGAACCCGCAACAGGAAAATCTCTGGAACAACAGAAACAGGTTGCAAACAAGATTTCTAAATCTCGACAAAAACTGTGGCACTGGACTAGGGCACCTGTTCATTAGTCCCCAAATTTTTCGCTTTCAGAACTTTGAAATTTGGTATGCATTTTATTGTCATTTGATATCTCTGTGTGTGATCATTTTCCATAATTTGTTTATTTGTTCACGAATTCATATAATTAGGGTTTTGACCATAATTGGGCTTAATTGAACAACAAAATCACACAATTCCAATCCTCCCCTATGTTCTAAGTGACAAGAAGCATGTTGTAGACTTCCTACTCGGTTGAATGTCCTTGAATGTTTAGTGATGAAAGGAGGATCAACACAAACCATTGAAATCAAACCCTCTTCATTTCTACCCTAAACACTTGGCACACTAACTACTTTTGAAATAAGAGAGTTTGGCACATCTAGTGGAACTGCAAAAGAAGAGACTTCTTTTAAAGCTCGTAAAATAGAGAAGACTGTTGAATTAGAACCAGAAAACTTTGATGAAGTGGAAGCTAACTTTGTGAGAAGGATGAAAATGGTCCTTGTAAGTTTAGTGGTAAGTTACCTTTTAAATGTTTCACTTGTGGAAAAATAGGTCATTATGCTTCAAGATGTCTAGATAGAGCTCTGATAATTAAGAATAAGAAAAAAAGAGGAAGGATGCTCAAGAAAAATTACTATGCAAGCATTTTTTATGATGAATGCTTATTTATTGCCATAAGAGATGAAATTGGTTCTGCTAACTCTAGAAGTTGTGTGAAGGAAAAGAATCTGGAATCATGTACTAACCCTAAAAGCACTGTAATATCTGCCTTTCATGCTAGGAGTGAAAAGGATGATTGGGTCATTAATAGTGGATGCTCAAATCATATGACAAGTGATAAGAGTACGTTTATTAAACTTGAAAAATTTGATGGTGAAGTAGTTAGGTTTGGTGGTGATGAAGTTGCTAAGATTTGTGTCGAAGGTTTAAAGCATAATCTCTTGAGTGTTGGACAAATGTGTAGCAAAGGTTACAATCTTATGTTTCAGAATAATGGATGTGAGATCAGAAAAAGCTCCAAAATAGTAATTGCTGCTAGAAAGAAGATAGGTGGAAATGTTTATCATCTCAAAGGTGGTGTTAGTTATTGCCTTATGACTCAGATCAGTGAGAGTTGGCTATGGCATAGGAGATTGTGTCACATCAACTTTAATAGCATGTCAAGGATAAGTTTAGTCCAAGCTGTGAGAGATCTACCAAAGTTAACAAAGCCTATTACCGTTGTTTGTAAGGGATGTCAGTTTGGCAAGCAAACAAGAAGAAGATTCAAAAGAAAGGATCAATCGTCTACCAGATTGTTGGAGTTGGTGCATACAGAACTATGTGGTCCTACCAGAGTAAGGAGTTTTCAGGGTGATAGGTATTTCATGTTATTTATTGATGATTGCTCTAGAATGACTTGGGTCACTTTCCTTAAGGATAAATCAGAAGCCCTAGATAAGTTCAAAGCTTTGAAAGCAATGGTTGAAAATGAATTGGATATGAAAATCAAATGTTTGAGGTTTGAAAGAAGTGGAGAGTTTATTTCTAATCAATTTAACATGTTTTGTGAGAATCATGGGATAAAAAGGCATCTATCTGCACCTAGAACTCCTCGGCAAAATGGAGTGGTTGAAAGGAAGAATGGGACTATTCAAGAAGCTACAAGGACAATGATTAAGGAAGCAAACTTACCGAAAGTCTACTGGAGAGAAGCAATTCATACTACTATCTACATACAGAATAGAGTACAGGTGAAAGCAAATGACACAAAGACTCCCTATGAGCTATGGTATGGAAAGATTCCCACTGCTAAATATTTCAAAGTTTTTGGAAGCAAATGTTATATAAGAAGAGATGAAGAACTAGGAAAGTTTGATGCAAGATGTGATGAAGGTATTTTCGTTGGATATTCTAACAAAAGCAAAGCTTATCGTTGCTATAATAAGAGGCTAAGAAAGATTGTTGAAAGTGCTAATGTTAAGATTGATGAAGATATACAAAAGTTTTTAGAGATTAATGGATATGAATCAAACGAGTCTTCTTGTGGAGAAAAAGAAGAAACTAAAGAAAAAGTAGTACAGGTTGAAGAATAAGAAGCTCCGGAAAGAGAAGTACAAATTAAAGAACAAGAAGCTTCATAAAAAGCTCCTAAAACTCCTAAATATATGCAGAGGGATCACACTGAAGATCAAATCATTAGTGACAAGAGTAAAGGTGTATTGACAAGAAGCAGAGCTGCTGAAGAATAGGTAAATCTATTTTTACTTTCCAAAGTTGAACCTAAAACAGTGGTTGAGGCATGTAAGGATGAGTATTGGATTAAGACTATGGAAGAAGAACTAATGCAGATTAAGAAGAATCAGGCTTGGGAAATTGTCTCGAGATTAGAGAATAAGAATGTGATTGGAACTAAGTGGGCATACAGGAACAAGTTGAATGACAATGGAGAAGTGGTAAGGAACAAGGCAAGACTTGTGTGTAAGGGGTATTCACAAGTGGAAGGAATAGATTACGAGGAAACTTTTACCCCAGTGGCAAGAATGGAGGATATTAGGTTGTTTCTAGCTTATGCAGCACATAAGGATTTCAAAGTATATCAAATGGATGTGAAGTCTGCTTTTTTAAATGGTGAGTTGGAAGAGGAAGTATACATAGAGCAACCAGATGGATTTCAGTTGTCAAAAAAACCAGATATGGTATTTAGATTGAAAAAGGCATTGTATGGACTAAAGCAAGCTCCCAGAGATTGGTATGCAAGGTTAGACATGCATTTGTTTCAACAAGAAATTAGTAAAGGGTCTGCAGACAGTAATTTGTACATCAAGGTAAGCAAAGATCAAATCTTGATTGTTGAGGTCTATGTGGATGACATAATCTTCGGTGGAAATGAACTTATGTGTAAGGACTTTTCAAATGAAATGCAAAAAGAATTTGAGATGTCAATGTGTGGAGACATGAACTTCTTCCTTAGGCTGCAAATTAATCAAACAGATAAGGGCATTTTCATTTTACAATAAAAGTATGTCAAGGAACTATTAAAGAAGTTTGGAATGGAAGATTCTAAACCAATTTGTACCCCCATGACAACTGGTTGTAAGCTGAGCAAGAATGATGAATCCCCTAAGGTTGATCAGAGAAAATACAGATCAATGATTGGAGGACTACTATACCTAATTGCTACTAGACTAGATATCATGCATGCAGTCTGTCTTGTGGCAAGATTTAAAGAAGATCCTAGAGAGTCGCATGTCATGGCAATGAAGAGGATATTCAGGTATTTGAAGGGCACTTCGGATCATGGTTTGTGGTATCCTAAGAACAATGAGTTTACCCTAAGTGCATACACATATGCAAATTGGGCTAGATGTGTAGATGATAGGAAAAGTACAAGTGGTGGTGCATTCTTTCTTGGAGATGGAATTGTATCATGGCTAAGCAAGAAGCAGGATTCAGTGTCTTTATCTACTGCAGAGGCAGAGTACATTGTAGTTGCATCATGTTGTACATAGGTGTTATGGATGAGACAAACCTTGAAGGATATCAGAGTTGAATATGATGATCCAATTCCTATCTTCTGTGATAATACCAATGCTATTAACATTTCAAAAACTCTAGTGATGCACTCAAGGACAAAGCATATTTCAATTAGGTATCATTTTCTGAGAGAGAAGGTTGTAGAGAATGGAGTGAAGCTAGAGTATGTGCCTACAAAGGATCGGGTTGCTGACATATTCACTAAGGCTCTTTCTAAGGATATATTTGAGTATCTTCAAGAGAAGTTAGGGGTTATTGCCCCTCCTTTGAACTAGATGCATAAGGAAATGCATCAGTCCAGTGAATTTCAAGATTCATTCTTTTTTGGACTGATGTTGGAGGCTACCTCTCAAGGGGAGTAGGTAATGGCATTGATGATTGTTGCAGTCAGGGGGAGCAGGTAGTGGCATTGATGATTGGTGTAGTTAGGGGGAGCAAGAGTTGGTACAAGTTGGTGTGTACTCCTAAGAGGGAGTATTCAAAGTAATTGAGAAGAGTGCAAGTATGTGCAGTATCATAATAAGGGGGAGAAAGCTTGAGAAAGATGTGTCACCCTTTGCTATTGATGTCAAAGGGGGATAGGGTTCATGTGAAAAACAAAGGGAGAGAAAGAGAGTAAGATGTATAAAGGGAAGAGAAGAGCGAGATTGGTGCAAAGTTGTGTCATGATGGTTTTTCACATCATATGTTGCCATCAATGACAAAGGGGAAGATTGTTGCAAGTATGTGCTAATCAATGTTGTCATTGATGCCAACATGTTTGTGTTATCATTGGTGTCAACTCTGTCTTCTGATGTTGTTGTTGTTGTTTGATTAAGTTGTTGTGTTAAAGTGATCTGAATGCCTTGTAGAGGTGTTGATGATGTTAGTAAATTGTTCCTGTTGCTGAGTTTCCAAGTGCTTTTGAGAAAATATGATTAATACTGGAAATAGTGTGTTGAAGAGTCTTCTAGCTTACAGAATATTGTCCGAGTCTTTGCTCCGCATTTCTTCTGTGTTGGAGATATGAGTGTGCAATTTGGATATGTGTTCAAGAAGTGTTTGAAGATGCTAAATCCAGAATTTGGTGCTTCGGATTGCTGTGCAGTGAAAGTTATGTTCACCAGTTTGAGAACAATATTTGATAGTGTTTCTGAGTTGTGTAGAGGTGTTTGGGAGAAAGTATTTTGCTTTGTATTCCTTCGAAGAAAGGTTTCAAGTGCTGCAATTATGGATATGTGTTCATAAGGATCTTACCTATCTTCCATCCAAAAGGTTTGTGGTTTGGTCCTCCAGAAAGTAATTTATTGTGTGACAGAGATCGATAGTTTTGTTGTGAAAGTTGTTGTGTTCAAGTGAAAGTTGTTGTGTTCAGGTGAAAGTTGTTGTGGCTGAATTTGTTGGTTTATAGGTGACTTCAAGATGTTCGTGGATGTTTCTAGATTGTGTTAAATCCCTATGTATGGTCCGTAAGTTATGGTTGTGATTGTGGAAGCATGTGATCAAGAATTCCTTATGTTTACACTTTTTGGCCGACCTTGAATGTTTGCGCTGATTAAGGAGTTGATTTGGTGATTATGTGAGTGTTGTGTAGCGTACCTAGATAGATTTGGGTCCGAGCTAAGGCATAGAGTGGTTTTCCTTCATTCCTTTGTGTCATGGAGTGTTTAGGTCCGGACCTAATTCAAATATTGTGTGTTTATCGACTTTGGAGATTATTTCAAGGATTGAAGATTGTGTTGCCGACCTTGAAAATTGTTTCAAGGGTAATGATGGTATAAATAAGTGTCAAGAATTCATGGATGTGTGAGCGAATGGGAGACATTATGTCATAATGCGAATTTGATCAGGGCAACGAGGGATTTATGTGTTAGGCCACTAGATGCAGTGAGCAGAAGGTGTCCACAATCTTTGGTGATGCTGCAAAGGTGTTGTGTATGTTGTGATGTATAATGTGCTTCATTGGAACTGAACTCCATGCATAGGTTATATGTAACTATATCAATTCAAAGTCTGGTAGTGAGCCATTCTTTTTTCTTCTTTCTTTCTTTTTCAGTGGGCAGTGAGTCCCCTACAATGAGTATTCTCTCTATGGTAGTGAGCCTTTGTAATTCAATATTGTTACTACATTATATTGTGAGCTAATCCTCATCGTGGTTTTTCCCTTTTAGGGTTTTCCACATAAAAATCTGGTGTTCTCTTGTGCATGGTGTTGATGTGTTTAAGTTTTTTTTATCTGTTTTCATGTTTAAACTTCATAACAGATTAAGGGTTTAAGTGAACTAATGTGGATGTGATTATGTTTATGAGAGTTTGAAGTTTTTGATACAATTGATTCACCCCCACTCTCATTTGTCTCGTGCCTTCAACAAAATATACTATGAGGTTGCATTTTTTAACACAATACCATTACTGGGATATTTTTCTCTAAGTTCATTACTAATTGGATTAAATACCTTATGTTTGTTGGTATGACAAATGGGTAACTAGTTTGTATAGGATGGAAGCCACGAAAAAGTCAGTGCAGGAAAAGTTCATAAGGACTTTACTTTGGCTACGACCCACTACACTTTAATTGTTAATTCCTTTTCATGCTAATTCTATGAGATCTTGAGTGCTTAGATATCATAATGGATGAGTGCTAAAATGTTTCTACACTAGCTATATGATTTCTTAAATTTTATTTGAGGTGGACTTTCCCAAAGTAATGAACACTTGCTCAAATTTGATGGACATGTTAGCAAAGTTGTATTATAAACAATTGATAGGGTGAGTGACTTGAGGCTCACCTTGGTTACATGTAAGTGTTTTAAATTTTTTAAGAACTCAAAGTCCTACTTCATGAGAACAAGACAATAATGGATTATTTAAACATCACAATTAGTGATTCTAAGGTATGAATTGGTAACTTTGAGTGGCATAGCATCTGACACTTGGAACTTATATCAACAAATAGGTGTTGTACTTTTAGAAGGAAAACTATACATCCCCTAAATCTAGTTGATCTACACAATCACATTACTCCAACTCAAACATTCCATAGAAGAAAGTGTGAAACTACTAATGTTGTGAACAACATACAATTGTTAAGGTACAATGACAAAGTGATTCAACCTATTGTTGACAATAATGACCAAGATGTAGATCAAACGCACATTAGGTTGTATTTTACATTTCAAACAAGCAAATGTATGAGTTGTTATTGTTGGCAAGAGACACTGCTATGAAGAAGACTGGATTGTTGTCATTGATGGCAACAAGGCAAATAGGATACATCAGTATGACAAGAAGACATCATTCTAGAAGACCAACTTAGATTGGCAACAAAGCACAAAAGTATTCAAGTCTGGAAGGCCAAAATGACTAAGTATGGATAGTATTCAGGGTAAGGGACAGTAAGGGAATCAGTATGCCTCTGTAGATGAAGATCGGTAAATGCAGTTTAGGAATGTTGACTCATAGCTACTTGATGATGATATATTCCAGTGTTCAGATCATGTATTCCTTCGGAAGTCATTTGGAGAAAATGTCTATGTCTGGATGAATAGAGGTAAGATAGGAAATGTGTACAGTGCAAACTAAAAGGGTCTGCATTCCTCCGCAAGTACATATATTGTTATGCGATTTTGAGGTGTTGTAAACACTTGTATGAAGTGTCTAAGTCCAGAGTTGTAAGATCTGAAGTCCACTAGAAAGATAATTGAAAGCTGTTGAGTATTGCTAAAGTGTTTGACAAAGTTTGACTGTGACAGTGTCTAAATTCTGATGGTCCACATTTTGCCGCTAAAGAATATTTTGCTTTGCGACTTTGAAGGTATGATTGGTGATGTCTAAGGAGTCTTTGGTATGATTTTGAACAATCCCTGTTGTCCACAGTAAAAGATGTAGTTTGACAGATGAACTAAACCAGTAGCAGTCTGAGTTTGAGGCCGACATGATAGTCTAATCTTTGTGCGGTAAGTTCTATTGATTAGAACTTTATCCTAAGTGGGTCTATAGTTGTGGCTGACATATGTGAATGCAATTCAAATGTTTCTTGAGTCCACTGGGAGTTTTTGTGGATGGATTTGGCTGACAAGCTATAAGATTATTATCTATACGCTTCATCTAAGGATGCTGACCTAATATGAAGATCTTAAGTGTTGTAGTATATATATGGGATTGAATTCATTGTTTAGTGGTGTGATGTGAATGTGTAATGTGCGAAAAAGTATTGTGTGAATTTGATTGATGCGAATACCAGAATAGTAAAGCAAAAATAGAAGATCAGTGATGATGAAGACTCATGATTCAGTTTTCAGCTACTAAATGACTGCACCCTAGCATATTGATAGATGCTGTTGCAGTATTCATATTTCATACATAATTTCACTTGTATTTGGTAGTGAGCCTGGCTATAAGGAATCATTAGGGTTTAATAGCCCTTATTGTAATCTTTCTAGGTTTAGGGTTGTGGCAGTGAGCCTGCTATAACTCGTTGTACTTCATGGCAGTGAGCCAACATGTTCTAGGCTCATGGAGTGACCAAGCCTAAACATCACCATTTGTAAAAGATTGCAATATATATTGAGAGCTTATCCTCTCCGTGGTTTTTCCTATTTTGGGTTTTCCATGTAAAAATCCTGGTGTTAATGTGTCATGTCTTTATGGTTGTTGTTCCTATGTTTATTTTGCTTTCATATTGTTAACTTTGGATATTGGATAACTAAATTAGTTAAGAAGTGGTTTTGTGGAATACTGATTCACCCCCCTTCTTAGTATTCCTTATTATCAACAATTGGTATCAGAGCCAAGTTCCTTGGAAGAAGTCTAACAACTTGAGGAAGATCTGGGGTTGTGTAATCATGGCAGTAAGAAGATTTGGAAATTATGAAAGCAACAAGGAATTAGAAGCAACTCTTATTGACCTTGAACAATCTGAAGCAGAAGTCAGGGATCTAAAGGATAACTTACAAGAAGCTGATAAATACATCTCAAAATTAAAAGAACAAGTCAAGAAATTCAAAGAAAAATACAAAGAAGTTAGTGATCAATTGATATCAACAAATGAAACCCTAGATAATTTGGAAGCAGAAGTTATAGAAAGAGCAAAAGTAGAAGAAGATCTAGATTTAATGGTGAAAATCAAATTAGAAGATTGTGCCAAACTAGAATAAGAAATTGTGAGTCTAAAAGCAAACATGGAAAAGGCCAAGAGCTATGAAGAAAAGTTCAAGATAAGTACTGCAAAGCTTGATGAAATGATTGCTAGTCAAAAGAGTGTTGATGATAAACAAGGCTTGGGATTTGAAAAAGGAGAAGTTCAAAATCTGGTCAAACAAACACTAAGTTAAAGTAGAACAGAGGAAACCAGTTCAGAAATCAAAGAAGAAGACCTAGAAAATCTCCGGTCAGACAACCAAATGCTCAAAGGTATCCATCTTTCAATGGCCACTGTTTTAATTGCAATAACTTTGGGCATAAAGCTACTCAATGTAGGAGTAAAGTAAATTAGAATGTTCCATCCTCTTTTGGTCAATGTTTCAATTGCAAGAAAATTGGTCACAAATCAAATGAATGCAGAAATCTGGTAAGGAATAGTTCCCATAATAGTCAATCATTCAATGGAAAGTGTTTTGCATGCAATAGATTTGGACACATGGCTAATCAATGCAAATCAAGGATGAATTCATTTAGAGGAAGGAATCAAGGACAAGGAAACATTGTGTGTTTCCATTGCAACAAATTTGGACATGTTGCAAGATTATGTAGAAGCAAGAATGTGAAGAGAAATTACAATGTTGAAGAAAGAAAAACAGAGCAGAGGAATGATAAGGGAAAAGAAAAGGTTGATTTGGTTGAAACAAAGAAGGAAATGGACAAGATTTGGATCAAGAGAGAAGTAATTAAAGAAGAGGATAGATCTGCACCAGCATCTGATGTAGATACTTCCTCCGAGAGGTAAATTGGGTGCTCTGGCTCAGTGAGAGCTGTGTTGAAAATTCAAAACCCCTAGCAGAAAGTGGGTACCAGAATCCAGCATGAAGATATGTGGTGGAATCTGATATAAAACATCTTATGGAAGAAAATCTAGAAGAAAATAAGTTGGAGCGGTACATTACAGAGCAATTATGACCGACTGTATCTATCATGGTAAAGTTAGGCAACTTTTGAGAATGAGCATTTATGACAAGTAGGTCAAGTGCAGAGGATAAAAAGAAAACACTTTTGCACTATAACTCACTTTGCATTTGAGCTATCAGATATCCAAGAGAGATTGAAGCGAGATTTCAAGCATCATCAAAGATTCAAAGAGCTCAGAGGGATCCAGGTGAAGAAAACCCTAATTCAGCAGGTATTTACCGTTGAAACTTTATTAATCTTTGCAATGGCAATCCCACAAGTTGTTGATATTACTGAGTGACCAAGACACAAATTCAAGAAACATCCCTTCAAAGCAACCGAAGTTGATCCAATGGGGCTTTTTTGAAAATACCATACGGAGTTCTGTATGTGGAAGATGTTAGGGCATATATCCATGTTGCCCTAGATGAGCTCGACGATGACAAATTCTCATATTTGTACCTGAAGCACTTGAGCAATGATCAATTTGACCTAAAGGAAGAATACAAAGTCTTAGAAGAGAAGAATTCATCCAATATGTAGATTTTCCTGCATTCGTAGAGGATGAATTTGTCTGGTATATCCTAAGTCAAATTCATGATGAATTCATGTGGTTAGGGCAGCCCTTCACGATCACCAATGAAGTGATTAGGGTAGTAACAAGGTCAAATTCCACCGGAGGTGTACCCTTATTGAAAGATGTGAAGAATCAAACTATTATAGAGGCTACCGAAGCTGAATTTGATAAGAGAGTTTTAATCATAAATGACATTACAGACCATGCAGTAAGATTTGCTTCTATGGTCATAAACTACAAGATCTATTTCTCAAATCGGGATAACTCTGTCTCCGGTATTGCAATATACACTGCTTATCAAATGGTCAAAGAGAATTTTGATTATGATTTGTGTGAGTTGCTGAGAATTCAACTACTGGAGAATCTAAAGAAGATCAAGGAAAGCAAAAACTATCCCTTCAAATTTAGTACGCTGATTATCTGTCTATTCTTCTATTTTATGAATGAATTACCAAAAATAAAGAATCTGTTCTAGTTAACTAGCAAACCAGTAGCTATCCAAATTAGAAATCATATAAGTAGCATTGGAAGTCATGATGAGCAAAAAGTAGCCCTATGGGGATACTTTAAGAATTTTCAAAGTATGATGCATTCAAGAGAAAGAATTCCTGAGAAAATTGTTGAGAAATATAAGGATACTATATGTTTTATGGTTACAAAAGATCAATGCTTGATGGAGGCTATTGAGCCTAGGACAGTGTGGATAATGCCAATGGGGTATGAAGTGGATGGACAAATATTAGATAACTATGCTCAACACATACTGAGCAAACCCAAGGACAACAGTGAAGAAAGATTTGGAACCTATGAAGAACTATTAGTGAAATTACATGTTGAACTTAGGAAACCTGAAATCTCAAGGAAAGTGAGGAAGGAGGTAGAAGAAGTTGCATTGAAATATGGTTTCTCTAAAGAATAGGTTAGAGAAGTAAGAGAAAAAACCACAAATAGAAAAGGAAGCAAAAGAACAGAAGAAAAGTGAACCTGTTGAAGCTCCGGAAGAACCCAAGGATAAATCACAAAAACCAGAGGCATCAAGAAGGAGAACCAAAGCATCTACCTCTGAAGAAGTTGCACATATTCCCTCCAGTTCTACACCATATGTAAGTGCAAAAACTCTTGCTACCAACCATAAAAGAAAGAAAACTAAGGCTAAAAGAATGCATGTAATTATTGCAATTGATGAAGAAGAAACATAATCTGATGAAGAGGTAAAAAGGATGAAAACTGAGGCTACAAAAGCCTTTGGAACCATTAAAAAGAAACCCTCTAGTAAAGGTAAACCAGTAAAAAGGCAAAAGCAAGATGTGCCCCTGACAAAGGAAGCAACTATAAGTCTTGAAGATGTGCTCAAAGTCATAACAGTGGATGGCAGTCTAAAGCCAATTGCACAATTATATGATGAATATAATGATCCAAATAAAAGGGTTATTGAGACTACTATTGTAGAATATCAGAACATCTACAACAAGGCCCTAATTGACATAATTGATGAGTTCCACACATCCTGGCAAGCATAATGTCCACAAGAAAAGAAACTGCCATGGCTAAAGACATTGAGCTAAGACACATACACTAACACAACTATGTCTGGAGATTACTACTGAAGAGAAAGCCAAGATCTCTAAAGAAATCAAGGATGCATTCAGAACCAAGAAAAGAATGAACTCACTAATGTTAGGAAAATTGATAAATTGGTCAAGGAGACTGGGGAGATCATTTTGGAGGCACTAAAGAAAAATGATATCCATACCATCTATGACAATGAAGAAACAGATGTTGGAAATGACATTTCTACTCTCAAAGTAAATCCTGATCAGAAAATAGATGAAGATGTCAAATTGACTGAGGAGAAAGAAGAATCTGCTACTGACACTGAAACAAGATCCTCTTCAATACATCAAACAGTTGACAAAGAAAGGACTGAGGAGGAACAGGCTAAAGAAAATCCTTCACCAAAACTGAAGGAAGACTCTAATAAGGACATGGATCTAGATGATCTAGAGCAAATCTTGAAAGAGGAAGTCTCTACTGCACCAAGAGACACTGCAGAATCGGTTAAAGAACTGTTGGAGAAAGAGAAACAAGTTTTGGATGAGCCTGAGTTTCTACGTGGTCCAATAAAGTTGGACACAATGTCTCCTATACAAAAATTTATATTGGCATCAATTGCACAGGTAAAAGTAAGAGAAGAAATGTTAAAGTCTCACATGGAGGACAGTGAGCTCATTGGTGAGGCATCTAGCATTTTGGAGAAGCTAATGCCAACATACCAAAAAGACACCTCTGTGTCATCAAAAATTCAACTTAAAGGGCTTACAAATTCTGTACGTAAACATTTTCAATCCTTTGAGAAATCCATAGAAATAAAAGTTAAACAAGAGTTTAATGAGAAAAGATTGAATGAGTTAAATGAAATGATAGCAAATGACAAAACCCAGTTAGATAATAGGATTCAAAGCATTCAAAGTGCCATTAAAGAGGCTAGCGACATATACAAATCTTGTTTATTTTGGCCGGAAGTCACAAAGAAAATAGAAGAAAAGATCAAGGAGTTGGAGCAGAAACTAGTGAATACTTCTAAGACATATGATCCGGTGACAGAATCAGTGAGCAACAAGAAAAGTCAAGTCATCAATCTTCATAATGACTTGAACAATCTAATAAGTGAGGGATAAAATAAAAAATGAAATGTGTCATCTAAGAAGAACAATCTATCCTAAGTTAGATTCTATGTTTAATCTAGTAGCTGAAGCACAAGTAGCTTCACAATTTGACACACCCTCTGATCTTCACAAGGTAGAGACTGTAGTCTTTCTACTTAGAGGTCATATTCAAATTTTGGACCATGCCAAGAAAATTTGGGATGGTAAACTGGATCAAATTAAAAACATTTTCAATAACATCCTCCAGCACATGTAAAATAAAGTTGAAGATTGTACCTGTACATATGCGACAGTGTATAGAAAATTTTGTAGTTTTGACAATTTTTTATTCTAGAACCTACACCTTTGCCATTGATGTCAAAGGGGGAGAAGAAGATCAGTGAAAAATGGGCAAACATCTCAGGGGAGAAGGAATATAGAGTGTATATAGAAAGGGGGAGCAGTTAAGGCAATCAAACATTTTTCACTAAGTGTTGCCATTAATGCCAAAGGGGGAGATTGTTGGCAAGAGACACTGCTATGAAGAAGACTGGATTGTTGTCATTAATGGCAATAAGGCAAAGAGGATACATCAGTATGACAAGAAGACATCATTCCAGAAGACCAACTTAGATTGGCAACAAAGCACAAAAGTATTCAAGTCCGGAAGGCCAAAATGACTAAGTATGGATAGTATTCAGGGTAAGGGACATAAAGGGAATCAGTATGCCTCCGTAGATGAGGACAGGAAAATCCAGTTCAGGTATGTTGACTTATAGTTACTTGATGATGATATATTCAAGTGTTCAGATAATGACTTCCTCTGGATGAACAGAGGTAAGGCAAGAAATGTGTACAGTGCAAAGTAAAAGGGTCTGCATTCCTCTGCAAGTACATATTTTGTTATGTGATTCTGAGGTGTTGTAAACACTTGTATGAAGTGTCTAAATTTAGAGTTGTAAGATTTGAAGTCCTCCAGAAAGATAATTGCAAGCTATTGAGTATCGCTAAAGTGTTTGATAGAGTTTGACTGTGACAAAGTCTGAATTCTGATGGTCCGCATTTTGTCGCTAAAGAATATTTTTCTTTGTGGCTTTGAAGGTATGATTGGTGATGTCTGAGGAGTCTTTGGTATGATTTTGAGCAAGCCCCGTGGTCCATAGTAAAAGATGTAGTCTAGCAGATGAACTAAACCACTAGCAGTTTGAGTTTGAGGCCGACATGATAGTCTGATCTTTGTGTAGTAATTCTATTGATTAGAAATTTATCCTAAGTGGGTCTATAGTTGTGGATGACATATGTGAATGCAATTCAAATGTTGCTTGAGTCCGTTGGGAGTTTTTGTGGATGGATTTGGCCGACAAGCTATAAGATTATTATCTATACGCTTCATGTAAGGATGCCGACCTAATATGAAGATCTTAAGTGTTGCGAATATATATATATATATATATATATATATATATATAGGATTGAATTCGGTGTTTGGTGGTGTGATGCGAATGTGCAATGTGTGAAAAAGTATTGTGTGAATTTGATTGATGCGAATACCAGAATAGCAGAGCAGAAATAGAAGATTAGTGATGATGAAGACTCAACATTTAGTTTTCAACTACTAAATGACTGCACCCTGGCATACTGATAGATGTTGTTGCAATATTCATATTTCGTACATAATTTCACTTGTATTTGGCAGTGAGCCTAGATGTAAGGAATCATTAGGGTTTAATAACCCTTATTGTAATCTTTCTAGGTTTAGGGTTGTGGCAGTGAGCCTGCTAGATCTAGTTGTACTTCATGGCAGTGAGCCAACATGTTCTAGGCCCGTGGAGTGACCAAGCCTAAACATCACCATTTGTAAAAGATTGCAATATATATTGAGAGCTTATCCTCTCCGTGGTTTTTCCCTTTTGGGTTTTCAACGTAAAAATCCTAGTGTTAATGTGTCATGTATTTAGGTTGCTGTTCCTATGTTTATTCTGCTTTCATATTGTTAACTTTGGATATTGGATAACTAAATTAGTTAAGAAGTGGTTTTATGGAATACTGATTCACCCCCCTCTCAATATTCCTTATTATCAACAGTTACCAAAGAAACACATTATAGTCTAGAATCAAATGTTTTCCCATAACCAAATCGCAACCAAGAACTCATGGTGGCCAAAGTCAACAAACAAAAGCTTTTATTCAAGAGACAAGTGCATCATATACACCATTAAATATGGAAATATACTATTTAGTTGTGTTTTTTAACACAATAACATTATTGGGATATTTTTCTCTATGTTTTTTTACTACCTAAATTATATAATTTGTGTTTGTAGATATGCAAAACTGGTGACAAGTTTCTAGAGCATGGGAGACATGAAGCAATCAACACAAGTAAAGTCTGAAAGGACTTTACTTTGGCTATGATCCACTAGACTATAATTTACATTTTCTCTTGTTGTTTTTCTTTATTTTTTGAATATAATATTTTATCCAAAATAAACATTGTTGACTATAATTATACAAAATCATGCTCCATTTTAGTTTAACGACATCTAAATAGGACAAATTAAGAAAAAATGGAACTTAAATATATTTGGATGATTTCTTACACTTTAAACAATTGAAGTTGATCTTACATATGTATGTTAATCCCATATAACACTATCATAAAATATAAAAACAAATGTTCAATCCTTTTGACCACTACAAAAAACTCATTACATATAATCAAATATTTGTGTTATAATGTATTACTATTGATGTGTATAATTATGAACAAAATGTAGCGCATATCATGAGAGACCTTCTTCATTTTTCCATAAACTTGGGAAATAGAATGGGTTGTTCCTCTTATGTAGTGAGCAAAGATTGAATATCAACGAAAGTATTTCCACTTGAATGTATGTGGACTAGTTCTGCAGCACCTCCTAGGGCTATAACTATTTGTGCAAGTAAAGCTTGATTTGGTTGTGCATTTACCTATAACTCATTTGTGTTGCCAAGGCTACACTTAGCTTATAGGTTGCTTAGAGTTGTGAACACAGAGCTTAATATTTGTCTATTTCTCATTACATAATAATTTCTTAATTGGTTGTTATTCTCTAAGTTTTTATTACGAGCCTCAATAAAGTAACCCCAATGCATCATTTTGTAAAAAATGTCTTTTTCTCTTTTTGTGCTTGTGTCATTAGATCTAGATCCTCACTTAGGACCCTTGTTTTTTGTGTCAATCCATTCTCTTTCTCTTTTTAAGGAGTCGGCTCTATAATTTTGCATCAATTTTATCCTCTTCCTAATGATGGCTCACAGAGTGTGATTTGAATCATTCATGAAAAAAAAGCTATACACTATTTTCTTCGAAAAGCTTTACTATTTAGGGCTTAAATGTTAAACATATCCATTAGAATGGTATGTTATGGAGGTAGAGGAGACATTGTTGAACTTAAACATCTCTCTTTGTGTGCTTGATCTACCATCCTTTTAGACATCTTGAGTTGTTGATCAATCTTTTTCTGCTCTCGTTGAACCTCCTTCCCCTATGCAGCCTACACTTTTCCTCTACCACTTTTTACCTTTTTAGCTATCTCTCAAATTTTAATTTATTCCTTTCTTATTGATTTGCTTCCCATTTTGATTTCATCTATTTCATTTACTCCATTTTTCTCTCTTAGAATTCTTCCATTCACAACTTTTGTTGCTCCTACTCCTTCAAAATTTATATGTATGTATTTGATGTGAGAATTCGGGACTACCTACTCAGTCGAAGCACCCCAGCCTAAACTCTAGGTTGCTTTATATGCACCCTCGACACTTGAAGCTTGAGAAATTTAGAGCCTGATTCATTCATGGCAACTCCTCTTGAATGCATGACACAAATTCAATGTCATGTTAAGAAGTACCATCCCCATTATCAAAACTGGCCCCATTTTTTGTGTCTCAATTTATCATATTTATAAAATAATGTACCACTTCCCTTGGATCATGCTATGATAGTGTTGGCATGGAAACACTCACATAATCTTTACTACAATTTATCTGCACCTCAAATTTTGTAGCAACTTCTTTCAACTAATCTAGTTGGCTAGCTTATGTGTAAAGTACGCATTCCAAAACAAAATTACTGAAGTAAGTAATCCATTTAATTACATCAACCCAAGTAAAAAGATAGATCTTCTATATATCAACAATAATACCATTACATCTTACAAATCCATGTGACATAACCAGGTGTTAGCACTATAAAAGAACATATAATGTACATCTTAGGCTCTCATGCCTTAAGTCATCTCAAATAATAATAAGGTACAATAATCAAGTACAAGTAATGAATAAGAAACTGATTCACTGTCGTTGATTGCCACTAATCCACATGGTCATCTACAAGCCAAGAGACGAGAACATGGCCCAGGCACTTTTCCGTCCAACCCTGAAGCAATTACACTTCCTCAGAATCCTTCATGACATGAAGGATACCTGACCCTACACGAAACACCTAGCAACCTAGAAACAACTGGCAGAAGGGAACACCTAATGCAACCAAATGTCTAAATGCAAATCTAAATGATGATGTGCAATATCTCACGACAGGGCGTGGCAAAGAAACATATAAATAATGTTTTGCTAGACAATCTTTCATCTATTTCAATGAACATGGCTTGGCCCAAGCACTTATAAAAGTTATGGTCAAATCCTAAAAAGATGAAAAGCCTTCTCTATTTGCCCACACTCGAAATCCTAGCCCAAAAGTAACCCAATCACACCTAAAAAGATAAACTGCTTACTTTTCAAAGCAAATCGATAACACATACTTTCGCCTAAACACATTTATTAATTCTTTACTTTGCTCAATCAACGAGAGTACACTTTCAAGCAATAATAAATAAAGAGCTTCATTTATTCATTCTAGATACCTATAGAAAACTATAAACTAGGTATATTCTTTAACCCATAATCCATTCATAAATATCTAATATAAATCTAGAACTAAGGTTTTCTATAGGCAAGCAGGTTTATAATTCCACTAAATTAAGGTTGTAACAGGGATTTAAAAAGAAACAACTATTTAACAACATCAAGATTGCCACTAAAACATCATTTATAGAAAAGGTAAAAGAAGAAAAGTTGATTAAATATATCCTTACAAGAACCCTATTGTCTGCCATAGGTATATAGTCAAGTTTGTTATAGAAACACAATTAGATCGCTACACAAACACAGTTAGATTGCTACAGGAACATTGTTTAGTTTGCTACAAGAATGGATTCCAGCTAGAGGATAAAGTAATATACGATAAGGATTAATAAAATAAGTTATAGGAACAGAGTTAAGTTCGCTACAGGAACACAGAGTCTGCTATGACAGGACAAAATAGTTTGCGACAGGGGATTAGGTTGTCGTTAATAGTTTTAAAGAGGCCGTTAAAGAATAAGGCTGATAAATTATATAAGTCGACCACAAAAGCATGTCGGTTAAACCATCTAAGAGGCTGCTACCAAGCAGATAGAAAGGTTGACCAGAAAATTTAGATCTAAGAATAAAATCTCAAGCCAAAACATATGACGTGCATGTGAATAAAAGAAAATACATGTCAATAGGGATAACAAGCTCAGCTGGGAAGAAGTAAGGTCGTTCAATTGGGCCGACCAAGATAAACAGGTTGACGGGATTTAACCCAGGCCATTAAGGATAAAACACAGTCTTGTAAGAGCTTTATCATAGGCGGTTTAAAAGATTTAGATAGGCTGAAGGAGTACACAACCAACAAACGATCGCAGCCAAAGGTGAACATATAGTTAAAAGATTCAAAATAGTCCAAACGTCAAATAGATCAAAGAAAAGCTTTAAGCAAGCCATCAGGAATAACATAGGGCAATTAATACACAGAGCAACAAGAATTAAACAAGACAACAGTTGAAAAAAAGAAGACAAGTTGACTTATTACGTAGGCCATAGGAAATATAGTATGCAGCTAGTATACAGCAAACACATCATGAAAGACTTTGTAAATATATGCCAGAATCTAAAATACCCAGTTATACGATTCCTCTGTAGATGGAAATTCCCCTCTTGTCACTATTGGTTACCGTTCTCCTTTTTCTTTGTTGTTGATGCAGAGGATAAAGAACAAATCAACTCCTTATTAGCATATTGTAAACAATGTGATACAATCACTTAGATGCTTCAAGTTTCACAAGAACTTCTCAAGACAAAGGTCTCCACAAAGGTACCATCAGGGTTTCTAATTCTCCTGACCCAAACAAGGTTTCTCCAAGTCTTCTCATTCCTCATTAACTCCAACACAATGATCCCAAACCATTCCCAAGGCCTGCACTTTCACCTATTAGTCTTTCCTTCATAGGCTGCTCCATTCCTAGTAGCCCTGTTTTATAGGACAGTCACACATAACTTTTGAGATAGTTCACCAAACAAAACTGTGAGAGCATATTTGGATACCCATTAAGATGTTCTCAAACATATTAGGAAATCACTATAGCTTACTTTGGAAGAGACTATCCAAAAATGGACTGATACGTTTTGCACAAAAACTTAAAAATAAAAAATTTACTGTTTTTTGACCATAACTTTCAAACCCGATCTCATTTCCAACATCTGGAACCTGTTTTGAGTACCCATTAAGGCATTTTAAAACATATCTAGAAATCACCATTGGTTATTTTGAAAAGAATGCCTCAAATCAGGACTGTCAGCGTGCTAACTAGGCCTATTAGGCTATAACTCACCAAGGGCTTATTGCAAGTGGGTATCCCATGACTTCCCATACCTTGCATGTGCATGTAACACATCATAAAAGGTCTGCACATGCTCATTTAATCATCCAAATACCTTTCCAACTGATATTTTACCAATCCCAACACCTATACCTCTTAACTGTTCTTGAAACTCTGTTTTTCTGGACTGTCACACAGAAAAACAGTCATAAACTTTGATTTTTTCTACATCAACCATAGATATCTAGTCAGATACCTCAAGGAATTGAAGGGTAATACTACTACAATCATTTCCATCAAGGATTTACAACATGCAAAGGATAAAACAATGAAGAAACACAAGATTTCATTGCCACTATTTACCCTAATAGGGTTTTTGGCAGTTTTCACTAAAAATGCAATATCTAATACAAAACAAAACCAAAATGTATGGGACCAACTGCAAATGGAAGATGGTTGAAGGATCTAACACTTACAATCCATTAGATAACCATGCACATCCATACAGGGCCGTATAGTACCAGGAAACAACAAATTTCTGTAGCAGAATATAGAAAAACAGTACCTTTATCATTTCATGTTTAAATCCTCAACCACCCACGAATTTACAAAGGTAAACAAGGCCTTTTAAAGGCATTACAATGTGTCTTTTCAGTTTCCAACTACTTGGAACAAACTATAATAAGGTGACCCTTCACCTTCCCACATTTTGCATCTTTTAGGAATTTTACATTTTGAATAACAACTTTTACACATTATGTCCAAATGACTCCAACATAACTTCAAATGATCAAATTGATCCTATTACAACATTGAATCTCTAAAATGGAATCAAATTCCAAAAAATTGGTCTATGAAAACATTAATTTGCCAAGGTGCTCCTGCACCGTTTGTCACTGATTAATCCTACCCTTTCTTGCCTTTGTCTCCCTCTGTCATTGCTTACTGATAATTCTATTTGCTCACTTTTCTTATTAATGAAAATTTCTTCCCTAATATTGGTGTTGTAAATTTAGACCTAGCTTTTTATTTCAAACTCCAGTTATCTTTTATTTGCATGGCGCTTGGCATCCAAAACCACAGATTTCTCCTTTGCAATTTTAAATTCCTTTATTACTGCCACTCCAATTTGCATGCCAAGATTATTTTTATTATATTTATATTTCTTATTATAATATATATTCTTAATTTTATATATTTATCTTTGATAATACATATTTATTTTAATCTAACAAGGTATTGTTTTCAAGAAATATATATATATTAAAAGATACACACTTTTAACAATTATAATAATGAAATCAACTTATACCATCTTTAATAAATCTCTATCGAATAGCATGTATAATTACATGGCTAGCTATGCAATTCAAATTAACATACTATAGCAATGAAAACACACTCATTAACCATATAAAATGCTCAAACAAGACTAGTAACCACATAACAATGCATAATAAAGCCACTTAAAGATGCAGTATGACATGAAACTAATTGAGTGTGTGCATGCATCGGGTTTATCCATCATGCCAACTCTTTCATATGGATAGAACACCTCTACCTCAACCATGTTCCATTCTTTAACATTTCTCCTGTACTTAGTCACACTTAGATTTTTGTCAATAGGTTAGTTCCTTATAATCACAACCGAAGCAAGAATAAGATATACATCCATAATCATACCAATAATAATTGATCATTAAATCAACTATCATATTTATGCATTTTATAATATTACGGCAATTACTTTTTTGCACACTATTCACTCAATAGTAAAATAATCATAGTTAAATGTCCAATAATCTGAATTATAATTAATGTTCAAAAACAAGATGTGACATCCTTCCCCATTAGGAAGAGACATCGTCTCGATGTCTTATTACACACACTGAAATAATAAAAGTATCTGACTATAACAATCAAAGTATCAATAAAGTATTATCAAATCAAATAACAGTATCTCAACTATGCAAAATAAAGGAAACTCTACTAAATCCTCAAATGAGGAAAAGATCTGTCTATCTCCTCTACATCCTCCCATGTGGCACTGTCCACAGAACATTGGTCACACTAGACCTTATACTACACAATATCTTTGTTATGCAACTTAACATTGCGCCTCTCCAAAATTCAAGAGGGCTCCAACAACACCACTCCTAGATCCTGTACCAGTAAAACATGCCAATCAAGAATGTGTGAAGCATCAGGATGATAAGGATTAAGTAAAGACACATGAAAAACATTATGGATTATAGCAAGAACAGGTGGTAAGCAAGTCTATAAGCAATAGGATTAATCACTTCCAGCACATCAAACGATCCTACGAATCTAGGAGCAAGTTTGGATGATTTGCCAAATGAAACTGAACTCTTCTGAGGCTTGACTCTCAAAAATATTCTGTCCCCTACTAAAAATTGTCTGAATGTCCTATTCTTGTCTGCATAACTCTTCTGTCAATCTAAAGCTTGCTTCAATTTCTCTTTGATCAACCTCATCTAATCATCTATTTCCCTAAGCATATCAGGTCCAATTACAATTTTGTCTTCTACCTTGTCCCAACTAATGCGTGTGCGACACTTACACCCATAAAGAGCTTCGAAAGGTGCCATCCTCAATGATGCATGGTATGAATTATTGTAAGCAAACTCCACCAATGGAAGATACTCCTCCCATTTACACTATTGATCCATACAATACATCTTAAGGAGGTCTTCTACTACATGATTAACTCTTTCTGTCTGACTGTCAATTTGAGGATAATATGCTGAACTGAAATTCAATTTAGTTCCCAAAGATGCATTCAACGTTGTCCAAAATCTAGAAGTCATGCGAGTGTCTCGATCTGAAATGATCATCTCCGGCACTCCATGCAATTGAAAGATTTCCTAGATAAACTTCTTAGCTAAAACCAATGAACCATCTGAAAGATTCCCTAGGATGAAATGTGCTACTTTCGTCAACTTATCCACAACTACCAAGATGACATCATGTTGATTCTTGGACATTGGCAACCCCTGAATGAAATCCATACTAATCACTTGCCACTTATGTTCTGGTACACTATTTGGGTACAAAAACCCTATTGGATGCACATGCTCACCTTGACTTGCTAACACTCCAAGCATCGAGCCACAAATTCTGTTACATCTTTCGTAAGTTTAGGCCAAAAATATAAAGGTCTCAACCCTTCTACCATTTTTGTCACTCCAGGGTGCCCCAAATATGGTGCGTTGTGGATGTCCTCAAGAGCTAACTTCCTCAAATCCCTCTAGCTTGGAATATACATTGATGAGGTATAAACAACCTCACTTTATAACAAGCCATATAACCTGTTTGTCGTGCCCAATCACCCTGACCATGCCAATTTGTTTATTTTTAGAAGCAATATTTATCTATTTTTGATAAAATGATGTATAATTTTTTATTTTCCAATTGTTGAAATTAGCCACTAATGTTTACATAATTGCGTGTAGAGCTTGTGTAATTATGCAGGGTTTCATGTATGGCCTAACGGAAGGAGTGAACTCCAAAGCAGCTGAAGTCAGAGCACCGAAATTTGAGGGCACTAGAAATTTAGGCATACATAATCATAGACTTTGTTAGCAATTCTATTATTTTCTGTTGGGCATACTTAAGACTTTACGGCTCCACTCAGAGCCTTTAATGTGTTCAATTTTATAGACACCCAATTAGTTTTTAATTCTATTTTTCTATAAAGACTTCTTCAATGGCATTTACCCGCCATCTGAAATTTAAGATTTTGGAGTAGTACAGTTTATATATGTAGTTGCTCAAAACAAGGATATATGTTATGTTGTGTTATGAATGAAGACAATCTCTTTTGAAGTGATAATCTGTAGCTATGTTCTATGATACTTTTATGAATGAATATCACCAGTTCTATTCTGAGTAATCTTTTCTGAGCAATGGAAGTAATATGAATGGAATTTACTTTGGAGTTGTTGAAGTACTGAATGTGATTTGAATCGATAATAGGATCTCCCAAGAGCTAGCCACTCGAGGGATTATATAATAGATAAGTATTTTTATTATTATGAATTGGTGTTGTTATTTCTGTTTCATGAATGTTCTGTTTATATCAATGTCACTTCGTACTTAGCTTTGTTATGTGTTCCTATAGGTTGTGGTCTTTAAGTTAATGATCTTTCAAATTCTATTCATTTAAAATTTCTGGAGCATCCATTTCATTCATAATTTTTTTGTTAGTTATGGGTTCAAAATGTCAAATGTGTTTTCAGTTAATTGTTAGATGCCTTTGTTTTTAAACTCATAGTTAAAATGCAAGTGTTGATTCCTAGTTAGTTTATATGATTTCTAGATTAAGAATTCAAATGCTTTCTAGCTTAAAGTTTTTATGCCCTCTAGTTTAGATTCTGTTTTAAGCTTTTCAAAAATTCAGAAACACTGTTACTAAGTGAGATGCCCAAAAATATTCCCTATTGCATACAACCTTGGACACAACCCGGTCGACATAACTGACTTATTTTCAACTAAAGTGTTAGGACCTTATGACAGCCTGTCATACATCCTACCTTGATATCACAAAATTCCATCCAAATCAATCACATAACCATCCAATCTATGATCTAAGGGATATTCTTCTAAAGCTTGTTTCACTCTTGCATAATGTTCATGCCCCTGCAAATTATGAATTACTTGTTGTCCCAATTTTGATCTTGTAGTAACCATGGCTGCCATATGTCTTCTTCTACTAAGAGCATCTGCCACTCTGTTCTCTTTTCCTTTAATGTACACAATCCCAGAATCATACTCACTAAGAAATTCTAACTATATTCTCTAACGTGCATTAAGATTAGGTTGAGTAAAAATGTACTTGAGTCCTAAGTGATCTGTCTTCAACTCAAAGGGCTTTGCCAAGAGATAATGCCTCCACATCTGGAGTGCATGAACTATGGTAGCTAACTCTAAGTCATGTGGCACATAGTTTAACTCATATTGCTTCAACTTCCTTGACTCATAGACGAATACTTACCCATTCTGCATCAACACTCCTCCTACACCTTCTCCTGATGCATTAGTTATAACTGTGAAATGCCCATTAGGATCAGGTATAGTCAAAATAGGAGCTGAAGTGAGCTTCTCCTTCAACATTTGGAAATCTTGCTCACACCTTTCAGTCCATTCAAACTTTTTACCTTTCTTCTGAAGTGAGGTGATCGGTGCTGCTATTGTTGAGAACCCTTCCACAAACTTCATGTAATATCCTGCAAGTCCCATGAAACTTTGGACTTCTGTCACATTCAAAGGTGCAAGCCATTCTATTATTACCTTAATCTTTTCTGGATCTACTGCGATCTCTTATGCTGAAATTACATGTCCTAGATAGTGCACCTTATCCTGATAGAATGAACACTTAGATAGATTACCAAAGAGTTTTTGCTCTCTTAAGCGTTCTAGTACTAGATATCCTCAAATGCTTTTCATGCTCTTCAACTAATTTAGAATAGATCAAGATATCATCAAGAAAGATCAACACAAAGTCATTTAAGAAATCACTAAATATGCTATTCATCAAATTCATGAATGTTGTTGGAGCGTAAGTCAACCCAAATGGCACCACTGTGAATTCGCAGTGACCATAGCGAGTTCTAAAAGTTATCTTAGAGATGTCCTCGTCCTTAATCCACAACTGGCAAGATCCAGATCTAAGGTCTATCTTAGAGAACACAATAGCTCCCTTCATCTGATCGAAGAGCTCATCTATTCTCGAAAGTGGGTACTTGTGCTTTATGGTAGCCTTATTAAGCATTCTATAATCAATGCATAAGCTCAAAGTATCATCCTTCTTCTTCACAAAGATGAACAATGAGCCCCATGGTGACACATTAGGTCTTATGAACCCTTGGTTCAACAACTCCTGCATTTGTGATTTTAGCTCATACAATTCTATAGTGGTCATCCTACAGGGTGCCTTAGATTGAGGCTCAGTCCCTAGTAGAAAATCAATTGAGAAGTCAAACTCCCTCTTCGGTGGCAACTCATTAACTCCATAGGAAACACATCTTGGAATTCCCTTAGGATAGGGTAGTAATTAAATGTTGGTTCCATATTATCAAGATCTTTTACTTGGACTACATAAATGGAACATCCTTTCCTTTTGGCTTTCTTTAACTGCATAACCAAAATTTGCCTAAGTTCCAGGGGTCTATTAGAACCATGAATCTCTACATGATTCCCTAGGTCATCCAAACAAGTAACAACCTTATCCTCACAATTCACAATTGTCTTATTTTCAACTAACCAATTAATTCCCAATATCACATCATAAGACCCTAAAGGTGATACGTAAAGATTGACTTGAGTTTCTTAACTTGTAAGGTCTAACTCACTGCATGCAAGACATGAATCTACCCTTTTTTCTGCCCTATTGCCATACTGAACCATCCATGAGTTTGCCATGTGTCTAGGTCTAACAGATAACTTTGAAACTACTCTTGGATCCACAAAGCATTCAGTGGCTCCAATATTAATTAAAATAGAAACAGGTTGTCCATAGAGCTTACCTAGAATTTAAATGGGTGCTCCCTGAAAGTTAGCTGGCCGATTGTCCATGACTGCATGAATCTGGTGTTGCAGTGCTTCCTGTTGATTCCTCTCTTTGCCCTATTGGTCTTTGAGGACAAGTGTTGGCATAGTGCTCTCCTCCGCATACATAGCATCCACCATGAGGTACTCTTGGTCCCTCTGACCTATCCCTTCGGTTATTATTTCCATTGTTATTATTGTTGTAGTTAGCTCTATTTTGATTTCCACCATTCCTATCCTAAGATTTGTTACCTCTCTTCAAGTTTTAGATATGTCGATTGTTGTTATTCTGGTTGTTGTTGTTATTGTTCTGGGATCTCTTATTCCCAAACTTTGCATCTCTTAACTTGCGATAACCGATTGCTTGTTGTAGCCTTTGTTCTTTCTTAATAGCCTTTTCAAAGACTTCATCCATAGTCAATGGATTATGGATGTCCACATCCACTCCAATCTGAGGCCTTGAGCCCATGATGAACTTCCTAATTGCGAATCTCTAATCCATCTGATATTGTAGAACATACTTGAGTAAATGAGAGAATCTTTCCCAATACTGGGTTACTGACATATCTCCTTATGCCAAATTTTGGAACTCCATCATCTTCTTATCAAAGAAGAGTTGTGGTAACCACCTTTTCCTAAAGAGCTATAGGAAAATTTCCCAAGAGGTGTCGAAGGACCTCGGTAGGACCGCCCAGGTCCCAACAGAAGGAATCTACTGAAAGTGTAAATTGAAAGGTTGTTCTATATGTTGTCTTGATGCCATAGCTAAACTCAAAAAATATAGGACATGGGCAGTACCACTAAGTCCTTGGTGAGAGAAAACTTTGAAACTATCTTCAGATCCTGAAACCTTGATCTGTACCCAATCTTCCTGTAGCTCTGTATTTTCTAGATCTCACTCTTGTAACCTACATACAAGAAGATAAGAAGGGGTTTGGAGGTTATGGCATTTACGGACTTACCTCAGTCAAATCTTAGGATAATATTCAAGCTTCCCAACACCATTGATTGATAAAGAGTGTGTGCCCTCGTGGAAGCAGAGGCTTAAACCAATGATAATATGATGACCCAAATGATGATAAACAAACAATGATATCACTTATGTGATGAACCCTTAGAATGATGAATATCCTTTAACTCCTAAGGAGGATAGATGATAGCTCCATATCTGTAATAAGAACACTAACAATACATAAATTTGCTCTAGAATCATAATGAATGCTCTTGCTTGCTTCACTTCAAGATCTCAAGTTAGCTCTTTTCATCCTAGTTAAAAATAAACTCAAGAACACACTTATATATGCTTTCTCGCTTATAATTGACAATTCAAACCAAAAGAGTCGACAAGGAGAAACATCTAGAGAGGTACTAGGCTGACATGCACTTGAATTAGCCCTGACCTAAAGGGAAGGACATGGGCGGTACCGCCTAGGTCCTTTAGCCCTATTTAGGTATGGGGTAAGTTAAATCAAGTAGCCCACATTCCAATTTCATCTAAGTGTCAGGCAATTCTGCTTCAAGATAAATATTTTGATGATATAATGCAATCAAGGGGACCTAGAAGCTAAAAAAGGACGTAAAAAGACATGTGGACACTTTTTACTCCATAACATTTAGCCCACACTTTAATGTGTGTATGATCTTATGATCAGTACATGCATTAATTACTGTCAAAAACACATCAAACACGTTAGACACTAGAGCCAACAACACACCCAAAGATTGGAAGACCATCTCTAGCCCCCAAGCTTAGGCACACATAAGAAGACACTTAACAATCACGCAAAACATGGAGAAGATAGTAAAGAAACACATAATACATGGAGAAGACATGAATGCAGTCACGCAATACACAAAGCATACATGGAGAGAAGACATGATTAAGCAATTATATAACACTAACAGGCGATGGGGGGAGCTCATCGCCATGCGCCACCATCAAAAACATGTAAAACACACAGCGTGTGCGGAGCTCATTGCTACGTGCCACCACAAAACATGCAAAACACATGGCATGGGGGGAGCTCATCACGACGCGCCACCACAAAACACACAAAACACATGAAATACACAAGCATCATAGAGTGTGTCATCGACCCACTATATGTCTTATACATAACAAACACAAGCGATGGGGAGGAGCTCATCGCTATGCTCTTCCATCTAAGACATGTCAAACACACCTGACGGTTGAGCTACACTACAACGACTGCCAAAAACACTCTTAAGGGTGAGTAACTCAAGACTCGACCCCACCTCCCGTGAGAGGACTTTTTCAAAAAGGATGTGCAACCACTCAAGGGAATACACAACCTCGCCTTCAACAAAAGGGATTTCAAAAATGAGTCATGCAATCTCCTCAGAGATATACACAACTCCGCCTGCATCACGGAGATGCCTTACATCGAACAAAAGCATACAACCCCACCTACATCACATAGACGCCTTATAGTGAAAAGGAAGCATGCACAAAAAAAAAGTATACAACCCCACCTGCATCACAGAGATGCCTTACAATGAAAAGGAAGTATGTGCAAAAACACAATTCAAAGTATACAGCCCCACCTGCATCACAGAGATGTCTTACAGTGAAAAGGTAGTATACAACACATTTTATCACAATATCTAAGATATCCAATCATTTACCACAATATATGCCCTACCTTAAAGTGGTTGCTCGTGCTTGCCGGTAGCAATCACATTTAAGGTAATGTTGAAGACACGTGAGGGAACAAGAGCTTTTGCAAAGCCCATGCCCCAAAGTGACATGTGCTTACAATCACCGAATTGTTCCCAACAATCACAATAGAAACACATCAATATCTTTTGCTAACAATCAATAATCAACAATATGCATGTATACGAAAGATAATCAAAACAAGCTTCAGTTAGAAAATTTGAGTTAAGATAACAACCAACTCATTTCACAAAAAATTGATACAGAAATAAGGCAACATATCATTTAAACAAACCAAGACTATACTTACAGGTTTAAAACTGAGTATAGCTATGGGGTTATACTTCAGGTATCTCATAACCGAGTATAGCTACAAGGTGAGACAACAACATTCCAAAGTGCATAGACGCAAATTTACAATATTGCAAAGGTTTGTTACAACAATTTCACAACACAATATATGATCACATCACAACGTAAAGTGATTCTACTTGTCAAATGTCAGCAACAAATTACCCCCGTCTTCATATATTGACTAGGTCCATTTTTGTCTTGTTTAGGGACGCACGATATTTATCAAAAGTGTATATTTGTCGTCGTCATCCATCGACTAGTAGAGCCACAAACACAACAGAAGAATGAAATCGCAAAAAAATGAGAGAGCAGACAAAAGTGACTTAGGGCCACAACGTGGAAGGATGCCCCTAAGTCACCCTTCACAACATTATACCCCCAAGGCACCACACACCACAATTGCAACAAGAGAGGAGTAGAAGAATAGAGAAACAAATAGAAGGAATGTCACAATGGAGGTGGTCTCCTTGTATCCTTGACCTTACAAGAGTATCAAGGGTCATCCAAGGAGACCTAAACAAACATTTAACACTACACAGGGGAACACAACACAACTTATAAACATTTAAGATGAGGTCACCCATGAGAGCAACTCAAAGAGGTGCTATATCAAGGGTGATTGAATGAGGGTGAAATACTTACTTGATTCATTGTCGGTGAGGTGGTACTCAAATGCAACCATGCTAGCGGTTGTCTTTAATCAAATCATTTTCTTCCCAATCTTGATCTTCATATGAAATAGGTGGCATATAGGGCACTATAGCCCAACTTGAAACTTCTTCTTTTAGTTCTTCTTTTGATTCTATTTCTTTTGGTGGGATATTTTCATCTTGTGGTGACATTTTTCGAGCCAAGGCTTGGCGCTTTCTTCTTCTTTCCCTTGCATTTCTATTTCTTCTAGTCTTGTTAGTTATATTTCCCAAGGGAGTTCCTTTGTCCACCATCAAGGGTTCATGATTTTCTGCATTCTTCAACATTTTTGAAGAGGAAGCCGATACAAAAGTGATTTTGTGATGAATAGCTTCATTCTTGAAGGTTTTCTCCCGATCCTTGTAAGGATGGCGGAGGAGGAACCTCGACAAAAATTCCCTTTCCTTTCAGTCGAGATGAATCCTTCATCTCGGGCTGCTTTTCACTCTCTATTTGTTGGATAGGAGGAATTGTAGCCTCGAAGTACCAAGAGGGTCCAAGAGTATTGTTGCCATATGATAATTTGGCTATTTTCTTTGCTTTATACTTTTGATATGCCAAGAACAATTGATCTTGTCTTGGTTGGTTTGCATCACTAGGTTGTGGCCAAGAATAATCGAAATTGAAATTTTCATGAGTGGCTAATGGTTTAAATCCATTGTGGTGAATAACATGCACTTGACCTTTATGATGGAACTTTAAGCACTTGTGCATAGTAGAAGGAACCGCTTTCATGGATTTTAGCCAAGGATGTCCTAACTTCACACGAAAGAGATCTGAGGTGGGAATGATGATGAATGGTGCTTCTAGAGCTTTTTCAACCACCTTAATACATAGTGTTATCTTTCTAATTGCTGAAAGAAAATAACCATTATGTGCTTTTATCATTATATCTGTTGGATCATAAGTATCTTGTGCTATATCATGCATGTATAAAAATTCTTCTGTGATAACATTTGTTATGCAATTGGGATCAATAAGAATTCCTCTTGTAGGATTTCCATTTATTATTGTTGTTATAGAGGACCATCGATGTCTCAAATAGTGACCTCATGTGGTGTGAAGGATATGACAGGTTCAGGATCCTTCCTTTTCTTGTTAGATCGGTGAGGAGCCACACCACCCTTGTTGTGATTGGATGCCATATATGTGAGACTTTTGTATACCAAAACACTAGTTTGAGGAAACCGGCTTTTTGAAGCTTTTGCAAAGATAAAAAACACAATAATGTCACTACAAATGAAGTGATCATGATGCTAAAAGTGCTACACAAAAAGGCAATATAGACAACTTTAAGATTTCTTGCAAAGATATGTGAAAGAGATGTCCAATTTCTTATGTTAAGATACACAATGTGTAATTGCAAGAGTATGAATTTTCAAATCAAGGATGTGAGATGATACAAAATTTTCAAAATAAGGATGTGAGATGATACAAAATTTTTAAATGAATAATGAGAAATGTATAATAAATCAATGCAAGATCTTATTTGAAGAATCAACAAGATGCAAATACTCAAAGCTACGGGTTCACCAAAAGGTTTAGTATGAAAAAGAAGAATGACAACAACTAAAATGCAAACTAGATCAAACCCTTTTCCATATAACATTCAAGGACAAGGCCGAGCCAAATCACTACCAAATGAGGGAGGACTTAGCTACAGACCTTGTGCTCATGTATGCTATAGATGGATCAGATTTAATTTAGTCTTTTCATCAAACCATAAGTTAACAACAATGCATGAAACCTTAGTTCTACAATGATCTACTTATAACAGAGGAAATACAACTAAAACCCATAAACTACTTGCATAAGGATAATAAGGGGAATGATAGAAGCCATCTGCTGAAAGCAGAGGTGTCGAAGGACCTTGGTGGGACTGCCCAGGTCCTAACTAAAGGAATTTTCTGAAAGTGTAAACTGAAAGGTTATTCCAGATGTTGTCTTGATGTCAAATCTAAACTTAGAAAAGGCAGAAGAACACTAAACTTAGAAAAGATAGAAGAACATGGGCAGTACCGCACAAGTCCTCGGTGAGAGAAAAATTTGAAACTTTCTTCAGATCTCGAAACTGTAATCTATACCCAATCTTCCTGTAGTTCTGTATTTTCCAGATCTCACTCCTATAATCTGCACATAAGAAGATAAGAAGGGGTTTGGGGGTTATGGTGTTTAGGGACTTGCCTCAATCAAATCCTAGGATAGCATTCAAGCTTCCCAATGTCATTGATTGATAAAGACTGCGTGCCCTTGTGGGGGCAAAGGCTGAAAACAATGATATTATGATGATTCAAATGATGATAAACAAATAATGGTATCACCTATGTGATGAACCCTTAGAATGATGAAGATTCTTCAACTCCTAAGGAGGATAGATGATAGCTCCATATATGTAATAACAACACAATAATACACAAATCTACTCTAGAATCACAATGAATGGTCTTGCTTGATTCACTTCAAGATCTCAAGTTAGCTCTTTTCATCCTAGTTAAAAATGAACTCAAGAACACACTTATATATGCTTTCCCGCTCATGATTGACAATTCAAACCAAAAGAGCCAATAGGGAGAAACCTCTAGAGAGGTGCTAAGTTGACATGCACTTGAATTAGACTCGACCTAAAGGGAGGGACATGGGTGATACAACCCAGGTCCTCTAGCCTTGTTTAAGTTTGGGGTAAGTTAAATTAGGTAGCCCACATTCTAATTTCATCTCGGTGTCAGGCAATTATGCTTCGGGATAACATTTTGATGATATAATCTAATCAAGCGGACCTAGGAGCTAAACAAGGAGGTAAAAAGACATGTGGACACTTTTTACTCCATAACACTACTAAACCCATATTAATGCTCATTGTATAGCTTGTGTAAGTTATCATAGAATGATGCAACTATGCATGGCCTTAGCATTATTATTATGTTTGTGTCATTCCCTCTATGGTTCTATTAATAAACTCTAAATGCCTCTTTTGAAACCCTACCCATCATGACCTCTTGGGCATCCCATTTGTGAAGGGATTTGACCTAGACTAAATAATTTGAGCCACAAAAGATTTCAACTAAATAACTTGAAGTCCATGGCCAATATCAGACATGTCCTTTCATCATTGTACAATTTTAGTCTTCTCCTCATTTATTAAAATTGCTAAGGACCCTTCCATCTAGGGAGTGTTCCCCAATTCTTCCTCATAGCCTTGATGGATGGATGTTTATCCTCTACATCTACAATTGTAGATTTGATGTCGCCATCTGTCTAGTTAGTTGTGTAGACCTCTGTAGATGTCACTTTGGCATCATCTTCTTTCATCATCTCAACTATTGGCTTGCGAGTTAGATCAGCCTTTGAAGGGACTATAGTTTTGACAACACTTGACCTTTCTATTTACTGGTAGTTATCTCTTCATCTACAAATTCTACAAAACTAAACTTCACTCCCCATGGCACTTTTACTCTCTACCTTCTTCATGTTCTCTTCCTCTTTTGACTTCCCACAATAATGTTGACCCAACCTACTAAAATAATCTTGTTAAGGTTTGTTGTACTTGTAAGGAAGTTGTACCATAACCAAACATTAGCAACAATAAAATAAATAGATCCCTCTACAAATCAATAATCCCAACCAAAAAACATTATATTGTATTCCACCAATTTTCTATTTCACATTTTTCATGATGGGACTAGTAATTCTGAATGTTGACAAAAGTGTGTGCATACATATATAGTTGCATATGTGTGTATATATGGAAACGATAAACACATACAATTCTATATACTTTTACATAGATTTATGTGAAACTAGTATATATATATATATAAAGTTATGTATAAAAATTTGTAGACATATCTTATGTGTATTGTTTTACAAAAGAAATTATAGAATATGTAGCATAAAAATTGTAAGTAATATATATGTATTTGTATATTTGCATACAAATATATATAGAAGTATATATAGATGGACAAATGTCTTCATGTTTCCTTATTGTTTGGTCAAACTTTTATGTTATTTTCTCCAGGTAGAAATAGTTTGCATTGCAAAGTTATAGTAACCATTCCATGGTAGGTGTTTAGCGTGGAAAGAACATAGATTAATGTCCAAGGTTTAACTTTCTTGAAAGGATGAATGCGATAAGGACTTTGTAGGTTTTGGAAGATAGAAAAGTTCCTAAATATTGTCTTGATTGATGTGTTACTTACATTTGTTAGAGATTAGTTGCTAAAAATTGTTTTTGATATACAAATTTATAATGGAATAAATATTTTCCAAAGTTTAGTAGTCCTACAATTCTTCTTTGCATTTGAAGCCATGGTTAGAACTTAGAGGCATTGATATAGCTATGCTACAACAAGTTGAATTAGTGTTTGAGAGCAAAATTATAAATAGTGGAATTTTGATCAGATCCAAGCAAAGTAGTAGTCTATGGAATGGTATTCAATATGAGATGTAATAGAATTTGATTGATAGCAGTTGGCAATTTGCCACTATGCATATCTTAGATGTTTGATTTTGGATCAAGAAATGAAGTTGTGTATTTTCTACAAGGTTAAGAGTTACCTTAGAGTTCTCTTTGAGAAGGGATACCAACAAACCATCTTTCCCATCCAAGAAATGGATTGATTTTGAATTGAATTCTTTCGAGTATGGAAGATCGTAAATAAGGTTGTGGCAACATTAAAGTAGAAACAAAGGAGTTATGAACAATTACAATTTTTTTTAGGTAATGAATGTATAAGTTAATTGGAAATTTAAGAAATTGGAGTCAACAAACCATTATAGGGTCAAGCAAATCTTTATGAATTTGCAACATGCAATGACATGCAACAACATGTAAGTGATGAGTCCACCCAAAACACCATGTATCTACAACATGCAACAACATGCAAGTGATGTACCCATGCCATACAACTCTAGTACAACCCAGAACATGCATGCAACTCATGAATCATGTACACAACAACATATAGTTGCATAACTCGATTCTCTAAACTAGAATCTTGTTCTCTATCTTGTTGTGTTTCCATTCTCCATCATTGAAAACAAGATCACCTATGCAAAGTTTCCATTCAATCAATGATTAATATCACAAGCTAGCCCCTCCTACAATGCAAATCAAAATTAGATACCAAATGAAAGGAAAATCCATCATGCACTCTCAGTACTAAAAAACTCCAAAGACAAAGTTATGATACCAAATACAAAAGAAATATGCCTATAAAGCAAAGACAAGGCATAAGCATTTCCTACATTAGCCCTATGAGAAAAGAAATGGAAGTCCAAATCTATACAATATCATCAAAGAAAACACATAACACAAGATATATCTTGGGAAAACCCTTTCTAGAAAAATCTAGCCTCTAAAGCACAACGAATGTATTATTTAGTAACAAACAATTACAATATATTCACAAAGTATCAGTGCTTTGCCAAGAGAAAGAGAAGATCATCACTAGATTTTGGAGTGAATCTAACACCATATCCCCCACCTCTAACACATGCTCTACAACTTGTGAATAATCCAACAACATTTCAACCATACATTCATAGCCATACTGCAATGTCACAACCATGAGCAACAAGAAATCGATTGTGGAGAAAATTTGATGGCATAACCCCTACAATTACTAGTGCTAATGTCTTCATCTCAAGCTCACAATATATGGACTTAAGGAGGCTTAGAAAACTACAAAAAAATGATACCATAGGCCCAAAAATTGTTCCAAAATACCATGGTAAGAATTCTTACAACCAACTCTCTATGATGGGTCAATGCCTAATAATAGCATATTCCTTTTGTGTGGCATAGCCACCCACCAAACTTGGGTGCACGAATTTGGCATTTTCCTCCTTTAGCAAGATGCTTTATGACATGTCATTCATACATATCATAAGTTGATAAATTGCATGGTCCACTATGTAACTCCCTTTATGCATGCTATTAAGTGTGTCATAGAATTTGTTACGCATCTTACAATGTCATAAACGGTCTTACACATCTTAGATGACATAGATGCTCTATTACACATCATATTATACATTAAATGTGGCCAACAATGCAACAACATTTTGGGACACCCCATACGTAGGCACATAAAAATAAATACAAATCAATTAAATAATCAAAACATTAGAAATTGTAAGGTGTATGACACTTAATCCCAACTAGTTTGAGAATCATCTCTTCACTATGTATGATCTTGCATAGGTTGATCAAACTAATCTTGAGGTAGAAGCAACAATTGTGGCAAAGGAGGAGAGAATGAACAAATCCTTTGGATGGTGATGCTATTGATACACATAGATATCATGGTTGCGTCAACATTGAGGACCTATCTAAGACATGAACGTAGGACTTGTTGGTGTAATTTTTTATTTAATTACACCTTATTAACCTTACTTAGGGCTTTTTAAAGCTCACTTAGGGTTTTCAACCTTACCATATAAAAGCAAGGTCTCTCATGTAATTATTGAATTCCAATATCATTATTGCATCCATAATCAAGCAAATTATTCTTTTGTCTCTCTCTCTTGTAAAATGTAATATCTAATTTTGCAGGTGATCTTGGGAGCTTGAGTCCACTGGGGACTCTTACATGCCCCTAAAATAGGCTCCTAGTATTTTTTATTTAGTTTGTCGGTTATTTGCATTCTAGTCAAAATCTTGGGCATCTTGGCACTTGGAAAGGTTCTATTTTCTTGGCGGGCTTCATTTATCAGCATTAATTTATATTGGATGTTTTGATCTCTGATATGATTTATTTGAGGAGATATCATGGGTCTTTCTATTCATCCTTCAGTGGTAACCCTGACTAAGAACAATTATGAGTCTTGACAAAAAGGCATCTTGACACATCTCAGGTGGCTCATACACCTGGGAGGAAATTTGCATGGAAAAATTATATTGATCATATTGTAAGATTGATTTGTTTTAATGTTGATTTTGACACTATGTGTTCTATCTCACATATTGAGTGCCTACACACTTTTTGGACTAGAATTTGGGAGATCTATGGAAACCCACATCTCTCTCCGTACCTAAATGATCATGTTATTCATTGCCTCATACCCCTTGATGATGCATATCATATACCCTTTGATGATGATATAGAAGAGGAGCTTGAATATCTAGCAAGTCTTGATTGTTCAGATGACACAAAGATTTCTCTTGCTTCTCCTTCTCCTCCTATCATGATCATATCTTCATCACATGTTGCTACTTCAGAGTTTAGAGTTGTTTCCTTGAGCTTCCAATGATTCTTTGGAGTAGGAACATTTCAGTCTTCCTGATCCACCTCATTGGGATTCCTATTTATCAAACATTGCATTCTTGTTTGTGGAGTCTCACATTTCGAATTTGGAGTACATATTTAAGGGTTTATCTCTCATCTTTGATGGTAGTGATGTCATCACATCTTTAGTGTTTTTAGATGCAGTTCAATATATTTCCTCTCCTGGTTCTACTTCTTTGATTGGCCATTCAATTCCTGATTTGGAGGAGACATCTTTTTCTAGCATGAAGTCACCACAATTGTATTCTGAGCTACACCTTTGGATTTGCATTCCCTTTTCATCCAGATTATGGGAGTTGCTTCTACATACACCATTGGATTTGTTTCTTCTTAAGGGGAGAAATGTTGTTTGTAAACAGTGGACTATGTTTGTCTTCAAGAATTCACCATTGGCATAGGACGTACTTCTTTGTTGGGGGGATCTATCATCTCATTCATTCACTCTCTCCAATGGAGGGGGGGTATTCATTGTGTATTTGTGATGGATTTGGATGTTTGTGATCCATTACTTGTACGTATTTTATCTTTTCTCTCTTTTGGGGAGAAAATTTTCCATGTGGTTTTCTCCTTTTCTTGATTTTCTCCTTTTCTCTGTTTTGAGAGATTTTTTGTACATGAGTACTTCATTAGGCCTTGTAGCCAGGACCCATCTCTGCATCATTTACATTTTGTCATTCTCCTTAGGGGGTGTTAATGTAATTGTTTATTTAATTGCACTTTATTAAACTTACTTAGGGCCTTTTTAAGCTCACTTAGGGTTTTCAACCTTGCTATATAAAAGCAAGGTCTCTCATGTAATTATTGAATTCCAATATCATTATTGTATCCATAATCAAACAAATTATCCTCTTACAGGACTTGCCATAGAACTGCAAACACTAGGTCGAATGATGAAGCCTCCTCTCGATCATATTTGTACTTCTATTTTTTGTTTTCTATGCCATTGATATCATAATCAATAAGTTTTGTACACTGAAAACACTTGAGAATATTTACATATTAAAAAATGTTGTCTCCTTCATATTTATTTGATCAATGTAAACTTGTGTATGTGATCAAAGTAGCTTCTAATTGAATAGTTTATCATGTCTTTAAAATTGATTTAGTGAAGAGTGCCGTGTAAAAGCTTTGACTCCTTAAAAAATCTTTATATTTCATAGTTTTTTTCAATTTGCCAAGTTTTGAGTGTTGAGTTCAAGTTTGACTCAAAAATCAATTTGCCCAATTTGTGCCCAGTCAAGGTCTTGTAACTATGTATTGAACCACATGAAGATCATTGTAGTTCATGCTACACAATAGAATGACAATAGTAAAATTAACGCTCTACCTTCATTGCACTTCAAGAGAAGTATCTTTCAGCAATGTTCCATCCTTTCACTTAGACTGACATAGTCCATTAGTATCCTGCATTGTCTCCATGGTATATTCTCCTCCTCTATTAAATTTAAGAGGATTTAGACTTCAATGTTGATGTCACTCAAATTGAGATATCATTTTTCCTCAAAGAATTAGAAGTGTTCTCCGTCATATCCTTGCTGCAAGCATGTCTTGATAGTTTATAAATTTTAATTGAATGTATTTCCCCGAATCACCAATAGTCTCTGCATGAACAAAGTCCATACATGAAATCATGGAAGCGATTGGTATCTCTTATAACAATTTCTCTCTGAACAACCTTGGAGATAAACTTGGCAGCTTCATGACAATCACCACATACACGAAGATCATAAGCCCAAATGCAATGGCCATTCTCTCACTATGGGTGTAAAGGGAGTTTTCCTTCTGCACCTACTCAACATCATGTAACACAGACTCTGTGTTAGGTTCATAGCCTGCCTCTTTCATCTCCGCGACCAGTTTCTCTAAAGTCTCATAGATCTCATCTGCCTGTGGATGTGACCTATCTCCAGCAACAAAAGCATGCACCTTGTTCTTGATAACAACCCAACTATGTGCAGGCTCTTTTATCACTCCTCTTTGTTTCATTGTGTTCCACACATCTGTTGCTTCATCCCACCTACTAGCCATGGCATAGATGTTCGAAAGGAGCACATAACTTGCCAAGTCATGTGCTTTCAATTCAATAACATGTTCTGCTGCAACCTTTCCAGTTCCACATTACCATGTAATTTGCAAGAACCAAGTCGAGTCTGCTACACCAAAGCATCAGGTTTAATTGGCATTGTCTCTTTAAGGTTCTTTGCCTCCTCCAAACATCCATTATGACCGTAAAGGTCAACCATGCAGACATAGTGTTCCATTCTAGGAGTGATGCCATAATCTTGAATCGTGGATTCAAAGTAACGACAACCTTTCTCAACTAGGCCAACATGGCTGCATGCAGAAAGTCACCAACAAAGGTGATATGGTTTGGCTTAATAGCAACCTGTAGCATTTTTTCAAACAGTTGGATTGCCTTTTCAACAAAACCATGCTTTGCATATCTTGTAATCATTGTGGTCCATGAGACTATATTAGGGTTAAATATGTTATCAAACACATTCCATGTAGCTTCTATGCTTCCACACTTGCTGTACATGTCAACAAGAGCATTATCCACACATATCAACAAGTGCATTTAGCATTTAGCATACGTATCAAGTGCATTTGCTACAAAAATAGAGAACTCAAATCCACTCTTTATCAAATAGGCATGAAATTGCATACCTTCTTCCACACTCATTCTGTCGGCACATGTTGTTAGAACACTTGTCAATGTAAACTAGTTTCCTTTCATGCCTTCCTCTTGCATTTTAACATACAGATTCAAGGCCTTCTCTCCATGATCAGCTTGAGCACATCCTGCAATCATAGTAGTCCATGAAACGACATCTTTTTTTAGGCATTTTGTCAAACACTTTGCATGCATCCTCAATACTATCACATTTTGCATACATGTCAACAAGAACACTCCCCACAATGACGTCCAACTCAAGCCCAATTTTCACAACATATCCATGCAAGTTTGCCTTCCCTGTTTAATGTTGCCATGGCTAATGCAAACGCAAAGAACACTGACAAAAACAAACCCATTTAACTCCACATTGGCTCCTTGCATATATCTAAAAAGATCAAAAGCTTTCTTAATCTCTCCGTGTTGTACATACCCCACAATCATAGAGTTCCAGGACACCACACTTCATTGAGGCATTTTGTCAAACACTTGGTGTGCATCAACCAAAGTTTCACATTTTGAGTACATGTTAACAAGATTATTATCAGAAAATATATTTGGCTTTAAGCCTATTTTAATCATGTGGGCATGTACTATTTTCCCCTCTGACGTAGTTTTTTTAATTAAACATATTTTCAATAAACCTGCATAAGTAACTTCATCTAAACAAACGCTTGTTCGGTTCATAAGATAGAGTGCCTCTTTCAATCTGCCATGACTACAGAGTGCTGCAATATCTTCATTGATTTCACCTAATTTTGTATTGGGTTTAGGAAATTTTATTTGTTTCTGGTTCATAAGGCTTTTAATGTCAATAAGAACCTTTCTTCTGTGATGCCCACTGAACAATTGTAGTATCTTTCTTCTGAGCTACATGAAATCCGCGGAAGAAGAAAACATGAATTTAAGGATTTTTATAGCCATTAAAAAAATTGTGCATTTGTTTGTCTTGGTCCTTTTTACAGGCTTGATCGAAGTGTTTGTTATGAAATTTTGTGCGGAGGTGATATTTGGGAAAAGGAAAAGTAATGTATCTTACGAAAATAAGTAATTAAACAACGTTTTCCTAATAAAATGGTAATGAGGTAACCCATGGCATAAGATTGTAGCAAAAATAATGAATACTTGCTTGTGGCAATGGGTTACTGATGACTATTGTTAGATAAGACTGAACCAATAAAGATTGTATCATTTTTTTATTGTGATTGTAAATACAACAAATTCTTTTTTGGGTTTTCCATGCATGTTAATGTCTTCTCATGTTATAATGATGAAAATTGTATACCCATGTGCTTTACCCTTATGTTTTGGGTTGTTTTGATTCTAGTGTCTTAAATACAATAACAAGTGTATAAGTGGGGCATATTCTTGTATGAATTCAACTTGTGACATTATCATATTTTGATTTTTTTATCATTCATCCCCATATATTTGATCTCGATCCCTAGATCTTTCATTCATCACCTTGGATCAAATATGTGGGCCCAAGTCACTTCTACAGTCACAGATGTAAACCTTGAACTTTTAAAACTTTTAAAATTCATATTTATATATAATCATATTGACTCCCTCCTACTAGTCATTGTGAGCCGACCTATGCACCTTGTGTTGATTTGATATCATAATCAATAAGTTTTGTACACCTAAAACACTTGAGAATATTTACATATTTAAAAATGTTGTTTCCTTCAAATTTATTTGATCAATGTAAACTTGTGTATTTGATCAAAGTAGCTTCTAATTGATTAGTTTATTATGTCTTTAAAATTGATTTAGTGAAGAGTGCATTGTAAAAGCTTTAAATCCTTAAAAAATCTTTATATTTCATAGTTTTTAAAGTCTGCCAAGTTTTGATTGTTGAGTTCAAGTCTGACTCAAAAATCAATCTGCCCAATCTATGCCCAGTCCAGGTCTTATAACTACATATTGAACCACAGGAAGATCATTGTAGTTCATGCTAGACAATAGAATGACAATAGTAAAATTTACACTCTACCTTCGTTGCACTTCAAGAGATAGTATCTTTCAGCAATGTTCCATCCTTTCACGTTGACTCATAAAGTTCATTAGTATCCTGCATTGTCTCCGTGGTATATTCTCCTCCTCTATTAAATTTAAGAGGATTCAGACTTCAGTGTTGATGTCACTCAAATTGAGATATCATTTTGGCTCAAAGAATCAAAAGTGTTCTTCGTCATATCCTTGCTGCAAGCATGTCTTGATAGTTTATAAATTTTAATTGAATGTATTGCCATGAATCACCAATAGTCTCTGCATGAACACAATCCATCCTTGAAATGATGGAAGCGATTAGTATCTCTTATAACAATTTCTCTTTGAACAACCTTGGAGATAAACTTGGCAGCTTCATGACAATCAGCACATACACGAAGATTCTTGATGATTCTTATAGGTGTCCCTTCAGGTGTACTCATAAGCCCAAATGCAATGGCCATTCTCTCACTATGGGTGTAAAGGGAGTTTTCCTTCTGCACGTGCTCAACATCATGACAACACAGACTCTGTGTTAGGTTCATAGCCTGCCTCTTTCATCTCAGCGACCAGTTTCTCTAAAGTCTCATAGATCTCTTCTGCCTGTGGATGTGACCTATCTCGAGCAACAAAAGCATTCACCTTGTTCTTGATAACAACCCAACTATGTGCAGGCTCTTTTATCACTGCTCTTTGTTTCATTATGTTCCACACATTTGCTACTTCATCCCACCTACCAGCTGTGGCATAGATGTTTGAAAGGAGCACATAACCTGCCGAGTCATGTGGTTTCAATTCAATAACATGTTTTGCTGCAACCTTTCCCAGTTCCACATTACCATGTAATTTGCAAGAACCAAGTAGAGTCTGCCACACCAAAGCATCAGGTTTAATTGCCATTGTCTCTATAAGGTTCTTTGCCTCCTCCAAACATCCATTACAGCCATAAAGGTCAACCATGCAAACATAGTGTTCCATTCTAGCAGTGATGCCATAATCTTGAATCATGGATTCAAAGTAACGGCAACCTTTCTCAACTAGGCCAACATGGCTGCATGCAGAAAGTACGCCAACAAAGGCGATATGGTTTGGCTTAATAGAAACCTATAGCATTTGCTCAAACAGTTGGATTGCCTTTTCAGCAATACCATGCTTTCAATATCCTGTAATCATTGTGGTCCATGAGACTACATTAGGGTTAAATATGTTATCAAACACATTCCATGAATCTTCTATGCTTCCACACTTGTTGTACATGTCAACAAGAGCATTATCCACACATATATCCTGCCCAAATCCCATTTGTATGATTTGAGCATGGACCTACATCCCCTGTTCTATAGCTGCTATGCCAGCACATGCACTCAAAATACTAGCAAAGGCAAAATTGTCTGTTTTCACTCCTTCCCAGTGCATTTCGATAACAAGTTCCAGGGCCTCATTAGCAAGCATATTTGACCATATCCTACAACCATTGTACTCCACGAAATATGATCTCGCATTGGCATTTTATCGAACACACGAAAGGCATCCTCTATGCATTTACATTTAGCATACATATCAACAAGTGTATTTGCTGCAAAAATAGAGAACTCAAATCCACTCTTTATCAAATAGGCATGAAATTGCAAACCTTCTTCCACACTCATTCTGCCGACACATGTTGTGAGAACACTTGTCAATGTAAATTGGTTTCCTTTCATGCCTTCCTGTTGTATTTTAACATACAGCTTCAAGGCCTTCTCTCCACGATAAGCCCGAGCACATCCTGCAATCATAGTAGTCCACGAAACGCCATCTTGTTCAGGCATTTTGTCAAACACTTTGCAGGCATCCTCAATACTATCACATTTTGCATACATGTCAACAAGAACACTCCCCACAATGACGTCCAACTCAATCCCAATTTTCACAACATATCCATGCACTTGCCTTCCCTATTCAATGTTTCCATGGCTAATGCAACTGCGAAGAACACTGACAAAAACAAACCCATTTAACTCAACATTTGCTTCTTGCATATATCTAAAAGGATCAAAAGCTTGCTTAATCTCTCCATGTCGTACATACCCCACAATCATAGATTTCTAGGACACCACACTTTATTCAGGCATTTTGTCAAACATTTGGCGTGCATCAACCAAAGTTTCACATTTTGAGTACATGTTAACAAGATTATTATCAGAAAATATATTTGGCTTTAAACCTGTTTTAATCATGTGGGCATGTACCATTTCCCCCTATAACATGGTTTTTTTTATTACACATCCTTTCAATAAACCTGCATAAGTAACTTCATCTAAACAAACGCTTGTTCGGTTCATAAGATAGAGTGCCTCTTTCAATCTGCCATGACTACAGAGTGCTGCAATATCTTCATTGATTTCACCTAATTTTGTATTGGGTTCAGAAAATTTTATTTGTTTCTGGGTCATAAGGCTTTTAACGTCAATAAGAAGCTTTCTTCTGTGATGCCCACTGAACAAATTGCATCATCTTTCTTCTGATCTCCTTGAAATCTGCGGAAGAAGAAAACATGAATTTAAGGATTTTTACAACTATTAAAAAAGTTGTGCATTTGTTTGTCTTGGACCTTTTTACAGGCTTGATCGATTTGTTTGTTCTGAAATTTTGCGCCGAGGTGATATTTGGGAAAAGGAAAAATAATGTATCTTAGGAAAATAAGTAATTAAACAACATTTTTCTAATAAAATGGTAATTGCGGTAACCTGTGGCATAACATTGTAGCAAAAATAATGAATACTTGCTTGTGCTAATGGGTTACTGATGACTATTGTTAGATAAGACTGAACCAATAAAGATTGTATCATTTTTTTATTGTGATTGTAAATACAACAAATTCTTTTATGGGTTTTCCATGCATGTTAATGTCTTCTCATTTTATAATGATGAAAATTGTATACCCATGTGCTTTACCCTTATGTTTTGGGTTATTTTGGTTCTAGTGTCTTAAATGCAATAATAAGTGTATAAGTAGGGCATATTCTTGTATGAATTCAACTTGTGACATTATCATATTTCGATTCTTTTTATCATTCATCCCCATATATTTGATCTCAATCCCTAGATCTTTCATTCATCACCTTGGATCAAATATGTGGGCCCAAGTCACTTCTACAGTCACAGATGTAAACCTTGAACTTTTAAAACTTTTAAAATTCATATTTATATATATCATATTGTCTCCCTCCTACTAGTCGTTGTGAGCCGACCTAATGCACCTTGTGTTGATTTGATATCATAATCAATAAATTTTGTACACCTAAAACACTTGAGAATATTTACATATTTAAAAATGTTGTTTCCTTCAAATTTATTTGATCAATGTAAACTTGTGTATGTGATCAAAGTAGCTTCTAATTGATTAATTTATTATGTCTTTAAAATTGATTTAGTGAAGAGTGCATTGTAAAAGCTTTAAATCCTTAAAAAGTCTTTATATTTCATAGTTTTTTAAATTTGCCAAGTTTTGAGTGTTGAGTTCAAGTTTGACTCAAAAATCAATCTGCCCATCTGTGCCCAGTCCAGGTCTTATAACTACGTATTGAACCATAGGAAGATCATTGTAGCTCATGCTAGACAATAGAATGACAATAGTAAAATTTACACTCTACCTTCGTTGCACTTCAAGAGATAGTATCTTTCAACAATGTTCCATCCTTTAACTTTGACTCACGAAGTCCATCAGTATCCTGCATTGTCTCCGTGGTATATTCTCCTCCTCTATTAAATTTAAGAGGATTCAGACTTCAGTGTTGATGTCACTCAAATTGAGATATCATTTTGGCTCAAAGAATCAAAGTGTTCTCCGTCATATCCTTCCTGCAAGCATGTCTTGATAGTTTATAAATTTTAATTGAATGTATTGCCATGAATCACCAATAGTCTATGCATGAACACAATCCATCCTTGAAATGATGGAAGCAATTAGTATCTCTTATAACAATTTCTCTTTGAACAACCTTGGAGATAAACTTGGCAGCTTCATGACAATCAACACATACACGAAGATTCTCGATGATTCTTATAGGTGTCCCTTCAGGTGTACTCATAAGCCCAAATGCAATGGCCATTCTCTCATTATGGGTGTAAAGGGAGTTTTCCTTCTGCACCTGCTCAACATCATGTAACATAGACTCTGTGTTAGGTTCATAGCCTGCCTCTTTAATCTCAGCGACCAGTTTCTCTAAAGTCTCATAGATCTCTTCTGCCTGTGGATGTGACCTATCTCCAGCAACAAAAGCATGCACCTTGTTCTTGATAACAACGCAACTATGTGCAGTCTCTTTTATCACTCCTCTTTGTTTCATTGTGTTCCACACATTTGCTACTTCATCCCACCTGCCAGCGGTGGCATAGATGTTTGAAAGGAGCACATAACCTGCTGAGTCAGGTGGTTTCAATTCAATAACATGTTCTGCTGCAACCTTTCCCAGTTCCACATTACCATGTAATTTGCAAGAACCAAGTAGAGTCTGCCACACCAAAGCATCAGGTTTAATTGGCATTGTCTCTATAAAGTTCTTTGCCTCCTCCAAACATCCATTACGACCGTAAAGGTCAACCATGCAGACATAGTGTTCCATTCTAGGAGTAATGCCATAATCTTGATCCATGGATTCAAAGTAATGACAACCTTTCTCAACTAGGCCAACATGGTTGCATGCAAAAAGTACACCAACAAAGGTGATATGATTTGGCTAAATAGAAACCTGTAGCATTTGCTCAAACAGTTGGATTTCCTTTACAGCAATACCATGCTTTGCATATCCTGTAATCATTGTGGTCCATGAGACTACATTAGGGTTAAATATGTTATCAAACACATTCCATGCAACTTCTATGCTTCCACACTTGCTGTACATGTCAATAAGAGCATTATCCACACATATATCCTGCCCAAATCCCATTTGTATGATTAGAGCATGGACTTGCATCCCCTGTTCAATAGCTGCTATGCCAGCACATGCACTCAAAATACTAGCAAAGGTGAAATTGTCTGGTCTCACTCCTTCCCATTGCATTTCAGTAACAAGTTCCAGGGCCTCATTAGCAAGCATATTTTGACCATATCCTACAACCATTGTACTCCACGAAATATGATCTCGCATTGGCATTTTATCGAACACACGGAAGGCATCCTCTATGCATTTGCATTTAGCATACATATCAACAAGTGCATTTGCTGCAAAAATAGAGAACTCAAATCCACTCTTTATCAAATAGGCATGAAATTGCATACCTTCTTCCACACTCATTCTGCCGGCACATGTTGTGAGAACACTTGTCAATGTAAACTGGTTTCCTTTCATGCCTTCCTCTTGCATTTTAACGTACAACTTCAAGGCCTTTTCTCCATGATGAGCCTAAGCACACCCTGCAATCATAGTAGTCCACGAAATGACGTCTTGTTCAGGCATTTGTTAAACACTTTGCATGCATCCTCAATGCTATCACATTTTGCATACATGTCAACAAGAACACTCCCCACAATGACGTCCAACTCAAGCCCAATTTTCACAACATATCGATGCACTTGCCTTCCCTATTCAATGCTGCCATGGCTAATGCAACCGCGAAGAATATTGACAAAAACAAACCCATTTAACTCCACATTGGCTCCTTGCATATATCTAAAAAGATCAAAATCTTGCTTAATCTCTCCGTGCTGTACATACCCTGCAATCATAGAGTTCCAGGACACAACACTTCGTTGAGGCATTTTGTCGAACACTTGGCGTGCATCAGTCAAAGTTTCACATTTTGAGTACATGTTAACAAGATTATTATCAGAAAATATATTTGGCTTTAAGCCTATTTTAATCATGTGGGCATGTACCATTTTCCCCTCTGCCGTGGTTTTTTAATTACACATCCTTTCAATAAACCCGCATAAGTAACTTCATCTAAACAAACGCTTGTTCGGTTCATAAGATACAACGCCTCTTTCAATCTGCCATGACTACATAGTGCTGCAATATCTTCATTGATTTCACCTAATTTTGTAGAGGGTTCAGAAAAATTTATTTGTTTCTGGGTTATAAGGCTTTTAACATCAATAAGAAAATTTCTTCTGTGATGCCCACTAAAAAATTGCATCATCTTTCTTCCGATCTACTTGAAATCTGCCGAAGAAGAAACCATGAATTTAAGGATTTTTACAGCCATTAAAAAAGTTATGCATTTGTTTGTCATGGACTTTTTATAGGCTCGATTGAAGTGTTTTGTCATGAAATTTTGGGTGGAGGTGATATTTGGGAAAAGGGAAAATAATATATCTTAAGTAATTAAACAACGTTTTTCTAATAAAATGGTAAATGAATTAACCCTTTGCCTAACAAATTGAAAATAACATTTCAGCAATTCAATGGTTAAGCTATGCAAAACAACTGTATGAGCAAGTTTTAGATGTCGACCTCCTCCATTGATTAACATCTCAACAAAGCTTTTCACCTTGCAAGAGGTGGAGATGGGTATTAAAAAGTTTAGTGTGGGTAAAGCTAAGGATTTGGTTGAGCTTCAAGCGGAGTATCTAAAATGGGGAGTGGGTACTCTTGCACCCCACATTATGATAATTTTTAACAAAATCATTCAACATGGGTTCCCTAAATATTGGACAACTAGCCTAGCAATACCTTTTTTTAAGAGTGGTGATGTTAATAACCCTTCAAACTATAGGACCATTATGATCAATCCTTTGTTTGCAAAATTATTTGGTAGCATGGTGGAAAACAAAATCAGCAAGTGGGTAGAAGAGAAAGAAAAGTGTGCAAAAGGGTAAGCAGGTTTTAGGCCCAAGCATTCTACGGTTGATCATGGTATCACATTAAGGCACATCATTGAAAAAGTTTGGGAGGAAAAGGGGGAAGCCTTTTGTTGTTTTGTGGACTTCAAAAAGGCTTTTGACACGGTTCCTAGAGATAAGCTATGGTGTAGGATAGATGAGCTTGGGATTCCTACGCATCTTAGGGCAGCTGTCCATAGGCTCTATGAAGAGGTGAGAGTCAAAATCAGAACTTCAGCTGGCATTTCAGAGAGTTTTAGGAGTGACATTGGGGTCAAGCAAGGCTGCCTGCTTTCCCCTACTCTCTTTGGCTTATATATTGACAAGATGGAAGAGTGGCTTAAGGTGCAAGGTGGTGATGGTGTCCTTTTGGGGGAATTTGTGATAAAGCTTCTTCTTTATGTTGACGACATCATTTTGATTGCTAAGACGACTCAAGGGTTGCAAGAGCACTTAGTTGTCCTTGAGCACTTCTGCAGAATAGTGGGGATGCAAGTCAATACCAGTAAGACCAAGAGCATGATCTTCTCCAACAAAAGAAAGAGGAACCGGCATAAGTTTTGCTTTGAAGGCAATATTCTAGAAGAAGTAACAGAGTTTAAATACCTTGGGTTTGACTTCAACAACAAGCTTAGTTGGGAGAGCTGCAGAAAGAAGAGAACTTTGGAAGGGTGGAAAGCATTTTATGCTCTTCAAAATAGTTGCAGAGAGGCAGATTTATGGGATTGGAACACTACGCAAGTTCTTTTTGGTCTTTTGGTGCTTCCGGTGGTGCTTTATGACTGTGAGTTGTGGGCTAGTAGCACTTCAAATTCAAAGTGGAAGCAAATTGAGAAAATTCAAAAGCGTTTGATCACAAGCAAGTTCAAAATAAAAGGTTCAGTTCCTTATGAGATAATGTTGTGTGAAACGGGGGTAGCTCCTATTGAAGCTATTGCTATGATGTGTCTAATAAGGCATTTAAAAAGAATTAAGCAAATGAAGGTAGCTAGATGGCCTAAAGTTGTGTTCAATGACACCATGGGTGACAGAAAGAAGACTTGGATGAGGCAAAATAATAAATGGATGAGTAAATGGAACATCTACTTGAATGCTTGCCCCACTAATAGCAAAGAGGTCAAGACTTTTGTCATGGAGAAGTTTCGCAAGCGTTTATGGGGGAAAGTGCTTCGGAGGAAGAAGCAATATTATATTGACGAATTCAACCCCGCGTGTGACCATCAACAAAAAGCATACATTGGGGCTTGTATTTAGTGGAGAGCCAAGATCCTTATTGCTCAATTAAGAACTAACTCTCACCAACTCTGGTGTGAAACAGGGCGTTGGAAAAAGCCTAAAGAAGCATGGGAAGAACGGGTGTGTCTTTTACAATACTAGAGCAATCAAATCTGAAAAATACTTTATTTTAGAGTGTAAGGCTTTCAAGGACATCAGGGACAAGTTTTCCAGTAGTTTGATGACTCTTTCGTGGCATAGCTTATTCAGCGACGAGAATGTTGGGAAGTTTGGGAGCCTCATCATCACTTTGAACAAGAAAAGCACCAAAGTGCAGAAGACAAAAACTGCCAGGCTGGTGGTCCCATAGGCTATTTTTAGCCTCGTGGACTTTAAAATCTATTCATTCATTCATTCATTGTAGCGAAAACAATGAATACTTGCTTGTGCCAATGGGTTACTAATAACTATTGTTAGATAACACTGAACCAATAAAGATTGTACTAGCCATGATTAAATACTTCATATTTAATAAATATATATTTTTTAATTTACTTGTATGTTCAATAAATGTCATTTTTTAAATATATTGTATCAATTTTTATCGTGATTGTAAATACAACAAATTCTTTTTTGGGGTTTTCCATGTATGCTAATGTCTTCCCATTTTATAATGGTGAAAATTGTATACCCACATGCTTTACCCTTATGTTTTGGGTTGTTTTGATTTGAGTGTCTTAAATACAGTAATAAGGGTATAAGTGGCATATTCTTGTATGAATTCAACTCATGACATTATCATATTTCGATTCTTTTTATCATTCATCCCCATATATTTGATCTCGATCCCTAGATCTTTCATTCATCACCTTGGATCAAATATGTGGGTCCAAGTCACTTCTACAGTCACAGATGTAAACCTTGAACTTTTAAAATTCATATTTATATATAATCATATTGACTCCCACCTACTAGCCGTTGTGAGCCGACCTAATGCGGCTTGTGTTGATTTATGTTCTTGGCTATGGTATTTAAGGACATTCATTCACTCATTTGAAAATCACCTAGGAATCTATTACACACTTTTAGAAATTGATTTGAAAAATGGATAAAAAGCATCTAGTAGATTATCAAAGTATTACATCAACATACATAATTCTAGGTCCATTGCATGTTTGTCTATTATCTTTGATCCTTCGCTCAGAGTCATAAAGTCAATCCATTAGGGGTGTGACTAAGGAGAACTTGACCCTCGCAATTCAACAAATTCCATAAAGGCATTCGTAAACACTACCTATCCTTAAACAACTTAAAACATTAGAAATCAAGACAAGTGAATTCCAACAGTCCACATTTTGCTAGATCAAATCCACAAGTTATGGTTCAAGTGTGCACTCATAGAAGTGAACCTAGACAATGCACAATCAAATTTATGAATAAATATTTAAACCAAACGATCCTACCAATGTGACATTACACAATCCTTTTGGCATATAATATTTTGATTTATCCTTTACAAAATGGATTTATGGCACCATGTTTTACAAAATATGATGGTAGAGGTGATCCATTATTACATTTACAATACTTTTGAGTTATGTGCCTCCCTTATTTTCATGAGGTTCAATTGCTCACTAAATTGTTTCCCACAAGCTCGAGTGGTTATGCATTCACATGGTATTATTTAAAATCACGTGCTTCTGTCACTTCTTTTGTGGATTCGGCTAGTGTTTTCATAAAACATTTTCATTATCATAGTGAACCTAAGACATGTATTACAACTCAATGAAATGTAAGCAAGAAGAACAAGAGTCAATTAGCGTTTACATAATGTGATTTCAAGTGTTAGCTACCAACATGAGTTACACCTTAAAAGATGAAATTCAAATTGTATTTATCAATGGTTTACTTCCACTCTTTAAAAGTTGTGTATTTCAAGCCTCATCATTCATTTTAGAATTATGTATAGTTATTATATGTAAATGTGAGTGTGCTTTATTGGAGGGGCCTCTTTCATATTAACATATTTCTAGTACTTCCCCTTATGTTCATGAGTTAATATAATTGTTACATTGGGATAATGGGGCAATGAGGATGTACCTAATGATAATCATCATGTACAAATCAAATCAAAGAAATTTAGAGAATTCATTACATTAGAGAAGCTTACATGTGTTGTATTGTAACATTTTTTGGAACACAGTCTTTTTACTTTACCCTTGAGTAATTCACTATATTAGAGAAGCCTACATATGTATTGGAACAACTATTCGAACACAATTATATTACTAGGTTACCTTTGGTTAATCCGGTGGATATGTCTAAGCTTGCACCACATAGGGCTAAATATTTTTTTGCATATCATCATACAAATGAAGATTATGTAAATAAACATCTCAAACTCAAACATCAATTTCAAGATCTTATAGATAAAAAGATGATACAAGTTGAGGATAATCATCTCGACTTGCATGATGAAGATCCTTCAACTATTAGTCACCCTATTGGTTTTTTTGATCATGGCACACCATATTATAGACACATGTGATGTCAAGTGACTTCATTAGTTAGAAATCATCACTTATCATATTACCACTTACCACATTTTATGTTTTAACTTTTCCTTTTTTAGCTTTATCTTTCCATATTCCTAGTTACAATGTGGATGACACAAGGACACCTTTAATGGTGCATGTTGGCACAAGTGACTTTAAGCATGTATTGTGTTGTTCATTTCAATTTTTCCTTGTATTAAATTGTATCATTTCTACTTTGGCCTTTTCCTTATGTTGTGATCCTCCTTACTTATCCTTCCATTTACCTTGTACATCCTTAAATTTTGGCCTTTTATTTATGCCATGTATGTTGTGATCCTCATTCCTTATTCTTCCATTCACTTAGTATGTCTTTACAATTTGGCCTTTTGTTTATGTCATGTTTTATGTGTATCTTCTATTCTCATTTCACCTTATCTATTATGCTTTATGCTTTGTTTCCCCACAAGGGGGTATCCTTCATATTTATTCTTCTATATTTAGTTCTTAGGTTTTCCTATGTTCCATGTGTGGCTCCTATGCTTTGTTTGACTCTTATATCCTCCCGTGCTCCATGTTTGACATCTATGTTTCCACATGTTTCCTTGCTACTTTATATGTTCCTAGGTTCCTATGTTTATTATGTCCTACATATACCACCTCAATTATCGTGTGTTCCTTGTTATGTTCCTATATTACATGATTTATGGCACCTATATACTTCTTATGTTCTATGATTATGATGTTATCTCTATGACATATTCATTATGCTTATTATGTTTACCTTTATAATGATCTTGATGCCTTTTCTATTTACATCTTATGTTATGACACTCACATGTTTCCATGTGGTTATCATGCTTTTATCCTATGCTCACATTCCATACATGTTTGTGATCCTTATCAATATTTATATCTTACGATCTCAAGCCTATGATCCTTATCATGTTTACATCTTATGACCCCATGTCTATGATCCTTCATGTTTGATCTTATAATCCCATGTATATTATCTTTATCATGTAACTTACATCTTATGGTTCCATATATATGATCCTTATCATGTTTACATCTTATGACCCCATGTCTATGATCCTTCATGTTTGATCTTATAATCCCATGTATATTATCTTTATCATGTAACTTACATCTTATGGTTCCATATATATGATCCTTGTCATTATTATGATTACATGTCTATGATCCTTATCATGTTCACATCTTATGCTTACATATTATGATCCTTGTCCTACCCACATATTTTACATCCTATTTGTGCCTACACATTCCTTATCTAGCCTTTAGGGCTACCTTATATTGTTATTTCCCTTAATTGGAGGCTATGTTGGGGCATCTTGTCTTTCCCTTCTTATGCATGCATTCATAAATATCTCCCATGTATGTTCTTACATGCTTATCATATGATGATATCTATACATGCCTTATTATACTTAAATTAATTATCTCCTTTCCTCAAATTCTTGCATCTTTTGTATGAAACCAATTGGAATGGGCCATCTATGCCACTAATGTTCCTTCTTGTGAGTTATAATCTTCCATTTGCATTGTCAGAATCTTCTGCATAGTCGAAGCATTTATCACTTTTTGTAACAAGCATAATCACTTACCCTTCTACTCTTTACATTTATTATTATTTTGGATAGTTCATTTTCAAGAAAATTGTAGTTAATGTTTATTTTAAAATGTGTGATGGATGCTACTCCTTGCATATTATTTTCTATTTTGTAGGTTTTTTATGGAGTGCTCAATGTGAGAAGAATTCAAGAATGATCTATTACTTTACACAGATCAATATCCTTTAAGTGTCTAAAAATATATAATTTACATGTTGACTACTTGTTTTCCTTTGATATGCATCTACCTAGTAGTTCACATGCACATCAAAGTGGGTGCAAAATGTAATGGTAAAAATAAGATACCCATGCCCTTTTCCCTTATGTTTTGGGCCTAATTTAATCAGTGTCCTAAATGCAATAACTATTCTTACGTGAACTTCGCTTATGGCATCATCACCTCCTGATACCCTTATCATAGATCCCCAAAGATTTGATCTTGATTCCTAAACTTACCATTCAACATCGTAGATCATATCCACAAGTTCAAACTTTACCCAAGTCACTTCTACACTCGCAGTTCTAAACTTTAAACTTTTTAAATTCAATTTTTAAATTTAAACATTAAATAATTAACTATCGCTTAACTATCTAACCCCCTACTTGCACATTCCATTATCCTAATCTACTCCTAGTGAAACCTCCACATCTTCCCAAGTGTACAAAGATATAAGTCTTTGTACATGCTCACATGGCCTTCTTACAAAAGTATGGTCAAGGTCCTTTGTACAAAGGTCCTTTTTGTCCCTTTTGATCTTGACCATCCCCTTCTTCCAAGACCACTTTTCTACCCTTGATTTGGTCTTGACCCAAGGACATCCTTCATCCACCAATCTCCTCTTGCCACTTGGCATATGATCATGCATTCAAACCTCTCAACAATCCTCATCCATTGATCTCTTGAATCAATCTTGACCCTCCATCCACTATCCAAAAAATCTATAAATAGCCTATCATCAAAGCCATTTTCAAGACTCCATGAATTGCAAAGTAATGTTGTCCATTTGAGGAGCCATCTACATAAACACAACATCAAGAGCACATTCACACAACAAAGGTTTGCATGGTAGTTAAGTGATTTAGCTTCCTTTTCATGTTTGCACTCCTTTATTGTTGAATCATGAGGTGTATTTGTTAATGAATGAAATAGGTTAATATTACTTTAGTTTATTTCTTTATGTTAATTTTCACATGCATACACAATGCATCTATAAATTCCCAATTTTGAGTTACAGTTCAGAAGTTATGGTCAAAACAACTATATATCAATTGCCAAAATCAACTAAGTATTTTCATTTCTATTTATTTCTAGATATTCAAATTTTCTTACATAATTTTTCACAACTCTAAATTAGATTTATTGGATCACATTGCTTGTTATATTCATTAAACCTAGTTTTAATAAATAAATATATTTTATTTATTACAATAACATTCACCCTAAATACTTGTAATCTTTAATTTAGAGTTAATATATTGTCATCTTTTTAATTGAAAATAATACTTTATTTATTGGGTTGTGGTTTAGAAAAAATTGCTTGACTAGGTGGTTTTTTATTTAAGTCACATTTTTTATATTGAAGATCATAAATAAAAGATAGGTACAATGAGGTGACAAATCACCTTAGGTATAACATTAACGACCAATCTCAACACCAAACAACTATAGACAAAATGCTGATGTAACTAAGTAGGCTATAAAAACAGTAGTAACTATCTAAAGAGGTGACTAGTCCTTCAATACAAAAAAAACATGTGCAAAATAAGCTAAATACAACCAATGACTATTCCCAACAACACTTTTGGTTATTGTTTCACTGGTATATATCTCCATCAAAAGTGCCAATTACAGGATTAGCCATGTCTTCAGGATCAATATTTTTCACAGTAGGTTCATACTTAACATTATTAATAGAATTAAGTTTTTCAGTTATGTCAGGAATACTAATGTTGTGCTTCTTTATGTACTCTATTTATATTTATAGTTCCTTTCCATTTAGTTTTCTCCTATCATGAGGCTGAAAATAAGCTCTCTTCACCTCTTTTCTATACACTAAGGTAAGTCCCTCTTCTAGAAAAATTAAAAATATATCTTTTGGAATCTCTAAAACCATGGAGACCTATATCAGAATACAAAGAAGAGTGATCTCACACTGAGATTCAGTAAAGTGTCTTCTTTTTCCCTATCAGACCTCTTCATTCCTAACTTTCCAAATATGCCATAGAACCTCATTAGTTAAAACCAACCAGAACTTGTTAAGTTCCTTAGAAAAGTAATTAACATACCCATAAAGAATTTCATGCCAGGTAAAACCATCTTTAACATCCCACCCCAAGCAATCCCATAAAAAAGTATACCATAACTTGAAAGCATAAATATAATAAAAAAGGTGCTCAATAGTTTTTACTTTAAAAATCACAAGTTCTAGGAAGGATTCCCAAAGAGGTCAATTCAACATCAGCAACAAGATTTTTTAGAATTAATAGCCATCTAAACTAGGTTTTTTTTTCTCAACCACACTAGACCAGACATTCTTCAAGACACAACCATTTATCAACAAACAAAACAAGATTCCAATTAACATTAAGTTTGCAAATAATTTCCTTTGTATCAGCAAGCACGATGTAAATCTTCTTACAATTTATTTTATCAAAAACAAAACCATCCTCCCAACTAAAGTTCTCCAAAATTTCAGTGTTCAACTTCAAAGAGACAAGAAATTTAACCCCATAGTAGGCCTTTTTCAAAATAGAGTATGACCTTTTTTGGCTAATAAAAATATTTAATTTAGTTTGCAATTTATCCCAATCTTTAACCCACCCATTCTAAAAAATGTCCTTAAACTCATTAATACTCGTGGAGGCCCACAACTTAGAAGAACAACCTTGTGTAAGTGCAAGAGGCTTGTTTTTTGAATCTAAATTCCACCAAATAGACCTAAAAGAAATACAAACACTATCAGATTTGGAAAAAGCCTCTTTATTTTTTACAAGATCTTTAACACTTTTCCAAGACCTCCAAATGATGATAAAAACATTTGAACTAAATGGCGTAACCGAGAATTTACCAAAAAGAAAATCATGAGGATGCAAGGTTGCCCATTTTTTACCTTTTTTAGACCTAGAAAGAACAATATTGTTTCTAACTAAAACTTTCCAAGGCTCATTTCCTTCAAAGGCCTTAAGGATCCACTTTACAACAAGAGAACCAACCTTAAGTTTTAAGTCCTTAAGCCCAAGACCCTCCAAATGCTTAGGGAGACAACCCCATGACTAGCTAACAGCATGCCTTTTATTACTACCTTTTCCATCCTACCATAGAAAATCCCTGAACATCTTCTAAATCTTATCAATTTGATAACTACCAAATAAGCAAGTAGAAGAATAGTAGATGTTATACAAAGCCAAAACCTTTTGGCAAACTTGAACTCTACTTGCTAGGGACAAAAGATGCAATTGCCACTTAACATTCTTATTTTCAATTTTCTTTTAAACATCCATTCCTACATTCCTTTCAAGGAATGAGCAACTGAGAATGAGATGCCAGGATATATAACAATATTTTTTGGTCCTCCTCACTACCAATTTTTACCAATGAGCCACTTAGGTGGGGAATCATTTCAACTTAAAATAATTGACTTGCTGTCAAAAATCTTAGCTTCCGAAGCTTTGCAAAACAAATTGAGTATTTTTAACACATTATTGAAATTCTCTTCATTCATATCAACAAATAAAGCAGTATCATCAACAAATTGAGCATTGAGAGCTTACGAATTATTGTCCATTAAACAAATACCTTTGACGAGAGGATTAAGCAAATCAAATTTCAAGATGTATTGCAAAGCATCAACATTAATAACAAACAAAGCATGATCCAATGGACAACCTTGCCTAATGGATCTTTGTAGAAAAAAGGAGCAGTTAATGACCCATTGATATCAATTTGAGTGGAGGCATCACTAAAAAGAATCTTTGTCCATCTACATAAATCATTAGGAAAACCAAATGCTTCAAGAACAATAATCACAAAATCCCATTCCACCCTATCATAAGATTTTTTAAAACCAAGAAGCAACATACTAATAGTCTACCCATAATACTTTGCCTAGTTTAGACCTTTCAAGATTGTAATCCAATTTTCTAGAATATATCTACATTTGAAAATGGGGTAGCAAGCTAAGTGGGCTTGATCTTGGGGGAAACTCCATGGTTAAGCGCGCTTGAGTCGAAGTAGTATTGGGATTGGTGACCTCTCGAGAAGTCCTGATGCTTCACCCTCGTGAGCATCACCTAGATGCAATGAGTGCTAAGTGGACCATTCATTAACATGAGAGATGGGTTCATGTGAACCACTACTCATGAAATATGGGTCATGTGTTTGACTCAAAAACTACGCAGTTAAACCCTGAAATAAAATATCATAATTTGATATGCTGCAAAAAATACCTCCTACTTATCAATTGATGAGCTTAAGGGGGCTCTATAATGAATGGTTCATAAGGCACAACACTTGCTAAAGGTTTTGCAAATGGGGTAGCAAGCTAAGTGGGCTTGATCTTGGGGGAAACTCCATGGTTAAGCGTGCTTGAGTCAGAGTAGTACTAGGATGGGTGACCTCCTAGGAAGTCCCGATGCTTCACCCTTATGAGCATCACCTAGATGCAATGAGTGCTAAGTGGACCACTCATTAACATGAGAGATTGGTTCATGTGAACCACTACTCATGAAATATGGGTCATGTGTTTGACTCAAAAACTATGCAGTTAAACCCTGAAATAAAATATCATAATTAATGAAACTAGTCTGATTTACTTAAACCACTTTAGTCAACATATTAGTCAATCTAAGAGATAAGAGTTTAGCTAGAATTTTGTAAGAGACATTAAGCAAGGTTATAGGTCTCTAATTATTTATAAGAGACTTATCTTCTTCCTTAGGTAAGAGCTTGATCATTCCCTTGTTAATATTATAACCAAGAGAACCCTTATCAAAAGCTTCCTTATAAACCTCAAGAAGATCCTATGCAACCCAATCATAGTTAGCTTTATAAATTCAACAGGGAGGCCATCAATACCAGGGGATTTGCCATTATTGAAGGAATTTATGGTTCTAACAATTTTGTCCTTAGAAAGTTCCTTGCTTATTTTTGTAACATCTTTATCATTGACTTTTTTGGGATAGTTTTCTTGCAAAAATCTCTAGCCTTTGTACTTTGAACATTATCTTTAGAAGAAAAAAGATTTTAGTAAAACCTCTGAAAAGCTTCTTTCATGGCACTAATGCCATCAATCATGATCTCTCCAATGTCAATGGGACCTATTTTCTCTTTTTTCTACTTGGATTTCAACATGTTGAAGAAGTATTTAGACCCTCTATCACCTTCCTTTAACTAGTTTAGTTTGGCTTTGACTTTAGCCCCTTGACTCTTATAGTTTTGAATACACCTTGGTTGATGCTTGGTCTTAGTAAGATCATTATGAATATCATTATCACCAAGATTATTTTGCATCTTAATCTCTTATTCAAGGGCTTCTCCTTTTAACTTTCTTTTGTCTAAGGCCTTCTCTTACCCATAGTTTTTAGCAATCCTCTCCACACATATATCATATTGTCCCATCTTTTAATAGTAGATTTTTCCCCAAAAAATAATTTATTAATGTTTCTAATAGTATGAATACCATCAAGACATTCTTTATCCTTCAATATAGAGACATTAAGTTTGAACAATTATCTCTTATTACAAGGGTCCTCATGGACACTATTGATAATCTTAATAGAAGTGTCAATTGGAGAGTGGTCAAACATTATGGACGGAATCACTTGCACAAGATTACTATCCTTATTAAATTCCAAGGAGAAAAAATATTTGTTTGCTTAAAACATGTCTAGTCTAGAGTAAACCCTTTTCTTAGGAACTTGGTTGTTACACCAAGTTAACCAAATATATTTATTATTGTTTTTCATTTTCTCAAGAGGATCAACAAGGTTGTTGTATCTTTTCACCCTATTCCAAAAATACAACTCCTTACCTTTCCATAAAGCTTCTTTACCCCCCACTTTATCTTCCTTATGCTCTACCATATTAAAGTCTCTCCCCATGACCCAAGACACTTTGGGAAGAGAATTAGACATCTAATTCCACAACACACACCTTTCCTTAAGATCATTTGGAGTATAAACTAAGCAAAGACCAAACTTTGTATCACACTTTTCAACAATAACCCATACCACTCTATTACAAGGAGAAGAGTCACTATCCAAAACATAAGGAACCCAATTGGACTCAATTTAAATGGTAGCCTCACCTTTCCATTTAAAATGTTGAGTAGAAAAAGACTTTGAATTCCTCAAAACAAATTTCAACACAGACTCTAGCTAGAATCCCACAGCTTTAGTTTCTTGTAGACATAGAAAATCCATATTGGGTTTACTATTACAAAATGATCTCAAAATATGCTTTATGTCATAGGTTTCTAACCCTCAAACATTATAGCTAGCACAATTAACAATTAGTCGTGGGAGGGAGGGGAGGCTGAAGGATTCTGGTTTTTGTACAACCTATCCAAACATTTTGGAAGCTTTTCCTCTTTTTCTTTTTAACTATTTTTTTGGCTATTAGAGTCTTTATCTATTTCTTTTCTTTTCTTTTTCTCTTCATACAAAAGATTATCTTTTGCAAGATCAATTTACATAACCTCACTAAAGAGGGGATTGATACAGTCTAGTATGGCTTTTTGTCTCTTGGAGTTTTTGATAAAAATTGTATAGGCTTGATCCTCCAGAGTATAGGTCTCTGAATCTAGCAACATTTGGGAGACCTTGTCCATTTCAGATTTTTCTAACTTTGCCTTAGCTTTGAGACTTTCCAAAGCCAATTCTTGATCATTTTTCCTTTCTTGCACTTTCTTAGGCTTAGAGCCTTCTAGATCTAAACTCTTTGTTATTTTTTGAAGAGTGGGGATAACAATGTATTCCTCCTCACCCTGAGAACCTTCAATTAAAGGATCAAGGTTTTCAATACTTTTACCATCAATAGAAGTTTGAAGCTCCATATCTATGGGGCTAGGGGCAAGAGGGAAACCACCCCCCAAATCATCCTCCATTAAAACCACTCCTTTGTTTTTAGAGGGGGTGGTTTTTTATAATTGGTACCAAATTCTCTATCATTTTTAAGAAACCCCTCATTTTTCTTATTTGTTTTTTCACTCCTTATAGGTCTAGAAGGGTTTTTTGGAATTTTAGGATAATCTTTCCTATGATGACCATTATTTTACACATGAAACATGTTGGTTTTTCTTCTGAATCAGCATTAGGGTTTGCCACTTCTAATGCACAGGTAGATTCAGCCAACTAAATACAGGAGGTTGCGTGAGCTGCCTCCCCTTCACTTCTGGTTCTGCCGCACCAAGGGGGGTATCCCTATAACTCAAGATGTAACCTTGACTAGCTCAAAGATAGAAAGATTTAACTTGACAACAACAGGTAGAATACTCTCATGTATGGACCAAGATCTGTATGATAGATCACAAGGTTGGCAACATTCTTGGACATGATGTCTGGTTGGGTATGAGAGCATGCAGGGGGTTCCTAATCCTACTCCTACAACTAACAGGTGGAAGGATGAAATGGTTTGAAATGGATTTTGGATGCAAAGCTGGACATGGTGTATAACCTCAACACAGAGCTAGATTGGTGCCTATCCAGGGCTTGGAGTCGGTAGACATACACCTGTGAATGATCAGCATGAATAGCTAAAACTGGATTTCAGGGGGATACACATGATATCTGCCTTACAGATATCTCCCAATAAAGAGTGTTAAGCTGTCTATACTCATGGCATCCCTATTGCAGTAAGAAAGATACATGCAAAACTGGAGACATAATCAGCATAACACATGCAAACATAGCATTATTCATATAAGATTAACCATGAAATCAGTGGATTCATGCCAAATCGTACAACAGGAGATACATAAACTCACAAGTTTTGCTGCACAGAGCAACCAAAACCAGTTGTATCTTATTACAGAGCCAAAATGTCTAGTTTTCAACAACCTTCAAATGAGCAACACAACCTGCTATATACAGCAAGGAGGTGCTCAGCCTTAATTACATGGTTGACCAAAAATCCCGCCAGATACACAGTATCATCAGATTGGCGCTCAAACATTCAATGCAGCAGGTGGGAGAGGAGACAGGAAGAAATCTCGAGCCTTGCGCCGCCGCCTAGGGATCCACATCTTCAATCGGGTACTGGATCCGTCCACACCATCGCCCATACCTCTGCAACAATCGCCATTAATGGCGCACCAACCCGCGGCCTTGGGAAATGCAGAAAACTGTGCGTCGCAACCATTTCCCGCCAAGATACATCGTCATGATATTTGAAAATATGCAGGATATCAAATATCCCACATGCACCCCGCGGTGACCTCCTCATCACCTTATATACTAGGTCGCGAGCATATATGATGTCGGTGCTTTTGCTCCCGACGACACTAGTATAAGACTTCATCATCATCCTCCAGCAGCATGATATCCTGTTGCTTGAAATATCATCTTGACGTCAGCATCATATCGCAATATCACCTGCATGATAAACGCCTTCATCGACACAACCTGATCCATCGGAGGAAGATCCTCCTGCTTTGCCGATACCAAATGTCTGGCCGATGAACATCCTGATGACGTCACCGTCATATCCTGCTGACGTCATCAGCATATCTGCCTACTGCGCACCTCCTCATATCCGGATGACGTCATCGTCATATTCGCAACATTGGGGGATCTTCATAAGATGAGTAATGTTAGAAATATGACCCCCCGGACCTTGATGACGTCACCACCACATGTCGGCATCAGGATGATATTCGAAAGATAACCGGATATTTGGAAATATCATCCTGATGCACAAATATCATGCTGCACTGTAGCTCCGCTATAAGATCGGGGTGATATATGAATATGACAGATATTTGAAATGATCACCCCCCACTGGATAATGCATGAAGCTGACAGGCGGATATCTCCCTGATATCAGCATCATCATGATGCTGGAACAAACATACATCCGGGTGATATTCAAATATGAAAATATCACCCCCTCCTTCGAAATATCATGATGCAGATAGGCAGAGAAATAGATATCACCCTGACATAAGAATTACGTCAGCATCATCAGGGTGATAAAACAACGAACATGAAGTGATAAAACAACATCAGGATGATCTTGACTAAGATCACCTGATGTTCAAATATGATGACCCCGATGAAGATCGGATCATACTTAGGACTTTGCAGCAACATCATCAGGATGATCTTAACCAAGATCACCCGATGTTAGAATATCACCTCGCGAAAGATCATGCAGGCAGAAAATATGATGACCCTTGCAAGCAACACGGCGATAACTGGAAACATGATGATGATGACCTCCTCCAAAGAAAATATGATGCTGATGTTAAAACATGCTGAGGAGGCCCAAAGACTTAGAACTTTTTGGATTTTTTGGGAAGGTGCCTGCATGTTTATATGCTTGAAAACTGACTGCTCATGCAGGCACCAACAAAACAAACATTTAAACTCCCTAGTAGCTCAATTTCATAATATAAATTCTTTCCCTCTAATTAAATGTTCAAAATTTTGAGAACCTTTGCATCTAGAAACAACAATATTAGCACTCTTGCATGGAGGTGTGGGAGAGTAACTGTAGTTTCCTCAACTTATAGCACCTCACCTAGGGGCTTTAAGATTAAGATATAAATTTGGACACAACTATGGGACTGTAAGCACCAAAATCATGCACAGACTAATGGTACATGCAAGTGTGGAATAATGCCCTCTCAGCTATGATTCTCTTGGTAGCATGTGGTTTCTTCTTCCTTTTTTTGTTTCCTCTTTGTCTTGCTAACCCTTTCCTTGCTTTTGACACTTTTGAACACTTGTCGATTTGCATTTCTTGTGCTTGTGACTTTGTCTATGAGCCTTGTATTCATCTATTTGTTGTGTTTTAACCTTTCCCTAGTGTTTTTCATCCATTCCCACCCCTAGCAGACCTCTAGAGGGCCTCCCAAGCCATCTCCAACTTTCAATTTTTAATTTGGGTCAACCAATACAAATCTCCCCATATTATTTCCAGATCTCCCCCAAGAGATCAACTTTTCGCAAGTGGAGATTTGGTTTTTGACCCCTGTTTGACTGGTTTCCGAAGGTAGTTTACCTCCTTTTCCCCTCCTGATTCATCTCCCATCCTGCACTTTCACCCAGGACCCCTCCTCTGAGGGTCGCCCATGGGTTGCCCCCGGGTGACCCTGACTGGTGAAAGGGGCGACCAGGTGGTGACCTTGCCATCTTTCCTAGCCGTGATTAAACTTGAGTTTATGGCCAAAAATAGCTCTGTTTTTGCCCATTTTTGCTTATGTTTGTATGGAATTTTGTCCCAAAGATAGAGTTAACTATTTCATGCATTAAAGCATGCATATTTAGCTCATTTTTATTTTTAGTTGTCAACCCATGCATTCTCTTAACTCCATTTCTTCTTGAGTGATAAGCTATATTGGTTAGATCACTCCAATTTTAGCCCAGATCACTCTTGTGTCTTCTAAGTTAACTCTTCAATCAAAGGGAGTTAACTCTTCGTCCTCTCCAACTCTCATGCTTTCTTCAAACCTATAAATACCCCCCTCCCCAAGCACAAAGGGAGGCGATTTCATTTGTGCACATAGTTCTTGCAGGTTTTTACTCTCCAACTAGCATCCATATGCTCATATAGGATGTTTGAGCCTTTTGCTTTTTGTTGTTATCTTATCAAGCTTTTCTAAAAGCTCATATAGCTTCGATACACTGCCCACATCATAAGCCATAGTGCTCACAAGCTCACATTGAGCTCTCATTCAAGCTTCCAAAAGTTCTTTTTGCATCTCTTTCTTATTGTTACCAAGAGAATCAGCCCACTATTGCAAGATGATAAGAGGTTGCCATACAAGGATTTCTAAAGGTAGTGGAGGCTCACGCATCTCTTTATTCCAAGTTCCTTCATGCTTTTATTTCATAGTAATTAGAAAATCACAATTTGCTCTTGGAAATAGTAAATGCATGTTGCTTTTTCCTTGATAGGCTAAGTAGATCTTGCATTGTTAGAATAGTTTACTTTCAAAAGTTCATAGATTAGATTTATTTCAAAGCAATTTCCTTTTCCTAGAGTAATTATTCCACATATTCAAAAAAACAAAAAAAAACATAGATCAATTGCATTTAGGTAACTTCATATTAGATTATCCATATTTTAATTACTAGAATAGTAAAAAGCACTTTCATTTCCACAAATAGAAAAAAGCACGAAAAATTGTTTTGCACTCATATAGGCTTTCATGCATCCAAAAACTGAAAAGAACAAAAACATTAGCATCATAGAGCATTCACAAACCCTTGATTCCAACACAAGGTCAACTTTGGTCAACATTTTGGCAAAACCCTTGATTCCAACACAAGGTCAACATAAAGTCAAACTTTAGGTCAAACAAACCCTAGGTCAAATCAAGGTTAGATTTAACTATCTCTCTCTTGGTTTGGGCTCATGAATGTGTCCTGGACTTAGAGGTGAGTGGGTGAGGGCAATCCTCGACGAGATAGAGGAGATCCACCATAGACCACAACAAGACCAACAATCAATTCAACAACAAACAACAAAGGTTAAGGATACATGCTATCATTCAATAGTTCGAACAATGATGCCAAATTGAAAGAAGTATCAAAGAAAACAATAGTCAACCTACACAGCGCTGGAACCTTAGAAATTCAAACAGAAGAATGGTGACTAGTGACCCTTTGTGTCATATAGTTGTTTTAACAACAATGGTCACATAACATCAAATTAGAATCAACTCACAAGAAAGGCCCTAGGACTGGCTGACCACTCTCCACAAAGTCTAGCTCTTAAGCAAGCTAGACCACCCCTGTGTCTCGCCTCCTCTCGACTGGCTACTTCCACGAGAGTAAGAGTGACTTGGAGGTTCACCCTGTGGCAAGGAGAGGGGTCCATGTGTGCACGAAAGCTGACTCAACTGTCCTAGGCTATTGAGTTGTGTTTTTGAGTGCACATATTTTGGTGAACCTGACATGAAGGGCAAAGCCTCTTGGTTACACTTTTTGTGATCCCATCGCTTGGATCCATTTTCCATCATCATTGTCACATGCCACGACAGATTCACCACATATTTTGGTGAACCCAACGTGAAGAGAAAAAACTTTTATTGTGATTTTTGCGTGTCTTTGCAAAGTCTAAATCATTCTTTCTTTTGCAATCATTCTCGTTGTTTCCACCTCTTCCACTTTTGTCACCTTCGCCTTCGCTCGTTTCATTTATTCTGTGGTGTTTATGACACTCCGGAATATGACGAAACCAGACTTAAACTTAGGGAATATTCCCTCAAGGGAACCAAAAACTCCCTCTTTTGACAAGTATATGCCACATGATCAAAATGCACTGGTTTCAAACTTCTATGACTATGAAGATTCAAACTATGAACAAGATAGAAGAGAACCTAGACGATCTCTGTCATTCAACAATCTTGTATGGGAGCATAATCCTGTCATACCAAACACACCTCACAAAGCGAAAAGAATACAAATGAGGTTAGAAGTCCATCGTGTGGATCAACCCTCCACAAGCCACTCAAGTACTCATCTTGACAATGAAGTAAGAAGGCTCGAAATAAACTTACAAGTGCTCAAGAGGCCTTGAAAGTTGCTCTTCGAGAAGAACAACGAGAAAATGCTATACGAGAAGAAATGCAAAATCATGACAACATTCACAAAGAAAACCCTAGAAACAAAGAAGTGCCTAGAGGTCCTACACCTATAGACCTCATTGCAACACTAGTATTTAAAGAATCAGAACTCTGGAGGCAGAACAACATGTCCCAGAAAGAAGACAAGAATTGCATGAACACATCAGAATTGAATAGGACCAAGGGCCATCTTAGAATCCCCCTTACCTCAACTACTACTCATGAAATGGGAGTAATGACACGTTCCCAAGTGGGAACCCTCCTATTCAAAACAATCAAGCAATACAAGGAAATCAAATGAATCAAACAATAACATTGAGTTATCAAAACTCGCCCATGGGGCTAATGCTATCAACTCTGCAATTGCAGAGTGCCTTTTTAGGCACATACTTGGAGTATTTAAAGGAGCCACTTGACATGGGTATAAGGAGTGCTCTATTACCTCGACCATTACTAGATCTCCCAAAGTTCAAAGGAGGAGACCCCAATTCACACATCAAGGCATACATAACAACAATAAGAGAACTCCTTCATTGGGATGGGGTGGTCGCCATAATCTTCCCTAAGACACTCGAAGGAATAGCCCTAGATTGGTATTATCACTTGCTAGAGGCCTCAATACACTCATTTAGACAATTAATCAAAGAGTTTGTCATGGCTTTTGACATGAACAAACTCGTGAAGACAGGGATCCGAGAATTCTTAACCATGAAACAACAACCCAATGAATCAGTGGCCCATTTCATCACTTGATGGAGACAAGTTCTCTATTCTTTGACAAGTGCTCCAAACATGGATCATTGTGAATTGTGCGATCTCTTCTTGCATGCCTTGAATAGGGATATGAGAGAAGAAGTCCAAAAGTTGCCTTACAAGTCTTATGAAGAGGCTTTGGAAAGTGCCTTGTGTATTGACCAAGCAACCATTGATAGTGGAAGGACTTATGGGTCAAACAAAAAACTGATAAATGAGGATACCAGGAAGAATGCGCCTGTCATTAAGATCCTCAAGAATAACATGAATGCAACTACAAACGGGGTGATAGATCAACCCTCAATTAGGAAAGTGAGGGATGATTACAATAGAAGAGATTACTATCCTGCAAATGTTAACGCAATTGATCACCTTAGAAATAATGCATACTACCCACGAGACAACTATCAATCTTGGAATCGAAACGGAAATGGGAATGACGAAAGATATGAAAGACCCCCTTATGAGTATAATCAATTTTTTTCTTTTAACAGGACTAGGGGACACAACACAGAGTCTTGTAGGGAGTGTACAATAGGCTCATAACAAGGTTTCCATAAGACCAACAATGACTATTCATAGAGATGTTCCTAAACCCGCAAGAAGTCACACCAGATAACAAGGGGCCAAGGCAAACACAAGTGCCAATAGATCTGCAAAATGCAAACATGAGAATCTATCAGGACCCATTTCCTACACACAAAGACACATAAACGACTAATCAAAATAATGCAGTCCAATGTACCAACACAAATATCTTGTTGCAATTAGGGCAAGAAGGAGAAGCTAGGATGTTGGGATTGGTTGAAATATTACATAATGAAGAAGAAGGAGAGCTCGAAAAGAAGCAAGAAGAAATACATGAAAGCATAGTCTCGGTGGTGGAACCAATACCAGCCCCTATTGGGCCCTATGAACTCATCAAGGATTTAAAGAAAGCATACACACATATTTCATTCATTGACCTCCTCAAGAACTCTCCCTCACATCACTCAGCACTGTTAAAAGCGATAGGATTAAAATACCTGGATCAAATCACACCTTCGCATAGTGAACAAATCAATCATGTGGATTTTGACGTAAACCCACCAAACTCTAAACTTAAAGACCCAGGGTTCTTCTTTGATCTAAAGAAAATGCCTTCTGAGACAGAACTGATAAAGAAAGGAGATCCCGCATTGTACTTGCAAATGTGGATTTATGACACATGCATCAAGAGAACCCTAAAGGATGATGGAGTAATAATGAACATAGTTCCATTTTCTCTTCTGGAAAGAATGGGTTATGGGCATAGCAACATCACTACATCTAGAGACATGCTAAGTAGATACGATAATTTAAAAGTCACCACGATAGGAAAGATCATGCTTCTAGTGACTTTAGGACCAAAGACCATCCCCACCATGTTCTATGTCATTAATAAGGACACAAGATATAATCTGCTTCTCGGAAGACCCTAGATACATAGAATGAAAGTTGTGCCATATACCTTGTTCCAGGAAGCTCGATTCTTACATCTTGGGAAGGTGTATGTTGTAAAAGGGAATCCAAATCCTTTCAACATGATAAAATCCAATACAACAAACAAGAAGATAGGCATCCCCATAGACTATGAACTTCCCACGAATAAGATTTATGTTCCTAGTCCTACTCCACAATCATGCATCAAGAGGACAAAATTTTTGGAAAAGACGGTAAATAATGCAGAAAAGAAGGCCTTAGAAAATGAGGCACCATCGAAATAGAAAGAGATTATCCCCAACGAAAAGGCAATAAAAATAATGGAATGGATAGAAAAGGATGGACCTCTCTGGTTCCCTTTAGAAATCCTTATGATCAATGTGCAGCCAACTTATAAACTCTTTCATTGCACAGGGGAAAAACCTCATAGAACTAAAGGACCAATGTTTGAAATAGCTACACTAGATCTGAGAAATGCAGATCCACATGCCTTCTCAGATCCTAAAGAAGACTTAACTGAAAGTTACACTTCTTTGTCACCACTAAGCGATTCATGTATTCCCGAGACTTTGGAAGAAAGTGAGTCATATGAGCCACTCATGCCGTCAGAAGATTCCTATAGACCAATGACGCCAGTGGAATAAGTGAATTTTGTAGACAACGAATCAATCAATGTGATAGGAGTTCTCCCGAAGATGTTCATAGTCTCTCAACCCCACATGCAACCCACTCCCTCTGCTTCAGTACAATCAAATGAGTTGTGAATGGGAAGCACCCTTAGTACAAATCGAAATGGTTGAGAGGCTCCTAGACAAAGATGAAGAAAGTGAAGTAACATTTAACAAAGAATGGAAAATGCGAGTGACAGTCGAGACTGATGATCCTATTATCTTTGAGTTACCAGGGAGCTACATAGGATATTCCATAGATTTGAGACCTGAGCCCAATGGAAGGATGAGTATAAGCTTTGTCCCTCCTGATGAACAAAGGGAACCTCAAACTCCTTTTGAGTTATTCCAGTTCCTTCAAAGTATTCAAGATTGACAGGAAGTAAGGATTTACATGCATGATCAATTAGACACACTTATGGGATTACTAAGATGTGACAGAGTCTTGTATTGGACTCCCTCCCATCAACAAGCTTTCTAGGACTTACTCCATCTCACGCTACCGAGAGAGACTTTGGAGTTAGAAGGGGTCAAGCCAAATGATATCATGAAACCCTACAAAATAGGAGAACTCGTCCTAAGAAGGGGTAGAACGAAAAATAAGAAAAGAAGATGAAAGAGAAAATTCACTGAGGACTGGAAAGGTCCCTATATGGTTAAGGAAGATGTCAGTAACTATGCTTATTTCTTGTGCACAATGGAAGGTGAGGAATTTGGCGAAATATTTAATGCCTTTCAACTCAAGAAATACTATGTCTAAAAATCATAAAACATAAAAACACAAAAAAATCAAATATTCCAAAAATACAAAAAAAATTACAAAAGATCAAAAATATAAAAAAAATTGTTTATTACATTTCAACATCATTTTGTTCATCTTACATTTCAGTGAATGAATCACTCTTGTATTATTTTCATTTCAGTAAGGAGTCTAAGGTTGCCTAGGTGTAGGTGATCCTTTTAGGTTTTAAGATTCCCTATTTTCACCATCGCCATTTGCCCCTTCATTCCCGATGATTCTAATCAAAGCCTAGCTCTTAGCTTTACACTGATCCCAGTCTTAATAATTCAGGATGTTGAGTCTAAGTAAAGTCAGTATTCAAACCTACAGTGTTCAAAGGAAGCTTGCAAGTAGACCTTCCCAATTCTTCCCTAGTAGAAAGGAAGTCTGATTGGACTGTGAAAACTTTTGGTGGTGCTCAGCCCCCTATCTTTCCTTGCCAAAAATGTCAGGGGGATGAAAACTCTGAAGGAAGTAATCCAAAATACAAGTGAATGAAAAATGAGTGAAAAATAAGAGTGATGAGAAAATTGGGAATAGAGAGATCAAATTATTTTATACTCAGAAAGTTCAAAAGTATTCATTTCCATAAAAATCTAAAATCTAAAAACTGAGAAAATCAAGTGAGGCATTCTAGAAAATACAAAAAAAAAGAAAAAAAGAAAAAAAAAAAGAGTTACAAAAAAAGAGTGATAAAGAGAAGATTGTTGAATGTTTGTACCCTTGGGTGGAGATCAGTCCAAGCTCGAAGCTTCAAGGGTGACATTCTACTAGAGAAAGTGAGAGAGAAAGGTACAAAGCACACACATGCACTAGCTGAGCAAAGCCAAGAGTCTAATAGTCTTGAGGGCCATTTTCTACTTTGTTCTTTCCCATTTTCCTTTACCCTAGGTCTATCTTGCTTTCCATCTATGATCTAAGTCTAGCAAATGCCAATAAAATTTGTTGCTTGTCTAAGTTGAAAGCTTGTCAGATTGTCTTATCTAGATAAGGATCAGTGTTTATCCTTTAGAAAAGCCTAAAATTTAGAAGCACTCCATTTCTTTCCCGCTCCCCACTTGAGTTCTAAATCCCTATCTCACAAATTTGAATAGGTCTCCTATACCAGGATAACCCTCAATCCCTTGGATTGAAAATCATACTAAAGAGCAACCATATTGTTTATTCCATAATGCATTCATACCAAGATCAGAAAAAGAGTCCCAAAGCAATAAAAGTCAATGTCATAACTCATGACATTCCATAGAAGTAGAAGTTTTATTTCAGCATCGCTTGTGTTCTTGCATTTGCATATCATCCCCTGCGTTCATTTATATATATATATATATATTCCAAAAAAGAGCTAAAAACATGTCATCGTTATCATACTTGCATTCTTAGAGTTGAAGGTCTAAACCAAATAAAAAAGTTCTAAAAACTTCCGAAGTGCACAAGAGATGAGTATTCATGCGATAAGTAAACAACCATGTAAAGAGACAGATTTTCATAGATAAGTCAAAAGTTCAAGTTTTATAAGAGTACAAGAGCTAGGAAAAATGCTCTCAAGGGGAAAGTAAGGCTCCCCATGCAAGGGGGAATGGTTTCAAAACAAATAGACAAAAGCTTAAGGGATGACCCTCTCCAACAGAACCATCAAGACTCTTGCTCCTTTGCCTCTGAATGGCACTAGTATCTCCATGAGATCTATGGGAACGAGGAACCTTGCTCTGATTTCGAGAATGGGAAGGACCTGTTGTGCTAGATTCTAGGCACCGAATCCCAAGGCGGGCCATGTTGCAAAGAACGACATTCTCACCCCTAAGGATGAAAGCCTTTGACCTTAACGAAGCATTCTCCTTGTACCCATGGTAGGTAGGAGCAAAAATGTTAGTGTGTCGGCCATCTCTAGTAGGCAGACCAGGATCAACTAGAAGCCTTTCTTGTGCTAAGCCAGTGAAGGGACTGATCAAATCAAAAGAAACCTCCCGAACAAAAGCCCTCCACTCCTCAACGCTACCTGAAAAACAAAGATAAAAGGAATGACAATTCATAATTTTTGAGTAAAGAAGGACAATGCGAAATTTGAAAGCAAAATAAGACTTATGAGGATCACCAGGTTGCCAGGAAGGATCAAAGCGTAGCATTGCCTCATCAGAATGAGGAGGTCTAGGCCCTGAAGAAGAAGCCTCTGGTATCTCCCCCTTATCAGAATCAATCTCCTGGGCATCTCCAGCTGACCCATCATCTAACTGATCATCTCCATCAGGGATGTAGTCCTCATCTGTAGAGTCTGAATCCTCCACGAAAATAAGTCCATGGGAAGGAGTTCCTCTCCCTCCCCTCTATCCACCTCTCAGGGTCCTAGAGGTTTTGGTAATCAAAACCCTGGGAATCAAAGGAGTCTAAACTACGGGCCTCTACCCAACCTTGCCCATCTCTTGGATAGATCGGTAGCATGTAGGAACTAGGGGCAAGTCCTCAAGAAAGTCATCACCTAGCTCCTAAAGAACTCACTCAATGCGGTGAGCCTCGATGAGACCATTACGGTCTAAAACCTCTAAAATGTTGCGGCAGTAATCTCGAGTCTGCCTGTCATGAGACCAAGCACCCTCCATATCTACATAAGGGTCAGCAATCATATCTACATCTATAAGAGTGGCCACAACATGCAAGGAAATATCGAAGTGGCCCACACGAGCCCATCTGGAGGCTTTGAGAAGTGTACAATCAAGAAGAGAAATCTCCTTCTGATATGGCCTGATATGCTCAAAGATCCAGGTCATGATCAAAGAGGAGTGGCTAAATGCAAGAACCCCACGCTGAGCAATATGATAGAAGTCTCTATACACCATCACAAGAATGTCAGGACCCCATGCAAAAATAGTACCCTTCTCAATGCCCTAGATAATGGGTGCCCAACATTAACGTAGACGAGTCGAGGCCTTGTCTCCAGATAGCCTCAAAGCAATGAATCCAATCAGAAACTTCCTCAAGAGAGGAATGTGGAGTTGTGGTATAGTAGTAAGATGAATGCTAATCTAGTCCTCAGGATGACTCACCCCCATAATCTGAGCCCAAGACGCTTTGTCCTCGAAGGACTCGCTAGCAGGTAAAACAAGTGGATGCCCTCTCATAGGAACCCCAAGAATGTGATAGACATCATATAAGGTAATGGTCCACTCCCTTGAAACTTGGGGAAATCTAAAGGTGTTCCTATTGGCATCCCAATAGGTCAAAATGTCATAGCAGATACGTGAGACAGAATGAATAACTGGTACATGGCAAATCCTCGCCAAGCCTGCCCTCTTCAGGACAACAAGATCATCGAAAGATAGTGAATTGTACATCTCAGAGAGCCATAACTGCTCGCAATTGGCATTCCAATGAATGCGCATATCTTGCCAATTAGAAAAGAACTTTCGATTAGATTCCATCAACTCAGAAAATCTCTAAAAATCATATAATCTGTGAAAATTTCACAAAAAAAGTGTATAAAACCTTCAAATTGCAATAAATTGATGAATTCAGTGTTCAAATTAGATCAAAATAGAGTGAAGCAAATATCATAAAACATCAAATTTTAGTTAGAATCAATCTGTCGGACTGGCAAAAGGGGTGACCCTGTTTGTTTACCCACATGCTAAAAAATGCTCTAAAAACCTCATTTTTAACCAATTTCGACAAATGAAAAGCCAGTTGTACTCTAAATGACAAAACAAACACAATGCAATAGAGAAAATCAACAAAAACTGACAATTTCATGAGATTGTTCACAAAATGAAAACTAGGGTTTAGTGAAGGGTTTTTGACTAATTGTGCACCTGACTTTTAGTGGTAGAAGCGGCCATATTTGCAATCTACTCGACGATATCTTTTCGATGACTGCTTGCACGATCAATTATGTCAACGTTTCACTCCAATTTCACTAATTTCTTCTCATTTCTTCTCTTAGTTTAGCTTGTATTACACATTTTTAGAGTAGGTTTTACTTTTGTGCATCTCTCGTGCTCTCGTTTTGCATGCTTTCATCCCTACAGGTCTCTTCAACAAAGGCAAACAACCAGACGAATTCACACGATCTATGGTATGTTCATCATTTCAGTTTTCATTACTTATTTTGATATATTCAGATGCCAGACTAATACTAGCTATTGCATGTACTATTGTGGAAAAATTGACAATAGGTAAGGCCTAGTTCGGGAATGGTACCTACCTTTCATGTAGACTACCGTCCCGAGGGGGCAAATATGTAAGCACCAAAATCACGCATAGCCTCCACAAGGACCCCGATGATGACTCACAATCCTTGTCATAGAGTGGAATAATGCCCTCTCAACAATGATTCTCTTGCTAGCATGTGGTTTCTTCTTTCTTTTGTTGTTTCCTCTTTGTCTTACTAACCCTTTCCTCGCTTTTGACACTTTTTGACACTTGTCGATTTGCGTTTCCCGTGCTTGTAACTTTGTCTCTAAGCCTTGTATTCATCCATTTATTGTGTTTTAACCTTTCCCTAGTGTTTTTCATCCATTCCCACCCCTAGGAGCCCTCTAGAGGACCTCCCAAACCATCTCCAACTTTCGGTTTTTAGTTTGGGTCAACTAGTACAAATTTCTCCCCCTATTATTTCTAGATCTCCCTCAGGAGATCCACCTTTTGCAAGTGGAGATTTGGTTTTTGACCCCTGTTTGACCGGTTTCTGAAGGCAGTTCACCTCCCTTTCCCTCTTGATTCATCTCCCATCCTGCACTTTCACCCAGGACCCCTCCTTTGAGGGTTGCCCATGGGTCACCCCCGAGCGACCCTGATTGGTGAAAGGGACGACTAGGTGGCGACCCTATTGTCTTTCCTTGACCCCTGTTTGACCGGTTTCTGGAGGCAGTTCACCTCCCTTTCCCTCTTGATTCATTTCCAATCCTGCACTTTCACCCAGGACCCCTCCTCTGAGGGTCGCCCATAGGTCACCCCTGGGCGAACCTGATTGGTGAAAGGGACGACTAGGTGGCAACCCTACTGTCTTTCCCAGCTGCGATTAAACTCGAGTTTTTGGCCAAAAATAGCTCCGTTTTTGCTTCTGTTTGCATGTAATTTTGTCCCAAAGATAGAGTTAACTATTTCATGCATTCAAGTATGCATATTTAGCTCCTTTTATCTTTAGTTGTCAACCCATGCATTCTCTTAACTCCATTTCTTCTTGAGTGATAAGCTATATTAGTTAGATCACTCCAATTTTAGCCCAGATCACTCTTGTGTCTTCTAAGTTAACTCTTCAATCAAAGGGAGTTAACTCTCCATCCTCTCCACCTCTCATGCCTTCTTAAAACCTATAAATACCCCCTCCCCCAAGCATAAAGGAAGGCGATTTCATTTGTGCACATAGTTCTTGCAGGTTTTTGCTCTCCAACTAGCATCCATATGCTCATACAGGACATTTGAACCTTTTGCTTTTTGTTGTTGTCTTATCAAGCTTTGCTAAAAGCTCATATAACATCGATACGCTACCCACATCACAAGCCTTAGTGTTCACAAGCTCACATTGAGCTCTCATTCAAGCTTCCAAAAGCTTCTTTTTGCATCTCTTTCTTATTGTTAGCAAGAGGATCACCCCGCTATTGCAAGAGGATAAGAGGTTGCCATACAAGGATTTCTGAGGGTAGTGGAGGCTCACATGTCTCTTTATTCCAAGTTCCTTCATGCTTTTATTTCATAGTAATTAGAAAATCACAATTTGCTCTTGGAAATAGTAAATGCATGTTGCTTTATCCTTGATAAGCTAAGTAGATCTTGCATTGTTAGAATAGTTTATTTTCAAAAGTTCATAGATTAGATTCATTTCAAAGCAATTTCCTTTTCCTAGAGTAAATGTTCCACATATTCAAAAAAACAAAAAAAAACATAGATCAATTGCATTTAGGTAACTTCATATTAGATTGCATCCATATTTTAATTACTAGAATAGAAAAAAGCACTTTCATTTCCACAAATAGAAAAAAACACAAAAAAATTGTTTTGCACTCATATAGGCTTGCATGCATCCAAAAATTGAAAAGAACAAAAACATTAGCATCATAGAGCGTTCACAAACCCTTGATTCCAACACAAGGTCAACTTTGGTCAACATTTTGGCAAAACCCTTGATTCGAACACAAGGTCAACACAAAGTCAAACCTTAGGTCAAACAAACCCTAAGTCAAAACCCTAGGCCAAATCAAGGTTAGCTTTAATTATCTCTCTCTTGGTTTGGGCTTATGAATGTGCCCTGGACTTAGAGACGACTGGGTGAGGGAAATCCTCGACAAGATAGAGGAGATCCACCCTAGACCACAATAAGACCAACAAACAATTCAACAACAAACAACAAAGGTTAAGGATATAGGCTACCATTCAATAGTTCAAACAACAATGCCAAATTGAAAGAAGTATCAACGAAAATAATAGTCAACTTACACAGCGCTGGAACCTTAGAAATCCAAACAGAAGAACGGTGACTAGTGACCCTTCAGGTCATATAGTTATTTTAATAACAACGGTCAAAGAACATCAAATCATAATCAACTCACCAGAAAGGCCCCAGGATTGATCGACCACTCTCCGCGAAGTCCATCTCTCAAGTGAGCCAGACCATCCCTGTGTCTCGCCTCCTCTCGACTAACTACTTCCACGAGAGCAAGAGTGACATGGAGGTTCACCCTATGGCAAGGAGAGGGGCCCATGTGCGAGCCAAAGATGACTCAATTGCCCCAGGCTACTGAGTCGTGTTTTTGAGTGTATAGGGACTAAGTTTTTAATCTCTAACCACCTAGGGGCCAAATTAGCCAAGACTTTGTCTAGCTTGGATTCAATAAACCAAGGTATTGCTCTAAAAACATATTGGCCCAAGTTCCAGAATTCCTTTTTGACCACTCTTTCTTGAATATTGTGAATCTTGAAAAAAATTACAAAGAGACCCTTTTGAATCATTATGCAAAAATTCACATAAATATCCATTTTCCTTCCCCATACATTACCTAGCCAGTCATCAAATAACTTTTTGAAAGGCAATACATTAATATCAAGACAAGCAAAAAAATATGCAATGTTATTTAATCTATTTTCCTCACATTTTGCAACATGAACCATATTAGGACTAGGAGAAATGGAGAGGACTCTGGGCACATAAAACACCTTTATGTTGTTTCCTCTTCTAGCTCCCTCTCCCTTGATGTTGTTGACATTTCCGCTCTATCTCCCTGACATAATTTAAATACTAGACTTCAGAATTACTGGCTTCTTCCCTCCCAACACACCCCTATAAGAAGGCTTATTTGATGCGAGCTACAAGCCAAACTCAGCTCCTTCAAGACCATTAACAACCAAACTCTCAACACTACAATCAACATTATTCTCACCACCACCAATATTAACTTCATTCAAACTCATATCACATCCTAATGCCTATTGATATAGGGGAAATTAATGCCCTAATCCCTAATACAAAAAATGCATACAACACCCACATCACCCCCCACCTCACAGAATTAATAGGAACACATTGCCTGACAGTCCAATAGAACCCCAAAGGACCAACAGGTAATGCAGTGCACCAAACACAAAGAACACAAAACAAAAAAGGGGAAAAAAATAAAAGAAACACTTCAAAAATTTAAATTTACCATTAACCAAAACAACAAGACCTAAAAACACCAACACAAGATCTTCTACAACAAATATGGATATCTGAAGATGACAAAGTCCAAGATTGACAAAGAACACTAATCTAAATCACCATACGCAAGTGCAGGAGCATCTGAGAGCAACAATGGAGGATGAACTTTTATCTTCTTCACCTCTCTCAGAGATCCTCCAATTCCTCCTTCAATTTAGTTCGACACATTTTTTAATAAATTATCATTATAATTATTTAATATCTTTGATACATGCAATACATAGAAGGATATCTTGTTTTCCTAAAGATGAAAAGTAAGGAAACTTGTATTCAAATACAAACTAACTTGTAACTTGAGAACACAAGTAAACTAAGACAGCTAAGGATATTAAGTAAACACATCAAACCAAGTATGATCCCAATAACACTCCTCTAGTAAGCCTCTAGTAAGTTTCCTTACTTTTCATCTTTAGGAAAACAAGATATCCTTCTATGAATTGCATGTATCAATATCCTTACTTTTCATCTCTAGTGTGAGCATGGTCATAAGTTATATGGATGACAACATTAACATTTATCTCCTCATCATTTTGAACCATCAAATGTTATTCTATGACAATTTCTTTTCTTCACAAACTATACCTTGATGATTTTCAGAAGTATAAGCATTTCAACTACTATTTAGAAAACCTTATCATAACAATGTCTTGATAATTCTTATGTTGCTCCCACTTAGGGAAAATGAGCCACTAAAGTATAATTATTCTCAATCTAAGGTTTTCCTTCGCATGGCTCTCAAGATGACTTCCATTCCATCAACCCTACAAATCACATGTAAAAAAATGGCGTGTTGGCTTCCTTAGCCTTTTCTAGGTGGCTAGTAGTTCTTCAAAAATGGTTGTTGGAGTAGCAATGAAATTCACCATTCTCTCTTTTTGTAAGTTCCTAAGATGATGCTCTACATTTACATGAGGAAGAAAAGATTGTGGTGATCATAATGATTATATCCTCCTTAACGACCTTCATTCTCCATTTTGAGTATTTGCACCCCTCTTGGTCAAATTCCTTGAGCTCCAACAATATGGGTGGCGATCCTTGTCAGAACCTTTATCAATGAGGAAGATCCTTAAATAAGGATCCATTGTACCCCATGGTACCTAAAAAATGTAAATTTTCCCTTACCCATTGTTGTTGCTTGCACAACACACCTTGGTTTTATCGAGCCAAGGACCCCCTTTTTTTGAATTCACATGATTCGTGCTTTGATTTTATCCTTTGTTAGTGAACCCTTTGAATGTCAAGTGCATTTCATGTTGCTCATTGTCTATGTTGAAGGTACATGCGAGGAATTTTGGTTATACTTGTGAAAACTTAGATATTTTTGGTCTTGTTTTTGGCCTTGGCCATATATGTATTGCCTATATTTTAGAGCCCCTGTTTATGTTTAGGGTCCTTGTGTGTTTTACAAGATTGGTTTTCGGATCCTTGTTCATATATACATTGGATCTGTCATGATGCTCTTGGTTTGTATATACTATGCCTTAGCTTGGTTCCAACTTTTTTGTTCTTAAACCTTGCCTTTGACCATTTTGCCCTATTCATGGAGAGTTTCCTTGCAAAATATTGTGCAAATTGTTTTCTAAGTTTGTTGGATTTGTGTTCATACTTTTCCTTTTGGTTATATTGCCATGTTTGTGGTAAAGTTCCCTATTAATGTTGTGAAAATCATTGAATCCTTTGCCCTTTTGTCCTCGAGTGTTGGCTTGTTCTTTATCATGGTAAGTGATGTTTTGTCAATATTCAACTACATAGTTTTTGAGTCAAACTTAATCACCCATATTTCATGAGTAGCGTTTCACAAGAACCTATCCAATACTACTCCAACTCAAGAGCGCTTAACCATGGAGTTTCTCCTAAGATCAAGCCCACTTAAAATCTTCAACAAGTGGTGTGCCTTATGAACCATTCATTGTAGAGCTATTCATTGTTGGCTTGTTCTTTGTCATGGTATCCGATGTTTTGTCAGTATTCAACTACATAGTTTTTGGGTAAAACTCATTCACCCTTATTTCATGAGTAGTGGTTCACAAGAACCTATCCAAAACTACTCCAACTCAAGAGAGCTTAACCATGGAGTTTCTCCTAAGATCAAGCCCACTTAAAAATCTTCAACGAGTGTTGTGCCTTCTTAGCTCATGCATTGGCATGGTTGAAATCAAATCTTAATATTGATTCAATATCAGGATTTATTTTGCCTCGTAGGCTTTTTGTTCCAATTCAATATTGACATATGACTACCAGTCTCTTAATTCTTAAACAATCCTTTTATAACACTAAGGTTACTGTTTACCAGCTCTCGAGGTCGCAGGAACCCGACCAATCGGTCCCTTATAGCTTTATGCAGAGCTGAGGCCGACATTTAGACAGATTCCATAAATCTCATTGATGTCCACTTCTGCCCTCATCAACCCATGTGCCTTTTGATTCGCTCATTTACCAGTTATCATGGGTTTGCAAACACTTAAGTCGTTTCATTTCAATGCAAAGTCAATCGGTTACCTGTTAACAGGTCCATGGGCATCACTTTACCTGGTTTCTTTTGTCTCCACCGATGGCCTGATGGCCTCATTTCCACGGTACCGGTTCAGTGGGTCTGACAGGCAAGCTAACTACTATTTGCCTTTGCTCCCGCTCGATATGTTTCATTACCAGGCTGAAACGGCCTTATTAAAAATTTCACATCTTGTCTAGTGTTGTGTTGCCTCCATCATCAAATCTCGCACTATTTTGCCTTGTCGTTGATTCATTGTAAACTACCAAACAAATTAAAAGGATCTTTGCGATGATTAAGTTAATGGTCTGGTACAATATAAAATGACATACTACAGCCTATCCATGATGAATTTTGAAGAATTTTCAATTGTGGGCCTGTATTAGTGAGAGAACTTTGAGAAATTTAAACTGAGAACACATGTCCACCCTTGTCATTTTGCATTATGAGTTACAACCTAAGAACTTTGAACTACACAAAGATATATGCATGTACAGTTTATAAATTTTAATTGAATGTATTGCCCTGAATCACCAATAGTCTCTGCATGAACACAATCCATCCTTGAAATGATGGAAGCGATTAGTATCTCTTCTAACAATTTCTCTCTGAACAGCCTTGGAGATAAACTTGGCAGCTTCGTGACAATCACCACATACACGAAGATTCTTGATGATTCTTATAGGTGTCCCTTCAGGTGTACTCATAAGCCCAAATGCAATGGCCATTCTCTCACTATGGGTGTAGAGGGAGTTTTCCTTCTGCACCTGCTCAACATCATGTAACACAGACTCTGTGTTAGGTTCATAGCCTGCCTCTTTCATCTCTGCGACCAGTTTCTCTAAAGTCTCATAGATCTCTTCTGCCTGTGGATGTGACCTATCTCCAGCAACAAAAGCATGCACCTTGTTATTGATAACAACCCAACTATGTCCAGGCTCTTTTATCACTCCTCTTTGTTTCATCGTGTTCCACACATTTGCTGCTTCATCCCACCTGCCAGCGGTGGCATAGATGTTTGAAAGGAGCACATAACCTGCTGAGTCATGTGGTTTCAATTCAATAACATGTTCTGCTGCAACCTTTCCCAGTTCCACATTACCATGTAATTTGCAAGAACCATGTAGAGTCTGCCACACCAAAGCATCAGGTTTAATTGGCATTGTCTCTATAAGGTTCTTTGCCTCCTCCAAACATCCATTACGACCATAAAGGTCAACCATGCAGACATAGTGTTCCATTCCAGGAGTGATGCCATAATCTTGAATCATGGATTCAAAGTAACGGCAACCTTTCTCAACTAGGCCAACATGGCTGCATGCAGAAAGTACACCAACAAAGGTGATATGATTTGGCTTAATAGCAACATGTAGCATTTCCTCAAACAGGTGGATTGCCTTTTCGGCAAAACCATGCTTTGCATATGCTGTAATCATTGTGGTCCATGAGACTATATTAGGGTTAAATATGTTATCAAACACATTCCATGCAGCTTCTATGCTTCCACACTTGCTGTACATGTCAACAAGAGAATTATCCACACATATATCCTGCCCAAATCCCATTTGTATGATTTGAGCATGGACCTGCGTCCCCTGTTCAATAGCTGCTATGCCAGCACATGCACTCAAAATACTAGCAAAGGCAAAATTGTCTGGTCTCACTCTTTCCCATTGCATTTCAGTAACAAGTTCCAGGGCCTCAGTAGCAAGCATATTCTGACCATATCCTACAACCATTGTACTCCATGAAATATGATCTCGCGTTGGCATTTTATCGAACACACGGAAGGCGTCCTCTATGCATTTGCATTTAGCACACATATCAACAAGTGCATTTGCTGCAAAAATAGAGAACTCAAATCCACTCTTTATCAAATAGGCATGAAATTGCATACCTTCTTCCACAATCATTCTGCCGGCACATGCTGTGAGAACACTTGTCAATGTAAACTGGTTTCCTTTCATGCCTTCCTCTTGCATTTTAACATACAGCTCAAAGGCCTTCTCTCCATGATCAGCCTGAGCACATCCTGCAATCATAGTAGTCCACGAAACTACATCTTGTTCAGGCATTTTGTCAAACACTTTGCAGGCATCCTCAATACTATCACATTTTGCATACATGTCAACAAGAACACTCCCCAAAATGACGTCCAACTCAAGCCCAATTTTCACAACATATCCATGCACTTGCCTTCCCTGTTCAATGCTGCCATGGCTAATGCAAACGCGAAGAACACTGACAAAAACAAACCCATTTAACTCCACATTGGCTTCTTGCATATATCTAAAAAGATCGAAAGCTTTCTTAATCTCTCCGTGCTGTACATACCCCGCAATCATAGAGTTCCAGGACACCACACTTCGTTGAGGCATTTTGTCAAACACTTGGCATGCATCAACCAACGTTTCAAATTTTGAGTACATGTTAACAAGATTATTATCAGAAAAAATATTTGGCTTTAAGCCCGTTTTAATCATGTGGGCATGTACCATTTTCCCCTCTGACGTGGTTTTTTTAATTACACATCCTTTCAATAAACCTTCATAAGTAACTTCATCTAAACAAACGCTTGTTCGGTTCATAAGATACAGTGCCTCTTTCAATCTGCCATGATTACAGAGTGCTGCAATATCTTCGTTGATTTCACCTAATTTTGTATTGGGCTCAGAAAATTTTATTTGTTTCTGGGCCATAAGGCTTTTAACGTCAATAAGAAGCTTTCTTCTGTGATGCCCACTGAACAATTGCTTCATCTTTCTTCTGATCTACTTGAAATCTGCGGAAGAAGAAATCATGAATTTAAGGATTTTTACAGCCATTAAAAAAGTTGTGCATTTGTTTGTCTTGGACCTTTTAACAGGCTTGATCGAAGTGTTTGTTATGAAATTTTGCACGGAGGTGATATTTGGGAAAAGGAAAAATAATGTATCTTAGGAAAATAAGTAATTAAACAACTTTTTCTAATAAAATGGTAGATGAGGTAACCTGTGGCATAACATTGTAGCAAAAATAATGAATACTTGCTTGTGCCAATGGGTTACTGATGACTATTGTTAGATAAGATTGAACCAATAAAGATTGTATCATTTTTTTATTGTGATTGTAAATACAACAAATTCTTTTCTGGGTTTTCCATGCATGTTAATGTCTTCTCATTTTATAATGATGAAAATTGTATACCCATGTGCTTTACCCTTATGTTTTGGGTTGTTTTGATTCAAGTGTCCTAAATGCAATAATAAGTGTATAAGTGGGGCATATTCTTGTATGAATTCAACTTGTGACATTATCATATTTCGATTCTTTTTATAATTCATCCCCAGATATTTGATCTCAATCCCTAAATCTTTCATTCATCACCTTGGATCAAATATGTGGGCCCAAGTCACTTCTACAGTCACAGATGTAAACCTTGAACTTTTAAAATTCATATTTATATATAATCATATTGACTCCCTCCTACCAGTCGTTGTGAGCCGACCTAATGCACCTTGTGTTGATTTGATATCATAATCAATAAGATTTGTACACCTAAAACACTCGAGAATATTTACATATTAAAAAATGTTGTTTCCTTCATATTTATTTGATCAATGTAAACTTGTGTATGTGATCAAAGTAGCTTCTAATTGAATAGTTTATTATGTCTTATTTAGTGAAGAGTGCAGTGTAAAAGCTTTGAATCCTTAAAAAATCTTTATATTTCATAGTTTTTTCACTTTGCCAAGTTTTGAGTGTTGAGTTCAAGTCTGACTCAAAAATCAATCTGCCCAATCTGTGCCCAGTCCAGGTCTTGTAACTATGTATTGAACCACAGGAAGATCATTGTAGTTCATGCTAGACAATAGAATGACAATAGTAAAATTTACGCTCTACCTTCGTTGCACTTCAAGAGATAGTATCTTTCAGCAATGTTCCATCCTTTCACTTAGACTGACAGAGTTCATTAGTATCCTGCATTGTCTCCGTGGTATATTCTCCTCCTCCATTAAATTTAAGAGGATTCAGACTTCAGTGTTGATGTCACTCAAATTGAGATATCATTTTGGCTCAAAGAATCAGAAGTGTTCTCCGTCATATCCTTGCTGCAAGCATGTCGTGATAGTTTATAAATTTTAATTGAATGTATTGCCCTGAATCACCAATAGTCTCTGCATGAACACAATCCATCCTTGAAATGATGGAAGCGATTAGTATCTCTTATAACAATTTCTCTTTGAACAACTTTGGAGATAAACTTGGCAGCTTCATGACAATCACCACATACACGAAGATTCTTGATGATTCTTATAGGTGTCCCTTCAGGTGTACTCATAAGCCCAAATGCAATGGCCATTCTCTCACTATGGGTGTAGAGGGAGTTTTCCTTCTGCACCTGCTCAACATCATGTAACACAGACTCTGTGTTAGCTTCATAGCCTGCTTCTTTCATCTCCGCGACCAGTTTCTCTAAAGTCTCATAGATCTCTTCTGCCTGTGGATGTGACCTATCTCCAGCAACAAACGCATGCACCTTGTTCTTGATAACAACCCAACTATGTGCAGGCTCTTTTATCACTCCTCTTTGTTTCATTGCGTTCCACACATTTGCTGCTTCATCCCACCTGCCAGCCTTGGCGTAGATGTTTGAAAGGAGCACATAACCTGCTGAGTCATGTGGTTTCAATTCAATAACATGTTCTGCTGCAACCTTTCCCAGTTCCACATTACCATGTAATTTGCAAGAACCAAGTAGAGTCTGCCACACCAAAGCATCAGGTTTAATTGGCATTGTCTCTATAAAGTTCTTTGCCTCCTCCAAACATCCATTACGACCGTAAAGGTCAACCATGCAGACATAGTGTTCCATTCTAGGAGTGATGCCATAATCTTGAACCATGGATTCAAAGTAACGGCAACCTTTCTCAACTAGGCCAACATGGCTGCATGCAGAAAGTACACCAACAAAGGTGACATGATTTGGCTTAATAGCAACCTGTAGCATTTGCTCAAACAGTTGGATTGCCTTTTCAGCAATACCATGCTTTGCATATGCTGTAATCATTGTGGTCCATGAGACTATATTAGGGTTAAATATGTTATCAAACACATTCCATGCAGCTTCTATGCTTCCACACTTGCTGTACATGTCAACAAGAGCATTATCCACACATATATCCTGCCCAAAGCCCATTTGTATGATTTGAGCATGGACCTGCGTCCCCTGTTCAATAGCTGCTATGCCAGCACATGCACTCAAAATACTAGCAAAGGCAAAACTGTCTGGTTTCACTCCTTCCCATTGCATTTCACTAACAAGTTCCAGGGCCTCATTAGCAAGCATATTCTGACCATATCCTACAACCATTGTACTCCACGAAATATGATCTCGCATCGGCATTTTATCGAACACACGGAAGGCATCCTCTATGCATTTGCATTTAGCATACATATCAACAAGTGCATTTGCTGCAAAAATAGAGAACTCAAATCCACTCTTTATCAAATAGGCATGAAATTGCATACCTTCTTCCACACTCATTCTGCCGGCACATGCTGTGAGAACACTTGTCAATGTAAATTGGTTTCCTTTCATGCCTTCCTCTTGCATTTTAAGATACAGCTTCAAGGCCTTCTCTCCATGATCAGCCTGAGCACACCCTGCAATCATAGTAGTCCACGAAACTACATCTTGTTCAGGCATTTTATCAAACACTTTGCACGCATCCTCAATACTATCACATTTTGCATACATGTCAACAAGAACACTCCCCACAATGACGTCCAACTCAAGCCCAATTTTCACAACATATCCATGCACTTGCCTTCCCTGTTCAATGTTGCCATGGCTAATGCAACCGCGAAGAACACTGACAAAAACAAACCCATTTAACTCCACATTGGCTCCTTGCATATATCTAAAAAGATCAAAAGCTTGCTTAATCTCTCCGTGCTGTACATACCCCGCAATCATAGAGTTCCAGGACACCACACTTCGTTGAGGCATTTTGTCAAACACTTGGCGTGCATCAGCCAAAGTTTCACATTTTGAATACATGTTAACAAGATTATTATCAGAAAATATATTTGGCTTTAAGCCTGTTTTAATCATGTGGGCATGTACCATTTTCCCCTCTGACGTGGTTTTTTTAATTACACAACCTTTCAATAAACCTGCATAAGTAGCTTCTTCTAAACAAATGCTTGTTCGGTTCATAAGATACAGTGCCTCTTTCAATCTGCCATGACTACATAGTGCTGCAATATCTTCATTGATTTCACCTAATTTTGTATAGGGTTCAGAAAATTTTATTTGTTTCTGGGTTATAAGGCTTTTAACGTCAATAAGAAACTTTCTTCTGTGATGCCCACTGAAAAATTGCATCATCTTTCTTCTGATCTACTTGAAATCTGCCGAAGAAGAAAACATGAATTTAAGGATTTTTACAGCCATTAAAAAAGTTGTGCATTTGTTTGTCATGGACTTTTTACAGGCTTGATCGAAGGAAGTGTTTGTCTTGAAGTTTTGCGCGGATGTGATATTTGGGAAAAGAAAAAATAATATATTTTAAGTGATGAAACAGCGTTTTTCTGATAAAATGGTAAATGAAGCAACCCTGGCCTACCATTGTAGCGAAAACAATGAAAACTTGCTTGTGCCAATGGGTTACTAAAAACTATTGTTAGATAACACTCAACCAATAAAGATTGTACCAGCCATGATTAAATACTTCATATATATATATATAATTTACTTGTATGTTCAATAAATGTCAATTTTTTAATATATTGTATCATTTTTTATTGTGAAAATTCTTTTTTGGGTTTTCCATGCATGCTAATGTCTTCCCATTTTATAATGATGAAAATTGTATACCCATGTGCTTTACCCTTATGTTTTGGGTTGTTTTAATTCGAGTGTCCTAAATGCAATAATAAGTGTATAAGTGGCATATTCTTGTATGAATTCAACTCACGACATTATCATATTTCGATTCTTTTTATCATTCATTCCCATATATTTGATCTCAATCCCTAGATCTTTCATTCATCACCTTGGATCAAATATGTGGGCCCAAGTCACTTCTACAGTCACATATGTAAACCTTGAACTTTTAGAACTTTTAAAATTCATATTTATATATAATCATATTGACTCCCTCCTACCGGCCGTTGTGAGCCGACCTAATGTACCTTGTGTTGATTTATGTTCTTGGTTGTGGTATTTAAGGACATTCATTCACTCATTTGAAAATCACCTAGGAATCTATTACACGCTTTTAGAATTTGATTTGAAAAAAGGATAAAAAGCATTTAGTAGATTATCAAAGCATTACATCAACATACATAATCCTAGGTCCATTGCATGTTTGCCTATCATCTTTGATCCTTCACTCAGAGTCATAAAGTCGATCCATTAGGGGTGTGACTAAGGAGAACTTGACCCTCGTAATTTAACAAATTCCTCAAAGGCATTCATAAACACTACATATCCTTAAACGACTCAAAACATTAGAAATCAAGACAAGTGAATTCCAACAATCCACATTTTGCTAGATCAAATCCACAAGTTATGGTTCAAGTGTGCACTCACAAAAGTGAACCTAGACAATGCACAATCAAATTTATGAATAAAGATTTAAACCAAAAGATCCTACCAATGTGACATTACACAATCCTTCGACATATAATATTTTGATTTATCCTTTACCAAATGGATTTTTTCTAGTACTTCTCCTTATGTTCATGAGTTAATATCATTGTCACATTGGGATAATGGGGCAATGAGGATGTACCTAATTATAATCATCATGTACAAATCAAATCAAAGAAATTTAGAGAATTCATTACATTAGAGAAGCTTACATGTGTTGTATTGTAACATTTTTTGGAACACAACGTTTTTACTTTACCCTTGATTAATTCACTATATTAGAGAAGACTACATATGTATTGGAAAACCTATTGGAACACAATTATATTACTAGGTTACCTTTGGTTAATCTAGTGCATATGTCTAAGCTTGCACCACATAGGGCTAAATATTTTTGTGCATATCATCATACAAATGAAGGTTCTGCAAATAAATGTATCAAACTCAAACATCAAATTCAAGATCCTTCAACTTGCATGATGAGGATCCTTCAACTATTAGTCACCCTATTGGTTTTGTTGATCATGGCACATCATATTATAGACACATGTGATGTCAAGTGACTTCATTAGTTAGAAATCATCACTTATCATATTACCACTTACCACATTTTATGTTTTTACTTTTTACTTTTTTGGCTTTATCTTTCCATATTCCTAGTTAGCATGTGGATGAGACAAGGACACCTTTAATGGTGCATGTTGGCACAAGTGACTTTGAACATGTATTGTGTTGTTCATTTCAATTCTTCCTTATATTAAATTGTATCATTTCTACTTTGGCCTTTTCCTTATGTTGTGATCCTCCTTACTTATTCCTCCATTTACCTTGTATGTCCTTACACTTTGGCCTTTTATTTATGCCATGTATGTTGTGATCCTCTTTTCTTATTCTTCCATTCACTTAGTATGTCCTTACAATTTGGCCTTTTGTTTATGTCATATTTTCTGTGTATCTTCTATTCTCATTTCACCTTCTATATTATGCTTTATGTTTTGTTTCCCCACAAGGGGGTATCTTTCATATTTATTCTTCTATATTTAGTTCTTATGTTTTCCTATATTCCATGTGTGGCTCCTATGCTTTGTTTGACTCTTATGTCCTCCTGTGCTCCATGTTTGGCATCTATTTTTCCACATGTTTCCTTGCTACTTTGTGTGTTCTTAGGTTCCCATGTTTATTATGTCCTACATATACCACCTCAATTATCATGTGTTCCTTGTTATGTTCCTATATTACATGATTTATGGCATCTATATAGTTCTTATGTTCCATGATTATGATGTTATCTCTATGACATATTCATTATGCTTATTATGTTTACCTTTATAATGATCTCGATGTCTTTTCTATTTACATCTTATGTTATGACACTCACATGTTTCCATATGGTTATTATGCTTTTATTCTATGCCCACATTCCATACATGTATATGATCCTTATCAATATTTACATCTTACAATCTAAAGCCTGTGATCCTTATCATGTTTACATCTTATTACCCCATGTCTATGATCCTTCATGTTTAATCTTATAATCCCATGAATATTATCTTTATCATGTAACTTACATCTTATGGTTCCATATCTATGATCCTTGTCATTATTATGATTACATGTCTATGATCCTTATCATGTTTACATCTTATGCTTACATATTATGATCCTTGTCATACCCACATATTTTACATCCTATTTGTGCCTACACATTCCTTATCTAGCCTTTAGGGCTACCTTATACTGTCATTTCCCTTAATTAGAGGCCATGTTGGGGGCATCTTGTCTTTCCCTTCTTACGCATGCTTTCATAAATATCTCCCATGTGTGTTCTTACATGCTTATCATATGACGATATCTTTACATGCCTTATTATACTTAAATTAATTATCTCCTTTCCTCAAATTCTTGCATCTTTTGTATGAAACCAATCAGAATGGGTCGTCTATGCCACTAATATTCCTTCTTGTGAGTTATAATCTTCCATTTGCATTGCAGAATCTTCTACATAGTCGAAGCATTTATCACTTTTTGTAACAAGCATAATCACTTACCCTTCTACTCTTTACATTTATTATTATTTCGGATAGTTCATTTTCAAGCAAGTTGTAGTTAATGTTTATTTTAAAATGTGTGATGGATGCTACTCCTTGCATGTTATTTTCTATTTTGTAGGTTTTTGATGGAGTGCTCAATGTGAGAAGAATTCAAGAATGATATATTACTTTACATAGATCAATATCCTTTAAGTGTCTAAAAATATATAATTTACATGTTGACTACTTGTTTTCCTTTGATATGCATCTACCTAGTAGTTCACATGCACATCAAAGTGGGGGCAAAATGTAGTGGTAAAAATTGCATACCCATGCCCTTTTCCCTTATGTTTTGGGCTTAATTTGATCAGTGTTCTAAATGCAATAACTATTCTTATGTAAACTTGGCTTATGACATCACCACCTCCTAATACCCTTATCATAGATCCCCAAAGATTTGATCTTGATCCCTAAACTTACCATTCACTTCTACACTTGCAGTTCTAAACTTTGAACTTTTTAAATTCAATTTTTAAATTTAAACATTATTAATGACTTTGCTAGCCATTTTGAGTTTACCTAACACACATTTGTGTTGATTTTCTTTCTATGTTATTGTATTTATATGCATTCATTCATTCACATTGAAATCATCTGGGATCATACTAGGATTATCCAAAGGAAATGTTATGGAGCATTTATGAGAGTATTTTTGTAGCATTACCAAGGCATCACATCATCCTAGGTCCATTTCACACTTGTTTGTTGTCTATCTTGGTTCATCATCATTTAATCAATCCAACTAAGGGTCTAGCTAAGGAGAACATGTCTCTTGTGATTCAACAAATTTACTAAAGGTGTTTGTAAACACTGTTAGTTCCTTACTAGACTTAGATATCAAAAGATTTAGGCGAGTGTGAATTCCAACAATCAATTTTATTTTAGTTCATTTTAATGGGTACACGTTTAATCCCATATATAAGGTTTTTTTGCACTTGCAACTCTAATCTAACCAAATTTTGATAACCCTAATTAGATTTCATCATTCTACTTCCAATGTGTAGACACCTGAAACTGCCCACTTATCGTCTTGTCACTATTCAACCCTGATTAGGACATCCCTAAACCACATTTCTTCCACAATTAAATAGACAAATGCCTATTTAGATAGTTAATTGATCAAATCCCATTTCAAACGTGATTAAACAATATTTTATTGTCAAATCACTATTCATGTACTATTCACTATTCAGCTATACCTACATCGACACCTACATCTGTACTTATCCCTAGCATAATTGATTTATTAATCAATTTATCAACCCTTTCCTATAGTCCAAACATTAGATAAATTTTATTTATCTAATATCCCCTTTTCCCATCCCATGAATTAAATAAATATGTCTCTTTATTTAATTCCCTATTTTCTACACTTTTGATTAGGTTGCCTAAACCTAATTAACTATCTACTCCCTACTTGCACATTCCATTATCCTAATCTAATCCTAGTCAAACCTCCACATCTTCCCCAGTGTACAAAGGCATGGGCCTCTGTACATGCCCACATGGCCTTCTTACAAAAGTATGGTCAAGGTCCTTTGTACAAAGGTTCTTTTTGTCCCTTTTGATCTTGACCATCCCCTTCTTCCAAGACCACTTTTCTACCCTTGATTTGGTCTTGACCCAAGGACATCCCTCATTCACCAATCTCCTCTTGCCACTTGGCACATGATCATGCATTCAAACCTCTCAACAATCCTCATCCATTGATCTCTTGAATCAATCTTGACCATGTCACCATCGACTATCCAAAAAATTTATAAATAGCTTATCACCGAAGCCATTTTCAAGACTCCATGAATTGCAAACTAATGTTGTCCATTTGAGGAGCCATCTACATACAACACAACATCAAGAGCACATCCACACAACAAATGTTTGCATGGTAGTTAAGTGATTTAGCTCCCTTTTCATGTTTGCACTCCTTTATTGCTCAATCATGAGGTATATTTGTAAATGAATGAAATAGGCTAATATTACTTTAGTTTATTTCTTTATGTTCATTTTCACATACATACACAATACATCTATAAATTCACAATTTTGAGTTATAGTTTAAAAGTTATGGTCAAAACAATGGACAACTATATATCAATTGCCAAAATCAACTAAGTATTTTCATTTCTATTTATTTCTAGATTTTCAAAATTTCTTACATAATTTTTCACAACTTTAAATTAGATTTATTGGATCACATTGCTTGTTATATTCCTTAAACCTAATTTTAATAAATAAGTATATTTTATTTCTTTACAATAACATTCACCCTTAATTTTAAATTATAATCTTTAATTTAGAGTTATTATATTGTCATCTTTTTAATTGAAAATAATACTTTATTTATTGGGTTGTGGTTTAGAATAAAATACCTTGACTAGGTGGTTTTTTAGTTTAAGTCACATTCTTTTATATTGAAGATTGTGTTAGCGTTTAATTTTGCACCTTTTGGTGAGAAAGAAAAACGGACAACATGTACAGTAGGATTGTTCTTCAAATTAGGAGGGGAAGCTCCCTCAACAAGGAAAATAAAAAGATGTTTACAAAATAACCTATCTTTTTGGTTTCTCAAGGCATAAGCACAAGGCAATGAAGCTCTTCTGCGAGGCTATAAGATTTTCTAAAGCATTACAGAAGAAAATAACTAACTCTATCTTAAAACACTTCTGATTTCTTTAAGTAAATCCAGAGCATAAAGAAATCGAAGGGACAACTTGGAGATTTTCAACACAAAAGAACAAAGATAATTCAACAACAACCGTTCATGCACAAAGTCATGAACGATTTTCACAACTCTTGAGAACAAGATAGATCTCAGAAACCATAATGCATATTCTCATTAATCAAAAGACAAGAACAAATAAAATGCTTGAACAATAAAATGGGAGCAAAAATTAGTCTTAACATTTACCATTGATAGTTTAAGTGTGTAGAATACACTTATTTATACCTAAAAAGCAAAGATGCAAGGAAATAAAAGGAAGAGTTAACTAACACTCTTCACTCTAGATCTAATTGCTGCATGGGAAGCATGCAAGCTTATTAGCAATTAAAACTAAAAGTATATTGTCATGCAATTCAGTTAACTGAACTTGCATGTTATTACACAATGAGTTCCAACTCAAAGATAATTTGCATGATTTCCAAAAGCAAATTCCAAAACTAAATTTAATTCAAGATAACAAAATCAGTTCTCAAAATATAAACTGCTTTGGAAATCTCTCCTGCTGCCAAAAATAAATCCCTCTTGTAGATAGTGAAAAATTGACTAAGTATGAGAATTGAGAATTTTCTCAAAGTCCTCAATCCTAGCTTCATCTGGCATAATCATGGAATCAAGGTGAATCATCCTCATCTGTAGGTCAATGGCAACATCCTCTGTGATTTTCTCAAAAACTTCAAAGTCTTTTTCAGATTTGGCACACTTTGATGCAATATCAACCATGAGGTACATTTTGTCTACGTGAGGATCACCACAAAAACTTTCGTGGATCAGTTGAATGAACTCCTCCTGCAAAATATGACCAAGGCAATTTATGCCTTCATCACTGAAATACCTGCAAGGGATGTTTTGGACAAAATTAATGGCATATTTTTCAATGCCCAGAAGCTTTTCTTTCCATGTAGCCAACTCCAAGGCTATGTTCTTCGAGGTGTAAACAAAGAAAGAGTACTGATGTGTCCAGGAGAAAATAGTAGCCTTCTGTTCCACCGTTATAGGCCCCATGCTAAGTGCACGCAATCTGACCATTAGTCTATTATACACCGGCTCCGTGTCTTTCATGCATTCTATCATATTCTAGATTCCTAGGAGAATATCCTTGGAATTAGACACCACTGCCGTTAACTTTGCTAGAAAGTTAACACTTTTTGCTGTGAAATGCTCCACCCAATCTTTAGTATGTTTGCCATATACAACCAGCTGACTCAATTGCCTTTGCTCATCAGTAGATTCCATTACTTGTGGCAAAAAGAGGAAAGGCAGAGAAGGTTAGTGCAGAAGCTGTGAGATGTACTGATGTAGCTACTTGATTTCTGATTTGAGGGTAGCCTTGTCCTCTCCATCCTTCAATACCGTATTCCTCATAGTATCAGTAGCAACCTCCAAAATATTTACTGCTGCCTGTCATGTGTTATGAACAAAGCAAGTCTTGACAATTTGATAAACTTCAGGCTCAACTTCTTCAATTGCTTTGTCCTGGGGAGGAATAGCGGTCTCTAGGATTAATTCACCTTCACCTGTCTTCAGAATCCTTGACTGCTTCTTGGGCTTCTTTATAGAGGGTTCCTTGAAAGTTTTGGTTAAGGCATTGAAATCCAGCTAGTAGGATGGCCTTTTCTTTTTCCTACTAACTGCCGAAGGAAGCCAACTTGAAGTAGACTCCTAGAATTTTAGCTTTGTATGATTTTCCTTCTCAGTATCTAGATTTGGCGTGACTTTAGCCTCAGGAGGTGCAAAATGTATATCCAACTCAGGATCAAAATCCAACACTATATTGGGTTCGAAGTCAAGGTCTACTTCCATCACTGTGTTCACTTCAACTCGCTACACGACCTCTGGCTCTCCTGCATCATTAACTCCTGATGAATTAAGTGGTGTAGAGTCGATAGGTATAAGAGACAAGTGAGGCTTAGGTATTCTCTGCAGTGCATGTAAATTCCCCTCTTCTGAAGAAGATGATGAAGAAGAAGAAGTAGAAATAGAAGTAGTCGGTGAACTAGGCTTAGCTGGTGGCAAAGGGGTTGCCTCTGGTTGCTGCTATGCTGGGACTTGAGCCTTCTTCTTCAAGGTCACCCTCAAGGGTTCTTCCCTGGTAATGTTGGTTTCTTGGGTCTTCCCACTCACTACCTTAGATTTTAGGCATGGAGTCAAGTGAGTGGACGAAGATGGCGGCTCTGCTATAAATGCCTTGTCCTTAGGTGTACTTGTCCTCTTGCTCCTTTGACTGTTGATGAACATCTAGCTTCGTTTCACCACTCCCTTAGTTCTTTCAGCTATAGAGGTGATTTCTTGGAGTGACCAATCAATTTGTCGTAGGGGTTGTGAATCAATTCCCTCCTTGATGAATTTTGGGGAGAGAATTGAACCATCTTCGTGCAAGTCTTTGCTACTCTCATCAAGAAAGACAAGTATCTGCTCCAAGGTGAAGCAACTGTAACTCCTTCGACGAACCTCATATTCATCTAGACAATTGACCCAGAAATCCTCCATAGTGGGTACATGAGCAAACTTGCCGCTGAGTCTGGATTTCATCACTTGATTAGGATCATATGTGCACTTCTCCTTGAAGGTCTTCAGGCTGAATTTGGACATTTCCTCTCCAATTATTTTTGCATCAGCAACACTTTTACATTTGAAGACACTTAGCTGAATAGGGAAGTTTACTGTCATCTTATGCCTGTTGCGTAGAAAACTATGCACTTCTTCAATATGACGTAGGAGCTCCATGAAGACCACTTCGTCAGATGGATACCTTGCAAGCATGTATGGACATGATGTGAACCCATATGCTCATATATAGGAGAAGGTAGGAAATTGAATATACCAGTCCACCCATTCTGAGATTACCGCTCTAGCCTCCTCTGATATTCTGACATGCATCTGGTTCTCCAAGTCACACACTATGAACATTAGGAATGCATCGTTGACTCGGTGGAAGTGCTTCTGGGACTCTGAAATTTTAAGCTGAGGATATAGCCTGACGATCCTTGTGTTTTACAGAGAGCCTACAAAGTTCAACCCAGCAAAGTGATGATGTTTGGCCACCATGAATAGTAAGTAGGATACCATCCTGAACTCATGAGTTTGAGTGAAATCCATGATTTGTCGGTGAATACATTTACTTATGAGAGTGGCCCATTCATAAGTTGCGCTTCCATTGGCTATCATGCTGATGACATAGAACATCCATGTTCTGAAACTTCTCCCTTCAGCCTAGCTTGTAATCCGGTTGAGCATTGTGATCATGATAGCATATTCATCCTTGAACTGGCCTTGACCCATGTTCCTTGGAAGCGTATTCCTTCTTTCTTTTAGCCATTTGCAAGCTAACTTTTGACATTTATCAGTAGTAGAGGCCCACATTCCATCACTTTCCTCTAGTTCAAGGGTGAGTGATTCTTGAAAAATAGGGATGCCAAGGGCAATCTCCATGTCATCAGGTTTCAAACTAGCAATCGATCTTCCATCCCTCGATCTGACTTCTCTTGATTCAGGATTATAGTGTTGAATGCACAAGAGTACAAATTCAAGACTATGGGCAGCAATAGGAAATGATCCGGCTTGAATAAGCCCTAAATTCTTCAAATTTCTTGCCGCTGCATTGCCTAAGTTTATCAGTGGTTCTAGGTCAAAACCCTCAGGTGAGACTTGACACAAGTCTGTTTCCTTGACTTTGGAATATTCATGTTTGAGCAAGGATTTAGCCTCGATCGTGACTAATGAATATTGCATCTTTGACTTTGAAAGAGGCTTGTTCTGATGACTCTTATGCTTTGAAAATGGCCAATCTGGACTTCTATGTATCCGCTGCCCAAGGAAAACAAGTTTTCTTCTCGCTATCCAAAATTTAATTTTTGTGAAAAAATTAAAATTTTGCCCTTGGAAAATGAAATTTTGGAGTTGCACCCTCAAAGATTTGATAGATCTGAGCTCAAACTGGTCCAGGATGATGGAAGATGTCTTTTGCCAAGGTGGGTATGAGGTGGATATGTGCCGAAAATGAGAAATTTTGGACATATAGGCCTAAAAAAATTAATTTTATCTTGGCTATAGGTGGACATTTTGGACTGGAACAACTATGACCAGCAAAGAAAATCCTTGAAAAATTACCAAAAATGGCTTCCTGGGTATGGGCACTATCTTAGGAGCATGGAGATGGACCCTGTGAAGGAAGAGAATGAAGGAAAAGAAGCCTAGAAGTGATCAAATTGTCCCCTTTATGCTTTGCTGGTCCGAAAAAGCTTCAAATCTTCAATAAAAAGCTTAAAAAAACCTTCAACAATGGCTGCCAAGGTAAAGAAATAGCCTTCCCATGAACAAATTTGCCTCGAAGTGTGATAGAAAGGTGTAGAATGATGTAAGAATGAATTATCTTTGCCCTATATGTGAAGATCAACTTCCTAATGCCTTTGAATCCGTCCCACTCAAGCTTTTATTCTCCCATTAATGGTTGCCATGTGTGAAGTGCAGCTCCAATACCTTTCTCTTGCCTTGAAGTGATAAAAACTATGCTAAAGGTTACCTTTATAGTGGACGCCACCCTCTTAGGGTTTCATTCTTCAATTTTGGCTTTGCTTTGCCTCTTCAATCATGCAGAAACAATGAATGAAATAAGAAGAGTAGAAGGGTGTATTTATAGTTTTAACCCTTCTCTCTCCTAGGCACCAATCTTCTCTTTCTCCAACTATTATCTCCATGCAAACTTGACGCCCTCAAAAAGGAGTGCAAATGATCAAATAGTGGCGCCTTTCTCCTTTGCCAAATGGGCGTGCCTTTTGGTGAATATAGGCGCCAATTGTCTATGGCAAAAAAGGCGTGGGTTTTCATGCTTTTAGGCACCATTGGTGAAGAGTGAAAAAGGAGTACAAATCAAGGGTTTTAGGTGCCTTTCGGAAGGAGGTCAAAAGGCATGAAAAATGAGCTATATAGGCGCCTTTGGAGGAGACATAAAAAGCGTGCAATTTCACCAATATAGGCGCCATTTTGGGAACACAAAATAGGCGTGAGTTTTTAGCAATTTGAGCGCCTTTGGTGTGCACCAAAATAGGCATGGGAATCCTTGAAAATGAGAGCCATTTTGATCATGGAAAAGGCGTGGAATTTAGGCAATTTGAGCGCCTATTTGGAAGTCACAAAATGGTGTGCGTTTTGAGGAATGTAGGTGCCTATTTGAAGGAGTCAAATAGGCGTGGAAAAAGCTTGAAAAGGATGCCTTTTGAGTGTAGAAAATAGGCATGCCATTTGCCCAATATGAGCGTCTTTTCACTTGGTACTTTGCCTTGTTCAATTCTTTGTCATTTAGCCTTTGAAAAACCTCATGATCTCTCCTTGGAATTGCCATGTGAGCCTTGCAATTGATTCATCATTTCCATGCTTGTTCTTTCATAACTTGATCTTGAAAAACCTTGAAATTGGTCTTGAACACTCTGATGGAGGTAGTCTGAATCATCATCGTTTATCACCGCTTCTGGATCTTATTTTCATCGTAACTTCTCCATTTGACGACAGAATGTCTTGAAGTTTGAAAACCAAGCTCATATGATTTGAAGCTATCATCTAAGCTTCTCCTCCATGAATTATACTCCTAGATGGAGCACATTTTAGCCAAGAAAGCCCAAGAATGCCTTAGATTTGTTTTTGAAATTTTTGAAATTTGAATTTTGATTTGCTAGATGTATTTGCATTGCTTTGCTTGGTTTTTTTATGTCATTTTGGCCTTCAATTCACCACTTTGACTTCCTCTTTTTTGATGCTCTTTTTCTGCTTCAAGCCTGATTGGTTGACCAGAATCTCCCTCCATCTGAGCCTTGCTTCGCCATCTTTTGATATATCTTGTACCTGCAGAGTTAGAGCAGTAATGACAAGGCTACATGGTGCTTGGGAGGTGTGTTTGGACACATATATGAAAATTTGGTATGGGTACAACATATCGTAAATAAAAGATAGGTACAATATGAGGTGACAAATCACCTTAGGTACAACATTAACAACCAAGCTCAACACCAAACAACTATAGAAAAAATGTTGATGTAACTAAGCATGCTATAAAATAGTAGCAACTGTCTAAAGAGGTGACTAGTCCATCAATGCAAAAAAAACATGTGCAAAATAAGCTAAATACAACCAATGACTATTCCTAGCAACACTTTTGGTTATTGTTGCATTGGTACATATCACCATCAAAAGTGCCAATTACAGGATTAGCCATGTCTTCAAGACCAATATTTTTCACAGCAGGTTCATACCTAACATTATTAATAGAATTAATTTTTTTAGTCTTGTCAGGAATAATAATGTTGTGCTTCTTTATGTACTCTATTTATATTTATAGTTCCTTTCCATTTAGTTTCTCCTATCACAGGGCCAAAAATAAGCTCTCTTCACCTCTTTTTTATACACTAAGGTAAGTCCCTCTTCTAGCAAAATTAAAAACTTGTTTTTTGGAATCTCTAAAACCATGGTGACCTACATCAGAATACAAAGAAGAGTGAGCTCACACTAAGATTCAGTAAGGTGTCTTCTTTTTCCCTACAAGACCTCTTCATTCCTAACTTTCCAAATATGCCATAGAATCTCATTAGTTAAAACCAACCAAAACTTGTTAAGTTCCTTAGAAAAGCAATTAACATACCTAAAAAGAATTTCATGCCAGGTAAAACCATCTTTAACATCCCACCCCAAGCAATCCTATAAAAAGTATACCATAACTTGAAGGCATAAATACAATAAAAAAGGTGCTCAATATTTTCTACTTTATTACAAAAATCAGAAGTTCTAGCAAGGATTCCCAAAGAGGTCAATTCAACATTAACAACAAGCTTTTTAAGAATTAATAGCCATCTAAACTAGGTTTTTTTTTCTCAACCACACTAGACCAAACATTCTTTAGGACACATGACCATTTATCAACAGACAAAACAAGATTCCAATTAACATTAAGTTTGCAAATAATTTCCTTTGTATCAGCAAGCACGATGTAAATCTTCTTAGAAGTTATTTTATCAAAAACAAAACCATCCTCCCAACTAAAGTTCTCCAAAATTTTAGTGTTCAACTTCAAAGAGACAAGAAATTTAACCCCATAGTAGGCCTTTTTCAAAATAGAGTATGATCTTTTTTGGTTGATAAAAATATTGAATTTAGATTGCAATTTATCCCAATCTTTAACCCACCCATTCTCAAAAATGCCCTTAAACTCATTAATATCTGTGGAGGCCCACAACTTAGTAGAAAAACCTTGTGTAAGTGCAAGAGGCTTGTTTTTGTAGTCAAAATTCCACCAAATAGACCTAAAAGAAATGAAAACACTATTAGATTTGGAAAAAACCTCTTTATTTTTTACAAGATGTTTAACACTTTTCCAAGACCTCCAAATGATGCTAAAAACATTTGAACCAAATGGCTTAACCGAAAATTTACCAAAAAGAAAATCACGAGGATGCAAGGTTGCCCAATTTTTGCCTTTTTTAGACATAAAAAGAGCAATATTGTTTCTAACTAAAACTTTCCAAGGCTCATTGCCTTCAAAGGCCTTAAGGATCCAGTTTACAACAAGAGAAACAACTTTAAGTTTTAAGTCCTTAAGCCCAAGATCCCCCAAATGCTTAGGGAGACAACCCCATGACTAGCTAACAACATGTCTTTTACTACTACCTTTTCCATCCAACCATAGAAAATCCCTGAGCATCTTCTGAATCTTAATCAATTTGATAACTACCAAATAAGCAAGTAGAAGAATAGTAGATGTTATATGAAGCCAAAACCTTTTGGCAAACTTGAACTCTACTTGCTAGCGACAAAAGATGGAATTGCCACTTAACATTCTTATTTTCATTTTTCTTAAACATCCATTCCTACATTTCTTTCAAGGAATGACCAACTGAGAATGGGATGCCAAGATATATAACAATCTTGTTTGGTAGGACTCCCCACTACCAATTTTTACCAATGAGCCACTCAGGTGGGGAATCATTCCAACTTAAAATAATTGACTTGCTATCAAAAATCTTAGCTTCTGAATCTTTGCAAAACAAATTGAGTATTTTTAACACATTATTGAAATTCTCTTCATTCATATCAACAAATAAAGCAATATCATCAACAAATTGAGCATTGAGAAGAGAATTATTGTCCAATAAACAAATACCTTTGACGAGAGGATTAAGCAAATCAAATTTCAAGATGTATTGCAAAGCATCAACATCATTAAAAAACAAAGCATGAGCCAATGGGCAACCTTGCCTAATGGATCTTTGCAAAAAAAAAGAGCAGTTAATGATCCATTGATATGAATTTGAGAGGAGGCATCACTAAAAAGAATCTTTGCCCATCTACAAAAATCATTAGGAAAACCAAATGCTTTAAGAACAACAATCACAAAATCACATTCCACCCTATCATAAGCTTTTTTAAAACCAAGAGGCAACATACAAACATTCTACCCATAATACTTTGCCTGGTTTAGACCTTTCAAGATTGTAATCAAATTTTTAATGAATCTAGTCTGATTTACTGAATCGACTTTAGTTAGCATATTAGTCAATCTAAGATATAAGAGTTTAGCTAGAATTTTGTAAGAGACATTAAGCAAGGTTATAGGTCTCTAATTATTTATAAGAGACTTATCTCCTTCCTTAAGTAAGAGCTTGATCATTCCCTTATTAATATTATAACCAAGAGAACCCTTATCAAAAGCTTCCTTATAAACTTCAAGAAGATTCTATGCAATCCAATCATAGTTAGCTTTATAAAATTCAACAAGGAGGCCATCAATACCAGGGGGTTTGTCATTATTGAAGGAATCTATAGCTCTGACAATTTTGTCCTTAGAAAGTTCCTTTCTTATTTTTGTAGTATTTTTATCAGACTTTTTTGGGATAATTTTTTTGCAAAAATCTCTAGCCTCTGTACTTTGAACATTATCTTCAGAAGAAAAAAGATTTTGGTAAAGCCTCTGAAAAGCTTCTTTCATGGCATTAATGCCATCAATCATGATCTCTCCAATGTCAATGGGACCTATTTTCTCTTTTTTCTACTTGGATTTCAACATGTTGAAGTATTTATACCCTCTATCACCTTCCTTTAACTAGTTCAGTTTGGCTCTGACTTTAGCCCCTTGACTCTTATAGTTTTGAATACACCTTGGTTGATGCTTGGTCTTAGTAAGCTCATTATGAATATCATTATCACCAAGATTATTTTGCATCTTAATCTCTAATTCCAAGGGCTTCTTCTTTAAGTTATTTTCTAACTTTCTTTTGTCTAAGGCCTTCTCTTACCCATACTTTTTAGCAATCCTTTCCACACATTTATCCTATTGTCCCATCTTTTAATAGTAGGTTTTTCCCCAAAAATTAATTTATTAATGTTTCTAATAGTATGAATACCATCAAGACATTCTTTATCCTTCAATATAGAGACATTAAGTTTGAACAATTATCTCATATTACAAGGGTCCTCATGGACACTATTGATAAGCTTAATAGAAGTCTCAATTGTAGAGTGGTGAAACATTATGGAGGGAATCACTTGCACAAGATTACTATCCTTATTAAATTCCAAGGAGAATTTTTTTGTTTGTTTGCATAAAACATGTCTAGTTTAGAGTAAACCCTTTTCTTAGGAACTTGGTTGTTACACCAAGTAAACCAAATATATTTATTATTGTTTTTTCATTTTCTCAAGAGGATCAACAAGGTTGTATCTTTTCACCCTAGTCCAAAAATACAACTCCTTACCTTTCCATAAAGCTTCTTTACCCCCACTTTATCTTCGTTATGCTCTACCATATTAAAGTCTCCCCCCATGATCCAAGGCACTTTGGGAAGAAAATTTGAAATCTAATTCCACAACACACACCTTTCCTTATAATCATTTGGATTATAAACTAAGCAAAGACCAAACTTTATATCAAACTTTTCAACAATAACCCACACCACTCTATTACAAGGAGAAGAGTCACTATCCAAAACATAAGGAACCCAATTGGACTCAATTAAAATGGTAGCCTCACCTTTCCCTTTAACATGTTGAGTAGAAAAAGACTTTGAATTCCTCCAAACAAATCTCAACACAGACTCTAGCTAGAATCCCACAACTTTAGTTTCTTGTAGACATAGAAAATCCATATTGGGTTTACTATTACAAAATGATCTCAAAATATGCTTTATGTCAGAGGTTTCTAACCCTCAGACATTCTAGCTAGCACAATTAACAATTAGTTGTGGGAGGGAGGGGAAGCTGAAGGATTTTGGTTTTTGTACAACCTATCCAAACATTTTGGAAGCTTTTCCTCTTTTCCCTTTTTACTATTTTTTTGGCTATTAGACTCTTGATCTTTTTTTTTTCTTTTCTTTTTCTCTTCATACAAGAGATTATCTTTTGCAAGATCAATTTCCATACCCTCACTAAAGAGGGGATTGATACAGTCTAATATGGCTTTTTGTCTCTTGGAGTTTTTGCTAAAAAATGTACATGTTTGATCCTCCAGAGGGTAGATCTTTGAATCTAGCAACATTTGGGGGACCTTGTCCATTTTAGAATTTTCCAACTCTGCCTTAGCTTTGAGACTTTCCAAAGCTAATTATTGAGCATTTTTCCTTCTTTACACTTTCATAGGCTTAGAGCCTTCCAAATCTAAACTCTCTTTGTTATTTTTTGAATAGTGGGGATAACAATGTATTCCTCCTCAATCTGAGAACCTCAAATATAAGGATCAAAGTTTTCAATACTTTTACTATCAATAGAAGTTTGAAGCTCCATATCTATGGGGCTAGGGGCAAGAGGGAAACCAGCCCCCAAATCGTCCTCCATTAAAACCGATCCTTTGTTTTTAGAGGGGGTGGTTTTTTATAATTGGTACCAAATTCTCTATCATTTTTAAGAACCCCCTCATTTTTCTTATTTGTGTTTTCACTACTTATAGGTCTAGAAGGGTTTTTTGGAATTTTAGGATAATATTTCCTATGATGACCATTATTTTACACATGAAAAAAACATTTAAACTCCCTAGTAGCTCAATTTCACAATATAAATTGTTTCCCTCTAATTGAATGTTCAAAATTTCAAGAACCTTTGCATCCAGAAACAACAAGATTAGCACTCTTGCATGGAGATGTGGGAGAGTAATTGTAGTTTCCTCAACTTATAGCACCTCACCTAGGGACTTTAAGATTTAAGATATAAATTTCCACAACTATGGGACTAAGTTTTTAATCTCTAACCACCTAGGGGGCCAAATTTGCTAAGACTTTGTCTAGCTTGGATGTAACATATCAAAGTATTGCTCTAAAAACATATTGGCCCAAGTTCCATAATTCTTTTTTGACCACTCTTCAATACTATGAATCTTGAAAAAAATTACAAAGAGACCCTTTTGAATCATTATACAAAAATTCATGTATAAATACCCCTTTTCATCCAAGAACTTTTGAAAGGCAAGAAATTAATATAAAAAAAAAACAAACAAAAAAAACTGCAATGTTCTTTAATCTGGGCATAGAAAACACCTTACTGTCATTTCCTCTTCTAGCTTCCTCTCCCTTGACGTTGTTGATGTTTACCACTCCATCTCCCTGGTAGACTTTAAATACTACAAACCTTGGAATTACTGGGTTCTTCCCTCCCAACACACCCCTATAAGAAGGCTTATTTGATGCAGGCTACGAGCCAGACTCAACTCCTTCAAGACCATTAACAGCCATATTCTCAACACTACAATCAACAATATTCTCACCACCAACATTAACTTCATTCAAACTCATATCACATCCTAATGCCTACTGATACGGGGGAAATTAATGCCCTGATCCCCAATACAAAAAATGTATACAACACCCACATCACCCCACCTCACAAAATTAACAGCAGCACATTGGCTAATAGTCCAACAGAACCCCGAAGGACCAGCGGCTAATGCAGTGCACCAAACACAAAGAACACGAAACAAAAAAAAAGAGGGAAAAAATAAAAGCAACAATTCAAAAATTTAAATTTACCATTAACCAAAACAACAAGACCTAAAAACATCAACACAAGATCTTCTACAACAAATATGGATATCCGAAGATGACAAAGGTGACCAAGATTGACAAAGAATACTAATCTAAATCTCCATACGCAAGTGCAGGAGCATCTGAGAGCAACAATGGAGGATGAACTTTTATCTTCATCACCTCTCTTAGAGATCCTCCAATTCCTCCTCCTTCAATTTAGTTCGACACATTTTTAATAAATTATCATTATAATTATTTAATAACTTTGATGCATGCAATACATAGAAGGATATCTTGCTATCCTAAAGATGAGAAGTAAGGAAACTTGTATTCAAATACAAACTAACTTGTAGCTTGAGAACACACGTAAACTAAGAAAGCTAAGGATATTAAGTAAACACATCAACCCAAGTATGATCCTAATAACACTCCTCTAGTAAGCCTCTAGTGTGAGCATGGTCATAAGTTACATGGATGACAACATTATCATTTATCTCCTCATCATTTTGAACCATGAAATGTTATTCTATGACAATTTATTTTCTTCACAAACTATACCTTGATGATTTCCACAAGTATAAGCATTTCAACTACTATTTAGAAAACCTTATCTTATCATAGCAATGTCTTGATAATTCTCATGTTGCTGTCACTTAGGGAAAATGAGGCACTAAAGTATAATTATTCTCAATCTAAGGTTTTCCTTCGCATGGCTCTCAAGATGACTTCCATTCCATCAACCCTTCATATCACATGTAAAAAAAATGGCTGTTGGCTTCCTTAGCCTTTTCTAGGTGGCTAGTAGTTCTTCAAAAATGGTTGTTAGAGTAGCAATGAAATTCACCATTCTCTCTTTTTGTAAGTTCCTAAGATGATGCTCTACATTTACACGAGGAAGAAAAGATTGTGGTGATCATAATGACTATCTCCTCAACAACCTTCATTCTCCATTTTGAGCATTTGCACCCCTCTTGGTCAAATTCCTTGAGCTCCAACAATATGGGTGGAGATCCTTTTCAAAACCTTTATCAATGAGGAAGATCCTTAAACAAGGATCCATTGTACCCCAATGGTACCTAAAAAATGTAAATTTTCCCTTACCCATTGTTGTTGCTTGCACAACACACCTTGGCTCTATCGAGCCAAGGACCACCTTTTTTTGACTTCACATGACTTGTGCTTTGATTTTATCCTTTGTTAGTGAACCCTTTGCATGTCAAGTGCATTTCATTTTGCTTATTGTCTATGTTGAAGGTACATGTGAGGAATTTTGGTTATACTTGTGAAACTTAGATATTTTTGGTCTTGTTTTGGATCTTGGTCATATATGTATTGCCTCTATTTTAGAGCCCCCGTTTATGTTTAGGGTCCTTGTGTGTTTTACAAGATTGGTTTTGGGATCCTTGTTCATATATACATTGGATATGTCATGATGCTCTTGGTTTGTATATACTACTCCTTGGCATGGTTCCAACTTTTTTGTTCATAAACCTTGCCTTTGACCATTTTGCCCTATTCATGGAGAGTTTCCTTGTAAAATATTGTGCAAATTGTTTTCTAAGTTTGTTGGATTTGTGTTCATACTTTTCCTCTTGGTTATATTGCCATGTTTGTGGTAAAGTTCCCTATTAATGTTGTGAAAATCATTGAGTCCTTTGCCCTTTTGTCCTAGATTGTTGGCTTGTTCTTTGTCATGGTATGTGATGTTTTGTCAATATTCAACTACCTAGTTTTTGTGTCAAACTCATTCACCCATATTTCATGAGTAGTGGTTCACAAGAACCTATCCAATACTACTCCAACTCAAGAGGGCTTAACCATGGAGTTTCTCCTAAGATCAAGCCCACTTAAAAATCTTCAACAAGTGGTATGTCTTATGAACCATTCATTGTAGAGCTATTCATTGTTCACTTGTTCTTTGTCATGGTATGTGATGTTTTGTCAATATTCAACTACATAGTTTTTGAGTCAAACTCAATCACCCATATTTCATGAGTAGTGGTTCACAAGAACCTATCCAATACTACTCCAACTCAAGATGGCTTAACCATGGAGTTTCTCCTAAGATCAAGCCCACTTAAAAATCTTCAACAAGTGGTGTGCCTTATGAACCATTCATTGTTAGCTTGTTCTTTGTCATGGTATGTGATGTTTTGTCAATATTCAACTACATAGTTTTTGAGTCAAACTCATTCACCTATATTTCATGAGTAATGGTTCACAAGAACCTATCCAATACACTCCAACTCAAGAAGGCTTAATCATGAAGTTTCTCCTAAGATCAAGCCCACTTAAAAATCTTCAACAAGTGCTGCGCCTTCTTAGCTCATGCATTGTCATGGTTGAAATCAAATCTTAATATTGATTCATTATCATGATTTATTTTGACTTATACGCTTTTTGTTCTAATTCAATATTGAAAAATGACTACCAGTCTCTTAATTCTTTAACAATCCTTTTATATCACTAAGGTTATTGTTTACCAGCTCTCGAGGTCGCAGGAACCTGACCAATCGGTTGGTACCGGTTCAGTAGCCGACATGTCTTAATTTGATTCGTTTGGGCCTGACAGGCAAGCTAACTAGTATGTGCCTTTGCTCCCGCTCGATATGTTTCATTACCAAGCTGAAACGGCCTTATTAAAAATCTCACATCTTGTCTAGTGTTGTGTTGCCTCCATCATCAAATCTCGCACTATTTTGCCTTGTCGTTGATTCATTGTAAACTAGCAAACAAATTAAAATGATGTTTGCGATGATTAAGTTGATGGTCTGGTACAATATAAAATGACATCCTACTTTTCTATCCATGATGAATTTTGAAGGATTTTCAATTGTGGGCCTGTATTAGTGAGAGAACTTTGAGAAATTTAAACTGAGAACACATGTCCACCCTTGTCATTTTGCATTACGAGTTACAACCTAAGAACTTTGAACTACACAAAGATATATGGAATTCAACTTGAATGTAGCCTATGAACTTGAATAAGAACATGGTATAGAATTGATTTGCATTGTGAAACTTTTCAAATAGAGAGTTCATTATCAATCGCAAATCATGAAAATAACTTGGATTGTGAGTTCGGTTTAAGACTATGAACTTTGAATATTGTGAGCACAGTTATTCAAAGGTCAATTTTGGTCAATAAAAATAAGACAAATATTTACCACTTTTTGTTATGAATAAAATGTAAAATTGTTATTGACTGTTTGACCATTGAAATGGATGATATTTAAGTAGAGATCCTAAATTGTAAGAACACAAATAGAGTTAACTTAGGAACCTTGTAACATAAAGTTGAATTAAATTGTATTAAAGTATGTGCAGGGAAATGATCAATGCGATTAAGAAAATTTATTTTTTTTAGATTCCATGTGTGCAATGGCTAAACTTAGTTATTGTTGGGAGATTCAAATTTAATTGATAGTGGATATTTGTGAGTTTTTTTTATCAAAGGAGTTGATGTTCTGTTTTCTTTTGTAGGGCAACATGGACACTTGCTCAAGGACATGTTGCACATGGAGAATAGTTACTTAGAGCACTATGAAGATACTGTTGAAGCAATCTTGATGAAAGATAAATGCAAGAAGATTATGAAGATCATTGATTGAACAAGTTGTTGTCTTCTTGAAGTTTTAACTCGAATGCTTATCTCAATGAACTTGTGCCACTAGTATTAAATGAAGAACTTCATAACAAGATGGTAGATGAATTTGAGTTGTTTGTGATGAGATTATACACATTAAGACTCAACAAGGAGATCCTTCATATGGAGAAAAGTGTCATTGGATGAGAACTTATTTGATGTATTGATTAAGGAGTTGTTATTTAAGATGGGACTTGATTGTTGATTTCAACACACCTATTGCCACTTGAGATTGAATCAACCCTTATCACTTCAAATTAAGGGCCTTTGTTATCATGGAATTGTGAATTTGGGACCTCTATTATCTTGAAATTGTAAACTTGATGAGAAAACTTATTAAGTGACCGACTTTATGAGAAAACTTATTAAATTTTCTAGCTGGGAATCTATTTAAGACTAGCAAATAAACATTATAAAGGGTTGGAAACCAGTTTTGCAACTTTTATAGATAGTGTTTTTAGCTTTCTTACCTTTCTATTATAATTTTCACTAGTTTTCCAAACATTTTATGTTATTCTAATTTAATATTTGCAATTCGTTGAAGTATTTGAGAATTGAATGCGCTTCATGAAATATCTTTAGTATGAAGGTTGTGATTTGTGTACCCAATCTGTGCAGGAGTATGGTGGTATAACTATATTTCTTCATGCTTGATCTGCCCCTTCTTGTGATCTTGATTGTGTGAATACTAGTTAAGCAAGATTGAATTTGTTGGATTTGTTTGCTTCACATAATTGGATTTGGCATCAACATAAAATAGGCTTATTTTTCACATTCTCTCAGCCCTTAATCTTTTGCAATTTCTTTGAAAATCTTAGATTAGGGTTAGATTAGCATTTAGATTAGGATTTAAACTTTTGCCCTATTTTTTAAATTGTTGAATCCATTTGGTTGCAAGTATTTCACCATTGTTGATTTGCATATGAATATGAAGAATGAATGCAATGGAGTTAATATTAGATCAAGTTGTGTAAATTGATAAATCTTAATTTGTTGATCAATGTTTAATTGCAATAAAAATTGTGCTACTTTCCTCTTAATTTTCACCCTAGCCTCTTCATTGAAACAACAAAACATTAGCCTCTAAGTTACCAGGCATGTTGTAAGATCCCTAATTAGATCTACCCTAAATTTTTGATTTTTATCTTTTCAAAACCCTAGGTCTGAAATCTGATTTTTCTGTTTCTAAATTATAAATGGTTCTGGACAATGAATATATGTATGCCAATTACTCAAATATATATGTCATTCATGAACCCTTGTGTAGATAACATCAACCATGAATTCTACCACATAATATGACCATTCAAATGCAAAACAAATGACATATAGTTCTGAGTTCTGAATATAATTGACTGCAACTACAAATCATATTACTCAGAATTGGAATTACATCAAGTTTTAAGGCTCAAACATGCCCAAACATAGCCCAGAACTTTGTTGTTACAAATCAGACCTTTTACATTGATAAACAAGGCTCATACATACTAAAAATAGTGAAGAACATTTGATGTCTTATTACAAAACCTAGATGGGCGAACTGGTTTGGCACTTGGTCATACATCCATGAGACTCCAAAATGATCCACGAATCCTCCTCAAACCCTCCAAGATAGCCTCGGCACTCCCTTGAAGATGGAAAATGGCATGCAAATGGAAGGCGACGACTAGGGTTTGGTCTCCAATGCTCCTCCAACATGAAATCACCTCCCTTGGAAAGTGGCGCTCACCCTAGGGTAAAACCCTAACGATAATCCTTAATCAAAACCCTCAAAATATAGCGCTCCAATCTGATATAAAATCTGCATATAAATCTTCAATCTCCAAAATTGTATTTGGCCACAAATCTCATAATTTTGGCCCTAGGTCTTCTCCTCCAAATCTGCAGAAATAAATAGGTCTTTGAAGCTCAATCAACTCCAAATCACCAATGAAGTGCAAATGTGAACTCCGTATGAATCCACCTCAAGATGGAATTGGGTTTTCATCCAATCCACCAATATTCCTAAGGGTTTTCACCCATGGAATATGTTGAACCTAAGTTGCAGCCACAAGAGAAAATCTCCAATGCAAATGACAAGATGAATGATGCAAATGACTTGCTTTTTGCCTTCTTTTATAGCCACCAAATAACCTCGACCTTGGCCAACCTCCTTTTTGGCCGACCTCCCTTTTGGCAATTCACTTTATTTTATTTTATTTTCTCTAACAATTGACTCACTTTTATAATAGTCATTTTATAGGTCCAGCTTAATTAATTAAATATAAATAATCCAAAAGTGACTTAGGATTACTTAGTATTTAATTAATTAGATTATTCCCTTGCAACTTTGACTTAGCCTATGGGAATAAAATAGGCTAGCCGACTCCGTTGGCTGATCACTCAAAAAAAGGGGGAGATTTATCTCCTTTCAAGAGAAGTGGAGTAAATTTCTACCTTACCTAAGTTGGTGTGCCAAAACACACATCAACACCCACTACTCAAATGCTCCTAAATCTAGGATGGAAGACTTCATTATAGATTTGACACAAACAAGATATAAAAGAGTACAATGGTGATAGTCAATAAAAGGCAATAGCTTTTCATATCAACCAAAAAGAAATGGTATAAAATAGTAAGAAGACACATAGAATAGTCACACCTAAGAGATATTTAAACCCACTACCACCTTGAACAAATGTACTCATTCAACACATAAAAACAATCTTTATATAGTGACAACAATCTTTGTTGATGTCAAATGGGTTTAAGTTCCCTAAAACCACTCTTGATGTTAAATATAATTTCCTTCTATGATTTGCTACTATTAATAAGATAACCTAGCAAAAAGAGGATTTCAAGGCCCATCCTTGTGTCCATCATGCAAGAGTGGGGAGTAAGAGGATAATAGTTTGTTTACTCATTATTCCTTTGCAAGCAAGGTTTGGAATAGATTGATACACAACTGTAGGTAAGCTTGGTTACCCCCTAAGATACTTGTGGAGTTATTTTTTGTTGTCATGTAAGTTGGGATCAAAAACCCTAACACAAATTTAGAGTAATATCCTAAAGTTGATCTGTTTAAATATTTGCTTGAAAGAAATAGAAGAATCTTTCTTAGAGTTGAATTGTCCCTTAACAAGGTGTTGGAAATAATTATTTTGTAGTATATAAGAACTAATGGCAAGCTAACCTCAAAGAGATGGAGTGATAAATCATGTTGAATTTTAAAGGTCAACTATGATGGCATTACTCAAGGAAACCTAAGTGTGGTAGAAGTGCAATGAGTTTTCAAAAACCAAGAGCCCTATTCTCTTTTACATTGACACACTAGAAAAGACATCCAATAATGTGGCCAAAGCAAGAGCACTTTGGAGAGGATTGCAGATTGCAAAGGAGAAAGGATGGACTACAATTATTGTCAAAGGAGTATCCGATTTAATCATCAATGTCTAAACATAGGTGTAATCATTGGTCACTAAAGAAGACTGGTTTTTTGTAAGAGATTAGGGAACATTGGTGCCTAGATACATCAAAAGATAAGGAAACATATATGCACCCCCAAAAAAACTTAGTCTAAGGTATTGAATCAAAGGGGTCCTTCTCCTTTGCTTAGTTCTTATGTCACCTTGCATCCTACCCTCCCCCCTCGCTCTAAAGTATGTTGAAGGTGAAATCAAATGATTGATAAGGGGAATTGAGACAACTCAGATATTTTGACTCGCCTCTTTCTTCTTTCTATTGTTGTTAGTGTTACCTTGTTTATTCTAATGGTTTCTCCAATGGATAATTATGAGATCTCTATGAAAGTTGGAGAAGGCTTGGGCATACCATGATTAGACGATCAGTTTCTATTCCTTGGATGGTGTCCACTTTTCTGACAACTAATTGATGCAAAGCGAGACCAATTACCTTCCAACTAATTCAGACAACCCCCAAACCCTCAACAAAAATAGTGTTTGCTAGTACTTCCTTCACAATCAGGCCCCTAACCTAATAGCCCTCAAAACAGGTATGTCAGAGCATAACTTTTAAGGGGGGATCTCATACCAAGAAAACCAAACCATTTTTGAGTACCCATTAAGCCCATTGTTAACATAATCCAAAATGGATAGGGGTTGTTTTAGAGACTGTCCCTTGAAAATTGATTGTCCTATTTTGCAACTAGGCCCAATTAGCCCTCTTTTCCAAAGCAACTAAGTGAAATACCTCACTCAAACTTTCAAACTCAATCCCAACACTCTCAATAGGTCTCAAATATACAAAATCCACAACTTTTATCAATGGTCACCCTCACTAATTCACCCAACACACAAATCTCACTTTTAGGCCTTCTAGGCTTGCCTACAATGAGGGTTTATTGGAACCATGACCTCCACACGCTGCCACACCTTGCCAACACCTCAAACACATTACAATAAGTCTGCACATGCTTAATAAACCATCTCCCAACCCTAATTAATGCAATTTCATCAAACTACAACCTCTAGCCATCCATTTTGAGCCAAAAACTCATGAAAATACTTAGGGCAGCTATCAAAATTCATCCAAATGCCTTCCCTGCTCAACAGACCCCATAAACATCTAAAACCTACCCTAAGCCCCCATTCCACCAAGCTATAAGAAAATCTAATAGTGGAATGGGTGTTTATTTCATTTTATTCACTTTCAAACCCTCAATAGGGTGTTCAGACCAGTCTTCACTAAAATGCCTCAAACAAAAACCATTAGCCTCAATTCATTTCTCTATCCCTTGCAATGAAGATTAGTGCCCTCCCAATCCGTATAGGGTCGTACCAAGGCAGAAACAGGGACTATAGCAGCAAAAACACAGTAAAATACAGAAAATAGAGCTTTCTTTATTGTTTTTCCATTAAAAAATAAACCAACTTTTGAACTACTTGACCCTTCAACTTCCACTTTTTACACATTTTTTTGCATTTTGCCCATGACAACATTTGACCACATTACAAATTATGACAATATGAACTCAAATGACTCCAACTAGACTAATTACATCATAAAATGGTCTATTATGACCTTATTGTTGCAAGTATGAGGTGAGCCAGTGTTGTCATTGATGTCAACATACTCATATTGCATTGACAAGAAGGATTGGATGAGCTGTGTGCTGAGGATATTGAGAAAATTAGCCTCAGTCAGGAACAGTGAAGAACCGTGATGAGAAGAAGGCAAATGTATTGTATAGGTTGAGAACCGGAGGATGCGGATTAAAGGGTTTGTAGATATGAGTCTTGAGATGCTTCAGTTAAGATTTCAGAGGTCCGCATGAAGATCTGAAGGAGTTGTGGCTGTCGGTGTAGAACCGGTTCCGGCAAGTATTCAGAGGTGACAGAGGATCACAAAAAGGTCCGGTGAGGTCCGGAACTGTATAATCCTAATCTGCGGATTGGAAGGAGTCTTTGGGATGTCCTTGTGATGTGCCATCTCAAGTTGTGTATGATTTGGAGGTCCGGAAGTACCTCTTGCATTATGACAGTGGCGACAGACAATGTTCTTGAAGTTCCGGATAAGGAAGAGAAGAGATTCCAGTAAGTAAAGAAAGTGCGGATGTACCTGGTCATTTAGGCAGGCTTGTGAAGGTTCTTGGATCATGTTGAGGTTGTGTTGTTGGTCCGCATTGATAGTAGAGCCCGGAATTGAAGTTATTCTTCCAGATGAAGTTCTTGCTCTGTTTAGCCGACCGGATGAGTTGTTCATCCTACGAATGTTCTTGTGGTGGCCGACCGGATGTGTTATTCATCTTGCGGATACTCTTATGGTTGTTTGCCGACTTAGATGTTTGTTCCTAAGTCGATGTCTTGTATAAATAACGGTTTGTGAGTTCATTTCGAAGTGTGGATTGTGTGGATGAGTGTGGCATAGCGAAGAGAAGTGCGAAAGGCAGAGCAGAGGTTTTTGGGCTTAAATGGAACTGATCCGGACATGGTAGAGATGTCATTCTCCAGTTCAAGATTGTGATTCTTATCACTTTGTAGACAGTGTGTCTCCTTGTAGGCAGTGGGCCTCTTTGTGAGCAGTGTGCTCGGGCAGTGAGCCCTAATTGGCAAGTGCCATTCTTTTTCTTATTCTTCTAACAGAGAATAATCCTTGGGTTAATCACCCCGTGGTTTTTCCATTAACCAGGTTTTCCACGTCAAAATCTTGGTGTTCAATGTGTTGATGTTTATCTGCTCTTGTGTTTATGTATTATGCTTTCATGGATGATTAATTGATATGCTGTTAACTAACAACGAAGAATCAAGCGTTTGAAAGAACAAGAAGTTTTATACAACTGATTCACCCCCCCTCTCAGTTGTATGCCTTAAATCCAACAATTGGTATCAGAGCCAAGTTCCTCTGAAAGGAGCTTAACCGCTTGAGGAGATCCAGGATGTCGTCATACAAGAAGGATAGTCCGAAGTTCGATGGAACCAACTTCACTCTCTGGAAAGGTCGCATGAAGTGTCACTTGGAATGTATGAGAAAAGCATACTTGGCTATGGTCTCAAAACCATATGTACCTCCACAAGGTGGTCCGACAACTCTGAATGAAATCACAGATGCTGAAAATAATCTGCGGACCAAGGAAGCCCTACTAAGCGCATTGAATGATTCAGATCTCTCAAATGTTATTGACCTACCAACTGCATATGAGATTCTGACTAAATTGGAACTTCTGTATGAAGGAGATGAGTTTGTCAAAAGTGCAAGGTTGCAAAGTCTGAAAGGGAAATTTGAAAGATTGAAGATGAGAGATGATGAAAACATCACTACCTTTATGCCAAGAGTGAATGAGCTGGTATGTGGAATTAGAAATGCTGGTGGAACTCTAGATGAAAATGAGATTGTCTGCAAAATTCTAAGATCCCTTCCTGCTGCCTACAAAATCAAGGTTGCTGCCATTGATGAATTCAGAGCCCACACAACTGTCACAAGAGAACAACTGGCTGGCAAACTAGCTGCATTTGAAATGACAGAGTTTGGAGATGATCCTCCTAAGACTGAATCTGCTTTCAAAGCCAGTGCCTATGTGAAAGGCAAACAGAGATTTGATCCGGGAGAAAACTCATCAAGGAAGATGTCATGGTATGATCAAGCAAGAAGAGACATGGAAGAAGAAGAAGCAGAAACAGCTCAACTTGAAGCCCTCATTGCAAAGAGACTACCAAGAGGATCCGGTAAGTATAAAGGAAAACTACCCTTTAAGTGTTTCAACTGCAATAAGATTGGTCATTTTGCTTCAAGATGTCCGGAAAGATCTGCAAGGTCTAATACTAACAGACAAAGGTTTCAAAAGAACTGCTATTATGTTCATGAAGAAGATGACAATGAAGGAGTAACAGATGATGAATCAGAACTAGAAAGCAAATCCGGAAATGAATGGGTGTTTATTGCCATCAAGGAAGAAGATTCAATATCCTCTGAATCTGTCAATCACAAGGTTGTGGAAAGAGCTTTGGCTGCTCAAGTGGAAGAAAAGGATGATTGGGTTATTGATAGTGGATGTTCTCACCATATGACTAGTGACAAGAATAAGTTCTTAGATTTGGAAAGGTATGAAGGAGGAATGGTAAAGTTTGGTGACAATTCTGCTGGCAGAATCAGAAGTAGGGGAACTATTTCCTTTGATGGAAAGAGCAAAACAGGTAATGTACTATATGTTGAAGGATTGAAGCACAATCTTCTCAGTGTTGGTCAGTTAGTGGACAAAGGCTATGATCTCCGGTTCAAGAATGGAAAATGCAGAATCTTTACAAGCTCCGGAACTGAAATTGCATCCGGTGCTCAAACAAAAGGTAATATCTTTCATCTGGTTGGTTCAAACAAAAGTTGTCTGTTTGCTCAAGTTGATCAGAGTCGGTTATGGCATAGAAGAATGTGTCATGTGAATTTTGATAACATCATCAAGATAAGCAATATTCAAGTTGTAAGAGACCTTCCAAAATTGGTGAAACCTACAAATAGTTTGTGCAAAGAATGTCAGCTAGGTAAACAGAGCAGAGTCTCTTTCAAAAGCAAAGATCAATCTTCTACCGGATTGTTGGAATTAGTACATACTGATCTCTGTGGTCCGACAAGAATCAAGAGTCTGCAAGGTGATAGATATTTCATGTTGTTAATTGATGATCATTCCCGGATGATGTGGGTTACCTTTCTAAAAGAAAAATCAGAAGCATTTGAGAAGTTCAAAATCTTCAAAGCTATGGTAGAGAATCAAACCGGATTGAAACTAAAGTGTCTAAGGTCTGATAGAGGTGGTGAATTTACATCTGGTGAGTTCATTGACTTTTGTGAGAAGCAGGGTATAAGGAGACAATTGTCTGCTCCTAGGACTCCACAACAGAATGGAGTAGTTGAAAGAAAGAACCAGACCATCCAGGAAGCTGCCAGGACAATGATGTTGGAAGAAAATGTTCCTCAGATGTTTTGGAAAGAAGCTATCAGCACTGCAGTCTACACTCTCAATCGAGTTCAAATCAGAAACAACACCGGTAAGACCCCCTATGAACTCTGGTTTGGCATCACTCCTACTGTGAAATATTTCAGAGTATTTGGTAGCAAGTGTTATATTAAAAGAGATGAAGATCTAGGAAAGTTTGATGCTAGAAGTGATGAAGGAATTTTCTTGGGCTACTCCACTCAAAGCAAAGCATATCGATGTTACAATAAGAGATTGAGGAAGATGATAGAAAGCACCAATGTGAAAGTTGATGAAGGAATTGAGAAGCCTTCAAGATTTTATGAGTTTGATGAAGATGATCAAGATGGTGTTCAGGTTCAAGGAACTCAATCCCCTCCGGTAAGTCAGAATCAACTTCATCCAGTAAATCAGGAAGAAGAAATAGGTCAGAATGAACCTGATCAAGGAGCAACAGTGCAGGATATTCCCAAAATTCCAAGGTATGTAAGACTAAACCACTCTGAAGATCAGATCATAGGTGACAGAAGCAAAGGTGTGCAAACTAGAAGGAATGTTGCTCAAAATCAGGATGAATGTTGTCTGATTTCAAAGATTGAACCTAAAACAGTAAATGAAGCCTGCAATGATGAAAACTGGACTAAAGCAATGAAAGATGAATTAATGCAAATTGAGAAAAATCATACTTGGGATCTTGTTCCCAGACCTAGAGACAGGAATGTGATTGGAACCAAATGGGTCTTCCGGAACAAACTCAATGAAACTGGTGAAGTTATCAGAAACAAAGCTAGATTGGTCTGCAAAGGCTACTTTCAAATAGAAGGAATTGACTTTGAAGAGACCTTTGCTCCGGTGGCAAGAATTGAAGCAGTCAGATTATTTCTTGCATTCGCTGCCTTCAAAGACTTCAAGGTATATCAGATGGATGTCAAGTCTGCTTTCCTAAATGGTGATCTGGAAGAAGAAGTTTACATTGAACAACCGGATGGATTTCAATTGTCTGATAATGATGATATGGTCTGCAAGTTGAAGAAAGCATTGTATGGACTAAAGCAAGCCCCAAGAGCATGGTATGAAAGGTTGGATAAACATCTTGTGCAGATTGGATTCAACAAAGGTACTGCTGACAATAACTTATATTTCAAAATTGTTCATGAAAACATTTTGATTGTTGAAGTGTTTGTAGATGATATCATTTTTGGAGGAAGAGATAGTATGTGCAAAACTTTTGCAAATCAGATGAAAAGTGAGTTTGAAATGTCTATGCTTGGTGAAATGAATTTCTTCTTGGGTCTGCAAATTACTCAAACAAAGAAAGGAATCTTCATTTCTCAGATCAAATATGTGAAAGAATTGTTAAGGAAATATGGTATGGAAGATTCAAAACCAATGAACACTCCCATGGCAACCGGATGTAAGTTGAGCAAAGATGATGACTCCCCAAAGGCAGATCAGACAAAGTATAGATCAATGATTGGTGGATTGTTGTATCTCACTCAGACTAGACCAGATATAATGCAGGCTGTTGGTCTTGTGGCAAGATTCCAGGCTGATCCTAGAGAATCTCATGTTATGGCAATCAAAAGAATTTTTAGGTACCTGAAAGGAACAGTTGAGTATGGTCTATGGTACCCTAGAGATCCGGATTTCTCTCTTCATGCTTACACAGATGCAAATTGGGCAGGAGATGTGGATGACCGGAAGAGCACTAGTGGTGGAGCATTCTTTTTGGGGAAGAGATTGGTTTCTTGGCTAAGCAAGAAACAAGATGCAATATCTCTGTCTACAACTGAAGCAGAATACATTGCAGCAGCAGGTAGTTGCACTCAAATCTTATGGATGCAGCAGATGCTAAGAGACATTAAAGTTGAATATGAGGAGCCTATCACAATTTTCTGTGATAATTCAAGTGCAATTAATATTTCTAAGAATCCGGTATTACATTCTAAGACTAAGCACATATCTATCAAGTTTCACTTTTTGAGAGAACAAGTGAACAAGGAAGAAGTCAGATTGGAGTATGTTCCCTCAAAGGATCAGATTGCAGATATCTTTACTAAACCTCTTCCCAAGGACTCTTTTGAATATCTCCGGGAGAAGTTAGGGGTCATGGCCCCTCCGGTGATGAACTAGGATGCACTGATGTGCATCAGTCCGGTGGATATCACAGTCATATCTTGTGATCCAGATTGATGATGGGGAGCTGCAACTAAGGGGGAGCAGCTGGTATGATTCTGATGTATGAGAATTGCAAGTATGAGCCCTTTGCCATTGATGTCAAAGGGGGAGAGAAGACATGTGAAAAACAAGTGGTTGATGATCAAAGTGGGAGCAGTAAAGGAAGAGAAGACATGTGAAAAGTTGTTGTTGATAGGGGGAGCTGTGACAGAAAGGAGAAGTTCTTGTCTTGATGGTTTTTCACATCATATGTTGCCATCAATGACAAAGGGGGAGATTGTTGCAAGTATGAGGTGAGCCAGTGTTGTCATTGATGTCAACATACTCATATTGCATTGACAAGAAGGATTGGATGAGCTGTGTGCTGAGGATATTGAGAAAATTAGCCTCAGTCAGGAACAGTGAAGAACCGTGATGAGAAGAAGGCAAATGTATTGTATAGGTTGAGAACCGGAGGATGCGGATTAAAGGGTTTGTAGATATGAGTCTTGAGATGCTTCAGTTAAGATTTCAGAGGTCCGCATGAAGATCTGAAGGAGTTGTGGTTGTCGGTGTAGAACCAGTTCCGGCAAGTATTCAGAGGTGACAGAGGATCACAAAAAGGTCCGGTGAGGTCCGGAACTGTATAATCCTAATCTGCGGATTGGAAGGAGTCTTTGGGATGTCCTTGTGATGTGCCATCTCAAGTTGTGTATGATTTGGAGGTCCGGAAGTACCTCTTGCATTATGACAGTGGCGACAGACAGTGTTCTTGAAGTTCCGGATAAGGAAGAGAAGAGATTCCAGTAAGTAAAGAAAGTGCGGATGTACCTGGTCATTCAGGCAGGCTTGTGAAGGTTCTTGGATCATGTTGAGGTTGTGTTGTTGGTCCGCATTGATAGTAGAGCCCGGAATTGAAGTTATTCTTCCGGATGAAGTTCTTGCTCTGTTTAGCCGACCGGATGAGTTGTTCATCCTGCGAATGTTCTTGTGGTGGCCGACCGGATGTGTTATTCATCTTGCGGATACTCTTATGGTTGTTTGCCGACTTAGATGTTTGTTCCTAAGTCAATGTTTTGTATAAATAACGGTTTGTGAGTTCATTTCGAAGTGTGGATTGTGTGGATGAGTGTGGCATAGCGAAGAGAAGTGCGAAAGGCAGAGCAGAGGTTTTTGGGCTTAAATGGAACTGATCCGGACACGGTAGAGATGTCATTCTCCAGTTCAAGATTGTGATTCTTATCACTTTGTAGACAGTGTGTCTCCTTGTAGGCAGTGGGCCTCTTTGTGAGCAGTGTGCTCGGGCAGTGAGCCCTAATTGGCAAGTGCCATTCTTTTTCTTATTCTTCTAACAGAGAATAATCCTTGGGTTAATCACCCCGTGGTTTTTCCCTTAACCGGGTTTTCCACGTCAAAATCTTGGTGTTCAATGTGTTGATGTTTATCTGCTCTTGTGTTTATGTATTATGCTTTCATGGATGATTAATTGATATGCTGTTAACTAACAACGAAGAATCAAGCGTTTGAAAGAACAAGAAGTTTTATACAACTGATTCACCCCCCCCTCTCAGTTGTATGCCTTAAATCCAACACTTATTACATGACATTTAGACTCAACACACCTGAAACCAAGCTTAAGACCATATTTACATGACTTGACATGGTGCCCCTGCACCATACACCTGGGCTAAAAAAGAACTCAAGTCCCTTTGAGGACTGTATTGCAACTTGTCCAACTTGATCACTTCGTGTCTCTGACCTCCAAAAGCTCTTTCATCTGGTAATCCTTTTTACTGGATCAGGTATTGAAGGTTTGCATTATTCTTTGCATTTGTAGACTTTTGGCCACCCAAAAATTGCTCCATCTTCATGAGCTAACCTATTGTATGCCCTCTTATCTTTCCCTTATCAGAAGCTGATGTGAAACTTGCTTGAACACCTGCAACCTGACCTCTATCAACCTTGTCTTTGACTATCCTTTCCTTCACTTTCATTGCATACTCAAACTCACTCCTTTGGGCTTGCCTTTCACCTTGTTTCATTCTACCTTTTACGTTCATCACCGTCCTCAAGTTCTCTGCCCTTAAGACCTCTATCTTATTAGTCTTACAAACCTCTGTACTGACTGAAATTAACTGCCCTTCAACATCTTTTCCAACCAATGGACAAAGTAATGTCCCTACCATGATCTTATCATGCTTTTCTAAGCAAATTTGCACTTCCTCTATCAATTCATCCTTAACCTTGTTTTGACATGCTTTTGTCATCTTCTCACCACCTTTAACTTTCAATACTGAATCACTCTTCAAATTGACTGTCCTAGCATCTTCAACCTTTGCAATGGCTACACACTCTCCATGTTTGTCTTCCTCAAGTTTCACAAACTCTTTCTTACCCAACAAATCAAATTATATTTTTACGTTATATAGTAACAACCTAAAATTAGGTATTTTGTTTCCTTCCTCCATGAAAATGTATTGGTTAAGGATGAGAAAGAGCAAGAAAGTTAGCAACCATATTTTGGCTCTTGGCTTGTTTGTTTTTGCCTCAAAGTCAATCTGGCTAGAGCAAATGAGAGAATGATATGATAGCATCATAGAACACTCCAATAGGGATGTTTTTTGCAAACTATGTTTCCATAGGGCTATATAAGCCAATTATTTTTCTACTATAGCACATTTTTGGTAGATAGCTTGATGATTCTTTGATTTGTTAGAATTTCCTTTTGGAAGTCAAGGGATTAAATAAAATAGTCTCTACTAGTAAATGGTACCTATCTAATAAGAGGTTGTAATCAAAATAACATTCTAAGATGAAAATGGAAGAACTTGAGCATTTTTTTACACCTTGTTTACTATATGTTTTTGGTAAAGTTTAATTTATTACAATTTTGCAGTTGCAATTTCTTGAACTACAAGGTTGGAGGTCCCTTTTTACTATTTATCTTTTTAAAGAAAGAGGGATGTAGGACCATTCCAATTCGTAAATCTAATTTAAATATAATCATATCAAAAAAGGTATTTTCTTATAGTGAAAATCCTGGAATCATAATATCAAACAAATATCTTACCATCTTTTGGCACAATATACTATGCAGAACATTAGATTGCCATCACCACATAAACTTGAAAAACTTGAAAAACGTAGAACTTCAATAAGTTTGGAAAAACCTGTAAGTACTATTCTAGCTTGAAGGATTTAAGAGATATTTAGAATTTACATTAAAGTTAATTTCATTTAACTGCATAACCATCCTCCATACATCCTTGCCTTGATTCAATTTCACAGTCCTAATTTTGACCTTAACTAATTCATTTATTCTAATTTGAGAGCTCTATAATACTACTTTGACATTGTAACAATTGTTTCATGTCAAAGCTCCATACGTCTATTCTATAATGATAAATGTATAAATGAAAGATAAGATGATTTTACTAATATAAATAGTATGATATTCTACTCATCCTCCATTGGTTGGTTGAAGATGAACATACACTAGATGCTTAAATAGCTGTAAATGCTTCCCCGGGGTTCTTGTTATATTCAAAGCGCTAGAATGCAACTACGGTATAAACATCCTGCACTATTAACAAGCCTATGGTATGAATCTAGAATGCAATTCCTAATGATTTGTACCATCCTGCACTATTAACAAGCCTATGGTATGAATCTAGAATGCAATTCCTAATGATTTATACCATCCTGCACTATTAACAAGCCTACTGTATCCAATGATATCACACAGTACCATTGTGCCAAAGGAAATTCAAAGTACAAGTGCATGAAGATAAAGATCCACAAAAAATGTTTACTCAAAGCAAAATAAATTTGTAGGATTCTATGCGAAAACATTGAATGATAGCCAGGCAAACACTACTTAGGTCAAAATTGCATTCAAGACCTGCAAAATATCATTATGGCATCTTGATACTTTTGTTACATCCTACGTTACATATGCCCTCAGTTGTGATCAAGAAAGGAGCTGAAGCTGATTGCAAATATGGTGATTTGTCTATATAGGCAGAACGGCTGTTACCATTCCAGTATAAAATAAGCCTATTTGTACAAGCATGAGACCAACTCTCACCTGCAAAATAATTGAGAAACAGGCTCAGAGATTGGTATGTAAATGGAAATCAGGCTGTTTTTAAGAATGAAAAAGATTTCTTTAACACAAGGGAAAGCATGAATCTCTGGACTTGTGACAATTGCTAATCCACTATTCAAAGCCATTTTACATGATGAAAACAAATTGTTTAACTTCTGCTGAGTTAAATTGCACTTGTGGGATTTCCTTCCATAATGAATTAGACATGCAGCATATATAGCTTAAGCATATCTTTTCCTAAGGATTCAAAGGACATCAGTGGCTATTTATGTATAAGAAGTTACTGCCAAGTATGTTTTCTACAAGCCATACAGAATTTTGGGAAATTAGCATAAATGGAAAATGTCATAGAATCTTTTGGCTACAAAATAAACGTGTTTGCTTACCAAAAGGAAGAAAATTTTCTTTGCATCACTAAAGCTAACAGAAACAACGACAAAATAAGAACTTTTATAAGAGGAACCTGAAGAAAAGCATGTAAATTTAGAACACACTATTGGTATTTTTAAAGCTAAGAAAATTACAGAACATAAACCTTTCATATAATTGAAAGTAATCAGGAGAAGCAAAAATAGAGATAGATTCAACACAGTGGAATTAAACATAGCAATGTTGGATATGGACAACTAGATGATTGCTTAAGATAGAGAAGAAATGGATGTATAGTACAATGGCCATTGAATTATCACTACGAGAATTACATGGAGACAAAAAGTCTGTCAGGGAGAGAGTAGATTGTATTTCTAATCCTATCTTCTATTTTCATTTCCCTCAACCTAAAGTCTGTATATATGCAAGAAATGTCATTGGGAGTCAATGACAATTCAAACAGATTTTTTGAGTAAATTCATTACACAATGCTATAAAATACTCAAATAATTGTGAAAGGGGTTGAACTCAACTGGTTAAATTATTGGGTTCTCACTGTGGAAACCCAAGTTCAAATCCCCAAAGTGACATCGAATGGAAAAATCCAAGTTGTGACTCTTGGACTTCCATTGTTGATTTCTAAAGTTGATATCAAAGTTGTAATCTAACGTTAATATCTAAGTGACTCTTAGACTTCTCATGTTGATATCTAAGCTGGAATCTAATGGTGACATATCGAAGTGTCTCTTAGACTTCCCATGTGGATATCTAAGTTGACAATGTAATGTTGATTCCTATGTTGAAATAGTTGGTGTTATTGCTGGAAGTGAGGACGAAACCCAATTGTACCTCCACCAGTTCGGGCCAACCTAAAAAATCCTGACTTACCAATAAAAAAAAATACTCAAATAATTATGGGCTGCATCTCTCTTCACCTCCTGTATTATGTTCATGAGAATCACCTTTGCCCTACAACAATGTTGTCTCTGTTATCTAACTTGTCGAGTTGTTTTAGCTGATTTTTGCAGTTGATTTCTTGTGTATCCCTCATATCTTGCTGCATCACTCTTCAACTCCTTTTGTATTATGTTCATGAAAATCACCTTTGCCCTACAACAATGTTGTCTCTGTTATCTAACTTGTTGAGTTGTTTTAGCTGATTTTTGCAGTTGATTTTTTGTGTATCCCTCATATCTTCTGGTTTATCATCTTCACAATTGGCATCTTCAAAGTATTCAAAAATAATAATCTTTCAATGTTTTCAGAAAAATATATTTAATACGTTGTCATCAAAAGTATAAACAGTTTGTTCAACTCCTCAAAATCTACAGTACAACCAGCTTGATTTTTTTTGTCAAACTCAGTTCTTTCATATGTGCCACAGCTGGAATTTATTTATCAGACCTGGAGACAAGCTAGAATTTGTTAATAATACCTGGTAATGCAGTTGAAAGATTCATCAGACATGGCAATCTTGTTATCCCAAATCTTGGCCTGGTTCACTGATGTTCTGGTTTAGATTCCTGATCTGAATTTACTTTTTACTTTTTTCTATTTTTTGCATTAAAATATTCATTGCAGTTGCTCTATTTTCTCAAATCATATCAAATCCGATAACCTGTGGTTACTGATCTCAATGTCAGCATATTTAGAATGATTTCCAATACCCAGTTCTTAATTTTGAAGAAGAAGATTTTTGAAGTTTTCCAACCTGACCAAGAATAGAAAAAGACATTTCTACAAAGCACGCAGCAAGCAACTCCCACATTCTATATTGTCCATGGGCTTGGAAAGGATGCTATATGTGGAGAAATCTCTAAAGGTCCCTCAATCATCCCTGAGATTGAAGAGGCATTCTGCCTATGTTAATTTCTCTAATGTTGATTCAATCAGCAAATTTAATGGGTTCTAGGCCAGTGCTCCAGATCAAGATAAATGGATTTATTTCTCTAAGAACCAACTAGGAAACCAGTGGTTATACCATTTTCCTAGAAGAATTTTTGAAGTAGAATTTAGATCACCTGCAAATGAGTAAGGGATTATTTTAGGTGGTCCATGGTTACAAAACAATTTACAAGGGGTTACCCTAGGACAAGGGAAATAACACATTGGATACAGAGTATGTTTTATTTATAGTTTTCATAGGACTCACCAAGTACCCTCCGAGTCTCACTTCTGAGTATGAATATACCAAAATGAAGACTGCAGACTCATTTCGCCAGACTTGGCACGTCTGCTGAGTCTAGGGAATCTGGCCAAGTCTGGGCCAATTTTTTCAATATATCATGTTGTATGCAAGAAAATGTGAACAAAATAATAGATTAAAATATGCAAATTAAAACCTTGTTCAACATTTAATGCAACCTCAGATAAACGTAAGGAAAAGTAAAAATGAATGAAATGACAAAATCTCACCCAACTCTTCCTTGTTGTACTAGTGATGGCGGTTGTGCTCCAAGATCGATTTGGTTGAGAATATGAGGATTTAAGGTGCTCAGCTCAGCAGCATAAATTTGCATTCAAACATTCAATGATTATAGTCTACGAAAGGTTTAATTTATAGTTTTTTCAATGGATTGATAAGGATAATATTTGAAGATGGATAAGGATAAGATTTTTGAAAAAAAATAGGATAAGGATGAGGATAAATCATGAAGATGATATGATAAGATATTTATTTATTTATTTTAACTAGTTGCACACTAGTTAGAAAATGAAAATAAATCAAGAAGGATAAGATAGGATGAGAAAGGATAATTAATGAAATTATCTAATTATTTTAATTAATTAGATGCACATGAGTTAGAAATGGAAAGAAATAGAAGGGGATATATGAATGGATATTTTAGATTTATTTAATTAGTCTTTGAATAAAGATGAATAATGAATTGATTAATTAATTAAATAATCATAAATTATTTAATTAATGCTAGGAAGATGTAATGTCCCCATTTTCCGAGTGATCATCTAGCGGGGTCCACTAGCCTATTTTATTCCCATCGGCTAAGTTGGGAGTTATAAGGGAATAATTTAATTAATTAAATATTAAATAATATAATAATCCTAAGTTATTTTTGGGTTATTTATATTTAATTAATCAGCTGAGCCTATTATTAGTGGGAAAAGTGACTTTATAATATTATATTGATAAATTATAAAATAAGTCACTTTTTAAAAAAAATGGAAAACATAAAAATAAAAAGCTTTACAATGTCGGCCAAAAGGGAAGATTCACTTGTGGCTTTAAAAAGAGAAGGCAAATCATTTTCATATCCATGATTTGTTATTTGCTATTGGAGTTGTGAGCTGCAACTACAAGTTGAGCCTATTCCTAGGACGAAAACCCTTGTAATATTGGTGGATTGGATGAAAACCCAATTCCATCTTGAGGTGGATCCATTGCAGGATTCACATTTGCACTTCATTGGTGATTTAGAGGAGTTGATTGAGCTTCAAAGATATATACATTTCTGCAAGTTGATATTGGAGGATTGATTGCCAATTTGTGATATTTGTTCCAAATACAAATTGGGCAATATTTTCAGTTCCGTGGAGATTTATTTGAAGACATTCATGGCTGGAGTATTTGTTATGATAGTGGGTTTATGCCCTAACCCTAGCGTAGGTTTTTAGAAGTTAGAGACTCCAAAGGAGAAGCCACAACCTTTGTAAGGAAGGGCGATTGGTGTTAAGTGAGGTCACTGCCTCAAACCTAGCCGCAGCCTCTTAAATGATGATCGCAGCCCCTACATATTGGACGCAGCCTCTTTGTGGACTGCGTGAGTTCTAAGGGAGGTCCGTGAGCTTTGGTGTGCATCCGCCTAGGGTATTGGAAGGATAATTTGTGAGGCATCAATTCCATTCAGCTCCATTTGTGCTATTGTATTTGTTGGAGGCACCAACTTGGGAGTTTATTCTACATGTCTTCATGCACATTATGTAGTGACTTCTCTTGGGTATGTACATTGCAATAATATTTCAATGTCTCTGCTGTTCTGAAATAAATATCCATCTATGTATTCAAATCTTTAATTTGAATAGATATTCCAAACTCTATAGCTGCTGTTATCATTGTTGCAACTTGCAATATCTATATTAGACCTTTGTATTGTTGGTATATCCACGCAAGAATGTTTGTATTTTTGTTCATTGCAATACATGTATGAAACAAACTGAAATCCATCACAATGCAATCATACAAACAAACATTTGAACACTACAAACTCAGAAATCATTCATACATCAGCAAGCATGCCAAGTGTTTGACAAAATGTCAAAGCACTAGAAATCAGAAAATTCAGGGCAGAATTAGACAGGGTTCGTACAGAAGATGATTAGGTGATGGTAAGACATGGGAATGTCGGTGGAATTAGGTGGCGTTAGGATGTAGTTAAATTTAGGTGTCTACATTTTGCTCCTCTTTGAGATGGTGTTGCAAAGCAACATCATTTCAAAGAAAAATAAAACATAGTGTTTGATTGGATTAGAAAAATATTTTGATTTGGAAGAAAATGGTTGAATTAGGGATGATGATGCCCCCTCGAGAGGGCAGGTGGGTTTGAAGAACATGGTTGTGCTCTCGAAATGGATGAAGATGTTGGTAAAAATGCTTAGTGATGAATGGAAAAGAAAGATGAAGATAGAAGATTGGATGGAGAAAATAAATTAAAAGTTAATAGATAGAAGTGATTAAAGGGGGAATGCAAAAGAGAGATATGAAAATTAAAGATAAATGATGGATGTTGATAATGTACAACTAGAGAATGATAGATGAATGGATGGATGATGAAAGAATTAATTGGATTGGATAAGAGGATAGAAGGACAGAAGGATAGAACGAACTAAATGATAAAGGATAAATGATAATGGATAATAAGTGAATGATCTTAAATGCAAGTATTATGCTGATACGTGGTGGGCACCTGTTTTAAAATAGCATGAGATGCTATGCACCAGGGTATAAAGACCAAGGTGATGACGTATCCCATGCATAGGATTGACTCACCAAAAAAGTCACAAGCAACCCTATACCATATAGCACCATGATATGTAAGACCATGATACCGTTGTGGTAGGTAGGCTGCGAGGATCGATGCAGATGCAACATTAAATGATAATGTAAACAAACAAGCAAGCAAGCATGCACAAAATGATGCAAAAACAAACACGAGTTGTTGCCCCTGGTCAAGTTGAAAACCGATGGTTGATTGATTGATGATGAAGATAGTGTTGTTGATGTGGGGCCGATATATCTCGAGAACATGAGAATTGGGAACGATATATCCCGATGATGATTGATGACAATGATTGTGTTGTTGATGTGGGAATAATATATCCCGAACACAATGCAAGGATTGGGAACGATATATCCTGATGACGATGATTTGAGTTGATCAAGTTTGCAGCAAGGCTGGAAACAAAACCAATGGATGCTTTTGGATGAGTTGCTTAAATTGTTTGGCTAGATTGATGTGGATTAAGGATTGCTTACACTTGGATTTATTTCTTTTCTTTTCTCTGGGATGGTTGCATTGGATTCTATTTGGGTAGCCTATAGCTTGATACCAATGAAAAGAAAAAACCAAATATAGGGACAAAGAGGATTGGGGGATGATGGGATGGATATATGAAGGGATTGTCGATAGTGAACAGGATAGATGGGGGGATTCATGATAGATGAATGGGGGATTCAAATGTGATCTCCAAGGACTACGTCGCATAGGAATAACATGCCCCACTCTAGATTTGTCGCTCATGATGAGGCGCTGCAATGTTTGAGACGATGTGTGGTAGGGAGGATAAGTGCAAATGATGGAGGCTGTATGCCAAGAGGTGTCCAAAGCATGTTTTAACATTAGGCCCTTGTCCTTCTCAAGATCGAAAACAAGGCGGAAGGATGGATGGGGAGACGATAGGATAAGTGGATGAGATGGATGAGGAGTGATAAGGTAGGCGAGGCTTGCCCCCAAGTGTAGGGTGCTCTTTGATAGCTGATTACACATGACGCTCACAAATGGGTTTTCATTATGATACTTGTCCATGGTGCCATAAGAATGGTTTCACCGTTGGACGAATGATTTTCTCTTTACTATTTCTGATTTTATTTTTTTTTAATTTTTTTGTATTTTCCATGATTTGATTTTTTTGTTCTTTTGTTTTTTTTGGAATTTTTTAAAGTGTTCTTGGATTTTCTTGATTTGGGATGTTGGGATGAGAGTGGATGGAGGAATGGATGATGATTTGTTGGATTCAAGCATCTATTTCCACAAGGAGATAATAGGATCCCATTTTGAATAACTGTTGCACACGAACCATGTCAACTATTGTTGCACTCATAGATGTTGGTAGAGACCTTAGTGATGGCTAAGTGGATGTCTCCCAGATGTAAACAAGGTGCCACTATAGCTTTGATGGTAGAGGATGATGCTGAGGGAAATGGAGTGGAAGGCAGTTTGGATGGATTATGCGAAGGCGTGGAGAAAAGGGGCGTGATGGGGGATATAGGTTAGATAAGGGATTTGAGGGTGATAGGATGGGGGTATGGATGCAGGAGGGAATGTTATGGGGACAAGGGGAACCAGGACCAACATTTGCACACACCGCATTGGAGTTGGAAGCTTGTGATGTGGATGGAGAGTGGGGAGTAATGGGGATTTGGGATTCATGGGGATGGTGGATTTTTGATCATGGGGTCGGGATGGGGGATTTTGGGATTTCCGTTTTGGGTATTTGGGGACCCAAATTGACTTAAGATTTTTGGGATTTTTTTATTGGGTGAGGGATGGGGGATAGGAATTGTGGGTTGTGGGGATGGAGTGGGACTTTAGAAAAGTGGATTTGGATGCTCCTTGTTGGTTTTTCTTCTGAATCAGCATTAGGGTTTGCCACTTCTAATGCACAGGCAGATTCAGCCAACTAATACAGGAGGTTGCGTGAGCTCCTCCCCTTCACTTTTGGTTCTGCCGCACCAAGGGGGGTATCCCTATAACTCAAGATGTAACCTTGACTAGCTCAAAGATAGAAAGATCTAACTTGACAACAACAGGCAGAATACTCTCATGTATGGACCAAGATCTGTATGATAGATCACAAGGTGGGCAACGTTCTTGGACATATATGTTTGGTTAGGGATGAGAGCATGCAAGGGTTTCCTACTCCGAATCCTACAACTAACAGATGGAAGGGAGAGATGGTTTGAAATGGTGTTTGGATGCAAACCTGGACCTGGTGTATAACCTCAACACAGAGCTAGATTGGTGCCTATCCAGGGCTTGGAGTCGGTAGACATACACCTGTGAATGATCAGCATGAATAGCTAAAACTGGATTTCAGGGGGATACACATGATACCTGCCTTACAGATATCTCCCAATACAGAGTGTTAAGCTGTCGATACTTATGGCATCCCTATTGCAGGAAGAAAGATACATGCAAAACTGGAGACAGAATCAACATAACACATGCAAACATAGCATTATTCATATAAGATTAACCATGAAATCAGTGGATTCATGCCAAAACGTACAACAGGAGATACATAAACTCACAAGTTTTGCTGCACAGAGCAACCAAAACTAGTTGTATCTTATTACAGAGCCAAAATGTCCAGTTTTCAACAACCTGAAAAATGGTAACACAGTCTGCTTATAACAGCCAGAAAGTGTACCACAGCAATTAATTACATGGTTGACCAAAAATCCCGCCAGATACACAGTATCATCAGATTGGCGCTCAAACATTCAATGCAGCAGGTGGGAGAGGAGACAGGAAGAAATCTCGAGCCTTGCGCCGCCGCCTAGGGATCCACATCTTCAATCGGGTACTAGATCCGTCCACACCATCGCCCATACCTCTGCAACAATCGCCATTAATGGCGCACCAACCCGCGGCCTTGGGAAATGCAAAATACTGTGCGTCGCAACCGTTTCCCGCCAAGATACATCATCATGATATTTCAAAATATGCAGGATATCAATTATCCCACATGCACCCCGCGGCGACCTTTTCAACACTTTATATACTAGGTCGCGAGCATATATGATGTCGGTGCTTTTGCTCCCGACGACACTAGTATAAGACCTTCATCATCCTCATCCTCCAGCAGCATGATATCCTGTTACTTGAAAAATCACCCTGACGTCAGCATCATCATCGCAATATCACCTACATGATAATCGCCTTCATCGGCACAACCTGATCCATCGGAGGAAGATCCTCCTGCTCAGCCGATACTAAATGTCTGGCCGATGAACATCCTGATGACGTCACCGTCATATCCTGCTGACGTCATCAGCATATCTGCGTACTGCGCACCTCCTCATATCCGGATGACATCATCGTCATATTCGCAACATTGGGGGATCTTCATAAGATGAGTAATGTTAGAAATATGACCCCCCGGACCTTGATGACGTCACCACCACATGTCGGCATCAGGATGATATTCGGAAGATAACCGGATATTTGGAAATATCATCCTGATGCACAAATATCATGCTGCACTGTAGCTCCGCTATAAGATCGGGGTGATAGATGAATATGCCAGATATTTGAAAAGATCACCCCCCACTAGATAATGCACGAAGCCGACAGGCGGATATCTCCCTGATATCAGCATCATCATGATGCTGGAACAAACATACATCCGGGTGATATTCAAATATGAAAATATCACCCCCTCCTTCGGAAATATCATGATGCAGATAGGCAGAGAAATAGATATCACCCTGACATAAGAATGACGTCAGCATCATCAGGGTGATAAAACAATGAACATGAAGTGATACAACAACATCAGGATGATATTGACTAAGATCATCCTGACGTTCAAAATATGATGACCACGATGAATATCGGGTCACACTTAGAACTTTACAGCGACATCATCAGGATGATCTTAAGTAAGATCACCCGATGTTAGAATATCACCCCAACGAAAGATCATGCTGACAGAAAATATGATGACCCTCGTAAGCAACATCAGGGTGATGTCTGGAAACATGATGATGATGACCTCCTCCAAAGAAAATATGATGCTGATGTTAAAACATGCTGAGGAGGCCCAAAGACTTAGAACTTTTTTGGATTTTTTGGGAAGGTGCCTGCATGAAAATTGCTAAAATAACCGACAGTGAATTCAGGCACCAACACTCCTCTTAGATTTGTTGCTTCTTTTTGCTTGGGGACCCACATTGTTCTGGTTTTTGCTTTTGGATGGGTGGGCTTTTGTGGCCTTATAAAATTATTTGGATTTGAGTCTGTATATCGATGCTTTACAATATGATAATTCTTAGGCTTTTGGGAACTTTTTGGTTTATGAGTGGAGACATCCAAAGTGCATCCAAAGTCGATGGTGTAGTCCCATGGGGAAGTATTATCTTTGAATCCCATGGGGGTGGCAATAGCTTCATCATTTTTGAATAAATCAAATGATGTGTGCGTTTGTTGGTCTTGATTAGGGATTTTGGGGGATGAGGGATTATGGGTGGTAATTGGGATGGAGGATTAATGGATTTGTGGGTGGAAGGATTAAGGGATTTATGGATGAAAGGATTAGTGGGCTTGTGGATGGAAGGAGAAGGATGATGAGATGGAGGAAGGATTTTGGTAAATTTTTTGGATTGATATGATGGAGGAGGGGGGATGGTGGCAAATGGTTTAGAGGAGCGACAGGAGGTACCTATTGTTGGATTGGGAGAAACTCCTTGAGGATTTACGAAGATGGTACAACATGTTTGGATTGTTTGCCTTGAGATATGTAACCAAGGCCATGTGATCGCAAATGGATTTTGACATGGATGGGCTCCAAGATGCCTTGGTCATGAAGGCCTAAGCCTTTGCCTTGATACTTTATGTTTTGGAGCATGCGATTGGCAATGGGATGTTTATTATTTTGGAAACTGTAATGTCCCCATTTCCGGCATGATCACCTAGTGGAGTTGAGTTAGCCTATTCTTCATTCCCATAGGCTAATTCACTTGGAAAGGGAATGCTTTGGTTGAGCTTTGGTTTCGGATGTCGGCTTAACCTTGATTTTGGAGAATTTGATTTTATTTGGCTCAACTATTTTTCCTAGATATGGCGAGCTTGGGAGATGACAAGATATATTTGTATATTATTTTTGGTTGGGTCAAAAATAATAAAATAATTGATCTTGGAGTGGAACGACCCATTTTGGGTATTTGGAAGTAATAAATAATAATATTTTATTATTTGTTTTGGGAGCGCTCAAGAGGGAGAATAAAATAATATTTTAAATCAAATCTGTAATTTGATTTTGGCATTTTGAGATGGTCGGCCCTATTGGAAGGAAAAAAGGAATTTTGAAAAGTGAATTTGTTGGCTTTTTGTAATAACAAAATAATAGTTTCCCTTGGGCCGACTTGGAAGAGAAAAGACAAGTTTAATTCAAATCTTTATTTTTGAATTGAGGCACCTACTTTGGTTGGCCAAACTCTTGGAGGGAAAAATCATTTCAAATCATCCTTGGTCGGCTAGAGTTGGAAGAATTGGCTATATTATAAATAGAAGTCATTTGGAAGGCTTTTTATCATCTAGAACGTTTTATGCATTTTGATTTGAGTTTATCTCTCTTTGGCTGCAACGAAAGTTGAGCATTGAACCAAGGATGAAAACCCTTGTTGTTCATGGTGAGTTGGACGAAAACCTAGCTCATCATGTGGTGATTCCATGATGGTAATCAATTTGTACTTCATTGTGTTCATTGGTAGAGAAGAGCGAAATTGCATAATCAGATTTGCAGATCAGATTTGATACCTTCATCATTTGGCGAGTTTGTGTTGAGATTTGGCTAGGGTTTTAACCTAGATCTTGAGTGTCATTCATAGGAGAGGAGCGATTTGCATCCTAAGGGCGAATTTGGCATCTTGGAGGAGTTTTGCATCACATTTTTACATCAGTTTGGAATCAGCAGCAGATCAGATCCATTCGCCATCTTGGGAGCATCGATTTTGGTGCTAGGAGTTGCCATTGCATTAAGATTTTCATCCTATCTTGGAGCGCCATCTTTTGGGAGGTATTCGGAGGGGTTCTGTGGCATCATTCAATTACCTTGGAGCAGCAAACCCTAGCCGTACCATTGCAGACCTGAAGAGCATCATTGGATCAGCCTTGGAGTGGATTGAGATTCATTGTCATTAGGGTTTTCAAGCCCTAGCTGGTTTGCCACCACTTGGAGGTCGATTTCATCTTCATGAAGGTCATTTGGCATGAATTTGGTATGTATAAACCCTAGGGTTTATAGCATATGTTAGCTGGGCTTTGTTTGGCATGTTTGCCATTTGCATTTGATGTACTTGAAGACATTACAAATTCTGATTTATGACAGCAGCATTCTGATTTGGGTTTCATAGCATTTTGGCATCATTTTGGAGTTGAATTTATGTGTATTTCACCTATGGCAATGGCATGTATTTTGGCATATTGATTTTGTTGTTCTTGACATGATAAGTGGCTATAATAATTGTGTAATCAGATCTGAGACAAAAAAATCAGAAATCAGATCTAGGGTTTGAATCAGAATTTTAAATAAAATCAAAAATTTGGTCAAATACCCTTGTTGGGATATTTCAGAAACAAGACACAAGTCTGGTCTGAGATGGGGAAGGATGGGTGGTGGATATAAGTTGTTCTTCAGTTGCGAGAGAACCACCACAGATGAAGGTGTTGGAACCAAGGGGATAGGGTGATGGTCTGGGGATGGGGTCAATAAGGGATGATAAGGAATTGGGAAAGGGATTAGATGGGATTTTTGGATCTTGACTTGGATGGGGAGATGTTGTGGCATGCTTCAGACTAGGCTATTGACATTGCTGGATTTGCTTATAACATGATGGGGGAGGAGTGTTTAGTTTCAATTGTTTGGATACGCTCCTCTAATTGGGTAGATGGAGGGATGGTGGATGTTTGATGTTCGAGGATTTGGAGTTTGATGGGGTTAGGATTATGGATAGATGGTTGGTGAGTGGCGACATCATCGATGACACACTTGGATGGATCTGGAGTAGTGGGGTGGCATGACTCCATAGGTTTGTTTTTGTTTTTGTTTTTGTGCTTAGGATCCTTTGCTAGTAGTCTTTGGAGTAGGAGAAAATCTGAATAGGACCATTTGGATGTGTTAGGATTAGATGTTTGGATTGGCTGATGGTTGGCTTGATGGGATGAGTTGGATTGCAAAGGTTGTGAGGATGGAGGATTTATAGAGGATGCAAAGGCTATAGTGGTATTTCCCTTGTCAAAGGTGCCATGGGGATGACCAATAGGTCTGTTGTTTGAGCTTAAGGGGTAGCTAGTGTTGGCATTTTTTTGGTTGAAAGGCTCTTGATTATGCATGACTGGGCAATTATAGTTTATGGCCAACTTGCTTGCAATGATGTTGTCAAGGGTTTCATCATCATGTTCACCGTCATCGTGATATTCGTCTTAATCCACAAGTGTAATGTCCCCATTTTCCGAATGATCATCCAACGAGGTCCACTAGCCTATTTTTATTCCCATAGGCTAAGTTGGGAGTTATAAGGGAATAATTTGATTAATTAATTAATAAATAATCCTAAGTCATTTTTGGGTTATTTATATTTAATTAATTAGCTGGACCTATTTTTATTATTATAGTGACTTTATAATATTATATTGAGAAATTATAAAAATAAGTCACTTTTGAAAAAAGAAAATATAAAATAAAATAAAATAATAAAGTGAGCCTTCTAGAAGTTCTTTCTAGAAGGTTCACTTGTGGCTTTAAAAAGAGAGGAAGGCAAATCATTTTCATATGCTTGATTTGATATTTGCTATTGGAGTTTTTCTTTGTGAGCTGCAACTATAGGTTCAACAAACCCTAGGACAAAAACCCTTGGGATTTTAGGTGGATTGGACGAAAACCCAAGTCTACCCATTTGGTGGATTCACTTCAAGATTCACATTGTGCTTCATTGTTCAGTTTTGAGAGCTTCAGAGATATATTTTTGCAGGTTTACATTGAAGGAGAAGGTTACCAAATTTGTGAGATTTGTTCCAAATACAAATTTGGGAATTACATTCAGATTTGCTGAAGGTTTCAATTGCAGGTTTTATATCAGATTTGTGAGGAGTTTTATAAAGCAATTCATTGATGTTTCTATGGAGTATTTTCATTGATGATTTTATGCATATTGGCAGTGGATTGTTAGAGGGTTTGCTAAACCCTAGCACTGCAATTTAGAGGGTTTGTGAAAGAAATCAGACTTCATTAGGTTGAAACCCTAGCGCCACCATTGGGATACATTGTTGTTTGCAGCCATCAAACACTATTCGCTGGCTTTGCAAATTGTGAGGTGCAGAAGGTAGTCGTGCATCCTTTGAAGGTGATCATAGCAATTCTTAGTGCATAGAGGACTGCTGTACGGAATGCTGGGATGGTTCAACTAGTGTTTGGAAGCTGCTAATCCCTATTTCTGATGAATCGAAGTTGAAGTACCAGTTGTAGCTGCCATAGAATAAGATCTTGTCTAGCTGCTGAATTGGAAAGTGTTGCATGAGAGGTACAGCTGCCATATAAGTGCAAAAATCAGAGTTAGAACAGCAGTAACAATATATCTTTTATAGCAGCCCAGTTGGAGGTCGCTAGATACCTGGTATGTATGAAGAATATAGTTGAAGTTTGATCAAATAAAGTGTTGATTACCATCTGCAGCGATTTGTGTGGATATTGCCATTCATTTTGGTATGTAATCATTTCAAATTGATGTAAACAGGAGCATTGTTATATTCTGATCTTAATAAGCAAGAAGTACATTCAGATATTTAATTTGAATCTCTCTATTTTATCATTCCAAGTGTTTGTCAAATTGTCATACAGTTATATCAGATTTTGGTTATGTTTTGTTTTGGCATTAGCATGCAATATGTTTGTGAAAATGTCTATATGTTATGAAACTGAATTGGCATAAGCAAATATCACAAACCATCATTCAAACAAGCAACAAAACTCAGAAAATCAGTCATAACCAGCAAGCATGCCAAGTGTTTGACAAAATGTCAACACACCAAAAATCAAAAAATTTATGGATTTAAGGAAGAATCTGGTTAGGGGCTCTTACAACAAGACTATCATCATCATCATTGTCAAAGGGATTTTTGGATTTGTTAGTGCCTGAATTGACTGACAGTTTTTGAGCAATTTTCATGCAGGCACCTTCCCTAAATATCCAAAAAATGTTCTAAGTGTTGGACCTCCTCGGCATTTTTCAGCTGCATCATCATATTTTCTTTGAGGAGGAGATCATCATCATCATATTGTCTTCGATGATGGTCAGCATCATCATGTTCTTTGTCGACCGGTTTCTCATCAGGATCATCATATTTCAATATCGGGTGATGTTTGGATATCATCCCGATCCTGCTGATGAGCTACAATGTGCCTTAATTTTCTTGCGGAGGGTGATTTTTCAAGTATCCGGTGATCTTCCAATTATCACCTTGCCCTTTTATGATGATGATGTCACCCCGATCTTCTGAAGGGGTTATTCTCTAAGTTGTTCGACCTGACTTGTTTTTTCTTAAGGGTCGTCATCATCATCATCATATTTCCAGTTATCGCCGTGTTGCTTGCGAGGGTCATCATATTTTCTGCCTGCATGATATTTTGCCGGGGTGATATTTTTATCATCGGGTGATCTTGGTTATGATCATCCTGATGATGTTGTTGAAGAGTTCTAAGTATGACCCGATGTTCACCGGGGTCATCATATTTTGAACGTCAGGATGATCTTAGTCAATATCATCCTGATGTTGTTGTATCACTTCATGTTCCTTGTTTTATCATCCTGATGATGCTGACGTCATTCTTACGTCAGGGTGATATCTGCTTTTCTGCCTATCTGCATCATGATATTTCCGAAGGGAGATATCCGCCTGTCGGCTTCGTGCATTATCTAGTGGGGGGTGATCTTTTCAAATATCTGGCATATTCATCTATCACCCCGATCTTATAGTGGAGCTACAGTGCAGCATGATATTTGTGCATCAGGATGATATTTCCAAATATCCGGTTATCTTCCGAATATCATCCTGATGTCGATATGATGATGACGTCATCAAGGTCTTGGGGGGGGTCATATTTCTAACACTGATCATCTTGTGGAGATTCCCCGATATTTGCAAATATGATGATGACGTCATCCAGATATGAGGAGGTGCGCAGTAGGCAGATATGCTGATGACGTCAGCAGGATATGACGATGACGTCATCAGGATGTTCATCGGCTAAGCAGGAGGATCTTCCTCCGATGGATTAGGTTGTGCCGATGAAGGCGATTATCATGCAGGTGATATTGCGATGATGATGCTGACGTCAGGATGATTTTTCAAGCAACAGGATATCATGCTGCTGGATAATGATGATGAAGTCTTATACTAGTGTCGTCAGGAGCAAAAGCACTGACATTATATATGCTCGTGGCCTAGTATATAAAGTGTTGAAAAGGTCGCCGCGGGGTGCATGTGGGATAATTGATATCCTGCATATTTGAAATATCATGACGATGAGGTATCTTGGCGGGAAATGGTTGCGATGCACAGTTTGACGTTTTCCCGAGGCCGCAGGTTGGTGCGCCATTAATGGCGAAGGTTGCAGAGGTATGGACGGATCTGGTACCCGATTGAAGGTGTACATCAACGGACAGTGGCGCAGGGCTCGAGGTTTCTTCCTGTCTCCTCCCCTACCTGCTGCATTCATGTTTGGGCGCCAATCTGGTAATGCGTTGAGCGCCATTTTTCTGATACTGTGTATCTGGCGGGATTTTTGGTCAACCATGTAATTAATTGCTGTGGTACACTACCTGGCTGTTATAAGCAGGAAGTGTTACTCATTTTTGGTTGTTGATAACTAGACATTTTGGCTCTGTAATAAGATACAACTGGTTTTGGTTGCTCTGTGCAGCAAAACTTGTGAGTTTATGTATCTCCTGTTGTACGATTTGGCATGAATCCACTGATTTCATGGTTAATCTTATATGAATAATGCTGTGTTTGCATGTGTTATGCTGATTCTGTCTCCAGTTTTGCATGTATCTTTCTTACTGCAATAGGGATGCCATAAGTATAGACAGCTTAACACTCTTTATTGGGAGATATCTGTAAGGCAGATATCATGTGTATCCCCCTGAAATCCAGTTTTAGCTATTCATGCTGATCATTCACAGGTGTATGTCTACCGACTCCAAGCCCTGGATAGGCACTAATCTAGCTCTGTGTTGAGGTTATACACCATGTCCAGCTTTGCATCCAAAATTCAAACTAAACCATCTCTTCCTTCCATCTGTTAGTTGTAGGATTAGGAGTAGGAAACCCTTGCATGCTCTCATCCCTAACCAGACATATATGTCCAAGAACGTTGCCCACCTTGTGATCTATCATACAGATCTTGGTCCATACATGAGAGTATTCTGCCTGTTGTTGTCAAGTTAGATCTTTCTATCTTTGAGCTAGTCAAGGTTACATCTTGAGTTATAGGGATCCCCCCTTTGGTGCGGCAGAACCAGAAGTGAAGGGGAGGCAGCTCACGTAACCTCCTGTATTTAGTTGGCTGAATCTGCCTGTGCATTAGAATTGGCAAACCCTAATGCTGATTCAGAAGAAAAGTCAACAAAATGGCGACTCCGCTGGGGAATGGGAAGTAAAAATACTATCTAATCATCTCTAGTAATATATCTGTGACCCATCCGAGTCACCAACAAAATGGCGACTCTGCTGGGGAGATCAATGTCATATCCATGAAAGTTTGAGTCTACAAGATTAAAAAATTAGACCTGGAAACTGTTTGTTGCAGCAGAGAAAAAGGTCATATATGTGACTCTGCTGGTGGATGACCCAGAACGAAAGAAATCAATTTGCAGCTTCAGCTTGTTTGAAGCTCATTCCTCTTCAAGGAGGTGGCGACTCTGCATCAAAGAACCTGATAAAAGAACAAAATCAGTCAGAGAAGAATTTGCAGCTTCTGCAACATATCCAGGTATTTCATATTATTTGACAGACTCCCTATTTGGTGAGATAGCACTGGTTAAAAGGGGAACATTGGTGAAAGCAGAGCTTGCATGCTTTTGTTAGAACTTACTCTGTATTTCAAAGGGCATGCAATGTTGCTAAAAAGACTCATTTAATGGACTTTAGGAAAGTTTGAAAAAACAGTCTAAACTTTGAGTGCCTAAAGTCATTGTTTGTAGAAAATCTGAGTAGAGAGGAGGGTTGCAAAAACATAAAGGATGTATTATCAGCCTATGCACCCTTGTGAAGTGTCAAGTGCAAAAATGTATAGTAGTCAGTCCCAACAATGTAATAAAAGAAGTTTTAACATAGACAGATATAAGCCCATAAATTTCAGTGGCATTTGTGGCTACCCAAATGCTCTTCCACCTAAAATTAGAAGATATTTGCCCAAATTTAGTGGCGCAAAGGATGAATCAGCTGAGAGACACTTGCAGCAGTTTATAAATGTTATAGATGATTTCGAGATTGACTGTGAAGATGTAGTCATGAGATTATTTGTTCAATCTCTAGAAGAAGATGCAAGGGATTGGTTTTCCTACCTTCCAGCTCACTCTGTCAGCTCTTGGCATGGTTTTAAATCTGCATTTCTAGTACAGTATGGTGAAAGAGTTTCTGAATATGCAGCTATTAGTGACTTCATGTACATCCATATTGAAGAAGATGAGTTGATCCCAGCTTTTAACCTCAGATTTATGAGGGCATTGAATAGAATTCCAGAATGCATGAGACCTAATGATGCACTGTGCTTAGTTGTCTATTTGGGAGCCTTTGATAAGAAAATGAGTTACAGATTAAGAGACAAGGAGCCCACCACATTGCATCAGGCACATCAGTTTGCAATAGATATTGAAAACAATTGGAGGTATGGAATACAAAAGGGTTATTTTTCTGAAAATTTTTGTTCTCCTGCAGCCCCCAATGTTGATGAAAGTTTTAATTCAGGAATTGACAATGAATGTCATAGCACTCACACCCCTGTTGTCCCAGTTTTTGCATCATTCCAAGTGGATGATGTTTCTATTATAGAGGAGGATGTCCTTTTTTGCCCAGTAGGTGAAGTTGAAAATAATAATTTTTCAAGTAATATTTGCATACCAGTCCTAAACAAAGAGCCTTCATGTTTAAATGATCCAGTTGTGCAGAGTTGTGATCATATGGATCAAGAATCAATATCAGTTTCATCAGGAAGCATTGGAGGGCTGGAAAATGATGCAGATTGTTCAACTTCAGAGTGCATTGAAACAGCAGCAATTTTGTATGCGGGGCAATTAGATGATAAAAATGATATCCATGACCAGTGCATGGATCAGGTTTGTTTTTCTTATGACTCTGGATTTGATAGTAATGAAGAAGAATTGGAATGTCATGAAGAAGAAGCAGAGGCCTTTGCAGTGAGTGTTAATCCCCTTTATGATGAGCCTGCTGATGCATATGATGTTGTGAGTCGTGACCTTCATTGGTGCATGATTAACCCTTTGTTTGAAGATGATGATACTGATTTGCAAACTGTGAATAATGAATGTTCATCATCACCTGATTCAGACATGTGCAACATTGGGTGTGTGGATCAGGTTTTGTTTTCAATATCAGTAGATATTAGGGATCTCATATTTTTTGAGTATTTTGAATTGTTGGATCAGCTGGATGAGTGCCTGATAATGTGCAGCAGCCAGATAAATGATAAAGAGTGCCAAGAGCAGTATGATGTACTGTCTGAGGGACATAACATACATGTGTTGCCTAATGTTGAAGAATATTATGTGTATGGTTATATGTCTAATTCTGAAATCCAAAATGACAGAGCTGAAAATGATGGTGGCAAGCTTTCAAAACTGGTGGAATATCTTTTTAAGCAGATGACATTATGGGCAGATTATGCCAATCTTTTCAGTTGGGATTGGGATATTCCAGTTTGGAATCAGGCATTTGACAAGAAAAAATTATGGTTTTTCCTTTTTGGCTGCCCGGGGCCGCCAAAATAATGTTTAAAAATAATGTGTTTGGTGATGCAAATCAATATAACATCATGACTCTGTGCCCAATGGATAAGGGACTGGTCTGCATCCCAGAGTTCTGGGGTTCTCGCTGCAGTCTTGCACCTGCACGTCCCCAGACAGAGCCAGTGTTAGTGCCTGAATTGACTGACAGTTTTTGAGCAATTTTCATGCAGGCACCTTCCCTAAATATCCAAAAAATGTTCTAAGTGTTGGACCTCCTCGGCATTTTTCAGCTACATCATCATATTTTCTTTGAGGAGGAGATCATCATCATCATATTGTCTTCGATGATGGTCAGCATCATCATGTTCTCTGTCGACCGGTTTCTCATCAAGATCATCATATTTCAATATCGGGTGATGTTTGGATATCATCCCGATCCTGCTGATGAGCTACAATGTGCCTTAATTTTCTTGCGGAGGGTGATTTTTCAAGTATCCGGTGATCTTTCAATTATCACCTTGCCCTTTTATGATGATGATGTCACCCCGATCTTCTGAAGGGGTTATTCTCTAAGTTGTTCGACCTGACTTGTTTTTTCTTAAGGGTCGTCATCATCATCATCATATTTCCAGTTATCGCCGTGTTGCTTGCGAGGGTCATCATATTTTCTGCCTGCATGATATTTCGCCGGGGTGATATTTTTATCATCAGGTGATCTTGGTTATGATCATCCTGATGATGTTGTTGAAGAGTTCTAAGTATGACCCGATGTTCACCGGGGTCATCATATTTTGAACGTCAGGATGATCTTAGTCAATATCATCCTGATGTTGTTGTATCACTTCATGTTCCTTGTTTTATCATCCTGATGATGCTGACGTCATTCTTACGTCAGGGTGATATCCGCTTTTCTGCCTGTCTGCATCATGATATTTCTGAAGGGAGATATCCGCCTGTCGGCTTCGTGCATTATCTAGTGGGGGGTGATCTTTTCAAATATCTGGCATATTCATCTATCACCCCGATCTTATAGTGGAGCTACAGTGCAGCATGATATTTGTGCATCAGGATGATATTTCCAAATATCCGGTTATCTTCCGAATATCATCCTGATGTCGATATGATGATGACGTCATCAAGGTCCGGGGGGGTCATATTTCTAACACTGATCATCTTGTGGAGATTCCCCGATATTTGCAAATATGATGATGACGTCATCCGGATATGAGGAGGTGCGCAGTAGGCAGATATGACGATGACGTCATCAGGATGTTCATCGGCTAAGCAGGAGGATCTTCCTCCGATGGATTAGGTTGTGCCGATGAAGGCGATTATCATGCAGGTGATATTGCGATGATGATGCTGACGTCAGGATGATTTTTCAAGCAACAGGATATCATGCTGCTGGATAATGATGATGAAGTCTTATACTAGTGTCGTCAGGAGCAAAAGCACTGACATTATATATGCTCGTGGCCTAGTATATAAAGTGTTGAAAAGGTCGCCGCGGGGTGCATGTGGGATAATTGATATCCTGCATATTTGAAATATCATGACGATGAGGTATCTTGGCGGGAAATGGTTGCGATGCACAGTTTGACGTTTTCCCGAGGCCGCGGGTTGGTGCGCCATTAATGGCGAAGGTTGCAGAGGTATGGACGGATCTGGTACCCGATTGAAGGTGTACATCAACGGACAGTGGCGCAGGGCTCGAGGTTTCTTCCTGTCTCCTCCCCTACCTGCTGCATTCATGTTTGGGCGCCAATCTGGTAATGCGTTGAGCGCCATTTTTCTGATACTGTGTATCTGGCGGGATTTTTGGTCAACCATGTAATTAATTGTTGTGGTACACTACCTGGCTGTTATAAGCAGGAAGTGTTACTCATTTTTGGTTGTTGAAAATTGGACATTTTGGCTCTGTAATAAGATACAACTGGTTTTGGTTGCTCTGTGCAGCAAAACTTGTGAGTTTATGTATCTCCTGTTGTACGATTTGGCATGAATCCACTGATTTCATGGTTAATCTTATATGAATAATGCTGTGTTTGCATGTGTTATGCTGATTCTGTCTCCAGTTTTGCATGTATCTTTCTTACTGCAATAGGGATGCCATAAGTATAGACAGCTTAACACTCTTTATTGGGAGATATCTGTAAGGCAGATATCATGTGTATCCCCCTGAAATCCAGTTTTAGCTATTCATGCTGATCATTCACAGGTGTATGTCTACCGACTCCAAGCCCTGGATAGGCACTAATCTAGCTCTGTGTTGAGGTTATACACCATGTCCAGCTTTGCATCCAAAATTCAAACTAAACCATCTCTTCCTTCCATCTGTTAGTTGTAGGATTAGGAGTAGGAAACCCTTGCATGCTCTCATCCCTAACCAGACATATATGTCCAAGAACGTTGCCCACCTTGTGATCTATCATACAGCTCTTGGTCCATACATGAGAGTATTCTGCCTGTTGTTGTCAAGTTAGATCTTTCTATCTTTGAGCTAGTCAAGGTTACATCTTGAGTTATAGGGATCCCCCCCTTGGTGCGGCAGAACCAGAAGTGAAGGGGAGGCAGCTCACGCAACCTCCTGTATTTAGTTGGCTGAATCTGCCTGTGCATTAGAAGTGGCAAACCCTAATGCTGATTCAGAAGAAAAGTCAACAGGATTGATTTGGATAAAAGTTCTCATCTAATGGATGCATGGCCTTGCCTTTGATTGTGATTTTGTGTTTGGCATGAGTTTCGTGCAAGGGGGTAGGCATAGGGGTTTTGGCTTGCATGATGAAGTTTTCAAACCAGGGGTCCATGATGGAGATGACTAAAGATGATGGGATGTTTAGATTTTGGACTTTGAGATGTTTATGATTGCAAAAGTTTACTGTTTGGACTCAAGATTGCTCAATGGTTGTTTGCAACGGGACACATCAAACACAACAGGTAGATTAGTTTAAGTGTGGATGCAAAGGATGATTATTGGTTTAGCACATGAAAGCACATCAGACACATTAACAACCTATTTTATTCAGGTGGGAATATTAGTTTCCGTGGGCCCACAAATGCACTATCTACCAAGCTATGGATAGCTAGGGAATGTAAGGTCATGTACCACCTATACACCCCTTACCATGGAGGCCAAGGCCTTGCCCACAGTGAGCTCTATCTCAACAAACTCAAAAGCATGGTGTGAGTAACTTCTCGAGGCTAACTACTTACCGGTGCACCACAAAAAAAGATGGCCGAAAGGTCTTAATCTAGGCTATACAGGTGATTAAGGGATGTTCTTGTTATACGCTAGGTATGTGAGGCCAAAATCCATGAACTAGTGTGCTGTCTAAGGTGTGTGATTGCTCACTTTGCCGAGTGTTGCAGCCTTGACATGGGTCCAAAATGACAACTCAATTTTTTTGTGTCCAGGTCTAAGACAAAAATCAGCCTGCCTAGTCCTAGTCCAGTAACACTGGTTTTCACAATGGTAAAACTAGAACCATAAAAATTAGGGCAAACAATACATACTACAAATGGAGCCCCAAGACTAAGAGAAAGATGCAATAAATTCCAAAAATAGGGAATATATTTAGAAACATATAGTCATGTAACTTGGACATATTCTATTAAGTGAATCTCCGCAAGGCAACTCCATATTATCCATGCAACCATGGTCTCTAAAGTTTAGCTACTCTCTCACCTCCATAACTTTATGTGCTAAACTATTAAACCTACCTTTTCACTTTAGGTAGAATTTACATCATAGATTATTGGTGATCTGATCAGATATGTCCATTGTGGAGCACTCAACAAAGATACCCATCAACTTGTGCATGGATTTGTGAGAAAATGGACATCAACAAGGGCTCACTTGAAAAGGTTATTCTAAAACCAGAGGAATGCTTTGACACTGGTAGCTTGGCTATGGTAATGTGGTATTTCCATGTGATTTATATCATGCTCAGGGATATTTGGAAGCATCATTCTCTTAAGCAAGGACCCACAATGTACATATCCAATCCAATAAGAAGAAATCTAGTAAGACAACCACTGAAGATTATGGCTCTCAATCAATTCAAACAAAAAAATGTCTAATTCTTGGTCTTGTTCTTCGAACTAAAAGAAAGGGAGGGCACTAATAGACACTCAACCTACCAAGGCCTCTGATACAACTAGTACCATACACCAAGGATGCAATGCCTTCTAATCCTTCGCAATTAGGAAATGGAATGAGTTCTTGGCAACTGCCTTTAATGGTGAGGACCTTCCTCTTACTATATAGGCCTGAGCTACCTTAAGATCTTCTTGCTGTAGATTTGGCCTCCTATTCATTAAACACAAATAGCAATACAACACAAAGAATCCAAGATGATTAGATTTGGGAAATATTGAATATTGGTGTACTGTATTAGTTCTATATTTTTTGCTCACGATGCATCTCTCCATCAGATGATGGAACCCGTTACAGTTTCAAGTTTCCAGATATCTAGCCTAGACCTACTATACAGATTCAATCATCTACCTGGATTGGTTTCCTCCTTTTTTTTCTTGTACAGTAGTGTTTTTTCTAATTAAAATCCTTGTTGAGTCTATGTATATACATATTCATTCTTTGGCCCTTGGTTCTTGAGTACGGAATTTGCATGTGACCACAATGGCCCATCTCCATTAATAACCCTCTTTACTTATTCGCACACATACCAAATTTTCCCACAAGATCCATCGTAAGTGTAAATTTGGTGGAAAACCTAAGAATTCTACTTGGCAAATCTAATGGACAAAGGTCGAATAACTTATAAACTATTTACTAGTAAAAATGAACTTTTAATGTAGGCTGATAATGAAAAATCAAAGGTCTTAGAAGAGATTGCTTCCAAAGATGCTATAAAAAATAAGGACCCATCTAAACCAATTGTCCTTTTAAAAGTCATTCTCAATATTCCACTTCCATTATTTACTAAACTAATATTGTTGGTGGCCTTGAAGGAATTTCAAACAAAAAAAATGTTTCTTAGTACAAACTCTAGTGTTGAGACTTGGACTTGTGAAAAGTTGGCAGGCTGATTTTTTACTCAGTGCCAAAACACAAGTTTTAAAATTATTAAAAAATAGCAAATTTTAAGGAAAAAATTCATTATATTGCATCTTGTATCAAAATAACTACAAATACACACAAAAACTAATTAGTTGGAATTCTATGTTACTAAATCGACACATATACAGGCCAATTCCAGGTACAAAACGTCCTAGAATCATATCAGAGTCTGAATTGCCTGTGGATTTGACCAGGGTACGTGTTTTTTCCTATCGGAAACAATTCTAAGTTTATCCCGTTGAACCTGACTGATTCCAGTGCTTATGTGGCATTTTTGGATTGAATCCCAAACAATTCCAGAGGCGGATGCATTTTTCGAAGGGTTTTTTAAACTTATGGACTGAGAAAAGCCCTAAATAGTAGTGTTTTTGTTATATCATAACTTTTAGTTGCCGTGGAGGGAAGAACGATTACAAATGATGGCGGACAAGATTTTTTTCCTTTTAACATCACGTAGCTGCTCGAACACAACTTCGGGAGTTTTAAATTTGGTTACACTTCTCAGGAGTTTTAAATCTAGTTATAGTCCTCATGAGTGTAATGACTAAGGACTGAAATCCAAAGAAAGGAAGTGGGTAGTGATTGGGTTGAAGGTGCTCCTTCCCATGCACAATAGTTAAATCCGTATCAAAGCTCGGATATCCATTGCCTTCTCCCAAGTATTGTGCTGGTCATTTTAGGATTGTGCTCTTTTAGTTTCCACTGTCCTACTCAAGAATTACTTTCCATATCTACTAGTTACTAGCAGATATCTATTAGTTATTAGCAGACAATAGGATATATATCCATGATTTAATAACTATCGATAGTATTTAAATTTTTAATATCTATATTATTTAATAATTTTAATATTAACATATCTATACTATTTAATAACTTTTTCGAATATAGTTTAAAAAAAACCATATTAATATGGTATTAATATAGTTTTTTGGAATATAGTTAAAAAAAAATTTAATATAGTATTAGCTTTATATATATTTATATTTTTTTGTATAGACGTACCCAAAATGTACCTAGTCCCCCTAAACAAAATTGTCATACCGGTGTATTTGATAAATTAGATCTAGCATAAATGTGTCGATAATGAAATAAGTAAAAACTGCCACGAACTTCATACTTGAATGCTAATCAAAGAAAAACTTGCTTTAATATGCTTAAAATTGCTTTTGTACACAAATAGTGGATTTAGAAATCCATGTGCATGGCATTAGGAAAAAAAACACAGAAAAATCAAACTAAGGTTGAGAGGAGCCACTCCGCCCAATATTAGATCCAAGCCATTGGACCCTACACTTCTTTGTGCATGCCAAAGAAGCAGTTGCAGCCATTCTATTTACAAAAGAGGTAGCAACATTATCTTGGATAACTTCTTTGTTTCTACTTGTGTGAGGCTCACACCTCCTCCCCCATTGCCACAAGCTCTGCCTCACAATCAACCTAATCGAGCCATGCATGGTCCTGCTTTGTAAAAATGGGGTCATCCTTGGTGATCCACTTAGATGTGGGATCATTCTAATTCTTCATCTTTAACTAAAATCTTCTTGTGGCAATGGCACAAGCTTTAATGTATAAATACAAGGTCATTCAACCTTTGCATTGACAACCTATTTCATTTTTTAGATTTTTGTGCCAAACATACTCCAATTGCAATCACAACTCAAAGTGTTGCATGGTTAGCTCAACACTCGAATGACAATCCTCTAAAGATTGGGCACCTTAGTGCAAAATTGTCCCACCATCTATAACAATAAAATTAAAACTTTTAAGATTTACAAATACTGAAAATTCAGCATTCAATAACAAAGAAGTAAAATATTTAAATTTTAAATAAATGTTTCAAAGAAAACAAATTTTACCTAGCTTAGAATTTGTCCTCATTGACTTGCACATGTCTTGATAAGAGAGATCTCCTAGTGCTTGTTTGTAGATCTCAATATGAAACATGATCTTTGTCTTCAACTATGAACTCTGCTTCATAGCCACTAATGACAATGTAGAGGCCTCCCATAACCTCATCATCAACCTTTAAGTTCTCAATAATTTGGAAGGTTGAGTTGAGGAAGTATGCACAAGCATGAAGCGGACTCAAATTTTGTTTTATCCAACGTTGGTTTATGATATCCCAAATGGCCCCATATTTGTCCACCAAACCAACATAGAAATGTCTAATATGCTCCTTGGCTCAATTCATTCCTTGTGAATGTAGCCCTTGTTGCCTTTCTCCATCAACAATATGAAGGAGAGAAACAAATGGCTTGATCACCTATAAAAAGTCAAGACTCAAATAGTTAAAATAGTAAGTCTAGTTACACTAAAGCTTATTTTGTTAAAGAGGAAAATTATAAACACTAAATAAAAGAAAATGAAAAAATTTTAAAGACTTACATCTACAATCTTCTTTGCAGAATTCAAAAATGGGTCTAATCAATTACCCAATCCCCCAAATAAAATCCAATAGATGTCCTTGAGTAGGAAGACTCACTCCACTACTAGCTAACAAACATTCTCTTCAAAGAAGCTTTTGCTTGTAGCAAAGATTGTAATTTGATAAATGAGGTTGCAAAACAAGTGGCATCGGGTCAGAAAAGCACCTTGATATCTATGAACTCTCTGTAAGAAGCCTAGCTAATCTCGACTGAATTTTTTCCCTTCACTGTCAAGAATTTCTGATTTTATTTTCTTTTGTTTGGCTTATTGTTTTGATGTGGGTATTTGTTCTATGTGTTTATTATACCATGTAGATGGAAAGGTTCAAATATAACATGAAACAGATACCAAATGATGAAGTCATGATCAAATTATATCAATCAAAACATGAGAATGACATACCTGGAAAATGCTGATGGCTTCTTATTGAATGAACAAGCTGATTACAAAGAGAGACTTGGCTGTAGCTTACAATCAGATAGTCTGATTTAAAAAAATCAGATCACATATAACACGTAAAATGGCCAAAATGTGTACCAAACCCTAGCCAAATGGTTGAAGAATGAAACCCTAGGAAGTCTTGATGAAATACCTTCAATCCTTGACTGAAATAATACTGTAGCAGCACTGTTGGAGGTCTGAAATGACTGATAATGACTCTGTAACAGTTGATATGCAATCTGTCCACAAACTCTAGTCCAAAACAATGCAAAATCCTCTCTAATTTGGATCGATATGGCTGGATATTGAGTCGATCATGCCTTGGAATGATATGAGCTGATTAAATCCCTGAATGAATGACTGATATAGGTCTGATTTAGTCTGATATTCACCTGTACTTGACTGAAAATGACCCAGAAATACTGAAACTCATCAAATATTGCAAAAATACTCCAAATCATGAAATCGCGTAGCTTAGATAGGTGGTGATTTAGCCCAGCTTGCCTCATGTGCCTGAAATATGTTTGATATCAAGTCTGAAACTTAATTACCAGCAACCTGTGATAACCTGTTATGAAATTCCAGCCAACCCACAATGCAAAACTCCTCAAAAATGAAGCGCCAATATGCCAAAATGAAGCGATTTGTTTCTAGAAGCCAAACATCATCAAAATGCAATCCAATCTGCCTTATTCTTCCTTGAATCTATAAAAACAAGTCTTCAAACCCTAGCTTCCAAAGCCCTAACTCCATTGAAACATGCCAATTAAGCTCCATGATGAACTCCACGCGAATTCACCTCTCATGGTGGAATGAGATCATCACCAAACCACTAAATTTCAAGGGAACATCACCTTGAATCAACTGAAATTCACTTTCAGCCAAGAGAAAACTCTCAAACACAAAATTTGCCAAATGATCAATAGTTACAAAATGAAGCCAAAACCCTCTATTTATCCTCCTCTCTCCATAGGCGTCCCAATTTGCCAAATTATGAAAATTTTCAAGTCCACCAATGAAATGCAATTTTCAATTTGACAATTTTAAATGAATTTCACCTCAAAACCACCTTCATTTAAAAAACAATAAAATAATAATATTTTATTAATTTTTTCTCTCTCCTCAAGTTGCCCATATTAAAAAAATAATATTATTTTATTTTATTTTTTTCTCCTTCTCCAAGTGCCGATTTTCCAAATAAAATAATTGTTATCAATCAGATATGCACCCTGCTAAGCTCACAAAAGACTTAGCTACCTGTTGACACATGGAAACACTCTCAGGATGTGGGTTTCCTATAGCGAGAGTGAAACACCAGAGTGAGCTGGTTCTCCTTATGATTTTTTCCTAATCTAATGACTTATCTGGGAAAAAGGATGAGAGGTAAAATGAAGTAAATAACTGAAATGAAAATCTAAGGTGATGCACCGATACTAAAATCCTATCAGATCTTACTCACAATCAAACCATAGAACATAATCTTCACAACACTTTGATTTTACCCAATTCATAAATATTTCACATGAAGGTTTGATCAAACACGACATGTAACCTGAATTAAGCAAAATAACTGCATAAACTATCACAAAACCAAGACAAAAACAGAGGATAAATGTTTATCACAGTGTAATATCAAATTAGTTTTGCAAATAAGAGAGGCAAAAAGTGAAGGAAAACTGCTGCTCCATAACTGAAGGAATAATGAGTACATAGACTGAATACAACACTCTCAGTGTGAGAGGAAGACTCTAATATCCTTGCATTCTGATCTCTACTCTATGCTCTAAAAACTCTAACTGGAACTGCTGAAAAAGAAGTGAATCTCTGACATATATCCTGTGAAATCAATCTCTCCCTGAAAGCTGGAAAAAAGCTCCCAAAAATAGACCTCCAAGTCCATTTTCGAGCTCCTCAGAAAAGCCAAAATAAAAGCTCTCAAAAAGAGTCCAAACTATGAAAACAAGATGCCAAAAGATTCCCTCATGTGACCCCACCACAAATCTGCTTTCCTCTGTCCACGAAATCTCATTTTTTTGTCTTTATCTGCCTTCAAATAAAACAAACCAAGAAAGAATATCAGATTTGTTCTGTTAGCTTTAACTGCCTAAAAATAGTTTTAGTTTAAAGCAATTTATAAATGATTGCTTTAAAACAAAACTTTACAACACTTGGCAGTTTTATTATATCCCCTATTCGATTTGATTTACAAAAAATAAAACTCCATGGCTTATAATTTTGCCAATTGCAATTACAATGTTTGATTTTTCCATAAAAAATCATAAAAATCATTGAGGATCATATGATATTTGCCAAAAAAATGAAAAGGTTTGATGACTCATCTGCATATGACCTGGCAATCTCTTAGGTACATGTGGCATGCGGACTTGTCTCATACCAAAAATGAAAGGTTTGCATATTAATCTTATGGCATGAACTCCATTCCTATCTCCAAGGGGCTAAGGCGTAAAGCATATCACAAGGTGACTTAAGCAGATTTAAGACATTAAATATCTTGAGGGAGCCATGGGCTCGACCTCTCACTAAGTCATTGACTTAGGCATCATGTTATGGTGACTTAATACCACGAAGGTATTAATCTTGTGCCACAAAAAAATAATTGAATGTGATAAAATGCCATTATCGGGCTAGGGCTTCATTGAAACCCTAAGAACAAAACAAACCTTGCCCTATCTTTTCGGGCTCATTTTGACTTTAGCATTTTTTGGAATTGGGCTTTGTGGCCGACAATGAAACCTAGGGTTTCAAGCTCGAAAATTTGGACTTCTCTGGCATGTTTGTGCTCGGCCTCCATGGATTTTTGCAGAAAAAGAAGGTAAAAAGTTTATTTGTTGTATATATGACTCTTTCTCTTCGATTCCTTTCAGTTTGCTTTGAATTTCTGAGGTTAGAAGGCTTCATTAGCCGCAACTTATGTGTTGTCTCTGATGAACTTTGCATTTGTTTACACTGTGACTTCTTTTCTGTCATTCCTTCTTCTGTATTTGGCCGTCGTGACTACAACTGTGAGAGGAAAAAGAAGCAAAAAGAAAGCCTTTCGGCTCTATCCCACTATGCATTGTTTCCATACATAGGTAAGACTTCCATTTGTCACTATATGTTTCATTTCTTCATGGTTGTCTGTAGCTTCTGTGGGTTAAAAAACCCGCAGCCATATTCTTTGTTTTCCTGTAGCTGTGTTTGCCATTTTCTCTGTATATATGTATCTGGTTCTAAAAACCCTAAGTGGGGTTCGAACAAAAGTTTGCTTCTCTTTTTATTTCTAAATATGATGCTCATAGAGGTCGCAGCTGGCATTATTTTTCTCTAAACATTTTAGCTGAAAGTTTGAAACCCTTGGCATGCTATCTCTTGAGTTCACATTATATTTTGTGCTTGATCTGTGCTCATTCCTCTTAAAAAGGCTGCGGCTGTCTCAACTATGCCATACACCATTATTGATAACTGCCATTTTTATTTAACTGTTATGAACTCTTCATATTTATATGGCTTCTCCTGCAGCATGGCATATGCATTTGGCAAACATTTCACATGCCAGAATGAATGACAACACTCTCTCCCTTACTGTATAATGGCAGATGGCAGTTTGATTGCTCTTTTGCTTAATGACAAAGATGTCCATTTGATCTTCAATATGTGATCTTTGTCAGCTGTCCCATTCTTGTATTACATCTATTAGGCACATACTATATCTGATATACATGGCATATTCCAGTTCCATCATTTCAATGGCAGTTATTCTCTTTCTTCATTTATCTGATACAATTACTTTGATACTGTTGAAGTACATGGACATTGGGGTTTTCACATTATTGTCATGATGAAACATATCAAATAACTGTTGTTCTCATTGTATCTTTGCATCTTCTGAAGATGACACCAATTCCTTATGCACATACCTGAGATGATATGATCACAAAATGAGAAAAATTAATTTGTCAGAGCATCTTTTTATGGATCCATTTGGTATTTATTACTTGATACAACACCCCCCTGTGGATGAACATGAGATATCAACTGCTTCATACGTTTGGTTGTTCTATTTGTCTTTCTCCTGTAGCATTGTCTGCTAGAATCTATTTTGGTCTCTCCATGATATAAGATCATCTCATGCTTAAAAAGTGATAGCTCTATATGATGAATGTACCTCATTTCAACATAAAAGAGAAATGACAGCATATGATGTTCCATGTTTTGCTGTCTGCCATTGTATTTAGCTTCAATCATGCAGCTATACTCATATTTTTCTGAAACAAGTCTAACAATGTGAAAGGAAACTGGATAGCTTGTATCTGTGTTTACTTTTGATATGCATGCATTGGATATTTTCAAACAAATCTGCCTCATTGCATTGACTTTTGATTATTAATTCAGTATACCATATCAAATGCAAATGATATACATACCAAATAAATCCTTCTAGCTCTTTCACTACCTACAACTGCATCCTGGTGTTTTGTTTATTGCACTCATCTGATATTTGGCTCCACCATGCATATATCTGATATTATTTCTAATAAATTGAAACAGTAATGATAACTGTCCTTTTGCATTGAATGCTGTCCTGAATGAGTTCAGTTTACTCTTGTGATTCCATTTCATCCTTTGAGGTGCAGTCATAGGTGTATCTTGTTCTTGACATCAATGCATCTGACTGCTTTCTACTCCTTCAGTTTGTCATGCAATTAAGGCAATGTGAATAATGATCTTTTCTTTTCATTTCATCCCTTCTGATATTAAGGGGAAGCAGCATGCTGGGCTCAACCCTTGTGGGAGCCTCATTTGACACCACATGTTGTTTTGTCTTCAATCAGCTACATGACTTATCCTATACCTGCACATGAAACAAACAGATTAAAACAAAACAATGAAGTTCCATGGTTGTTTCTCTTTCAATCCTTCTGCATGTGAATGATATTCATCTGATCTGTGCATTATAGGTAAAGTATTATGCCTCTTCTGATAGGACATAGAGATCTCATAACCGGAGCTCTAACAGGACTTTTCCACATTCTTGCAAGTTTTGTCGAAGATCAGGAGCAGGAACAGGATGGCAACCTCGGAGATTGAAGACTGCAACAAGGCAATGATGGCTATGACCTTCTCTCCTTATCTTTAGATGCATAGCATTTTCCTTATATTTGCATGTGTTCGGCTATTCCCACGGCTTGTGTGGGAAATTTGATCTATCATTCTTTCATTCAATGCAATGTTTATTCTTTTATGTATTTCAATTGTAAATGAATAATCACTGTAGTGAATGAAATACTTATCTCTCCTGTGAATGTTCTGCAATGCAATGAATGATTTGAAAATATTTTCTTTTCTTGAACAACTGAACTGCAATATCACTGAAACACAAAAACTATGCAAATAACTTATAACAGAAGAATGTTAACCTTCACTCAAAAAATGAATTCGTTGCACCAGCTCTGCCAATTTTTGAGTTGTGGTGAAAAAATGGTAACAATAATATTTTTTATTATTTTTTTTTTCTTGTTTCCCTTGGACGGCGATTTTGGCTTAAAATAATAAAATATAATATTTTATTATTTTTATTTTCCTTTTTCTCCTTTGGCGTTGGGAAAAATAATAAAATAATAAACTACAATTAAAGATTGCATTTAATTTTCCTTTTTTTCCACCTTTTCACCTTTTTTCAGTCTTCAATTTGTCCAACGTTTATTTTTCCTATCCTTCGCTTTTTGCCTTGGCTTGAAAATGATAATATTTTGGCTTTATGAAAAATATAATAAAATAATACTAGCCAAAATCCAAATAAAACAAGTATTGAGCCAACATTACAGTTTCCCATCCTCCAATACCAAGCTCAACCCAAAATCATTCCCTTATCACTAGCATTAGCCTACGAGAATGGTGAATAGGCTAATCAACTCCTCCATAGGTGATCACTCTGGAAATGGGGACATAACACTCTCTCATTAAAGAGAGTACCCAAACATTGTTATAAATGTACTTGCAAATGTTTCTCCTATGCTCCAAAATTGGCCCAATCCATCCTAGTTTGACTTCAAGAAGATTGTGCCACCTAAAGAAATGCTAAAAAATCAATAAAAACATGTTTTTTCTATCAATCCCTCCATCAAACATGATAGTGCAATGTTTATTCCTTCATATAGCCCACTACTCATCAAGAGTTGAATTGTACGTCAACCTTCTCCATCAAAATTGATCTCCATAGATCATCAATAGAAGAGGCTTTGAAACCCCAACCAGCCACAACAATTTCATCAACCAATGCTTGCCACTAAGGGGATCTAACACACACAAAATAGAAATTAAAAAATATATATTGAAAAATATAAACCCTAAACAAAATTGTGAAAGTGAATATTTATAGATTATAATTAAAAAAATGAGACATAAAAAATCAAAATATTACCTTGCTACATTGAAGGGAATGTGGAAAAAATACGAAAAATCGCCAATTGTACTCCTTGATGCTATGTGCATGTCCTTGTTCCAACCCGTGCTACTTAATGATAGTTGGGAACTAGGAGCATTGTGTGGCACAAACCAACTCCCCAAATTTTGAGCTCTAGGCCCAATGCTACTAGAACCTGACCCACTTTCGAGCGTTGAAAAAGTGTAAAATGCAATTATTTGTTGGTTTTGTCTTATCCTTTGTTCCTTCTTTTCTTGAAAGCACTCCAATTGCACTGTCACCTCTTTGATAACCTTAAGCTCAACATTTTTGCACAATGAAACAACACATCCAACTATGTGTGAAAGGTGGTAGTTTCACACGTTCTTCACAACTTTCATCTTTTGCATCTATAATGCTTAGTAACCATGCCCTCCAATACATCTAAATTGGAATTTTCGTGCCTATGATAGATCCATATTGTATTTAAGACATAGTATCAAGTACAATAAAACTTGGCAGATATGTAGTCCAACCTCCAATTGAGTTTGAATGGTGCAGTTATGCTTTTCAAGACATGCTTGCTGCACTTGGATCTAGAACATGTACATGAGAGATAAACATGGAAGACTCAGTTAAATTTTGCAAATATTTTGAATTCACTAGCAATTAATCTTCAGGGCTTCAGGCTAATTTGACAATGCTCCAGTATTAAGGATCCATAAATAAATGATCCCTTTATTATCAACTTCTCATTAATTGGTAATCTTACAATTTGTTAATTTTTTTTCTATTTATTTTGGAGAGACTCTCAGTGGACATTATCAGTGCTTGTTTCTTCTTTTTATTAGCTCTAGAATGGGTCTTCAATTGTTGCCTCACAAACATCAGACCGCCCAAACTTAATCTCACCAAAAGGGAAGTCGAGGCTTTTTAAGAAACCTCAAGAAGAATCCCCAACTCAGTGGTACTGTAAACTGACAAAGGAAACAAATACAGCTGAAAATGAATATGAGAGAAAATGCTTAAGTTGTCGCATTCATCAAGATAAAGAATGTTTACCACAATCTGATCAATACAGTACAAACTGCTTCCTTGATTGCAGCAACAAAAAAGAAACTGTTTGTCACTCCAAGGCCCATAGTAAATGTAATCAACTAATGGAAGCAGCAGCAATTGTAACTAGACACGTAGTTAAGAATTTAATTTGTGCTAGGTTAAATCTCTTGACATATGCTATGTCATCCACAAATCGTTATAGTAAAGCATTCAACATAGAAATAAGATGCAAAAGGATTTTTCATTTAAGCTTCAATTTACTCATCATGCAGTTTTCTGTCGGTGCATATTTATCACCTAAGATCAAGGAGGCATATACTAGATCCGGAGCACAAGTTTCGATGGTAGCATGCCTGGGTTTGATTACCAAGCCACACAAAGTCTGGGATAACAAGGATTGAATTGGTGCCATGCATATGATGATTTTACCAGTTTGAGATTAAATAGCATGCACCATCTTAACTGAACTAATTGCATGATAGATTGTCTCTCTCTTTCTATAGACGAGACTAGTAATAGTAATAAAATGAAAACGCATCCAGTTCACTATGCTTACAACATCCTAGGAAGACTTAAGTTCTTTTATTCTACATGTAATGGAATGATAATGCTAATGAATAAAACAGAAGAAGTTTTAATGATGGAAACTGCTTGTATATTCCCATCAGTCTAATATCCATCTATCGTCTCTTAAGTTTATCCATCAAGAGTAACAAATTTACAAAATCCTTATGGCTAAAGTCAAGTTCTATACTTAAGAACTAGCATAGCTCTCCTATTAGTGCAAAAACAATCTATACTAACAGAATTACCTAAGGCAGGAGCTAGTTGGAATGAACCTCCACTAACCTTCATTGTCACTTGATTCATTAAAACAACCTGCAAAAAGAGGAGAAAATTTATTTGGTATTCTGCTAAAGAATAGAAATTTAAGTAAAAATAGAATGAAATAAGTTATACAAAAAATACATTCTCTCATTACAAAGATTGATGGAATATCCACATGCTCTAGAGAAGGAAGCAGTTGGTAGATTATTCTTTGTCTGATGGAAAAATGTTACCGATATTTGTAAAAGTATTAGGAATTGCTTCCAACAATGAGGCTAATGGCTGTTAAAATATATCAAGAAGGCATCTGTTGAAGGGTATTAAGCCTCAATCGTCAAGCTCATTAAAAAAATTCAAAAAACCTTCAAACAATAAAAAAATTTGCAGAAATGAATCAAGAATAAGTGAGGAAACCAAAGGAGGTTTAAATTAATTGCATTCCCTATAAACCTAAGCAAGATAGCTGACAAAATGGATAACAAATGGTTAGGATAAAGGCCAAATAAACAGAATTTTAAGCATGCAAAGAGGACAAGTTGCAGGATATATATCTAGCTAGGATGATGGGACAGGTGGGTATAAGGAAAAGAAATGCAGTAAGTGCTCCAGCAGACCTTAATAATACATGCATTCTAAGTTTCTTCTCAAGCAAGTGTGAAAAAATTAGTTAACCAATAATGTGAGTTGCAGACGTAACCATAGGAGTGAGAAGGCAGTCGATCATTAATTGTAAAGTCCCCTATTGGAACAAAACTAATTTTACCCCAAAAAATTCAAATACCATAAGCTAGGGTTAGCGTTTCGGAATTACCATTTAGATTACCTTCAAACTGCATCATTCTTGTGCTCTAAATCTGCAATCATAACATAGGAAACATATATACAAAATATAGGTATACAAACATACCTCTTGAATTATTAGTGTTCGATAAGATTTCCCTACATTCAAATTCATAAACAATATTCCATTTGTCCATTCACTCAACTCCATTATAGTGGGGATGACAAGACATTCATTGCCACATGATACCTCCATGCAGGCCCTTACGGGGGGCATGGCACGTCGCATGTTTGGTTCCCCTCATACAAGCCCTAACGGGGGGTTTGGTAGGATCCAAGCTGTCATACAAAGCCTCCATATAGGCCCTTACGGGGGGTATGGACGGTGTAATATCCCGCTTAGAATATATGTTGAAATTTAAACCGTAGGACAGAATTTTCTGATTTTTTTATTTGCACTTTCAATTTGTCTTCCACAACATGAAATATAGAATAGCATGAGCAAAAATGTTGATGGCAAACAACTACAACTACCTGAAATGAATAGCTTTCATTCAATTTGAAACAAATAGATTGATTGAAATAATCTCAGATCTCACTATCATAGATCAGTCCTCTTGATATCTCACTGTCAGAAAATCAGTCCTCTTGATACATCCGTAAGAATGGCTTAAAGCAGAGCCAATTTACAATTCCAATCTGCTATCATAAATCAAGACAATTGTGCAATAATAACATACCAATGTTGGTCAAACACATTGAAATGAAGAGACACCTGCCTTCCTATGATCTTGCAATGCCAACGAATATCCTCTAATACTGATGACATCCTGCTGTAGCTGTTCCAATACAGAGAAACTCCTTTACAAATCGCTGGCCAAAATACTTGCAACTAATACTGTGTATGGTGCAATCTAATCTTCATAATTCTGCATCCCTTATATTATCTTGAGCCACGTATTCACATGCCAAGGCTAATGCTCACGCTGGAATTGAAGAGACAAATCTAAAAATGATAACAATGCCCCCAGAGAGAATATAGTCATTGATTTCTCATTCCACGATTGGTGTCAATGAAGAATACGACATATATGAAGTGCTTTATAATTCAGATTTTAAATAGAACTCAATACAAACACTTCCCTTAATTCGATTTCCTTTCATATACTTGATGGCAATAGAGAAATCCAGAGTGGGGACCACGTAGCACTATAACCTTATGATTTCAACATCTTAAATTTCTACAGACTTCTTATCAAATCTGGACCAGCGAAACATTATTTTAATATGCTAATCCTTATTACAAATGAAGACCTGCTAAATCCTGTCAGACTTTGTCTCCTTTCAGCCAGCAAACAATATAATTTTCTAAAACCACAAATGCTTGTTCAAAAACCCATAAACTATATAAACATTCACAGCCTTTAAACAATATAGGACACACCAAACACTAACAAGGAAGCTGCGTCAGAAATTGTTTCCCAAATTACCAACAATACCAAATAACAATCTTTAAATCCTCAATTTTATCTCCTTAAAGCCCACGATTTCTCAAATGCAATTTCTTCTTTCTAAACATACATCTGCAGATGCGTCAGATGTTGTCTCCTATATGGACAGCATATGCAATTTTTAATTCTATAACCACAGATTACTATTTATAAACCACCAAATTACCTTATTGGAATTATAAAATATATTTAGAGATAGAACAATAGAAATGCTGATATGAATAATACCATCAAATCTGTATAATATATATTTCAAAACTCCTCAGCAATGTCTGTAAACATAGATCTTCGATGAAACCTACAAATGGTCTTCGACCAAATAATGAACTCAAACCCACAGAAAACCTAGAACAACACTTTGAAGCACAAATGTGAAATCTGAGATGATTTCACCTCAATGTCGGTAAGGGAGCATCACCAAACCAACTTCTGCAAATGCAAGGGAACATCACCTTGACATCAGCTGAAAAACTTGACAAAAGACATAAACGTCAACACAAGCATACAAAAACATGCTCAACAATGACTCTCAATAGCCCTTTTAAACTTTCATTAATTAGGACAGGCCCTAATTTTATTAAATGAAAGTTTATGTGTACACAGTCACACTTAACCTTTTTAAATGCTTGCACTTGAACTTTTTAAATGTGTGTGTACAATAACACTTTAATTTATAAAGTGTTTTAAATGACTTAAGTAACTTAATAAAACTAATAATTTCATAAAGTAAAACTACTTTATAAAATTAAATTACAATTTAGAACCATTTTAAGTTACTTAAAATTGGGGACATGACAGCCCTCCCTTCCCGACATTGCTTGTCTCCAAGCAATGGGAAGAAAAACTGAACTCAATCAATCCTTGGATCCCAAATCTAGCGAGGCTCCTCAAGAATGCTCAACCGCATCTCCTCAAGGCTGTTGACGAAGAAGATCCTGGGACCGCTTCCGCTGTCGCACAATGTAGCAAACACATCCATACCACGAAGAAATCAATCAACTCAAAAATGAAGATGCCAATGTCAAATAATGAGCCAACATAGCTGAAAATCCCTCCAATATGGATGTCTAGCTCGAACAAAGGATGGATGTCAAACATAAGTGCCAATGAAAATGTATCCAACCTTGATACCTTGCTGTCATAAATCAGATCAGCATTATGCAAACTGAAAATGTCATTCAAAATGACATGCAAAGTATCATCTCCAATGCATAAAGATAGGGAATCATCATGAAACCAATTGCCAACAAAAAAATATGGATTCCCATCATAATAAACTCTTCCATATGCTGCTGTTCCCAAACTGAAACCACATGCTTCACTAGTCAACAATAAATAGTAGTGACCAAACCATGGAATAATCAAGCCATTCACATGCTCCAATAAGAGAACATCATCAAAATGATGTTGTGTCATCTCAAGAATAGGTTGATTCTCTTCAATGGAAACCATTGTATCCCGCACATCTGATTTACTTTCATTATCACATACTTGCATATCATTAATGACTTGTTCTTTCATGTTTGGAATCTCCTCCAAATGAGAAGTCTTATCAACTTCATTATCTCCATCATTGGAACAATTGTTATTTCTTGATTCATCTTCCCTTGGAATGAAGAGACTTCTAATGTAGTCAATCCTTTCTTGTCTTGCAATATTGATGAGATTGATCTTTGCTTTGACTTCGTGAAGATTTTTTTTTGCATTGGCAGCCACCATCTTGGCCTCCTTGGCTCTTTTAATCCATTCTTCATTCATCTTTTCATATCCTTTTACCTCTTCGATGCCATAGTACACAAAATCAGCCTTCTTATCATCAATATCTCCATGTCTATCATTGGACATATGGCTGCCATCAATAGGTGAGATCATATCATTGACCTCCTCATGATTCAAAGACATTACCTCATAAGAATAATGAGTCATCATGCTATTGTCTTCAAACAAATCAGTAATGACATCATGCCATTCTATTGTGTTTTCTTCATCAAATGCTGATTCAATGCAAGAAACTTTATATGCAACACATACCTCATGGGTGTTCTTTGTGTTACTTTCCAATCCATCACAATTTGTCTCCTTATCAACATGAGGAAGAGAACAACAATGTTAGTCTCATGAAAAACTATACCTTTATCCAACATAGCTGGTTTGTCTTCAACTACCATGTGTTTTTCTTCAATATGTAGCTGAAGTGTACTTGAATCCTCATAATCTTTAGGGCTGCATAATGACTGGTTTTCTTCCACTCTTTCAGGGTTGCTGCTTGTAATCCTCATGTCCTCTTCTTCAACCTTATCATGTAGAGAAACTGTGACTACATCTTCTATAGTGTCATCAGCATGTCTCACAAAGTCCTCGTGAAGTTTTCTGACAATCCCATGTGGCCGAGATGAAATTGTGTCAACTTTTACCCTAAAGCTGCTAGCTGGTTGCTGGTAGTCCTCTTCATCACTATCAAATGATTCTTCATCATACCACGAACTCTTGAACTTCATGTAGTCTTTGAAGCTAATTCTGTTTTGCACATACTTAGGAAGAGCATCATACTTGTTTATCAAGGCTGTCAAGTCTTCTTCTATAGGCTTGTCCACTATAGGTGTATATGATCTTCTTGTATTCATGGCTTCAGCTCTTCCTTAAAAAAAAATCAATAGGCTGACAAGATCATGGTTCTGATACCACTGTAATATCCCGCTTAGGATATATGTTGAAATTTAAACCCTAGGACAGAATTTTCTGATTTTTTTATTTGCACTTTCAATTTGTCTTCCACAACATGAAATATAGAATAGCATGAGCAAAAATGTTGATGGCAAACGACCACAACTACTTGAAATGAATAGCTTTCATTCAATTTGAAACAAATAGATTGATTGAAATAATCTCAAATCTCACTGTCATAGATCAGTCCTCTTGATATCTCACTGTCAGAAAATCAGTCCTCTTGATACATCCATAAGAATGGCTTAAAGCATAGCCAATTTACAATTCCAATCTGCTATCATAAATCAAGACAATTGTGCAATAATAACATACCAATGTTGGTCAAACACATTGAAATGAAGAGACACCTGCCTTCCTATGATCTTGCAATGCCAACGAATATCCTCTAATACTGATGACATCCTGCTGTAGCTGTTCCAATACAAAGAAACTCCTTTACAAATCGCTTGCCAAAATACTTGCAACTAATACTGTGTATGGTGCAATCTAATCTTCATAATTCTGCATCCCTTATATTATCCTGAGCCACGTATTCACATGCCAAGGCTAATGCTCACGCTGGAATTGAAGAGACAAATCTAAAAATGATAACAAGGTCCCCAGAGAGAATATAGTCATTGATTTCTCATTCCACGATTGGTGACAATGAAGAATACGACATAGATGAAGTGCTTTATAATTCAGATTTTAAATAGAACTCTATACAAACACTTCCCTTAATTCGATTACGAGATCTCCTTGAATGGGAAGCTCATGTGGGTCCCGATAGCAATGCCACTATTGTGTTGTCAATAGCAATGCGAGGGTCTCCATCAGCGGCGAGGGCTGCGAGGGCTTTTCCAGGCGTCCACATTGGCCAACGAACTCAACACAGGCAGCTATCAACATCCAGGGACAGCAAGGAAAGACCCCCACCCTTTCTTAAATGTATTTTATTTTAAAGGGTTTTCATAAGTTCGCTGAATGTTTCCAAAGCCTTTTTAACAAGCCCATTTTGTGCATATCCTGCAATCATTGCAGTCCATCAGAACACATTTCTTTGATCAAAACAAGGAAAAATATTTGATTAAACTCACGAAAATTTGCAAAACCCAATGGAACCTATGGGGAGTAGTATTTTATGGCAAGAAAAGGATTCATTGACAGGGCAGCTATTTGAAATCTCAGTGGAGAAATTGGGAGGCAAGTGTGGGCCAGAGCCCACAGAGGAGTCCAAAAAGGCACCACAGGCAGATCTGATGGTGCCATTTTCAGGCATCACATATACAGTCAACAAGCAAGGCACTCCCTCCTTCATAACTGCGGGGGCTTTGGAGTCATTCCTTTATAAAAATCAGGGATATACTCAAATCAAGAACACAGTCACGGGGGAAACCCTTGCATTTGTTAATGCCAAGCAGTATAGGAGGATTCTACAACGCAGGCAAGTTAAAATAACAAGAAGGATAAAACAATTGGAAAGCAACAAATTCATCACAATCCTCCCAAAGTATCAAACCTCATTCGAGCAACAGATGACTCTAAGGCAATGCAAGAGCAGATAGAGCCACTCGTAGTAGGGCATGATAACAGAGAAAACCCTGAAACTCAAATACAGTCAATGGTACAGATGGACAACAGGCTTAGCCCAAAGAGAGGTACCGAAGGTGGACGATCGGGGAACCTCCACAACAAGGACATTGAGAATGCGAAGCAACAGGATGTAGAGGCAGAACTAGGGGCTGAAAAAGAGGACAAACATGATCAATACAGCCCTGAGTCTACTCCACTAGTATGGTCATCCGAACTGTATGTTAAGGAGCTAATGGGCCTAAAGAGGAGGCTTGAAAACATAGAGGTGCTGGGGCTGATGAAAGATAACAAACTTCAAGAAATCAAGGCAGCAAACCAACAAATCACTTTTGAAAACAAGCTGCTTAAAGATCAAATTATCCAATTGCAAACAATCATGAAAACAGGCCAGCAAGAAATTTTGACGTTAAAGCAAGAAATAAAGCAAATCAGCGTCAGAAATATTCCTATTGTAACAGAGGAGAAAGACATTACGTCGTTGAAAGAGTTTCAAGCAGCCATGGCAAGTATGGAAATCAAAGAAGCTAAGCTCAAGGAGCAGCTGGAAGAAGCTAAGACGTGGGCACAGGTAGTAAAAGGACCAGCAGTGAACCAAAAAGAGCTCATAGAGAAGCATGTCAAGTTACAAATGTGGGAAGAAAAAAACAGGCATGACAAAGCAGCAAACATAATTATAAAAGGTTTGAAAGACCACGGAGAGGGGGAACACACAGGCAAGTTAATAAAGGACTTTCTTGCAGACAAGTTGGAGTGGTCAGGGAACATTCTTCAAGCAAACAGGATTGGAAGAATAGCAAAAGAGGGCAGTGATAGGAATGTAAGAGTAACCTTCAAAAACACAAAGGACAAGAACATAATTTTGAGAAATAAAAGGTTTCTTAAAGGCACACAATACTATAAAGATGAGGATTTAACCCCATCACAAGTAGAAGAAAGAAGGAAAGAATGGGAGAAAGTGGTAGCAGCAAGAAAGGCAGGTAATGATGCATCGCTGTATAGGGGGAAAGCCCAATTTAGCAACAAAACAACACATGCTAAATAGGAAGATGGGGCCCCCCAGGAACATCTCTCAATGGTAAGCTGGAACTGTCGGGGTTACTCTTGGAGGAGAGGTCTTGGGTTAGGGCCCATAGCAGAAGGGAAAGACTTCATTGTCCTCACTGAGACGCATGAGCATGAGGGCTGTAAGGTCCCAGAGTTTGAAGGTTATAGGAAGTTTTCAGTTTGGAATGAACTAACCGAGAGTGGCAAGGGACATGGGGGTGTGACAGTGTTGGTAAGAAAGTCTTGGGAGAGAGTCATACATGTCGAAAAAGAAGACCCAAACAAACAATACATATGGACAAAAGTGAAAGAAAAGGAATCTACAATATATCTTGCTGCATGTTACTTTGCTCCTCGTGGATCAAAGTGTTATAAGAGAAGGAACCTAGACAAAGAGGATCCATATGCAGCCCTGAAAAAAGACATACAGGAATATAGTGCGGTAGGTGACATCATTCTTATGGGAGATTTCAATGCAAGGACAGCAAATAGCCAGGCTTTATACCTTAAGAGCCAAGGGATAAAAGACAATCCTTTATGGTTAGAAGAGGAAGAGAATCAAAAGTGGGAAAGAGACTCTCAAGACAGAAAAGGTGGTATCTCTCAGTACGGGGCAGAATTGTTAGGGATATGCAACTTGTACGATCTAATAATTTGCAATGGCCTCAAAATGTGGCCAAGTTCAGGGAATATTACGTGTCAAACATACAATGGGCAAAGCGTGGTAGATTATGTTATTTGTTCTCAAAACTTATTGGCAAGGCTAACTGAAATTGAAGTGAGAAAGTGTCCTATAGAAATGACTTCCGACCACAATCCCATTCATGTAAAGATCAGGATGCAAAAAGACACTCAACATCAGCATCAAAATAGAGCACAACATAGCCAAGAGAAAATGGTACCCCAAGGCACAATCCTTCTAACACAAGAAAAGCAGGAGATATTTAGAACAGCAATTGAAAAACAGATACAAGGAATAAAAGATACCAGGACAGCCAATATAGGTAGGAGCACAATAGGCAGCGATAAGTTGACATTGATAATTCATAACGCTCTCAACATATGCAAGAGGTCTAGGCCTAAAAGAAGCTTTAAAAACAACTTTCCGGCTAACCCATGGTATGACGAAGATTGCAAGACAGCAAAGAAAAAGTTAAAAACCCATGGAAATAAAAAGGAATATGTAAAGTTGGATAGAATGAAAAAAGAGGCCTACATGCAAGCAAGAAGAAAAGAGTTGATTTCCCTTGGGAGGAGCAACCCAAAAGGCTTCTGGAAAGAATTGCAACAAAAAAACACAATTGCTGAAAATGACATTACAGATTCCCAGTGGTTAGAGTATGCAAAACAACTGTATGAGCGCGATCAAAGTAAAGATGTTCCCCCAGCTATCAACTCAATGGTCAAACTCTTCTCTACAAAAGACATTAAAGAAGGAATTAAAAAGCTAGTGGGTAAAGCGCGTGACATAGATGGTCTACAAGCAGAATACATAAAATGGGGCCTGGAAGTTCTTACACCGCACATCAAAAGGATATTTAATGGGGTCATCAGGAATGGTTTCCCTACAAATTGGATGACCAATGTCGTCATTCCTCTGCTCAAAAGTGGGGATGTCAATAACCCTTCAAACTACCGCACTATAATGATCAACCCTCTTTTTGGCAAACTCTTTGGGAGTATGGTTGAATGCCGTATCAATATGTGGGCAGAAAAAGAAGGAAAGAGAGTGAAAGGACAAGTAGGTTTCAGGCCAAAACACTCTACAATTGATCACTATATTACCCTTAGACACTTGATTGAAAAGGTTTGGGATAAGCAAGGGGAAGAGGTATTCTGTTGTTTTGTCGACTTCAAGAAAGCGTTTGACACGGTTCCTAGAAGCAAATTATGGAGCAGAATGGAAGAGTTGAGAATTCCAGAAGAATACAGGGCTGTTGTTCATAGGTTGTACGATCAAGTGTGTGCTAAAATTAGAACCAAACAGGGATTATCGAAATGCTTCAAGAGTGACATAGGAGTAAAACATGGCTGTCCGCTATCTCCTACCCTGTTTGGCCTGTACATTGACAAATTAGAGGAGTGGATAGACAAGTTTGGTGGGGGGGGGGTGTTTACTTGGCCAGCCATGTTATAAAGCTGCTCTTATATGCAGATGATCTTATTCTAATGGCAAAAACAACACACGACTTGAAGGAACACTTGAAAGCTCTAGAATCGTTTTGCCAAGAGGTGGGGATGCAAGTGAACACCAATAAAACTAAGATCATGATCTTTACCTTGAAAAGAAAAAAGGTTTCGATAGAGTTTGTCTTTGATGGCAGCCCCCTACAAGTTTTCAATGAATACAAATACCTTGGCCTAGATTTCCATAATAAACTCAGCTGGGAGACATGTAGAGCTAAAAGGATACAAGGGGGCTGGAAGGCTCTATTCTCCTTGCAAAACCGGTGCAGAAGGGCCAAATTGTGGGATTGGAAAACTAAAAGAACTCTTTTTGGGCTACTTGTGGTACCGGTGGTGCTTTATGGCTGCGAGGTTTGGGGTGGTAACACCTCGGAGATGAAGTGGAGACAAATAGAGAGGCTACAAAAACATCGGTCCCCTATGAGATCGCGCTAGCGGAGGCCTGGGCCTTTCCGTTGGAGGCATCAGCATTGACCCGGGTGTTGAGTTATTTAAAGAGGCTTGAAAATATGGAGGCATCCCGATGGCCCAAAATAGCAGCGGAGGAAAAGTTAGAAAGGAGTACATGGATGAAACAGAATGACAAATGGATGAATAAGTGGGGTATTAGCATAAAAGAATGCCCAAATACAAAAGGAGATATCAAAAAATATGTGCAGGAAAAAGTCAAAGTAAGCATGTGGACAAAGCAAATAGGAAGGAAAAAACAATATTACATAACACATCTCAATCCCTCATGGGACAATGCACAAAAAAGCTACTTAGGAGCGGACATAAAATGGAAAGCGAAAATGCTAATGGCACAACTAAGAACTAGTTCACACCAACTTAGATGTGAAACCGGAAGGTGGTCGAGGCCTAAAGAAGAATGGGAGGAGAGAATCTGCTGTCTATGCAATATGGATTTAGTGGAGACGGAATGGCATTACATCATGGAGTGTCCAGCCTACGAGGATATTAGGGTCAACTACAGGGATATTCTGACTGTTGACTCTTTGTTCAGCCTGTTTGAAGAAGAGAGGTTAGCTAAACTCGCAGTGTACTTGATCAAGATTCATAGCTGAAGATATAAGATCCAAAAAGCAAAAGAGTTCAGTTTGAGGCTGTGTGGGTGATCTACCTTTTGTGGATTGGGGCCCCCCTGTGGGTTTTTTGGATCTCTTTGCAGCTTGTTTTGGTTTCTGTGGTCCCATAGGCTGTTTGGCCTCGTGGACGTTATTAAAATCCTTCATTCATTCATTCATCCATTTCATATACTTGATGGCAATAGAGAAATCCAGAGTGGGGACCACGTAGCACTATAGCCTTATGATTTCAACATCTTAAATTTCTACAGACTTCTTATCAAATCTGGGACCAGCGAATCATTATTTTCATATGCTAATCCTTATTACAAATGAAGACCTGCTAAATCCTGTCAGACTTTGTCTCCTTTCAGCCAGCAAACAATATAATTTTCTAAAACCACAAATGCTTGTTCAAAAACCCATAAACTATATAAACATTCACAGCCTTTAAACAATATAGGACCCACCAAACACTAACAAGGAAGTTGCGTCAGAAATTGTTTCCCAAATTACCAACAATACCAAATAACAATCTTTAAACCCTCAATTTTATCTCCTCCTTAAAGCCCACAATTTCTCAAATGCAATTTCTTCTTTCTAAACATACATCTGCAGATGCGTCAGATGTTGTCTCCTATATGGACAACATATACAATTTTTAATTCTATAACCACAGATTACTATTCATAAACCACCAAATTACCTTATTGGAATTATAAAATATATTCAGAGATAGAACAATAGAAATGCTGATATAAATAATACCATCAAATCTGTATAATATATATTTCAAAACTCCTCAGCAATGTCTGCAAACATAGATCTTCGATGAAACTCACAAAAGGTCTCTGACCAAATAATGAACTCAAACCCACAGAAAACCTAGAACAACACTTTGAAGCACAAATGTGAAATCTGAGATGATTTCACCTCAATGTCGGTAAGGGAGCATCACCAAACCAACTTTTGCATATGCAAGGGAACATCACCTTGACATTAGCTGAAAAACCTGACAAAAGACATAAACATCAACACAAGCATACAAAAACATGCTCAACAATGACTCTCAACAGCCCTTTTAAACTTTCATTAATTAGGACAGGCCCTAATTTTATTAAATGAAAGTTTGTGTACACAGTCACACTTAACCTTTTTAAATGCTTGCACTTGAACTTTTTAAATGTGTGTGTACAATAACACTTTAATTTATAAAGTGTTTTAAATGACTTAAGTAACTTAATAAAACTAATAATTTTATAAAGTAAAACTACTTTATAAAATTAAATTACAATTTAGAACCATTTTAAGTTACTTAAAATTGGGGACATGACAGACGGGGTGCAGATCAGACTTGCCCCCAAATAGGCCCTTAGGGGGGGTATGGTAGGATTTCTTGCCCATTGCCTGCTTGTTATTCCCCCTATGATCAGTGAGCTGATAATGATAACAATAAAATATTCATATGGATTCTAATCTGACCTGTCACACAATATTCTATATGATGCTCAATCATATAATGATCTTGAATATATAAATATGCTTGCAGATCTGATTTTATGATGAGTCGGTTTGCCTTTTATATTCCACAGTCCAATGGTTCTTTAATTCTACTTGCTTGCTACTGTTATATATTTAAATTCTGCTTCCTTGATTATTGATGGAATGATTCATATTTAAAATGCTTGATGATCTATTGCTGATGAGATTATTTGCTGACATGTTTGCTTGTTGTTCCTGTTCGTATGAGTTATATGAATTGGTCAGCTTGTTCGATGCTCCATGATACAATGCCACGACCTCCTCTTATATCTTTTGATCAATTGCATCTTATGATAAGCCGCATCCCTTTATGGTCCATCGCTCACTTTTAGTAAGTGCCCCTTTGTTATCATTATTTAATCATAACCGGCGCCCTTTTTACCAATTCGCTGTTTGTCTTTATTAATCGCTGTTGTGTCTCTTATATAATAGTTATTTGTTACTATGCCTTTATGACATAAGTGCTAGTATAAACCGGTAACTCTATCAAACGATGCTTGTCATTGATTGCCTTCTTTGTTTATGGGATTCTCTCAATCGATGCCTTGACTAATCATTGTTATCGTTGCTACCAGAATATAGAGTAATCGCTACTCTTAATTAAATCCTTGCTCACTAGATCGCTGCCTTGATTGAATCGTATATCCCACTTTTTTATTAATACTTTCATATAAGACAAACAATGTTCCCCTTATCATTGATGTGTGTAATGTCTTTCGTCAGCTTATAAAGGAGAGGCCGTGACATTAATTCTACAGGCATTTCTACGATGCTGCTCATAGTAGTATTGACAATCAAAGGTCTGTTACTATCCTGCACTTCCACAAGAAAAAATGCAGTTAGAGCACTTAAGCAAAGGTGTATAGGGAGGGAAGAAGTTTGAGACTTTCAAAAGATACACCTAGAAGATTGGAAAGAATGGAAAGGAAGGGTGAACAGAAAATTAAATCCAGCACGTAGGAATTCTACAACTAGAAAAGAGCCTCTGATTCTACAGACAGGAAGAAGTGACCACCAAAAGAAAAGATTGAACTAGGCAAAGAAAGTCCCTCATGATTTTTGCATCAGGAAGAATATCTTCATCTTGGGAGCTGAGATAGTTCACAATGCATACATGAGTACAAGTGAAAAGTTAGAGGTGATCAGAAACAGGCTTATCCTCAAAAACATGGTGGTATATCAGTCACAGCTCCCACAATTAAGGAGAGCTCAAATCAAGGAAAACATAACATCCCAACAACAGGAGATCTGAAAGACATGCTGCAAACCAACGAAGACTGAGACAAAGGAATTGCAGGACATGAGTCAAGTTTGGGAAGCTCGCAAAACAAGTTGGAGAGCAGGTTCCCTTGCCAAAGGAGGCAAGGGAAGGCTACCATGAACTGTTGTTCTATTCCTCTTGTTTTTGGGCAGTCTCTTGAAATATGGATCCTCTAAGAGTCTAATGTAATTTTTTCAGATTTTTAACCTTATACTTTTTTCTCTTGAGACTCCAGTTGTCTATTTCCATAGTAATTGTAGAAGAGCTTCATATTGATCTAACCTTTGTATCTTGAAATCCAATTTTGGTGTAGGTGGATTGGCAATGCTTGGTTTAATGTCATGTCCCCTTCTAGTTGACATTATGTCAATTAAGTAGATTGGCCTATAATAGACCCTCGTAGGCTGATGAGGTTGGATAGAGGGTCATTTGAGGGGAGTTTCTCCTTCAGTGGTCAGAGCTACGCAGGATTGGTGTTCGTTTGAAGTCTTTTGGACCCCGCATGCAGAACTTACTATTTATAGTAAGACAATGGGTGATCGAGATGGACCCTTGCTTTTTTTAGAAATAAGGGTTGGTCAAATGCAGAATCTTCGTGCCAGTTTACAGTTCAGACGGTGTGCAGAGCAGATGAGTAATAATGGCGATATTAATATTTATTTGGCTAAAATAAATATTAATAGTTTCGAGCTTATATTGTAAAGTTATAATATAATTTTATATTATAACTTAAGTCACTTAAGTGAAGGGTCAAATTATCATAGATGGGGCCAAGTGAACAATTAATTTTAAAGAAATTATTTGTGCACCATCAATAAAAGTTTCTTTTAAAAAAAATATTAAAAGTGGGAATATGTCTTTTATCCCACATTGGCCAAGAAAGTGTTCAGCTCTCACAAGAAAAGAATAAAAGGAGACTTAAGAGCTCATTTTGGTATGCTCATGAAATATATATTTGATCATTGTGATTTTGAACTCTGAGAAGGGTTTACAACTTTGCCATTAGAGAACGTAGTTCTTCTATGTGTTCATCATTTGAGCTAGTGAAATACCTGGTGAATTTGATAATTCAGAGAGAATCTCATACAGAGGTTCTGATTGTGCTTCAACAATATTTATTTCAGCATCCATCGAATTCACAAAAAAATAAGGGTGAGATAAGTTGCGGCTGTGAATAGTAATTTGCTACAGTGCATTTGAATAGTGCATGTGAACAATACCCACGAATAGTGACGCGCTACAGTACCCGTGAATAGTGACACGCTACAGTGCTGTTGTGAATAGTGAAATGCTTCAGCCAAATCCAATAAAAATCAGGTTCCATGTTGTTGCTGCCATTATTTTTATTATGAAAAAATAATGTAATTTTCCCATCCTCTTGAGAAATAAAGATTCATTGCAGCAGTAGTTCAGTTGTTTTAAAATTTTCAGATTGTTGTAATTAGTTTTAGTTTTATGTTATTTGCTTTTTATGTCAATAAACCCTCAAAACACAAAAAAAACAATATATCTATTCAAAACACCAAAACAAATTCAGACAGTGCATTCAGTAGCAGAACAGTATAGAAGCAAAAAACCAGTAGGGTTCTTACATTGGTATTAGAGCTACAATCCTGCCATCCTGAGGGTTTGGGAATTCATATGCAGCCACAGGAGGTTGGACCTCACAAATATTATACTCGTAGGAGAGCCCTACTTGAAGGTGAACAGGTTTTAGACAGGTCGTTGGTCACCATGGGTGACAGGCATGATGGTAGCCCCCCCAGAGGAAACAGGAATAATGAGGATTAGGAAACTAGAGAGTTTTTCAGGGCTATGGCTACAGGACAGCAGCAGGTGGCTCAGGCCTTGCAGGCACTCACCACCATGATTGAGCACATGAACCCACAGGACAGACAAAATCAAGAGCAAGGGGATAACAGGAGTGCAGTGGGATCACCTAGAGCTCATAGGACTCATTCCAGGACAGCAGATAGGCCTACTCGTCCTACCTTCATTAGAGATGAGCCTGAGGTAGCACCGACAGAAGAAGCAGGAGAGGAGATGTTCGCAGATATTCTCATGGCTGCAAATGACGAATGAGAATTATTAGCTCCACAGGTGCGTGAGAGGATGACATTTGAGAGGTTTGTTAATAAGAGGAGAGAGCATTACAGGGCAGCGAGACAGGATAGGAGACCTCGTGGCCAGAATAATGAATTAAAGCGTGCTACAAGCAAGCTTTCCTTGACTACATTCGAAGGTAGTAGCAGAATGACAGCGCAGGCTTGGATTCACAAGCTTGATACCTTCTTAGCACTGAGACCTATGATAGAAGTGGAGGCGATAAAATATGCCACGCTACATTTAGAGGGAGCTGCACATGATTGGTGGTACCATGGGATGGTTACCCTTCAGCATAACCAGGTGACTTCATATTAGGACTTCGTGGACAGGTTGGTAGAGAGGTTTGATAAGAAGGATCCAGAAGTCTACTTCAGGGAGTTGGCACAGTTGAGACAGTCAGGCAGATTGGAGTATTTCATTAGTGACTTCCAGAGGCTATCTGTTATGGTGCCAGATATCTCAGATAGGAGATTGGTTGTTTTGTTCACTGAGGGATTATCCGAACCACTTAAGGGTTGAGTAAAAGCCTTTGATCCATTCAATTTGCAAGAAGCAATTAAGAAGGCTAGAAGTATGGAACAAGCAGCCCCAATAAATAAATTTCAGTCAAAGGGTGCATCATCTAGCAAAAATAACAAACCATTCTTGAAGAAACCTAAGAGGAATGAAACAAAGGCTGAAAATAAAGATAAATCATTCGCTCCCTTGGATAGAGAGACATTGAATGATTTAAGGAAGAAAAAACTTTGTTTTTATTGCAAAGGACCCTATGACATGAACCACGACTGTCGTTTGAGACCAAAGGGGAAAGCAAACAGGGTTATGTGGGCTTACTATGAGGATTCCGATTCTGAAAATTCGGACCAGCAAACTGAAAATGAGGAATCCAGTGAACAAAAGGAAAGTTTAGATGATGAAAAGCTCAAGCAAATGTCTACCGATGAAGAGAAGGTGGAAGGTAGGCTTAAGGAGGCCTGTCTCACTAGTGTGCAGCAGGAGGGATCATTTAGAATGAGAGGAGTGTTGGTTGTACAGTGAGTTATTACATTGCTAGATACAGGGGCCACGCATAATTTCATTGATTCCAGGTTGGTTGAGAGACGTGGGATCCAGACTGAGCAGTTTGAGGGCTTGAGAGTGAGGGTAGCTGATGGCTACGTCCTTAAATGCGATAGAAAGATCACAGGTTTACCATTGAAAATAAATAACTTTGAATTCAAAGCTGAATTTTATGTGGTTAACATGGGTGACACAGATTTAGTACTGGGCATGACTTGGTTGCATGATATTGGAGAGTTCACTCTCAATTTGAGAGAAATGGTGATGAAATTTCAGAATGATGGTAAAACTCACATACTTAAGGCCATTCGAGACAGTGAGTTCAAGATGATGTCTTGCAGGCGCATGGAGAGTTTGTTGCGTCATGACCAGGTTGAGTGGGCAGCCCGTTGCACGTTGATGCCATCACAGGGGCAGCAAGAATCAAAATACCATCCAGACATACAGGAGCTGAGAATTAAGCATTACAAGGTTTTCAGTGATATTCCACCAGGTAGACCTCCAGATAGAGGTATTGAGCACATCATTGAGTTAGAGGAGGGTGCTAAACCCATCATGATTACACCCTACAGGCATCCGAAGAGATTGAAGGATGAGATTGAGAAAACCATCAAGGAGCTACTTGCTATGGGGCATATTAGATCGAGTAAATCTCCTTTTGCTTCTTCTGTGGTTTTAGTGAAGAAGGATGGTACTCTTAGGATGTGCATTGACTACAGGGTCCTGAACAGAAAGACAATTAAAAACAGATACCCCATCCCACGGATTGATGAGTTGTTAGATGAACTACATGGAGCATGTTTCTTCTCCAAAATTGATTTGAGATCAGGCTATCATCAGATCAGAGTTAGAGAGCAGGATATAGAGAAGACAACATTCAGGTGTCATTGTGGCCATTTCGAGTTTGTAGTTATGCCATTTGGGCTAACGAATGCTCCAGCTACCTTTCAGTCCACGATGAACAGGGTCTTTCAGCCTCAGTTGAGGAAATTTGTATTGGTCTTCTTTGATGACATTCTTGTGTATAGTAGAACATGGGATGAGCACTTGCGACACTTGGATACAGTGTTGAGCATTCTGAGCAGGGAGTCCTTGTATGCAAAGGAGTCAAAATGTGATTTGGGATTATCTGAATTATTATATCTAGGGCACATTATCAATGCACAGGGGGTACACATGGATCCTGAAAAGATTCGTGCTATTGTTGAGTGGCCTACCCCAATGAACCTTACACAGTTGAGGGGATTTTTGGGCTTGTGTGGGTTCTACATGAGGTTTGTTAGTGGATATTCTAGGCATGCAGCACCCTTGACAGATTTGATGAGAAAGGGGGCTTTCTTGTTGTCTCCTGAGGCACAGGAGTGTTTTGATAAATTCAAGGAGTTGATGACTTCTTGTCCAGTGCTAGCATTACCAGATTTCAGTAAGCTATTTGAGCTTCATTGTGATGCATCTGGTGAGGGCGTTGGAGCGGTGCTTATGCAAGACAAGCACCCGATTGTGTATGAGAGTAGGAAGCTTAGGGGACCTGAGAGGAGCTTCAGTATTTATGATAAGGAAATGTTGTCCATAATGCATGCTTTGGCCAAATTTAGGTAGTATTTAGTAGGCAGTAAATTCAGCATAAAAACCGACCACAATAGCTTGAAACATTTCCTGGGGCAGCGAGATCTGAATGACAGGCAGCAAAAATGGGTAAGAAAATTACAGGCATATGACTTTGATATTACCTATTTCAAGGGGACACAGAATGTAGTAGCAGATGCCTTGTCACGAAGACCCCACTTGAGCTTGATGACCGATATTTCAGAGGACTGGAGACATTTGATCCTTGCAGAGTATGCAAAGGATACATGGGCATCAGGATTCATAGATGGATCGGTCCAGGATAGTGATTTCACCCTTGTGAGTGAGCTCATCATTTACAAAGGGCGCATTTTTTTGGTGCCAGGGTCAGAGGTGAGGAGGATGGTGTTGAGAGTTTATCATGACTCACCTATGGCAGGAAATCCAGGTTTTTATAAAACCTACCGGCAAATTCGTGAGCGTTTTTCTTGGAAAGGGCTCAAAGCTGAGGTGTTACAGTATATTAGAGAGTGTCCTACTTGCCAGCAGAATAAACAGGAGCACTCTTGTCCCGCTGGTTTACTTCAGCCACTTCCGATTCCTGACAGAAAGTGGGAGTGTTTGTCCATGGACTTCATCACAGGACTGCCGAGAGCCCAGGGCAGAGACTGTATATATGTTGTTGTTGATCGGCTTACAAAGTTTGCCCATTTCTTCCCGATCACTGCTACACAGATGGCAGATTTATTCTTTAGAGAGGTATTCAGGTTGCATGGGTTACCTCGGAGCATCGTCAGCGACAGGGACAATAGGTTTATGAGTCACTTCTGGCAAGAGTCGTTTAGATTGTGCAGGACAGAGCTCACTCTGAGTACTAGCTACCACCCCCAAACAGATGGTCAGACAGAGATAGTGAACAAATGGGTGGAGGGATACCTCAGGAATTACATAGCAAGGCAGCAGAAGGCTTGGGTTAAGTGGATATATCTATGTGAGTATTGTTATAATTCCACTTATCACATGTCTATCCAGATGTCACCATTCATGGCATTATATGGATATGAGGCATCCAGTTTCATGGATTTGTTGCTATCAGATAGTAAAGTGCCTAGTGCTGGAGACTTTTTACAGGAGAGTCAGGACATCGTAAAGGCTCTTAAGGAGAATATCACTAAGGCACAGAATCAGCAGAAGCAGTATGCTGATCAGAAGAGGACTGAGCGGACTTTTGAGGTAGGTGATATGGTATATTTGATGCTATAGCCCTATAAACAGTCTACTCTCAGGAAGAGTGGAGCAGAGAAGCTCAAGCCACGATATTATGGTCCTTTCAGGGTGATCAGGCGTGTAGGCGAGGTGGCTTATGAGCTAGATTTACTGGCAGATAGCAGAGTGCACAATGTTTTTCATGTATCTCGCTTCAAGAAGGCATTGGGACACCGAGTTGTGCCATTTGCAATTTTACCACCCCTAGATGATGAGGGGAAGTTGATATTAGTACTTGAGGCTATCATTGAGTTCAGGGAGAGGAATTTGAGGAGGCGTACTATTAGGGAATACTTGGTCAAATGGAAGGACATGTCGGTTGAGGATGCTACTTGGGAGAGCGAAGAAATTTTACAACATCCAGAATTGAGATTGCTTGAGGACAAGCAACTTCAGGAAGGGCGGACTGTCATGTCCCCTTCTAGTTGACATGTCAATTAAGTAGATTGGCCTATAATAGACCCTCGTAGGCTGATGAGGTTGGATAGAGGGTCATTTGAGGGGAGTTTCTCCTTCAGTGTTCAGAGCTACGCATGATTGGTGTTCGTTTGAAGTCTTTTGGACCCCGCATGCAGAACTTACTATTTATAGTAAGACAATGGGTGATCGAGATGGACCCTTGATTTTTTTAGAAATAAGAGTTGGTCATATGCAGAATCTTCATGCCAGTTTACAGTTCAGACGGTGTGCAGAACAGATGAGTAATAATGGCGATATTAATATTTATTTGGCTAAAATAAATATTAATAGTTTCGAGCTTATATTGTAAAGTTATAATATAATTTTATATTATAACTTAAGTCACTTAAGTGAAGGGTCAAATTATCATAGATGGGGCCAAGTGAACAATTAATTTTAAAGAAATTATTTGTGCACCATCAATAAAAGTTTCTTTTAAAAAAAATATTAAAAGTGGGAATATGTCTTTTATCCCACATTGGCCAGGAAAGTGTTGAGCTCTCACAAGAAAAGAATAAAAGGAGACTTAAGAGCTCATTTTGGTATGCTCATAAAATATATATTTGATCATTGTGATTTTGAACTCTGAGAAGGGTTTATAACTTTGCCATTGGAGAATGTAGTTCTTCTATGTGTTCATCATTTGAGCCAGTGAAATACCTGGTGAATTTGATAATTCAGAGAGAATCTCATACAGAGGTTCTGATTGTGCTTCAACAATATTTATTTCAGCGTCCATTGAATTCACAAAAAAACAAGGGTGAGATAAGTTGCGGTTGTGAATGGTAATTTGCTAAGTGCATTTGAATAGTGCATGTGAACAGTACCCATGAATAGTACCGGTGAATAGTGACGCGTTACAGTGCTGTCGTGAATAGTGAAATGCTTCAGCCAAATCCAATAAAAATCAAGTTCCATGTTGTTGCTGCCATTATTTTTATTATGAAAAAATAATGTAATTTTCCCATCCTCTTGAGAAATAAAGATTCATTGCAGCAGTAGTTCAGTTGTTTTAAAATTTTCAGATTGTTGTAATTAGTTTCAGTTTTATGTTATTTGCTTTTTATGTCAATAAACCCTCAAAACACAAAAAAAACAATATATCTATTCAAAACACCAAAACAAATTCAGACAGTGCATTCAGTAGCAGAACAGTATAGAAGCAAAGAACCAGTAGGGTTCTTACATTTAAGGCTTGATCTACGTCATATTTTCAAAACTATGGGCTATAAAATTTGATCAATAAATGAGGTAATTTAGTGTGAAAATTTCTCCTTATTGCCAAAAGGAGGGTCCCGTACATTGAGTCAGTGTTCTGGCTAGGCAGTGACCTAAAAAATCACCTACAAACTATAATATACTTACAATTTTCCAGAAGACAGAAAGAAAATACAAATGACTAATGAAAACCAGAAAGTTTTAAATTTATATTACTGTAAACTCAAGGACCACTTTCAAAATTGTGATATGATTAGCAATACTAGTGCGTTCTCACTTTCGAGGTTAGTGCCATTTAAGTGAGTTAGGGCTGCTTTGCAAGTGGCAACTAATTTTCTTCAAAGGATGAAGGGGCATGTAATCCTTGGGATCTAGCATCAAGATCTGCATGGCAGATTTTACATTTGTTTCCTTGCAAAAATGAGCTCTTTTGTTGGGAAGGTCCATTGGACTATGATTTACACCAATAGCACTTTGGGTACAATTTCAACAACACCCAAAATAATCAAGAGCTATGTAGAATGATCCTTGGATTTACCTTTTCAAAATGCAAACACTTATTGTGTTCCGAGCTAAGCTGTGATGGTTAGCGATCCCTTTGGCTCTATGACTAATCCTATGCAACCTAGGGCTATGTCACATGACACCAATGACAAAGAACTCGATGCCACACTACATAGAACCAATACCACACTACATGGAACCAAACACCAAACTGACTATTTTTAGCCAGTGCTATTTTTATCCATTGTTATTTATGAGAGAGTTATTTTTGGATGATCTATTTGAGTTTCTCTTGTTTTAGACAATGTATTTGAAGAGAATTTCATATTTACGACTTGCCTTGTGTGCAAGCAAACCATTTTTAGCATAGATGCTTTCAATATGTTTTTTGTTTATCTTGAATAAATTGCATGCAAAGCATTGTAAAAAAAAACTTATAATAAGCTATGTTACCCCAAGTTTCCGGGACAAGGATGGTAGGGGACAGGGGGACGTGTTTCGGGGACGGGGATGGCATGGAGGCCATTTTTTTTAGGGGACGGCAGGGGACGACTATTAAAAAAATAGGGAAATTTAAAAAATATAGGAAATTTCAAATATTCATATGATAACATTGATAAGGCATTCATCACATACATTATAGAATCGTAAGATATAACAAATTAACAAAATTCAATTGCTTTCATTGTCAATGTGCATATATATTGTATAAAAATTACAACAAAATGCCCAAAGGCTGCAAGTTTCAACTACAAAATGAGAAAAACATAGAAAATATGCCGCTGCCCTTAATCAACATCTACTAACATTGCATCAAAATCGGAGTCTAAGTCTAGGTCACTGCCACTATGAGGGATTGCCTCATCCAATGGAACCCCAACCAATCTCTTTTGTGTCTCCTCCTCATCACCTTGTGTGGCATTTTTGGGATTAACATCCCAACATGTGGTTGGAGTCAAACGTTACTCAAGACTTTGTCGATCCTGAAGTCACAAGGCACTATGCACAACTTCTCTAATCATTGAGAAGTAAGCCTTTTCCTCTTGATTGACTATATGAAGTTGTAAGCAAGGTCGAGGGGTAGTGCCCCTTGTGGGGTCTGGGGATAGCACCCCTAGTGGGGTTGAGGAGCAACACCCCTCGTAGGGGTCTAGGGGCAAATTAAAGCCTTTAAGACCACACATCCCTTTATTTTTTTTATCAATTTTGTGTTTAAAAAATATGCAAATTAAATGTCTTTTTTAGGTTTAGGTTTTATCTAAAGGGGTGTGGGGGCCCTTGTGGGCTCCCACATCCCTTTATTTTTTATTAATTTTGTGTTTTTTTTTGTTAAATGAAAATTGCAAGTGTTGGGCCGTAGGGGCTAGCTGTCCCTTGGCATTTCCGGACTTTTCACAAACATCCTGGAAACGTTTCCAAAAAAAATAAAAAAAGGGGGATGGCGCAAGGACATTTCCAACCTGTCCCCGCGTCCCCTACTGGGTACAACCCTGATTTGGTTGGGGATGCATCCCCGGGTTACATAGCCTTGTGCCCATACCCAAGAACAAAAAGATGTGTATTTTCTTTAGTTTGTTTGCTTTGCATGTTGAGAACCCCAAAATTATCTTGTGCATATTGTAAAAAGCTAAAGTTCCTCCCCATGGGTTCTAGGGTTTAGCTTAGTATTTTGTTACAAGGGAGCATCCTCTTCTAATCGAAGAAAGGTTTTACCTTTTACACTATTTTGTTTTGAGTTTTCTTCAAAGGGACAAATTAAAACACTAACACGCAACAAAATCAGTAGAAATGTATGCCAAAAAATGGTTAACGACTTGAAATTTGCACTATCAGAAAATCATCCCTTGAAATCCATGCCGTCAGAAAAACAAAGAATTGCAATGCCTTCAAATTCGTTGTCAAAAAAAATTGTGGCACCATTCACACCAACAAAAAAAAAATAAAAATTGCAGCATTCTACCCTAGTCAAAAAATCACACTATAAAAAAATTGTTACTTATTACATTCAAAAAATTCATTGTTTGCTCTAGAAATCAAAAAAATCATTGCTTCTCCCTAGTCAATGTTGGCACACATTTAGTTTCCACAAAACTAAATAAATTTAAACTTATTTATCATAACATTTACACTTCTATAGTTCTATTTTTCAGTAAAACTGAATTTGATTCTGATATCTTTTCAATACATTGATTCAATTATTATGAGTACTTTGCAGCCTATTGATAATAACCCAAAGTCTAAACCTTGTATATGAACTTTTTATTTTTCTTTTGAAGTGTATTTTCTGTGGATTAGGGCCAACATTCAAAAACTAGGTATGCCCAATTCCCAAAAACTTAGTAGACAAATCTACAATGTTTGGATTCACAAGATATCACAAATTGTGAGTATTGGTATTGTGACAAGATAGATTGTGATGCAAGAGCATCCAGGTCACCCGCAATCATGCTCATTCCCAAAAAAGAAAAAAACAATTGGTCCTTCAAATTTTTGTTTCTTTTGCAATAATGTTTTTAGTGTGTTTTCAGGTTTATTTTGTCTATTTGATGGGTCAACTTGCTGTTATGTTTGGGGTCCATTGCTAGGGACGTAGCCCTTACCTCATTACTGACTTTATCATTGAGCTGGATGTGAGGACAGAGAAACTGAAACTTTATTCCTTTTGGATGTTGCTTGCTTATTGGTTGTATTTGTTGGGGCCCACGCATTTTATCCCTTTTCTAGATTGATAAGATTCCTATCTGCTAAGTGGTTGCCATGGGAACCAGTAACCACATACCCTCCAACCTCTAAGTGTTGCATAAAGAATATTCTATTTTGGGCGATTGACTTCAAATCTTCCAGTTTCAGTTACTTGCGACTCTGACTGGCGATTGCATCAAGCATTTCTTGTTCTCATTTGTTGTTGTTTTATTTGTCAACGGTTATTTGCAGGCACCTCCATTCACTCGCCTAACCTAGATCATGGGTTGACAACGACTTATCCTTTATGAGCATTTTATGCCATAGATCCTTAACTGGCGCGACAATCTTCTATTGGCATTTCCTATTCCTAGTCAAAGATTTATGGATAGCAGTTGTTCATGGTTTGACTCTATCTTTGGCTGCGGCTATTACCTATTTGCTAGCAATATTTCCTTGTAAGAATAAAAATTGCCTTGATTTTTGCCCTCCAAGTGCCAAGATCATGCTCTGATACCATTGTAATGAAATAACTTGCACAAGAAAAGAATATAATAAGAAATATGCTGCAAATACTTGAGAATAATAAGCCACTTCGAGGGGGCAAACCTCCAAAAGTCTCCAAGAACACAATTTGCAATACGATGATGATGATAAACTAACCACTAGATCCTATATATACCCTACTTATGCATTGGATGCCACCCAAGACGACTGAGATACCTAAATATAACACATAGGATGACCTAATATCTAAATAGACTATAATAATGATCATATAACTTAATTAAGAGTTAAGCTCGCTACAAGCCGACTACTCATAACCCTATACATACTATAGGATTAGAGGAATAACATGTCCCCCCCCCCTTTACAAAAGCATTGTCATCAACACTAATCAATTTTGGATGCTTCTGCACAAAATCTCCATTATCCCCTGTGGTAACTTTGATAAGAAAATACTTCCATTTAATGAGATTAGGTGATTGTCCAAATCTTCAACTTCTTTGTGTGTCTAGAAGATAACTCAAGCTACAAGAGGGGTCTTCCCTCTACATCTAGCTCAGGTAGCACTATTTGTGTTAAAATTCTACTTTGATCCACTTGCCTCTTTATGTTGTTTTGTGCCTTTGCCTTGTTTTCCTTGAGACTAGTGGGTACCTCTTGTTGGTGTTAAATGTGTTCTTCTATTGCTCTAACCTTTGGGTGTACCCTCAAGGAAGAGGTGATGGATGGTGGGTAGTACCCTATTACTCTTTGAATGGAGTGATCATGATCTACTTTGGGAGTGTTGGTGCCTAAATTCACTGTCAGTTAATTTAGCAATTTTCATGCAGGCACCATCCCAAAATATCCAAAAGGTTCTAAGTTTTGGCACCCCTTCAGTGTTTTTCAGCATCTGCATCTCATTTCTTGAGGAGGGGTCTTCGTCTTTTCTCCATCGGCATGGGTTCGTTTTTGTGTCTTCGACATTTCGGTTTGAACTTGAACCCTTTTTTCTCTAAGTTCAGTGGTTCAGCGGTTCAGGGTTCAATTTTGGTCGCATTATGCATTTGCCTTGCGCAAATATTGCATCGTCGAACCCCCCGCTTGAACCTTTTTGTTTTGGTTCAAGGTTCAATGGTTCGAAGCTTTGTTGCCTATGGAGTATTATTTTTGATGTTTGAACTTTTCGGTTGAACCATCGGGTTGAACCAGTTCGTGGTTCAACGGTTCAACAGTTCAGCGCTTTACGTTTTTGGTCTTATCGGAGTGATCGGCCTCATCGGCGAAAGATTTCTTGAGTGCTCCGATTGTTTTGGTCTGGCCGATGGATGTCCATCGGCGTGTGTTTGGCTGTTGGCGAAGCAAATTTGTGGCCCGCCGATGTAAGGAGTTTGGCCGATGGAGGAGCAGTGTGTGGCTGGCGAAGATGTCATCGGCGTGACCTTTGAGATCGGCAGGAAGCTTTTTGGATGCTCCGATGGTGTGTGTTACACCGACGGAAGGGGAAGAGCCAGGGTCTATCGGCATGGGTTGTATTGTCGGGTGAACGGTGAAATGGTTGGCCGATAGACTAATCTCTGGCCGATGAAGGGAAGTGTTGTGTATGGTCTTCGGCGTGACTTGTGTTGTCGGCGAGGATGGATTGTGGTGGGCCGACAGTGGGAGGTCTCGCCGATGAAGGAGCAGAGTATAATTCGTTGGTGCATCGGTGAGAGTGTGGTCTATCGGCAGAGGGATCTTTTGCTTGGCCGACGGTATTGGTCTGGCCGACAGGGGATTGCGGTGGCTTCATCGGTGTAACTGATGAGATCGGTGAAGGTTTGGATGGTTGGCCCGATGATGCATCTCTGGCCGATGGGGAAGCGAAGGTAGCGGTCGGCGAGACCGTTGAGATCGGAAGGAGAATTCTGGGGTGTGCCGATGGCTTGGGTTTTGGCGATGGGCTTTTGGAGAAGGCTTATGCGTCGAGCGCGGCAAAAGGCGCTCGACACCTATTATGCTCGCGACCATGTTTTTAAGGTATTGAAGGAGTCTCCGCGGCACCAATGTGGGACTATTCTTCCTGCACATTTGAAACTTCAGTAAAGTGCATTTTGGCGGGAACTTCTGTTTGAACGCAGTGACGGTTTCCAGGTAGGTCGCGGGTGGTTGAGGCCTTTAATGGCGACGGTGCAGAGGTATGGGCAATGGTACACATGATCATGTCGCCCGATTTTTGAGTGAAGACTCCCAGATGGCGGCGCAGGGCTCGAGGCTTCTCTTGTCTGTTGCTGCAATAACTTCTGAGCGCTATTCCTTTGTGGAGTCTGTATCTGGCGGATTTTTGATTTTTGACCATGTAATTAATTGCTGCGGGTACACTTTCTGGCCAATATAGGCAGACTGTGTTACCATTTTTGACGTTGTTGAAAACTGGACATTTTGGCTCTGTAATAAGATACAACTGGTTTTGGTTGCTCTGTGCAGCAAAACTTGCGAGTTTATGTATCTCCTGTTGTACGTTTGTGCATGAATCCACTGATTTCATGGTCAATTTTATATGAATAATGCCATGTTTGCATGTGTTATGCTGATTCTGTCTCCAGTTTTGCATGTATCTTTCTTCTGAGTCCAGGCATTCAAGGAATGTCTGAGATTCTAGAACATAGAATTCCTGTGTTGAATGTTTAATCTTTTAACTTCTGCTCAAGGGGTAGATTAAACTGTTTTCAGATTGAATATTGGGAAGGGTATACTGCAATAGGGATGCCATAAGTATAGACAGCTTAACACTCTGTATTGGGAGATATCTGTAAGGCAGATATCATGTATATCCCCCTGAAATCCAGTTTTAGTTGTTCATGCTGATCATTCACAGGTGTATGTCTACCGACTCCAAGCCCTGGATAGGCACCAATCTAGCTCTGTGTTGAGGTTATATACCATGTCCAGCTTTGCATCCAAAAATCAAATCAAACCATTTCATCCTTCCACCTGTTAGTTGTAGGAGTAGGATTAGGATCCCTGCATGCTCTCATACCCAACCAGACATCATGTCCAAGAATGTTGCCAACCTTGTGATTTGTTACACAAATCTTGGTCCATACATGAGAGTATTCTGCCTGTTGCTGTCAAGTTAAATCCTTCTGTCATTGAGCTAGTCAAGGTTATACTTTTATCAAATAGGGACACCCCCCTTGGTGCGGCAGAACCAGAAGTGAAGGGGAGGAGCTCACGCAACCTCCTGTATTCAGTTGGCTGAATCTGCCTGTGCATTAGAAGTGGCAAACCCTAATGCTGATTCAGAGGAAAAAACCAACAGGGAGGAAGTCCTTCTAGCACATCCCCATCAACTATTGAGTACACATCTATAAGTGCTTGTAGATTTGTTTATGTCAAAAACATTGACTCTTCTTCTTCTTCCTCTTCTTATTTGGCATCTTCTCTTTCTCCTTCTCCTTTTTCTTCGTCTCCTTCTTCTTCCTCTTCTCCTTGCATGTCCATCAATGGTAACAAGTTCTGGCATCCCATTTAAGTGCTAGTGTTTGGATTAGGATTGGCTTGTCTAGAGGGTTCAACTTGATTGCTTGAAACATCATTTTGTGCCTTTGATTTAGATGTCATTTGTATAGATCCTTGGAGTTGGAAATCTCTAAAACCTTGGCGAGACATTACTTGTTCAACCATTTCCTTGATATCACTTATCTTAGCTTCCCCTTGCATTTGCTCTGCCACCATTGACAAGATTCCATCCTTCATCTTGTTGGTTTCTTCCCTTATAATATCAATGGTTATGGTATCCTTCTCTTCCACTAATGGATCCCCTTTGTCAGGTTTCTTTCCAGGGGTGACTAGATTCCTTCCTTTGCCTCTTGTTGAATCCCCCATCATGATGCCACCAAAATAGTTTTCAATAATAACTTACTCAAAACAAATCAAAATAATCCAAAATTTTTACTGTAACTTGCTTGGGCCTAGATCTCACCACTCAAGAAAAACCTCCAAGAATTTTGTTAATTTGCAGCCTTGGAAGCGAATTTGGTGGAAACCCTAATTCTGCTCCAAATGACTTCAAATTTGGACTGTAATAGCTTCAATATGTTCTTGATCAGCTCTCCAAAAATCAGATTTTTTTTCTAATTTGCAACCTTGGGAGTGAATTTAGTGGAAACCATAATTTTGCAATAACTCCTCCAAATCTGCTCCAAATAACCTCAAATTTGGACTGTAGTAGCTTCAATATGGACTTGAAAAACCCTTTAAAAATCACGAAAAAATTCACCACTTTGAGAGAGATATGCACTTCACAGTTTGACCTGTTGGGCTGGAAAAATTGCCTTAATTTTTGCCCTCCGAGTGCCAAGATCATGCTCTAATACCACTTGTATTGAAATAACTTGCACAAGAGAAGAATATAATAAGAAATATGCTACAAATACTTGAGAATAATAAGCCACTTCAAATGGGCAAACCTCCAAAAGTCTCCAAGAATAACACAATTTGCAATATGATGATTATAAACTAACCACTGGCTCCTATATATACCCTACTTATGCCTTGGATGCCACCCAAGCCGACTTAGATACCTAAATATAACACCTAAGATGACTTAAATATCTAAATAAGACTATAATAATGATCACATAACTTAATTAAGAGCTAAGGTAGCCACAAGCCGACTACTCATCACCCTATACACACTATAGGATTAGCAGCATAGCAAAACATATGTAGAAAAAAAGACAAAAGGTAATAGATACAAGTTTGCAAGTTGAAGTGATAGGGACAACAGGGGGTCATGTGATTAGGAAGTCTTCATTTTTGCTATGCGTGAGACTATGAGTCATTTCTCTTGCTGGTGCATGGGATTGTGACATCCAAGACAAAGATATTGGAGATTGGGAGAACTTTTGGGCTATCGTATTGTCCTACTACTAGGCTACGTGCTTGAAATGAATTGTAAGGTGAATGTCAAGTTATAATTTCTGAGTTTTATTATTCGTAGCTACAATTATGAATTGTTTCTTGTGTGGAGCTGCAAGACCTTTGTTGCCTTTCAATGGGCACTAGGTCTTGACTGCATCAAGCGGTATCGGAGCTGGTTAGCTCACTGGGTTACTGAGGCAGGAGTCAGTCTTGGAAAGCTTTGAAAATTTTGTTGTAAGTGTGAGGATCATGTGACTGCAAAGATCTGAAGTAGAAGGCATGGCTCATAGAGGCAGACCAGGAGGTTAGAGAAATGTCAATATAACAAAAATGCTAAGAGCAATAGCGACTAGATTGGAAGCAGTAGAAACAACACAAAGAAGAGGTGTGCCTATTGAAGACGTGAGTAAGAATAAAGAAGAAGAAGATGAATGAACCATTCTTGAGGGCTATGTCACACATAGGAAACAATGCATGGATGGATACTCCATATTACAATTGAAGCCTGAATCTTGAGAAGCTCGCAGATTGGATTTCAAAAATGGAAAAGTATTTTGATTTTGAGTCAATAGAAGATCCAAAGAGGGTAAAATTTGCCAGTACTAAGTTGAAGGGTCATACATCCCTATGTTGGGATCATGTGCAAATGGACAAATGGAGAAGAGAAAAAGACAAGATCTGATCATGGGATCGGATGGTTGCAAAATTGAAGGCAAAATTCATACCAACAAATTACTAGTTGAATCTATTAAAGCAATTACAAAATTTGAAATAGAAAGAGATGAAGGTCAAAGAATACATGGAGGAATTCTATAGGCTCAACATCTAAGTTTGTCATATAGAAGAAAATAAAGAATAGGCTGCAGGGTACATCAATGGACTTCGAATATCAATCCAAGATGAGATGAGTATGGTCCTGGTAAAGACGATAGAGGAGGCCTATCAATATGCCTTAAAGGCAGAGAGAAGTTGAGGAGAAAGCAACAAAATAACTCCAAAGGGAGAGAAAGAGGACAAGCTGAAAATGGTTGAGAGCAACATAGAGAAGCCGACACTCCTCAAAACAGTAATTCAAGTGAAAACCCAAGGGGAGAGGGGCATACTCCAAGAGGAAGAGGATATTATGGAAGAGGAAGAGGCGAAGGATTCACCTATTATAGAAGTGGAGAGGCTGATCATAAAGCCTTTGAATGTCTGCAATTACAACAAAACAACACTAGAAGAGATGTGGCTAGGAATCATATTACTCAAGCAGACGAAGAAGGCATTACTTCACTTGAACACACAAAGAAACCAAAACATGACGAGCCTCTTGTGTTTAAAAGAGTCATTCAAACCAGAAAAAAGGAGAGGGAGCCATTTCAAAGGAGTCTTTTCAAAACCGTATGCAAATCTAGAGGAAAATGTTGCAAAGTCATTGTTGACAATAGAAGCATGAACAATTGGAATCCAAGGAGATGGTGGAAAAACTCGAGTTGAAGGGGATCAAGCGTCATAATCCATACAAAGTCTCATTGCTGCAAAAGGACCATCAACTATAGGTAAGTGAACAATGTTTGGTCAATTTTCAAATTGGTGCTTATAAAGATGAAGTCTTGTGCAATGTTATGTCTATGGATGCTTGCCATGTTTTGCTAGGAAGACTCTGGTAGTTTGATCGAGAGGTTGTATATGATGGAAGAATACTTATGCTATTATGAAGGATGAGAGCAAGTTCAAAAGAAAATGATGAGGTAGGTGGCAGTTACACAATATGTTTGAATTTTGGACAACAATTTTTAGGCAAAGTACCAAGAGATGAGACAATGGCTAAGATTGATGAAGTTTCACAAAAGGTGGAGAATTTGTTGGAGAGACATGTTGAACATGCTTTCAAGAAATTGTCAAAAGAGTCTAAACTAAAGGAAACATGTATTGGACATACTCCCAAAGAGTTGATGAAAGATTTGAAGAACCCTGAAAGTTAGAAGCAACATGCGTTTTAGGCTAGAGAATTGGGACTATGTAAGGTCTTGTAGAAGTTCGCAACAAAAGATCATGAGATAGAGCTCCTTGAAGAAATAGATATCTTACCAATCTTCAGCAAGGTAGATTTGCATCCTTACTGTAAGGGACAATCAAGCATAGTAGTGGATGAAGATTTAGGTTTACGAAAAGAGTGGGATGAGATAGAAATGGTGGTTGGGTAAGATGAGAAAAGGCAAATGTCTAATAAAGAGGAAGAAGGTAGGGAACGAAGAAACAATCTGGATCAGAAACAAGCATGGGATCTCAAGTCTGAGGTTCACAAAATGTTCACAAGCGTCAAGCTCATGGAACATTTTTCACCTACCCGATATGTCTAATGCAAGAGCATTCGAGTCACCTACAATCCTGCTCACCTAAACAAAAAGTTGGTTGTTCAAATTTTGGTTTCTTTTTCTCAGATGTTTTTAGAGTGTTTCCGGGCTTATTGTGTCTATTTGATGGGTCAACTTGCTGTCATGTGTGGGGTTTACTACCAGGGACATAGCTCTTACCTCATTGCTGACTTTATCATTGAGTTGGACGTGAGTATAGAGAAATTAAAACTTTATTCCTTCTAGGCACGACATGCTGATTGGCTATATTTGTTGGGGCCAGTGCACTTTGTCCCTTTTCTAGCTAGATAAGATTCATGTCTACAAAGCAGTTGCAATGGGGCCCACGTACTCTCTAGCGTTGAAGTGTTGCATAAAGAATATTCTATTATGGGCGATTGACTTCAAATCTTCCAAATTCATTTCCTAGACATGGGTATTATTACCCGCGACTTTGACTAGCGATTACATCAAGTGTTTCCTATTCCCATTTGCTATTGTTTTATCTCTGTCAGGCGTTACTTGCAAGGACCTCCATACACTCGCCTAACCCAGATCATGGGCTGACGACAGCTTATCCTTTATGGGCATTTTATGTTGTAAATCTTTGACTGGCGTGGCAGTCTTCTACTCGCATTTCCTATTCTTGGCCAAAGCTTTATGGCTGGCAACTATTCATCGTTCGAGTCTATCTTTGGCTGCAACTGTTATCTATTTGCTAGTAGTATTTCCATATTAAAAAAAAATCAAACATATGTAGAAAGAAGACCAAAGATAATAGATACAAGTCACAGGTTGAGGTGACAGGACAACAGGGGGTCATGTGATTAGGAAGTGTAAAATACCCTACTAATTCTAACTGAAAGTTCTTGCTTGCTGGTCTGAAATTTCTGATTTAGATTTCTCACAAACTATTCAATATTTTCAATACCCACTTTCACCAATGAACTTAGAATACCAATAAGATGGAAAGGTTCGAATATCATGCCAAACAAACATCAAATGATCAATGATAAACACATAATTGCATCAATGAAACATCAAATATGACATACCCGGAATCTCCAATCTTTCTTATTGATTTCAATTGAGATGATTACAATGGCAAAGTACTGAATTAATATATCAACCTTGACTGATTTTAGGATCAGTCCTCATACAAGTGAAATAGATGAACAAATATGTATCCAAACCCTAGCCTAATGATAGGCAATGAAGACCAATGATGAAAGATCTCAACTAGGGATGTATGTAGGCTGTAGCTGACCTTAGATTCCGTGATATGACTGTGTACCTGCTGATCAGACTGCTGCAACTGATTTACTCAACCTAGATTTAGATAAAATGCCAAAACATGCCTCCAATGACTAGCGATAGGACCAAGGAGGGTAGCAATTTGACCTTAGGTTGTTCTCCATGCTTCAAACCCTCAAAATCTGCAATTGAATGATGTCTAACAGCCCTTGGAAGCCTTCAATAATGAACCAATGCTTCAATGAGTGAAAATGTCTTCAAATGCAAACCACATATCCTTCAATACCTCAATGAAAACCTGCAAATCAATAACTATGATGAAATCCATATGATAACATCTCACAATGTGGATGGGATCATCTCCATTCCACCAAATTCAAGGGATCATCTCCTTGACAAACTGAAAAATGCAATTTCCAGCCAAAACACATGAATATCAAAAACTTACCAAGTGATCAATAGTTGCAAATTGATGGCAAATGGCTCTATTTATCCTCCTCTTGGCCTAGGCGTACCAATTAGCTCCATTTTGCCTAATTTTGAAGTCCATCAATGAAATTGCAATTGTCCAATGACAATTTTAAATGAAATGCAATGATCAACTACCAATATTAACAAAACCAATAAAATAATAATATTTTATTGCTTTGCCTTGTCACCTTGGATTGCTCCATTTAAAAAACTCATTATTTTATTTAAAAATCCTTCTCCTTGAGCGGCGATCCTCTTGGGTCAATAAATAATATAAAATATTATTTAAATATTGTTTCTTCTTCTCCTTGTACGGCGACCCATAGAGAAAATAATATTTTATTGATTTTAAATGCTTTACCTTCTTGGGCGGCAGCTCCTTGGGCAATGAAATTCAATATTTTATTCATCTCTTCCTTGGCATGGGGCTCATGATCCAATGCGAACACAATATTTTATTATTATTTGAAATCTCCTCCTTAGCGTTGGGCGCTTGATCCAATGAAACAATTTGAAATCCCTTTTTCCCTTGAGCGTTGGCACATGATCCAATACATGACAACATTTTATTATTATTTTATTCTCCTTGAAAGGTGGCGTCAAACTCCAAGTGGCGTTGGAAAGCTCTAGATAAAACTATATTTGAAAATGCAATTAAAGATTGACATTTTCCATCACTCCAATTTCTATCCTCCAACGTTTATATTTTCCACCTAAAAGAATATGAAATTTTGGCTACATGAACAATACCACTAAGCAATACTTAGCCAAAATCCAACCAAAATCACCTGTTGAGCCAACATTATAGATTTTCATCTTCTATAACCAAGTTCAAACCCAAAATCATTCCCTTACCGTAATTATTAGCCTACAGGAATGGTGAATAGGCTAATCATCAACTCCACATGTGATCACTCCGAAAATGGGGACATGACAGGAAGCCAATCATTCTTTCTTTTTCATTAGGTGTGGGACTGTGAGAGTCTTATCTCCTACTGGTACAGGGGATTGTGATGTCCAAGACAAACATATTGGAGATTGGGAGAACTTCTATGCTGTTGTATTGTCCTGCTGCTAGGCTGCATAACTGAAATGAATTGTAAGGTTAATGTCGAGTTATAATTTCTAAGTTTTATTATTCCTGGCTACTGTTATGAACTATTTCTTGTGTGGAACTGCAAGACATTAGCTGCCTTTCACTAGGCACCGAGCCTTGACTGCAGTAGATTATCTCGAAAAACAAACTTAGATGCTCTAGGAGTGTTTTGAAAAGCACCAAAAAGAGTTGCTCTCAACTCTCAAGCTCTTTGTGTCAGATGACTTGATTTGTAAGGTCAAAAATGCAATTTCTATTATTGTCTTGTAGAAATATCTAGAAAATAAATATCAAACTTCAAATAAAAGTAGGGATTTATAATTGAAAAATCAGTTGTTCTCCACAAAATTGGTCGAAGTAGGATCCTAGTTAGAGGATCTACTTAGGTTCCTAAGTGATTAGTTATTTGTCATATACAAAGAGGTAGATAATGAAAATATGGTTGATCTGGCGCTGAAGACTCTGCCATATTCCTTTGAAAAGTTTCTTGAATCATTTCCCACATCACATCATGAAGTCATGGTTTTTTCATTTCAAGTTAATGAAATGCATTCAAAAAAATAATTTAAGCTAAAGAAAAAACTTTAAACATAAGGAAAGTTCATTGATGAGATAAAGTCAAAAGCAAGATAAAGTTAAACTTGTTATTTAACAAAAAATCTAGTGTACAAACTAGTGGAAGGTCACTTTTGGATAAATTTCTAAATCAAGAAACAACATGCCCTTGTGTAGTCCAATGTAAAGATGTGTGGCAAATTGTAATGTCCTTAACCAAACTGTTAGCACAATTTGATCAGATATTCAAAATCAACACAAACTCAAGCTCTTTCTAAACACCAAGATCCCGATGTGGGCAAGGTGAGAGCATATGGAGATTGGGATGTGGACAATTTGCAGCTAATTCAAACTCACTGGCGACAAACCACACAGTTTACAATCAATATCAAACTTGTAGCTAAGTATTCAAATATGATCAAAGCCATTGGCAGATTAGAAGCAGGACCGATCAAATCCAAATTTGTAGATAACAAGCAGACCTGATCAATGCCAAATGGGTTGATTACAAACTACAAATTTGATCAATGCCAAACTTACAGCTAACAAGTAGATCTGGATCAACGCCAAATTGGCGAATAATGATATGCAAATGCAAATCTTAGCCAACTGGTGGTATTGTTGGAAGTGTTGTCATTGATGTCAAAGGTGCACACACATATTGTCATTGATGTCAAAAGGAAGTTCAGAGATGAAGATGACAAAGAAAAGATGCTAAGGCATGAATGATTTCTGCCTAAAGTATTGGCAAAAGTCGGTTCGCAAGTTTTTTGGTGATCATCGAAGTTCGGGGATTGGGCCTTACCCCTTCTCCAGGTTGAGGAAATAAGAAGGGCTAGAGTGGAAGGCTCGATCGCAAATCTTTGACAACTTGTGAGTATTAGTCATTGCTTTCGGGAGTCGGAGGGCGGAGATGTTCCTTGTTGAATTCGAATGAGAAGATGTTACTTAGAAAGCCCGGCACACGAACTCCGATATATCGGGTGTTGGAGGGTGGAGATGTTCCTTGTTGAATTCAAATGAGAAGATGTTACTTAGAAATCCCGGCGCGCGTACTTCGATATATGCTAAGTGATTGGGGTTCGGAGGGCGGGGCTACCCTTTGATCAATTCAAAATGGGAAGCGATAGACAGGGAGCCCAACACCCGATAAGGAAGGTGGTAGATAGGAAGCTCGTCGCCCGATAAGGAAGGCTACAGGAAGCCCATCGCCTGATAAGAAAGGCAATAGACAAGAAGCCCGACACTCGATAGCTCTACTAAGGAAGAATCCAACGAGACCGAAGGAGACCCTCTAAGGCTTTCAAAGAGGAAGGCGGAAGACCGGAAGCCCAATCTTCAATGCTCCACGAGTTCAATTAATGCAAAAGGAAAAGATGCAAAGCGCAGAATTTAAGGATTCAAAACTCTAAGGCCGACTTTGGACGATGTTTTAAGTTAATGCATTAGCCGGCATTGAAATGCACACGTTGGACTTAAAATGTTTAATTGTTGGTGCCATTTCAGTAAGGTGTGAATTGTTCAGTTTTGGGTTCAGACCTATTTTTGGGACGACCTACATATATGTGAATTGGGCCCTATGTTAAAAAGCAAAATTTTAGGTTGATGCCGACCCTGTAACGTACAGTTGTTGGAAATTCAAATTGGGCCCAAACCTTTGGAATTACACACGTTGGAAATCAAAATTTTGTTGCCGACTTTGAAGATTGTTTTATTCTGCATTGTTGAATGTAGTGCCGACATGGAAATCATTTGTTCTACAATTTGGTATAAATGAAAGATCAGTTTACGCATTTGAATGTAGTGAAGTACGCGAGCTTTGCATCAAAATATCTATCTGTGTCTGTGAATGCAAAAGTGAAATATCTGAAAACAAGCGAATGAGAAGTGAAATACATGCAAACACCAAGCAATTAGGCGTGTGGAGATATGCGAAGTCGAAGGATGAGAAGGGCATGAATTGAAGATCCTGAGTACGCACAGTATGTGTAAGTGCTGAATGTTTTTGTTAATGTTTCAATTTCCTGATTTGTAGCTCAGTTTGTATGGGAGGTTGGAGCCTCAGATAGGCTGGAGCCTATTGTTGGGTTGGAGCTCAGCTTCTATGGAAGGTTGGAGCCTCAGATAGGTTGGAGCCTATTGCTGAGTTGGAGCTCATCTTCTGTGGAAGGTTGGAGTCTCAGATAGGTTGGAGCCTATTGTTGGGTTGATGCTCAGTTTGTTTTGAGATTGAAGTCTCTGGTAGGTTGGAGCCTACAGATTTGTAAAAAGGATTGCAGTCCTTCTCAAGTTCAAATTCCCATGGGTTGAAGCCTACAAAATATTGTAATTCACTGTTTCATTTTTGTGAGGCTGGATTTGGACAATAGATCCAAGCAGCTTGCTCATTGTGGTTTTTCCCATCTTGGGTTTCCATGTAAATTTGGTGTTATGGTCTCTTGTGTGGATGTATGATTTTGCTTATACTTGCATAGTTCTTTCATATTCTGATTGATGTAGTAGAGATCTTGTTGTTACAGTAGAATTGTTTTAAAAAGTGGCATATATTGATTCACCCCCCCCCCCCTCTCAGTATATCAGTGTGTTCTAACAATTGGTGTCAGAGCAAGGTTCCTTGGTGCAGCCTAACAGCTTAAGGTAGATCTTGGATTTGAACACATGGCTCAAGAAGGGTCCTCTTCTTCTAACAAGGCACCTCTATTTGATGGAACTAATTATGCTTTCTAGAGTGTAAGGATGGAAGCCTATCTTACCTCTCTAGGGTATGATGTTTGGAGAGTTGCAAAGGATACGTATACTGAGCCTGCTCATCCTATTACAGATCCGAATGCGAAGAAGGCCCATCAAAACAATGCTAAAGCAAAGAATGCCATCTTAAGTGGTCTAACGGCTAACCAATTCAGAGTGTCAAGGTATTGCAGTGCAAGACGGCCAAGGACATATGGGATAAACTCAAAAGTCTCTATGAAGGGGATGATAAAGTAAAGAAAGCAAAATTGCAGACCCACAAGGCTGAATTTGAAAATTTGAAGATGAAGGAAGAAGAGAACATTGCTGACTATCTTCTCCGAGTAGATAAGGTTGTAAATGCTATCAGAGGTCTTGGTGAAGAGGTGTTGGATTCAGTGTCATGTCCCAACATTAAGACATTATTTGTCATCATCAAATTGGAGGATAATTATGTATATAATAATACTTAATAAACATATATAATATTATTAAGTAATATTATAATATATTTATTGTACTTATATATAATAAATATAAAGACAATAATAATATTATATATGATATATATTATATAAATATAAATATGTATATTAATATTAATATAAATATAAATAAATGTTATTATAATATAATTATCATATAATATATATAAGACAAATGTCTTATAATATATAAATATAAATAAGAAATATTATTATAATCATTTATAATATAATAAATATAAATATAAATATTAATATTATTATTATATAATAATTATAATTATCAATGTAAATATTAAATCAAATATTAATATAAAGTATGATCATTATAAATATAATATTATAAATATATATAAAATTAATATTAACTAATATCCTTGGAAGATATCAATAAAGATAGACCAAGTTTATTAAAAGACAAAGTTTATTAAAACAAAGATAAATGCAACAATTATGTTAGAGGAAGCAAGTTAGATTATTAGTAAATAAAAGAGGTGCATATTAATTAAAGGTTATTTTCTATAAGACACATCCCTTCATTAAAGGAGGGTATAAAGATGGGAAGAAGATAACATAAAGGGAGAGAAAGGAAGGAATGAGAAATATATATATCTGGAGAGGGTAAGGAAAATAGAAAAGAATACACAAGGAATATAATTCTGATTTATAAATATAACAGCAAGAAGGATATAATATAGAATTTTTGGAAATGGTAAATATATTCATGGTATTTTAAATCTGCAATATATAAGGAATAATATATTTTTGAGTTGTAATATACCATTTTAGAGATACTTATGTACATTAGCAGCCTTATAAGAACATCAGATATATCTGAGACATAATATATATGCTTTGAGTTAAAAAGAAAAGAAATATATTAAAAGGGAATAATTCTCTTTATGAAGTGTTGCCTCTCTTGGCAATAGTTGCAGCCATACACTATTGAAGATATAAAAGGAAGTGTGAAGCAAAAAAGATCATATAGTAATATAAATCAGCAAACAACAGATTGGTCTTCCATTAAATACAAGTATTAGATCAGCACAAGGTATTATATCAGCAAGCATTACTAAGAGCAATCAATCATACAAGAAGTAAAATTGTGTGCAAGGTTAAGAAATTTTGTTCTTCCTAAAAGGGGACTTTACATTCAGCAGTTGTGCAGAAGGTACTGAGATTACTCCCTCAAAGGTATGATTCAAAAGTTTCTGCTATTGAAGAAGCAAGAGATTTGAAGGTATTCAAAATGGATGAATTATTTGGTTCACTCACTACCTATGAAATGAGAAACGCAAACAAAGAAACATCTAAGAAGGAAGCTTCTTTCAAAGCATCTAAGAAAAATGGATCTAAGCCAAGTGATGCGTCTGATAATGAGTGAGCCAACTTTGTAAGAAAGCTAAAGAAGGGATCAGGTAAGTACAAAGGTAAGTTACCTTTCAAGTGTTTCAACTGTGGAAAGATCTAAATGTTCTCTTAAGAAGAATGAAGATAACTACAAGGGTTTCAAAAGATCTGCTTTTAACAAGAACAAGAAAAGCCTTTAAGAATGATTGCAGTTCGGAAGAAGAAGAAGACATTGCACATCAGAAGATGAAAGAGTAGAAGATTTATTCATGGCTATGGAAGTCTTGGACAACTCAGACAATGTTGCTATTAATGAAGAAGAAGAATGTGAAGTTGATCTTGAAGTGAACTGATCTCTGCTCTTAAAGACTTGGATCTAGCAAGAAAATAAAATGAAGAACAAAAGGCCAAGCTCATAGAATCGAAGGAGATGATTGTTAGCTTGAAGATTCAGATTGAAGAGGGAAAAAGAATTGAAGATTCAGAAGATCAATTCCTGCAAGACAAACTTTCAAGAACAAGTTTAATTTTGGTTTCTTTGGTTATTGTTTCAATTGCAATCAGTATGGTCACAAAGCTATTGAATGCAGATCGAGAATGCGGAGAAGCAATTTTGTAAGTAGAAATTCTTTTGCCCCTTTGTTTGATTTCAACATAATATGCCATATTTGCAACAATTTTGGGCACATAGTAAGGTTTTGCAGAAGTGATTTGGCAAAGTCAAAATCTCAGATGACTGATTTTGATAACCAAGAAAAGAAGATAGACATTTCTAAAAATCAGAAGTTAGATCAGAAGAAGGGATGGAGAATCAAAAACAATCATGAAGGTGAAAACTCGATGATTGTCCAAACTGCATTTCATGCACAAGGAAAAGCAAATCCTTGGGTTGTAGACAACGGATGCTCAAGTCACATGACAGTGGACAAGAGCAAGTTTCTCAGTCTTGAAAAGTGGAATGGTGGATCAGTCAAGTTTGAAGACAACACCTCTGCAAAGCTATGTGGTAAAGGCACAATAAGTATTGATGGAAAGAATAGGACTGGAGATGTTCTATATGTAGAAGGTCTCAAGCACAATCTTCTTAGTGTGAATCAGATGTGCAGCAAAGGATATAATCTTATTTTCAATGCACAAGGATGTGAAATCAGAAGAGCAAGCATTGACAAACTTGTGGTAGAAGCAAGCAGAACAGAGAATAACTTGTACAATCTTTGTGAAGTCAAAGGAAAGCGTTGCCTTTTAGGACAGACTGATGAAAGTTGGTTGTGGCATAAGAGGATGGGGCACATCAACTTTGACAATCTTGTGAGGATCAGCTCTAAACTTTCAATTAGAGACATGCCAAAGATTGCTAATCCTACTAGCAACTTTTGTAAGGAATGTCAAATTGGGAAGCAAACAAGGACCATGTTCAAGACCAAGGAGTACTCTTCTACTGAGCCTTTGGAATTGATTCATACAGATTTATGCGGTCCTACCAAAACAAGAAGTCGCCAAGGTGAAAGGTATTTCATGTTGCTCATTGATGATTACTCTAGAATGACATGGGTTACTTTTTTGAAAGATAAATCAAAAGCATTCAGTAGATTTAAAATCTCCAAATCCATGGTTGAGAATGAAATGAATGCTAGAATCAAGTGTTTAAGATCAGACAAAGGTGGTGAGTTCACATCAGTATGTAACCCTATGACAGAGACAATGAGAGGTGATAGAAAAGACTTTAAGTAGAAATCAAGAGCAGATAAAAGTTTTGAATTGTTGAAGCAGAAAGTGACAGAGCAACCTGTGTTGGTACTACCGGATTTCAATAAAGTATTTCAAGTAGATTGTGATGCAAGTGGAAACGCAAAAGGAGCAGTATTAAATCAAGAAGGTAGACTTGTAGCATATTTCAGTGAGACGTTGAATGATGAAAGGAGAAGATATTCAGTTTATGATCAAGAGTTCTATTGTCATGTCCCTGTTTCCGATTTGATCATCAAATGAAGAATGGATTAGCCTATTCCTCATTTCCAGAGGCTAATTCAGAATGATGAGGGAATGAATTAGTTTTTTTTACTAACTCCGTTTTATTGTATTGCAGGATCTAAGTCAGAAACCCAAAATTTGGTTAAGTCTGGGTCAGGGCGCACTTTGTCTTTCTTCTAACCTCAAGTGGCGCCTAGATGAGAACACCATGATACAAAGCACATCAGTTATTTTAGATAAAGCGCCTTGATGAGGAGATGTTAAGGTTCAATCATCATTTGGAAGTGCAAGATGGTCTAAGGGATGTTAGGCGCTTACTCTGGATCAAACAACTTTCAAAATGCACCTTGATATTTGGGGCGCCCAAGCATGTCTTCACCTCCTAGAAATGGTGCCTTATGGTAGATTGAAGAGTAAAAGAGGTATTTGCATCATCAATGAGGTTAAGGTTTGTGAAATAGGTTATACCTTCACTAGAAGTCATCATTTCCATCTGGAGAAGTATTAAACCAAACTAGGCGCACTTTACCTTCTCTTTCACCTCACACATGCGCCTACTCCGTGAAGCTAGATTAGCGCCCTAGTTTGATGATTATCTCAGCCATTTGAAATGGCGCCCGGGAGTCTTTCAACTTGCATCAGGAAGAAGGGAAACATTCTCAGTTGTTGCTCAATGATCCAAGTTATTAAGTTGGCAAGAAATAGGCCAAGCTATTGAAGGCGCACTTCTGGGTCTCCATCACCTCAAATGGGCGCCTAAGCAAGTTAGGCGCAGATCTTCTTCTCTCCTACCTCCAATTGGCGCCTAGACTCCAGAAGACCTCTTTTGGATGCTTAAACTTGTAAGTCTTTAATCAAAGCCTAGGAGACTTAAGTGAATGGTGTTTGAAAGCATCAAACTTCACCTAGGCGCATATCTATGACACTGCAACATCAGATTGGCGCCTAGGATCCACACACCTTCTTAAGGCGTAGTTTTACTCATAAATGAACCTGCTTTGGTGTCTAAACTTGGAAACTCCTTGAAAGACTTGAATGAAGTTAGAACTAACTCCCAGGAGATTAGGCGCTATTCCATGACTCTAGAACCTTGAAAATGCGCCTAAGCTAGATAAGGCTTTTGGAATCACACTTAACTTTTCATTTTGTTGAAGAAGTTTCAATTTGCTTAAGGGTTCTTTCACCAAGCCAAGATCTTGATCAAATGACAAAGGGAACATCAAATTGCCTAAGGCGCACTTTGCCACCTGTGCCACCTTGGATAGGCGCCTCACCTAAATTCTTCATTCACTTGCAAGTAAAAATCACAAGAGGAGCATTCTAGTTTGCACCAATGTTGTATAAGTGGTTAAGTGCCAAAAAGACAAGTTTTATTGTTTAGGCGCACTTCCTAGTCTCTGCCACCTCAGGGAAGTGCCTAGCTTGGAAAGGCGCCTATTCTAGTGCCCACTACCCTTCAGTTGGCACCTAGCCTTGAAAATCTTGCAATTGTGACATCATTTTGGCGCCTAGAGTCTAAGAGACCTTCATTGAATATTGTTAAGTGTTTTGAGGGCATATGGAGTTATCAAATTCCTCTAGACGCATATCCATGCCTTTGCTACCTCAATTGGGCGCCTAGTTCTACATTGGGCGCCATTCCATGATCAAATTGCTTCAACTTGGCACCTAGTCAGAAGATAAGGTCGTTGTAACTACCTGAACTCCCATTGGTCGACAGGATGACATTGGGATCCGTGTCAAGGTCTTTGGATAAGATTGCCAATTCAGGATGAGTTGTCAAGTGGAATATTCTCCTAAATATGCTCCTTGGAAAGCATGCCTTCATTCCCTTTGGAAGGCCTATAAAAGGAGGAGCTCTCTCATTTATTTGGATATCGAATCTTTTGGCAAATTCTCTCTGAAAAGCTTTATGTTTGTAATCTTGAGGCCTGTGAGTTTCAAGTGTTGGGGTGATGCTCCCTCAACTGACAAGGTGATGCTCCCTTGTTGCATTGTGAGGTGTTAACATCCAGTTGACATCATTGAGTTCAATAGAGTTGATCAATTGTGAAATCATTTTAAACATCAGGGTTTCAAAGCCTTTCTTGTGATCAAGTTGAATAAGAACTATATATTCATGCCTTTGAAAGCATTATCATTGTAATGAGACATTTGTAATAAGTTGAATCAAGTAATGATATAAGTACCCAGCTTCAAATTGATTCATACAAGTTATTATCTTTGATGTATGTCATTTGAAGAGTTAAGTGTAAGTAAATTTATCTAAGGAAAAAATTTAGTTACAACAAGTTGGGTATCTTACATCTATGCCATAATCCAAGCCTTGAAGAAGTGGAGACATTACTTGTTGCCTAAAGAGTTTGTGTTATATAGAGATCATCAAGCTTTGCAGTATTTGAACAGTCAAAGAAAGTTGAATCAGAGACATATGAGATGGGTAGAGTTCATGCAGAGTTATACCTTTGTGTTGAAGCATAGGAGTGGAAAATCAAACAAAGTTGCAGATGCATTGAGTAGAAGAAGAAATTTACTGACAAAGATGAGAGTTGAAGTATTAGGATTTGAAGAATTGAAGAACATGTATGAAGAAGATCTGGATTTTGCAGAACCTTGGAAAGCATGTAAGGAACCTGTTGTGACAGATAGGAGTAAGTGGTTGGACTATTTCATTCAGGAGGATATGTTGTTTAAAGGAAACCAGTTATGCATACCTAGGAGTTCAATGAGAGATAATTTGATCAAGGAGAAACACAATGGTGGATTGGCAGGATATTTTGGCATTGATAAGACAGTAGCTTTGGTAAGTGAAAATTATTTTTGGCCTCAGATACATAAGGATGTTAGGAAATTTGTGCAGAGTTGTAGAGCTTCTCAAATTGCAAAAGGGAGTAGTCAAAATACTGGATTGTACAAACCTTTGATAGTACCAGAGAGACCTTGGGAAGACATAAGTATGGATTTCATAATGGGATTGCTGAAGACACAAAGAGGACATGATTCTATATTTGTAGTGGCGGACACATTTTCAAAGATGGCACATTTTATACCTTGTAAGAAGACAACTGATGCAGTGCATGTAGCTGACCTATTTTTCAACGAGATTGTGTGGTTGCATGGATTACCTAAGAGCAAAATTTCAGATAGAGATACAAGATTTCTTGGATACTTTTGGAAGACACTTTAGAAGAAGATGAAGACAGATTTGAAGTTCAGTTCAGCATTTCATCCACAGACTGATGGACAGATAGAAGTAGTAAAGAGGAGTTTGGGAAACTTGTTGAGATGCTTGGTTGGAGAGAAGGCAGGAAATTCGGATTTGATTCTATCACAAGCAGAGTTTGCATATAATAATTTAGTGAATAGGAGTACCGAAAGAACACCATTTGAGATTGTGACAGAAACTAACCCTAAAGGAGTAGTAGAGTTGAGAGACATTAGCATGGAAGATAAGAGAAGCGCAGAAGCAGAAGAATTTGTAGGACACATGGAGATAGTGCATAATCAGGTTAAGAAGCATTCGGAGGTGATGAACATCAAGTATAACGGACAAGCAGATGAGAAGAGGAGACATAAAGAATTTGCAGTCGAAGATGAAGTGATGGTGTATTTGAGAAAACAAAGATTTCCAGTTGGGACATATAACAAGTTGAAGATGAAGAAGTTTGGACCATGTAGGATACTTCGAAATTTTGATTCAGAAAATGCATATGAAGTAGAGCTACTAGAGACATTGGGTATATCACCTATTTTCAACATTGCAGACCTATATCAGTGTCAGGAAGTAGAGTTCAGTGACAGCATTGAAGAAGACTTGAAGAAGCAGTTACCACAACGAGCACCGGAGCAGATTGAAGACTTCTTGGATAGCAAAATTGGACGCAGCACCACAGGCAGACAATACAAAGAATATCTTGTGAAGTAGAAAGGTAGACCAGAAGAAGATTCATCATGGATTTCTCAGGCTGAGGTGGACCGTCTTGGTTTTCCTCTAGCCTCAGCAAAGTGAGGGACTCACTTTTCAATAACCCCGGATGTCTAATCCAGGAGCATCCCTGGTTCAAGAGCAATATTGCATCAACCAAAAACATTTGCATTTCAGTTTGTTTTCTTTTCATTTTTCAGTTCAGTCAATAGCAGTTTCTGTATTTTGGTCCGCATTCTGCCACAGTTTCATTTCAGACCTTGCGAAGCTGGACTTAGCATCTAGACACATTCATGCACATCATATCCAAATCTCAGATCATTTGGATCAGGTACCGATAAGATATCGCTATTAGAAGATCGATTGTTTTCTCATAACAGAGCATCCTGACAGTCTCAGACAATCAGCTAAAGGAGAAGACTTGCAGAACTAAATGAAACATCATTTAATGTTGTTTGGATCGTGGCCAACCTTCCCTGAGATCCACACACGATTCCATTCATTTGCGGAGGAGTTCTATGTGATTAGGTCTGACCTATCCATGTACACACGTTGCAGCTCTTCTTTGGAATTTGTGATCTTCCTTGGCCGACGCAGAGGAATCTTATGTTCCGGAGATGATATATATTGATGTAATAAATGTCTAGGAAAGTAGTCATTGATAATTCTAAGTTGGATAGTTTGAATTTCTTGCGAAGGAGCTTCAAAGCTATATCTTGTGCATATTTTGTAACTATGAAATCAAGCCTGTGAGCCCTAATCATGAGCCCGCATGTTGCCGGCCAATTTGTATTTGAATTCTATGATATATTGAGTGACTGAATCTGCATTTGCTTTATATCTTTGAGTTGTTTCCGTTGTGTTTACTCTAGCTGCACGGTCTGGATAGTTCACCTTGTGGACCCTCCTACCGTGACTGCACCAAGTTATCAGAAGATCAGAATATGGTATGCAGACTCAAGAAAGCATTATATGGTCTCAAACAAGCCCCTAGGGCATGGTACGCAAGGTTGGACAAGTACCTACACCAGCGAGGTTTCAAGAAGGGGATTGTTGATAGCAATCTTTATATCAAGACTGTGTGTGATGACATGTTGACAATTGTAGTATATGTTGATATTATCTTTGGCGGAAATGAGGAGTTGTGCAAGATGTTTGTTGAAGAGATGCAAAAAGAGTTTGAGATGTCTATGATCGGTGAGCTTTCATTTTTCCTTGGACTTCAAATTGCTCAATCAGACAAGGGTATGTTTATTTCACAAACTAAGTATGTCAAGGAGATGTTGAAAAAGTTTGGTATGGATGACTACAAACCTGTGAGCACACCTATGGTTATAGGTTGTCATCTAAGCAAGGATGATGAGTCACCTCAAGCTGATCAAACTTTGTACAGATCCATGATTGGAAGCTTATTATACTTGACTGCATCTTGGCCGGATATTATGCAAGCAATTTGTATGGTGGCTAGATTTCAAGCTGATCCAAAAGAAACTCATGTAAAGGCAGTTAAAAGGATTTTCAGATATTTGAAGAGCACATTGGACTATGGATTGTGGTATGAGAAGGGAAAGGATTTCTCTTTGACAGCATATATAGATGCAGATTGAGCAGACAACACTGATGACAAGAAGAGCACAAGTGGTGGAGACTTCTTTCTAGGTGGTTGATTGGTTTCATGGTTAAACAAAAAGCAAGATTCAATTGCCTTATCAACAGCAGAAGCAGAATACATTACAGCAGCAACTTATTGCACTCAGGTTTTGTGGATGAAGCAGACATTGAAGGATATAGGAGTTGTATATGATGAGCCCATTTCATTCTGTGTGACAATACAAGTGCAATTAACATATCAAAGAATCCAGTGATGCATTCAAGAACCAAGCATATATCTATTAGGTATAATTTTTTGAGAGAAAAGGTTGTTGATCAAGAGGTGAAATTGGAGTATGTGCCTACAAAGGATCAGATTGCAGATATCTTCACAAAACCTCTTCCTAAAGAGACATTTGAATACTTAAGGCAGAAGTTGGGAGTGATATCACTCTCACCAAATCAGTAAAGATTTATGATAGAACATTTGTCCAGGGGGAGTACCATAAGGCATATTCTTCATCCTTGTTTGGACAGTGGCTACCTCTCAGGGGGAGTAGGTAGAAAGAAGGCAGTATAGATGAGCAGAGTTTGGTATGGCTTGGTCAGGGGGAGCTGGTTTTCGTAGTTGTAGTTTGAAAGTGGTAGGTTGCATCCCTTTGCCATTGATGTCAAAGGGGGAGAGATTTCAGAAGTTGTGTTACAGTTCAGGGAGAGACGGAGTAAGGGGGAGCTTTGCAAAAGAAGTTTATGTTTGTGTTGCCATCAATGACAAATGGGGAGATTGTTGGAAGTGTTGTCATTGATGTCAAAGGTGCATACACATATTGTCATTGATGTCAAAAGGAAGTTCCGAGATCAAGATGACAAAGAAAAGATGCTAAGGCATGAATGATTTCTGCCTAAATTATCGGCAAAAGTTGGTTCGTAGGTTTTTGGGTGATCATCGGAGTTCGCAAATTGGGCCTTATCCCTTCTCCAGGTTGAGGAAATAAGAAGGGCCAGAGTGGAAGGACTGATCGTGAAGCTTTGACAACTTGTGAGTATTAGTCACTGCTCTCGGGAGTCGGAGGGCAGAGGTGTTCCTTATTGAATTCAAATGAGAAGATGTTACTTAGAAAGCTCGACGTGCGAACTCCGATATATCGGGTGTCGAAGGGCAGAGATGTTCCTTGTTGAATTCAAATGAGAAGATGTTACTTAGAAAGCCCGGCGCGCATACTCTGATATATGCTAAGAGATCGGGGGTCGGAGGGCGGGGCTGCCCTTTGATCAATTCAAAATGGGAAGCGGTATACAGGAAGCCTAACACCTGATATGGAAGGCGGTAGACAAGAAGCCCGTCGCTCGATAAGGAAGGTGATAGACAGGAAGCCTGTCGCCCGATAAGGAAGGTGGTAGACAGGAAGCCCGACGCTCGATAGCTCTACTAAGGAAGAATCCAATGGGACCGGAGGAGACCCTCTAAGGCTTTCAAAGAGGAAGGCAGAAGACCGGAAGCCCGATCTCCGACGCTCCGCGAGTTCAATTAATGTAAAAGGAAAAGATACAAAGCACAGAATTTCAAGATTCAAAACTTTAAGGCCGACTTTGGAGAATGTTTTAAGGTAATGCATTAGCCGACGTTGAAATGCACACGTTGGAATTAAAAAGTTTAATTGTTGGCGCCATTTTAGTAACATGTGGATTGTTCAGTTTTGGGTCCAAACCTCTTTTTGGGTCGACCTAAATATATGTGAATTGGGCCATGTGTTAAAAAGCGAAATTTCAGGTTGATGCCCACCTTGTAATGTGCAGTCATTGTAAATTCAAATTGGGCCTGAACCTTTGGAATTACACACTTGGAAATCAAAATTCTGTTGCCGACTTTCAAGATTGTTTTATTCTGCATTGGTGAATGTAGTGCTGACATGGAAATCATTTGTTCTACAGTTTGGTATAAATGAAACATCAGTTTGTGCATTTGAATGTAGTGAAGAACGTGATCTTTGCATCGAAATATCCATAGTTGAAAAACTTGCCGATTATTCGACGAGTTTTAAAATACTGGCGAGTTTTTCCACACGGCGGGTTTTTCCTACAAGTACTTGCCGAGTTTTGGCGAAAACTCGCCAAAACTCGGCAAGTCCGACAAAAGGACTTGGTCGTTGAAAAAACAGACTTGGATCGAACATGCAAACAAGTAGCCTGTTACCCTTTTAGCCCTTTTCCTCAAGCTTAAGCCATGTTTTCTTCAACCTCCTGCAACCCCTCCTTTAAGCATCCTGCCTTTGTCTTATGTTAGCGTTTAATTTCGCACCTTTCGGTGAGAAAGAAAAACAGATAGATGTGCAGTAGAACCGCTCTTCGAATTGGAAGGGGAAGCTCCCTGTAAAATAAAACTTAACTAAAAACTTTACAATCTTTTTGGGTTTTGCAATGTGCGGGAAGGCAGAGACGCACATTCAACAACGAAGCAAAGATTTTTATGCTTTTTGACTGAAAACAAAACCTAGGCTAAACGCTTACACTACTCAGCTAAATTCAAAGGTTGAGAAGGGCAAGTATACTTGAATCAGATTGAATAACATTTCAACACAAACGCCAAGATTAAATTAACTATAAGAAGATGCAAAGATACAACTTATAATTTTACTTGCGACATAAAGTTCGCAGGTATGTTGAGTCAACTTAATCCTCAGCACAAATAACACACTTCGATGGATCTTTGGAAGCAAAATAGGCATACTGGAATCCATTAATTAACAAAACAAGAATACAATCAAGTGAATATACGAGAATGACAATCTAAGCAAATGAGGCATGAGAATTGTCCTTGCTTTTTATTCATTGATTGAATACAATACTGGTACTGAACATTGAATATTGAAAAAGCTAATTGCTAGAATCTCTTCTAAAAATCTCTATGAAAAAGAATTCCCCCGTTACATGTGCACAAAGCACTTATTTATACCACTAAAACCCAAGGTGCAAGGAAATCAAAGGAAGAGTTAACTAACACTCTCCACCCTAACCCTAATGCTGCATAGGAAGCATGCAAGCTTATTTAGCAATTAAAAATAAAAATATCTCTCATGCAATTCAGTTAACTGAACTTGCATGTTATTACACATTGAGTTCCACTTAAAGATAATTTGCATGATCTCCAAAAGCAAATCCAAAAATAGATTTAACTCTAGAAAGCAAAATCAGTTCTCAAAATAGAAACTACTTTGGAAATCTCATCCACTGCCAAAAATAGATTCCTCCTGCAGATAGTGAAAAATTGGCCAAGTCTGAGAATTGAGATTTCTCTCGAATTCATCAACTCTGGCCTCATTTGGTATACTGATAGAATCTAGATGAACCGTCCTCATCTACAGGTTGTTGATGCCAACATCTTCAATGGTCTTTGCTAAATCTTCATATTCCTTTTTTAGCCTTGTCGAATTTAGTGGTGACCAAGGAATATTGCATGGTGGCTTTATGGCTTCAAGAAAAGCCTTCCTCTTCACCGTCCAACCTCTGATTTTTGTGAAAAATTGCATTTTTTTGCCCTTGGAAAGTGAAAATTTGTAGTTGTGACTTCAAAGATTTGCCGGATCTGGGCTCTAAACGGTCAAGGATGATGGAGAACGCCTTTTCCCGAGGTGAGTATGCGTCAGAAATGAGAAAATTTGAACTAGAGGCCTTAAAAATCACTTTTCCTTTGGTTGTAGGTGGACATTTTGGACTAGAACAGTCATAACCAGCGATAGAAAAAGCTTGAAAAACTCTAAAAATGGCCTCCTGGACTTGCACGCTGCCTCTTGAGTGTGCACAAATGCCTTTAGATGAGGTAGGATGAAGAAAATAGTGCCTTGAAGTTTCAAATCTGCCCCTTAGATGTATTGCTAGCCCAAAAAGTGCTTCAAATCTGCAATAAGAAAGTTTTGAAACCCTCATCAATGGCCACCAATGCAAAGAAATAGTCTCCCCGTGAACGAATATGCCTTGGAATGCAAGAGGAAGGTATAGAATGATGCAAGAATATGTAGACCTTGCCTTGGAATGCTAGATCCACTCCTCAAAGCCTTTCAATCTGCCCTTTGCAAGCTTTCAATCCTCCATTAATGGCCGCCCTATGTGAATGCAACCTTTAGATCCTTCTCTTGCCTTTGGAAAATGACAATAACAATGCATGAGGCCTCCTTTATAGTGAGCACCAACCTTTTAGGGTTTTCAATGTGCCCTTTTCTAAAAATAAAATGCTCTTATGTTTGGTTCCATGCACAAATGAAAGGTGAAGTGTGAATCTCTATTTATAACCCTCAATCATCTCTCTCCTAGGCGTCCACCATTCTCTCTCCTCAACGCCCTCATGCAAATTTTGGCATTTTTTTTTGAAAGGCTCAAAAGGAGTGCAAATCCCCCAATTTGAGCGCCTTTTTGAGAGGTCGAAAAGGCGTGTGAATAGGCAAAAAGAGGTGCCTTTTTTGGTGTTTGAAAAGGAGTGCAATATGGTGGATTTGAGCGCCTTTTGTGGATAAGCAAAAAGGAGTGCAAAACCCTCGAAATGAGCGCCTTTTCAAGATGCATGAAAGGAGTGCAAAACCATGAAATAGAGCGCCTTTTGGGGATGTGAAAAAGGCATGTGTTTTGCCCATTTTGAGCGCCTTTTGGAGAGACCAAAAAAGCGTCAGTTTTGGTCAAAAAGGGCGCCTTTCCTCTAGCACTTTGCCTTATAAGATTTCTCATACTTGGTCCTTTGAAAATCTTGATCCTTCGCCTTGAGATTTTTACAAAAACCTCGTGATTGTTTTATCATTCTCCATGCTCTTGCATTATGACTTTTGACCACGGAAATTTTCAATTTTGCCTTAGTTCTTTTTGACGAAGACTGCTCGGATCACTGCCATTTACCTCTCTCTATAAATCTTCTTTTTGCCGTAACTTCTTCATCTGATGACGGAAAGTCTTGAAGTTTGGAAATCAGGCTCATATGATCTGAAGCTCTCATTGAAGCCTCTTTCTCCATGAAGTATGCTCCAAGGTGAAGCACACTTAGCCAAAAATGCTCAAAAAATGCCTTCGAAATTTTTTTGAAATTTTCCAAAATTTCAAAATTTTCAAAATTGAATTCTAATTTGCCAGATGTGTTTGCATTGCTTTCCTTGGTTCCTTTATGTCATTTTGGTCCTCGATCCATCACTTTAGCCTCTGCTTCTAGATGTTCTTTCACAGCTCTAGGCCTGATTGGCTTGCCAGTATCTCCCTCCATTTGAGCCTTGTGTCGCTATCTTTTGATATGTCTTGTACCTGCAAGGTTAGTGCAATAATGACAAGGCTACATGGTGCTTGGGAGGTGTGTTTGGGCCTCTTTTTAGGTTGTTCATATACATATACGAAACATTTCGTATGGGTACAACATCTTACAACTAGCTCAGACTATTACATTGCATCAACATGTATAATACATTCAACCTGTGTTGGAATTCATGTCCAAAGCTCTTCATCAAGAGGAAAATGCCAAATAAAGGAATCTGGCATAATTTTCTCACAAACCATTAAACTCCTCCAACAGAGGCTCTGCTCCTTGTTGTCTACCAAAAGATCCTTCAAGACACAAACAACAGCTTCCCAACTCCTCTACTACTGTAGCCATACATGCTGACCTGACCCACAAAGGCAAACTACCAGTAGCTCCATGGCAAGAGGTCACAGAATTGACACTTACTCCTAACAAAAGTATAGGCTATCAGTCTCACCATCAGATAGCCCCACAGATCACATCCCAGTATTTAGAACATGTAGACACTCTTGAGGTTGAGCCACAGCGTGTCATGCCGAGAATGGAAGAGCCACAACAGAGTCCTAAGACTAGACCCTCTAGTTCTACCTCTCCCCTAGTTTAAACTAGACATTGTAAGAGGAAGATGTAAATTTGTAAAATATATTAATGTACTATTTAGTTTCAGTTTTACAAAAACAATTTGCTATTTTCATTTTGTTTCAGACTATCAGTATCAGCGCATTCCACATGAGGATGCCATTTTGTACCCAATTTGCTTTCAAATCAATCAAATACAACTAGACTCAGCTTGTTTCTTTTATATACTCATTTACTGACTCATTGGATGCATCTTATCATTGAATTTTGCAAAAAAAATGCCTTTTTAATGAAATTTAAGCAATTTTTTAAGTTGTCGAGTCGTGTTTTTTGGGCTTAGCGAGTTTTTCAATTTGGCGAGTTTTTCAACTATGAAAATATCTATCTGTGTTTGTGAATGCAAAAGTGAAATATTTGAATACAAGCGAATGAGAAGTGAAATACATGCAAACACCAAGCAATTAGGTGTGTGGAGATATGTGAAGTTGAAGGATGCGAAGGGCATGAATTGAAGATCACGAGTTCGCATAGCATGTGTAAGTGCTGAATGTTTTTGTTACTGTTTCAGTTTCCTGAGTTGTAGCTCAGTTTGTATGGGAGGTTGGAGCCTCAGATAGGCTGGAGCCTATTGTTGGGTTGGAGCTCAGCTTCTGTGGGAGGTTGGAGCCTCAGATAGGTTGGAGCCTATTGCTGGGTTGGAGCTCAGCTTCTGTGGAAGGTTGGAGCCTCAAATAGGTTGGAGCCTATTGTTGTGTTGATGCTTAGTTTGTTTTGAGATTGAAATCTCTGGTAGGTTGGAGCCTACAGATTTGTAAAAAGGATTGCCGTCCTGCTCAAGTTGAAATTCCCGTGGGTTGAAGCCTACAAAATATTGTAATTCACTGTTTCATTTTTGTGAGGCTGGATTTCGACAGTAGATCCAAGTAGCTTACTCACCGTGGTGTTTCCCATCTTGGGTTTTGTTGTCACTTGGATTTGCACCCTGTGTTGAAGTGTTGTGCTGCAACAATCCAGTGAAATATTGGAGTGATTTCCAGGTGTGGGACCCTGTAATTGAAATCAAACCTCCAAAAAAGGCTGGTTCCTTTTCTAACTATGAGATTCAGAGTGCACTAAGACTAAACCTTATCTATTCACTGCTAGGGAAAAGGGGAAGAAAGAGAAACTAGAAATGAAAAGATGATACACCAAGTTTGAATGTTTGGCCCTCAAATCAACCATGTATGCACAGAATAACAACAAACAACAGACAAGCATACACAAATCATAAACGAATTGAGGAGGTAAAAGAAACTAATTGAGATCCAGAAGGAAAGAAGAATTCACAACAGATACTCAAACAAAAGTATTACACAGAGCAAAAGAATTCATGAAAAGTAAAATCTCTTGTTTATTCTCAAAGAGGCACGGTTACAGTTGATACAAAATATGGTTTTTTACACTAAAAGCCAACATAATACATTCGATTTCATGCATTTTATAGCATTTTACAATGAGGCACCATCACCTACTGTAATAAATCTGCCTTATGGGCCTGTCAAAAGATATTTTACAAAAGGAATGTCTCAAAATATCTGTTTGTCTTTGACATAAATGCAAAAAATATCTTCTTAAAGGTAGTTGAACAAATATCTATGTTGAAACCTTGCATCTTCTTCCACCTACAACAATAAATGCCCAACAACAAATTCCAGCTAGAGCTAGACGTTTGACTTTCAATTTGGCCTGTATTCTACCTTATCAGCAAGATTTCATCAAGGTTAACCATGGTGGATCCTAAATTCCGCCTCTTTTCTGTTTCTAAAGATCGCGGATGCTGTCGGAGATCAGGCCTCGGGCCTTCAACATTTCGCCTTCTAAGAGAGGAGAAAGGAGAAAACCCCACCCCCCGAGCTCCGCTATACAAAGGAAGATTACAATATCGGCAGACTTCGGGCCTCGGGCCTTCCGTCTTCCGCCTTCCCAGAGGAGGAAGAAGGAAAGTCCGAGCCCCGAAAGTCTAAGGACTTAAGCCAATTTTTTAAAAGTTTCAACGGAGTTCGGGGATCGAACCTTCCTTCTTCTTCCTTCCATGTGCAACAGCTAGAGCATTTAGACCAACAAAAGGTTATAGAATCAGAGCATGGACATGAATGCAACAGTGATGGCTTGCATACCATTTCAAGGGATGCCCTATCAGGCATCTGGCCCAGCTAGAGACATATGAGGAGTCCCTACCTGTCATGCTTACTTCAAAGCATGAGGTTGAGCATCAAAATGGGCTAAATCAGCCCATTTATCCACTTCCAGTGAGCTACATTTCTGATTAGTGCAAGTGGATAGGTGAGCTTTTCTTTGTCCTTGGGTAAGTACTTCACTATCTGGTTGTATGTCCATCCTTTCCCCACCTCTTTTTAACTACCCACAAATATGTGAAGCATTGTAAATTGTTAAGAAAGGGCAATTACTTTCAAGAACTTGTTAATGGATTTGTTTGAGGCCATTTCCTTGTTAGTTTAAGTTTAGGATAGGTTTGTTTCTGTTTTAGCTTTCCTTTTCCCTAAGTGTTGTTGCACAGGCTGCACTCTCATTAGGAGAATGCATGCCTTGTTTTCCTTTTTTGGTGTTGTTTTGAGGCAAGTTTCAGGAGAATGCATGCCTTGTTTTCCTTTTTTTGGTGTTGTTTTGAGGCAAGTTTCAGTTGTTCTAGTATGCTTCAATCCTTTTGACTCTATGCCCAAAAAATGCTTAAGGCCACTGGTTCCCTTTCATTTATCAGGCAACCACCCCTGAGAAGTCGCCAAAATGTTGTCCTATTTTTCTCCCTAGCCAAATAGCCCAAATGCATGAAATCTCTAAGTGTTTTCCCCTTTAGAAATGCAAGGAAAAACATCCCAAATCAACTAAGTCCAAAAAATCTTGATTTTTCCTTGTGTTTTTTAGCATTTTCGGAGTTTCAAAGTTTGGAGTTCTTCCCTTCGTCATGTCATCCTAATTGGCTCCGAGCTCCGGCTCTTTCTTTTGAAAATTCAACTAAGTGTTTCAAACTTCGGACTTTCCTTCTTCCCTCTGCCTTTCCTTTTGGCCCGAAGCCCGTGTAATGTCCCCTTCCTAAGCCAGCACATGTGCATCGGGCTAGTCTACTATACGGGTTCCCGTAGACTAGTAAGTGTGGTTAGGGGACCCACGGTGATGTGGCTCACCGAAGCTCAGTTAGTATCTACAGAGCGGTAGAATGGATTCCTCTTGGCGGGATTTACTAGTTGGCACTTTCTGGAGTGAGTTTGGGCCATTTAGCCAAACTTACTATTTTTAGTAGGACCTCACAGGACTCCAAGCGAGTCGGTGCAATGGTCCAGAATCTTGTCGACATTCCATTGGCCAGCTTAGCAGTACTACGAAAGCCTGAGGAGACTGTTCGAGTTAATATTTTAATAATAGACATATTTAAGTTAAATTAAAGATATAACTTAATATGTTTTATTATTAAAGTGACTTTATTATGCATTGTGAACTTTATGAAATATTTAAATTGATAAAGTCACCTTTATTGTGGGTGCCCAAGGCATGAGGAGATAAATAAAAGTTAAAATATTTAAATTCCCCAAAAAGGGCGTTGAGGGAAGAAAAGGAATAAAAGAAAAGAAAAGAGATTTCATTTGATTCATTCACTATTATTTTTTCTCTAAGTCTGAGCTTTGTTCATTGTGAGCAAGGGTTTGTACCAGCTGCTTTGGAGACGAAAACCTCCATAGTTGAGAGCATCTACAGGGTTGAAAGACACTCCCAGGGTGTTATTTGAGTGGCTTCATTTCAGGGGTTACCAGTGAGCTTCATTGCAAATAGATAGTTGGTCGCGGTAAAGATTTCAAGGATATATCTTCAGATTTTTGGCATGATAATACAAGGGAGATATTGACAAATGCATTGCAAGCTATAGCCATGAATTTGAGTGTGTTTTGATGTACTTTCAAGCTCCTATCTTGGTCGTGCCATTCCTGTACCTAGCCATACCAGGCTGTGAGCATTTTGGGACTGTAGTGGCAGAATTTCCATTGTTTCCTCTTCATTTTCTGGGCGTACGAGGGCTGCAGATAATAACAGTCTGATAACAACAAATAGGAAACAGATTTGAGGGGGTTTGAGGGGCGCTTGAGCCTCATAACCACTGCAGCAAGGGCCGTACCAAACCAGCAAAGGTCGTGGGTTCTTTAGGAACCATTTTCTCCTTGTTTTTGCACACCATTGGAGGCGCCAACACTTAGGTAGGGTGATGTTCTATGTATTGATGCATTGCAGTTCATGTATATTGAATATCCAATGATTTTCAAAGCTCCCAGCACGCTGTAACAAACTGATTCAGATTTGTATCTTCATTTCAGCTAATGGGTATGCAAGATTTCTAATGACAAACTCTTTTCTTCATATGGGTATTTGATATTATTGATGTTTTGCGTATTTCCCACATAAATAAGCATCTGGGTATTTCCATTTCTTGTTATTTTCGCATATATGTGCATGCATGTTTCTATGTCAAAAATGCAAAAAACCCAAAATGCACCAAGTATCAACTAAACCACAGAAAACATAAGAGGGCAGGACATTACAGCCCGACCCCCGACGAGTGTTAAATTTTCTAAGGCATTCCGCCATTCCACGGAGCCTTTTGGGTGGGCCCGCAGCAGGCTTGCGGAACAGCGGAAAGGGGACACATGGCAAGGTTCGACAATTAAAGCATCCAAGCAACCTGATGGGTGCCACGTGGCCCACTTTGTGACCTTTTGCGCCATTCCGTGGAGCATTTCAGCAAAGTTTTATCTATAGCCACGGAACAGCGGAAAGCTGCCACGTGGACATGACGTCATTCAGACTCGCTTTTGTCGTTTCAAATAATTCTAAGTGTTTCGGACTTCGAGGATCGGACCTTACTTCTTCCTTCTCATGGGACGTAGAAGATGGAAGGCTCGAAGCCCGAACCCCACCGAAACTTTCAAAAAATTGGCTAAGTCCTTAGATTTTCGGGGCTCGGACTTTCCTTCTTCCTCCTTCTCTGGGAAGGCGGAAGATAGAAGGCTCGAGGCCTGAAGTCCGCCAATATTGTAATCTTCTTTTGTATAGCGGAACTCAAGGGGAGGGCTTTTCTCCTTTCTCCTTCTCTCTTAGAAGGTGGAACGCTGAAGGCCCGAGGCCCGATCTTCGACAGCTTCTGCAATCTTCAGAAACAAAGGGAAAAGAGGCGGAACTCAGGATCCACCATGGTTAACCTTGATGAAAACTTGTTGATAAGGCATAATACAGGCCATATTGAAAGTCAAACGTCCAGCTCTAGCTGGAATTTTTTGTTGGGCAATTATTGTTGCAAGTGGAAGAAGATGCAAGGTTTCAACGCAGATATTTGTTCAGCTACTTCTGAGAAGATATTTTCTGCATTTATGCCAAAGACAAATAGATATTTTGAGACATTCCTTTTGTAAAATATCTTTTGATAGGCACATAGGGCGAATTTATTATAGTAGGTGATGACACCTCATTGTAGAATGCTATAAAATGCATGAAACCGAATGTATTATGTTGGCTTTTGGTCTAAAAAACCATATCTTGTATCAGCTGTAACCGTGCCTCTTTGAGAATAAACAAGAGATTTTACCTTTTCATGAATTCTTTTGCTCTGTGTAATACTTTTGTTTGAGTATCCATTGTGAATTCTTCTTTCCGTCTGGATCTCAATTAGTTTCTTTTACCTCTTCAATTCCTTTACGATTTGTGTATGCTTGTCTGTTGTTTGTTGTTATTCTGTGCATACATGGTTGATTTGAGGGCTGAACATTCAAACCTGGTGTATCACCTTTCTTCCCCTTTTCCCCAGCAGTGAATAGATTAGGTTTAGTCTTAGCGCACTCTGAATCTCATTTTCAAAAAAGGAACCAGCCTTCTCTGGAGGTTTGATTTTCACTGGATTGTTACAGCATAGTGCTTCAACACAAGGCGCAAATCCAAGTGACAACAAGTTTCCAAATAAATTTGGTGTTATGGTCTCATGTGTGGATGAATGATTTTGCTTATGTTTACATAGTTCTTTCATATTCTGATTGATGCAATAGAGATCTTGTTGTTACAGTAGAATTGTTTTAAAAATTGGTATATACTGATTCACCCCCCTCTCAGTATATCAGTGTGTTCTAAAAGGTATACCATCTGTTGTGACCTAATCACACATCGCCCCATTGCAAATGGGTACCCACCTTTTTTCATAGTTTTGAGCTTGTAGGATCCTTAGGAAGTGTTACCAGATCACGTCTCCTCCACAAATTGGACAGTGACTCTCTCTCGGGCAGCATGAAATGAATCAAATGGATCCATCAAGGTACAAATGAAGACAAATAATGAATTTGGAAGGCCTAAAAACAGTCGAATCCACTTAAAACTAAGTCAAGAGTCAAACAGTCAAAATTTGAAAAAACTGCCTAAGTATGGGAAAGCGCACTTTTCTCCTATCTCTGCATTTTGCATTCTGGGCGCGGTTTTTAGTCATCCTTGCATTATGGCGCACATTCGGACTCCCTCTGCATTCTGAGGTTTATACATAAGTGTACATGGTTTTGGCGCTCCTTGAGCGTGACTTTGAACTATTGAAACATCATTGCACATCTTACATACAAATGAATTTTTAGTAACCTGAAGAAGTGCATATTTGAGGTAGCCTTGTAGTTGGAATGTTCTTCAACTTATTCATGAAGGCATGTAACTAGCACCCAAGGCGCACTTTAAGGGAGACTTTGCAATTTGAAAGTGTTGAATACATTACATACTCAAGCAAAAATAGCGCCCAAGGCGCACTCCAAGGGGAGCTTTGCATGATGAAAGATCAACGTTATGTTATACATGCCCACCTAAAAAGGCCGCTAAAAACACACTTGGAAGATAACTTTGTATTTGGCAAAACTGACATAAGAACCTAAAAAATCAGCGCTCCAAGGCGCACTTCAAGAAGGACCTTGTATTTTGGAAAATTGAACATCATACACAAGAGTGTGTAATCAACGCTCAAGGCACACTTGGAGGAAGACTTTGCATTTTGGCAAACTTTGAATTATACACAATCACCTAAAATCAGCGCTCATCCTCTTTGGCGCACTTATAACATATCCTTGCATAAGTGCTTCATACACAAACACATAAAATGCGCGCCTTCCCTCTTCATACACATACACATGAAATCAGCGCCAAGGTTATGGTGAAGTCAGCCTAGAAAGGGGTAAATCACAAGTTTTTTAACATTGAAAAACATGAAAATAATGCAAGGGAGGCCGACCTAGTAAACTAAGTTTGAGGTGCTGTATATATATGCTAGATCACTTCATCATCTCAAATCACTCATTTCAAACAACAAATTCAAGAGCAGATTAAGTGCAGATCAGGCAGCGAGTAAGAGCACTATGAAGGGATTTAGTGTTTTGACAACTTCTGTCTTTCTTTCATTCTTTTATCAAACGCTATGATGTGAGCATAACTTGTGGTATCTCCTTTTGTAGGTGAAAGACAAGTGCCCAAGCGAGGCAAGCCTAAGCGAGGATGGATTTCCAAGGAATGTAGCCCGAGTTCAAGTTCATTTCAAGATTCACAAGGAGAGCCAGTCCAAGATGATCAAGTCCCAAACACTGCACATCATCAAGAAGTCATCAAGATCATCATACTTCTAATGAAGAAGACTTCACACGTCCAGAAAGCATCAGAGAGAACATCCATCATGAAATCTACTCCAAGAAGTCATGCACAAAGATATTCTTCTACTGCAATAATCCAGAGCCAGAATCCTGCATCCTGCACGAGAACGTTATGCGATGAGAAATGAGCATGTACATAAAGAAATTTATAAATTACACTAAGGCACAAAAGACAAGGAAAATTAGATGAAGATCCCAAATTGCAAGTTCAAGAGAAGCGAAGTTCCAGAGGTAAAAATCTAAGTTCGAAGACTATTCCAGGAAAAATGATAAAATTTGGGAAAATATTCCGAGTAGTTTGAACACGAGGAAAATCAAACTAGTTTGCTCGAGGAATAATGAGGTGGCATGTGCACATCATCAAGCCTATCATGTCCTGCCACATCATTCGTCCACATTTAATGTATTTACTACAAGGAGGGCGCCCATGTTCGAGATTCTCAAAGATTCCACTCCAAACTTATCACATTGGGAAACATGCCTTCATTGCCTCTCTCATTTTCTAAAAATAGTAACTTTTGTGACAAATTGCCTTGTCAAAATCTGGGCCATTGATTCACAAATCAATCCTGGCCGTTCATGTAATTTTGAAGCCTATAAAAGGCCCATTTCTCTCATTTGTGAAGTTAGAAGTTGTTAGCCCGCGCAAGAGTGAAATGAAATGAAAGATTTTAATAACGTCCACGAGGCCACAGCAGCCTAAGGGACCCAGAACCACACAACGCGAGCCAAAGAACCCGGCAGCTACACGCTAAACAGTTTGAAGCCTCTTTTCGAGGTCGGATCTCCTACAATGGATTTTGATTAGTAGGTTTGTAGTTTTATCTAATCTCGCCTCTTCGAACAAGGTGCTTAAACTGTTGATATTCAAGATTCCATCATAGCTGTCCCGAATGTCGTTGTAGGCCGAGCATTCCATGATGAAATGCCACTGTCTCCACGACACCTTTGTTGCAGAAGAGACATATTCTATTTTCCCACTCCTCTTTGGGAGTCAGCCATCTGCCCGTTTCACATCTAAGACGGTGTGAGCTAGTCCTTATTTGCGCAATCAACATTTTTGCTTTCCATTTAATATCTGCCCCTATGTAGGCCTTTTCGACATGGTCCCACGTGGGGTTGAACTCCTTGATATAGTAAGCTTTTTTTCGTCCCTTTTGATTGGTCCACATGGTGTGTCTGAATTTTTCTCTAACATATTTTTTTATTTCCTCGTTGGCATGCGGGCACTCCTGCATATTAATGCCCCATTTCTTTAACCACTTGTCATTTTGTTTCCTCCATGTCTTCTTTCTTCTATTTAGCCTTTCCTCCATGATTAATTTAGGCCAACGGTTGCTTTCCATGTTTTGAGTTTTCTTTAAGTAACTTACCAGATGGACCACTGCCGACGCCTCTAAAGGGAACAGACCTGTTTCAGCCAATAAAATCTCATATGGGACAACAGTCTTAATTTTAAGACTGCTAATGATGAGATGCTTTTGGATCCTTTCAATTTGCATCCATTTCTGATCAGATAAGCTGCTGCCCCAAATTTCGCAGCCATAAAGGATCACAAGGGTAACAAGCAAACCGAAAAGTGTTCTCTTGGTTTTCCAAACCCATAATTCCGCATTTCTACACATATTCTGAAGGGAATAAAGTGCTTTCCAGCCTCCTTGAATTCTTTTTGCTCTGCATGTTTCCCAACTGAGCTTGTTGTGGAAATCCAGCCCCAGGTATTTATACTCATCAACAATTTCCAGTTGGCTGCCATCCAAAAGAAAGCTAAAGTTCTTTTTTCTCCGCATCGAGAAAATCATCACTTTGGTTTTGCTAGTGTTCACTTGCATCCTCGCCTCTTGACAAAAGGTCTCCAACGCCCTCAAGTGTTCTCTTAAGCTATGAGCAGTTTTAGCAATTAGTATGAGGTCATCCGCATACAACAGTAGCTTTATAACATAATTTAAATTAGCCAACTAAACTCCCTCTCCACTAGTTTGGTTTATCCAGTCCTCTAGTTTATCAATGTAAAGCCCAAACAAGGTAGGGGAGAGCGGGCAGCCTTGCTTGACACTAATGTCGCTGCCAAAACACTCTGACAGCCCATCTTTGGTTCTGATTTTCGCTTTGACCTGCTCATATAGCCTGTGAATCGCGGCTCTAAGCTCGTTCGGAACTCCAAGTTCCTCCATTCTTCTCCACAGTTTGTTACAGGGGACCGTGTCAAAGGCTTTTTTGAAGTCAACAAAGCAGCAAAAGGCCTCGTCCCCTTTTGTGTTCCATATTTTTTCGATAAAAAATCGAAGGGTAACTCCATGATCAACGGTAGAGTGCTTGGGTCTAAAACCGGCTTGTCCTTTGGCTCTTTTTTCTTCTTTTTCAGCCCACCTACTAATTCTGCTCTCCATCATGCTGCCAAATAGCTTACCCAAGAGGGGGTTGATCATGATTGTACGGTAGTTCGATGGGTTGTTGATATCACCGCTTTTGTAGAGAGGGATCACAATACTCGTTGTCCAATCTTCTGGGAATCCCTCTTGGATGACATTGTTGAAGATGTGCATGATACGTGGTGCAAGAACCTCTGTACCCCATGTTAAATGCTCAGCTTGTAGTCCATCAATATCATGTGCTTTCCCACTTGCTAACTTTTTTATGCCTTGATTGATATCTTCAACAGTGAAAAGTTCGGTTTTTGTCTTGATAAGTGGGGGCCTATGTTTATCCTGGTCACGCTCATACAATAACTTTGCGTAATCCAGCCACTAGGACTCTGTGATATTGTTTTCAGTTTGCTTTCTCTTTTGTTGTAGCTCCTTCCAAAATTTTTGGGGTTTATGCTTTCCAAGAGCAATCAGCTCTACTCTCCTTTCTTTCACATATTTCTCTTTTTTTCCTCGTACCAAATTTTCATAGTCTTTCTTCTTTTCCTTATCCATCCTTTGCCCTCGCAGATTTCTTTTTGCCATTTTGCATTCATCATCGAACCATGGATTTGTCAGGAAAGTATTTTTAATTCTTTTCTTGGGTTTAGCTCTCTTACACCCCTCTAAAGCCTTTTGCATTAGGGGAATCAGCATGTTTTTGTAATTGTATCTGTTTTCTATGTCAGCTGGTTTATCTTCGTGCTCCCTGAAAAGTTGTTCAAGGGCAGCACTAAAGATTATCTGATTTTCTTGAGTCAAGAGGATTTTCCCCTGCGGTGTTGACGTCTTTTGTTGTGAGTGATCTTGGCCACCTTGCTGTTTGATTATATGGGTGTCTAACCTTACATAGATTGGATTATGATCTGATTTCAGCTCTACCAGGCTGTCCCCCACTGTTATCTCCACCAACCTTGGGATAATATCTTGAGTGCAAATGACATAGTCAACAACACTTTGACCGTTGTAGGTTTTACAAGTAATGTTGCCCGAATTTGGCCATGCCCTCATACCATTGCAAATGACCATGTTGTGCAGACTACATAGTCCTAACAACTCAGCCCCAAAGTGCGAAACATTCCCGTTACTGTCTTGTGATGCCCTAGCCCAAGGCTGATCATTCTCTTCCTCTAACCACAGCGGGTTACCTTCCTTCGTGCTCTTGTTTCTCAAGCTGAGGGCTTGGATGTTTGCTGTCCTTGCATTGAAGTCCCCTATAATTATGACTTCCCCTCTAGTACTAAAGATAGAAATGTCTTTTTTTAGTGATGCATAGGGGTCTTCCGGATCCAAATTCCTTTTTTTGTATGATTTTGAGGTTTTTGGGGCGAAGTAGCATGCTGCCAGCCATATTGTAAGTTGATTTTCTGATATTTTCAGCCATATATACTGTTTATTTGGATCTTCTTTCTCTATTTTTATACAATTACTCCATGTATCTTTGATTAGAACCGCCACTCCTCCATGCCCTTTGCCGTTATCTGCCCTTTCATTCCAAACTGAAACTTTTTGGTACCCTTCGAATTCTGGAATTCTACTTCCCTCGTGTTCATGAGTTTCCACAAGGATGATTATGTCTTTACCTTCTGCTATGGGCCCCAACCCAGGTCCTCTTCTCCATGGATATCCTCTACAATTCCAACTCACTAATGTCAAATGATCCTGGGGGCCCCCCAATTCCTATTTATTGTGTGCCAGTCTATCGCTAACTTGGGCCTTTCCATTTTGCAGCCAAGCCCATTTTCCTGCCTCCCTAGCTGCCTTTACTTTCTCCCATTCCTTTCGTCTTTCCTCTTGTTGTGCTATGGTGAGATCTTCGTCGAGATAAATTTGCATGCCTCTAAGGGATTTTTTGTTCTTTAGTAGCACGATCTTGTCCTCTATATTCCTGAAAGTGACTCTTACATGCCTGCACTTGCCCCCTCCTGTCCATCTTCCTATCCTGTTTGCTTGAAGGATAGGTCCTGTCCATTGCATCTGGTCTCTGAAAAAGTCTCTTGCTAGTTCTTTTGTAATTTCTTTCTCATCGTAATCTTTTAGACCTTTGATGACGATATTCCCTGCCCTATCAGTCCTGTCCTTTTCCTCCCTTATCTGTCTTATCACCTGTTTTTCAATGAGTTCTCTTTGCGTATCTAATGGTCCTTTCACTACTTGAGCCCATGATTTGGCTTCTTCTATTTGTTCTCGCAGCTGATTTTCTCTTTCCTCCATGTCTGCCATGGCAGATTGGATTTCTATTAACTGAGAATCACTGTTGTCTACTAACCCTTTTGGTTTAATCTCTTCTGTTGTTTTCATTTGATCTAAAACCAGTTTCATCGAGATCACTTCTTGCTCGCCTTTAAGCAAGTTAGCTTGCAGTTCGTTTACTTGCTCTTTAAGAAGTTTGTTCTCTCTTGCTAATTTCTCATAGGATTCTAAGATCTTCTTCACCTTGCTGTCCTTCATTTTACCTTTTTCTTCTAGGGATTGAATCCTCTTCTTTATGTTCATTAGTTCGTTGACATAAAGTTCTGAGGACCATAGCAAAGGTGTTGTGGTAGGACTATATATTGCTGCATCCTCGTGACTGCTTTCATCATCTTCTTCCTTATTTGGAGGATGAGTTGCATTCCCATTCTGCTTTGTATCTGGCGTTACATTAAATGAGGAACTCGCTATTTCCTTATCTTTATCTTGCTTTGGCTTCTCTTGTTCCATTTGATCTGGCTGATTTTCTGCTGTGTCTAACAGGGCCCTAGGCGCTATTTTCGGCAATATCGATGTGAAAACTTTCTTTTTTTGTTTGTTTCAATCTTCTAGTTTGCCTGCGACGTAATATCCCTTTGTATTGTTTTTCATTCACGTAGATACATCTTTCCACTGTGTTTGGCAGATTTCTCTGAGGGGGAGCATACAGGCCCCCCATGTTCCATTTGCTGCCCCACCATGTGTAATAAGATTGGTAAATGTTGGGGCCAATGAGGAGCTTGCCGAGAAGTGAGTAGAAGTATAATAGGAGTAGAGTAGAGGAGACTTTTTGAAATCAATTGAAGAGATATTATGAAATTGTTGTAATCTTACATTTCCAAAATCAATACAAGCTCATTGTTGCTCTCATGGTGATTTTGTGTGGTTATGTGACGTTAGCATGGTTTCTAATTTCTTGGATGTGATGGAGAGATGTTTCCAAGTAGAGTAGAATTATATTAGAAGTTCATTGATGTAATGTTTATATGTGGAGATATTTGATGAATTCCTTAAATGGTTCATACTTTTTATGATTCGTCGATGATAAGTCATCTTGCAAAGTTAGCCTGAACCAGGTTTGCTTTAGTTCCGTTGTGGATGCTCGTTCAACTTGAGTTTCCTTAGAAGATTGCACCGACTTCATGTAGTTGTTGGTTCTCATGGCAAAGCGAAGTTAGGTTTCATAAGGAGTTTGTCTATCTTGGCATATTTCATTATCTCATTGTCCTTAGAATAGTTTTCTAAACCCTTTCCTTTTGCCTTTTCTTTCATGTTTGGTTTGAGATAGTTCCATTTCACAAGGAGAATAATATTAGAGTGGAGTAAGGAGTCAATTCAGCACAAGTCCCTTTGTGATTACCAGCAAAAACACATCAACTACTGAGTCTATCCATTGCAAAACACGAATCAAGAACCTTGGAGTTGTCTCATTGGATCACATTGTTTAGCCTTTGAGAGGCTTTGTTCAAGAGAGGATAGAATACTTAGTATTTTATTCTAAGTTTGCATGTGCATAAAAAACACATCAACACCATCCAATTTTACAAATATACAATTAATCTTAGACTGGATTCAACTATGAGCTAACGTCATAGCCATTCGAGCTATAAGAAACTCAAACTAGCAGAGAACCACCAAAATTACAAACAAACAATGCGGCAATATTATTAATATTTCTGATATTAGCAATAGCAAATTATTCAGAAATAACGGTCTAAAAATAAATCAGAGGTATCAAATAACACCAGAAACTTAATTGCAGTAGTCCTCAAAGTGTACAACATTCATAAATACTTGTACGACTATCCCAAAAATCAGCAAAGTTGCGATGGGTTTCAAGCAGCTACCAAAAAGACAATTTGAAAACTTTATGGCAGACTCCTTATGATGTACGACTCTTTTAGACTTGTACAACAACTCTTATTTTGACTTTTCTACAAATATTAAGAGAGATGCATTGGGGAATAGGAGACCAATTCTAATAGTCCAATAAAAAATAATACTGTCTCCTCCTAAGGTTGTACGACAGGAAATACCAAAGGCTAAGAGTTGGGAAAATTTATATGATGCCCATTAGAATCCCAAAACCATACGAAACTCAACATACAATGATGTGATTCCTTTCTACATGGTACGGTAGGAATTTAGCACTAGGATTTGGCTACAATACCTCATAAACACCAATCGCAATTCTTTTCAAATGTACGGCCTACCACTATGGTACAACCTTGAGCAAGAAATGGTACGGCCTATCAAACAAAGTGGTACAACCTGCAAACTGAGATAAAAACTCCTCTCCAACATGTGTTAATTGATCAAATTTGCAAGGCAATAGCATCATAAATTTTCAAATCTAAAACTCATACTCATTCTGAAAATAAACTCACACAAGTAAAAATCTGAACACAACACAAGAAATCTAAAACACACCAGACTGCCATATATATTTAATTTGAAAATCCACACCACCAAACTAGAAAACTAGAAATATCACACCAAAATACCAAACACCAAACACACAAACCAACAAAAACTGGAACTTTCAGCACACTGACAATCTCTATATGAAATTGCTCAAACGGAGATTAGGGTAATTGTCCCCAAATCTAGACCTTGTAGTCCACAGGTAATCCTTGGATGGAATTACTCAAATGGCTAGGAGGGTTTTCGTCCTCAAAACCATCTTTTCAAAGGGTTTTTGTCATAGGGAAAACGAAAAACTCTTATTCATTCTTAGGAAATTAGAAAATTAATAATAAATTGGAAACTTTTTTCTGTGCACAACTCCTTTTATAGGCACTTTTGAGGAAATAAAATATTATTTTCTTTTTTCTTCCCTTTTCCTCCAACTTAAATTAAAAGGTGTCTAGGAAGCTCCATCACTTTTGTACCCCAATCCTAACGACACTTTATAATATAACTTTAGGCCCTCTTTTAAAAACACTTTATTACATTGGACCCTTTTTTTAAATAACTTTTTAATAATAAAACATAAGTCACCTTTTTAAAATATAACATAAAGTTACTTTTTGGCTAACTTAAGTTAAATTATGAAATTGTTTCCTTAGCTTGAAAAGGGAACATGATAGTCCACCCTTCCCGAAATTGCTTGTCCTCAAGAAAAGTCGATTCAACTCTCCAACTCCTTCCAACTATAGTCCTTTGCAAATTCTAGGATCCCAAATCATCCTTGGGAGTTGGAGTGTCCATCTACCCAAATTATCAGATTGTGGGAAAGCTTTTGTAAACTCCTCCATTATATGATTTGTCCTTGAAATTTCAAGCTTACTCAGGGGCTACTTTATGTGAAAGATGAGCTCACTACCATGCTTCTACTACCTTGCTCTGATATAACTAGTAGCTAAAAATCCATTTTCCAATATCAAACCTCTTGCTGCCCCCACTACTTGCTTCTAAGAAGTTCTTGTAACTGTGTTTGCTTTCATCATTACATTGTCCTCATTAGTGGAGTGTTGCTCCATGAATTGCAAACATTGATTTTTCATAACCTTGTTAGTATTCACAACATGAGCCCCATGTTCCTTCAAAGTTAGATTTAATTTTTTTCCTATCTAGGTGCTTGCAAGCACGAGCTTAACCAAAACTTTACTTTCCCCATGTCTAAAAATATCACCTAGATCCCATATCAAAATGTAGAGGCAGCTTTGGACAAAAGAACTTATGTACCCTTCCTAAATTTCCACCTAAAAATGTTTTCCATGATGACCAAAGCTTGAGTGTTTATGTTCACATGTATGTGCAACATCATATGTTAATTTATTCAGTGAACTATCTTCTTGACCTTTGACAATAAATGGTGGATCATGAGGATGCAAGCACAAGAAGTTAACATTAACTTCTTTCCCCTTGAAGTTATTAAGCAATCCTCTCCAAATGATACCATTTCCACATAAATTCAGCTCATTACATATGGAATAAATCACACCAATGCTGAATGGTAAATTAGCAACTGAATCAAAACCAATATAAGAAAAGTAAATTGCTGCTGTCCTACCTTGCATACCACTGACCTTGTATAGAGAACATCCATTTACCATTTTTTCGCTAATTACAATAACATATGCATTACCCAATGCACTCATAGATTGGATAATTGCACTCTTAATCCAAAATCATATATGAAACCATCTAGAATGATATAATTTTGCTTACCAAAATTTTGAATTGCTCCATTAAGGATCGTCATCTTAGGAAGGTACCGAACCATGAACCTTTGACTTGCTTCCATAAGAGACTGCACTACTTGTGAATTAACTGCTTCATAAGCATCATATATTTGGCCATCAATTGCCTCCTTAAAAATATCCTCTTTCATATTCTCAAGACTTCTAATGAGGTCAAATGCATTGCAAACTCCATTAACATTTGGAATGATCGCACTGTGAATAGGCACTGGACCAACAAGATTTTGCATTTTATGGAAACTCATTGCTTGCTCCACTTCGGATTTCAATATCAGGTGTCTCAAACCATAGTTGGAAAACTCGACTCGGCAAGCCCACAATTGGCGAGTCAAAAAAAAAACTCGGAGAAAACTTGGCAAAAAACTCAGGAACTTAAAAAATTGCTAAAATTTCATTAGAAACACTTTTTTTTTGTAAAATTCAATGACAAGATGAATCCAATGAGTCCATAAATGTGTACAAAAGTGTTTTCCATTAAATTTGATTGACTTTAATGCAAATTGATTACAAAATCGCATTCTCATGCGGAATCCTGATGGCTGAAAGCTTGATAGTCTAATAGAAATTACAATAGATAGCTGAAAATGAAAATAGTAAAACTAGAAGTAAATACTAAATACAACATATTACACCTTCCTCTTCCCTAATTTAGTCAAAGCTACGAAAGAGATAGATGCTCTAGTCCTGCGAGTACGCAGTGCCGGTGGCTCCTCGATTGGCATGGAAGGTTGTAGCTGAGGCTCGACCACCATCCTGGAAATATCTGGCTCTAGCAATGACTCCTCATCCTCATGAATGTCCTCCAACCCTACATCTTCTGTTGCACCCACATCCTCCATTGCCTGTCTCTCGAAATCAAGAACCTCGTCTGTAGTAAACAATGGAGGCTGCTCATCCCGCCCTGTCCAATCACTATAAAGATCTATCTCATCCAAATCAATAGGATCCAGTGATTTGTCCTCTACTCTTTTTGTGCGGAACCGAAGGTTGTATTGCACAAAGACAAGGTCATTGACGCATTTTTGAGCTAATTTGTTCCTCTTCTTCGTGTGAATGACCTCAAACAAGGTCCAATTCCGCTCACAACTGGGTGCACTACAAAGCTCCTATTTTCCATGCCTCAGAATAGCAAAATCATGTCAAATTCCACAACATTTTAATAAGGGGTCCTTGTTCTTTCACCCTAATGCATGTTCCTGAAACCCTGAATTTGGCTAAGTCTGAAACCCTGAAAAATTGGTTAAGTCTGAAATCTGATGGATCCTCCAAAATCTAGAATTTGCATGTTAAATCCCATGGATCCGAAACTTATCTCAAACATCTTGACAGTATATTTCAAAATACTTAAATGTATTTTGAAATATACTGTCACGACCCTGTTATGCTTTTACCTGCGCAGGCTGCGAGTCTTTGCCAAAAACTAGGCGAGTACTCAGTGAGTTTTCGGCAGAGACTCACCAGAATGACTCGGCGAGTTTAAGTCAAAACAACTCGTTTGCGAAAAAAACTTGTGGTTCTTTTAAGATTCGCCGAGTTTTCAGCGAGTCTGCCAACTATGTCTCAAACAATCACCTAGATCCCATATTCTTATGAGTAGACAACCTTGAACAAAAAGATCTATATTCCCTTTGCTGCAAGTTGTGTTCTTCACCTCCTATCCATTCTTATGGTACTATCTATGATGACAAGAGTCTTGCCATAATATCAATCTCTTGCTAGAATTTGTACCTTCATGTCTTAAGCTAGAATCATGGAGATAATCAATCTACTTCTCATTAGTTGCTGATCTGAAAATTTCAGCAAGCTCAAAATCAACATTCTTCTCTAGAAAATGCTTCTCAATAACTTAGTTTCGAAAGTCAAACTAATGATTTTCTTCAATCGAGATATCACTCTCATATTTTGAACTAACATCACCGGAATGATTCAAGTGCTTATCATACTTTGTTGATGCTTCAGATAAATCAACACCAACATTAGTATTTGCTAAAATATTCTTCGCATGTGCATGCCTATGCTTTTCAACAAGGTCATCCTGAAACTCCACCTCATATGCTTCTAGATTCAAGGCATTCTTTTCATTTTCCAATCTAAAATCACATGAATGCTCAAAATGTTTGTCTTCCTTTGTTGATGCTTTTGATAAAACAATACCATCATTCTAGTGACTTGAAAGGTTCTTCTCACTTTCAATATCTAGCAAATCATCCTTATATGGAACGGACTCAATCTTTGGAAGATTGATGGGTGCATCTTGATCGTGACCATCTTTTCCATTTGTGCATTCAACAAGTGATGTTTTCTCCTTGATTTCATTAAAATGGGTCTTTTGCTGGTTTGCAAACTCAGAAGTCAATAAGATATCTTTCTCTTCATTAAATTCCATACTTTCCACTTGAATGGTGGATTCCTCCAAGGTTTGCTTCCTTTCACTTTCATGCAGCTTTGAGTATTCTTCCTTTTATGACTCAAGCTCCATAACAACTTCTAGTATTTTATGACTCAAGCTCCATAACAACTTCTAGTATTTTGAATACTAGCATCTCTTCTTCCTTCAGGATTGATTCTTTTGGTTTTTGCTCCTGTAATGTCCCTTTTTTGGCACATTGATTTTTGTGCTCATTATGCTTGTTCCTAAGTCCATGGAGGCTATCCAACATGTTTGATGAATCCAAAGTTCTTGGAGTGCTCTGGTTCAGTTACATTATGGATATCAGATGTTGGTTATGGATATCAAATGTTGGTTTTGAGCTCTGTATTGCGTCAGGATGCCTATGCAACTTTCTGATATGGTTTCGGCTTCTTGGATTGCTCTCCAAGATTCTTGGAGGAGCCGTCTATTTTCGGAAAGTTCCTCAGAAGACATCATTTTGTATCCCTAAACCTACTGAGTGTGTTGGCACAGTTTATTTGGCGTTTGGATGCAGTTTGCAACTTCCCGCAAAAAGTAATATTTAATGACCTATTTTAATTATTATTTTCACTTATGTTCCTAAGGTGAAAATAATTTAAAAGGTTATTAAGTGTTATAGCTCATTAAAAAGGGGAAAACATATTCTTTCATCTAGACACTTAAAAGTGAGCACTTTAGTGGAGTTAAAATGGATTTATTATAAGTTGAGAGGAAAAAGTATTATTTCCAAGAAAGAATTAATTTCTTGTGTAACTCTCCAAGTGCCTATAAAAGTGATGTGAGAGCTCATTGTGAGGGTATATTTGGAATTGATAATGTTATGTTGCTGGATTGTAACCAGCGATCAATTGTACCTTCTTGTGGACGAAAACCCACTTGAGGATGATCACTTTCGGTGGTGAGATATCCACCCTAGCTGGTATTTGATGATTTCCATATCAGGGAATCACAGAGTGCTCAATGGATTTGAAGATTTTGTGGAGTTTTTGTTTGTAATAAGTTTTGGAGTGATAAGTAATGATATCTAAGATTGCTTGTTGTGTTTTCGAAATGTTTTGTGGAGTTTTGTAATTTTCTCTATCTGGCCGTACACTGCTGAAACCATTATTATTAACCAGAAATTCCAATGTTTATTTTTGTAGTATTTGTTGATTGCATATGAATTATCTATGGTAGGCGACCCCCTTGAAAGCTATTTGGTTGGATTTGATGAAGATTTGTAATTTCTGGAGCCATCCGTACCTGTACTTGGCCGTACTAGTTGTATGGTATTATTGCAAATAAAATAAGATGGTTGATTTGAATGAATTCCTTGTTGATTGCAAGTTACTTGTCAGCTTTGGGCGATCATTTTAAGGAGTATTTGAAGTTGTTTAATGAAGAATTGAATTTCCTTAAGGCTGTCGTACTGTGTCATGTCCGTACTGCCCAGACAGAGGAAAGTTTGAATGCAGATCTGAAAAACTTGATATCAATTTTGCTTGATTATTCATAACTGTCTTGTAGGGTCAGTTTATTAGATTGGCATCATTGCTGGGATCGATGATTAGATGGATCAGTTTGTGAGTCTTCTTTGCTGCATTCATGGCTGCCGTACCAGCAAGGACAGTCAGCAATAAAGTGTTAAATCAGAACTCGGTTAGTTGTTATTCAATGCATTCTTCATCAGCAAATTAAGTTCTTCTTGGCTTCTTTCATGCAGGGTATGTTTCTACATCAAGGATTCACAGGGGAATTATTATCAAGTTACAATTCTTGTGCTTTGATATTGATCTAATTGAGCTTCTTTGTACTTCATTGTAATTAAATTCATATTAAGTACCCCTGGATGGTTTACCGCCAGTGCGGAGAATGAGCTTTTCTTTATTCTCCTTGCCCACTGGGAAAGTGGAGTATTCCCACTGAATAAATGGATGGCATTGTACTTTTCTATTTTGCTCTCTATCCACAGAAAGTGGTGAATCCCCACATCATGTGGATGCCCGTCGCCGCGAATGAATCTTAGTTCTTAGTTTGCATAGTTGATATTTATAGCTAATCACTGTATGCTCTCACCTTGCCCATTCCGGGATCTGGGTGACTAGAAGGTGTGAGGCTTAGTTGGCTTATGTTATTTTGTATTAGCATTGTTGATCATTGTTTCAGTTTGAAAAAAGAAAAAAATTTAGGGGTAGATTGTTACAGTTCTATCAAAGCTGGTTTCTGCCTGCTAGCCTGTTGGGTGATCACTTTGTGCAGAGTGCATGTTCAGAACTTCCAGTTGCATGTCAGATAGTTTCAGTGGCTTGATGAATTCACCTTCGCATGTCAGGATGGATAAAACTCTGTCTCAGAGGAAGACTGTGTCAAGAGAGGATCAGAGCAAAAGTCCACTTTCAAAGCACTTCGAGGATTCTTTCATATATGACCAACCTAGTAACTTGCAGAAAGGAGTAGCGGGAATCTCTCTATTTGCATTAGGAAATGAATTGGAGCTGTTGCACATGTCTAAGTATACACTCCTTAGCAAGTTGGGAGAAATTGAGAGTCATTTGACCAAGATCAAACAATCAGAGTGTAGGAATTTGAAGTGGCTTTGAAGCCATTAATGATTGCTTTGGTTCAACCTAAGCTGATAAAATATCCTCTTGAAGAAGTAAGACTTGCAGTCACTCATTGTCTATGTGAGATCACAAGAATCACCACTCCTGAAGTTCCTTACAGAAAAGCCATAATGAAGGAAATGTTTCAAATGATTATTGAAAGTTTCAGTAGATTGGCTGATATAGAAAGTCCTTCCTTTGTAAAGAGAGCTGCAATACTTGGAATTGTTGCAAATTTTGGTTTTTGGAACATCATGCGAGATATGGAGTGTGAGGAAGAGATTTTGCAACTTTTTCATTATTTCTTTGCTACCATTAGCATGTTTCATGAAGACCAAGTTATAATTGCCATGCAAGCTATTATGTCCCTGATCATTAATGAGAGTGATGAGGTATCTTAGCCACTCTTGTCTATTTTATTGACTAATCTAAGAAAGAATGATCAAGAATCCTTATCAATAGAACAAGTATTAGCTGAAATGGTGTTGAGTCAATGTGAAGACAAATTAAGACCTTATTTGCCAAAGTGGGAAGAGGATGATTGCACGAGGATGGAACACGCTGATGGGAAAGAAATTTTTGATGTGTTCGATGGAGATGACAAAGCATTTACTTTGGAGCAATTTAGTGAAGCTTGTGAGAATCTTGTTGACCTTGAAGACACAAAAGAGTATGATGAATTTTCAAATGTGATGGTTGGAAATCCAATGGCAATGGATGAAATTGAAGGTTGGAATTTTCCTGCTGAAATCAGTAAAAAAGAAAGAGAAGATTTTGCAAGTCCTAGATTTGATGAAGAAGTTGAAGATTTTGAAGATTACTTTTCTCTCGAAGTAGAGATGAAAATGATTAACAAAATGTTAGATGGCGATTCTTCATGCAAGCCTACGTTGTTACCAGCAGAATGCCTGGTTGAAGACATGAATAATAAAGATATTACAGCTGGTAAAGAAATTGAAGCTGCTGAAAATTACGGAACAACCCTTAATATTAAGCATTCTCATTGTTGGCACTAATTTTGGTCTGGATCTGAGCGCAGATGTTGGAGGGTTTTTTCTTTTTGGGCCCTAAGTTTCCTTGTTCATCACTGTGACTTTCTCTATCGGCGAAACTTCTTTTTGAGTGCTCAGATTATGATTGAACCATCGTTTTGAACCACCGCGTTGAACCCTTTTGGTTCATGGTTCAACGGTTCAAGGCTTTGTGTTTGTGTTCGGCAAATGTTCTTTTTGAAGTGCTCCGTTCGGCGTTGAACTTCTCGGTTGAACCATCCGTTTGAACCGGTTCATGGTTCAAAGGTTCGGAGCTTTATATTTTTGGTTCATCGGAGTGATCGGCATCATCGGCGGGCTATTTTTTGTTCCCTCCTGTTGGTTTTTTCTTCTGAATCAGCATTAGGGTTTGCCACTTCTAATGGACAGGCAGATTCAGCCAACTAATACAGGAGGTTGCGTGAGCTCCTCCCCTTCACTTCTGGTTCTGCCGCACCAAGGGGGGGATCCCTATAACTCAAGATGTAACCTTGACTAGCTCAAAGATAGAAAGATCTAACTTGACAACAACAGGCAGAATACTCTCATGTATGGACCAAGATCTGTATGATAGATCGCAAGGTGGGCAACGTTCTTGGACATATATGTCTGGTTAGGGATGAGAGCATGCAAGGGTTTCCTACTCCTAATCCTACAACTAACAGATGGAAGGGAGAGATGGTTTGAAATGGTGTTTGGATGCAAACCTGGACCTGGTGTATAACCTCAACACAGAGCTAGATTGGTGCCTATCCAGGGCTTGGAGTCGGTAGACATACACCTGTGAATGATCAGCATGAATAGCTAAAACTGGATTTCAGGGGGATACACATGATACCTGCCTTACAGATATCTCCCAATACAGAGTGTTAAGTTGTCGATACTTATGGCATCCCTATTGCAGGAAGAAAGATACATGCAAAACTGGAGACAGAATCAGCATAACACATGCAAACATAGCATTATTCATATAAGATTAACCATGAAATCAGTGGATTCATGCCAAAACGTACAACAGGAGATACATAAAGTCACAAGTTTTGCTGCACAGAGCAACCAAAACTAGTTGTATCTTATTACAGAGCCAAAATGTCCAGTTTTCAACCACCTTCAAATGAGCAACACAACCTGCTATATACCGCAAGGAAGGTTCCCAACATTAATTACATAGTTGACCAAAAAACCCGCCAGATACACAGTATCAGAAAAATGGCGCTCAACGCATTGAATGCGGCAGGTAGAAGAGGGGACAGAAGAGGATCTTGAGCCATGAGCCGCCAGCCGTGGATGTACAACTTCAGTCGGGTACTGGATCCGTCCACGCCATCGCCCATACCTCTGCAACAATCGCCATTAATGGCGCACCAACCCGCGGCCTTGGGAAATGCAGAAAACTGTGCGTCACAACCGTTTCCCGCCAAGATACATCATCATGATATTTCAAAATATGCAGGATCGAATTATCCCACATGCACCCCGCGGCGACCATTTCAACACTTTATATACTAGGCCACGAGCATATATGATGTCGGTGCTTTTGCTCCCGACGACACTAGTATAAGACCTTCATCATCCTCATCCTCCAGCAGCATGATATCCTGTTGCTTGAAATATCACCCTGACGTCAGCATCATCATCGCAATATCACCTACATGATAATCGCCTTCATCGGCACAACCTGATGCATCGGAGGAAGATCCTCCTGCTTAGCCGATACCAAATGTCTGGCCGATGAACATCCTGATGACGTCACCGTCATATCCTGCTGACGTCATCAGCATATCTGCCTATCGCGCACCTCCTCATATCCGGATGACGTCATCGTCATGTTTGCAAATATCGGGGGATCTCCACAAGATGATCAGTGTTAGAAATATGACCCCCCCGGACCTTGATGACGTCACCATACATCGGCATCAGGATGATATTCGGAAGATAACCGGATATTTGGAAATATCATCCTGATGCACACATATCATGCTGCACTGTAGCTCCACTATAAGATCGGGGTGATATATGAATATGTGACTGATATTTGAAATGATCACCCCCATTGGACAATGCATGAAGCCGACAGGCGAATATCTCCCTTCGGAAATATCATGATGCAGACAGGTAGAAAAACGGATATCACCCTGACATAAGAATGACGTCAGCATCATCAGGGTGATAAAACAACGAACATGAAGTGATAAAACAACATCAAGATGATCTTGACTAAGATCACCCGATGTTCAAATATGATGACCCCGATAAAGATCGGGTCATACTTAGGACTTTGCAGCAATCATCATCAGGATGATCTTAAGTAAGATCACCCGATGTTAGAATATCACCCCAGCGAAAGATCATGCTGACAGAAAATATGATGACCCTCGTAAGCAACATCAGGGTGATGTCTGGAAACATGATGATGATGACCTCCTCCAAAGAAAATATGATGCTGATGTTAAAACATGCTGAGGAGGCCCAAAGACTTAGAACCTTTTTTGGATTTTTTGGGAAGGTGCCTGCATGAAAATTGCTAAAATAACCGACAGTGAATTCAGGCACCAACACCTCCGATGTGTTTGGTTTGGCCGATGGAAATGCCATCTGTGTGATATTCATCGTCGGCAGGCTTTATTTGTGTTTGGCCGATGGATGTTATCGGCGTGTGTTGTATTGTCGGTGAGCATCTTTTCTGTTACGCCGATGGTCTATGTCTTGGCGACGGGCGTGTTTGGAGTGAACCATCGGGATGACTTAGTATGTCGGCAAGGGAATTTTGGGCTAGCCCGACGGTTGTTGTCTGGCCAACGAAGTATGTTTTGGTGGCCATTGGGGAGACTCGTATTGTCGGTGGGAGTCTGGAGAGTTAGCCTGATGGTCAGTCTCTGGCCGATGAGGGGAATGTAGCAAAACGATCGGCGAGACTGTTGAGGTCGGCCAGAGGATTTTTGGATGCTCCGATGGAGGGAGTCACGCCGACGGGGGTGCAGAGTGTAGTTTGTGGTCATCGGCCAGACTATTGATGTCGGGATGAGTTTTGTGGAGTTGGCCGATGGTTCTTCTCTGGCCAATATGGAAGTTGTAGGCTTTCGGGAGGTGTCGTCGGCGAGACTTGATAGATCGGCAGGAGGATTTGGGAGTTGGCCGATGGCCTGGGTTTGGCTGATGGGCTTTTGGCGAAGGGTCGTGTGTCGAGCGCGGCAAAACGCTCGACACCTATTATGCATGCAGCTATGTTTATAAAGTGCTATTGTGGTCTCGGCACCGTGCATGTGGGATTATTCCCCTGTGTAGTTTGAGCCTACGAAGAGGGCGTTTTGGCGGGAAACTTCCATTTGAACGCAGCGATAGTTTTCTCGATGGTTGCGGGTTGTTGGGCCATCAATGGCGACTGTAGCAGGAGTATGGGCGACGGTACAAGTGATTAAACTGCTCGATTGTGAATGAAGACTCCCAGATGGCGGCGCAAGGCTCGAGGCCTCCCTTGTCTGCTGCATTGATGGCTTCTGAGCGCCATTCCCTCTGATGGATGTATCTGGCGGATTTTTGATTTTTGACCATATAATTAATTGCTGCGGGTACACTTTCTGGCCAATATAGGCAGACTGTGTTACCATTTTTGACGTTGTTGAAAACTGGGCATTTTGGCTCTGTAATAAGATACAACTGGTTTTGGTTGCTCTGTGCAGCAAAACTTGCGAGTTTATGTATCTCCTGTTGTACGTTTGTGCATGAATCCACTGATTTCATGGTCAATTTTATATGAATAATGCTATGTTTGCATGTGTTATGCTGATTCTGTCTCCAGTTTTGCATGTATCTTTCTTCTGAGTCCAGGCATTCAAGGAATGTCTGAGATTCTAGAACATAGAATTCCTGTGTTGAATGTTTAATCTTTTAACTTTTGCTCAAGGGGTAGATTAAACTGTTTTCAGATTGAATATTGGGAAGGGTATACTAGAATAGGGATGCCATAAGTATAGACAGCTTAACACTCTGTATTGGGAGATATCTGTAAGGCAGATATCATGTATATCCCCCTGAAATCCAGTTTTAGTTGTTCATACTGATCATTCACAGGTGTATGTCTACCGACTCCAAGCCCTAGATAGGCACCAATCTAGCTCTGTGTTGAGGTTATATACCATGTCTAGCTTTGCATCCAAAAATCAAATCAAACCATTTCATCCTTCCACCTGTTAGTTGTAGGAGTAGGATTAGGATCCCTGCGTACTCTCATATCCAACCAGACATATATGTCCAATAATGTTGCCAACCTTGTGATTTGTTATACAAATCTTGGTCCTTACGTGAGAGTATTCTGCCTGTTGCTGTCAAGTTATATCTTTCTGTCATTGAGCTAGTCAAGGTCATACTTTTATCAAATAGGGACACCCCCCTTGGTGCGACAGAACCAGAAGTGAAGGGGAGGAGCTCACGCAACCTCCTGTATTCAGTTGGTTGAATCTGCCTGTGCATTAGAACTGGCAAACCCTAATGCTGATTCAGAAGAAAAACCAACACTCATCATCCTGAAGAAAGTAATGCTGATTTCACATGGGAATATCCTATGCAAACTGTAGGACCAATTGTCATTTCTGAAGTTTCAGTGGTAGAGCATGAGGATGTGGAATTTGTTGAAGATGTTAAATCAGCCCTTAAGGATGACTCTATGCTTGAAGATGGAGCTGCCATAATTTTTTATCAAAGTGACAGTGAAGAGGAGACCACTTTCGTGGGACTGAATGGTCATGAAGAAGATAACTTAAAAGCAGCTGATTTCAAGAGTCATGCCTTTAAAGATATAACAGAAAATTTGTTGTGTTGTTGATTTGGATTTTTAAAATCAGCTGTTAGTCACAGAAGACAAGATTGTACAAGTTTTAACACATTTGCACAGCACCCATAAGTTCGTTGAGGATCGCTTTTGGAAGGCACAAGTTGTGAAAAGACAGAAGAGTATGGAAGAAGGATCTTCACTTGATGATTGGCATGTTGTCAAAGGGGCTTTAGAAACACTAAAATCAGATTACTTGAATCTTCTTTCTGATCATGATCAGGTCATTAAGTTTGTTGATCATACCAGTGATGCATTGAGAAGAAAAGAGGTAGAAGTTGATAAGCTCACATCTGAGCTTAAGGCAACTATGACTTCTTTGGAGTATACTCAAAGGGCTCTCTTAGAAGTTGAAAATCAATTTGAAGTTGCACATCAATTAAGGGAGCAAGAAAATATTGTATTGGCAAACGAAATCAAGCTGGGGATTGAAGAGTTTGATTCGATTCAAGAAGATTTTGACTGAGGACAACTTCCTAAGTATGCAGATTTAGAGTTGGAGCAATATGAAGATCCATTTGAGCATGGAAATGAAAACAACTCCCAATCAATTGATAATCCTTTGTTCGATATGGAAGTTGAGTTAACTTTTGATAATCTTTTATTTGTGTTGAATGATGAAGACCATTTTGATGATAGCAATATGGAGGAGGATAGTAACAGGATATGGGATCTGAGTGAGGAGCACTCACGGAATGTTACTTTCCACAAAAACTTCTTCAATTGGAAGTTTTCATCACTTGTTGAAGATGGGTATATGGTTCAAGTATACAATGAATTAAGTTCAATGATGGCTTACTTTCATAATGGAGTTTATTGTCAAGGTTCTATGGAGGATAGTGGTGTTGGTAAGTTTGTTTTATGGATGGGTTGGGAGTCAAATTCCTGTCATGAAGCTGCTGTCCTTATTCCTATCAGCCATCATAAGTTGTCAATTGCATATTTTTTATGGATTGGAGAGAAATTTTGGTCATGACATTGATGTATGTTGGTTGGAGATGGTCTAAAATTCTTGTTGTTTCCATAAGATTTCAGTTGGGTGATGGCTGTCCCATTATTAATTTACTGAAATCAGAATTTTATGAAGTTATACCTAATTGTTGCAGCCATGAGATTGCATTTTTAATTGTTTCTAGCTCTTTTTGGATGGATGATAGAAGGTTTCAGCTAAAAGGGGCAAGTATTTCAGCTAATTTTGTTATTTTGGATGATGAAAATCAGATGATTCATGGTTGTTTGGAGTTACTTCTAGCTTGTGCTCAAGCTGATTTGTGTTCTTCTTTGGAGGAACATTTTAGTTTTTGGTTCCCATCTGTTGTTTCAGGTTGGGTGAATTGCATTGATGACTTATTGGAGAATGTCAACTCCTTCACTTTCATGGTTAAGTATGAAAAAAAGGTTTGGGATCCAAAAGGTTGGGGGATTGGTAGAATGTTTTAGAGTATTATACAGAGTATCAGCTGTGCAGTTACCAGATATATCAGAGTAGTGCAGCGGAAATGGTGTGGAACATTCTTGAGGTTAACTTGGGATCCAGGTATATTATTGCTAAGCATATAGGTTACTCTATTGGATGGCATGTATTGCTTGAGGACAGCAATATTGAGGGGGGAGGACTGTAATGTCCCTTTTTTGGCACATTGATTTTTGTGCTCATTATGCTTGTTCCTAAGTCCTTGGAGGCTATCTAACATGTTTGATGAATCCAAAGTTCTTGGAGTGCTCTGGTTCAGTTGCATTATGGATATCAGATGTTGGTTTTGAGCTCTGTATTGCGTCAGAATGCCTATGCAACTTTTTGATATGGTTTCAGCTTCTTGGATTGCTCTCCAAGATTCTTGGAGGAGCCGTCTATTTTCGGAAAGTTCCTTGGAAGACATCATTTTGCATCCCTAAACCCTCTGAGTGTGTTGGCACAGTTTATTTGGCGTTTGGATGCAGTTTGCAACTTCCCATAAAAAGTAATATTTAATGAGCTATTTTAATTATTATTTTCACTTATTTTCCTAAGGTGAAAATAATTAAAAAGGTTATTAAGTGTTATAGCTTACTAAAAAGAGGAAAACATATTCTTTCATCTAGGCACTTAAAAGTGAGCACTTTAGTGGAGTTAAAATGGATTTATTATAAGTTGAGAGTAAAATGTATTATTTCCAAGAAAGAATTAATTTCTTGTGTAACTCTCCAAGTGCCTATAAAAGTGATGTGAGAGCTCATTGTGAGGGTATGCTTGGAATTGATAATGTTATGCTACTGGATTGTACCCAGAGATCAATTGTACCTTCTTGTGGACGAAAACCCACTTGAGGATGATCAGTTTCGGTGGTGAGATATCCACCCTAACTGGTATTTGATGATTTCCATATCAGGGAATCACAGAGTGCTCAATGGATTTGAAGATTTTGTGGAGTTTTTGTTTGTAATCAGTTTTGGAGTGATAAGTAATGATATCTAAGATTGCTTGGTGTGTTTTTGAAGTGTTTTGTTGAGTTTTGTAATTTTCTCAATCTGGTCGTACTTGTTCTGGCCGTACACTAGTGAAACCATTATTATTCACTAGAAATTCTAATGTTTATTTTTGTAGTCTTTGTTGATTGCATATGAATTATCTATGGTAGGTGACCCCCTTGAAAGCTATTTGGTTGGATTTGATGAAGATTTGTAATTTCTGGAGCCATCCGTACCTGTACTTGGCCATACTAGTTGTATGGTATTATTGCAAATAAAATAAGATGGTTGATTTGAATGAATTCCTTGTTGATTGCAAGTTACTTGTCAGCTTTGGGTGATCATTTTAAGGGGTATTTGAATTTGTTTAATGAAGAATTGAATTTCCTTAAGGTTGTCGTGCTGTGTCATGTCCGTACTACCAGGCAGAGGAAAGTTTGAATGCAGATCTGAAAAACTTGATATCAATTTTGCTTGACTATTCAGAACTATCTTGTAGGGTTAGTTTATTAGATTCGCATCATTGTTGGGATCAATGATTATATGGATCAGTTTGTGAGTCTTCTTTGCTGCATTCATGGCTGCCGTACCAGCAAGGACAGTCAGCAATAAAGTGTTAAATCAGAACTCGGTTAGTTGTTATTCAATGCCTTCTTCATCAGCAAATTAAGTTCTTCTTGGCTTCTTTCATGCAGAGGATGTTTCTACATCAAGGATTCACAGGGGAATTATTATCAAGTTACAATTCATGTGCTTTGATATTGATCTAATTGAGCTTCTTTGTACTTCATTGTAATTAAATTCACATTAAGTACCCCTGGATGGTTTACCGCCAGTGCGGAGAATGAACTTTTCTTTATTTTCCTTGCCCACTGGGAAAGTGGAGTATTCCCACTGAATAAGTGGATGGCATTGTACTTTTCTATTTTGCTCTCTACCCACAGAAAGTAGTGAATCCCCACATCATGTGGATGCCCGCCGCAACGGATGAATCTTAGTTCTTAGTTTGCATAGTTGATTTTTATAGCTAATCACTGTATGCTCTCACCTTGCCCATTCCGGGATCTGGGTGACCAGAAAGTGTGAGGCTTAGTTGGCTTATGTTATTTTGTATTAGCATTGTTGATCATTGTTTCAGTTTGAAAAAGGAAAAAAATTTAGGAGTAGATTGTTACAGCTCCTCGGCAGATTCTTGACACTAATGTTCTAACCTTTTCATCCTCTCCAATTTTCTTATATTTTTGTTTTCTTGGAATATTTCCAAGTGTTCTTCAAAAGTAGTGTAAGATTTGTAGATATTAGACTTTGCATCATATTCACTAAAAGCAAGAAGCTTGCGTTCATATCTAGCACACTATTCTTCTAACCATGCCCTCGAACAGGATCTTTCTTTTGTGTTTCTCTAAATGAATTTAGAGCTTTAAAATTAATAACAAACTATTAAAATAAATTAGATAGTTTCTTAATGGTCACTTAGGTTTAGTTTCTATTTCCGTCTTTAGTTTAGTGTTCATCTCTCCTGCTTTCTTTGCTGTAGCTTTCTGCTTTATCCAGCTGTAGGTTCAATTCTATATTTAGAATCTTTTATAATTCTCTTTAAATAGAGCATTCGCTCTTCCTTGTAAAGATCTTTTTCATTAATATATTTCACATTATTCCAAAATGTAACATGGTATCAGAGCATGGTCGATTGGGAAATTTTTTCCTTCGGCTGTCCTCTGTTCAGGGTTTCATGACTTTCATAAATCCGCTCTAGGGTTTCTGTGTTTGGTGTTTTCCATTTTTCAGTGGTCACGTTTTGAAACCCCGGAGGTCGTGACTCATTTTGGGTATTTCGGGAGGCTTTTTTTTTGGGTGCCGTTTTATTCCTAATCGTGGTTTACTGCATGTGAGTTTCAAGCCTCTGCAAAGTCGCGGTTTCACATTTGGCTGGATCATGTTTTGATCTGCCTTTCTTTTTGCGTCACCCATTTCTGCTAATCGCGATTTCTGGCGCTATTTTTTTTTGGAGTTTGGTGCATTTACCTACTCACAATTGGCAGGGTCGCGTCTTTTGGAGGCGTCATTTTATGTGGGCGTTTGTTGGTCGCGACTTTAGGAGTCGCAGAGTTTCTGCAAGTCATGTTTGGCAAGCATCGTCATTGATCACTTTTTCGGTTCCTATGTTGGCAACGTTTTCTTTTGCGACGTCTGGTTTTTTGCTTTGCCCATGACTCCTCTTCCAAGATTCGTGGATTCCGATTGCTGATATTGCTTCACGTTTTACTATGGCATTTTTTGGTTTCCTAAAATCACTTTACTGTCATCTGGGTTTGCTGTTATTTGATGGGCCATTCTAATTGATCGGGGTTTGCCGTTATTTGATTGGCCATTCTAATTGGTCGCCGTATGTGGTTTGATCACCTGTTTATTCTCTATGGTGAGTGTTGGTACCCATTTTGGCCTAGAGGTTGAGCTTGCATGTTGGAGGGTTTCTTCACTTAAACCCTATGTATTCTTTCCCATCGGCGTGACCTCGCAGGCGTTTTGCCGATCAGGTTGGTGGTAATGATGTGCTGTCGGCGTGACATACACCATCGGCATATCTTTTTTCTGGTTCCCCGACGGGATTGTTCTTACCGATGGTGCCATCGGTGTGATGTATACTATCGGCGAAGCATTTTCCTATTCGACCGACGATGGAGGTTTGGCCGATGAAGTGTCATCGGCATGTGTCTCGCCGAGGGATGTATGTTGGGGTGATCGCTGTTATCGGCATGATTTGTTTGTTTTGGGCCGATGGTGTTGGTCTTGCCAACCGGGGTAAGTCATGTCTTCATCGGCAGGAGTGGGAGCTGTCGGGTGAGCGGTCAGATGTTGGGCCGACAGTGTAGTGTCTGGCCGATAAGAGTCATCGGCGTGTGTCTGGCCGACGAAGGGGCAGAGTGTGGCTTGTTGGTTTTCGGTATGACGTGAGGTATCGGCCAGGGTTTTTTTAGTTGTTCCGACGATGGTGGTCTCACCGACGGAGGTGGGCTATCGGTAGGAGTTGGGCTGATGCCTTGATGGTGGATGGCTCGAGGATGTTCATCGGCATGACTGGCTGTGTCGGCGATGGAACTTTTTGCCAGGCCGACGGTGTTGGTCTGGCCGATGGCAGTGGTTTGGTAACCGCTAACGGGGTGCGAGCTGGCCATCGGAGTAACTTGGTTTCGGTGAGACTAGTGGTGTCGGCGAGGGATCTTTTGGATGGACCGATGGTTAATCTCTGGCCGATGAAGGGAATGTGGAGTTTGTGATCGGCCAGACTACTATTGTCGGTGGGAGATTTTTGAGGTAAGCCGATGGCTTAGGTCTGAGCGATGGGTTTTTGACGAAGGCATGTGTGTCGAGCGCAGCAAAAGCGCTCGACACTTAGTTTGCATGCGACTATGTTTATAAAGCGCTAGTGTGTTCTCCTCACCATGCATGTGGGACTATTCTTTTTCCACAATTTGAACATGCGATGTGTTTTGGCGGGAAACTTCTGTTCGACTGTTGCGACGATTTTCAAGCGGCCGCGGGTGGTTGAGACCCTTAATGGCGACAGTGCAGGGATGTGGACAATGGTACACATGGTCAGGTCGCCCAAATTTTGAATGAAGACCCCAGATAGTGGCGCATGGCTCGAGGCCCCCCTTTGTCTGCTGCATTAACACTTCTGAGCGCCATTCTTCCTGTTGGTGCCTGAATTCACTGTCGGTTATTTTAGCAATTTTCATGCAGGCACCTTCCCAAAAAATCCAAAAAAGTTCTGTCTTTGGGCCTCCTCAGCATGTTTTAACATCAGCATCATATTTTCTTTGGAGGAGGTCATCATCATCATGTTTCCAGACATCACCCTGATGTTGCTTACGAGGGTCATCATATTTTCTGTCAGCATGATCTTTCGCTGGGGTGATATTCTAACATCGGGTGATCTTGGTTAAGATCATCCTGATGATGTTGCTGCAAAGTCCTAAGTATGACCCGATCTTCATCGGGGTCATCATATTTGAACATCGGGTGATCTTAGTCAAGATCATCCTGATGTTTTATCACTTCATGTTCGTTGTTTTATCACCCTGATGATGCTGACGTCATTCTTATGTCAGGGTGATATCCGTTTTTCTACCTGTCTGCATCATGATATTTCCGAAGGGAGATATTCGCCTGTCGGCTTCATGCATTGTCCAATGGGAGTGATCATTTCAAATATCAGTCACATATTCATATATCACCCCGATCTTATAGTGGAGCTACAGTGCAGCATGATATGTGTGCATCAGGATGATATTTCCAAATATCCGGTTATCTTCCGAATATCATCCTGATGCCGATGTATGGTGACGTCATCAAGGTCCGGGGGGGTCATATTTCTAACACTGATCATCTTGTGGAGATCCCCCGATATTTGCAAACATGACGATGACGTCATCCGGATATGAGGAGGTGCGCGATAGGCAGATATGCTGATGACGTCAGCAGGATATGACGGTGACGTCATCAGGATGTTCATTGGCCAGACATTTGGTATCGGCTAAGCAGGAGGATCTTCCTCCGATGCATCAGGTTGTGCCGATGAAGGCGATTATCATGTAGGTGATATTGCGATGATGATGCTGACGTCAGAGTGATATTTCAAGCAACAGGATATCATGCTGTTGGAGGATGATGATGAAGGCTTATACTAGTGTCGTCGGGAGCAAAAGCACCGACATCATATATGCTCGCGACCTAGTATATAAAGTGTTGAAAAGGTCGCCGCGGGGTGCATGTGGGATAATTGATATCCTGCATATTTTGAAATATCATGATGATGTATCTTGGCGGGAAACGGTTGTGACGCACAGTTTTCTGCATTTCCCAAGGCCGCGGGTTGGTGCGCCATTAATGGCGATTGTTGCAGAGGTATGGACGGATCTGGTACCCGTTTGAAGTTGTACATCCACGGCTGGCAGCTCATGGCTCAAGATCCTCTTCTGTCCCCTCTTCTACCTGCCGCATTCAATGCGTTGAGTGCCATTTTTCTGATACTGTGTATCTGGCGGGTTTTTTGGTCAACTATGTAATTAATGTTGGGAACCTTCCTTGCTGTATATAGCAGGTTGTGTTGCTCATTTGAAGGTTGTTGAAAACTGGACATTTTGACTCTGTAATAAGATACAACTAGTTTTGGTTGCTCTGTGCAGCAAAACTTGTGAGTTTATGTATCTCCTATTGTACGTTTTGGCATGAATCCACTGATTTCATGGTTAATCTTATATGAATAATGCTATGTTTGCATGTGTTATGCTGATTCTGTCTCCAGTTTTGCATGTATCTTTCTTCCTGCAATAGGGATGCCATAAGTATCGACAGCTTAACACTCTGTATTGGGAGATATCTGTAAGGCAGGTATCATGTGTATCCCCCTGAAATCCAGTTTTAGCTATTCATGCTGATCATTCACAGGTGTATGTCTACCGACTCCAAGCCCTGGATAGGCACCAATCTAGCTCTGTGTTGAGGTTATACACCAGGTCCAGGTTTGCATCCAAACACCATTTCAAACCATCTCTCCCTTCCATCTGTTAGTTGTAAGATTAGGAGTAGGAAACCCTTGCATGCTCTCATCCCTAACCAGACATATATGTCCAAGAACGTTGCCCACCTTGTGATCTATCATACAGATCTTGGTCCATACATGAGAGTATTCTGCCTGTTGTTGTCAAGTTAGATCTTTCTATCTTTGAGCTAGTCAAGGTTACATCTTGAGTTATAGGGATACCCCCTTTGGTGCGGCAGAACCAGAAGTGAAGGGGAGGAGCTCACGCAACCTCCTGTATTCAGTTGGCTGAATCTGCCTGTGCATTAGAAGTGGCAAACCCTAATGCTGATTCAAAAGAAAAAACCAACAAAATGGCGACTCCGCTGGGGACAGAGAGAGTCAAGTAACCTGAGGGCTGGAAAATCTAGTTTCCAGTGAAGTTGTTGCAGCAAAAAGGAACCATGTGGTGCTCTGCTGGGGTGATGAATCCAGAAAACAAAAGTGCCTTGCTGACATTCTATCCTCTCTCTGAGAGGTGGCGACTCTGTTGAAAGAACCTATCAGTGCTGCAATATATATCCAGGTATTCATCTTTGATTCAAAATGTTGAGTTTAGAACATCAAGCCTGGTCGTGCTCTCAGAGAAGACCATTCTTTATTGAAAGATATAAAGCCCTAAATTTCACAGGGATATATGGTTACCCAAATATTATTCCCAGTAAAATTAGAAGATGTTTGCCAAAATATAGTGGATCAGATTCTGAATCGGCAAACAAACATCTGCAAAGATTTTGTAATTTAATAGAAGATTATGAGGTAGAGGATGAAGATGTAGTAATGAGACTCTTTGTTCAGTCATTAGAAGATGATGCTAGGATATGGTTTTCAGACCTGCCTGTTTGTTCAGTTTCTTCATGGATAGATTTAGAAGTTGCATTCCTAGGGCAGTTTGGTGAAAGGTTTGATGTGGCCTCATTGATCATACATTTTATGAATATCCAAAGGGAAGATGAGGAACTGGTTCCAGCCTTTAATCTTAGGTTTATTAAATTGCTCAGGCAGATCCCTGAATATATGAGACCTAATAATGCATTGTGCTTGACAATTTATTTGGCTGCATTTGATGAAGAAATGAGTTATCTGTTGAGAGATAAAGAACCAGTCACACTTCACCAGGCTTTCCAATTTGCTATGGACATAGAAAACAATGAGAAATATGGAATGCCAGTAGGTTTCATGGCTGCAAGTTGTCAAAGCAGTTATCAAAGTGAATATATTTCAGCTCTCCCAGTATGTGCATTGAGAGATGATTGTATAGAGGGAAATATATTTCAGAATAATGTGTGCAGCCATGATGTGATGCATGAAGAAAATGTTGTAGAAAATGTAAGCACATCTTGTAATAATGAAAACAAAGATTGTTATCAGCCTTTAGAAGACAAGCCTGCAGACACAAGGTGCCCTCCAATTGATCAAATGAGAGACATACATGAAGTTGTGTCTTGCAGCAGTGTGCATATCTGAGTTATGCCTGATTATTTATATGAAGTGGATATGCAGAGCTTCACTCTGAATATAGAAAATATTGATTCAAGGGATGGCAGTGAATATGCTAGTGATTGCCAGCATTCAGATGCATATGTGAGCCTTTCAGATGATGAAATATATTTGGATGCTGATTATGAATGTTTCCTTGAAGATTTTGGCCACCTTCATAGTGCAGAGGTTCAAAACTTTGTTTTTGATTATCAGGGCACTGGTGAAGATAAAAAACAAGGTCACTATTCAGAGGTGGATGGGAAAATTGCAGATGTGTGTGCTCATACAGTTGGGAATAGTGTTGATTGCAGGGGTGACTATGAAGCTTTCAGTGTAGGGCTGCATTCTGAGTTATTTCTGCCTTCTCTTGAGACATTTCAGGTGGCCATTAATGACAAAACTACCGTGCATGATGATGATGGATATCTATATGTTCATCAAGATAAATTTGATTATGAGATGTTGCTTGTGCCTGAATATTGCATGTTTGATGCAGAGGAGCTCTTATTTTTTGAGGAAGGGCAGAATTTTGATGTGGATTCATTTGTTTCATGTGAGTCTGTTATTTTTCCAAGCAACATCAGTGACTCATATGATGACGACATTCTACAACTGATAATGATATATGCTGATGAAGCTAGTTGTAGATTTGTTGAAGAAAAAGAAATGAGCAGCAGCACAAATAATTGCCAAGGGGCTTGCTGCAGACAGTTAAATGCTTTTAGGCTTCATTTGAAGAAATCAAAAGAAAATCAGGTGTTTGACAAAGGAAAAGTCTGGTTTTTCCTTTTTGGTGGCCCTGGGCCACCATGTTTATTTTAAAAATAATGTGTTTGGTGATGCAGATCATGGTAACTTCATGACTTTGTGCCCAATGGATAAGGGACTGGTCTGCATCCCAGAGATCTGGGGTTCTCGCTGCAGTCTTGCACCTGCACGTCCCCAATCAGAGCCACTGTTGGTGCCTGAATTCACTGTCGGTTATTTTAGCAATTTTCATGCAGGCACCTTCCCAAAAAATCCAAAAAAGTTCTGTCTTTGGGCCTCCTCAGCATGTTTTAACATCAGCATCATATTTTCTTTGGAGGAGGTCATCATCATCATGTTTCTAGACATCACCCTGATGTTGCTTACGAGGGTCATCATATTTTCTGTCAGCATGATCTTTCGCTGGGGTGATATTCTAACATCGGGTGATCTTGGTTAAGATCATCCTGATGATGTTGCTGCAAAGTCCTAAGTATGACCCGATCTTCATCGGGGTCATCATATTTGAACATCGGGTGATCTTAGTCAAGATCATCCTGATGTTGTTTTATCACTTCATGTTCGTTGTTTTATCACCCTGATGATGCTGACGTCATTCTTATGTCAGGGTGATATCCGTTTTTCTACCTGTCTGCATCATGATATTTCCGAAGGGAGATATTCGCCTGTCGGCTTCATGCATTGTCCAATGGGGGTGATCATTTCAAATATCAGTCACATATTCATATATCACCCCGATCTTATAGTGGAGCTACAGTGCAGCATGATATGTGTGCATCAGGATGATATTTCCAAATATCCGGTTATCTTCCGAATATCACCCTGATGCCGATGTATGGTGACGTCATCAAAGTCCGGGGGGGTCATATTTCTAACACTGATCATCTTGTGGAGATCCCCCGATATTTGCAAACATGACGATGACGTCATCCGGATATGAGGAGGTGCGCGATAGGCAGATATGCTGATGACGTCAGCAGGATATGACGGTGACGTCAGCAGGATGTTCATCGGCCAGACATTTGGTATCGGCTAAGCAGGAGGATCTTCCTCCGATGCATCAGGTTGTGCCGATGAAGGCGATTATCATGTAGGTGATATTGCGATGATGATGCTGACGTCAGGGTGATATTTCAAGCAACAGGATATCATGCTGTTGGAGGATGATGATGAAGGCTTATACTAGTGTCGTCGGGAGCAAAAGCACCGACATCATATATGCTCGCGACCTAGTATATAAAATGTTGAAAAGGTCGCCGCGGGGTGCATGTGGGATAATTGATATCCTGCATATTTTGAAATATCATGATGATGTATCTTGGCGGGAAACGGTTGTGACGCACAGTTTTCTGCATTTCCCAAGGCCGCGGGTTGGTGCGCCATTAATGGCGATTGTTGCAGAGGTATGGACGGATCTGGTACCCGTTTGAAGTTGTACATCCACGGCTGGCGGCTCATGGCTCAAGATCCTCTTCTGTCCCCTCTTCTACCTGCCGCATTCAATGCGTTGAGCGCCATTTTTCTGATACTGTGTATCTGGCGGGTTTTTTGGTCAACTATGTAATTAATGTTGGGAACCTTCCTTGCTGTATATAGCAGGTTGTGTTGCTCATTTGAAGGTTGTTGAAAACTGGACATTTTGGCTCTATAATAAGATACAACTAGTTTTGGTTGCTCTGTGCAGCAAAACTTGTGAGTTTATGTATCTCCTGTTGTACGTTTTGGCATGAATCCACTGATTTCATGGTTAATCTTATATGAATAATGCTATGTTTGCATGTGTTATGCTGATTCTGTCTCCAGTTTTGCATGTATCTTTCTTCCTGCAATAGGGATGCCATAAGTATCGACAGCTTAACACTCTGTATTGGGAGATATCTGTAAGGCAGGTATCATGTGTATCCCCCTGAAATCCAGTTTTAGCTATTCATGCTGATCATTCACAGGTGTATGTCTACCGACTCCAAGCCCTGGATAGGCACCAATCTAGCTCTGTGTTGAGGTTATACACCAGGTCCAGGTTTGCATCCAAACATCATTTCAAACCATCTCTCCCTTCCATCTGTTAGTTGTAGGATTAGGAGTAGGAAACCCTTACATGCTCTCATCCCTAACCAGACATATATGTCCAAGAACATTGCCCACCTTGTGATCTATCATACAGATCTTGGTCCATACATGAGAGTATTCTGCCTGTTGTTGTCAAGTTAGATCTTTCTATCTTTGAGCTAGTCAAGGTTACATCCTGAGTTATAGGGATACCCCCCTTGGTGCGGCAGAACCAGAAGTGAAGGGGAGGAGCTCACGCAACCTCCTGTATTCAGTTGGCTGAATCTGCCTGTGCATTAGAAGTGGCAAACCCTAATGCTGATTCAGAAGAAAAAACCAACACTTCCTGTGTGATCTGTATCTGGCGGATTTTTGAAAGCCTTGTAATTAATTGCTGTGGTACACTTTCTGGCTGTTATAAGCAGACTGTGTTACCATTTTCCAGGTTGTTGAAAGTTGAAGATTTTTGGCTCTGTAATTCAAAACAAGCTGATCTGGTTGCTCTGTATAGCTAAACCTGTGAGTTTATGTATCTCTTGTTGTATGTTTTGGCATGAACCCACTGATTTCATGATTAATCTTATATGAGAAATGCTATCTCAGCATGTGTTTTGTTAATTCTGTCTCCAGTATTGCATGTATTCTTCTTCTAAATCTCAGATATTTGGGCAATATTTGAGATTCTAGAACATAGAATTCCTATGTTGAATGTCTGATCTTTCAACTTCTGCTCAAGGGGTAGATTAAACTGTTTTCAGGTTTAACATTGGAAAGGGTATACTGCAATAGGGATGCCATAAGTAGAGATAACTTAACACTCTGTATTGGGAGATATCTGTAAGGCAGATATCACATATATATCCCCCTGAAATCCAGTTTTAGCTGTTCATGTTGATCATTCACAGGTGTATGTCTACTGACTCCAGGCCCTGGATAGGCACCAATCTTGCTTCGTGTTTGTGTTACAACCATGTCCAGCTTTGCATCCAAACTATAAATCAAAGTCAAACTCTAAGACAATCTTTAGGACATTAGAATTAGTTTTAGGATCCTCAGTCCTCTGTCTACAACTGCAAATAGGCCCAAAGCTAGCCCCTTTGCTTTTATCTTTCAGTTTTGGTCTACTTACAGGAGGACTTATCTGCTTTCTGTCAGCATCCCAGCCTTTGTATGCATATCCCCATGGATGTTGAGTAGGGAATACCCCCCTAGGTCTTGCAGAGCCTGAAGAAGAAGAGGAGATAAAATATAGAGTCTATCTCCTACACTGTTGGCCCCTGGCCCAGAGATCCTGTTGATCACTAATGGCTACCTTGTAGGGAAATCTGGGAATAAGCATCCAGTCTGGGAAAAAACCAACAGTGAGTTCGAGTTCCGATGGCGTGTGAAAAAATTTCTTAAGGCGATTTTGTTCTTTTTTCTTCACCTATTTTTTGGTAGCCGTTAGGCTTCAACGTGAGGATTCGGGGTCTTTATGACCAACAGCTTTTGTTATGGTGCAATTTCTGTGTTGGAGCTTTTTTTGGCGGTCAATGTTTGTATCTGTATTCTGTTTAGGAAGACTTTCAAAAAAGGCGGCTCTTTAATCCTTTAGTCGCCATTCTTCCTTCAGTGGTCGACAGAAACATTTTTCAGCATTTTTGAACACCGTTTTAAGTAATTTATGACTTCAATCTGTTGGTTCACTGGAAGTTTTGTCAGAAGTTTTGTGTTGAGCGCTCAGTATCAATCAGCCCATGGTCCACTGTAAATGCCCAACAGACATGCAGAAATATTTTCCTCGAAATCCGTGATTTGAATGTATTCAAATTTTCTGAATCTCTACTTTCCGTACTCTCGAGATCTAGGTTGTGAAATCCATGTTTGAATTTATCTCGAGATCTGTGTCTCTGTTTCGGGTTTATTTCGTGCTTTCGGAATCTGTATCTCGTAACCCGTGCAAAGGTTTTGATCGCTGCCTCTGCCGTCTATCTGCTTCGACATTCATGCCATCAGTTTGTAATCCGTCTTTTTGCGACTCAGAAAACATGAAACATGGCATCCTGGTTCAAAAGCAGTCAAAAGTTCAACAGTAACAAATTTGGTCGCTGTTCCATAGCCCTGTGAATGGGGTTCTGTTTTCTGCTTTCAGCGGCTTCCTTGTTTGGCAAATGTTTTTGCCTTGTCGCTATTACTGGAGTATTTTCTATCTTCTCGTCGTAGTTCGCAACCTTGAGGGCTTTCTTGATTTGCACTTACAGCGCTTAGCCCCTTCTTGTCACCAGCTGGACCAGCAGTCAGCATTTGTGTTTGCCAGGATTCCTCATGATTTATACCCTAAAAATCCGTGCTCGGGTTTTTCTGTTTTGGGTTCTGTGCCCTCCATCTGCCTTTGTTTATGGTCAAGCAACCTGCAGATCTTGTCATTTAGGGGGCGACTTGGTATAGTTAGTAAGTTGACCATTAAGTGGGGGTATTAAAATAAATTAGATAATTTCTTAATGGTCACTTAGGTTTAGTTTCTATTTCCGTCTTTAGTTTAGTGTTCATCTCTCCTGCTTTCTTTGTTGTAGCTTTCTGCTTTATCCAGCTGTAGGTTCAATTCTATATTTAGAATCTTTTGTAATTCTCTTTAAATAGAGCATTCACTCTTCCTTGTAAAGATCTTTTTCATTAATATATTTCACATTATTCCAAAATGTAACACAAACTGCTCCAATAAATGATCCTTAAAACTTGGTCTCTTCATGCGTGCTTCTTCTTCTTTCTTCAGGAATGATTCATTAGACTGTTGCTCCTTGATCTCTTTCTTAAAAATCTTTTGAGGTTTTGATTCAGGCTGCCCTTCTTTCTTCTCTTCTTCGAACATCTTCATGAATTCTTCAAAAATAAAATCAGACCTTTCATCATATGTGGGAAGCTGATTTAAATAATTGAGTGATCCTTCCTCCTCTTCTTCTTGGCTCATGCCTCCTTTTTAAGTCACAAAAATCTCAAAGGGTCATTTTAGCTTGAAATTCCAAACTTAGATTATAATATTCTTCACAACAGGCCTCATAATTAATTATGAATTGTTGTTGCAAATTTTCATCTTCTGACTCTTGCTTCAACTCTTTTTTGTTCCTCTCTATCTTCATTAATGCCTTGTGACTAGGATTTGTATCCTCTTCATTTTGTAAGAACCTCGGCTGAAATAGATTGGGAGTCGGACTAACCATAGATCGATTATTTGTTGGACTTTTGTTTTGATTTAAATCTACCATGAACTCTCTCATAGTCTTTGCCAATTCTTTCTGTCTTTGTTTAAGGATTTCAAGCAAAGTTAACTTCCCTACAAGCTGACAAGATAACAGCTCTGATACCATTGTAATGTATCTAACTGGACTGTTAGCACAACTTGACTAGATTTTCAAAATCAACACAAACCAAGCTCTTTCTAATCACCAAGATCTCAATGTGGGCAAGGCGAGAGCATACAGAGACTGGGATGTGGACAATTTGCAGCAAATTCAAACTCACTAGAGGCAAGCCGCACAGTTTACAATCAATATCAAACTTGTAGCTGAGTATGTAGATATGATCAAAGCCACTAGCAAATTACAAGCAAGTCCGAACAATGCCAAATTGGCAGATAACAAGTAGACCTAAGCGATGCCAAACGGGTTGATTACAAACTATAAATTTGATCAATGCCAAACTAGAAGATAACAAGCAAATCTAGATCAACACCAAATTGGTGGATAATGATATGCAGATGCAAATCTTGACCAACTAGCGGTATACCATCCAATTTTACAAATATACAATTAAGCTTAGATTGGAATCAACTATGAGCTAGCGGCATAGCCACCCAAACTATAAGCAACGCAAACTGGCGAAGAACTGACCAAGATTATAAACAAACAATGTTGTAATATTATTAATATTTCTGATATTAGTAGCAACAAATTATTCAGAAATGACAATTTGAAAATAAATCAGAGATATCAAATGACACCAGAAACTTAATTGCAGCAGTCCTCAAAGTCTACGACATTCATAAATACCCGTATGGCTATCCCAAAAATCAGCAAAGCTACAATGAGTTTCAAGCAGCTACCAAAAAGACAATTTGAAAACTTTATGGAAAACTCCTTATGATGTACGACTCTTTTAGACTTGTTCAACAACTCTTATTTTGTCTTTTCTACAGATATTAAGAGAGATGCATTGGGGAATAGGAAATCAATTTTGACAGTTCCAATAAAAAATAACATTGTCTTCTCCTAAGGTTGTATGGCAGGAAATACCAAAGGTTGAGAGTTAGGAAAAATTGTACAGAACCCATTAGACTCCCAAAACCGTACGGAACTCTACATACAATAATATGATTCCTTTCTACATGGATGGCAGCAATACCAAATGGTACAGTAGGAATTTAGCACTAGGATTTGGTTGTGATACCTCTTAAACACCAATCACAATTCTTTTCAAATGTACAACCTACTAGTATGGTACGACCTTGAGTAGAAAATGGTACGACCTGTCAAACAAAGTGGTATGGCCTGCAAACTAAGATAAAAACTCCTCTCTAGCATGTGTTGATCAAATTGCAAGGAAATAATATAATAAATCTTCAAATCTGAAACTCATACTCATTCTGAAAATAAGCTCACAGAAGTAATAATCTGAACACAACACAAGAAATCTGAAACACACCAGACTATCATATATATTTAAACTAGAAATCCACATCACCAAACTGGAAAACTGGAAATCTCACACCGAAATACCAAACACCAAACACACAAACCAACAAGAACTCGACAACACATTGGCAATCCTTGTATGAAATTGCTCAAATGGAGATGAGGGTTTACGTCCCCAAATCCAAACTTTATAGCACACAGGGAATCCTTAGATGAAATTTCTCAAATGGCTAGGAGGGTTTGTGTTCTCGAAACAATCTTGCCAAAGGGTTTTCATCCTAGGGCAAATGAAGAACTCTTATTTATTCTAAGGAAATCAGAAAATTAATAATAAGTTGGAATCCTTTTTCTATGCACAACTCCTTTTATAGGCACTTCTGAGGAAATAAAATATTATTTTCTTTTTTCTTCCTTTTTCCTACAACTTCAATTAAAAAGTGTCTAGGAAGCTCCATCGCTTTTGTACCCCGGTCCTAGCGACACTTCATAACAGAACATTGGGCTCTCTTTTAAAAACACTTTATTACATTGCACCCTTTTTAAAAATAACTTTTTAATAATAAAACATAAATCGCCTTTTTAAAATATAACATAAAGTTACTTTTTGGCTAACTTAAGTTAAATTATTAAATTATTTCCTTGGCTCGAAAAGGAGACATGACACGAATTGAGCAAATGCCAACATTATTATTCTGTAGAAGAACTGGAAAAGAAAAGGCCACAAATGGAGAAATATAAAAATAAGGGACCCATTTTACCTACCAAAACTAGTGCCAACCAAGCATCAAGTGGATCCCAAGCAACCAGTGAAAAAAGTCTATGGCAATAAGTTGCAACTTAATGTCTCTTGTGCCTCATCATCTAGTTTGTCAGTTTTGTTTCTCAAAAATCTTTGTCCTAACCAAAGGATGACCTATTTCATAGGGTAGTCATAGTTATAAAGGCAAAGGACAAGTTCTATAACAAATTAATAAATGGCGAAGCCAAGGGATCATGTTATGTAAATCTTGTGAGGTAAAGGGGTGCCTCTGTCTAAAGTCTGACTTACAAATAGGTTGCCAGAATCATTTGCAACTTTGTAATTTTGCTATACTTCTCGAACATTATGCAAATTATGGTTTACTAAGAAACAATGTAGACCCTTATTGTTTTTTCCTTAATTATTTTCATTAATATACATGTTTCAAGTATAAGACTAAGAAATTTGAAATTATATGGCCTCACAACCTATAGAGCTCCATAAAGCAGCTTTATATTTATAATTATTAATTATCATAAAAATACCAACAGTGATTTATGTCATGTATTGTAGATTATACTGTTGGTTGGTGGCTGCTTTTCTGTTGTTGTGGAACCTCTGGCATAGTTAGGCACTCAACTGCCCACTCTACATGGTCATGTTTGAGCACTCTCTCCATTCTCTTGAGAGAAACTACTGGAGGCCCTCCATCTGATAATGCTCTAAGTACAATCTTTTTGCCATTGGATTCAAATTTCATTTCCATATTCCGCAAGTTCATAGTGAACTCTCCAATAGTCATCATCCAGTGCATGCCTAAGACCACATTAGTGTCACCAATACCAACTACATAAAAATCATCCTTGAGTTCATAATCACCAAGCCGAATACTCAATCCAAAAATCCTCCTGGTGCAAGTGAGTTTGAAGCCATCTACTACCATCACCTTAAAGCCCTCAAACTCTTCAATCTTAAGCCCACATTTTGCAACCAACCCCTCGTCAATGAAGTTATGCGTTGCACCTGTATCAATAAGTGTGATGATGTGTTGTCCACCTAGAACTCCTCTAACTTTGAAAGAGCCAACTTTCTGGAAGCTGGAGAGTTATGCCATCACTCCCTCATCATCACTTCCCCCTTGGGATGAGTTTTCATCATCGTTGTCCTCCCTATCAGATGGCTGATCTGATTTTTCAGAATTAGACTCTTCGGCATAAAAGTATTCTATTTGCTTTGCCTTTGCTTATTTAGGCATCTGTGAGTTGGATCCCATGGTTCTCTACAATGGAAACAAAGTTTCTTCCTCCGGTACTCATTCAACTGGTCATTAGTCAATTGATTGGTCTTCTCTCTTGGCTGGTTTATATCACGCTGAAAAGGCTTCTTGTTCTTATTTTTTTGTATGGAAATCCCTTGGAGTGGAATTTGCTTTTGGAGGTAGAAGACTCCATCTCCCTAGCTTTTTTCATAGCTTCGTGTAAAGAAGGTGGATTAAGGCCCTTGATCCAGCCTCGTAAAGGATCTGTGAGTCCATCTATAAAGAGTACCATCATTCTACGCTCTGAAATATCAGTCACCATCACTGATAGCTTCTGGAACTCAAATATGTAACTCTCTATTGAACCCCATTGTTTAAGCTGTGCTAGTTCCTTAAACTGTAACTCCGAGTCCTTCTTGTCAAATCTGTCAATCAATCGCCCAGTGAACTCTACATATGATGTGATCTGATCATGTCCTCGAGTGGTCTTCCCATGGTGCCACCACTCATGGGTGATGCCATCAAGATGTAAGGCAGCATAGGTGATTGCCTCCTCTTCTGGCATAGGACTAAGCTGTAGGAAGTTGTCTAGCTCTTGTACCCACCCCCCGGCTGTGGTCTTCCGTGACCCATCAAAATATGGAATGTTTAGCTTATTTACCTTTTTTCTGCAACTCATAGTTCAGCTGTCTACCACCCTTGTTGGGCCTGTGTTTCATCCTCAAATCAGAATACTCTCTAAAAGACATCTCAGCCCGAAACGCCTCACTAGAAGCCTACCAATCTTTAATAATCACGTCCTGAAACTCAAGCTGTGTGGGCTCGGGATCTGGTGCATTGTTTCATGGGGTGAAAGTAGGTATGCCAGGTCTAGCATATGTTGTATGCTGGTTAACTGTTCTGTTATTAACTGAAGCTTCCCCATCATTCCCTCTATCCTCATCACCTCTATCCCTGTTCTTGCCGCCGTTGTTTTCACCATTGTTCCCATTCCTATTATTCTTGTTATTATTGTTGTTATTGTTTCCTGCATTCCCAATGGCTTGGTGCGTTAGAAGATCCACAAGACGATTAACGTCAATCTGTATTTCTCGCTGCCCCCTAGCCAAATCATTTAAAATATCCCTGGTGCTGGGTTATTCACGGTCTCTATCACCCATCCCAACCTCTACTCTGTCAACACCTACGAATGGGTCTATGTGCAGACGTATCTCCAAATTCGGTTGTGACCTGTTTCTTCTTAAATTGTAATGGTGGGTAAAAGACTGAATTACTCAATAACAACTCTGCATGTTTTCCGTCTGACCTCACAGGATGGCAAGATGAGTTGTGCTCTCATACCACTGTAATATACACCCTGTTTCTGTAGGTTATTTTATGCCAAGTTTTTTGCCAGTTTGGTTTCTTGTTTCACTACTGTGTGTTTTGATTGTTTTTGTGTTTTGCATATGATATTAAAATATAGCAATGAAATACAAGACATGCAACAATACCTAGAAAGAAATATAGCATATACACATTAAAATATGAATACCCAGATGAACAAATAGCTCAAATATCAATATGGTAACATACCCATTTGCATTTCTTCAAAAATATAAATCAAGTACAAGACCGGCTAGGGCTTGCCACCAAAAATGACTCCCAAAAGTGTCAAACTATGAATACTCCAATATGCAAGTGTGGGTGATGGATTGTTGTCCCCTAGGTGCCAATATTCCTCACAAAACCTGCCCCAAAGGTTAGGCGTTTCAGCCTAGGAATAGCCACATCCCAGTATGGGCCTGTACGGCCTAGCTGAGGGTTGTAGCAGCAATAAACACTTACAAAAAACTTTGTTTCTGTATGCTGTCTCAGACCTGATAAAATATGCATTAGAAATCAGCTTCAAACGCCTTAGATTTAGCATGAAATGACAACAAAAAACACAAATAAAGCTGCCACAGGTGGTACAACCAGCCTATGAGGAAGTACAGCCTGTCATAACTGCCCAAAGCTGATCCAAAATACTCAGAAATGGCCCTCAATCTGCTCTGTAATATTCTCTAATGGCTGCTCAGAAATTTGCAATAAACCCTGTGCAATATCTTCCCAAAATTCATCTAACAAGCACAATGTGAAATCTCTGATTGAGACTCCCAGCAACCCTCCTGATGCTATCTTCCAAGCATGAAGAGAGTGTGTTCTACAGAGGTTTCCGTCTCTGCAAAACCCTTGTTCCAGCTCAAAGCCAAAGCTCCAAAGTTTGCATGACAAAAGATGATAGTGAATGAATGAATATCCAAATAAATTATCTTTTTCCTTTTTGTCTCCCTCATTTCCCAACACCCAAGATGGGAACATAATATTTTAATATTTATATTTCAACCCCTTGTTCCTTCATGAGATGGGCGCCCCATACAACCTAGCAGTTTATCTTTTTAAAACAACTTATGTCCCCCACTTGATAAGTCACTTTTATAACATAAAGTAACTTATACCCTTTAAAACTATTATAAGTTAAATATTTAATTTAACTTATATATCGACAATTAAAAATGTTATTCCATGACCTTTTCAAATGTCGTGGGGCGAGTGCTAGTGGCTACCACCGGTACTACTAAAAATGGAAATGTTGGATCGATCACCACTGATGACCCTGCTTGGCTTACTATAAATAGTAAGTCCTAGGAAAAAGTGTCCAAGACCCCTTGGGAAGGGAAAATGAACATCAACCCATCATCTGATTGTGCTAGAGCTGCTGGAAAGCCCCCACAAAGGTTCCCTAATCAACCTCCATTAGCCTACGGGAACCCTAGAATAGGCTAACTGCTCCACTTGTTGAGCTAAAAAGGGGACATTACAATGATTTCTGCTGCAAAGGTATATGGTTAACCACAATTTATTCCTTATTTAGCTTTATAAAGAAGAAATGCCCTGTAGCACAAATACAAAAACCTTACAACAGAGTGTCTCTTTGAAGCAACAGAAAATATGCCTTCATGTGAGTTAATTTGCAGCTATGTTGAAAAAAACATAAGGACTTCTTCAGCTTCTGCATGGCCACATGATGATAATTTTGGTAATTTGTGATAGCTAAGTGTATTTTTTATAGCACATTTTGTATTTTGTCAAGACTCGTATATAATGCATTTTGATATCATTTTTGAAATGCCAAATTCAGCTTGCTTTTCTTTTTGGAGTAACAATGGTTCTTTATTTTGGGTCATGCACTCAAAAACCAATTAAGCCCTTAAGGAAAAATGTTACATAACATTATTCACATGGTTCCACAGAAAATGTCAATTACCCTTCTGGTTTTTGTAACTAACACTTTCCTTCTTGTACTAATAGACTATGACCATGCAGAGAAAGCATACAAAATCTCTGCCTTGATACTGAATTTCCATTGCAACATATTAAAACATTGGTGGGCCAGACATTTCCACTAGACCCTTCGAATATTCCCACCTATTCAAATCATATTCTATGATAAGTGGGTTAGAGACATCTATGTGTGATAATCCTGCCAAGACAAGGATATCCACACTTCTATTCGACAGTGTAATAATGCTTCTATAAGACCTCAGCAACGCATGACCTAGTGTTCTCACATCATCAAGTACATTCTCTAGTCAACAATCTGTTAATCCATATCTCTTCATTGCATCGATTATAATCAGAGAATCTCCTTCAATTTTCAAACTTTAAACCCGATTTGCCAAGGCCATTTTGAGGCCAATTACTAGGGTTGTGGCCTTTGCAAAATTAATAGTTGCCCATAGGATATGAAGAGCATAGGTGGCAAGCATCTTACTCTCACTACCTTTACTAATCCCTCTGTTGATGCATTTTTTGTGATGACAACAACATTTAGAATAAAACACTAGGTATTCTATCCTCTCTTGAGAAAAGCCTCTCGAGTGCTAAGCTACGTGATCACACAAGAGCGCTCCAAGGTTCCTTTTGGGTCAGGCCTTGACTAGTGCGGGATAAACTTAGTGGAATGGTGTGATTTGTTGGTAATCACGAGGGGGACTTATGCAGTTGTTCTTAGCGTTGTCTCCACAAAGGGAAGGGAAAGGCTTGGATTCTATTACTTCTTCCGGAGGAAAGACTTGGACTTCACTGTTACTTTCCAGGAGCACAGACTTGGATTCTGAGTTATACTTCTGGATGGGGAACGATTTCTCAGTGAGGATTCCTATGGGCTATTCCTAACGAAAACCTAAACAAAGTGCAAAAGAGAGAAAGGGTTGAGAAATCTAATTAATGCAAAAGATCACTGTTGATCCATGGAAACTGGAACCACACTCTGATTCGTCATGAGTCAACAACTAGGCAGAGATGGTGCAATCGTCTGGCGTGTAAGTGATGATTTTCAGATTGCTCCAACATAGAACATGGGAATGAGATATGTAAGAACAACCGAAGTTAAGTCTTTGAAATGAGTTCACGCCAACCATACACTATGATATGCAAGCCACAGATCACAAATGGTATGAACTAGAAGTTTCAATCATGCGTCAACAATAATGTTTTCCACCACTCTAACTAAGGAATACTGAAAGATAATAAAAATGAAACAATTTTAGAACTTGGAGCTTAAGATTTGCTTCAAAGAAAACAAAAAACCATGTCATAATCCAAAGAATACCATAAACACCAATCCACAATGTTCATATATTGATTTGGAAAATGCCTTTACAACAATTTTGTTGGTCCTTCAAAGTTTCTTGCTCCAGAAATGGAGTGCTTCAGGAATGAACAACTAACTAATTATCTACTCTAGTGGAAGATGAATGATAAGAGAATGGAATTGAGAGAGAGTCAGAGAGAGTTGAAATGCGGAGCCCAAGCCTTTTATAGGCAGCCAAAAGTACAAAAGGGAGCGAAAATCAGATTTTCTTGTTATCCACGCCAGAATTAAGTCACAAGAAACCCTAGGAAGGAGGTAGGTAAGACTGCCACCCTTCTAACGCATGAGAAAGTGCCACCTGTCCTGGGCGCCCAAGCTGACTGGGACCCCTCCTGCAAGGCAAAATCTAGTCCTTTGACACCTCTTCCTGTTCCTTGGTCTCAACTTCCACGAATCTAGTCAGGACAACTTCCAGTTCTTCCATGGGAACGCTAGGCATGTTTTCCAGTTTGTATTCCATGACTAACAAGGTGGTGGTGCAAGCAACAAGGACATTCTCCCAATTTGTTCTCAGTTCCTGCATACTGTTCATGAATATCAGGAATGTGGATGCATCCTCAAAATGTGACCCCTAGGTAGGATAGGCAGTCTTGAAGTATATGCTCTGCATCTTCCTTCTCAAATCCTCCATATCTATGACTCCATCTTGCCCTATTTCTTGATCGAACCATGCCTCCACAGAGACGAGGATTTTGTCCTAGATTTCTCTCAACATCACATGGGCCTGGATGGTGTCACCTTCAATTTTCTCAAGGTTGTCCCTTTTCATGATCAAGGCGGAGTACCAGTTGAGGAAATCGTAGGCCTGATTTGCTTGTATTAGTTTGTCCCTTCCCAAGTCTTGTTTTGGAGTGGTCATTAATGTCTTCAGTCTTGGGATGGTCTGCTCCCGAACAATAGTGAATTCCTGACAAGCCTCCAGAACTGTCTGAATCCTATCTATGAGGGCGCCAACCCTCCCATACACCTGGACGAGATCCTCCACGAACTTGTGGGCTCTTTCCGAGACATTTTCTATCCACTCCTTTGCCGCATGAGTGGCCGATCTCATCACCTCCAATTCTGCCAATGAATCCCTGGAAATGCCGGCAGGTTGGGTAGTTGTTCCTTGGGCTGATTGCAGCGGGCCCATGAGGTGCCGGATATATCGTTTCGATTCCATGTTCTCTTTCTTCAACTGATTCTTCTTTTCTTCTTCTTCCTTCCTCAATCTTTCCTCGATGGCCACTACCGAATCCTCCAGTTCCTCCACTTCCTGCCTCTTTGTAGTTGGTCCTAAATTGACCGTCACTACGTCATACTCCTCAGGATTAATGTCCTCTTTCGCCTTGTCCATCCTAGGAACTGCAATCTCTACCTGTCGAGACCCCGATTCTACCCTGGTGATCCTTGAATACTTCTTTGCCTTTTTCTTCTCTACAGGCTTGCCTATCCTGGTCAGGAGGTCCTCCAACTCGGCAGATGGATTATGTTCCATGACGGACTTATTTTGCAATTTGTCCTACAGCCATTTGGGTCTTGTGGATGGAATGTTATCCTCCTGAGACCTCCTTGATGTACGGGTATTGCATTGGAATTGAATTCCTCATCTAGGAATTCCAGGCCCGAGTCATGAAGTATGCCGTCGATCTGGATTGCCTTAGGATTTTGCGAGGAATGAATAGGAGTCCCCATAACTGAGGTGGAAGTCTCATGTTGCATGGACTCCGTGGATTCACTATGACTCCCCTCATTTTGTTCATCCGGAATCGCCTCTTCCTCCTGGTGGCTCCTATCCGACTCCCTTGGGACAGATTCCTCCTCTCCGGGCTCCCTTTCCTTAGCAGCTGATTGCACATTGTCATTTGGAAAGAGATCGACTTCACGGACGGAAGATGTGCTGGCTGAGTGTGGTCTACTGGCATTCCGTTCCTCTTGCACTGGCTTCCTGGCGGATTCCTTTAGAGCTTTTACCCTTTTTGTTGGTGGATCATCAGATGACCCGTTCCTTGCCTCATGCCTCCTTGTTCTCGGATCCTTCTCAGGTGATCCGTCATTCATTTCCTCGTCAGAAGAATGTCATTCCAAGTCTCCCATCAAGTCATAAGTTGGGCGGATGCCCTTCTTCTGCAACCTTTCAGTTTGCTGGTTTATCTATCTCTTAGTTCCTATCAACACTGGCGCCATCAATTCATCCAAGTGAGTGACTTCCGGTTCAGACCAATTGAGTGTTAGAAGAGGTTTATCTTTTACATGTTCAAAGAAAGGTTGAACCTGCCTTCCATCCTCCTGGACCTGATCCGAAACGGAAAAAACACTGGTTGCCTTGATCACATCCAAGGATAGCCGGGAGCACATCCTTTTCTGTATCTCAAAATCATCCTCAGCATTCGCCCAATGATCGTCTAGGTCTATCTTGTGCGTATGCTTCCTTCCACAAGCTGCCCAGGTGATGTTGAATGGATCGAAATTTTCTCTCAAACTATGAGTCACTAGGTTGTAGAACTGCAATTCCTTGTTGGACCTCTCTGCAGCTTGGAGGAATGGACACACCTCAACGGCATCTCCAATCTGGATGGGGAAAGATATCCCGGCCTTCTTTTTTTTCTTCTGGACCTTATCGTAGGCTGAAAGTTGCCTTGTCAACTCTATCAAGATCATCTTATCCGAAGGATAACTTGGAAGTCTATACAGAAAAGTGGAGAATCCCTGTACTCAAATGTAAGTAAACTTGGGAAATTGGGTGAACCAGGAACCGTACTTTTTGACCAACTACATGGCCTCCAGTGATAGTCTCCTATGAGTGCCTCCTTGAAGCATTCTTGTAATGTGCATAGAGAATGCGTCGTTGTACCTTCTGAAATATGCTATATTTTGGAGGTGCAGCTACGGGTGACAATCATAGACCCTGACTTGCCCTCTTTCATTTCCAACATGTCCCTTCCACGCCAATCCTCTGTATCTATAATTCCTTGCCAACATGTAGATGACGTAGGAACTCATGTAGAATGTCTTTGATTCTTCCAGATTCTTGAATTGCTCGTCAATGTTATCGCTTATGAGTTGGGCCCAATCAATCATCTTTACTCCGGAGGTTCTCTCTCCCACGAAGTAGAACATCCAACGCTCGAAAGTGGAGGACTGAGGAGATCCCATGACCCTGTTCAGAAGGACAAAAAGATCCCCGTACATTTGTTTGAAATCTGACTTGAGGAGTCCTTTGGGCAGCTTGGAGTGATGAGGCCTCCTCTTCTCCGTCCATGTGTTGTTGATAACTCACAGGCAAGTTCCAGGATCAGCTTGAAATATATCGAGTGCCTCCTCCTTGCTTTTGTAGGTGATGGGATCATAGGTCGAGATGTTGAAGGCTTCAACAATCTTTTCCTTGGAAAGGTAGCCTATCACCTTGTCATCGGGGCCAATAATCATTCAGCGCTCAGGATCATTGTTGGTAATTTTTCCCGAATCGGTAGAGGGTTTGCCAGCTCCAATGCACAGGCAGATTCGGCCAACAGACACGGGAGGTTGCGTGAGCTCCTCCCCTTCACTTCTGGTTCTGCCGCACCAAAGGGGGTGTCCCTATTTGATAAAGATATGACCTTGACTAGCTCAATAACATAAGGATTTAACTTGACAGCAACAGGCAGAATACTCTCATGTATGGACTAAGATTTGTGTAGCAAATCACAAGGTTGGCAACATTCTTGGACATATGTGTCTAGTTAGGGATGAGAGCATGCAGGGGTTTCCTACTCCTACTCCTACAACTAACAGGTGGAAGTATGAAATGATTTGATTTGATGTTTGGAGTTATGGGACTTTCCTAGACCCTTTGAACAGACAGATTCCCAAACTAGTGCCTTATCTGGGCAGCAGAGTCAAATCTATGAATGTAAATGTCTCCCTATGATAACATAACTTCATATCCAGAGGACTCAGGAAGAATGTTACTGCCTAACAGCAACATGTCCAAGAAAGAGTATTACCTATCATCATACTTTGCAAATCCTATGATGCAATCTATTTTCCTTTGTATCTGATCAAAAGCCTATTTAACCACTCCTTGAGCAGACGCAATAAATCAGACACACAATATGCATATACTGAAAAACTTGGAAGCCCTTGACAACCTTGTTTGAAAAGAAAACAAATGACATACAGGAGACAATCAAAAACAATACACACAACAGGTGTTTTTCATTTAAAATTAATCTATATAGAAAGTTATCATACAGGAAAATTATCATTTACAAGACAAGAATGATTGATACACCAAAATAAGGACCGAATCTGCAACAAAATGTCTTTCAAAATGTGAACACCTTGTGTTCAGAGTCAGAGCAAAGAGCCCAAAAACATCCAACCTCTAAAAAATAACACAGTTAGACCTTTTATACAGAACAGTGTACTTAGCCAAAAATTAATTACAAAGCAAATTGAAAATTTGCCAAACTCAAAGCATGAGGAAAGGCGCTCAGAAAAATTCAACGCTATGGGGGAGACAGAGAGGATGGAGTAGATGGAAACAGGGTCCCCACCGCCGTTCAAGGACATCCATCTTCAAACGGGTAGCTAGCCAGTCATTCAGGCCATACTTCTGCAATCCCTATGCCATTAAAGGCTCCAACCACCCACGTCTTCTCCTGGAAACTGTCGCAGCACTCAAATGGAAATTTCCCGCTAAAACATAGCATCCAAATATTCAAAAACATAGGAAATAATAGTCCCACATGCACCCCGCGGAAACCATTCTAACACCTTATAAGCGTGGCCATGAGGAAACTAAGTGTCGAGCGCTTTTGCCCCGCTCGACCCACGAACCTTCCACCAATAGCTCATCGGCCTAACTCTTACCGATAGCCCACTTCCTTCGGTGAGACCACCTCCATTGGCTCGCCCAAAAATTCTCCCACCGATATCACAAGTCACCCCGATGACCACTAAATCACACCCCGTCGGCCAGAACTAAACCATCAGGATGACCAAAAACTCCCTCGCCGACAACTTAGGTCAACCCGATAGCACACCCAAACTGCCTTCGTCGGCGAGACCCACGCCGTCGGCAAACCATTCACCTGCCTGGCCGATAGGCAATGTCCCTCCGATAGCCACCTCCATCGGCCAGACCAAACTATTAGAGCGACCAAAAAACTGCTGCGCCGATATCACAGCTCTCGCCGACCACTTTGCACAACCCTCATCGGCCAGAGTATCCCCGTCAACCTAACTCTCCACAATCTGCCCAATGAACCATGTCACCCCGACGAACACTTCACACCTCCATTCCGTCGGCAAGACCCAAACACATCGGCGAACCTATCATCTGCTTGGCCGATATACCATATCACACCGATGAACATCCAAATTGCCTTCGTCGGTCAGACCAACACCATCGGCCAACCACAAAGATCCTCCTGTCGACCACCACACATACGCCGATGACACCATCGGCCAGACCAAACACATCGGCGGAGCCTAGAATTCCCCCACCGACCACAATACTCCTGCCGATGAACACTTCCATCAGCCAGAACGAACACATCGGAGGATGCAAAATTTCCTACGCCGATAACAAAAATCACGCCGATGAACACACACAAAACCTTCAAACAACAATCCATCGACCGGACACCAACCATCAGCGAACCACTCGCCAGCTCGCCCGATAAGCAAAGTCACACCGATGGCACAACATGATGACCCCCTCCTAAAGAAATATGATGCTGATGCTGAAAAACGCTGAGGGGCCCCAAAACATAGAAATTTTTTGGATTTTTTGGGAAGGTGCCTGCATGAAAATTGCTAGAAAACTGACAGTCGATTCAGGCACCAACAATCATAATGCATAGAACATTCCACGATCAACTCGGAGCAAGGTATGGCAAGTGGGAAGCATGCAGCTGGCACAATCCCACTTCGGACCAGCTTCATCGCGAGCTTCGATGGAAGGTGTCCTTCTGTTCCGTACATCCGCTTCTTGATCTCTTCCATGCTTGCAGGACTGATGTTTGTGTCGCTAACATTCTTCCATTTTGAAACGATTTTGGATTCTGGAAGTGCTCCCTTGAGGATGCCCCGCATTTGAGCTTGTCGTGAAGAACCGGCCTTGGCACTTGCCATGCACTTGGGAGAACAAGGAAAAAGAATAGGGTAAGATCAAAAGGTAAGAGCAAGGATAGGCAAAGAGGATTTATTCCCAGAATGAGAAATAAATTCACTCAACTTATGCATGTGGGACTAAATTTTGCACTCCTAGAAATTTTGACAAGGAAGATTAATAATCCAAGGGCACTTCAAATGATCATTTTAACAATCAACAAACCCTTACCTGTGCGGAGCTGCCCTTTACCTACGAAGATCAGACCTTCCCTTATGGATTTTTTGATGATTTTAATGGAAAAATGAATTTCTGATTTGATTCAACAAATTTCTAGTCTCCTTTTCTATGAAATTCTGCCTTTTCTAATGGATTTTTCTTTTATTCTGCAGAAATCCTTCCCTTAAATGGGTCCGCCCAGCCTTCCTTGGTCTTGATTTTCCTCTCTTTTGATGAAATCTGGTTTTTTCTATTGAATGTCTGATTTTTGGTTGAGTGAAATTCTGATTTTCCTAACAATTCTGTTGTTGTTTTGAAGGAATGTGCTCTTGAAATAGAGAAATCTGCCCCTTTTCTACAGAAATCGCTGCCTTTTTTCTAAGGAAATCTGCCTTTAGGTTTGAAATCTGCTCCTCGATAGTGGCGAATCCTGCCCTTGAAGGATGAATTCTGCTTTTAGTTGATGAAATCTGCCTTTGTCTTGGTGAATTCTGCACTTGAATTTGTTTTGATTTGAGATTTCAAGTGCCTCTATATATACCAATGAGAATTCCTCTCCACAAGGCCGACTTGGATATAAAGGAACATTTTGAATGTTTAAATACTTGTACTAAGGCTGTCATGTTCCTGTTTCCGGCTTGATCATCAAGTGATGAATGGATTAGCCTACTCCTCATTCCCGAAGGCTAATTCTGAATGATAAGGGAATGAATTGGGTTTTGACTAACTTTGGGTGTTATTTTGTAGGTAGAATCAAGGAGTTTTGAGTCAGAATCCACTAAGTCATGAGCAAGGTGCCCATTTTGGCAGAACACACCCATTCTGGCGCCTAGCTTCAAGAATCACTTCTGGCATTGAAGATGAGGATTCAAACAGAAGGCGCTCCACTTGGTTCCGCCAACAAAGCGCCTAGATCAGATGTGAACTTGAGCAAAGTATAATGAAGTTTTCCCGCTTGGGCACCCATGTCATGATGAACCTACCAAATGTGCGCCTTGGGTTTTGAAGGATGTAATCAAGAGGATGGAGTCATCTAAGGGTATGATGTGAACCTACTGAACTTGCAAGATCCTCCAGTGTTGAGTTTGGAATCACTGAAGTGGTCTAAGTGAGTTATGCGCACTTCCTAGCCTTCACAACACTCAAAGTGCGCCTAGTCCTCATATTGCGCCTAGACTCCTTTACAAATGGTGAATTCCTTGAAGGAGTGATCAAGTGAAATCTCGCCTTCAAAAGATCCAGTGGAAGTGATTGAATTGATCAAAGTGATGACACATTCATCTCTAGGCGCATTTTTCCTCTAGCAACTTGTTAATGAGCGCCTAGTATGAAAAGGGTCTCTTCTGGCATTAGATAATGATTTTTTGAGATGAGGCGCTCCATTTAGCTAAGCTTCTTCACTAGGGCGCCTAGATGGATGTTGAAGTTTGAGTGAGTATCTTGGAGGTTTCAAGGCTTAGGCGCAATTACCAGTCAAAACTTCCCCAAAAGTGCGCCTAAGGTAGATGTAAGATTGCAAAACCAGTTGGGATACAAGGCGCTCCATCAGGGGGCAAGATCAAATCTAATTGAAGTCAAATTGCTTTCAATCTACTTTGAAAAGATGTTCAGTTGGAGCCTAAGCGCAAATTCCTAGTCAACCTGAGGGTAAGTGCGCCAAGTTGGGAAAGAAGTGTCTTCATAAGAAGTAAGTCTTGGGCGCTCATTTCATAGGAGTCTTCTAACACCTGGAAGCTTCAAATTGTGGTCTAAACTTGTGGAAATATGTCAAACTATTCATTGGCGCCAAAACTTCTACAAATTCTCCTTGTAAGCGCCTAAGTTGGAAAGAAGTTTCCAATCACCTCAAATAGACAAGGCGCTTGGTGAGTAAGTGTCTCACTTCACCACAAGATCTTCACATATAAATCACTACATGCATAAAGACGCTAGTATCCTCCTGCACTCACTCAGAAGAGCGCCTCAAGCAGGTTGACTTGGCGTGGAGTTGGTAGAGTTCCCTAGAATGTGAAGGCAATACAAGGAAACATTTCCAAGTTGTATAATCCATCATCAGTTCAAAACAATCAAGGTGTGCGCCTAAAGACCATAGGGCGCCATTTCATGAGCAAATCCTCCAAAGCTAGCGCCCTGTCTAAAAAACCCTAGAACTGCGCCTAGGATGAGGAGGTTGAGGTAGTTACACAACTTGGATTCTCATTGGTCAAAAGAATGGCATTTGGATCCGTGTCGAAGCTTTTGGATAAGATTGCCAACTTAGGCTGAGTTGGAGAGAGGAATATTCCTTTGGATATGCTTCTTGGGAAATGTGCCTTGGTTCCCCTTTGTGCATTGAAAACGTGCCTTCATTGCCTTTGGAAGGCCTATAAAAGGAGGAGCCTTCTCATTCATTTGTTATCTGTTCATTTGACAAAATTCTCTCTGCAAAGCTGTTGAGCTTGTAATCTTGAGGCCTGCGAGTTTCAAGTGTTGGGCTGATGCTCCCTCAACAAGCAAGGTGATGCTCCCTTGTGATATTGTGAGGTGTTGACATTCAGATAACATCATTGAGTTTGATTGAGTTGATCAAGTGTAGACGCCATTGTAAACATCAGGGCTTCAAGGCCTTTCTTTCATATTTCCATTGAATAATGTTGTAACTTCATGCTATTGAAAGCATTATCCATGTAATAAGACATTGCAAGTTGATGGAATAAAGTAACTAGACAAGTACCCAACTCTAAGGTTGATTCATTCAAGTAGTTAACTTTGATGTTTGTCAAGAAGTGTTAAGTAGTCGATAAACTAAGTACAAGTAAATTTATCTAAGTTAAGGAAAAATTTTAGTAGAACTAGTTGGGTATCTTACAGTGGTATCAGAGCTTGGATCCTGCCAGCCTTTGGGTTTTCATGCAAGAAGGTAATCAACAAAGTGATAGAACAAGGAGATACATTGCGTGTGAACAACAAAGGCAGTTCCAGTGGATTCATCCTTACCCACAACTGGATACTCTTTCAGAAGCAATTGTAGCTAGACAGGTTAACATGGCTGAGGAAAGAAGTAGAAGTCCACCTGCAGATGGTGAACGTGCAGCAAGGGAGATGTTTAGGAACATTGCCGCTGAACAACAACAAACCGCTCAAATATTGCAACATGTCCTACAATCCCTTCAAAATATGAATCAAGGTGAAGTAGCTGGACAAGGTCGTCGAGATGTAGCTAGACCTGAGAGACAAGAAAGACATGTTGATGATGATGCTGGTAGTGCAGTAGGTAGAAGAGTTCGCACACGAACAGTTGATAGGCCTTTAAGACCAACATTCCTTCCACCACCACCTGAACTGGACAATGAAGTTGATGAAGAGTTTGATGAAGAGCAGAATAACTTCGAAGATGAGATAGCTCTCTTTGCAGATCTTTATGCCAAACTTCCGGAACATGTTCGGGATATGATGACCTTCAATGAATATTGCCGACAGAAGAGGGAAGATAGAGACAGGCGAGGTAGAACTAGAGGCTTTCGTCCTAGAAGGGATGATGACACAAAGGAGTATAAGGAAGCCTTAAATCGAGTTCCCATCCCTACCTTTGATGGAAGTAGTAAGCTCAATGCTAGAGCTTGGGTAAACAAGCTGGATACATACCTTTCACTTAAGCCTTTGACAGAGAAGAAGGCAATTCAATTTGCTACAATGCATCTTGAAGGATTGGCTTATGAATGGTGGCATCATGGCCTAGTCTCTCAACATCATGATAGGATAACTTCCTATGATGAGTTTGTAACCAAGTTGATTCATAGGTTTGATAGAAAAGACACTGAAGTGTACTATCGCGAATTAGCCCAAATCAAGCAAGAAGGAAGGGTTGTGCAGTATGTTAATGACTTTTAGAAGATCGCAGTAATGGTACCTGATATGACTGACTGAAGAATCACTATGCTGTTCATTAAGGGATTGAACAATCAGATCAAGCCATTGGTAAAGGTACAAAGGCCAGCAAACCTGGAAGAAGCAATTGACTTTGCTCTTGATCTTGATACTACTCCTGTCTACCAGCCAAAGAAGAAGTTCTATAAAGGAGTTAGCTCTACTCAAAGGAGACCCTCTTTTCCTCAAAAGATGACTCAAGGTCCATCTGCAGCCGAAAGAGATGAGCTAAGAAGGAAGAAACTCTGTTTTTCTTGCAAACAACCTTGGGAACCAGGACACAGATGCCTTGCTAAAGGTAAAGCACATCTAATTGAAGTTCTATCTGATGATGGAAGTGAAGAAGAGTCACTGAGTGAAGAAGAAGCCACTCAGGATGAAGAGGAGGTACAACCAACTCTTAATGTTGTTTCGGAAGAAACATCTGACAAAATAACATTAGCAACTATCTCAGGAGTACCTAAGTATCATGTCTTCCGCATTAGAGGAGTTGTGAAGGGTCAGAGAGTCACTTGTCTCATTGACAGCGGCGCTACTCACAACTTCATAGATGAAGGTTTGGTAGCGAGGCGGGGTCTAATAGTTGAAGACTTCGAAGGATTTCAAATAGCTGTTGCTGATGGATTCCTAATGAGTTGTACCAGAAAAGTGTCCCAACTGCAAATTCAAATGGGAGATTATTCTTTACAGGATGATTTCTATGTGGTTGGACTTGGGCATATTGATGTAGTACTTGGAGTGCAATGGTTGCATTCACTTGGAAGAATAGTTCAGGACTTTCAAAAGATGGAGTTAGAATTCATGCATGAAGGAAAGAAGATCAAACTGAAGTCAGTGTCTGATGGAAATCCCAAAGTTGTCTCAGCAAAACGAATGGAAGCATTATTCAGGCATAATGACATCGAATGGGTAGCACAGGTTTGTATCAAGGACAACCAAATCCTCTCTGCTGAAGAAATTTATCTTGCAGATATTCAGGCAATGTTGGATAAGCATGGTAAGGTGTTTAGGGATATACCCCCAAGAATAACTCCTGATAGAGGTTTTGAACATGTAATTGAATAGGAGGATGGGGCTAAACCTGTTAATATTGCACCTTATCGGCATCCTAGGCATTTCAAGATTGAAATTGAGAAGACGATCAAAGAATTGATCGATATGGGGCACATAAGGCCATCATCAAGTCCATTTGCATCATCTGTGGTGCTAATGAAGAAGGATGGAACAATGCGGACGTGTGTTGACTATCGCGCATTGAACAAGAACACCATCAAAAATAGGTATCCAATACCTAGGATTGATGAACTACTTGATGAGCTGCACAGAGCAGTCTATTTCTCAAAGATAGATCTTCGGTCTGGCTACCATCAAATTCGTGTCAGAGAAGAAGACATTCCAAAGACAGCATTCAGATGCCATTATGGACATTATGAATTTATGGTGATGCCGTTTGGGTTGACAAATGCTCCCGCCACTTTCCAGTCCTATATGAATCATGTGTTCAACAAGCAGTTGAGGAAGTACCTGTTGGTTTTCTTCGACGACATCTTGATCTACAGCAAGACATGGGAAGAACATCTCCAACACTTAGATGAAGTATTGAATGTTATGGAGAATCAATCTTTGTATGCAAAGATGTCTATGTGTGATTTTGGCTTGAAGGAAATTTTGTACCTAGGTCATGTGATAGAAGCATGTTGGTTTTTCTTCTGAATCAGCATTAGGGTTTGCCACTTCTAATGCACAGGCAGATTCAGCCAACTAATACAGGAGGTTGCGTGAGCTCCTCCCCTTCACTTCTGGTTCTGCCGCACCAAGGGGGGTATCCCTATAACTCAAGATGTAACCTTGACTAGCTCAAAGATAGAAAGATCTAACTTGACAACAACAGGCAGAATACTCTCATGTATGGACCAAGATCTGTATGATAGATCCCAAGGTGGGCAACGTTCTTGGACATATATGTCTGGTTAGGGATGAGAGCATGCAAGGGTTTCCTACTCCTAATCCTACAACTAACAGATGGAAGGGAGAGATGGTTTGAAATGGTGTTTGGATGCAAAGCTGGACATGGTGTATAACCTCAACACAGAGCTAGATTGGTGCCTATCCAGGGCTTGGAGTCGGTAGACATACACCTGTGAATGATCAGCATGAATAGCTAAAACTGGATTTCAGGGGGATACACATGATACCTGCCTTACAGATATCTCCCAATACAGAGTGTTAAGCTATCGATACTTATGGCATCCCTATTGCAGGAAGAAAGATACATGCAAAACTGGAGACAGAATCAGCATAACACATGCAAACATAGCATTATTCATATAAGATTAACCATGAAATCAGTGGATTCATGCCAAAACGTACAACAGGAGATACATAAAGTCACAAGTTTTGCTGCACAGAGCAACCAAAACTAGTTGTATCTTATTACAGAGCCAAAATGTCCAGTTTTCAACAACCTGAAAAATGGTAACACAGTCTGCTTATAACAGCCAGAAAGTGTACCACAGCAATTAATTACATGGTTGACCAAAAATCCCGCCAGATACACAGTATCAGAAAAATGGCGCTCAACGCATTACCAGATTGGCGCCCAAACATGAATGCAGTAGGTGGGGAGGAGACAGGAAGAAACCTCGAGCCCTGCGCCACTGTCCATTGATGTACACCTTCAATCGGGTACCAGATCCGTCCATACCTCTGCAACCTTCGCCATTAATGCTCATCTACCTCGCAGCCATCGGGAAAACATCAAACAGTGCACCGCAACCGTTTCCCGCCAAAATACCTCATCGTGATATTTCAAAATATGCAGGATACCAATTATCCCACATGCACCCCGCGGCGACCATTTCAACACTTTATATACTAGGCCACGAGCATATATGATGTCGGTGCTTTTGCTCCCGACGACACTAGTATAAGCCTTCATCATCATCCTCCAACAGCATGATATCCTGTTGCTTGAAATATCACCCTGACGTCAGCATCATCATCGCAATATCACCTACATGATAATCGCCTTCATCGGCACAACCTGATGCATCGGAGGAAGATCCTCCTGCTTAGCCGATACCAAATGTCTGGCCGATGAACATCCTGATGACGTCACCGTCATATCCTGCTGACGTCATCAGCATATCTGCCTATCGCGCACCTCCTCATATCCGGATGACGTCATCGTCATGTTTGCGAATACCGGGGGATCTCCACAAGATGATCAGTGTTAGAAATATGACCCCCCCCGGACCTTGATGACGTCACCATACATCGGCATCAGGATGATATTCGGAAGATAACCGGATATTTGGAAATATCATCCTGATGCACACATATCATGCTGCACTGTAGCTCCACTATAAGATCGGGGTGATATATGAATATGTGACTTATATTTGAAATGATCACCCCCATTGGACAATGCATGAAGCCGACAGGCGAATATCTCCCTTCGGAAATATCATGATGCAGATAGGTAGAAAAACGGATATCACCCTGACATAAGAATGACGTCAGCATCATCAGGGTGATAAAACAACGAACATGAGTGATAAAACAACATCAGGATGATCTTGACTAAGATCACCCGATGTTCAAATATGATGACACCGATGAAGATCGGATCATACTTAGGACTTTGCAGCAACATCATCAGGATGATCTTAAGTAAGATCACCCGATGTTAGAATATCACCCCAGCGAAAGATCATGCTGACAGAAAATATGATGACCCTCGTAAGCAACATCAGGGTGATGTCTGGAAACATGATGATGATGACCTCCTCCAAAGAAAATATGATGCTGATGTTAAAACATGCTGAGGAGGCCCAAAGACTTAGAACTTTTTTGGATTTTTTGGGAAGGTGCCTGCATGAAAATTGCTAAAATAACCGATAGTGAATTCAGGCACCAACAGAGCAAATGGTGTGAAAGTTCAAGAGGAAAAGATTGAAGCTATTGGCAACTGGCCAGTTCCCTGGAACGTATCTGAACTAAGAGGTTTCCTTGGCCTCTGCAGCTATTACAGAAGATTTGTTAGGGGATTTTCACAGCTTGCTGCACCCTTGACAAACCTAACAAAGAAAGGAGCTTTCATGTGGACAATAGAAGCTCAAGCTGCATTTGATAGGTTGAAGGAAGTGATGAGTACAACACCAGTACTGTCTTTGCCAGATTTTACTAAGTCCTTTGTTCTAGAATGCGACGCTTCAGGAGAAGGTATTGGAGCTATTTTGATGCAAGATCGACATCCCATCGCATTCAAAAGCAGGAAGTTGAAGGATACAGAAAGGTTGTACTCAACTTATGACAAAGAGATGCTGGCAATCATGCATGCCTTGGCTAAGTTTCGCCAGTATCTAGTTGGATCTAAGTTTGTGGTCAGAACTGATCACAACAGTTTGAAATACTTCTTAAGGCAGAAGGATTTAAATGAAAGACAGCAAAAGTGGGTTGTGAAGATACAGGCATATGATTTCGACATTGAATATGTGAAAGGCAAGAAGAATGTGGTTGTCGATGCCCTGTCTAGAAGACCTGTTGTTTGTGCCCTAAGCAAAGTTTCAGTGGATTGGAAGGCTCAGCTTCTAGTTGAGTATTCCAAATCTAAATTTGCTTGTGAGATCATGGATGGAATCATTCAGGATGATAGGTACAAGGTGATTGATGAAATCATCTATTACAAAGACAGAATCTATCTGACTCCTGAATCGGAGCTGAAGCGACAGATTTTGCAGACATACCATGATACTCCACTTGCAGGACACCTTGGTTACTTCAAGACATACAGACAGATCAGAGAAAGATTCACTTGGAAGGGTCTGAAGGAAGAAGTTCTTCAGTATGTCAGGGAGTGTCTGACTTGTCAACAGAATAAGTCAGAGCATACATTTCCAGTAGGGTTACTCCAACCACTACCAATTCCTGAACATAAGTGGGAGAGTATCTCTATGGACTTCATCACAGGTCTTCCGAAGGTGAATGGAAGAGACTGTATCTATGTAGTTGTGGACAGATTAACCAAGTTTGCTCACTTCTTTGCAATTCCAATTGAGTCATCAGCATTGCAAGTAGCTGAGTTATTCTTTCGAGAAGTCTTCCGACTACATGCCCTGCCTAAAACCATAGTCAATGATCGAGATAGCCGGTTCATTAGTGTGTTATGGAGAGAGTTATTTCGACTAGTTGGAACTGACTTAACACCGAGCACTAGTTATCATCCTCAAACCGATGGACAGACTGAAATTGTAAATAAATGGCTTGAGGAATACTTGAGAAACTATGTGTCTGATCATCAGCGTGCTTGGATTAAGTGGCTACATTTGGGTGAATACTGCTACAACACTACTTTTCATATGTCAATTGGCATGACTCCCTTCCGAGCTCTGTATGGATATGAAGCAGTTTCATTTGTTAATCTGGCATTGGATGACAGTAGAGCTCCCAGAGCAAGTGAATTGATGAAGGATACTCAAGATATTTTGAGGGTCCTGAAGGACAATTTGCAAAGAGCTCAAAATCAACAGAAGTTGTATGCCGACAAACACCGGGTTGAGCGACATTTTGAAGTAGGGGACATGGTGTTTTTGCACCTTCAACCATATAAACAGAGTACATTGAAGAAGTCAGGTGCAGAGAAATTGAAACCAAGGTTCTATGGACCCTACAAAGTGTTGAGAAGAATAGGGGAAATGGCATATGAACTGGACTTGCCAGCAGGAAGCCGCATCCACAATGTGTTTCATGTGTCATGTCTCAAAAAGGCACTAGGTCAACATGTGGTTTCAACTGATGAACTCCCACCACTTGATGAAGAAGGAATGCTTGCACTTGAACCTAAAAATGTGGTGGATATAAGGGAAAAAAAAAAAACTTCGCAATCGATGCATAAGAGAATATCTGGTGAAGTGGAAAGGGTTGCCAATGGAGGATGCTACTTGGGAAGGTGAAAAGATTCTGGAGCATCCTAACCTTCAATTGCTTGAGGACAAGCAATCCCGGGAAGGGGAGACTGTCATGTCCCTGTTTCCGGCTTGATCATCAAGTGATGAATGGATTAGCCTACTCCTCATTCCCGGAGGCTAATTCTGAATGATAAGGGAATGAATTGGGTTTTGACTAACTTTGGGTGTTATTTTGCAGGTAGAATCAAGGAGTTTTGAGTCAGAATCCACTAAGTCATGAGCAAGGCGCCCATTTTGGCAGAACACACCCATTCTGGCGCCTAGCTTCAAGAATCACTTCTGGCATTGAAGATGAGGATTCAAACAGAAGGCGCTCCACTTGGTTCCGCCAACAAAGCGCCTAGATCAAATGTGAACTTGAGCAAAGTATAATGAAGTTTTCCTGCTTGGGTGCCCATGTCATGATGAACCTACCAAATGTGCGCCTTGGGTTTTGAAGGATGTAATCAAGAGGATGGAGTCATCTAAGGGTATGATGTGAACCTATTGAACTTGCAGGATCCTCCAGTGTTGAGTTTGGAATCACTGAAGTGGTCTAAGTGAGTTAGGCGCACTTCCTAGCCTTCACAACACTCAAAGTGCGCCTAGTCCTCATATTGCGCCTAGACTCCTTTACAAATGGTGAATTCCTTGAAGGAGTGATCAAGTGAAATCTCGCCTTCAAAAGATCCAGTGGAAGTGATTGAATTGATCAAAGTGATGACACATTCATCTCTAGGCGCATTTTTCCTCTAGCAACATGTTAATGAGCGCCTAGTATGAAAAGGGTCTCTTCTAGCATTAGATAATGATTTTTTGAGATGAGGCGCTCCATTTAGCTAAGCTTCTTCACTAGGGCGCCTAGATGGATGTTGAAGTTTGAGTGAGTATCTTGGAGGTTTCAAGGCTTAGGCGCAATTACCAGTCAAAACTTCCCCAAAAGTGCGCCTAAGGTAGATGTAAGATTGCAAAACCAGTTGGGATACAAGGCGCTCCATCAGGGGGCAAGATCAAATCTAATTGAAGTCAAATTGCTTTCAATCTACTTTGAAAAGATGTTCAGTTGGAGCCTAAGCGCAAATTCCTAGTCAACCTGAGGGTAAGTGCGCCAAGTTGGGAAAGAAGTGTCTTCATAAGAAGTAAGTCTTGGGCGCTCATTTCATAGGAGTCTTCTAACACCTGGAAGCTTCAAATTGTGGTCTAAACTTGTGAAAATATGTCAAACTATTCATTGGCGCCAAAACTTCTACAAATTCTCCTTGTAAGCGCCCAAGTTGGAAAGAAGTTTCCAATCACCTCAAATAGACAAGGCGCTTGGTGAGTAAGTGTCTTTCACCACAAGATCTTCACATATAAATCACTACATGCATAAAGGTGCTAGTATCCTCCTGCACTCACTCAGAAGAGCGCCTCAAGCAGGTTGACTTGGCGTGGAGTTGGTAGAGTTCCCTGGAATGTGAAGGCAATACAAGGAAACATTTCCAAGTTGTATAATCCATCATCAGTTCAAAACAATCAAGGTGTGCGCCTAAAGACCATAGGGTGCCATTTCATGAGCAAATCCTCCAAAGCTATCGCCCTGTCTAAAAAACCCTAGAACTGCACCTAGGATGAGGAGGTTGAGGTAGTTACACAACTTGGATTCTCATTGGTCAAAAGAATGGCATTTGGATCCGTGTCGAAGCTTTTGGATAAGATTGTCAACTCAGGCTGAGTTGGAGAGAGGAATATTCCTTTGGATATGCTTCTTGGGAAATGTGCCTTGGTTCCCCTTTGTGCATTGAAAAACGTGCCTTCGTTGCCTTTGGAAGGCCTATAAAAGGAGGAGCCTTCTCATTCATTTGTTATCTGTTCATTTGACAAAATTCTCTCTGCAAAGCTGTTGAGCTTGTAATCTTGAGGCCTGCGAGTTTCAAGTGTTGGGCTGATGCTCCCTCAACAAGCAAGGTGATGCTCCCTTGTGATATTGTGAGGTGTTGACATTCAAATAACATCATTGAGTTTGATTGAGTTGATCAAGTGTAGATGCCATTGTAAACATCAGGGCTTCAAGGCCTTTCTTTTGTATTTCCATTGAATAATGTTGTAACTTCATGCTATTGAAAGCATTATCCATGTAATAAGACATTGCAAGTTGATGGAATCAAGTAACTAGACAAGTACCCAACTCTAAGGTTGATTCATTCAAGTAGTTAACTTTGATGTTTGTCAAGAAGTGTTAAGTAGTCGATAAACTAAGTACAAGTAAATTTATCTAAGTTAAGGAAAAATTTTAGTAGAACTAGTTGGGTATCTTACAAAGGCCGACCTGGCAAACTTAAATGAGTTTTAAAACACTTTTCTGAGGATCTTTTATCCCAAGCAATCACTAAGGTCGGCCACCGCCTCAAGGACCTTTAAGTCAGGGATTTTGCCATGTCATGGAATGATTTCCTTGAAACGATTCTTCCTTGGCAGAGGGCGCACTTTGCAGAGGGTCTTGGATTTTTTGACTTCATGGATTCTTCCTTAGACTTCATGAATTTCCATATTTCCTTTTAGATGACTTGGGAAAGGATCAATATTTTTCATTTTCCAAGCGGTGGTTTTGTATGTCGGGCACTGCCTCAGGATTTTTGTCCTCATCCAAGGCGTGGATTTCTCTAAGTCGTGGATTTGGACATGTCATGGATTTTCCTTGTGTTTTCAACTTCCTCATCCAAGGTGCAGATTTTGTGTGGTCGTGGATTATGCTATGTCTTGGATTGGAATTCCTTGTTCGGAGTGCAGATGCATTGTGGTCATGGATTTCCTTATGTCTTGGACTGGAATTCCTTCATCTTTGGCACGAACTTCATCTTCCTTGGACTTTCCCTACTGAAGGCGCAGATTCTAGAGTCTTGGATTCTTCCTTATCCATGGCGCAAATTTCACAAGGTCATGGATTTTCCTGAGTTGCAAAATTCATGTTTTGGATTCCTTGTCTAAGGCGTAAATTTGGGCAAGTTGTGAATAATCCCTTCATGTTTTGGATTCCTTGGCGAGGGTTTGGCAATGTCGGGGATTTCGGCGTGTTAAGGATTCCTTGCACCTTTCGTGTTCCTCTGGATTTTTTCAAGTCGCAAGTTCTTGGAGGTCATGGATTTCGCACTTCAGAGGTTGTTCTGGACTTTTATGTGGAGGAATTCTTCCTTGAGCAGGGGCGCATTTTCCCTGGGGTCCTGGATTTTGACATTGTGGAATTCCTCCCTGAGCAAGGGCGCATTTTCCCTGGGGTTCTAGATTTTGACATTGAGGAATTCCTCCCTGAGCAAGGGCGCATTTTCCCTAGGGTCCTGGATTTTGACGTTGAGGAATTCCTAAAGATTTGCCAAGTCAAAAAATTCACCAGGTCTTGGATTTCTTGTCCCGAGCTATGGAATTTCCTATCCAGTCTGGAAATCTATGCAATCCTGATGGGGTTTCCTGACATTTGAATGAGGATTTCCACCTTTTGACAAGGAATTGCCTAATTTGTTATGGAATTCCTGAAGTTATCCTTGGAATTTTCCCATTTCTTAGTCAGGAATTAATGAGTTTTGGCAAGGAATGACAAGTCTCGGTGCATTCCGAACTTTGGATTTAGAACTTTGGAACAGGAATCAGGATGGACCTTGGAATGGGACTCTAGACAGGAACTTAGAACAGAGACCTCTGGATTGGAATCGTGGATAGAGACTCCCGGATTGGAACTTTGGACAGAGGCTCCTAGACTGGAGTCTTGGAACAGGATAGCCTATTCATCACGGAGTCTTATGCTGAGAGCGAAGGATTTGGACCTTTTCTATGGAATGATGGACTCCTACCATAGACTAGCCAGATTTGCCTAAGGAAATGTATTTAGGATTTCACATATCTCCAGGAAAATTGATTCCCTTTTCACTACTTCAAGTATCCTGTGAGCTAACTGCTTGGAAACTCACTCCTAGTCAAGTGGAAACTGAGCAAGAAGCGGAGAAACAAAGCAAAACAAGAACCAGGTCAAAAAAGAAGAGGGGGACCCCATTTGCAATGGGGTGATGTTGTAAAAGGGTCACAACACCCTCCAGCCTAGAAAAACTAGATTACCTTGAGAGGAACCATCAAGGTCAATTTTACCCAGCTTTGGTTCAGGGAAGTCCATGTAGCTTCTTACCCTTTTCCCTTTTTATCACTATAGACAGCAAAATAGTTAAATAAACAAATGATGTAATTAGTTGTCGGCATCAACCGACGGGTCGGGTAGTTTGGAGTCGGTACCAACGGTTGGCATCACAACCACCCTTGGTTGTGAGTATTTAAGTCATGAATGCATTGTAGTCGGATATCAGTGATTTTGCAATAGTTATTATGCAGACATTGGAATCACAATGAATGTTTATGTGCTGTCATGACATTGTAATGTTCTGTGAATCAATGATAAATACAGTATTCCATTCCGAGTACTCTTGTTATGGTCATATGATGCACTATACTACTTATTTCTGTTTACTTCATATTCTGTAAAACACACCATATAGCGGTAAACATTTGGCGCCGTTGCCAGTTCGAAAACGGGTCGAGGGTGACAAGTCGATGACAAGTGGAGTCGTCCGATGCCATCGAGTGACAAGGCAATGACAAGTTGAGACGTCCGATGCCATCAGACAAGTGACATCGTCCGAACAAGCCGTCGGGTGTATTTAGCATCAAGGAAATGGCAACATAATGGGGCAACCAATTGACACTGACGAGGAAGTACAAGACAGAAAGCACGTAGAAGAAATAATACAGGAAATTCAGGAAGAGCGCGAGGGAAGCGATCGAGAAGAGAATGAACCCAGAAGTCGAGAAGATGAAGTAACTCAAAAATTGGTCAAACTGTGGTTATTATCAGTAGGACAATACGTGAGAGACGAGTCTATCCGCAGAGAGGTTCCACAGGAGGTTATTTCAGAGAACCTGCGTGTCAATAGCGAAGTGGATAATCTTTTGGACCGCATCCCTCGACTTCTGGCAAGGAACTTGATAGCCTTCCAAGATATTCGAGAAGAGAGAGAGAGGGAAGTGCGACGACAACAAATTCTAAGAAGATATGAAGAACGCCTGAAACAAGAGGAGGAGGAACGTGACGGTGATCGTCGTCGCACACCGTACAACTAAGAAAGGGTAAGCATAATTAATGCCCATACAACTTAATAAGGATAAGAATAAATTACCAGTGGGGCAAGCAACACCAGAAGAAATAGTAAGAAGATCATTAAGACTAAAGGAACAAGAAGAACGTAGAAAACGATTGAAACAGATTTGTGAAAAAGAAAATGAACGACATGAAGAGGTAGCTCAAGGGGGTGATGAACATAATTTTAGAACACCAATAACAAATAGAGGAAAAGAAAATAATCTAACAGAAGAACTAGAGGATAGTATATGTCGGATTGTGGCATTGTCCATTTCTGACGAAAGGCCGAGGAATAGAAGACTTGAACCCGAGACCCCTGCACAGAGGGAAAACCAAGGAGAGCCAGAGGTAACTCAAAGTGTAGAGGACGCCGAAACCGGAAGTGGGAAGGAACCATACGTGGCCGGCAGTGTCGGGAAGACATCGGAACGACACGGTAGAACCAATCCAGTCGGGTCAAAGACACAGAGAGGGTACCTCGGGAAGAAAATGGTGACCCCACCGGCAAGTGAAAGGCAGAAGCTGCCGAAGTTCATGGGGAACGGGTCAGAGGATCCTATCCGACACTGTAAAACGTGTGAAACCATATGGGTGGCAAAGGGACAAGAGGATGAAGACTATTGGGTAAAAGCGTTTCCAGCGACGCTAAGAGGCATTGCCATTGACTGGTATACAGACCTAGGGGCAGCACAGAAAACCTCATGGGACGAACTGAGAAAAGCCTTCGAGAACGAATTTAAACTTCTGAGAGACGACAATGAGATTGTAGCAGAAATCTACAATACCAAACAAGGAAAGAACGAAAATGTAAGGGCATATAATAGAAGGCTCAAAGAATTACTCGGGAAACTGGAAACGCAGCCAGCCGATGGACTGAACAAAAGATGGTTCATTGAAGGGCTAATCTCGTCATTAAGAAAAAAGATGAAAGTGGTACCCCCATCGTCGTACGCGGAGGCGTACAATCGAGCGATGGACATAGAAAGTGAAAGCAAAACATCATCCCGAAGTAAGAGAAGAACTGAAGATGATGACAGTACGGGGGACGACAGCAGTGAAAACGAGTCGAAAACCATTCAGGCATTGAGAAGGGACATGGTCTGCATGATGAAGGAAATGAAAACAGATAAAGAGACAACTAGAGAAGGTCGCGAGTTATGCTGTACAGAGTGCAATGGGGAGGGTCACATAAAGGCAAACTGCCCGAGAAAATTATTTTGTGACATCTGTCAGGTAATGGGACATTCAATCAAGGAATGTCCATTTAACTTGAAAGCAAGAAGCACCTAAGTGTTGTTCACTCAGGGAGAATCATCAACTCCGCCGACCACACCGCCGAAACCTCAAAATAGTCCGAATGCATCCCCCGGAGGATACAGGAATAACAGAAGGTTTAACAATAACAGCCCCAGAAACAGACTGCAGTATGACAGCAAAGGGCGACCGATGATACAGTGCTGGCAGTGCAACGAGTGGGGACACTTTGCACGAGAATGCCCCAACAACAATCAAAGCACAATAAATGCATTGTGCAAGTGGTGTGGGCCTGGTGATCACGAAGAAAAAGACTGTCCGAAGCAGAAGGGGGTAAACCTTATCAATCTCAAGGGAAATAATAAAGAAATCCTTGCTATCACCCAAGCGCAGTTGAAAAAGGCTACTTATCCAAATCCCCGTACGGAAAAAGAAAGACTCCGTGAGGCACGAAAGGAAGTGGAAGCTGCCATGAAAACTGAACGGAGGAACTCAGACAAGAAGGTAACTACAACCCTACGATCAGAATCAGATAAGAACATAGCAAGTCAAGTATTGCAAACTACCGTACAAATCAAATTGGCGGACCTCCTCCAGAGCTTACCTCAGTTAACAATAGCACTATCCAAGATAATAGAAGGTAACTCACACGCAGACGAAGCCCACACAACAGAAGATGTTATAGTGGAACCACCGCCAACGGGAGAACAAGTACTCGACCCGAGGTTGCTAGCGGTTGACACCGGGAAGAAACCGGCCGTAGTGCAGATGGAAATACTTGGGAGAAATTTGACAAATACAATAGTCGACGGGGGATCTGGAGTAAACGTGTTACCAGAAGACACCTGGAAAAGCCTCGGGAAGCCTACTCTATGGCCACAAAACTTCCAGTTAGTGGGAGCCGACCAGCACGGGATCAAGGCACTGGGAGTGCTAATGGCTCAAAAAGTAAGAATCGGTACCCAGCAATTTTTGTTAAATTTTGTAGTCATAACAGCACAAAATGCATCATACGATGCATTAATCGGCCGAGGATGGCTAATAGCCCCCAAGGCCAACCACAACTAGAAGAAAAACACTCTGTCCATAGAAAATAGGCATAAGAAGTTTGTCATTGACTTGAGGACGCAAACTGTTAGTGAAGAGTTGGCCTCAGATTCTGACTCGGATGGAGAGGACTCGACAGAAGGTGGGAGAGGGCCGATGGAGCCCGATGATGAAGGGGTGCTGAAATTACAGGAATGTTCAGAAGACGAAACAAATTCATTTAGCGGGCTATTCCATTGGCAGATGGAGGACTACGAGTTTTTTCCGCCACAATGCAACATGATTTCAATAAAAGAAATCAGTGAAAGCTCGGGAATGACGAACGAACAGGAAGACGACGGTGAAACATTGGAACAGACAAGTGATAAGGGGGAGGAAGTGGCCCACATGTTCCCAGCGGCGTACGGGGAGTATAAGGAAGGGAATGCAGAAATAGACAGTACGCCGGCACATCAGTTTGAACCGGAAAAGAAGATTATGTACGAAGAGCCAGTAACGAAAAGAATTAATCTTGGCGAGGAAAGCAACCCAAAGATAATTCTGGCCAGCGACGACTGGAATCCAGTACTCAAGGCAGCAGCGTTCAGAATCTTTCTAGAGTACAAAGATGTGTTTGCCTGGACCTACAAGGACCTGAAGGGGATACCACCAGAACTGTGTGTCCACAGAATTCCACTCATACCAGGAGCACGCCCAGTACGGAAAAGGCCATATCGCATGAATAAGAACTACGCAGCAAAAGTGCAGGAGGAAATTGAAAAAATGCTTGAGGCAGGGATAATCTTTGAGGTAGAAACAAGTGAGTGGGTGTCATCGATTGTAATATCACTTAAAAAGGAAGGGGGACAAATCAGGATTTGCGTGGATTTTAGATGTCTGAATGCAGTAACAATCAAAGACCCCTTCCCCATCCCATTCACAGACTCCATTTTGGAAGAAGTGGCTGGTCACGAAATATATTCCTTTATGGACGGATTTTCAGGGTATAACCAGATCAGCATCGCCGAGGAAGACAAATTGAAGACAACATTCGTGATTGAAAACGGGGTATATGCATATAATCGGATGCCGTTCGGTCTGTGCAATGCACCAGCCACCTTTCAGAGGATTATCCTACACATATTTGACAAAATGTCGGTGGGAAACTTCAAGACATTCCTCGATGACTGGTCAATTTACAACGACCAGTAGACACACCTCAAAGCCCTCACCGAGTGCATGGAGCGTTGCAGGGCCGCACGGTTGGCCTTAAACCCGAAGAAGTGCCGGTTCATGGTGTCACAAGGGAAACTTCTTGGCCATATTGTATGCTAAGCCGGACTAAAAGCAGACCCGGACAAGATTCGGGTGATTGTAGAAATGGAGGCTCCAGGAGATATCACCGGAGTAAAGTCTTTTCTCGGCCATGTCGGGTACTACCAGAGATTTATCAAAAATTTTGCTCAGATATCGCAACCATTGGACATGTTGACAAGGAAAGGGGTGCAGTTTGTCTGGTTGGAGGAACAACAGAAAGCGTTTCAAGAACTAAAGACAAGGCTCATCAGCGCACCTATCCTAGCCTATCCAAACTGGGACAAGGAATTCCACGTGCACGTGGACGCATCAAACTTTGCAATTGGTGCCACTCTTGCACAGGTCGGATCTCATGGATTGGATCATCCAGTGTACTTTGCTAGTCAGTTGCTCTCCAAAGCGGAACGGAATTACAGTACTACGGAAAGGGAGGCTTTGGGAATGGTCTACTCCGTACAGAAATCCAGGCATTATCTCTTGGCAACACCATTCACTTTTTATGTGGATCATCAAGCACTAATGTACCTGGTCAACAAACCGATTATTCAAGGCAAAATCAGTAGATGGTTGTTACTACTACAACAATTTACTTTCACCATTATTGTGCGACCAGGAAAAAGCCATGTAATTGCCGACCAGCTATCAAGGATCAAATCAGGAGAACCAGGAGATGGGGTCAATGAAGACTTCCCGGATGCCCACCTATTCCAAATAGCCGCCCTGCCACCATGGTACGAGAAAATTGGTGAATACTTGTCCACTTCAACGTTTCCGCCAGAAATGTCTACAAGTGAACGACGGAAGATTGCACTCAAGAGTAAGACATTTCAACTGATAAACGGGCTGCTCTACAAAATGGGCCCTGATCAAATTCTCCGAAGGTGTGTGATGGAAGAAGAGATAAGGGGTGTATTGGCGGAAGCACATGAGGGACTCGCAGGGGGACATATGGGTCCCGACGCCACGGCACGAAAAGTCCTACTCGCCGGCCTATGGTGGCCGACGTTACACACAGATGCTCGAGAATGGGTAATCCAATGTGACACTTATCAAAGGGTAGGGAAACCGCTAAAGAGGGATTATATGCCACTATGGCCATCACAACCTCAAGAGCTTTTCGAAAGATGGGGGTTGGATTTTGTAGGACCACTGAAGGTCAGCCAACTACACCGATGTCGGTACATAATAGTGGCTACGGAATATTTGACGAAGTGGGCAGAAGCGAAGGCACTAGAAGATAACACTGCATTAAGTACGGCAAGGTTCATATACGAGCACATCGTGACGAGGTAGGGGATCCCAATTCAATTGACAAGTGACCGCGGGGGACATTTCGTCAACCACGCCATCCGACTGATGACTACAGAGTTCAAAATCCTGCACACCCTATCAAGTCCGTACTATCCAAGGGCGAACGGGCAGGCAGAGTCAACAAACAAGGTGCTCGTTTCGGTAATCCACAAGTCATGCGGTATCGAAGGGTCGGACTGGGAAGAGAGGCTTCCAGCAGTGTTATGGGCTTACCGAACCACTTATAAGGTAACGACTAGACACACTCCCTTCCAGTTGATGTATGGGCAAGAAGCGGTAGTACCAGCAGAATACCTGGTTCCAAGTCTGAGAATTGCAGTGGAAAACAGACTAGGAGATACGGAAAGCCTGGAAGAAAGACTATTCCAGTTGAATAAACTGGATGAGAAAAGAATTTTGGCTCAATGGTCAACGGAAACTATGCAGAAACGCCGGAAGTATTGGCACGACAAACACCTACGGAGAATGGAATTCCGACCAGGGCAGTTAGTCCTCAAATATAACGGCCGTAACGAAATTAAACTGGGTAAGTTCAAAGTCCGTTGGTTGGGACCGTTCGGGGTATGGGAAATACTGGACAATGGGGCTATAAGGCTGGACAACATTGACGGAACCCAAGTCAGGGACAGTGAACGGAGCAAAACTGAAGAAATATAAGCAAAAAAGGGAAGAAACAATAGAAATCAATATGTTGGGATACGCAATGTTGGAAGAAACAACAGAGGGGACCAATGGAGTATGTTTCCGGAGTGCACCATACGAACCTGTAACTGGGTTTTTTGGACCAAGAACGATGCAAACTGGCATTCGAGAAGGGATAATCGACAGCGACATCATCGAAAATAGCGATGATGACAATCAAAATGAAGAGGAAGAGGCGTGGAACCGGTGGATAGCCGAATGCAATAAGGTAAGGGATAAGTTCGAATTCTTATTACCAAAAGAAATAAAAACCCCGATGAAAAGGTATGTAGTAGAGGCCATGTTCATAGTTGAAAGATCACCCTATGAGAATGAGGTCCTACAACTATGGTTGAAGAACCAGGGAACTCCATATGTCCAGATTCCAAGAAGTCGAATTTGGAAAGCAAAGTTCAGGACTAAAAGTGTAAGGATGAACAGCGACGGAAGAACATTCCAGTGGACCCAGGAACCGATGGGATGGAACTTGAGGCTGATACAAGACAAAAATACACTGGTGGATCGAATATGGGAACTGGAAGAAGTCGAACAATGCTGCTCCAACGATTGCCTCCGACAGAAAGGGTATATTCAGTGTATATTCCGCCACATGACAGAAATTGAGGTCATAAAAGACGAAGACAAAGTCGAGGAGGCCGTCGTCAGAACCACACAGCAGCGAAAAGGTAAAGAAAAAACAGAGTAAACCAAAAAAAAAAAAAAACAGGCCGTACGACGTACGGCCAGGCTATACACACAGGTCATACGGCCGTACGACCGTACGGCATGGCAAAAAAAATTCAAATTTTTTTTTTAAAAATTTTTATTAAAAAAATAATAATAATTCCGTACGACGTACGGCCAGACAGTACGCCGTACACCGTACGGCCAGCCACCCCCACCCCTCTTTAAAAACTCCACTCCCAAGTAGCAAACAGAAAAAAAAGAGGAAAAAAGAGGAAAAAAAAATAGCAACATGGAAGGGCTATACTAGGCAGTACAAGGAAAGTACAGACCGTACCATTGCAGCAGTACAACGTACTTGGCATTCGTACTTGGCATTCTCGAGGTCTACCATCGGGGGAAAAGAAAGCATCGGCTTGGTATCGGCACTTTGGCACTCAAATACCCAGCATAGGAATTGTCAGAAAAATTGGATAATGGATAAGGGCAAAAAGATTGCAGCCTACAGACCAAAGATTGCATCGGAGGAGAGGAAGAAACAAAGTGCGGATACCGGAATGAAGGCCATCGCCTGGGAAAGCCTGACAGGAAACGAATGCAAACAATGGTGGAAGAATGCACCGGAAGACAATGTGCTGAAGGTAGCATTGAAACATGCCCAAGTCGACAAAACCATAATGATGCCCTACTTTAATACCAGGGAGTTCGAGCCGTATTTAAAAGCTATGGTAGACAATTTCTGCGAGCACTCCAGCAGGTCCATTATCGAGTATCGGGGCCATTCAGTGACTGTATCATTCTGGCCACAGGATTTTGCCAGAGTGATGGGGGTTCCAGCCGTTGGCCAGAGTGTGGTGAAACCGGGCCGGATGACCCAGCATCACAAAGAAACCCTCATCCAAAGGGTATGCCGAAGTGAACTCTCAGACAAGGAGAAAGACACAATATGGAATTCAAGTAATCGGGGATTGAGGAAAAATTTATTGGCAAATGAGGAATGGAAGTGCATCATGGATGTCATGAAGTGCAGACTGACGGGTTCCAGTAGGGCATCGGACATCGCCCTATGGATGGTCGACTATATGATCAGATTGCGTGTTGGCAAGGTCTACAACTGGGCAAGGTATTTGACAGAGAGGGTGAGGGAATTTTTATCCCAGCGGCATAAGGTATTCTATATGACTCAACAAGTCATTGCCCTCTTTCTCGATGCTGTCCATACCCAGGTGCCAGCAGACAAATGGGGGGGGTTACAACCGACAGCACAAGTAGAGCCGGGATGGCCGACAGTCTTCTACTGGAAGGAACCGACACAGCTCACGGAGAAGAACCTTCACGACGGCAAAAAAGGAAAAGGAAGCAACAGGAAACATCCTCAGAAAGTGAAGAAGAAGAAGAAGAAGAAGAAGAAGAAGAGGAAGAAGAAGAGGAAGGCAGGGGACAGTCACCAGTGGTAGAAAGCGACTCATCTATGGATGAAGTACTGGCACCAAGAATGACACGGAGTGTGGTGAGGGAGGCAGCCATAAGGGATACTGAGGAAAACACAGCAGAAAAAAGGGGGCAACCAAAAGGAGTTTTGGTACTTCCAAAACTCAAATCGGCAGCATTCACACTACCAGTACCAGCACAGAGTACCGAGATAAAAGCACAGGGCACAGCCACACTGCCAGTCAGGCTAAGGTTGCCAGCAAGAGTCATACCATCAGCAGCACCTTTGGTGACGACTTCACCAGTGGAACCCTCCACAGTAGAGGGAATAGCCACACCACAGGTAGAGGTACCAGCAGCAGGAGGTCAGGACAAAATAGATAGCTGGTTGAGTGATATTGGCCTAACAGTAGACATGCCTGAGGTACCTTTGTTGAGCCCACTTCACTTCAGGACGGAAGGTCAAGAAGAAGGTAGCACACCAAGGGGGACAGAGAGCCTAGAGCAGCTCAGCGTTACTGGCCAGATCACTTAGCAGGGCAGTCTACCACAACCAGTACCGGCTACACAGGAGGTAGGGGGGCCTTCCATGGGCATCATGAGCTCCTCGGCGATCACCCCAGTGACCACTTCACCAGAGAAGGAGGAGGGATTTCCAGAGGGATTGACCCTCACACTTTCTAGACCTGACCCCTCCAACCCAATAGGTACCATTCAGAGGTACATGGAGGACTTGGAGAATATGGCAGATTATATGGGGGAGATAGCTGATATCTCCAAACAGTTGAGATTGGGACGATCACAGGTAGTGGCTCAAGAGGCCAAGAGAATAAGGAACTTTGTTCAACAAGGCTGTGAGGAGGAGTTTGCTCGCTAATTCACAGCGAGAGGTTGGCCAGAGATCGACACTCAAGAGATGCATGACCGATGGAGAGGGTCACGGCCAGTGGTAGGAGGAAGGGACGCAGAAGTCATAGAGTCCCTATTCACCATAGAGAAGGCATACAAGCAAATATTCTATGAACTGAAGAAAAAAGAGGTGATGTGGGAGAAGAAGGAGAAGGAGAGTGAGGCAGCCCTACAGACAAAGAAGAAAGAATTGACGGAGCACATTCAAAGGTCCCACCAACAGTTAGCACAGCAGACAGAAGCCACAGAAACAGAAAAGGCCAGGGCATCAGGCTTAGAAGCCAAGTTGAGGGAGATGGAGGCTAAGATGAAAGATATGGGAGTACAGCTTGAGGCAAAGGAGGCTGAAGTAATGAAGGCTAAAGCACAGGTCATGGAAGTCGGTCACATGGTGAAGGCAGCAAGGGAGCAGGAGCTAGTAGCCCAACACCAGCTACGGCAAAGGACCGAGGAAGCAAGGAAGCTGCAAGCGCAACAACGATCAGCCACCCCAACCTCGTCAGTACACCCAGGGACGTCTTCCCAACCTCCACACTCTCAGTAGGATGGTTAAGTTTTGTCATAATTTTGTCATTTTGTTGTGAATGTCGTCTGGAAGACGACTAATTTTGAGGGGGGGATAGATGTAGACAGCAAAATAGTTAAATAAACAAATGATGTAATTAGTTGTCGGCATCAACCGACGGGTCGGGTAGTTTGGAGTCGGTACCAACGGTTGGCATCACAACCACCCTTGGTCGTGAGTATTTAAGTCATCAATGCATTGTAGTCGGATATCGGTGATTTTGCAATAGTTATTATGCAGACATTGGAATCACAATGAATGTTTATGTGTTGTCATGACATTGTAATGTTCTGTGAATCAATGATAAATACAGTATTCCATTCCGAGTACTCTTGTTATGGTCATATGATGCACTATACTACTTATTTCTGTTTACTTCATATTCTGTGAAACACACCATATAGTGGTAAACAATCACTAACCCCATTATTGGGGAAAATAGAAAATACCTTTAATAGAAAGATATTTATTCTATTAATTTTGGTATCTATATTTAAAAAACTATATTTTCCATTATACTTTTTTGTATTTTTCTAATTTCCTATATTTTATATACTTAAATCTCCTGTTTCTGCATTTTTAAATTTCAATGTATGCATCGTTTCCTTGACCATCCCATTTCCAAAACCATACCTATATCCCCGTTTCAGACAAAAAAAATTAAAAATTATGATTGGTAATTACGCCGAGAGGCGTAACCTACAGTGGCAGCAAGTAGGAGAAGCATCTCATGTCGTGACTGTGAAAGAATAGTTGAAAGAAAAACTATTTAGAGGCAACATTTTTTTTTGTAATTTCCCCATTTTCAGAGTGATCACCTAATGGAGTTGGCTAGCCTATCCCATTCCCATAGGCTAAGCCGGAGGGCTAAGGGAATAACCTAATTGACTAGATTTCATACTTAGTCAATTTTATTAGGGCAAATTGATGATGTGAGATGACTTTGTGTATTTTTGTGAGCTTATTGATGAAGTCAAAACAAATAAGATAATTTGCCCTAGAGATGAGTGACCAAGGAGAGAGAAAAGAAGATTGAAAGGAAGGAAGAAAATGATGGAAATGCCTTTGGAGACTTTGAGGAAAAATAAGGTAAATCCAAATAAAATAGCTTTGAGGTAGCTGACCTAATTGAAGGTCAAAAACATGACATATGAGATGCCTAAGTGGTTCGCTTCCCTTGGAGGATGGATAGAACAAATAAGAAAAAATAAAATACCTTGCCTAGATCGGCCAAGGTGGAGAGAAAACAAAATAAATATTTTATTGAGCACTCGGGCGCCTAAAGGGAGGTCGGCCTTATGGGAGAAGATAATAAAATAAAATAAAGGGAATTGTCATGAGGAGGTCGGCCTTGAGAAGGACAAATTGGAGGGCTATAAATAAAGGAGGCTTTGGAGGCTTTTCATCATCATTCACATCATATTTTCTCTTCAGTTTTATACTCTTTGGCTGCAATATTGCTAGCCTTCATTCCAAGGACGAAAACCCTTGTGAATGTGGTGAGTTGGACGAAACCCTAGCTCATCCTTGTGGAGGATTCATCACAGAGTCCTAATTGTGCTTCATTGGTGTCATTTGGAGGAAAAGAACTTCATTGCATAATCAGATTTGGAGATCAGTTTTGGAGCAGCACCTTCGTGGCATTTTGGAACATGTTGTATTAGGGTTTTACCCTACTTTGAGCGCCACACTTGGGTAGGTTTGGAGCGCCCATCTTTGAGGGCATTTTCACTTGTTTGGAGGGCGATTTGGAGCAGCAAACCCTAGGTGCAACTCATGGAGTATTCGCCCAGATAGGGTTGATCATTTGCCTTCTATTTTGCATGTATTTGGTATGTACAAACATATTTATAGGTCTGATTTATAGTGCAGAAATCTGGGCATTGTTTGTCATGTTTATGCCCTAGAATTCATTGTTAAAATCAGATCAGAATAATCAGATTTGTAGCAGCAGAGTTTCCTACAGAAAATCAGATTTGGTTGTTGCATTTGGATGCTCTACATTGTGTATTTCATGGTGTAATTCTGTAATGTCCCCATTTTCAGAGTGATCACCTAGAGAAGACCTGATTGGCAAGTTTCCACACTTGGCCATTTTTGTAGGGCAATTTGATGATGGAATATGACTTGGTAAAATTTTGTGATATTGTTGGTAAAATCAATGTTGATAAAATAAATTGCCTTGAGGAGCAAACCATTTGGAGAATGGAATGATAGAAAAATGGCATAAAATAAAATAAAGATAACTCACATGTATGGGCGCCCAATCGAAGGTCGGCATAAGTAAGGAATAACACAAAGGAAAAATCTTTAATTTGTCATTTGAGTGCCAATCTTGCATTAGTAAGGTCAGCCTCATTAGGAAGGACAAAAAGAAAATAAAAGAAGACCTTTAGAGGTGGTCGGCCAGCTTGGAGGAGAATAAGAGTTGTGTATAAATATAAGATCTTTTGGTAGCATTTCACCATATCATTGATTTCTATTTTCATATTGAGTTTATCTCATATAGCTGCAACTTTGTTGGGCTTGAATCCAAGCATGAAAATGTTGATAACTGAGAGGGGGGGGGGGGGGGGGGGGGGTGAATCAGTTATCCTAATTATTTCCCTTATTGAACTTTCTTCTTAATTGATGCAGCATTGAATCAAACACAAAAACATTAACATGAAATAAGAAACACATGACACAGTATTTTTGACGTGGAAACCCTGTTAAGGGAGAAAACCACGGGGTGATTAACCCAAAATTATTCTCTGTTAGAAGAATAGGAAATTACAAAATGGCACTTGCCAATTAGGGCTCACTGCCCGAGCACACTGCTCACAAGAGGCCCACTGCCTACAAGAAGACACACTGTCTACAAAGTGATAAGAATCACAGTCTTGAACTGATTGGAAGCATCTGCATATGCTGGAGTTCAGTTCCGGTTAGGCTCAGTACACTGATCTGCTGCACTTCATCTTTCCTCTGTTCTTTATTCTGCTATCTTTCACATACCGGATCCTTTTTGCTACTTCTGCTCTGTTCTGGACTTATTCGCATATATATTAATTCCTTCACACACTTCACAACTAAATCCATCCTCTGTATATATCCGCACAAGTAATTTCATCACCTTTCTAGTCGGCATCCGGAACAGTCTAGTTTCTTACAAACTTTGTTCTGTCGGCTGAATCCTTGCTCACCAAGCAATGCGGATCAAGCATATACTAGTAGATATCATTAATCATGTCGGCCAAACATGATTCATGCCTTCACAACTTTTATCATCAACAGTAACACATCCGGAAAGTAGTCTGATACTCTGTCAGTCAGTTCTTCCTCTGTTTTGACTATGTCTCAGGAATCCGGTACTCAACTATTCATATCTTTTTCCTTGTCCATCACCGGAGGCTAAATCCTTGGAATATACCACTCAAGGTAATCCTCTTGACTTCCCCAAATCCGCACTGCACCAAGACACTTCCTCTGAGAGATCCGGATCAATCTGTCGGACCTTGCCACATGCTCTGTTCTTGTTCACCGGACCACAACAATCTTTATTCTGACTTCCGGTAGAGACACATTATGACTTGCGGATATGTGGGATGACCTTTGTTGCCATCAATGACAACAACCATGAATCCATATAGTGTCTCTTGCCAACAATCTCCCCATTTGGCATTGATGGCAACACTTAGTGAAAAATGACTAAGTGTTTTCACTATGCTCCCCCTTTGCTGATGCTCTGTCTTTATATACAATTTCCGGAACTCCCCCTTAGTTGGATTCCTCATTTTTCACTGCTCCTCACTCCCCCTTTGACATCAATGGCAAAGGGTAGGGTCCGCACACCAAAATTTTCAAAAATTTTCTATACATAGCCGCATATTTACATACTCACATATACTGAAGAATGTCTGCAAAGGATGTCTGCAATTGGATCATTTCTGTAGCCCAACTTTGCTTCATTCTGTCCAAAATTGAAATGTGACCACTCAACAAAAATGCAAAAGCTTTTGCCCGCTTGAGATCTGTCGGATCTTTTGTTTGGGCGGTGGTCTGAGCATCACTGATGGCCTCATGCATAGTTTCCAACTTAGGGATTATAATCCTTCTAAGTTCTCCCATCCGGTTAGTGATATTCTTCCTTTCCTTCTCAAGATTCTTTATTTCATTCAAGACTGCAATAGTCTGACATTCTTGATTTATTATGGAGGAAGAGAGAGGATCAAAACTTTGAGATAAGCTTTGTAGCTTGTCCTGTTCCTCTTTTATTTTCTTATCAATTGCTGCTGTTGCCTTTGGCCAGGATATACAAAATTTGTAAATGTCACCGCCATCCTTAAGAGCATTCTCTAAGCTCTTTATTCCAATACTCACAATCTTCCTATCTTTAGAGATTAATTCTAATACTTCTGAAAATCTCTTATCCAAAAATTCCTTCCGGACCTTTTCTTCAGCAGATTTTTCTAGAGATTCAAAATGTGTACTAACACTGCTGACTAAGGTTTTGAGATTACCGGAAGAGGAGGCTGTGGGATCCTTTTGAAAGGATGGCATGATCTTTTCTAGCACTCCAGATGCTACCTCCATAAGCTCACAGTCTTCCATGTGAGATTTCAACAGCTTCTCTTTGACTTTCTCATTTGCAAATGAGGCTATTTTCATTGTTTGCACCGGTGACAAAGAGTCAAAATCTAAGGGTCCTTTTAGCAGGTCCAGTTCATCAATTTCTATAGTGGCTTTGCTCAAAAATTGTTGAACAGTTTGTGCAGTGTCTCTTGCCGGAGACAGATGTTTCTTTTCTTCTGCAGTCTTGGAACTGTCAACCTCTTTGTCTTCCACCCCTGCTTCCTTCTCCTGTAATTTCTCTTCTTCTTTGGATCCGGAGACTGTAGGGGAAACCGGAGGAGAGATGCTTGTCTGTTCAGGGCCCACTTCTTCCGGAACAGATGATTCTAAATCCGCAGCTGTTTCTGCACCTAAGTCCTCTACAACAGGAAGATTGAACCTTTTGAAGGCCTTCCGGAGGATCTCTTCTGTCTCTTGGGCCACTTTGTCAGTCGCACCAAGCATGAGTTGATTCATCCTGGCTTTACTTCTGAACTCATCTTTGCAGTCCTTGAAGATTATGTTCATTGTCTTGGGATCAATTTGAGGATATAGCTGAATAGCTATCTGCTCCCGGATCTCAAGATCTTTTGCATGAGCATTGTTCTTTCTTACTTCTAATTCCTTTTCTAGGCTTTTAGGAATAAGAGATATGATCTCAATGAAAGCCTTATTGTATATGTTCAGATATTTGACTGTGGCTTCCTGCAGAGTCTTTTGGTCAGCCTCACTGAAGTCATCATAAGATTCAGTCATTGGTTGAAGATTTCCATTCACCGTGACCGACTTGATTACATTCTCTAGAGACAGAGTGGACTTTTCAACAGATACCTCTGCCATTTCTTCCTTGTCTTGTCCTGTGGAGGGTTTACCGGATCCTTTCTTCTTCTGCTTCTTTATTTCTTTTACTCCCTCATCTGACTCTGTTTCCTCTTCATCCTTTTGGCTTTCATAAGCCCTTGTTGCTTTTGTCTTGGATCTTTTACCGGATGCCTGGACTTTCGGTTTTGAACTTTTGGTTGAGGGAGGTGCAGATCTTTTTGATGATCTGGTCCGGGTGGGAGTTTCAACCGGAACACTTTCTTTACTTTTCTCTTCTTCCTCAGCCTTCCTCCTCTTTTCCCGGCTGGCATCAAGTGCCTCTTTTGAGATGCCTAGGCCTTGAGCAATATGCTCAACTTCTTTTCTTACCTTCCTCTTTATCTCCGGTTCCCTGAGTTCTACATGTAACTTTACACTCAGTTCCTCAAAGGTTCCAAACCTTTCTGCCTTAGGATCTTTGGGCTGGCTTAGCATGTGTTGAACATGCAGCTCTACTATCTGTTCATCCACTTCATACCCCATAGGCATGATCCAGACAGTCCTTGGCTCCACTGCTTCCATCAGACACTGATCTGTTTCTACCATGAAGCATACTGTGTCTTTGTATTTTTCAACAAGGGATTGGGGTATTCTTTCTCTTGCATGCATCATGCTTTGGAAGTTCTTGAAGTAACCCCATAGAGCTGTATTTCTTGCTTTTGCATCCCCAAGTCCATGCAAATAGTCTCTGATTTGAATGGCAACCGGTCTGTCATTCTGCCATATCCATCCACTGGATCCGGGAAGCTCATTCATGTAGTAAAAGAAGAGACAAAGGATCAGATTGCCATATTTGAAGGAGTTTTTCTTGTCCTTCTTAATCTTCTGCAGATTTTCAAAGAGTTGGTTTACTAGAAGCTCGCACAAGTCATAGTCTGCATTCTCCTTTAACATCTGATAGGCTGTGTAGATTGCAGTTCCCGGTACTGAATTTTCCCTACTGGAGTGATAGATTTTGTAACCAATTATCATAGCTGCAAATTTGACATCCGGTTCAATGATGTCATCAACTGTCATAGCTCTCTTGTCAAACTTGGATCCGGTTGCATCACTGACTGTCTAATTTTTGACAGATTTGAGAACAGGTAATCCACCGGATGAGTGCAGACCGGTTACAGCCCTAATTGCGTCCTTGGTGATCTTGAAGGGCTTGTTCAACCATAGGAAGTTGTCATGTACTCTACTTAGTACATACCGGACCCATTCATCTTCTTCAAAACAAGGGAAATGAATGCACTGTGCAAAGTGTTTGTCCTGGATGGCTTTATACTGAGGTTTGATCTCAAAGGAGTCATCTATCAATTGTTTGTGATAGATATCCATCAGTTTTGATTCTCCAAAGTCTTCAAGATTCGCATGGATGTAAACCCTAATATCTTCCGTATGCAATACACCATGAGGAACACTAGAGAAGGCTCCTAGTGGATCTACCTCCAATGATTTGTAAGGATGTTTCTTGAATGAGGGGCGAGGTCTATCAGAGATCTTAACTATATTTGGAGTAGCCATTCTTCAAAGATTTGCAGTGAGGTAATGAAAAACGGAGAATACCTTATGCGCCTTCGATTTGCACGAAGTGATTGGATTGATTTCTTTATGCAATGACTTCGGCAGGAGATCCTTGGTGTGCTTGATGAATCTTGTTGCAGAGCTCCACTATTCGCTTCTTCTTGAGTGCAGAATGAGCAAATGACTTTTGAGAAATCCCTTATATTGCTCCGCGAACCCTAATATCTGTCTGCAATAAATGCTTCACCTACATTATTCCGGTTTGCCTTGTCTGGATAGCTTGGAGTATCCCGGATTAGTCCTGATCTGTGAATATCATCCGGATCTTTCAATCATGAATAAATCGAGGCAACATATTACAAGAACATCCCAAACACTCTGTCCAATCCGCAGAACAAGATAGTGCACTTCCGGATCTCTCCGGACCTTTTTGTAATCCTTTGTCATACCGGAGCATCTCCCTGAACAGGTCTTATTTGATCGATCACAGCTTCTTCATAACTCCATGCGGACCTCTGAAAACTTGACTGAAGCATCTCAAGACTCATATCTACAAACCCTTTAATCCGCATCTTGTGCCACATCCGGCACCACTTGTTTGGCTGGGGGAACAGGATTTTCTTTGAGTCTCCCCCTGAGCCTGAGCTCACTTTTTAATTTCCGGAAGAAATATCAGCACCAGAGTCTGGTGCGGATCCAACCTCTACATTCTCTGAACTTTTCTTCACCCAAATCTTGCTCATCTGATTCCTAACTTCATCCGCATTCATCTTTTGTTTACCCTTGTCTTGATTCTGATTATACACCGGACCTCTTTTGTCCTGATTCTTGTTTCTGCAGACTTTAGCATTATGACCGGACCTATTGCAGATTTGGCAAATAACATTTCTTTGCATATTTGACTGATATCCTCTTGATCTGCATTAATTAGCCATATGACCTACTCTATTGCATGTAAAGCATCTACCTTTGAATGATTTGTTTACTTGCATAATTCTGCATTCATGGGATTTGTGTCCATACCTTTTGCAGTTGAAGCACTGTCCGGAGAAGGATGAATTAATCTGATTCATTCTCATTCTGCACTGATTAGCTTTGTGACCAAAGTGGTTGCAACTGTGGCAGTATCCATTGAAGGATGGATATCTTTGAGCATTTGGCTGTCTTACCGGAGGTCTTCTAGGCCTGCTTCTTGGATTTTCTGATCCAAGATTCTTCTGACCGGATCCGGAGCTTTCTCCTTTCTCATATCCCAAACCATACTTGTCATCTGTCCTCTTTTGACTTCCAAGAAGAACTTCAAGTTGAGCAGAACTTATCTTGAATTTCTCTTTATATTCATTTGCTGTTTGAAGGTCTCTTTTGAGAGAGGCAATTTGATCCTCAAGTTTTCTTCATTATCTTTGGCATCTTCAAGATCAGATTCAAGATGTCTGATAATCCTGTCCATCTGGTGGCATTCTTCTGATTTTTCTTTAAGAGATTGTCTTAGATTGTCTTCAGCCTTTCTTTTTTCTTCAATCTCTTGAGTAAACTTTATAGTTCCTGATTCCATTTCATGTCTTAACATAATGACTTCTTTTGATAACTTTTCACATAACTTGGTTTGCTCAGTCAATTCTTCATTTGTATTGCTTTCTTCACTTTGTCTTGCCAACTGTTGGAGCAGCTCCTTTCTCTTTTTCATAGAGAGACTTAATTTGTCTTTTAATTCTCTCATGAATTCATCAGCCTGTTTGAGTCTTTCTTTTAATTCATTGACTTCAGAATTTGACTGTTCAAGATCCTCAAGGGCAGTCTTGAGTTGCTCCCTTAAACCATATGCATCCATTTGAGTTCCCAGATCTTCCTCAAGCTGTTAGGCTCTATTAGGAGGAACTTAGCTCTGATACCAATTGTTGATAACTGAGAGGGGGGGGGGGGTGAATCAGTTATCCTAATTATTTCCCTTATTGAACTTTCTTCTTAATTGATGCAGCATTGAATCAAACACAAAAACATTAACATGAAATAAGAAACACATGACATAGTATTTTTGACGTGGAAACCCTGTTAAGGGAGAAAACCACGGGGTGATTAACCCAAAATTATTCTCTGTTAGAAGAATAGGAAATTACAAAATGGCACTTGCCAATTAGGGCTCACTGCCCGAGCACACTGCTCACAAGAGGCCCACTGCCTACAAGAAGACACACTGTCTACAAAGTGATAAGAATCACAGTCTTGAACTGATTGGAAGCATCTGCATATGCTGGAGTTCAGTTCCGGTTAGGCTCAGTACACTGATCTGCTGCACTTCATCTTTCCTCTGTTCTTTATTCTGCTATCTTTCACATACCGGATCCTTTTTGCTACTTCTGCTCTGTTCTGGACTTATTCGCATATATATTAATTCCTTCACACACTTCACAACTAAATCCATCCTCTGTATATATCCGCACAAGTAATTTCATCACCTTTCTAGTCGGCATCCGGAACAGTCTAGTTTCTTACAAACTTTGTTCTGTCGGCTGAATCCTTGCTCACCAAGCAATGCGGATCAAGCATATACTAGTAGATATCATTAATCATGTCGGCCAAACATGATTCATGCCTTCACAACTTTTATCATCAACAGTAACACATCCGGAAAGTAGTCTGATACTCTGTCAGTCAGTTCTTCCTCTGTTTTGACTGTGTCTCAGGAATCCGGTACTCAACTATTCATATCTTTTTCCTTGTCCATCACCGGAGGCTAAATCCTTGGAATATACCACTCAAGGTAATCCTCTTGACTTCCCCAAATCCGCACTGCACCAAGACACTTCCTCTGAGAGATCCGGATCAATCTGTCGGACCTTGCCACATGCTCTGTTCTTGTTCACCGGACCACAACAATCTTTATTCTGACTTCCGGTAGAGACACATTATGACTTGCGGATATGTGGGATGACCTTTGTTGCCATCAATGACAACAACCATGAATCCATATAGTGTCTCTTGCCAACAGAAAACCCTTGTGATCTTAGGTGAATCGGATGAAAACCTAATTCATCTTTGTGGAGGCTTCATAACGGAAGCCTACTTGCACTTCATTGGAGATCTGCGGAGATTTGGAGCAGCTTTGCATAAATCAGATTTGAGATCAGCATTGGAGAAGATTCTTCTTGTGGCACTTGCATCATTTGACACTAGGGTTTTAACCCTAGCCTTGTGCGCCATCCTTGGAGGATCATATCCGTGGCATTTTGTGTATTTCTTGCATTAGAGCTTGCCCTAATTAGGAGCGCCACACTTGGAGCAGCATTCTTGGCGAATTTGTGTTGTCATTGATCTAGGGTTTCATCTTAGAGTGGAGCGCCAGCCTTGTAGAGGATTTTGGAGCAGCATTCTTCATCATTTGCATGTAATTTGACATCCTCGCCTAGCTGATGTAATTTGCCCAGCTAGGGTTTATATTGGAGCTTCATTTCTACATCATTGTGGTATGTACAAACCTAATTATAGGTCTGATTTGTAACAGCAGAGATCTGATTTGTATCTAGGCATGTTTGCCTATGTTTTTGGATGTAATTGCATTTCCAGAATTTCAGTTTGTAGCAGCAGGGTTTTAATTCAGAAAATCAGATTTGTTGATGCCAATTGGTTGCCCTACATTGTGTATTTCATGGTGTAATTCATGTTTATGACGAATGTCAACTTGTAGAATCATTTGCCATCATTATTTGCCATGTTTGGATGTGTTTTACGTTTGCTGGAATAATTTAATTAAGAGCAGAAATTCAGATCAGAAATTAGGGTTTCAACAGAAAACTAAAAGTGCAGAAAACTAGGGCAGAAAGAATTTAAAAATCAGAATTTTAGGGTAGATCCTATTGGGGATATTACAAATTCATGTTTGTTATGGATATCAACTTGTAGCATCATTTGCCATATTTATTTGTCATGTTTGGGCATATATATGTTCGCTGTGATTACATGTTTGAAATCAGAAAATAAAATCAGAATTTAGGGTTTTGAGCAGAAAACTAGAGTGCAGAAAATTAGGGCAGAATTCAGAAATTTATTTTCAGAATTTTAGGGCAGATCCCATTGGGGATATTACATTTTTTAAATATAAAGACTCTTAACTTTAAAATAATAAAATATGTAGTAAATAATATAGCTCTGTGATAAAATAAATTAACTCTAAAGTAAAATCAAATAACTCTTAATTTAATATAGCTCTATGGAAAAATAAATTAACTCTTAATTTAAAATAGCTCTATGGTAAAATAAATTAACTCTTAATTTAATATAGTCAAAAATAGGTGCCTCAAGAATGATATCTCTTAGTGTCTTTTACATAGATTTATCTAAGATAGGTATGCTAGTTTTACATATCTTCCATAAAGACCACTAAATAATGTATTTCTCAAACTTAATGGGGCAAAGTTGAGGAACCGCAAGCAGTAGAATAGTACTTCATAGAATCAGCATATCAATAGCCAGTACTTTCGACTGTTTCCTTTGATTGTCTTCTTATCACAAAAAATTTTTACTATATATAACAGTCTTTCAAGGACAATTTGTATTATAGAAAAACGCTATAACCTACTAGCACTCTAAAAATATAGAAATAGACTTATTCATTTACCCAGACAGATATACTTACAGCATTATCATATTTTACAGCTAACTTCATTAGCTTCTGTGCCATTCCACCAAGAAGACGAGTCCTGAGGGCCAAATCTTCAAATTCTTGCCGGAAATGAAAGGTTATACTGTCAATTATTATAATCTTGACCTGAAAAATAAAAACAGAATATCACACACAAATAGAAATGTTCTAAAACCTAAGATCTGTCTGAAGTATAGCTTAGTACAGTGCCATTCAAACAAAACAAACCATATGCATTTCCATGTCCGGATGGACAATGTTAGTTCTTGATGTTGTCAGAAAAAGCTCAACTGATGACTACAAATTTCTACTTCAAGACATAAGCCTAGGAAATAAAAGTAGCAATTATTCATTATTTTTGCCTTGACGGACAAAGTTAACTATCCAAAATGTCTATGGATCGTATGAGATTGTTTTACAGCATATAACAAGTCCCCGGTTTACTTCATTACTGTAAGGATCGCATGAAAAACATTTTTTTATGACATAATCCAGAAAGGAAACATGAGTATTAAGAACATAATGAACAGATTGGACTGCTCCTGAGAGTACCCTTTACCTCTGTATGCCTCATAATTAACAGTAACAAAGGCTGCCACTTTGCCCAATCTACCCTATCTCATGATCGAAAATCTGACCACACTTATGCTTGCACATCAGTGAGCACTGCAAGATTTACCTTTCAAGGTGCAGATTTTAGAAGCACCAAATGAGAGGGTACAAAATAAACAATGTTGTATGCAACGAGTACATAAGTAAAATAGGCTTTAGCATAAATATAGCAATAGCATGTCATAACATTGATAAACAAGATTAATTGATAAACACTGTAGGTGACTGTAAGTGTAACCAATATTTTGGGTGTCACAAAGCACAAGGTAGGTCAATGCTATTGGACTTGATAATGCCAAACAAGACCCTGCTGCTCATCTCATAATCTATTTTTGTGTAATATCCCACCCCCTTATGGTTTTCTGTGGTTTAGTTGAACCTGATGCGTTTTGGTGTTTTTTGCATTTGACATAAACTTGCATGCATATATTTTTTCATAACATAACATGAAATAGCAAAACCCAGTTGTTCATTTCCAATAGAAATGCAATATTTAACAATAAGAAGTGATACCCATGTAAAGATAAACAAAGTTGATCAAACAATGGACATACCCCTTTTGCTGCTATATTATTTTCAGTCTGAAATGGTCTATTACAGCTGATTGTGACATACAATGTTTCCTCCGTACCATGCAAACTCAGACTACTACAAGTGTACAAGAGTAAACAGCAAGAAATGTAGTTTTTGTGCCTCAAATGGTAGCTAACACAAAACACTCCAAAATCTTCAATATACAATCTATGCTGTACGGCCCTGCCTGGGAAGGTACGGCCAGTATGGGAGGCTGCAAACACAACAAAACTCCTTCAAACTCACAAATAAAGCCTGCAATACATATTCCAATCCTCCTCCATAATTATCGTGACAATAAACTAAAGATATATCGATGAAATCCCTTCCGCAACAAGCTGGTTATGTTGCAAATGAAGCTCCGTGTGATCTCTGGAATAAGACCACTCCAACAACACCCTAGAAGTGTCTCTCAACCCCACAGTTGCTCCAAACAATGAAGGTTTTCATCTTCAAAGTCTGCTGGTTCAAAACCCTAGCACAGCCAAAGAAGCAAAGCTCATACAATAACAATATGCAATGGTAAAGAAGAATGAATGTTCAAGCTTCTTTTATTCTTTCCTTCACATTTCCCAACGCACCTTTTTGGGGAAATAAAACAATTTTATTATTTTCACTTTATTCACCCTCTTTACAATGGCATCCAATATTAGGAACATATATGACTTTATTTTATATAAAATACTCCAAGCCCCTTTTAATAAAGTCACTTAATAACTTTATTACTAAGTTAAATATAATTTAACTTAGGAATATATCGTGCCATTAAAAAAAATAGTGCAAATGGACTCTGAACATGGATTTCGAAGTATTGACAAGAAGGCCAATAAAAATCTAGTGAAGTCCAAGTCCGTCGCACTGAGTCGCATCAAATCCGGGACCACTGCTAAAAATAGTAAAAAAGGCTCAAAAGGTCCGAAAATGTTCGGAAAGACATCACCGCGACCCCCTGACATTACTAAGCTTAATGCAACACCTGGAAAGGCCCCAAGATGGTCGAACTGCCATGTCACCAAAACAGTGTCCAGACTGACACTTACTATAAATAGCAGTGTTCTCTGAGGACCAAAGAGAACAAACCCAAAAAAACCCAGAAAGATTGTCGCCATGCAAGCACTTACTATAAATAGAAAGTACGGATAAGTTGTTCGAAATCCCTCTAGAAAGTGTCATACGGCTCCACTCAACCACCCAAGCACGTTGGTGACATCGAAATACTCCTTTGATTAGGCTGTCACAAACCCAGAAAGTCAGCTCCAACTGCGCTGCAAGAGGACCCAAAAATGGGGACATTACATTTTGTCTTTCTTGAGTTGATTTTATAATCATTAGAAAGCCATAGTGGGTCTTGTTGTGACCAAATCACACATCACCCCATTAGGCATAGGGACCCCCCGTTTTTTAACTCAGAGGCTTGTTAGGAGTTGTGATGCATCACTTTGTCAAGGTCCTGATTGATGAAAATGCATAAGGAAGGATTGATTGTCTTGATTATTCTGAGCACCTTAGGAAGAAGGTATGTAGGTTTGAATTGATTGTAGGGGTCCAGTGTACCTTATTCCTCATTCCACTTATTCTAGCGCCTTGATTGATGAAGATTGGACACAATTTGCTTGATTTCCTCCAGTTGAGCGCCCTAGAGTCTTGGAAGCACCCTAATGAGTTTAAGCACCCTAAACATGTCAGGAGCGCCTTGTGGAGTAGAACAATCTAAGCGACTTGGAGTAGTATGATTGAAGTTGTTTCTAGCGCCTAGTGGAAACAAGTTATGTTTTAGCGCCTTGTTGTTTTGGCACCCAGAAGAGTGATCATTATAAGTGCGCCTATTGGAAAGATCTTAAAACACCATCAAGACACTCAATTGCGCCTTCCCTTGAAATGACTTTTGAGCACCTTGAATTGCAAGAGCTAGATGTGCGCCTTTGAGTAAAGGAGTATCGCCCAAGGAGTGAAGTTTGAAAGCAAAGGTTTGAACATGAAGTTGTTGTTGCCTTGTGGATGAGATTGGAATCAGTCTAAAAGAGCGCCCTAACTTTGAAAGTGACCTAATTTGAGTGTCATTGAGCGCCTAAAGACAATGTGCACCTTGATCAAGATTGGTGATTGGCAATGGTCATATGAGCACCTTGGAATAGACAAGCGCCTAGAAGGAGTTCTTAGAGAAAGACACCTTGGAATGAAAATGAGCGATAGTTCTTTGAAGTGTTGAGGCCAGTGGTATTAGGCGCCTAGTTGTTAGAAGGATTGATGAGGATTTGCGCCTTGGGAACACCTTAAGCAGAAATATGCGCCTAAGGTGGGGGTACTCATTCTAGCGCCCAGTGAAGGAAGGAGACAATGAAATAAATTGGAAATCATCTGCTCTGGCGCCTTAAAGGGTAAAGACAAATGTTTGAGCGCCTTCATGAAGAGTGAAATGTTTTGAGCGCCTAGAGTGGGAGGTATTCATTCTGGCGCCTTGATGATTCAAGGGTGATGATCTTCATTGCACTATTAGAAATGCGCCTTAGGTCAAAGCAATTGTCTTTTGAGCGCTTATCTCTACTAGTTCATTATCAAATTATGCCTTAGTATCTTGAATGACCTCTACCCTTTTAGCGCCCTAAGAGAAAGACTCCTTGGAATAGACAAGCACCTAGCATTGGATGTGTGCACTTTGTAAGAGATGACATCACTTTGAAATCACACTGTTTTTTTTGCGCCTAAGTCTTTGTGCGCCTTGATAGGGATACAAAGGAAGAGTTTGGAACCCTCAATTGGAGCGCCTTGGGTGATGTTGGAGCGCCTAAGAGGTGATAGGCGCCTTAAGGTGAAGTTAAGTTATAAGAAAGGAGTTGTGGCGCCTTAGTCTAGGAAAGGTGGACAAAACTTCAAAATGTGCCTTGCTATAGGATGAGAACATCATGGAAGATGAGTTTAATGAATATGTGCACCTTGAATGACTTGGTTGAATAAGTGATATCTTGCGCCCTAGGAGGCTTTAAAGTTGTCAGTTGGCGCCTTGAAGTAAGAGCTAGATGTGCGCCTAGGTCTTGTTAAGGAGAATGAACTATCAAAATGCGCCTAGAGTTGGAGGTGGTGTTTCTAGCGCCTAGGGAAGGAGAAAGGTAAGTTAGTGAAGCTAATTGACATTGGCGCCTTTGGTGCAAGGAGATTGAAGAGTCTAGCACCTTAGAGGATTTAAATTGAAGCACCTTAGTCCTTGAGCAAGATTGGCGCCTAAGGTTGAAGGAGTCATCATCTTAGAATGCAAGTTGCATCATTGAGAGAAGGAGTGTTGGTGAAGTCAAGGAGTCATCAAGAGCAAGTACCTAAGTAGCCTTCAAATTGCAAGAGGAAACATCAATGACATCATGTTAATCATATCAAGTTCAAATGTACTTCATCCAAGCTTCAAGTCAAGATCTCTCAATCTTCAAAGTTTCAAAGTCTACACTCCAAGAGGGTCACTTCAAAGGTCATCATGAAGGATTACTTCATCAACTTTTACATCAAGCAAAGACACTTCAATTATCATACTTCAAGTTCCAGTAAACTTCAAGTTCAAAAGAGACTTCTACTCCAATACATGATTGAAGCATCATCATCTACAAGTTGAGAAAGAAGTATCATCATCATCTTGTACTACTCTATATGAAGAAACATCAAAGAAGATCATCATATCAATCTACCTGCAAGATGAAGTTAGGCGCCCATATACATTCAAACTTCTACTTTGGGCGCCCTTCATACAGATGGCAATCCATTTTAGTGCCCATATATATTCAAACCATCTATTTTGGCGCCCACATGGGGTAAGATTTTTGGCACCTAAACATGTTTTAAATTTTGAAAATTGCAAATATTTAATGCCAAACTAGGCCGACCTAGCCAGCCGCCCACATTTAAAGTACAAAATGCTACATAAAGAGAAGCGCTTCTCCTTATTTCACCTCATTCACTTTGCAATTATCTACAAGAGGCAGCAAATTACCTTTAAGGAGTAGCAATTTTTTGTTAGAAAAGGAGAAAGCAAATTTTACTAAGGCAGATCTGAGTTTTAGAAGGCTGACTTGCTTCTAAATTCTACCATTTTTATACTGATTTTTGCAGAAATTTGCATTTTCTAAGGCAGAAATTGGACACAAGGTATGGATTAATCACTTCTACTTTAGAAAATCACCTTGTATTTGTTTAAATTTGCAGATTTACATTCAGAAATCAGATGTAAAATGACTTAGAGTATGTTGCTTTTCATTCATAAAACCTCTTTTGTACTTGAAAAATTGAGTTGAAACGTGATAACAGTGATGTAAAAGACTTGTAGAATCTATTATTTCAATCTACTTATTCGAGTCTAGTCTTGCAGGTAAATGGGAATGACGGCCAAAGAGAGACAAGTCCTCATCAAGATGGATGCTAAGTCTAACATACCGGAGTCCAAGCTAGAAACGCAGTGGAAGGATGTCGGCGACACCAACATGGGACACGTCAACCTAGTGGAGGTGAAAGACTTCTTGCTCGCCATCACAAGGAACGAAGATATCAAAGCCATCGCAAAGAGTGGGATTGTACAAGCAGCTTGCTTTCCACCTGCCTTGCCAAGCACCGAGCTAGTGTTGGAGTGTGTTCAGCACTATGACAAAGAGAAAAGACAGATTATAGCAAAAGATGGAACTGTTCTCGCATACCTTCAAAGGGAAGCCATTCAGGGGATCTTCAACATCCCGAAAGCAAAAGGAGTCTTCATATGCCCTACAACTGCTCAGATGACTTTCGAAGGCAACTCCAAAGTTTACATGCAAGAAATCGGGAAGAGGTGAATGAATGATTCATCAATGAAGATATACAATTCCGAAGACCCCAAGTATCACAAGGCTGACTTCAAGCAAGAGATAAGTTACCTGATCATGTTCCTGAATCGAGTAACAGGTAGGCCACAATCATCTACTTTCGAAGGATGGATGTATACTTACTTTGATCATATGTTTACAAAGAACAAGATGATTGACTGGGCTGGTCTTATAAGCCACTGCCTTGATGATCAGTTTGAAAACTTTGATGAAACAAAGTCTTTCTTCATGACTTCATATCTTGTTTGCATCCTGGCAAGAAATACAGTCTACAAAGGATTAACAGCTAAAGGGCAAGTAGGTACAAAGCTAGGACAGATTCTCTCGCACCAGTGTTACCCTCAACTCCATTTGAAGAATATAAATCACTACAAGAGATTCAATGATGCTTTCGCTATGTTCATAGTGAGGAAGTTAAGAGGTGAACCACATAGGAGACTAACAGGTGCTGCTAGGAACTTCATCAAGCAATATGGAAGGTATTACATCCAGTATGATAAGTTCACTTATATCAGGATTCAAGGATTTACATCTTTTCCATATAGACTTCCTAGATATCCTTCAAACAGGATGGTATTGCTAGAGGTTTCAAGACAGCTGTTAGAGTTTCATAAGATGCAGAAAGCAAGGAAGAAAGCAGGAGTTCAATTTCCTCTTCAGCTAGGTAGATACTATTCTTGTCCATCATTACAGGCAGCTGAGCATTCAGAAGTTGAACTTCAGACTTATCATCTGCATCCACATGATTCGAGGAGAGAAAACTTTGATCCACATGGGGCCATCAAGCAGTCTTATTCTTCTTACAAGCATAAAGAACAACTAGAAGATCACTGGGCTGATGCTATAGATGATGATGATATCAGGATGCAAAAGTGTTCAAGATTGAAATGGGACTTAATAAGAGCTACAAAGGTACTAAGAATTCCGGATCAGTTAGAAGGTGAAAGAGCTCTTCTTGGTGATGAATACGATAAGATCCGCAATTTGCCTTATGAAGTCAGCTGGGCTGATAGAGAAAAGGTTGATGATGAAGGATTAATAAGGCCTATCATTGCTATCACTGAAGAGCAGATAAATAAACAAGTACAAGCCTTGCTTGATGAAGGAAAGAGACTCACCTATACTAAAATGGGAGAAGTGGATCAGCAACAACAACACAATGCACCTAGCAAAGATTCACGAAGCAGAGGAAGTGAAAGAGATTCAGGACAGGGAAAGAAAAGAAAACAGCTTGAGATTGTTCAAGGAGAATCCAATAGAAAGAAGAAAAGGATAAGTATTGAAACTGCTTCTTCTAGACAACCAGGTGACATCCCACTGAATCAAGACTTAGTGATACCTACTGAGAATGTAGTTCCAGAAGCTCCAATTGAAGAAGTACCTTCTAGCCCACATGATACTGAGATCATCGATGAAGCGAATACTGAAGATAAAGATGAGGCTGAAGAGGAATCATTGCCTGCACAAGGAAGACAGTTACAACAGCAGCAAGATCTTTCATCACTGCCAGAATGGTTACAGGAAAGAATCAGAGAGAATTGTGAACTTGAGAAGTGTCCTCCTCTTCCAGTTGATGAGTTACTTCTAGACCTGTCGAAAGAGAAACCAAAGAAGAAGGCAAATATCCTTTCAAAGATCGCTAAAGATGAAACAGGAGTAAGGAAAGTGCATGTAGCAGTTCCCAGGTTTGAAAAGAATATAGAGGATGTAACACCTGATGATTATGACATCAATATAATCAATCTGGGTCCTTTAACGGGAATGCAAGTAGAAGAAGAGCTTCAGGATTCAATTGATAATGCTCGAGCTATCATAAGACAAAAGACAGAAGGCAGAATCAAAGCTGAGCAAAGATGTCGAGCCTTAGAGCAATACATTCAGCATTTAGTCCGTCCTATTCATCAGCAGGGAAGAGTTGCTACACCTCCATCTCTCCTTCCTCCAAAAACAGTTGAACACTTAGAAGAATTGAAGTCTTCATCTCACAGAATGAAGGATTGGATGAAAAGGTCGAAGGAGGCTACATTTAGACATCTGGGAGATATTGTGCAAGTAAGTGATAAGATTATTGATCTGAAGGAGAGGATACTTGCACTGATGACAGTTTGTGATGAGTTCAAAAATATCCAGGATCAATACTTGCCACACTTGAAGAGCTTGATGGAAACATCAGTTGATGAGTTGTTACATGCTGAAGTGATTAAAGAAGGTAAAACATATAACTTTTCTTCCTGGTATTATGGCTTTCGCATCAAAGGGCAATTGCTGGATAAAATAGAAATAGATATGTCAAGAGTTAGAAGTGTGCTTCAAAAGATTCAGGATGGAATACATGCCTCTTTGATGAAGATCTGTAATCCTTTTGGGGAGATGACTCTTGAGAATCTGAAAGAACAAGTTCAAGCTTTCTATTTTCAGGAAAATGATGTTACAGATGAAAGACTTGATAGTATATTTTCACTTGTTGTCCACCTTGGCGACAACAAAACAAGGATAACTGATTGGGAAAAGACACTTGGCCTTTATTCAGATAATGTACTTGAAGCTGAAGGAACCATTCAGAATGTGCCAAGTGTACCATTGGAGGAAGTCAAGCAAATAGTGTCTAAGTTCATTGAATGCCAAGCTTCTAGTGATGGATATTCACATGGGGATTCTTCATAAGCTAATGATATATCATTCTTATCTTCTTGTGAGGCGTGCCTTTGTTCTTTTCTTCATAGCCTCCCTCATTTAATATAGATAACCTCTTTCATTTAATAAAGTTGGCCTCTTTCATTTAATAAAAAAGAGTTTGTTACAACTACTTGTGATGTGGCTTGATCTAGTCCGCTGGCTTGGCCGATCGATCTTGACCCTTCATTCATTTTGAGGTCTATAAAAGGGCTCTTGTTGCTCTCATTTGTACGGTTGAAAATTCTGGAATTGTTGCAAGAGCTCTCTGAGATAATAAAAGATTCAATGTTTTGGTGATTCTATTTGTGTTTCTGAGTGTTGCATGGTTTAGATTTTCAAGCGAACATTAAGTTATATTAAGTTTTCTTTAAGTTCATGTTAGTTAATGGAAGGTTTCCTTATTGCTTTGAGGTGAAATCTATAAGTTCATACCATTTGTAGTTTGTAGCTTACAAATTGCAGTGCATGGTTAGTCTGAACAACACTGAATATCAATTTGATCTTTATGTTTGTTGAATCCTTCATGAGCATAAGTGATTTAAACATCTTGTATACCCTAGAAGATTGCACCTATCTTGTGTAGTTGTCTATCTTGGCGAAGCAGGATCTGGTTTGGTTTCACCTTGAGCAGTAATCATCCTTACATCTAGGATTAGATTAGTGTTTCTAAACCTTACACCTTTTGTCCTTTTTTTTAATCCATTTAGTTAGAATTAGAACCTAGAACATCAATTGCCAAATCATACGCCATCAGTTGTAGTACTTAGACTCTCCAGTATTCGCTTCCGTAATTATTGAAACAACAGTTTATTTGAACAATTGCGTAAGTCCCTTTGTGTTTTAACAGCAAAATCATACTTAGTCACTGAGCTATCTCTTACAAAATCATCAGAAAGGAACCTTGGAGTCATCTTGTTTGATCACATAGTTCAGCATTCGAGAGGCTTTGCTCAAGAGGGAGTTAGATACTTTGTATTTCACTCTAATTGTTGACTTGTCCAAAAACAAACATCAACAGGTCTCATGGCACTATAAGGCCTCCATGCTTTGGCCAAAAACAATTAGAAAATGGTAGGAAATGACTTCATGCTTCAAGTTTCCTTCAAAATGTTGTAAAATGACTTGAAAACATTTCTTGAAATGTAAATGTTCTCACATTTGTGGGAGATCTCAAGGTGTGTTCAAGTCTACTTCAAAAATGGTTCCCCAAAGAAAATAGTTAAGGGCCAATTCTTGCTACATTGCATGGCAGATCATATGATGATTCCAGTTTTCAACTACACATCCTTCTTTTGTTAACCATGCATCATAATTAATCCTACTGTAAGCAACTACTCAACCCACCAAAGACACGAACATGGTAGTAGTGGCCCTATGCTTCCAATGTTTTATCCCTAAAGCCTATGCATCAGAAAAAAATAAATGCACTACTTAACCCACCAATAGACACGAACATGGTAGTAGTGGCCCTATGCTTCTAAAGTTTTATCCCTAAAGCCTATGCATAAGAAAAAATAAATGCTTACATTCCATTGTTGATAACTTCATCATATACATGATCCTATGCCCAACAATAATCCACTAGCACGTTCATGCTAACTGTCAAAGTCACACATCTCACAGTTCCTATAACCAGAAACCTATGACTAGAAGCTGCTTTAAAATAACTATGCAAGACTATTGATAACATGCAGTCAGCTTATGGCAAAGTTGGCATCGAAAAAATTGCAATGTGAGTCCGTCTCCCTAGTTTACCTTTGGAGTATTGGGACGAGGCAGTGTGGACAGCCAATGCTTCCTCTTTGGGGGATCTCATTGTGATTGACGAGGTGACTAGATCTAGGAAGTGCTTCCTCTTCACTAGATTTTGTGTCAACATTGTTGTTGACAAGCAGCTCCCCTCCTCGATCACTTTATCTTTGAAGCTTGGTGATTGGGTGCAGCAGATAAAGTATGAGGGGTCCCTTGTGATGTGCCTCAACTGCCACAAGTGGGGACATGCTTCTATTGCGTGCGGAGTTTCAAAAAGAAGGATTGACTACAAGCATTTTAAGGATCAGCAGGATCCTTCTCCCCCCCAGGAAGAGGTTGGCCTTCCCATGGAGGAGATTGGTGGAGCGGATTGTCCTCTTGTGGACAAGTCCAACACAAAGACTTTCAGGGATGCCTCTTCGGTAATTAGGAGCAAAGATTCGAGATCGGCAATGGTTTGAACCTTCCTCAAAGGTCGCCTTTCAACAAGGAAAATCAAAAAGTGTTGTTCTCTACTAAGACTTCTAGTGACCCTCTCATTCCAACCTCGAGTATTGTGAATCCCAATAAGATGAGACCTGATTCGGTTAAGTATCAGGATGCTAGATCTAAACAAAGTTCTTTAATGTATTTTGGATTCAAACCACCTTGAGTGGTGGTCCTATTCTTTAGTAGCAGTTTCACCCTAAGCTTTGTCCCCCCCCCCCCCCATGTGGGGTGTTGCTGCTAGTCTTTGTGTTTTGCCACTTGGTGCTCCTTTGTTGTCCCTTGACGTTTCTTGGACGTCATCGGCTGTTTTTTTATTGTTTGTTCCTTGTATTTGCTCTTAGCCTTTTTTTGGCTTGTTTCATGTAGCTTATGTGGTTTCTTTGTTAGTCTCACTCCTCGTGGGGCTTGTCTCTCTTGTCATTGGGCTTTCTTTCTATAAAAGAGTGGGGCCCCTTTCAAAACCTCTTTACCTTAATCAAAAACATGCAGTTAGCTTACTATATTCTGTGACAGCTATGCAAAGAAGTAAAGTAACAACAAATTTACAGTAGTATATAATAGCAATTATCAAAAGGCTATGAATGCAAATAACAGCAACTAATTGTTGATTCCATAACTTCAAGTGAGTTCACATAAAAATGAGTATGAGGTTATCATAAAAGGTCCAACCTTTGATGATACACTTTCAATCTAACAAAATTAAACAACTATGCCCAGCAGCATAAGCAAACTTGGTATAGATTGGTGCTCAACTCTATACTAATTGCACTCAAGTACCACTTATGCTGCCTACAATATCATGAAAAAATGATGTGACAGCTTACCTCTGCACTTCATCACTTCTGCATACTCTGCACAAACTGAGGAAACAATAACAGGTGGATTATCTTCCAAGGCCAACAAGAAGGAAAAGTAAATGGTCAGACATGGGTTTATTTCAATAACAGTACAAGGGCTGCAAATTAGTTTTTGATTTTTTTTCCTTTTATAATCACTTGGTATTTGCTTTTATAATCAGTCAAAGTCAAATGCCAAGTGATTATAAAAGCAAAAAAATTCAAAAAGCATCCACTATGATGCGGGTTCATTCTGGGTTCCTATGTAATATCCCAAATGGGGATGTTTTGAACAAGGCTTTCCCAACTTCTAAGACTGATTTTTCCTTATTCTGCCCTAGATTTCTGTATTTTAGTTTCTGCTGAAACCCTAAGTCTGATCCAAATTTCCAAACAACATATGAAAGATGCTCCAAGATTCCACAATGATGGCACTAGGTTAGGGTAGGAAAACCCTTATGCAAATGACAATCAATCACACCAAGATGCTGCTCCAGAAAAGTGCGCTTAGGTCTGCTGTAGTCCGGCTAGGTTTTTCTGCTCCAAATGGTGCCCAAGATACAACAAAACCACCACAAAGGATCCTCAATGTTTGCTCCCACAAGAGGAATAAGATCCTAAGTTAATGTTGATATCCTTGCCAAGGAATGGCAATGAAATCAGGCCTGCACTGCTGCTGCTATCAAGTCTGCTCTGCCCTAACCCTAATCAGCAATACAATATCCACAAACAACCTCCCAACCATAGGTGATCATCTCCAATGAAAGGCGCTCAAAGACTAGGCAATCTTCTCTTCATTTGATTGAACAATCCACTCCAAAGAAGGTGCCATAATTATTCTTCAATTCCGATCTGCAATTCTGCTCCAAGACAATGAAGTGCAAGTGAACTCCCGTCACGGAGTCCTCCACATAAAGAAGTTAGGTTTTCATCCAACTTCTCCTAAGAGACTTGAGGTTTTCGTCCCAAGCTCTTGCTAGAGATAAACTCCAAAACTGTGAATGAATGAATGATGAATTGATGCTTCCAATTGCCAAAGATCAACTTGTATTTATACATGTTTTGTCTCCCTTTCCTCTAGGCCGACCTAGGGCAGATTTTCTTTTTATTTTAATAATATTCTTCCCTCTAAGAGGGCCGACCAGTAACAAGTCTCTAGGCACCCATAAAATCGAATTGAAGATATGATTTTATTATTCTTTTCCTCATGTCATCTCCAAGCGCCAAGGGTGAGGGATATTATTAATTGTTTTAGGTGCTCAATCCTCAAATAAACCCTCAATAGCAATTCTCCATATTTGTGACTCCTCCAAGTGGTCAGCTCCAAGGTAGAATTATGATGGTAAATGAAAGGAGTCGTATCATCAATATTAGGAGAATACCTCAATATGATTCATTCCCATAGAGAGAGAGACATACTTAATGAAAGGAATGCATCCACACCATATACCAAGACATTTCCAACCCACAGCATGTCATCCAAACAACTCGGAGAGTGAAAACCAACTCCTCTATTCTCCAATGGCGACCATTCCAAAAATGGGGACATTACATCCTATAGATCCTTCTAGGTTTGTTATGGGTTCACTTGGGTTCATCCAAGTGTCATGTAATGTCCCCCATCTAGCCCATTGGATCAGTGGACAGAGATTTGTCTATGACCAGACTCCCGTAGGCTAATGGAGATGTTTAGGGGGTCATTTCGGGGGACTTACTATTTATAGTAAGTCAGGTGCCGGGCACTTGCCATTTTTAGCAGGGCAGTTGTGGAGGTCCTTTGCACATAATTTATGGTCTCGATGTGACTAGAGTTCAAATCAATATAATATAAGTCAAATTAAATATTTAACTTATATTATTTATGAGACCTCAAAGTGACTTTAAGTTATAAAGTTATTTTATAAAGTGAAGTTATAACTTAAAGTGAGGCTACTAGGAGGTGGGCGCCCCTCATGGAGAGACAAGGGGATGTTTAATAAATTAAAATAATTAAAAAAACCCTCATCTTGGGCATTGGGATTGAGAGCAACAAAAAGGGAAAAAGAAGACTCATTTGGTTTAGGCCAAGATTATTGATTTTGCTCTCTTTGTGAGATTATTGTGCTTTGGTTTTTGGAGCTTGGCTCTAGGGTTTCAGTTGGTTGTGTTGGGATGAAAACCCCGACATTGGTCCCTTTCCTTGTGCGTGAAAGATCATATCAGGAGAGGATTTGTGGAAGCTTCATACAAAGGCTTCATTTGTGCTTTCACCGAAGACATTTTGATGAAGTATTGAGTTGGAATGAGTATATCATCATGGAGATTTGTGTTGCAGGTCCAAACAGAGAATAGAGGACAGATTTTGTATTGGGATTGAGTTTTATTTGCTGCTGCAGCTTGTTCCTAGCAGGTCGTACTTCCTAGAAGGGTCGTACCACTCTTAGAAGTGATTTTATGTAACTCAAAGAAGGGTCGTAATACTCCTAGAAGGGTCGTGGGACCCTCACACTTCCATCCGCCACTTTGGAAAGGCTTCAAAATATTGTGCAAGGCTACGTGAGGTGAAGAGGATGAAACGTGAGTTATTAAAGTGAAGCGCTGCCTTAGTTTGGAATATTGCTAAATGCTAATTGTTAGCCGCAACTACTGGAGGAGGACATCACACATAAGGGAGGGGTCGAGTCATGGTTTGAGCATGGTTTAGTGTGAATAGTGGAGGCGTGGGAAGCATTAAAGGAAACCACTGCCATTTCAGAGGATCTTTGAGTTTGGTTCTTGGAGACTCATTTTGAAGCATACAAGAAGGTGAGTAGAAGTTAGAGTTTGAGGCGCAGCCTGTAGCTGAAGCATCCTTAGTCTATTTTGGAGCTGGACGCCCTGTATGGGAAGGTATTTATTGCTGCAGTAGATCACAGTTTGAACAATCAGCCATTATTGAGGAATGTATCTCCTCCTTCCTATGTATTTTGTCATTATTGATGGTTAGCACTCTTGAACAAATAAAATCGATGTATTTCTGGGTCATTTCAGCATGCTGCATTGTTCTTGTATGAGTTTTCAAATGTTATTATATATCAGCAAACTGTTTGTCAAAATGTCCCATCCTTTTCCTTTATAAATTGTGCTACAATTGTGAATGAAATATCTTCTAAATTCTAGTACAAGCTGTTTATATCACCATATTCAGAAAACTCAGTTGGGACAACATATTGAAAAGTGTTTGACAAAATGCCTGCACAATAGAAATCAGAAAACAGTTGTGTTTTTTGGAAAAAATTTGGGGTGTGGTTATTACAATGGTATCAGAGCTAGCTTTTCCTGCCAGCTTGTGATCATTTATATTGCATACAGCTGAAGTTATTTCTATGAGTGAAAGGGCAATAAGATATTATAACAGAGAGCAAAGACGACAGGTATTCCAGAGACCACAAACTCCAATAGAAGAAACTTTTCCTAAGGTCTTAAGAGTTTGTCAAATACATAAAGGTGACAGTGAAATTTCTTCTGAGAATATGGCAAAAAGAGGAAAAGGACCAGCACAACCAGATAGTCCTAATTCCAGGGCAGAAAACTTACGCTTGAGAAGGGGACATGACACATTCAACATGAGACCACAACAATGGGCTGCAAAATATACACAAAAAATGTAAGGTCTTTTCTCCATAAGAACCCTTCCCGCAATGGGCTGCACAAGATATACAAAAAATATAAGGGATTTTCTCCATAAGAACTCTTCCCACTACTATATAATTGGTGCCATTGTCCATTTCTTTTTGGAGAACATTTTGGATGGGCACTTCCATCATAACTTCCTCTAATGTATCACATAAAATCTGATGTTATTGGACTTGGTAATGTTGAATAAGACCCTCTTAACACCTCATAATATATTTTCTACATTGTTCAATTAATTTTGTAATTATTAGAAGAGCATAGAGGATCTATTGGCAACCTACATTATTTGGCTAAAAAGAACTAGAAAATGGCAAGCATTAACATCATGCTTGAAGTTTGTTTTAGAATGTCATGTCCCCTTTCCAAGAATAAGTCATCGAGAGACCCTTAGCCTATTATTCTATTTCCCGTAGGCTAATGGGGTGAAGTAAGGGAAATAATTTAATAATTTAACTTAAGTTGTCCTAAGTAACTTTAAAGTTTATGTTATATTCATAAAAAGGCAACTTATGTTTATTATTAAAAGCTTCCAAGTTGTTATCAAAAAGTGTCATTAGGACAAGGGGCCAAAAGTGATGTTTTATTAAAAGGTATTTTCTAGACACTTTTTAAAATAAAGCAGGAAATGATTTTAAAATTAAAATAAGGGTTATAAAAAGAGAAGTTGGGAATAGGAGGAGGCATCCAATTTATGAAATCAAAACCCTTATCTTTTGAGATTGAGCCTTGTGTTCATCTTTCTACCTAAGGATGAAAACCCTTTTGGCAAATGGATTCGAAGACGAAAACCCTCTTGTCCATTCAAGTAATTCCATCCAAGGATTACCAATGAGTTGAAAAGAAGTTTCCAGATTCAGTTGGTTTGTGTGTTGTTTGAGTTTTTCTAGATTTTGGTTATGGTTTGATGAGTTTCCAGATTTTGGTTTGAGTGTGAAGTGCAATTTCCAGATTTGAAAAGAATATCTATTATTTTATTTGCTTTAGCAAATCTTATCAATAGTGTGGTTGTTATTTGATGTTGGTCGTACCATTGTGAGGGCCATACATTTCAAGGAACTGAGTTGAACGTTGCATTTTAGAAGACTTGGCTATACAAATTTCTGTTGCTAGACATCTTTACCCAGGCCATACTTCTTGCTCAATCGTACTGCCTTTTCAAGGGAAGTATATTCATATTCATGCCCAGCCATACTACTTTGGAGATGTCGTATAGTCCTATATGAGGGCGATTTCGTTGTTTGAGGCTAAAGTAGCAAGGATTGCAGCATATCAATCAAGCCGTACCAGCTCATTCACAGCCGTACATATCACCATATTGGACGCAGTTGTTCGAGGATATTGTATGCAGGGTTTATGCAGGTCATACACCATTCTTGGTTGTATATTGTTGTTATCATGTGAATCTTTGTTTACTATTGTCTACTGCAACATTTATCAGGTTTGCAATTCCTTCTATTTGCAAGTATTGGCATATTTTATGCTGAAATATATAATTTAAGCCTGTGATACTCTGAATGATTTCTGGTAATATTCCATCATTTCATAATTATTTATTGGCTGATAACTAAGGGTTTTTTGCATATTGTTGTTGCGGGATGAAATATACGAGTTTAGACTACAACATGAATACATCTCTAGCATTATTATACTCTGGTTTGTTGTAATGTCCCCTTCTAGACTCATAGTTAGTCCATCATAGAGTTCCCGTGGACTAGCAGTTTGGTTAGGGAACTGGGGTTAGTTGGCATTGGAGGTTGTGTCGGTGGAGGAAAAGATGGTTCGAGTTCAGAGGATCCAGTTGGCACCTTCAGAGTTGGCCCAATTGATCTTGAGCGTTACTATTTTTAGTAAGTCCAGGTTCAGTGTTAGTTCGGAATTTTCAAAGTGGGGTCAGAAGCGTTTCGTTGAGACCTTTCCGACAAGCTAAAGAACGTGGCATTCCGACACTGTCTTCATATTTATTTTAAAGTCTGAAGTTCTATATAATAATTTATTGGGACTTTGCAAATAAATATTATATGGTCACTTTATAAAAATAAGTTATAACTTAAAAGTGACCCTCTAGGAGGTGGGAGCCCATGGGAGTCATAAGGGGATGAAAATTAAATAATAAAACAAATGCAAATTCCCTCCAAAAAGGGGCATTGGGTTTGGAGAGTTTATAAAAAGGGTGCTGAGGGGCTCATTTGGAATATGCTTGCTTTATGATATTTTCTTCTTGTGAGCTCTGCTAGAGTTTGCTATTGTGAGGGTTTGAGGATTCAAACCAGAGGCTTGTGGAGACGAAAACCTCCATAGGTAACGACATTCTATAGGTGTGAGAGACCACCCAACGGTGCCATTGACAGTGGGATGTATTCAACATTCACATTGTGCTTGCAATGAAGTCATTCGGAGGAGTTTTTGAGCTGATTTGATATATAGCATTTTTCTATTATTGTTGAGTGCAGATTTCAGAGGGTTTGAAGGCAGTTTATTGTGTGGGCATTGTTCATAGCTGTTGTTTGCATTTTCAGCCATGGCCGTACTGCTCGAGTAACGTGGGAGTCTTAGAGTATCATTTTCTCTTGTGGGTGTCACATATTTTACATTGTGTGAGGTGTTTAGAGCCCATTTATATTGCCGATATCATTTGTAAGCTCAATCTCATATTTTCTGGAGTTTGGAGTGATTCCGGCTATACCCAGTTGCTGGTGCACTCTCAGCACATGTACCAAGTTACATTTCTGGATATGGGTATGTCACAGTAATTCATATTTGGCTACTTTGCTATCTGGGTCTTTGTTATTTTCTTTATATTTGTTGTACCTTTTCTGGGTTTTCTCTCTATGGTCTATATTGTATGCTTCGGCAACACATCTGCAGGGAAACATAAAACCCCTTCTGCATTCTTCTGTCTAATCTGAAAGATCACACAAAAATATAATAAAATCACACAAAAAGATTTTAAAAAAATACAAACAGGTACGGCACATTACATTTGTTTATGTAACTCTATGCAGTTCTCCGTCGAAGCGATTATATTTGTACTTGTTCTGGAAGGCTTGCTATTAAAACTAGCATTTCATTCTCAATTTTGCATTGTATAGCTGTGCAGCTTGCCACCAACAAGCATAATAATTTAATATTAATCATACCTTTCACCGCATACTCTCACCCTGCCTACATCAGAATCTTGGTGATCAAAAGGTGATAAGGTTTCATACATTTGCATTGTGAAATTGTAAAAATTCAAAAAAAAAAATCCAATTTGGGACATTACATAGAACTATACAAAATGAATTAAACTTTTTCTTGAAATATAAATCTTTTAACAGTTGTAGGAGTTCACAAGCTGTTTCCAAGTCTATTTAAAAAATGGTTCCTTAGAGAAAATGATTAATGGTCATCTCTTGCTACTTGGGATGGTGGATGCTATGATGATTTCTAACCATACATCTTTTGTTAATCATGCATCATAGAAAGTCTTAATGCAAGCACCTACTCAACAAACCAACCGGCATGAACATAGTACTAGAAGCAATATGCTTCTAATTATTCATGAAGTTTATATTCGGAAAATAAAATGCTTACATTCCCATTGTTCCTCACTTAATAATATACATAATCCTATCCCCATCTATAATCCACCATCATGTCTGTCAAGTTAACTATCAAATTCACATCTCAGGATTCCTGACCAAAAAACCTATTACCAAAAGTTGCTTTAAAACCACTTTGTAGGACTGTTACTGTTGTGAAAAATGATATGGTTGTCCAATTCAAAGAAGTTGTAAGGTCAAGAGCTATTAGTTAAGAATTTAATTGGGCATCTAAGCTTTGTTATAGAAGATGTTACACGGCATGGTGAACAATTGATAAAACACCATTTAGGTTATGTAGTATCAAGAGGATTATCCCACATACATTATCAAATATTGTATCATGGGACTAATTAGAATGACACACATGAAGAGAACTAGAAATCAATGGAGAGCATCCAGTCCTCATCAAGTAGTTGGGACCCACCATCTCATGCATTATATAACTACCCATGTAAGATGAGATGACTTCTAAACCCACGCTACTCGAAACTCAAAACAGTTAACGGCATAAGAAGTTCAAAGAGGGTTGCTAAGAATCCAATAGCCAAGTTTCTGAGTAGCTTGCACTCAAAGATTATTTGCATTTAAAATCACCAACTTTCAAGCAAAATTACTTTCGAGTAACTAAAATAGTTAGGAAGTCTTTGGCACTCAACACTTAATACACAACAAGAAGATGATAGTCAAATAACCTAAACTTAAGATACAAAGTCCAAAATGAATGTCATTCTTGATTACTTGTGTTAATAGTTGTACAGCAGCAATAAAAGACTAGTGCTCATTTTCCTACTATGCAGCTAAGGATTATTTCAGCTTGGAGCTTATATTGAGTGCATATTTACCTCTTTATGTTCTTCAACAAACTTATCCATGTGATTTACCGCAGCAATTTGTTCGGTGTAGTTGCAAACACGAAAATAGAAGATGTTGGACAAGAAGTCGTCAACATGTAGCTTTTTCTGACCTCCTTCTTCCTTCCTTTCATTTGAGCAAGGCATGGCTTTTAGTTTCTGGATGCATGCTTCTGCAATCTGAATAACACGCTCAACCATAAAGCTCCCTTCTGTGTCTATCATAGACCAAACTCATTAAGAATTAGTTTTTGTTTCCCCATTTTTTTTTATAAGAAATTTGGCATATATGATATGCACAAACACAAATGTATTCATTGGAAATCAACCAGAACATTACCAATGTAAACGGCTTGCCCACCAAGCCCACCATACACTTTAGGAATCTGCACATTGATTGCAAGTTGAATCCTGCAAGCATTATCATCAGCCTTGCATATGGGCATGGAACCAACATTGATACAGCAAATTTCAGATAGCAAGGATCTTTTAGCTCAAAGGAACAAGATTTAGTACCCAAGCTGTGTTTTACCGATACCTGGTACACCACCTAGCAAGGATAAAAGAAGTTCAAATCATGAGGTCTAAGGTAATTTAAAAACTTCTTCCCAAGTTCATTACATTCTAAATCATCACTAGAGACGTGAAGCAGATTTCCTAAAACACTTGCTAATGAAAATCTATGGAAATCCTGATTGTTTGCTTCTATTCATTCAATTTTTAAAAGATTTAGTTAAAATAGAGAACATTAACAAGAGAATAGAAAAAGAACTTAGTACAAAATGGTTACTCTTACCAACTTCAATAACTTCCTTGCAACTAATGCCCCCACCCAATATCAAATCGAAATCCTCACAAGACGTAATAATGTGCTTCATGGTCTTTTCTTCACAAAGTAAATCCCATGCTGTCTTTGCACCTGCCAAATATGACAACCCAACTTAGAACGCTTCTACACCACTTGCACCCACAAAAGAAAAAAAAATACGAAGCATGTAGTTCCTTGAAATGTTTAAGAGTTTATGCATATTCCCATCTCCTATTGGATTGAATTTTTATCATAAGCATGTAGTTCCTTGAAATGTTTAAGAGTTTATTCATATTCCCACCTCCTATTGGATTTGAATATTTATCATACAATGTGTAACTCATTTGAGTGACTATTTACGTTTCATCAGAATGAGAAGAGAAATGCCACAAGAAATGTGTGAGTAGAAAATCTTATAGCCAATATACAACATTGTTTGTTGGACTAGCACATATGCATTTGGTTTCCATCACCTTGTTCAGTTAAGATAACTAGTGGAGCAATACTTTCTTGATCTGCTGAGGGAATTCTAAAATCTGCATATATTAGTTGTGGTTTCTTTCATACCTTTTTGTAGTGAAATATTCACCCCAGATCCTCCATTAATTAAGATGTTTGGGGAATTCTAAAATCTTCATTTATGTTTTTGCACACTTTTCTAGTAATGTTTTCGTGCTAGTAATGTTTTCGTGCCTGAGACCCCTATCAATTAAGGCATTTGGGAGAGCCAAATCCCCTATCTCTATAGTTATTTTGGGGACATCATCTTTTACCAATGGTACTATATATTTGAATGGTATTGTGACTGTGACTCCACATAGCAACAATGGCACCTGTTGTATTGGGTTGTTTTCTTCTTTTTCTTCAGTTTTCTCGTCATATCATGTAAATGATCATCAAGGTCTTGTCTCAAGTGGGGGGGGCGGCTTTATATACCTACCCCATGTGATCAGCTAACTATTTATATCCTTAACAACTTGTATGACGTCTGGAATGTGTTGTTTCACAACTTGCATGTTGAGCTATTTTTTCTTGGGTGCCATAGTGACAGCTAACAAATATTCTCCATCATCCTCTTGTTTGCTTTCAACCATATTTTGCCTTTAATGGTGGGGTAATCATCATCATTATTGTTACTAGGACTGCATTTCATGTATAAGATTGAGACTTGTGTTGAAAGTGAAACATTGGGAGTTAAATGCCTCCATTTATTGCATTTTTTGCATGGTATGACTGGTTTGCCCTTTTTCTCCCTCATAATTGAGTTTTTTGGGCCTCAACTCCCCAAACTACTATTGCTTGTTGATCATGGATTTCTTTGATTTCTGGAGCCTCTGCTAGATGGTGTTTTCTGAACCTTCATGCATTATCAGCTTCATTATTTTTTAGATCAAATGGAACACTCGCTTATAGTGTGGATCCTCAAATTGCAAATTGTTCAATATGTGATAGAACACTCTTCTTCTTTATGCCCTTCAGTTCAGCAATTTAAGCACCAAACTCCTGCTTTCATGATTTGTATTTTTTTAATCATCTTGTTCACTTAATTGTTTTATAATTTCTTATAATTTGGACTTATTGACATCTTCATCTTCATTTCTCCTGTGTGAAAAAAATTGTTGTTCAAGATCCAACATTTGTTTATACATAGCTTGATATTTTGAGGTTGGTACTACTCTTAGATTTTCCTTAAAACACTTTTTTGTAGCCCATTCACACAATATAGCTGTTTCAAATCATAACCAATGGGGGTATCTAACATCTGTACTAAGTTTAACATTCTTCTGTTATAACCCTTGATGGACTCACCCTTCCTTGCTTGATACTAGTTAATTCATAGAAAATTTAGGCATTAATGAGCCACTTTTTAAATTCCTTTGTGAATACTGATTTCATTTTTTGCCACAAAATTTTTCATCATCTTTCAATTGATCTAACCATTTGATCAAATAATCTTGCAAGGTTCTTGGAAGGTACTCCAATCTTGCCTTGTCCTCTGTAAAGCCATGAGCCTTTAATTAGTATTCTCAATATAAACAATGAGTGATTTGATCTTGATATGATTTGGCACCAAACCTTGTTGGTTTAGAAAACTGCAAGGGTTTTGTCTCCATTCTTTTTCTCTTCAAGGGTCATTCGTTAGATTCTATGGTTTTCTTTTTTTCTGAGAGCAATGAACTAGCCCAAGTGATTGTTATTTCTTATCTCTACTGGCACAGACAATCCAATTCAAATCCTTCCTAGTAAGTGATCCACTTCTTCCCCTACCTCTGGCTCATCCTGTGATACTTCAAGTTGGCCGATCTGTGCTGACAATGAGTCAATTTCATTTTTTAAACCAGAACTTGACCATATTGATATCAATTGGATCATTCATTCTTTACAATCTTATTGATCCCTTGGTGACCCTTACTTTATGTTGGTTGGTCACTCACTCTTCGGTGTGCTATCAATTCCTTGATACTCAAAACTATTGTTTATAAATAATAACAAACTTTCTTCGCACTGCTATGGAAGATTCACCAATAGCATGTGTTCAGCCTACAGTGTACTTACAGCCATGGATGGAAGACTCTCCGAGTACTCGGCGAGTCTTGAAAAACTCGTGAGTTTTTCGAGCCAGCGAGTTTTCTTGGTGTTTACTCTCCAATAAAACTCGCCGAGTTTGTGGTGAGTACTCGCCGAGTCCTCGGCAAGTTTCTTGCGCGGACTCCCCCTGCATTGTTAGGTTTTCAAGAAAAACTTAAACCTCTTGCATTAGACATTCCATCTCCATAGAAGATATTGACTAAGATTCTTGAGTGCACCGAAATTCTTTAGCCTTGTTGTGAGAAGGTTCTCCAAATAGCACCTCAAATGAATAGAAAAAGTAATTTGACTCATCATCATCCCTTATGCAATCATAGTCTTCTTGCACACCAATAGGAACTAGAAGACCTATTTGATCTTTGGATACTTGCATACCCTCATCTTCTTCAAACACAATATGACATATTGGTGTTATTGCACTTGTATCTAGTATTAATATTCTCTTCCTCGGTCAACAATCCTTCATCAATCTCAAAAAAATTGAGCAAAGCCGACAAAACATGCAAAATTTCTAACTCCTTTCTATAACCTAACATTGCAGGGGGAGTCATGATATTCTAAAAATATTATTGCTTCATTTTGAGAGGCAGACATTAGAGGAGGTGGGTGCAGGAGGAGACCTAGGATTGGACGACAATGATGAGGCTGAGGAGTAGTCATTGCCATCTACTACCAGGATGGAGGTCGAGCCACTGCCTTCCATGCCAAGCGACAAGCCACAGCAGACTCCAAGGACTAGAACCTCTATCTCTCCCCTAGTTTTCAGTAGATTAGGGAAGAGGAAGATGTAAAATGTTGTATTTACTTTTAGTTTTACTATTTTCATTTTGTCAACTATCTATTGTATCAAGCTATCAGCCATCAGGATTCCGCATGAGGATGTGATTTTGTACTCAATTTGCATTCAAATCAATCAAATTCAATAGAAAACACTTTTGTACTCATTTATAGACTCATTGGATACATCTTGTCATTGAATTTTGCAAAAAACATGTGTTTCTAATGAAATTTAAGCAATTTTTTAAGTTATCGAGTTTTTGTCAAGTTTTTGCCGAGTTTTCGCCGAGTCAAGTTTTTTGGTTGGCGAGTTTTTGCCAAGTCCAAGTTTTCCAACTATGCTTACAGCATTGTGATAACAATAAAATGTCATGAAATATAACAATTATAGTTAGTTATGATTGCAAGGAACAACATTAAATAAAAAGCAAATAGATATGCTGTAGCATCAAGAGACCCCCAAAGAAGAATGATATAAATAGAATATGAAATCAATGTATAAAGCATAGTTGAAAAACTCGCCAAATTGAAAAACTCGCCAAGCCCAAAAAACACGATGTTGGTGCCTGATTTCACTGTCAGTTTCTGAGCAATTTTCATGCAGGCACCTTCCCTAAAAATCCAAAAAATGTTCTAAGTCTTTGGGCCTCCTCAGCATGTTTTAACATCAGCATCATATTTTCTTTGGAGGAGGTCATCATCATCATGTTTCCAGACATCACCCTGATGTTGCTTACGAGGGTCATCATATTTTCTGTCAGCATGATCTTTCGCTGGGGTGATATTCTAACATCGGGTGATCTTACTTAAGATCATCCTGATGATGTTGCTGCAAAGTCCTAAGTATGATCCGATCTTCATCGGGGTCATCATATCTGAACATCGGGTGATCTTAGTCAAGATCATCCTGATGTTGTTTTATCACTTCATGTTCGTTGTTTTATCACCCTGATGATGCTGACGTCATTCTTATGTCAGGGTGATATCCGTTTTTCTACCCGTCTGCATCATGATATTTCCGAAGGGAGATATTCGCCTGTCGGCTTCATGCATTGTCCAATGGGGGTGATCATTTCAAATATCAATCACATATTCATATATCACCCCGATCTTATAGTGGAGCTACAGTGCAGCATAATATGTGTGCATCAGGATGATATTTCCAAATATCCGGTTATCTTCCGAATATCATCCTGATGCCGATGTATGGTGACGTCATCAAGGTCCGGGAGGGGTCATATTTCTAACACTGATCATCTTGTGGAGATCCCCCGATATTCGCAAACATGACGATGACGTCATCCGGATATGAGGAGGTGCGCGATAGGCAGATATGCTGATGACGTCAGCAGGATATGACGGTGACGTCATCAGGATGTTCATCGGCCAGACATTTGGTATCGGCTAAGCAGGAGGATCTTCCTCCGATGCATCAGGTTGTGCCGATGAAGGCGATTATCATGTAGGTGATATTGCGATGATGATGCTGACGTCAGGGTGATATTTCAAGCAACAGGATATCATGCTGTTGGAGGATGATGATGAAGGCTTATACTAGTGTCGTCGGGAGCAAAAGCACCGACATCATATATGCTCGCGACCTAGTATATAAAGTGTTGAAAAGGTCGCCGCGGGGTGCATGTGGGATAATTGATATCCTGCATGTTTTAAAATATCACGATGAGGTATTTTGGCGGGAAACGGTTGCGGTGCACTGTTTGATGTTTTCCCGATGGCTGCGAGGTAGATGAGCATTAATGGCGAAGGTTGCAGAGGTATGGACGGATCTGGTACCCGATTGAAGGTGTACATCAACGGACAGTGGCGCAGGGCTCGAGGTTTCTTCCTGTCTCCTCCCCACCTACTGCATTCATGTTTGGGCGCCAATCTGGTAATGCGTTGAGCGCCATTTTTCTGATACTGTGTATCTGGCGGGATTTTTGGTCAACCATGTAATTAATTGTTGTGGTACACTTTCTGGCTGTTACAAGCAGACTGTGTTACCATTTTTCAGGTTGTTGAAAACTGGACATTTTGGCTCTGTAATAAGATACAACTAGTTTTGGTTGCTCTGTGCAGCAAAACTTGTGAGTTTATGTATCTCCTGTTGTACGTTTTGGCATGAATCCACTGATTTCATGGTTAATCTTATATGAATAATGCTATGTTTGCATGTGTTATGCTGATTCTGTCTCCAGTTTTGCACGTATCTTTCTTCCTGCAATAGGGATGCCATAAGTATCGACAGCTTAACACTCTGTATTGGGAGATATCTGTAAGGCAGGTATCATGTGTATCCCCCTGAAATCCAGTTTTAGCTATTCATGTTGATCATTCACAGGTGTATGTCTACCGACTCCAAGCCCTGGATAGGCACCAATCTAGCTCTGTGTTGAGGTTATACACCATGTCCAGCTTTGCATCCAAACACCATTTCAAACCATCTCTCCCTTCCATCTGTTAGTTGTAGGATTAGGAGTAGGAAACCCTTGCATGCTCTCATCCCTAACCAAACATATATGTCCAAGAACGTTGCCCACCTTGTGATCTATCATACAGATCTTGGTCCATACATGAGAGTATTCTGCCTGTTGTTGTCAAGTTAGATCTTTCTATCTTTGAGCTAGTCAAGGTTACATCTTGAGTTATAGGGATACCCCCCTTGGTGCGGCAGAACCAGAAGTGAAGGGGAGGAGCTCACGCAACCTCCTGTATTAGTTGGCTGAATCTGCCTGTGCATTAGAAGTGGCAAACCCTAATGCTGATTCAGAAGAAAAACCAACACACGACTCGGCAGAAACTCGGCAACTTAAAAAATTGCTTAAATTTCATTAAAAAGGCATTTTTTTTTGCAAAATTCAATGATAAGATGCATCCAATGAGTCAATAAATGAGTACATAAAAGAAACAAGCTAAGTCTAGTTGTATTTGATTGATTTGAAAGCAAACTGGGTACAAAATGGCATCCTCGTGTGGAATGCGCTGATACTAATAGTCTGAAACAAAATGAAAATAGCAAATTGTTTTTGTAAAACTGAAAATAAATACTACATTAATATATTTTACAAATTTGCATCTTCCTCTTACAATGTCTAGTGAAAACTAGGGGAGAGGTAGAACTAGAGGGTCTAGTCCTAGGACTCTGTTGTGGCTCCTCCATCCTCGGCATGACACGTTGTGGCTCAACCTCAGGAGTGTCTACAAGTTCTAAATATTGGGATGTGATCTGTGGGGCCATCTAATGGTGAGACTGATAGCTTGTACTTTTGTCAAGAGTAAGTGTCAATTCTGTGACCTCTTGCCATGGAGCTACAGGCAGTTTGCCTTTGTGGGTCGGGTCAGCATGTATAGCTACAGTAGCAGAGGAGTTGGGAAGCTGTTGTTTGTGTCTTGAAGGATCTTTTGGTAGACAACAAGGAGCAGAGCCTCTGCTGGAGGAGTTTAATGGTTTGTGAGAAAATTATGCCAGATTCCTTTATTTGGCATTTTCCTCTTGATGAAGAGCTTTGGACATGAATTCCAGCACAGGTTGAAGGTATTATACATGTTGATGCAATGTAATAGTCTGAGCTAGTTGTAAGACAAAGGCAGGATGCTTAAAGGAGGGGTTGCAGGAGGTTGAAGAAAACATGGCTTCTTAAGCTTAAGAAAAAGGGCTAAAAGGGTAACAGGCTACCTATTTACACGTTCGATCCAAATCTGTTTTTTCGACAGCCGAGTCTATTGTGACCTCATCACACATCGCCCCATTGCAAATGGGGACCCCCTAATTTTTGCTTAAGTTCGGTTTGGTTTCTGAGTCTTAGCTAAGTCCTAGTTCAAACGCATATAGAGAGGGACACTAGATAAGTCAGATGTGTCATATCTTAGAATGTCTCATAGGACACTTTGAGTGATCGAGATCGGAGTAAACAAGGTACATCTCCTCGGTCAGAGTCTTCATGTGAAAGGATTGATATTAAAGCTTGTAATGTTTCGAGTTACGATTGAAGGGCTTCATGTCTGGCTCTGAGTTTAAGTGAGTTTGAAGCTATAAGAGGCAAAATCCAAGGGTCATGTCCAAACCCGCCCTACCTGGGCAGCCTCAGGAGGGGGTCTTGGACAATTTTGCCTGCCACATGGATTTCTCCACACACAGCATCCAATCCCGCCCTAGGTGAAAGAGATCAAATTTACTAAATGTTTCAAAAGCCAAGCATTAGAAGGTGATGGTATGTCAATGTAAACTTGAAGGTATGAAGAGAACCAAATGAGTTTCAAGGTAAAATCCAAGAGGTACCTTCAAACCTGCCTTACTTGGGCGGTTTCAAGAGGTCCTTATGGACTATTTCACCTCCCACATCAAATACTCCAAGCATTACCTTCAAATCCGCCCAAGGAGCACTCTATAAAGTTTACAGTAAGTTAAAATGCAATGAGGTGATGAAGTTTTGATGAAAGTGCATAGCATTTGGAAGAGTTGTCCAAGGGGTACCCTCAAACCCGCCCTACTTGGGCGGCCTCAAGAGGTGGTCTTGGACAATATCACCTGTCACATGAAACTCTCCACCTGCTGCCTCCAGGACCGCTCAGGGGTGTAAATGGTTCAATTTGGAAGTTTATTTGGTCAAGAATGAAGGAAGAGACATTCAGAGAGTGAGATTATCAAGATTGACATGAATGAAATGTTTCTAAGTATGAAAATCCAGAGGTCATGTCCAAACCCGCCCTTCCTGGGCGGTTTCACAGGGTTTTCATGGATGATGTCTCCTGCCATATGAAATTCTCCACACACTGGTCTCAAAACCGCCCTGCAAGGAAAATGGTGTAGTATTGAAGTTTTGCAAACATGGAGCACTGAGATGTGATGGTTTTGTAGGCAAGGATTGAGTTCAAGTAACTTTCAAGTTCAAATCCCAAGGTCACTCTTGAACCCACCCTATCTGGGCGGCTTTAGCATGGTCACATGGACAGTGTCATCATCACCACATGATACTCTCCAGACAGTGTCTTCAATGCCGCCCTAAGTAAGAATGATCAATTTTTGAAGTGTTTTCAAGCATAAAACACTAGAAGGTGATGGAATTCAAGAAAAATATGAAGGTTTAGAGGATTAAGTAGGTTTCAAGTCAAAATCCAAGGGCTACCCTCAAACCCGCCCTACTTGGGCGGCCTCAAGAGGGTCCTATGGATAATTTTACCTCCTCTACATGAAACTCTCCAGACAGTGTCTCCAAACCCGCCCTGGGAGTAAGTTTAAGTTTGAAGTCTTTTACACACAAAGCATTGGAATATCATGAAGTTTGAATGGAAGACATGGAGGTTTGAATGCATCAAGTAAGTTTCAAGGTAAAATCCAAGAGGTACCTTCAAACCCGCCTTACTTGGGCGGTTTCAAGAGGTCCTTATAGACTATTTTACCTCCCACATCAAATACTCCAAGCACTCTCTCCAAAACCGCTCAAGATGAAGGGTAGCACACATTGTTAAGTTTGTTTGATCTAAGGTATGCCAAGGAGAGGTAAGTTAGAGTCAAGCTCAAGGGGTGAGAAGTTCTTAAGTGCCAAAATCCACACTACACCCTCAAACCCGCCCTACCTGGGCGGCCTCAAGAGCCCCTTGTGGACTATGTCACCTGGAACATGAAATTCTCCAAACACTTACTCAAAACCCGCCCAAGATGAAGGACAATGCAATTTGCAAGGTTGTTAGATGACAACGATCAAGATGATATCACAAGGGAAGGGCTAGTCAAGACCAAAGGCTAAGAAGTTTCTAAGTGTTGAAATACACATCATGAGTGGCCTTGAGCTCCAGGCTTAAACACCTTCACCACCTGTGTTAGCACTCATTTTGACCTGGAGGTTGATTTTTCATGTTTAGGGGGTTTCTTCATTTGAACCCTATATCTTCTTGCCCATTTTCCTAAGTGTTGGACCTCCTCGGCATTTTTCAGCTGCATCATCATATTTTCTTCGATGGTGGTCAGCATCATCATGTTTTCTGTCAACCGGTTTTTCATCAGGATCATCATGTTTCAATATCGGGTGATGTTTGGATATCATCCCGATCCTACTGATGAGCTACAATGTGCCCTGATTTTCTTGCGGGGGGTGATTTTTCAAATATCTGGTGATCTTCCAATTATCACCCTGCCCTTATATGATGATTATGTCACCCCGATCTTCCGAGGGGGTTATTTTCTGAGTTGTTCGACCCGACCTATTTTTCTTTAGGAGGGTCGTCATCATCATCATCATATTTCCAGTTATCGCCGTGTTGCTTGCGAGGGTCATCATATTTTCTGCCTGCATGATCTTTCGCGGGGTGATATTTTAACATCGGGTGATCTTTGTTAAGATCATCCTGATGATGTTGCTGTAAAGTTCTAAGTGTGACCCGATTTTTATCGTGGTCATCATATTTTGGACGTCAGGATGATCTTAGTCAATATCATCCTGATGTTGTTGTATCACTTCATGTTCGTTGTTTTATCATCCTGATGATGCTGATATCAAGGAGATATCCGCCTGTCGGCTTCGTGCATTATCTAGTGGGGGGTGATCTTTTCAAATATCTGGCATATTCATCTATCACCCCGATCTTATAGTGGAGCTACAGTGCAGCATGATATTTGTGCATCAGGATGATATTTCCAAATATCCGGTTATCTTCCGAATATCATCCTGATGTCGATATGATGATGACGTCATCCGGATATGAGGAGGTGCGCTGTAGGCAGATATGCTTATGACATCAGCAGGATATGACAATAACATCATCAGGATGTTCATCGGCCAGACTTTTAGTATCGGCTAAGCAGGAGGATCTTCCTCCGATGGATCAGGTTGTGCCGATGAAGGCGATTATCATGCAGGTGATATTGCGATGATGATGCTGACGTCAGGGTGATTTTTCAAGCAACAGGATATCATGTTGTTGGAGGATGATGATGAAGTCTTATACTAGTGTCGTCAGGAGCAAAAGCACCGACATTATATATGCTCGTGGCCTAGTATATAAAGTGTTGAAAAGGTCGCCGCGGGGTGCATGTGGGATAATTTGACCCTGCATATTTTGAAATATCATGACGATGAATCTTGGCAGGAAATGGTTGCGATGCACAGTTGATGTTTTTCCCAAAGCCGCGGGTTGGTGCGCCATTAATGGCGAAGGTTGCAGAGGTATGGACGGATCTGGTACCCGATTGAAGATCTGGATCCCTAGGCGGCGGCGCAAGGCTCAAGATTTCTTCATGTCTCCTCCCCTACCTACTGCATTCATGTTTGGCCGCCAATCTGGTAATGCGTTGAGCGCCATTTTTCTGATACTGTGTATCTGGCGGGATTTTTGGTCAACCATGTAATTAATTGCTGTGGTACACTACCTGGCTGTTATAAGCAGGAAGTGTTACTCATTTTTGTTGTTGAAAGTTGAAGATTTTTGGCTCTGTAATTCAAAACAAGCTGATCTGGTTGCTCTGTACAACTAAACCTGTGAGTCTATGTATCTCTTGTTGTATGTTTTGGCACGAACCCATTGATTTCATGATTAATCTTATATGAGAAATGCTATCTTAGCATGTGTTTTGTTATTTCTGTCTCCAGTATTGCATGTATTCTTCTTCTGAATCTGGATATTTGGGTAATGTTTAGATTCTAGAGCATAGAATTCCTATGTTGAATGTCTGATCTTTTAACTTCTGCTCAAGGGGTAGATTAAACTGTTTTCAGGTTGAACATTGGGAAGGGTATACTGCAGTAGGGATGCCATAAGTAGAGATAACTTAACACTCTGTATTGGGAGATATCTGTAAGGCAGGTATCACATATATCCCCCTGAAATCCAGTTTTAGCTGTTCATGTTGATCATTCACAGGTGTATGTCTACTGACTTCAGGCCCTGGATAGGCACCAATCTTGCTTTGTGTTTGTGTTACAACCATGTCTAGCTTTGCATCCAAACTTAAAATCAAAATCAAAATCTAAAACAACCATTAGGACATTAGAATTAGTTTTAGGATCCTCAGTCCTCTGTCTACAACCGCAAATAGGCCCAAAGCTAGCCCCTTTGCTCTTATCTTTCAGTTTTGGTCTACTTGCAGGAGGACTTATCTGCTTTATGTCAGCATCCCAGCCTTGTAAGCATATCCTCATGGATGTTGAGTAGGGAATACCCCCCTAGGTCTTGCAGAGCCTGAAGAAGAAGAGGAGATAAAATACAGAGTCTATCTCCTACACTGTTGGCCCCTGGCCCAGAGATCCTATTGATCACTGATGGCTACCTTGTAGGGAAATCTGGGAATAAGCATCCAGTCTGGGAAAAAGTCAACAACCTGCACATTACACTCTCCATGCAACTCAGTTGAATCCGCTCAAGGAAGAGACTTATCAAATTTTGAAATATTTTGAGTTCAAGTACAAAGGAGATCATATAGGTTGGATGAAAATGCATAAGATTGAGCGTTTTTGAGAAATTTTGAAAGCAAATCCAAGGGGTATCTCCAAAGCCGCCCTACTGGAGCAGCCTCAAGGGGTGTCTGTGGATAGTATCGCCTTTCACATGAAAAAATCCATATACTACCTTCAAAGCCGCCCAGAGTGAAGACACTGCTATTGGTAAGAGGGATTAATGAATTGATAAGTTTTTGGAAGGCTTCAAATGCATTAAGTACTAAAAAATCCACACACATTCAAGAGACTATCATCCAATCCATACATCTTCAAGGCCGCTCTTACTAGGTGGACCTCACCAAGACACATGGACATCACTATCCAACATCGAGGATGTGTCTTCAATTCATAAGCATCTCAAGTCTCACTAGGTGTTTAAATTGATAGAGAAGACTTATCAAATGGGAGAAATGAACAGCAAATGATCACTCTACCTTTCACTCCACCCATGCAAGGCAGCCTTGAGCCTTCCACAAGGACAACACCAAGTCACCCACACTATTTCATCCACTTATCATATTCAAAGCCGCCCTCTTCAAATGGTTTCATCATGCCTCAAGAAAAAGGCATTGAACACTCTAAGTGTGTCATTTAACTTCAATGAGGAGAGGAATGAACACTAAGTAAAACAATCCACACATCCTCTTTGAATCCGCCCATCCTAGGCGGCTTTGGAACCTCCCTTTGGACAATATTGCCTTCGCACGAAATCCTCCATGTGCTACCTTCAAATCCGCCTAGAGGAGAAGACAACTGAAATTACAAGGAGAGATCAATGAACTAATGAAACAAAGCACCTCTAATCAGTATGACAGGTGGACAAAATCATCTCCCAACACCTTAAGGTTTGCTGTGGATGAAGTTAGTGTCACATAAGTCTTAAGGGAAGTTCAAGAGAAAGGTCTTCATGAGGAGATGGATGAGTTAAAGGAAGCACTTCTTTCACATGAAACACTCCACTCAACATGCTCAAAACCGCCCATACTCTTGAGAGTTTCACAAAGCAATAAAGGAGGTCGAACTATCAACAACAAGAAATCACTAAGTAAGAAAAAGTCCATGCACATCCTTGAATCCCGCCCTTCCTAGGCGGATTTAGACCCCACACATGGATAATATCACCTCATGTCTCCACATGAAATCCTCCATACATACCCTCCAAACCCGCCCTAGCAGGGCGCTCTGAGCATGAAGACATGGAAAATGTCTAAAAAACATTGAATTTATCTCTTTCTAGGCCGACCTCATCACACTAGGCCGACCTACTTTAGGTAAAGGTGAAGTCTAGTATTTAAGAAGGTTTAAAACTGCATTTTAAATCAAAACAAAATCAATATTAATTCTGATTTTGCAGCAGAGCAGCAGAGCAGCAAGGAGTAGTAGCAGATTTCAAGAGGAAAAGTAAAAAAAATTCAAGAATCTTCAAAATCAAATTTGTCTAAATTTCTGATTTTTTTCATAAAATCTGCTTTTTCTAAGGTATGTTATTTTGAAATTAATCATTTTTTTTATCCCACATGCACAAGGAGATAGGGAAAATAGTAAAAAATTCATATTTTAAGATGTCACATCAGCCTAGTGACATGTGTTGTCTTATCTTGTAGGAAGAGGTAGAGGATGAATGCGAAAGAAAGGCAAGCCTTGATTAAGAGCGACAAGCAAGGAGTCATGCCGGAGACAAAGATCATGTCCAAGTGGAGGAACGTGAGTGACACTAACTTGGGTCACATCGACATGGAGGAGATCAAGAGAGAGCTCTACAAGCCAACCCACTCCAAGGTCATCCACGAGATGCTTCGCAATGGGATCGTCCAAGCCGCTTGTTTTCCACCCGCCTTGCCAAGTGCCGAGCTTATGTGGGAATGTGCTGATCATTACAACCAAGAGACTAGATGCATTGAGACATCCAATGGAGAAGTCTTAGCTCACTTGAGAAGGGAGGCCATCGCCGAAACATTCAACATCCCGAAGCATAGGAAGGTCACCGTCTACACTCGAGAGCAAACTCAAAGGGTGTTTGAAGGAGCGATAAGCAATTGTAAGCAAGAGATAAACGTCAATTGGGTAAAGCAACCAAGGAGTCATCATAGCAAGTTACCGAAGAAGCTTCATAAATCAGATTTCATCATGGAGTTTAGCTACATGGTGATCTTCTTGAACAGAATCATGGGTTGTCAACAATCGTCAACATTCGATGCATGGATGTTTGTATTCATGCAAGAGATCGTCAAGGGTGAAGTGATGATTGTCAAGGGTGAAGTGATGATTGATTGGGCCGGCATCATAAGCAACAATATTCGTGAGCAGATGATCAAGCTAAAGGAGACTAAGTCCTTCTACATGAGCTCCTATGTCATCTATATCCTTGCGATGTGTGGAAAGTATGATGGATTGAATTGCATAGGTAACATAGGATATGGCCCCAAACAATTCAGCGTGTATGATTGCTACCCGCAGTTGCAGCTAAAGTCTATCGCCCATTACAAGCGTGTGAATGATGCATTCTTCATGTTCATCGTAAGGAAGCTTCAAGGAAACATGTATGAGAGGTTATCGAAGGATGCAAAGAGGTTGATTGGCAAATATGGACGATGGTACATCCAATTTCCGAAGTTCACCTACTTGAGGATCCAAGGATTTTCATCTTATCCTTACCGCTTGCCGAGGTATCCTACCGACAAGATGGTACTACTAGAGGTGACGAGGCAACTGTTGGCTTGGGACAAAATTCAGAAAGATAAGAAGAAAGCCGGAATCAGTTTTCCGATAGGAGTTGGAAAGTTGGAAACTTGCCCAACACTGCAAGCTGCACAGCATTCAGAATATGAACTTCAAGCTTACATTCTTGTGCTTCATGACACGAATCGAGATCACTTTGATTCATTTAACACGATTCGGAAGGCATTTGGGAAGAGGTTTAGACACCGAGAGCACCAAGAAGATCATTGGGCAGATGCGGACGATGATGAGCATATCAGAGAGAGGAGGTGTTCAAGAATGGCTTGGGATTTGGTGAGATCTTGTAATATAATGCTGATCAGTTAGAGGAAACTGAAAAGTTTTTCGTGCAAAAGATGTTTGACAAGGAAGGACCTATCATTATCAATTGGGCTGAGAGAGAAGATGGTCATGATGACTGGATACAGCGAGTTATACAGATCACCAAGAAGTATGTAGATCGTCAAGTGAAGAAGCTCGAGAATGCAAACAAGGACTTGACATATGACTTGATGGGAGGGACCGACTCGCAACAATCACAAGAGGTGGATGATAGTGAATCTAGTAGCGAACATCACAGTGAGTCTAGTGGATATAGTATAAGCTCCAGAGAAGAAGCTCAGCCTGGTAAGAGGAAGCGTCTGGATGACTCACATGGAGAAAGTAGTCGAAAGAAGACAAAGTTGAGTTCACAACATGAGGTTAGTACTTCTTCCAGGCAAGAAGGTGGTCTTTCTCAAGATATGAATGTAACATCAATAGTGGAGAATGAAGAAAGAGAAAACCAAGGAGATCCAAAGGCATTAGATCAAGAACACATGCATGAGATTCTAGCAGAAGAAGTTCGATCAAGTCCCTCCAAAGATCAAGAAGCTGAAGTGGATATACACATTGAATTGTCTGATGAGGAAGCATCGTCACCGGAATTAGAAGTTGAAGCTCAAGAACAAGATGTTCAAGAAGATTTGTCTGCCTTGCCAGAATGGTTGAGGAAGAGAGTACAGGAAACTTCGATCGTGGAAGTAGCGCCAAAGGTCAATACACAAGAGCTGTTAAGCAGAACCAGGCGAGACAAAGGGAAGGAGAAGGCAACTAGATTCTCCAAGATTACAAGAGACAATTCTGGGTCCAGGAAAGTGCATATTGCAGCGCCCAGGGTAGAGAAAACAATTGATGATATTGCTCCTGAAGATTACGACGTGACCACTATGGATTTGGGACCAACAACAGAAGAGCAAGAGTTTGAAGAGTTGGAGGAATCAATTTCAGTGGTCAGAGAAAGATTGAAGCGTGAAAGGGAAAGAGGAGATCAATTGGAGAAAGAAAACCTCGCCTTCAAGCAGTATATTCAGCAATTGATGAATCCAATTCGACAGCGTGAAGGGACGTCTACTCCACCTCCCATGCTTTCACAGGAATCTGTTGCTCAGTTAGAGGGTATGAAATCACAGTCCCAAGAATTGAAAAGCTGGATAGGAAGAGTTAGGAATCAAATAGATACATTCATCGATGAACTCATCCGAAAGTATGAAACCGTTGCTCAGTTGTTGGAAAGACTTCAAGCAGTTTCAGTAGCATGTTCCCAATTCGATGCTGTCAAAAGAGAATATATGCCACACTTGGAAGATTTGATGAACACTCCACTGTCAGCATTGATAGAGGAAGGAGTAGTTGAAGAAGGTTCATCATATGATTTCTCTACTTGGTACTTTACTATGGATATAAGAGATCAGCTTTTTGACAAGGTTAAAATGGATTGTGTTCGAGTGGATAGTGTGCTTCAGAGAGCTCATAATAAGATAGTTGGTGTAATGGATGATATGTGTGTACTCTCAGGAGAGATTGCGTTTCATGACGTAAAGAATTACCTACATTCTCATTACTTCAACTCTATTCACTTCGTTTCTGGTGAACAGCTAAACAATATCTACTCCTTGATCTCACTAGTTGGTGGTAAGCAGGTTAGTCTAGCAGAGTGGGAGAGGACAATTGATGAGCATACACGAGATGTGAAGAAGGCAGAAGGAACCATTCAGAACGCGCCAAGTGTACCAGTTGCTGACATGGCGAAGGTTGTTCCAAAGTTCATGGCATTGGTCGAAAAGAATAAGCATAAGAAATAAATGCCACGTTGGCAGTCCACATAGGCACCAAGGTGTCACCTTGGAAAACGTGCCTTTATTGCTTCTTGTATATCTCTAATAATAGAAAGTTGTTATAACCACCTTTGATGTGGCATGATCTGGGCCATCGAATCCAAATTGATCCTGGCCATTCATTGTATTTTGAAGGCTATATAAGCCTCATTCCCTTTCATTTTGCATAATGAGTTTTGAGCAAATTAGAGCTGTTGCTAAGACGTTGCTGAGATTAATACAAGTTCATTGTTGAGCTATTCATGGTGATATTGTGTTCTCTTTGCAAGTTGCATGGTTGCTAAGTACTCACTCGCATTCAATGTTTTAACTTAGTTTATTTCTTTCAAAGTTTGTTAGTTTCTAGTTCGTGAAAGTCATTGTCTTTCGATTACTTAGTGAAATCTCTATATGTTCATACCTTTTATGATTTGTCGCTGGCAAGTTGTAGTGTAAGGTTAGTCTGAACATATCACAAGCGTCACTTCGATTGTTCATAGAGCAATTTGAAAACCTTTAGCTTATCCTTAGAAGATTGCATCACCTTAGTGGAGTTGTCTCATGGCGAAGCAAAGCGTGGTTGAGATTTCCAGGAATTGATGATAATAGCTTGCACTTAGATTAGATATTCTTTCTAAACCCAGTCTTTTGTATTTTTTTTGAAAAAACATTGTTAAGAGTAGGACCAAGAGCTGAATTGCCATATCATAAGTTTATCATAGCGTGTAGCCTTGAAGCGATTGTTACAACCTGTGCGAGTGTAAACGGTATTTTCCTACCGTTGAACACCAAAGTGTAAGTCCCTTTGTATGAAACAGCAAATCACATCTTTGCCAAACAAGCTATCCTAAGTCGAGAATTGAAGATAAGGAACCTTGGAGTCTACTCAGTTGATCACAAAGTTTAGCATCTGAGTGATTTTGTTCAAGAGAGGATAAAATACGCGAGTATTTTATGCTGCGTTGTCTGTGCAAGGAAAACACATCAACAGAGTCTTTTCGTCAGACTCGCCAAAACTTGGCGAGTTTTTTTGCCTTGACTTGGTGAGTTTTTTTGCCTTGATTCGATGAGTACTTGCAAGAAAAACCTACCGTGTGGAAAAACTCACGAGTATTTTAAAACTCGCCAAATAATCGGCAAGTTTTTCAACTATGGTATAACTATAAAGTAATTAAGGTGGATGATAGGGTGGCAGGCAAAGGCCTACATTTATACACCCATCAACAAGTTACGTAAGAATAGGCTGACCCATTAAATTTCTAACCTCAATATATATAAGGTGCAAGTTACACATTTACACCAATGTCCCATGGGGAGATGACCCCCCTACCCCCCACCAAAAAAAAACCCACATTTCAGGGATAGGGATGTCCTCAAGTCGAGGGGATGGGAACAAAACATCCCCTTGTTGTCCCAATAGCACCACTTGCAAAAAAACATCCCTTAAAAAGGATGTTTTATAAATCGCAAAACGAACATCGAAAACCCCCTTTTTAAAACCAAAAACACACTATCGTTTTAAATTGCAAGTAAAGCTATGTAAATTTCCCATGAATGTTTGCAGGTTTCTAAATCATTATTACCAAGGTTGCACAGGACAAGGCATTAGCATTGCAAGCCAAATTGGAGCTTCCAACAAGGATTGTCAATGGTGGATCAAAGTTTTGAATTTGAATCTCTACATATGCATAAAAGCATTATTGTTCTCTTTCTCAATGCACATATATGGATTACAACTTATATAAAAACTAAAGCTTCTATGTTATATAGAAAATAATAAATTCCTTCATTGAGGAAATTGAGTTTAAATGAATTATGGTGCACATGAAGTGTTTGTTTACATTAACTAAACAAAGGTTTTTCCACATATGTACAAAGTGTTTAGTTGTTGAGACTTTTAATAGTTAATTATACTATTTATTATTAATTAATTTACTAAATAAAAACATTTATATATTAATAATATTAAATATAATATATGTTATATTTTAATTATTATAATTATATATTAATATATTATAATTGTATATTATTTGCACCCATGTTCCCCTACCATCCCCAAATTTGGGACCAGAGTCCCCCCCATCCCTAAAATCCATCCCTACATCCCCTTGTCCCCCATGAAGTTTCCCCCCATTTTGAAACTCCATGGAACTCTGAGTTACACATACAAGTTACATATAACCCAATGGTATACCAAAACCAATGGTAATTGAAAGGGGCCTCACAAAATGGATTTTACACTCTAACATGCACCTTTAAATACAATTTGGAGTGCTAAAGAAAGGAGACATTAGCAAGCAAAATTCTTTGGAAGAAGTCCCCTTAATGATAGCTCCCAACAACCCAAGCAGCTTGAACAATCTAGTGAATTAATTATCAGTCCTCAAATTTTGGAATTTAGCATTTCCTGAACCTTCTCCATTCCTCTATGTCCTTGGCTTCCGCATGTGTCCAACTCTCTAGTCATGAGAGCATAATGGGCCCGTTGTACTCACATCACCACTATCTCTTTTAGCCTCTTCAAGGGTGACAATCCCCTACTTGGGACCTATTGGCCTCTTGCCAAGTAGTGACCAATAAATTTTTTGGCTACCATGTGTTGTAACAATGTTGTAAGTGCAAATTTGAAGCATCATGGCAAAAAACCTATGAAATTCATCATCCTTGGTGTCAGATTTATTATTTGCACTTTTGTTATGTTTTAGTGGTGACATCCAAGTCTCGGTTATCATTATTTATGAGATCGCCTTTATAAATCATATTCCCATCGATGACCATCCCAACGCAAATTATTCTTTTCATCACATAGTTTTGTTTGACAATCATTGTTTTCATTGTGCTATGTAGTGACTCTGTTAATACCTTGCTTGGCATAAGTGCTTTGTTTATCGCTTGGTGTTGATCCCCTAACTTGTTTGTACTCCATATTACCAGCAAAACTGCCCAGCACATCCCACCCTTTGCATTGCAAAGCAACCCTTGCTGATCATACTCCACTTTGCATTGTGCAACACTTTATCCTATTGGCACTCTGCTTGCCTATTCACTAAAATTGGTCATATGGAATTGTTTTAAGTCATATATAACAGCTCCATGTGTCTAAGTGGGCCCAACCTATAACCAATAAGAATGAAGTTGAACATCAACCCCGCAAACATGGCCACACCCAATTGCATCACCATCTTTCTTCACATCAAGTTACTTGTAGGCGGCCTTCATGACTCTGTACTATGTAATATAATGCAACATGGCACCCATTAAGCACTTCAAAGTCAAACATATATCTTTCACTAGCCCATGTCATTGAAATATCCCACTTAGGGTTTTTTGCCAAACTTCTGATTTTCTTTCAAAATATGATTCAAACCCTAGATCTGAATTCTGATTTTATTGTTTAATTCTTGCCTACTTTAATATTCATCCCAAGTTTATTTCTTGCCTACTTTGCATCCATTCTTCGAGGCTGAAGGACCATTGCTAGAAGAGGAATCTGAAGGAATGCAAGTATCGCATACTTTCTCTGAGGAAGATGAAGTGACACAAATCTCTCAAGAGGACCCAAATTACAAAGAAGAAGTCACAAAGAGCAATGGTGAATCCAATTTGTTGTTCTCATCATTCGAACAGTGGTTTGAAGAACCTGCATTAGATGGGATCCAAGAAGGGCAAGACATGGAAGATATTATTCTTTCTCGAGAGTTTTTAGCTCTAAAGATAGAATTTTCCACAAGTACAAATGATCAACAATCTCAATTGAAATTTGTTGAAGAGACAAAAGCTTGGTCACCAAGTGTTGGTGTCTTTGTTCAGGAGATCAAAGAGATATCACAGTTGGAGCAAGAGAAAAATTCTATTCTTATGGAAGATAATTCAACATTGAAGGCACTCGTCAAATCAGGAGATCATATAGAAGATTCTTTACCTGATCTTGATATTTTTTGCATCACTTAGAGAGCAAATCCTCAGTTGAAGATACTGTAAATTTTTTTTTGCAGTTTAGCCCATCTTCATCCTTGTCTCTAACAGATTTCATACACACTGGTGAAGAAGATAGTGTTAGACCTTCTCAGGTTATCACTGAATATGTGGAAGAAAAATCAGCACAAGATTTCTATAATACGACACATGAAGAAGGAGAAGAGCTCATGGAATATTCAGTCTTGGTCACTGAAGACAATCATATGGAGAAATAAGAAATTCTCGATGAGTGTATGATAAGGTTTGCAATATGTAAAATCAATCCAACATATGAAGAAGAAACATGAACCTTAGAAGAATCGGTTCCTTCTCCTATCTGCATATCAAAAGAAGAAAGGTGGACAGTTGATGAAAATGGGATGCTACCAAATATTCGCATTCAAGTTCTCAAGGACACATTCATTGAAGGTGATTGCTCTATGGAAGCTGATGAGACTCGAGATGATGAATGGCAAAGTGACAATGATTAGATGCTTCAAGCTTCGAATCTTGATGATCTATCATATACTAATTCTGAGGATTGGATGGACGAAGACACAACCCATGAGAATGATGAAGAGGTTTCTCAATCGCAAGATGCACTATTATTGATAGTTGTAGATTTGGAAAGTCAAGAACTAGTGATGGAAATTCTCCTTGAGCAACTTCAACCTTTTCCAGAAGACGACACATGGACTGAGTTCAAGGTTGCATATGTTGAAGATATGAACAAAGAAAATCAAGTTCGATATGTGGTGGTTATGTTCGAGTTTCTTCCGAATTAGCAAAGGGTTTGCCAGTTCCTAAGCTCAGGCAGATTCGGCCAACAAATACAGGAGGTTGCGTGAGCTGCCTCCCCTTCACTTTTGGTTCTACCGCACCAAGGGGGCTATCCCTATTGCTAAAGATTTGACTTTGATTCACTTATAGCAGAAAGATTTTTCTAACTTTTCAGAACAAGCAGAATACTCTCATGTTAGGACCAAGATTTGCATGATAAATCACAAGTTTAGCAATGTTCTTGGACATATCTAACTGGTTGAGGATGAGAGTATGCAAGGGTCCTATTTCTAATCCTACAAACTAACAGGTTTGAAGTTTTGAAATGATTTGTGTTTTATGTTTTGGATGCAAGACAGGGATTTTGGATTGTAACCTCAACACAAGAGCAAACCGGTGCCTATCTCAAGGAAAGGAGTCAACTAGACGTATACATGTCAATGATTTGCACAAACTCAACAGAGATTCAAGTTTCAAGGGGTTAGATTGGTGCTTGCCTTACAAACACCATCCAAGAATGAGTATTTAGCAATCTCTACTTACAAATATCCCTGCTGCCATACATTCTTCCTCATACTTAACCTAAAATAGTTTAATCCACTCCTTGAATGGAAGTTAGAGATCAAACATGCAATACATAAATCTATATCCTAGAATCTAAGTAACCCTTAGCAACCAAATTCAAAAGAAGGGATGCATACAGCAATGGAGATAGACAACTAAACACATGCAACAAAGCATTTTTATTATAAAAATAACATGAAATTGAACATATGTGCAACGTGCATTCAAATGCAACTCATAAACTCACAAAATGAGACAGAACAGCCCAAAAAAGCTCTGTTTTCGTTATTCCTCCAAAAAAATTGCCCAAGTCTTCAACCCCCAAAAAATGAGTAACACAGTTCTGATATACCCAGAACATGTACTTAGCAATTAATTACATGGTCTTTTTGAGATGCTGCCAAATACAATGCACCATCTAAATGGCGCCGAAAACATTCAATGCAGCCAAGAGACAAAGAGGAAAGAAGCAGGTGAGATTGGGAAACGTGCAGCCACCTAGAGATTTTCTTACCAAATATGGCAGCTGGTCTGTCATTCATCGACCATAGCTCTGCAATTTTGCCATAAATGCCAACCTACCGATTTCGGGATGCAGCAAAGGTTCGCGTGTTTCTGAAGTTTCTTCCCACTTGAAATGATGCAGTGAACACAGAAAAATTACTCCTGCTCTGAAGAATTGAAACAGGCCGTCAATTCCATCCTCTTCCCCGCGATCCATGGCTTCAAATCACGTTGACGGGTCCACGACCAATAAAATTACGCCACGTAGGCGCATTATCCCCTTTGACTTTTCACATCGCGAACAGACATTTTGCCTTTTTCGCCCTTTTTACCTTTCTGCCCGCAACACATTCAAATTTTGTATATGCAGTTGCATGTACATACAACTGCTTTCGGACACGTGTCAGCATCTCATTGGATCACCATCTATGAATATTGCATCTCTGAGTTACAGGGACCCACCACTGTATCCTATTCACCATCGGACCATTGCATCAACTTTTGTATCTGCAGTTGTATATGCAATTGTATATACATACAATCACAATGTATACAAGCGCGGACCCCAAATCCTTATGAAACAATCTGAAACTGCAATCGGGTCCGAGCATTGTATCTTCATTCTTTGTATATCTCCTTGTATATTGCACATACATACAACTGCGAGTTTCATCACTTATGAGGCAGATTGAAATAATATTGAAATTTGGCGTTGTATCGGCCTCATTGTACCTTTCATTGTATATCGCACATACATACAATGTGCAATATACATCCGCGGACCTCAACATGAAATCTGCCAGAACACATTTTCCTTCGCATCCAGAATTGTATTTGTGCCCTTTGTATCTTGCATTGTATATGCACATACATACAATTGCGGGACATACAACTGCGTGAGCCCTACCAGGATCTTGAAGAATGTTGACTCTGACCACTTCTGCCTTGTATGTTTCTTTGTATTTGCTCGTTGTATGTCCGATTGTATATTGGGAACATACAATCCTAATATACAACCGCGGATCTCACCCATCTCACAAATACTGTTAACTCCTTGGTCGCGTCTACTTGTACATCGCCTTGTATATGCAATTGTATGTATGAAACAATATACATCGGATACAATCCTTTGACTTTTCAACTTTGCCTTTTGTACCACTGCTCGCCAGGGCCAATTTGATAACTTTTGGAATCCAGGATTGTACATTCCACCTTTGTATGTCCAATTGTATCTGTCACATACATACAACCCCCTTTGCACATACCTGTGGGCCCAACCACCATTTTAACCCGATTTGAACACCTTTTGACGTCGCTGTTGTATCTACCTTGTTGTATATCGAATATACAACAACATATACATGCAATCTTTTCGATACAACCGCGGAACTTGGACCACAAACCTGCGATGTACATATAGATTTTCGCCTCCAGAAACGTACTCGAATGACAGATATAAACCCGATATGCATACAACGATGCATACAACTAATTTTTTCACCATTTCTGAAGCCAATTGAATTTTATTTCGGGTCCGCCAATGTACATTCGTGCTTGCATATACAAAGATATATACAAATGGCCATACAAAGATACATACATGTAATTCAAGAGGCCAAGGGACTTAGAATTTTTGGTTTTTTCTTAAAAAGGCCACAGATGCAAATGCTCAAAACCCAAACTTCAGGTGGAGGCAACACCATTGGCTCCGACTGGGGACGTGCAGGCGCAAGGCTACAGCAAAAATAAGACCACCTCGGGACAGACCAGGCAAAACGCACAAAAGCAAAACCCCGACCACACAAGGAATGTACAGACTATTCACACCTAATTTACAATGTGCACACAAGATATTCATTCATGAGAAATAAGTTTTAAGGAATTTACCGTGCACAAGCAATTCCAGTAGTTCACCATTTAGGGCCTGGAGAAAGTAGGAATCTTCTCCATGAGTATTGCTGATTTGATATGGGCCCATCCATAAGGGCTCAAATTTACCATGCTTGCCCTCATCCTGGCTCTTTGCATTCCAAACAAGGACTAAGTTGCTTATCTGAAACTTCCTTTCTATAGCCCTTTTATCAAACAAATATTTCACCTTCTGTTGTTTCTTGATATTTGTCTTCTGTGCTTCTCTTCTAATTTCGTCCAATGCAACCAATTGATTTATCCTCTCATTCATTGAGTCCTCGATCTCTTTATCATTTTCTTGTATGAATCTATAAACTGGCAAGAGATTATTCACAGGTAACTTAGCTGGTGCGCCATACACTAGCTCAAAAGGTGACCTTCCAATTGCTTTCTTCACTGTTATCCGGTCAGCCCATAGTGCCATCTTTAGCTTTGAATCCCATGCCCTTTTGTTCTTGTCTACCATCCTTTTGATGATTTTCATAAGGCTTCTATTACTTGATTCTGCCTGACCGTTTCCTTGTGGATGATATGGTGATGCATATGACAAATTAATCCCATAGTTGTTGCAAAAATCAACAAACTCACCAGATCTGAAACACATGGCGTTGTTTGTGACCACTTTGACTGGCACTCCAAATCTGATAATAATGTGTTCCAAAATGAAATCCATCACCACCCTGCTTGTAGCTTTCTTAGTTGGGATGGCTTCAATCCATTTAATAAAATAGTCAGTAGCGACCAAAATCCAACTATGTCCTCCACTTGATCTTTCTAAAATTTCCCCTATAAAATCAATTCCCCATTGCTGAAATGGAGCCTCCACAGTTACAATTCTAAGGGGTAATGCACCTTCATACTTAAGTTTTCCTGAGAACCTTTGACAGGGATCACATTTTCTTACCATCCTTTGTGCATCTGAGAAAAGGGTCGGCCACCAATAGCCTGCTCTAAGAGTTTTGTGAGCTGTTGTCTTGGCAGTGTAGTGTCCACCGCACACTCCTTTGCGCATGACACTTAAAATATCCGTAGCTTGATTTTCATCCACACACCTAAGTAGTACACCATCAAGATTCTTCCAATATAATTCTCCTTGAATAATGATGTATTTGATAGCATGTAACTTTAAGGTCCTTTTTTTACTATCACTAAGGTGGGAAGGACAATTCAAATTCTGCAAATAATACACAATATCCTTGTACCATCCATATTCTAACATGTTAACAACTTCATCCTAAACTACATTTACTTGGCATGCCTCCAAATTTGATTGTGTCATCATCTTAGCCAAACCCTGTCCCCTTACCAATTTTGTAATTTGTATCTCAATGTTGAACTCTTGTAACTTGTTAATCCACCTGCATCTTCTTCCTGTCACTTCCTGCTGAGTGAAAATGTCCTTAACTGCTGCATGGGGCACATATGCACTTATCTAAGATCCTACTAAGTATGGCCTAAAGCTTTTGACTGCCCTAACCAATGCGTATGCCTACTTTTCCATGATATCATATTTCAATTCGGCTGCCTGCAACGACATGCTAAAAAAAGCAATAGGTTGCTCAAAACTATCTTCATTTTTCTGTAATAAACATGCAGCAATAGTGTGAAAAGAGGCAAATGAGAACAACTAAAGTGGCTTAGAAAAATCAGGAGATCTCAACACAGAAGCCACCTTTATAGCCTCTTTGATGTTCTGAAATGATCTAGTTGCTTCACTTTCCCATTTGATAGTTTCACCCTTCTTCAACATTTTAGAAATATCCTTTGTAATCTCTGCAAAGTTGGGAATGAATCTTCTAACAAAGTTAATCTGCCCAAAGAAAGACTGAATGCCTTTCACTGTTTTAGGAATTTGAATTCTGTCAATTGCAACAACCCTTTCAAGATCAATCCTAACTCCATCCTTGGAAACAATGTGTCCCAATAGTTTTCCTTCTACTACCCCAAAAGTACATTTCTTTGGGTTAAGTGAAATGCCATATTCCAATGCCCTAATAAAAATTTGTTCTAGATGCATGCAATGTTGCTCCTCCTTTTTTGAATAAGCAGTTAAATCATCCTGATATACAGCCAAAATTGAGTCAATCAATCCTGCAAAAGCAACATCCATAGCCCTCTGAAATGTAGCACCTGCATTTGTTAGTCCAAATGGCATTCTTACATATACATAAGTCCCCCATGGGGTGGTGAAGGCAGTCTTGTATTGTTCAGATTCTTTTACCTTCACCTGATTATATCCTGAAAATCCATCCATCATGGATAAAAGCTCACAACCAGTTACCTTCTGCAACATAGCCTCCATGTTAGACAGTGGATAATTATCCTTTAAAGAAAATACATTCAAATTTCTGAAGTCCACACAAAGTCTTATATCACCATTTTTCTTTCTAACTGGGACAAGATTGGACACCCAAGTTGAGTGTCTAATAGGCACAATTATTCCAACCTCCCTAAGCTTTACAAGCTCTTCTTGCATTTTTGGAGCCAAAGTTGGGTTAATAGGTCTTTGTTTCTGTCTGAATGGCTTAGCTCCAGGCTTCAAAGGAATCTCATGCTGGAATAAGTCTTCTCTATAAGCTTTTAGGTCCTCATATGACCATGCAAAGACATGCTTATATTTCTTCAATAATGCCATCAACATACTCCTGATGTGTGGCTTGAGCTGTTTGCCAATATATACCCTTTTGGGGGCATGGCATGTCCCCAAGTTTATCTCCTCCAAGCCATCCTTGTTTGTAGGAGATGCCTTCGTAACAAACTGGTCTCTATTGTCAAATGCTCTTTCTAAAGCAACTAGCCCTCTGGGGATTTTATTTGTTTTAAGTTGAATTACTTCTTTCCCCAAAAGAGTTTCTTTTCCATTCACAACTTCTACAAAGTTCTGAAAATCAATCTCCTGGTTCTCGTATTCATCTATGCAATGTAGGAACTTCAACAAATCTCTATCATCATCAAACGCCTTCCAACTGCATATATTATCTGGTACTGCAGGTCTAATTTTAACTTCAACATTTGTAACATCAAACAGAGTGACATCATCCGGCCTTATGGCCACACTAGCTAAAAAGTCTGCCATGACATTCTTTGATCTTTCTATCCAATTTATTGAAAAAGCATCAAATAATTCAATTGTTTCCCATAAAACATGCTTATATTGTTTTAACCTTTTATTTTTTGAAGCATATTTATCTCTCACCTAGGAGACAATTAATTCTGAATCTCCAAACACTTTTAGCATCTTAATCCCATGCTTCAAAGCAATATTTAATCCTAGTAGCAGAGCTTCATATTCTGAAATATTATTTGTGCAGGCAAACTTTAACAAGAAAAAGAATTTCAGAAGCTTACCTGCTGGAGACAAAAACACAACTCCAGCACCAGAACCTTCCTTTGAACAAGCTCCATCAAAATACATAGTCCAGAGACCCTGTTGGTCAAGTTCTTGAATGCAAAAATCTCTCCCTTCGCTTCCTCGATCATCTGAGACAATTCTGAAATTCTCACAGTCAGTATCCACAAAACAGATATGCTCTTCTGAATCTTGATCTTCAATTGTTTCTGGTGACCTCTCTTCTCTAACCAGTTTGACATCTCTACCATTCATTGGGATCACGGCATATGATAAATCTAACTGCATACTTCCTCCAACCAATGCTGCCCATCTTCTTGACAACAGCATACCATACTGTGGCTTTATGTCAACTACTGTTATGTTCATTCTGTAAGTCTTTTCTGGATATGTTGCTAGCATAAAATCCACATCCTTCATGATTCTTATAACTGGTACCTCCCTAGCATCCATTGCATAGCATTTTCCACATGCCTTATCTATTTTCAATCCAGTTTGTTGCATGATAGCCAAAGGCATAATATTTGTTGATGCTCCTGAGTCAAGCATACAATTCTTGATTACTTTTCCATTGATAACAAGGGAGACATAAAACGGTTCAACCTGTGAAGGGCATTTTGTCATTGTCACCCCCAAATAGACTTCAGGAACCTCATCCTCATCAATACACAAGGCTTGTTTCTTACCCTGAGTCTCAACATTCTGCTCGGCCTGACAAGCTACTCCTGAAATTAAGGACAATGCTTTATTCCTGAATTCTTCAACTTTCATCATCTCCATCAATGGAACAGAGACCTTTATTTCGGATAAACCCTGAGTTATGTCGAAGGGAGCATAATTTTGTATAACAATTGTAGCTTGAGCCGTGGTTTTATTCTTATCCTAAGCTGATCCAGCCTTAATTTTAATGGCCTTCTGACTGTCATCCATGACCTGAGAATTCTTATTTTGATCCTCATTTTGGGGAACTTCATTTTCTGGTCTTTGAGAATCATGACTTGGTTTTAGCTTAGAATTTTTCTTATTATTATTCCACCGCGTCTTCTGTGGTTCAGCTCCTTTATGATTATGCATTGGTTGATTCACAAAGGTGTCTTCTGGTTGACGTGGATCACCAACCTGAGCCTTACCTCTAATGTTATAGTTGCTCTTGACCTAAGCCGCTGCTACAGCTGTGAGAGCTCTAATCTCTTCATCAGAAGGCCTTCTCAAGTTATTCAGAAAGATGCGTGAGTCCTGAGCATAAGCATAGTTATCTTCATCATCCTCATCACAGGAAATCTGCTGGCAGACCCTAGTCACATAATTCGTGCTTTCACCAGCATCATAAAAAGAATACTCCCCAGTTGTGAACAACATATTGACACTATCATCCTCCATATAATGTGGCTCATTGCATTCATCACAGGCGACAGCATTATTATACAAAGATTGAGCAATCATACATAGCAATTGTGAGTGAGGCATTTGACAGATTATGCACCATGGGGTATCATCAACAATGTTAACAGCTTTCTTCAAAGGATCAGGAGTCTCCTTAACATTTTGAGCTCTTTGATTAGTGTTGCTATTTGGGAGAACGGGTTTACCATTATGCCAATTAGTGTTATATGGCATATCATGCAATGATGGTCTCTTCTCTTGTCTTTAGTAAACCTACCTTTCGGGACCTATCCCTTTTTCATTTTTAGCAAGTCTATAACTTAGGTCCTTAACAATAGTTGTCAATTTATCCAATTTCTCTTCGGAAGTAGATGCATTACCTTGAGTACTTTGAGACTTATTATTCGGATTTTGCAAAATCTTTACATCATCCCTTCGATTTGTCTTACCAGATGTTTTCCTATTATTTTCAATGTTGGTTGCAATTCTAAAAGCATCCCTGAGGCTAGTAGGACCCTTATCTCTTAACCCATAAGTTGTTTTAGCATCAAAAGCATTTATGTATAGCACCATGCACATTGGTTCATTAGGCCTCATGTGAAGTGGTAATTTGTTCAACACTCTAGTGAACCTAGCATTAAAATCTGCAACATGCTCATTTGACCCCTTAGTAATAGTAGTGAATTCATTTATAAAAAAGCTTGGATCAGTCTTATCACCATATTGTTCTTTAAAAATCCTTCTGAAGTCATCCCATGATGAGACACTCTGGTCAGGCAGACTTTTATACCACTCTCTAACTTCATCAACTAAGGACTGCATAAACAATTTCATAAAAACATCTTCATGTTCAACCTCAAAGTTGTCCATAACATTCTAAAAGGCTTTCAAATGATCTTCCCCTGACACAGCATTGTTTCCTGAAAACTTTGGTATCTGAGACCTTACATGTTTATCAATGGGGTTAGGGTAACCAGGAATACCATTAAAAACTAGCTGCCTGAATCTATCCAACTGCATAGGCTGTCTACCAAACTGATTAACATTTGCGTTCCTATTAGCATTCTGATTTTGTCACATTGTTCAATGGTACCCTAACATTGTTTGTATTTTGTCTCTGATCATTCTATTGATTCTGAACTTCATTTCTTTGTTGGTTTCTCAGCACATTTGCATTATCAAGGGTGGGAACTGAATCATGTTGAGCAATTTTCAGAGCTTGCACCTTTTGTCTCATATCATCTCTAATCCTCAAAGCCTGCAAATATTCTAATTCAGCCCTCAGGCTCTTGATTTCTTTAGCTAATTCTTCATCTTTAGGCATAGAAGAGGATGGTCCCTTTCCATTTTGGACATCATCATCATCCCTTGGGGACTCAGTTTCTTCAAATCTGTCAAGGGGTTCTAAGAAAGGGCATTCCTGAAACACCTCTGATCTCATTCTCAATCTATCACCTTGTTGTCTTTCATATACATCTTGAATTTCAGCCTCTGTGTTTGAAAAATAAGGTGCCTGCTGCTCTGAAGATCTGGGATTATCTTGGGTATTATCATTGTTTCTAGGGCTGGGAGAACCTTCTTGACCGGCTTGAACGGTCCCTCTTCTCCTATACATCATTTTTCTAGGTAATTCTTCAAGCAAAGGATTACGCAAGGATCTTCTCCCTTGCATACAAATTTCACCTTACCGGTTGGGAGATTTGTTCGGAGTCGCCACCTACACTAGGAATTAGTTTTTTAAACCAAGGTTCTCACACAAAGCAATCCCCAACAGAGTTGCCACTTTGTTGAGTTTCTTCCGAATCAGCAAAGGGTTTGCCAGTTCCTAAGCTCAGGCAGATTCAGCCAACAAATACAGGAGGTTGCGTGAGCTACCTCCCCTTCACTTCTGGTTCTACCACACCAAGGGGGGTATCCCTATTGCCAAAGATTTGACTTTGATTCACTTTAGCAGAAAGATCTAACTTTTCAGAACAGGCAGAATACTCTCATGTTTGGACCAAGATTTGCATGATAAATCACAAGTTTAGCAATGTTCTTGGACATATCTAACTGGTTGAGGATGAGAGTATGCAAGGGTCCTATTTCTAATCCTACAAACTAACAGGTTTGAAGTTTTGAAATGATTTGTGTTTTATGTTTTGGATGCAAGACAAGGATTTTGGATTGTAACCTCAGCACAAGAGCAGACCGGTGCCTATCTCAGGGCAAGGAGTCAACTAGACGTATACATGTGAATGATTTGCACAAACTCAACAAAGATTCAAGTTTCAAGGGGTTAGATTGGTGCTTGCCTTACAAACACCACCCAAGAATGAGTATTTAGCAATCTCTACTTACAAATATCCCTGCTGCCATACATTCTTCCTCATACTTAACCTAAAACAGTTTAATCCACTCCTTGAATGGAAGTTAGAGATCAAGCATGCAAAACATAAATCTATATCCTAGAATCTAAGTAACCCTTAGCAACCAGATTCAAAAGAAGGGATGCATACAGCAATGGAGATAGACAACTAAACACATGCAACAAAGCATTTTTCATATAAAAATAACATGAAACTGAACATATGTGCAACGTGCATTCAAATGCAACTCATAAACTCACAAAATGAGACAGAACAGCCCAGAAAAGCTTTGTTTTCGTTATTCCTCCCAAAAAATTGCCCAAGTCTTCAACCCCCGAAAAATGAGTAACACGGTTCTGATATACCCAGAACGTGTACTCAACAATTAATTACATGGTCTTTTTGAGATGCCGCCAGATACAATGCACCATCTAAATGGCGCCGAAAACATTCAATGCAGCCAAGAGACAAAGAGGAAAGAAGCAGGTGAGATGGGAAACGTGCAGCCACCTAGAGATTTTCTCATCAAATATGGTAGCTGGTCTGTCATTCATCGACCATACCTCTACAATTTTGCCATAAATGTCAACCTACCGATTTCGGGATGCAGCAATGGTTCGCGTGTTTCTGAAGTTTCTTCCCACTTGAAATGATGCAATGAACACAGAAAAATTACTCCTGCTCTGAAGAATTGAAACAGGCCGTCGATTCCATCCTCTTCCCCACGATCCATGGCTTCAAATCACGCTGACGAGTCCACGACCAATAAAATTACGCCACGCAGGCGCATTATCCCCTTTGACTTTTCACATCGCGAACATACATTTTTCCTTTTCGCCCTTTTTACCTTTCCGCCCGCAGCACATTCAAATTTTGTATATGCAGTTGCATGTACATACAACTGCTTTCGGACACGTGTTAGCATCTCATTGGATCACCATCTGTGAATATTGCATCTCTGAGTTACAGGGACCCACCACTGTATCCTATTCGCCATCGGACCATTGTATCAACTTTTGTATCTGCAGTTGTATATGCAATTGTATATACATACAATCACAATGGATACAAGCGCGGACCCCAAATCCTTATGAAACAATCTGAAACTGCAATCGAGTCCGAGCATTGTATCTTCATTCTTTGTATATCTCCTTGTATATTGCACATACATACAACTGCGGGTTTCATCACACTTATGAGGCAGATTGGAATAATATTGAAATTCGGCGTTGTATCGGCCTCATTGTACCTTTCATTGTCTATCGCACATACATACAATGTGCAATATACATCCGCAGACCTCAACGTGAAATCCACCATAACACATTTTCCTTCACATCCGAGATTGTATGTGTGCCCTTTGTATCTTGCATTGTATATGCACATACATACAATCGCGGGACATACAACTCCGCGAGCCCCACCAGGTTCTTGAAGAATGTTGACTCTGACCGCTCCTGCCTTGTATGTTTCTTTGTATCTACTCGTTGTATGTCCGATTGTATATTGGGAACATACAATCCTAATATACAACCGCGGATCTCACACATCTCACAAATTCTGTTAACTCCTTGGCCACGTCCGTTTGTACATCGCCATGTATATGCAGTTGTATGTATGAAACAATATACAACATCGGATACAATCCTTTCACTTTTCAACTTTGCCTTTTGTACCACTGCTCGCCAGGCCCGATTTGATAACTTTTGGAATCCAGGATTGTACATTCCACCTTTGTATGTCCAATTGTATTTGTCACATACATACAACCCCTTGTGCACATACCTGTGGGCCCAACCACCATTTTAACCCGATTTCAACACCTTTTGACGTCCGTTGTTGTATCTACCTCGTTGTATATCAAATATACAACAACATATACATGTAATCTTTTCGATACAACCGCAGAACTTGGACCACGAACCTGCGATGTACATATAGATTTTCGCCTCCAGAAATGTACTCGAATGACAAACATAAACCCGATATGCATACAACGATGCATACAACTGATTTTTTCACCATTTTTGAAGCCGATTGAATTTTATTTCGGGTCCGCCAATGTACATTCTCGCTTCCACATACAAAGATATATACAAACGGCCATACAAAGATACATACATGTAATTCAAGAGGCCGAGGGACTTAGAATTTTTGGTTTTTTCTGAAAAAGGCCACAGATGCAAATGCTCGAAACCCAAACTTTAGGTGGAGGCACCACCAGGTTATAATTCCCACAAATGTACTATGGCCACAGGACCTTGCTTTGTATCTTCAGAAGGAGGTTTTATACCTTCACCTATTGCAGAGGTTTTTCGCTATGGAAGAAGATGATCTACTTGAGGTAATGTGTATCAATCAATTCCTCTTGAATTTCTCTCTGCATGATCGTGTCTATCCACCATAACCATGGCTTTTCGACAAAGTGTTGCAGAGGGCGAGAGACTATGTGCTACCACAACTGAATTCTCAGCTTAGGAGGAGAGGTTCTTATATTTTTGAACCTCTTGATGATTTTGTGTAACAGTTTTTGTTTTCCTTGTACTCGCTTGAAAAAAAGAGTGTTTTTGTGTGTTCCACATTGTTTGTATTGTGTTTCGCAATTTGTAATGTTTTTTGTTTCATAGTCATTTTTTGAAGAGTTGATTTTTGTTAAATGTTATGTTTAGGTGATTTAGGAATGTCATGTTTTAGGTGATTAGGCTTGACTCCATTGTCCAACTGATAAGACACTGGGCTACTTGCAAATTCCAGAGATTCTGAAGTTCTCCTACGCCACAAGTATATGTTGTGGTCCCCAGACAGAGCCAGTTGTTGTACCCAATCCGAAACTAGATTGTGCTAAGCAAAAAATCTTTGTCACCAACAAATCATCATGTGTTCTTATTGTCACATTGTCATGTCTGGGTCAGTCATCTCAAGTTGTTATAAAATGTCCGCGTCAAGTCCACTTGTTTGTCATTGTTAGTGAGTAAACACTTGTCACAAGTTATATTCGAGTCAATTGTCAAAACGTTTCAGATGTTCGTCAAGTCAAAATCCCATGTCGAGATTTTTGAAGTATTTTCATTTGTTTGTCAAAATTTATCGTCTCAGGAAATTGATATGTTGTAAATTGTCGTGTTTTCGAAATGTCGAGTTCATCATACTCCATGTCTGTAAAATTTTATTGATTTAATATTTAATTAATAATTTATTATTAATTATTTGTTATTATTATTAAAATTGATTATTTGTGTTAAGTGTTAAAAATCATAAAAATCAAATAAAAAATGATAAAATTTATTATTATTTTAATAATTGTTATTAATAATATTTTTAATAGTTATTAAAATAATAATTTATAAATCAAAATAAAAAATAAAAAAATTCAAAAGCGAGAAGCGCCTTTGAAATGCTTCTCACGCGCTTTGTTAAAAGATTTAAAGATTAATGAAAAAGAAAAAGCGCCTTCCCAAAATCTAAATGCCTTTTTAAAGGCAGGAAAATCAAACCAAAATACAAAAAAAAGCAAAGCGCTTCATTATAAAACGCGCTTGGTAAAAGATAAATAAAATCAAGAATAAGACCCAAAAGCGCTCGAAGGAAACTTCAGACATGTATATGCAGGTTGAAAGCGCGCTTCATTTGGAGAAGTTGCGCCAAAGGAAGAAGAAAAAGCTCCTTTCTCATAAAATCTACGCACTTTGTCAAGACTCCAAGCGCCTAAGCCAAAGGAGACATGCTCAATAGGAGGAGTTCGCGCCAAACCAAGGGTGCCATTTAGCAATTAAAAACGTGTCTCCATCAAAAAAATTGCGCCTCATCAGGAGGATTCAACATCCAGTCATCATTTCTCACGCCTATACAAAGCAGAAGAGGTCACGCTTCAAAGAAGGGGTTAAACACCTTACAAAGGAAGAGGAATGATGCGCCTCCAATCTTCTTCACGTCCAACAAGAGCAAGCGCCAACCAAGAGGCCTTCAAAGCGCGCCTCCAGTTATTCCAGGACACCCATTCAGGCTTTCAAAAAGGGAAGGAGCGGTCAATCTAAGACATTCGGCGTCCTGCAAACAAAAAATCGTGCCCATTTCATATTTCACGCACCCTTGTGAAGAAAAATGAAAGGCAAAAGCGCTCATCTAAAATAGAAGCGCAACCATATTCAAGGGTGCGCACTCAGCTAGAGAATGGACAGAGTAAAAATGATTGCCCATCACCAATCTACACGCATCCTCCTTCACTCTTCCAACACTAGGACAGACATATCTAATGAAGATCCTTCAACAGTCAACAGAAAGAAAAAAAAAATCCCGCCTCAAATCAAAACCCACACTCTTGGAGAAGAATCAAACGTGCCTATTCAGATCAAGAGAGCCCAACTCAACATTTCAGGCACCTATCATTCATTTCTCATGCGCTCAGCAAAGAAATGTCTGCCAAGGAGAAGCAAAACTTGCCTCTATTGAAAGAACACGCCCTGCTAAAGAAAACGCGCTTCAAAGATTTCCACGCTTCCAAGCTTAGTACAAGTGCTCTTCTACAAAGGATAAAGTGCAAAGAACAGAGGAATCTCACACGTATTCAAAAACACCTCCAATATCGTTTTCTCCTCTCTGGCCAAAGAAAAAATGCAGTCAAAAGAAAGGCGCCTCTAAAAGAACCATATGCATATCATATCCAACAGTGCAGAAATTCATAAGCGCCTATGTTTAGAAGAAATCGTGCTTTTGAGCATACAGAGCAAATCAAAGGAAACTACAAATGTGGCATCTCAACGTCTAGTTTCAAATGATTGAACTAAGGTGAATTTTTAGACCAATAAAATTGATCAAAATCAAGTCTACAAAACAAGAAATTCATAAAACTATGATTTTCAATCAAATTGTTAGACGAGCACCCTCCATTGAAAGCATCAAGTATTTGACAAAATTTCAAAATCTCAGAAGATTCCATGACTAGCGCTCAATGTTTATGATACAGTTGCAAAGGGAGTTTTCAACTTCAGAGATATTTTTAGAGGATCCATTGTGAAAATGACAAAGTGAAGTTTTCAGTTTCGACAAAGGGCTTCAAATTCAAGCCACCAAGCTTGTGAACTTGCCAAGAATCCCAAAATTTCATCAAAGATTTCCAAAAGTTCTCCAGACTTAGTCAAAATGGCAATCCAATCTCATCCAGAGCAGCCATTTCCCAGGAATTCTATTTTTAGCGTAGACTAAAAATAAACCGTCATCAAAGGAAAAAGCAAATTCAAAACTTGCTATTTTCGGCACTTGCTATTTTTAGCGTCAACTAGAGTTGGCTTTTGCTTGATCAACATGCGGAGAGTGTGAGCACGAAGTCGCAATTGCATGTTTTTATTTTCAATTTCAGTGGAGCAGATATTTTGTAATAAGTTTGCATGTCATGCAAACAATAGACAGTTAGAGTAGGAGTCCAGTTATTATTTTCATGCATTTGCTTTGTAAACAGTATAAATAAGTGCTTTTGCACAGCTTTGGAGAGAATTCATTATCAGTTAGCTTTTTCAGCATTCAGTATTCAAGTGTTCAAAATTCAATGTTATATTTTGATCAATCAATGAAAATGGAAATTCTCATGCCTTTATTATACTGGAATTGTTAGTTACCTGGTGTTCAAATTGTGATTTTGTTGTTTGTTTGATAACATCTATTATGCCTGCTTTCGCTGATAAACGCTTATTGAAATATATCATCATTTGTGCCCAAGGATAAGTCATTTAATCAATTTGCAAACTTTGTGTTGTGAATGAAGTTGAATATATGAGTCGTGGCTTTGTCCCGTCTTGTATTCGATTTAATCTCGGCATTCGTGTTTAAGTGTTAGTCAATCCAAGCCATGTGTACTTGCCTTGTTCAACCTCTGAATTTAGCTGAATAGCGCAAGCGTGTAGTCATAGGTTTTGATTTCTGTCACAAACCACAAAATCCTTGCTTCGCTGTTAAAAGTGCATCTCTGTCTTCGCATGTTGCAAAACCACAAATATTGTAAACTTCATGTTTTATTCAGCATAAGTATGAAAAACCTCTGAAAACACTGTACATACACTGTACATCTATCCATTTTACATTCGCACTGAAAGATGCGAAATAAAATGCCAACAAATATAAAATTAAAAATAATATTATATTCCCTCGAAAAGTTATTAAATGAGGTTTTGACTCCAAGAAAGGTTTACCTTCTGGCTCATTTTCAACAAATTCATTTTCTCACGAATGAATGTATGTTCTTCTTTCTTTCACGGTGACGAAAACCCTCTGGTATTGTTGGTTTCGAGAACAAAAACCCTCCTAGCCTTTAGTGCAGTTCCACATAGGGGTTACCATTGTGCTTCAATGGATTAAGATTTCCAGATTTGTAGTATTTCAGTTTAGGAGTGATGATTTTGGAGTTTGTGTGAGTTTTTCAGTTTCAATTGGTTTGGTGTTTGGTGTTTGGAAATGTAGTTTTCAATTTTCTGTGTGTGGGTTTCCGATTTTTCCAGTGTGTTTCAATTTAGTATAATTTCCAAAATAACATATATCAGTTGGTGTGATTTTTCAGAGCTCATGCGTATGTAAGTTTTCAATATGCCGATGAAATATCGTCATATTCCAGTTATATTTCTGGGAAGTATTGATTGTTCTAACAAGCAAATTTATTTCTAATAATTTGTGTTGTTGGGCCATTGTTGGAAGGGCCATACAAGACAAAGAGGTGTCATATCATTTAAGAATTCTGCCATACACCTTTCCATTGCAGCAATGAAACTTTTGTCGTACCAATTTAATAGTGGGGTGCATCCTTTTGGAAAAGTTGATTGTAGTTGCCTACCAAAGAGGAACGATGTCTGACAGCACCTGCAAATAAGACAAAAATGGCCAGCCGTACTCCCTAAAAGTCTATTTGCAGCTTTCAAAAGGGACTTTCAATCTGCAAATTGACTTTAGAGTCTTATTTCTTATGTTATTTCATGTTGTACACCTCACAACCTGCAAAAAAAGACAAATAGGAGAGTATCATACAGCTTTTGGAATCTGTTTGTCTCCTATTGAGAAGGTCGTACCAGTTATAGAGGTTTACTTGTTGGAAAGTGCCAAAGAACTTGGTTGCTGGATTATGAGTTGAGTAATTTCATTTGTTTAGTTGGCCGTACAAATTACTAAAGATTTTCTAGCAGCCGTACTACCCTAATCTGGCTGTACAATTTCTGAGGTTCCATACAGCTAGGTTATCATTCTTTATGGGCTGCAATTCATCTGTTTGGGGCCATACTACTGTTGTGAAGGCATAAGGCATGCATAAAGTGATATATTTGTTATTTCCAGCCTCACAAAAGCTGAATTACATTAATTTTTTGTTGCAGCATTTACTCTGATACTTAATAGAAATTTCCTGTCCTTCATATTGCAGAACAACTGTGTTTTATTGCTGTTGGAATCTTCCGAAGTTTATCTTAAGTAAATTCAGTTTGTGCACATTGAATGGATTGTAAACATTGGTCAGTTCACTGCCAGTATAGGGTTGCATGTGTTATTGTAAAATCTGGATGGTAGTACTGCCAGATAGCATTGCATTACATAATTGTAAGAAGGTCTTGGTCGGTTCACCACTAGACCCCTTGTTTTAATCTCTCCGCCAGCTTGGAATGTATTGGAATCGGGTGATTTAGTCTGTCATTTTGGCATTGATACATTTTCCGCTTGTTATCAACCAATTTGGCTTGATTGGAGTTTGCATATCACCATCCTCCATTTTGGTGTTGATCAATTCTCTGACTGCTTTAATGTAAATTGGTAGGCTTGCCGCCAATATCTATTGTTTATTTCCATGGTCCTCGTCCTAGTCTCTAAATGCTCTCACCTTGCCCACATCAGGAACTTGGTGATCAGAAAGAGCTAGGATTCGATTTATTGCAAAAAGGTCTTGTGGTTTTGAGCTATTGGTCCTAAAAGGGACATTACACTCTCGCTCTCTCTATGCATTCTTTAGTTGCCTCCACCTACAAAATTTTATCTTTTGAAACACGTTTTGTTTTTGAGGATTAGAATACAAGTAAGATGAATTTTTAGGTCGAGCTTGTTCCTTAGGAAAAGAAAATATAAATAAAAGTTGCTTGATTAACATATATCGATGGTTATGAATTTCTATAAGATATCAATGAAGATTGGTTTTGAGAGGTAGAAACGCATTAAGCTATGTATACACCATTAAAAATAAAAGAAAGATTCAAAACTCAATCCTTTGACATCAGACTAGATGCCTTTCTGCTATGAAAAATAAATATTTTGTACCTAGTTGAAATAGAGATGCATAAGGAATATTTAATCAATTACAACTTTTAGCTGGTTACTTAGAAGAAGGAAACACAATGACTTACCAGCAAGAAGGCTACCAAATTGAGGTGACTTCACATCCATCCCCTTTCTGTGCCAAGCAACCTTTAAGATGTCTAATGCCTCTTCATGAGAAACATTGATCTCTACAACCAAACCAAAAACAACGTTCAAGTTCCTTTTATAAATAACGATAACAACAATAAATGAGCAAGTTTTATTAGAAATCTGCCAAAGAATAAAACAAATTGGGAAAGAAAAAAAAGTTGAAAGGTTTAGTGCATATATGTAATATGTTCCAACTTTTGATTACAAAAAGAAGAAAATTATCTGTGAAAACAATCATAAGTCCCCTTGTGCCATATGTGGTCTAAAATCCTTAGCCAAGTTTGAACTTTCATCTCAAAGGACGAATTAAGTTAAGAAACACTTAAGATCATGAGATTCCAGGTAGAACTAGACCTTGGCCCTTCAAATTAATTAGCCATCAATGGTATAATCATTGAACAAACAGAACAAGAAGGATGTCTAAAGGAAGGGATACTTGTAAATGCCCCGAAATGGAGATATATGTCCAACCACCAAATTTTAGTTGTTTAATCATCTTTGCAGATCATGCTAGGTTGTGCATTGCATAGAGTGTGGTATGGACGAGAGGACCAACATGCTCTGGTAAAGGAGTGACCTTCTCTATGAGGCTGCACATTGAACATGGCAACATGCAATAATTACAGTTTGTTCATGGCACTTTCATATGCATTATACCAGTTTTGAACCTACACAATTTCTTGAAACAAGGAACAACCTGCATTAATATCTAATTAAAAGATTGATATGAGCATTGAGTTTGATTTGCAACAAGACAAGCTTACATGTTTTTCTCCACATCCTATGTTCCTAGGGACTTATTTCAAGGTAAACTAGAATATGTTCTAAGAATATTTGAAATTGTTATTGTGTTTTATTATGGTTTACATATAAATGATGTGCATACAATGATCTTTTAGCAAGCTTAGTCAACACAATTGGGAGGGCCTCATGGGCATTGCAACTTCTACAAGAGATTTTAAAGTATGAAGACCTCACAAGACCTCTCACCAGTCTTACAAAAAATTACTAATTCAAATCACTAGACATGATAAAGGATGCATTCCAAAATGTGATGAAGACAATCATTTTGTACCCCCCATACTTACACATTTACATTTTCATCTCTAATGGCTTTTTGTAGTATACCATGATGCATCAGACACTTGCATAGGGACCGTCAGCCTATCTCCATACAAAGATAGAGAAAAATCACTTTGGAAAGAAGTTAATTTATAAAGAGAAGTTGAATCCATCAATGATAAATAAATTTTGACAATGCTCTAGAAAATTTCTGGTAATATCTGTTGAGGCATCACTTCGATACAAAGCCACACAACTCTTTGTAATGTTCTACCCCAAATTTTTTCCGAGTTTTTCTCAACCTAGTGTGTTTTATGTGCTTGAACATAACATAGGGTTGTGCATGCATTCATATATTCAGAAACAAAACATTCTAACACTACCCAGATGCTTATTCATGTGGGAAATGAATAATATAACAACAATAAGCAATACCCATATGGAGAAATAAGCAAAACATCAGATTGCTAGCATACCCATTTGCTGATTTAGAGAATACAGGTCTGATATGACAAAATGCAGCAACCAGCAGTTGGAAAAACACCTTCAAAAAGGATGAAATCAAGTTTCTCCTTCTCCAAACAAGAGATTCAGATTTACAAAACCTAAGCGCCTTGCCTCAAGTTGAAATGCACCCCAAATGCTGGGCATTTTGGCCTAGAAAGACCCACGCCTAAAAGCTGACCCTGTACTGCTAGGTTTCAGGTCTGTAGCAGCAACAAAACTCCTCCCAAAAGCTCTTAAAACTGTCTCAACTCGTCCTCAAACCCTCATGCCCTGTCAATGCTGTCAAAGAACAGATTTGGATGAGTTCCTTCACTCATAAAATGTCTCCCTGAACTGGTACGGCCAGCAAGAAGGGTACAGCCTGTTGGTACTTCAAAACCACTCTGAAATCTCACACCAAAACTGCTCTATAATGCATAAAGATATTCTCCAAGTCTTCCCTCAAAATACCATGCCACATTTCTCAAGATTTGTCAATGAAAATCCCACCGCGACAAGCTTTCAATCTGCAAATGAAGCACAAATGTGATCTCTGAAATAAGACCACCAACAATACCCTAGAAAGATCTTTCACTTCCGCAAGTATTCAACTTCATGAAGGTTTTCGTCTCCACAAGTTGCAGGTTCGAAACCCTTGGCTCAGCCAACAAGACTCTGTTTTTTCATAAAATATGCAATGGTAAGAAAGAATGAATGTTCACGTTTCTTTCATTCTTTCCTTCACATTTCCTAGCACACCTTTTGGGGGAATAAAACAATTTTAATATTTTCACTTTATTCACCCTCTTGAACATCGGCGCCCACATTAGAAACATATATGACTTTATTTTATTTAAAATACTTCAAGTCCCTTTTAATAAAGTCAATAACATTATAACTAAGTTAAATGTTTAATTTAACTTAGGAAAATATCGCGCTATTAAAATAATTGCTCAAATGGACTCCGAAGATGGATTTCGAAGCACCGACAAGAAGGCCAATATGAATCGAGTGAAGTCCAGGAATATCGCACCGCCTCACACCAAGTCTAGGGACCCTACTAAAAATAGTAAGTTTGGACTACATGCCCAAAATCGCTCCAGAAAGAGTCAGAAGTGATATCTCGCCAAAAGGAACTCAAATCAAATCCCCAAATATGCTGATTGAACCTCGAGATGAACAAACCCAACATGGGTTCCCTAACCATCCACGTTAGTCTACAAGAACCCGAGTGGTAGACTAACCCCAAGACTGAAGCTGCTTAGGAAGGGGACATTACACTCATGTTCAACATGGCCAAAGAGTCAAATGCAATTAATAACTCGACAAAAACTCAACAATTAAAAAATAGAGAAAATAGTTAAAATCTCATGAGCAATTTTTTATGGACCCATGAGTAAATTGCAAGGTAATCATCTGGCAAGCAAGTTTGACGAAACTTTGGATGAGTTTTGACAAATTTGACTAAGTCTGATTCTGAATCATAGCAGCTCCTTTGGGCACCATATGAGAAAATCTCATTACTCAAGAAAAACTTGTGAACCTTGTGACTATGCCTCATTACATTAGAACATAACTAAGAAATATGTGAATTGAATTAAAGGTATATTTGTGTTACACAGGGACGCGTCTCCAACCCTCAAGCACACGTCCCCATCCCCTTATGTGTTTCGGGGACAGGTCCCTTGGCCATCCCCAAAAAAATTTGAAACTGGGTGATGTTTCATAAACACGTCCCTAGAATAGAAAATGACCAAAAGAAAAAAGGGGATGTCTAGTTGTCCCCGAGGCAGTCGGGGACGTCTCAAACATCCCTCAACCATCCTGGGGATGGCCAGACATCCCCTACGTCTTCCCACATTCATAATGCATTTTTAAAAAAAGGGACAAGTAAAGTTTATTGGCTTAAAAGGGGTGTGGGGTCCCACAAACCCTCCCATGCCCTTATTCACCCTAAAACATCCACTCCAAACAAATTCATGCATTCCAAAAACAAAAAGAGGCACCAACTCTGCTATTGAAGACTATAAAACTGCCCCTGCCCTGTTGCTGTTATACTGCTGCTATACTGTTGTCATGATTAAACTACTGTTATACTACTGTCATGATTAAAATTACTGTTGTTTATAGTATTATACTTTATACTACTGTCATGATTAATTTTATTGATGTTATACTGCTGCTAATAATAAATATTTATTGTTGTTATATTGTTGCCCATTAAGTTGTAAAAATTTGAGTATCTCTCTTTTTATCTCTCTCTCTCTCTCTATATATAATATATTTTGAAAAATTCATATATATAATTATATATATATATATTGAAAAATTCATATATATTGTTGTCCCCCCACCATCCCCAAAAAATCCCCCTCGGACTGCCGTCCCCGAAACGTTGTGGAACACAAAGGTATATGATTTTCACTCTAATATTCAATTAATAAGGGTACAAATAATGTGGCTGCAGATTTTTGATCAACACAAGTTGTGTTGTGATACCTCAGAAATGCACAAAAAATGCTATAAATAATGTGGCTGAATATGACAAGGGTAACGGGCTTTATTCTATGTGTTACAGAAAAGGAAAAGAAGTGATTTGATTTTCTACAAGAACCGCATATGCCTTGTACCTAATTTTAAGTTCAATGAGAATATCAAGTTGTGAAATGTCATTCCTTGCGTCATGCATATCATGTTGACTTCTTTGAGACCTATCCCAACAAAAGGCACATTTTCTTTCAAAATGGTCTTAAAGCAGATATGAAAAAGCTTTGTTGCTTCACGCAAGACTTGTCAAAGGAATTACCATAGTTCCACGAAGTCTCAAAACAAAGGGACAGGGGAGCAGGTCTCAAGAACCAGGGTAGGTGCTTGGAAGTTTGGTGGAGTTGTTGAGATTGCACTTAGTGGATCAGCCACTAATATCTGGACTTCACTTGAAGAGGGAGTCATAAGGGATGGTTACTTGATCATTCAGGGAGGAGGTACAGAGTCAAGTGATACTATGATATGACTCCATCATTCTTTGGTGATGCTTGAGGCTGTCCTTGCATTGGAGGAGTACACTTCAGAGGTATGGATGATTCATATACCGAGGTATTATATTGCTTTCATCTCTACTTTGGAGACATTAGGGTTTGCTTCACAGTTGGCATGTGACACCGGAGTTGAAGATGCATTTGGTGTCACTAACATTCCAGCCCTAGTACATGAGATTCTTTTGCATATGTGGGCGAGAGATGATTATGCTATTTCATGGTGCTTGGATCTCATATTGAGTAGGCGGAGGACAGCAGTTGTTGGGGTACTTTGGAGAAGCTTGGACCACCCCTTCATCACTAGAGGTTGGCCTATGGGTGATACTCTATCATCCCATGTCATTAGAGGAGCCATTGACAGCCACATGGAGTTGATTTTCAGTTGGGAGGTCGCTGTCTTGATTTACATCAGCCACATTGGAAGAGCTGATATACATTTTCTTGCACCTGTGTTGAGATTTTTGCACATCCCTGAGAGGTCGAAGGGTGTTGGAGGTTGGATTGATGTTAGCACTTTGAGATGTCTTCCTCTCTTTATGATTGCCAGGTGTAGTGATAGGATGATTTGGGATCCATGCGGAGGTATGTTTGGCACCTCACTACTTGGAGTGTTGATGGATTGCTTCACATCTCATATGGCACTGCCAATGGTTATATCAGAGTGGTGCAGCAAAAGGTTCGAGACTTGTGGTTGTGTTTCAGGGACCACACTCTTCACCACTTGTTCTTCAAGGTTGCGGATTGGATCAGCTATTGCTTCTCACATAGTGGCACCTTGAGAGCTTTAGGGCTTGTTGCACTCGTGGTTGCGGACATATTTTCGGGAGAATGGTGTTTGGTTGGACTCGAGAGTATATGGTTTAGGTTGTTGGAGTTCACTTTGCATTGCGTTCTTCCATTTCCTCTTGGAGGATGCAAGCACCAGTGGATGATTTGTACATCAACCGAGCATGCGGACAGATGGAGATACATGTCATTTGACACTATCTCACAGCATACACACTTGCCATTGCTTGAGGACAAGCAATTCCAAGAAGGGAGGACTGTAATATCCCCATTTTGGAATGGTCGCCATTAGGGTTGATTTGGGTCTTTTACCTCACTCCGGGACACTTAGAGGCTATCACAAACAATGGAGATGACTTATCATATTTGCATACTACCTTTGGTACACTCATCAAGGAGATGGTGATTTGTCTTCTTCGGAGCCAATCAATTGGAGGACCTTTCATATGGATTCATGTTGGAGTTTGGACTTCATCATATGTTGTATGGATGCTATCATCACATCTTGGGATGCTTTCATATGGATACCTTGCCTTGGGCGATTTGACATCATCATGGAGATCATTATTCACCTTGGGTATAATCATGGAGATCACTATTCACTTGGGCGAAGAGCTAACATTATTCACATACCTCTCCTAGGCGCTCATTGATAGATTATTATATTCTTTGACTAGCATTTGAGGTGGAATAAAATAATTAACTATTATCCTTGATGGCGCCCTTGCTAATAGTCCTAATTCATATCTTTAATTTGAATTAGGCGCTTTCCTTGAAAGGAGGACACATTGCACATGGGTTGGCCCTCTTGAGAGGGAAATTTGTAATTTAAACATGAGCTAATTACCTAGGTCGGCCATGAGGAGAAGATGAGACAAAGTGTGTGTATATACTTGATCAATTGGCATTCCAAAGGCATCATTCAAGCATCTATTTCACTCAACTTGGAGAGCGATCTCTAGAGAAATATTTTGGGATGAAAACCTCACTATCCTAGGGAGAATTCCATCACGGGGATTCACTTGCACTTAATTGTTTTAGGGCAGACCTGCAGAGCAGAATTCTATATCAGCTATGTAGAGCATTTATGATGGGCGACTCACCTAGGGTTGGAACAAATTGTAACTAAGGAGGAGCGACCCTCATCTTGAGGCACTTGTTGGCTGCTAGGGTTTAGCCAAGGGCATATTTCATCACAGCTAATTACAGCAGTGTAAGATACCCAACTAATTCTACCAAAATTTTTCCTTACTTAGACAATTTTTACTTGCTATCAACTCATCAACTATTTCAACAACACAAAGATATATATCAAAGATAACTAATTGAATGAATCAACCTTTAGCTGGGTACTTGTTTTATTACTTGATTCAATCAACTCACAATGTCTTATTACATGAGTATTGCTTTCAATGGCATGAAGTTACACTTTATTTCAAATGGAATTACAAAGCAGGCCTTGGAGCCTTGATGATTACAATGGGCGCCTATACTTGATCGACTCGATTGAACTCAACGATGTCAACTGAATGTCAACACCTCACAGTACAACAAGGGAGCATCACCTTGTCAGTTGAGGGAGCATCACCCCAACACTTGAAACTCGCAGGCCTCAAGATTACAAGATCAACAGCTTTGCAGAGAGAAGTTTGTCAAATGCATAGATGCCCAATGAATGAGAGAGCTCCTCCTTTTATAGGCCTTCCAAAGGCAATGAAGGCACGTTTTTCAATGCACCAAGAGGAACCAAGGCACGTTTCCCAAGAAGCATATCCAAGGGAATATTTCGTCTGATGACTCATTCTGAGTTGGCAAACTTACCCAAAGACCTAGACACGGATCCCGAGGACGTCCTGTTGACCAATGAAAGCTCAGGTAGATGCAACTACCTTATCTTCTGACTAGGCGCCCATTTGGAGTAGTATGATCATGGAATGGCGCCCAATGTGACCTAGGCGCCCAACTGAGGTAGCAGAGGCCTGAATATGCGCCTTGAAGAATTTGATGACTCCATGCAAACTTAGAACTTTAGCAAAGATCTTTTGGACCCTAGGCGCTATCTCCTGATGGAGCGCCTTGTTTCAAAACAGGTCTTGGGGACTAGCAACTATCTTAGGCGCACATCTGCATAATTCACACTTTCAAACACTTGAAATCTAGCGCCCTCATCTGAAGTATTACATCTTGTTTGAGTCTTCTATAGCGCCTTAGGAAGAGAATGATTTTGCTTTGCTACAAGTCACAACTGGATCAAAATTATTATCTTCTCTCAAGTGCCTTTCACTAGGAATGGATTGAAACCTCTTTCTTAGCTAGGCGCATTCTGGAGGTGAAGCAGGAAGTGCGCCTTGCGTGTATGGTTGTTTTCTCTATCAAGTCTTCAAGTCTTGTTGTCTTGGAAGGTAAAATACCTCATCCTGGAGTGAGCGCCTTACTTCACATGTTCAAACTTCATCTTTTAACTCACTCTGTAACTAAGCGCCAGAGCTGAGGTCTTTAGTCAGAATGTGCGCCTAGAGCCTTCTAGGCCAATTTCATCCCAGATTGGCAGGATATGAAGCTTCTTGAAGTTGAAAGTATCTTCACCAATCAATGTGCTACTCATTCAACCTATTGAATCTCCTGTTCTTGCTGGGGCGCACATTTGGTCTAGGCATCATGGAGTTTGCGCTTAGGCATGGAAACCTCATATACTTGTCCAAACTTCATCATTAAGCTAGGCGCCCTATTGAAGGAGTTTAGCTATGTTGAGCGCCCCATCTCAAAACCATTATTGAGTGCCAGAAGTAACCTAAATAGCTAGGCGCTCATTGACAGGTTGCTAGAGGAAAAGTGCGCCTAGATAACAAGATGTCATTACTTGATCACTTCATCTTTCCACTTGATCTTATTGAAGGTGAGGCTTCACTTGATCAATCTTGAAGGAGTTCATCACTTGTTTGAAGTGCAATAGAGTCTAGGCGAACTATTGGGAATTTGGTGGAGAAATTGGCGCCTAGATGCATTAAGACTCCTCTTTGCATGGACTACTCACTTCATCCACTCCTGTTGATCCAATCAACCATCCCAGCTCAAACACCCATGTTTTTATCCTGGATTTGCACCTTATGAGGACTAGGCGCACTTTGAGGGTTATCAGAGCTAGGAAGTGCGCCTAACTCACTTGGACTTCTTCAATGATCCCAAACTCAAGTTTGATGAGTCAATTCGCCCAATTGATGTTCAACATATCCAAAGATGACTCCATCCTCTTGATTATTGCTTTCAAAATCCAAGGCGCATTTTTGAAGTGTAACTGTAGGAATGAGCGCCCTAAACTTGACTTAGTGGATTATGACTTGAAACTCCTTGATTGTACCTGCAAAATGACACACAGAGTTAGTCAAAACCCATTTCATTCCCTTATCATTCGGAATTAGCCTCCGAGAATGAGGAATAGGCTAATCCATTCATCACTTGGTGCTCAAGCCGGAAATGGGGACATGACAAGCAGACTGGTTATTTCATTTGTGAGTTGTTATCATGATGAATGTCATATATTTCATGGCATAATATCTTCCTATACTTGAGCGACCCATGTAGAAGATCATTTGATGTTTTGATGATGCATATGTGGATATTATAAGTGTGCAAATCTGAATATCGTCATTCATATATTTCCAAAATTTGTATCAGCAGTCTTCATATTTATAATTTTATTGTGGATGCATGATTGACATGATTAGTGTATAATTCATGGTGATTATCATTGTCATTGTTGGACAAATCATATGATGCATTTATGTTGATATTGAATGTGATTCATGATAAAGATATGCAATTGATTCAAGTCTGATTTTGGAGCAGAACTAGGGTTAGGGCAGAATACTAAAGTGCAGAAATTTTAGGGCAGAAATCAGAAAATTAATTTGGAAAGCCCGGAAATCCAAACTAGGGCAAAATATCCCCATTTGGGATATTACATAGATTCTGAAATCTTCTGTAGAGGGTTTGTGCATAATCCACAGGGAGAAATTTTCCCCTCAGCTTCTTCTCCATCTTACTCCAGGTCTTGATCTTTTCCTTACCCTTCCTTTGTCTTTCTTTCTGCAAGTGATCCCACCATATCATTGCATAACCCTTCAATTTTGTGCATGCAAATTTTACTTTCTTTTCCTCTGTCATAGTTTTTCGTTCAAAAAACTTTTGCATACTATTCAACCAGTCTATTATCCTCTGGTTTTAGACTACGCCCATAATCTAAATTTTCAACCTTTATTCCATCATTTGTTCCTTCTAATGCCCTAATTGCCCTCTCTTCCATTGACTGGTTCAGCTTTCTCTTCCTCCTCTTCTTGAACAGATGACAAATCATCTTCTGGAACTTCTTCCCCCACCCTCTTTCTTCATCCGTGTCATCTACACCTCTTCACCTCTATGTCTACCCCACAATAATTCTAGTAAGCTCTTCCACTTGCCTTTGTAGCTGTTGCATATTCTTGTTCATTTGTGCATAGCCTTCACGTCCTCTTGCCATCTTGCTTAAACCTCGAATTTCTACCTAGAGCTGAACCCGCTTTGATACCAGCTGATGTAACCCAAAATGTACAAAACAATATTTAATTAAAAGTGCAAAAGAAAAATAAGCAATAATAAGATTTCACCACAAAATACCCAATTCCTTCTCATTCCTCTACTTACCCAAATACAAAGAATCTCCAATTTTTAAATACAATTACCACTCCTCCACATTATGGAATGTTCTTGCTCCACCACTAAAGCCTAAGAAGTGCTCCCAAAAAAAGGATCAATGAAAAAACCTTGAAGTAAACGAAAAAACGAATTTTGAAAAACTACTATTTTTAGTAATTTTCCATTGAAGCACGGGTGGACCTAAAAATTATCCCATAACCCCTACACAACTAAATGAGTCTTGAGAGTGACTTGCAACCCAAGGATCACACTCAAACACTAAATTATTAAGTCCAGAAAATTCTAAAAAACTGAAAAAGACATTAAATTGCAATTTTTGAGCCTTAGATAGTCGAATTTGGCCCCAAAAAAAATTGAAACAGGCTCTAACTGGCTAGAACAGTTATCGTGACGTGGAGCTCCCCAAGATCTTCAATCTAGAAAAAAAATGGCCTCAAATGTCTTCCCGAATTAAAAATTATGGTCTCCACAAGTTTTGGCTTCTGCATCATCAAAGAAAGGGTTCCGGACGATATTCTTCTTGCAATGTAAAGACTGTCTATCAGTAATTTGGTACAAAAGCTGTTGGATTTAGTAATTTTATTCCTGTAGTGCTTTAGTGGGATTATGCACAATAGCATGGTCACTCAGCTTCTTTCTTGTGCCTGTGTTTCAGGTAAAGCGACAGTTTCCTAACAAACACATTTGAAGTCTAGAACTGAAAGAAAAGATCTGCATACTAATTAACAAATACTGCATCTGATAGTGCTGTACAAACTCCACAACAGCACTTTTCCCTTTCCAAATGATATGTCTAATGTCCCATGAGTCTTTACTAGACTTCTCAGTTCAGAGTTTGATTTGATTTTGATTTTGTGCTGATGAGGTTCAGGGTTCAAACTCCAAACACCAACCTGTACTTAGTAGAACAGCCAAGTTCAAAGCTTCACTAGGATAAAATTCTCCATAGAGGATATGCACCATACTGTACATCAGATAGTCTTTCACATATGCAATCCCCTTGTCCTCTATGCACCATACTGTGCATCAGATGGTCCTTCACATATGCAATCACCTTGTCCTGAAGGATCATATTCTCAGCAAAAAGTAGCAACTAGATCACTGACAATTCAAACTGCTTAAACTGAAAGGAGTCCTACTGTTCACCCCGCCACAGCTAACCTTATGCATTCACGCATGGAAAGTTTTGATACTTGTAGCCAGTACTTTGCATTGAAACTCAGCGATCCCTGAATAGACCATATGATATTTACTTTAGGGTTCAGCTTATATCCAAAAACTCGTATCTACCATTTAACATGACCCGCAGCATTTAGAATGATTTGTCCTCTGATTAAGTGCAATTTACAAGTCACAGGGATCACCTCCTGCAAGAAGTGTGTATCCCCTGATAGAGAATTTCTAAGCGGATGAGTTTTGAAGTCTCACACACATTCCAATAACCATGTGTTAGTGTTTGAACTTTGAACCGTACGTCTGACGATTTCAAGAAAGAACTATAAACTTTTTTTTTAAATTAATACAAAGGGAACAAAAATGGTTTATCATCATCAGTGCTAATTGAATCAACGAGATTTTTAAACCTCTGCAACTGGATCCATTTTATTCCTATATAATTGCCACTATACAGTGCATACATGGTGCATAATTCCGCTTAACTACTAAAATGTAACAATTATAGAGCATATTCAAGAGTGACATATATTTAAACCATTACAACTCATTCCTTTACCAAAGATTTAAAAAAGCAATATACATAAAAGCAACAACGTTTTACAAATTCGGGATCAAGATTTCTATTGCGACAGATTAAAGAATACCAGAATTACTGGAATTTACACAGAAATCGAACATTCTTTTAGAAATTTGACTCCATGAATTTAAAATGTCACCGAATTTTTGCAGCTCAAAAGAGGAGGAATGAGAAAAACCTGAGGCCAGGTCAAAAGGAGAAAGGCTGTGAAAGGAATCAAGTGTGGTGTAGCCTGCTGAAGCGAGTTTTGCCCTTTGAGAAGGCGCTAAAGGAAGGCATGTAATGTCCATGGCAGAAAGAAGAAGTCCAAGGAATTAAAGAGGCAAATATATAAATTACCCGCCAAAAAATGTTCCACAAATCCAAAACTGCTTGGAAGACATGGACATTTTAAATTGGTTTTTACATCTCTGTTATGTACTTTTTATAATTTTAAACTTTCCATAGTGTCAACCTAGGCTACTTAAATAAACGTACTCAATTAAACAACAATTAGTCTATGATAATTAAGAATGTGAAAGAGGGTTGGTAAATTGATAAATTGTATTTATTATTTGAGGAAATGTAAATGTGATGGAGAGATGTATTTAGATTGATGACTAAAGAGTGTGTGCCAAATGAAGAAGATTATGTGAGCTATCTGATATCTCATTTGGGAATAATGTCTCTCTGTCAGTGAAGTGTTTGAAAGTCTATGTTGGATCTTTGCTTTGTTAGAGGACAAATTCACAAATATGGGATGAAGTCACAGTTGTGGATATACTCTAGGTTCGGACTCGACTTGGCAATCAATGGTGTTATGCTCTACAAATTCCCCTGATGTATGATAGTTTGCTTTGCTCTTCCTGAATATCTAGGACTTTGTGGTATTTAGAAATACTTTAAGGGTTGTTGATTCATCACAAAGAGTCATGTTCTCCTAGATCAACCCTTGAAAATTGAACAATGATCGAAAACAATAGGCAAGTGCCTAAGCATGTTGATTTGTTACTCCTTTTATTGTACCAAATCAAATTATGTCGCTATTTATCGCTCTCTAGAATAAATGATTGTTTGATTCTTCATATGATTAGGAGATTATTAGAATGAATGCATTGAATTTCTTTAAATTTACTAGTGCATTCCATTGATCAAATAGCGTCCAACATGTGTTTAGTCAAGTCAAGGTAGGAGGGTGAATGGGGTCAATCAGCGAAATTTAAAATTTTAAATGGAAAGGAACAAGTTCACGGCTATGGGCTCAACCCTATGACTATGAACTTGTCCCAGGATGGGCTAATGGTTGAAATCATGGTGGCAAACAAATAAATGAAGGTAGGTGCATATGTGATTGTGATGAGTGGGCAAATAAGTTGAATGTGTAAGAGTGTGTGTATAAATGGATAGGGTAGGGCAAGTGTTTATGGATAGATAAAAGCCTAGGGGAATGAGCCCAACTTCGCACAAGATCGTGTCATTTGTCACTATATAAATGTATCAAAAATATTTCCTCAAAATGGGTACAAAACTAAATGGAAATTGTCATGGGTATGTAAATTTCACCATTATAATGTGATTAGTAGAAATGTTTTTTAATATATTCCTTTAAGTGAAGACATGTTTCAAATTAGGGATGAGATTTGACATTAGGGTTACCCTTGGATAATAAGTAATTAAGAATCGTAAGGGATAAATTGTGTAACATTATATTGTTATAATGGGGAAAATTGTATGCTATGCAAATTTCCCTTGCATTTTGGGCCTATTTTGATAGGATTGTCCTCAATGCAATGACTAGTGTGAAAATTGGTGTATTTGTGTGTGCAAGTCAGCAAATAACTTGATCCTAATTTAATTATATCATTTCACATTTTTAGGGACCAGTCCTAATGTATTTTCCACATGTCCTCTATCTTGGGTCATCTTTACACTTGCAAAATTGACCTAGGTCAAATCCATAGGTATGGAAGTTGCCCTTGAACTTTTAAATTTAAAATTGAGTCGATTTCCCTCCTTTTCAACTAGTTGTCATAAGCTAACCAAAGCATAAAATATTATAAATTGCATTCTAGGGTGTTATATAAAAGGACAAAATCCTAATTCATTATGATCATTAATTATCCAGAAAATCAATGAGAGAACATCTAGCACACATCTATGGACATCAAAGCATTATCATGTGACATCAACGCTCTAGGCATAGTTCATGATTGTTGATTGTCTTTTATCATCATTCCATACCATTAACTAGATAATATGGATTTGACCAATGTAGACTCCTCCCCACCAAGCTCCTAAACTGTGTTCATTAACACCACCCCTCTTCAAACATGGGTCACGAATATCCAAGTCAATAGATTCCAAGTGACAGAATTAACAAAGTTCAAATCCATGAACTAAGTTTAGATATATGTGTAGGGTTGAATTATATCTTCTAAATTAGAAAAAGGTTTTATTGCTGGGGAAATGGAAAACAAATTCATACATGTTATGATCCTAATATTCTATATTCCTAAGTGTAATAAGGTTAAGCACTTGTGGCATGCTTAACATTAATAGTTTCATTTATTAGTTTTACTTATTTCTTAAGTCAACTTAATTAGGATAAAGGGGTATGTCCCTACATACTTGTGCCTGTAAATAAAGAAGAAGTAAAAAATTGATCAAGGAAATGTTGGATCTAGGCAATGTTTTTTCCCAAAAAAGTGCCTATTCATCTCCAATGATTATGGTAAACAAGAAGGATGAATCATGGAAAATGTGCCTAGATTACAGGGAGCTCAACAAGCTCACTCTTAAAGATAAGTTTCCTATTCTTATTAAATTAATGAATTATTAGATGAATTGAAGGTTGTAGTTTTCTTTACTAAGATTTTGGTTTAGGTTATCATCAAACTCAACTAAAGGAAGAGGAGGTACACAAGACTACCTTTCAAACACATGAGGATCATTATGAATTCTCTATTATGCCATTTAGTAGCACTAATTCCCAATCAACTTTTTAAAGCCTCATGAATTTAGTGTTCCAATTATTTCTTCAAAAAATGGTGTTGGTATATCCTTTGATCACATCCTCATCTTTAATAAAATATGGAATGGTGAACAATTCATACTAAAGATTCTAGAATTTCTAAGCATTGAGGACAACACTTTTCTAAAGGGGTTGGGAATGTTATGATCCTAATGATCTATATCCCTAAGTGTAATAAGGATAAGCATGTGTGGCATGCTTAACCTTAATAGTTTCATTTATTAGTTTTAGTTATTTCTTAAGTCGACTTAATGAGAATGAAGAGGTGTGTCCCTACATAGTTATATCTATAAATAAGGAAGAGAAGGCTCTCTCAAGCCATCATAACTTTCAATATTGAATTCATATTATTGTTTTCTGATTATTGGAGGTCACCCCCTCAAAGTGGTCTACTATTTTACTAATTTTTACATTTATTTCCAAGAAATAACATAACAATACTTTCTAACTATCTTTCTTTTTACCACTCCCACTTTTGGCAAGTTTTCTTTTTGATATTTATATGGATTATGCTTTATAAAATTGTTCAATAAAAGGAGTATTAACCCATATTTTACTAGCAGTTTTTTTGCTACTTACATATATTAATAATTTGCTCAATTAAGGCTTTTGCAAAAAGGATCCTTGTCATTTTGTGTTGTATCCTTGCCATTTTGTGTTGTATCCTATCATGAGATGACAAATCATTTTTTAATACAAAATAGAGTGCTCGTCAGATTCACAATGTAATACAATAGCTTTCGTAATGGTTCTATCAAATAGAAGCAAAATTAACTCCCTCATTGTCAGAACAACATTCAAAAGCATAGATGTCACAAAATTATTAACATTCCTCAAGTTGAGTGATCAAAATTGATATTTAAAAAGTGTTATGTGACACCTTTGTATATGAATTTAAAACATTTCTCATCAAATAGAAAGAATTGTATTTGTTCAATGTCGATAGCCTTTGTTTTCTTAAAAATATTATCCACTTGCCTAGTCAACATCTTATCTCCTTTACCCAATTTCTTTAGTTCTAGAAATTTCAATTTTAAGCTTGGATCAATCTCTAAGTGACATAGATTTTCCCTCTAGAACATAGTAAAACATTTCGGTTGGGGCATTCTTGTGTTGAGATGTATCTCCTGATTAAGATAATGATAAAAGGAGGACGACTAGTTTATAGCCTTTTCAAAACATTAGTCAATTCCAAGAAAAATGATTTATGCATCCACAATACTTGTGTGATCAATGTCATCAAATTGTTCTAAATCCCAACTATATCTTGCATATGAGAGATTATTTTTTTAGATGAATGCTTCATTGATGTTTTTTTGTAGAATTTAACCCCAAGTTTTATATCAATTACCTTGCATGTATGGTTTCCATTGTTAATAACCTCTACCCACATTATCAAGTGTTTGCATCTTTCACTTGCATTAACAACCATGTCAATTTCATGGCCTTCATCCACCATTATATGAAATATCCAAAGGTCTATCTGGAATTTATGTGGTGAATTTTTATTAACATACCATTCTTCATCCTCATGCTTAAGGGTTAAGGGGTGCTAATACTAGAAGAAACAACAAAGGGTTGAAGGAGGATAGTCGCAACTCGAATTTGTGTTCCTCTCCTTTGGGAGGTAATTATAAAGTAAATTTTGATGGAGCTTTGAGGGGAATCTAGGATCAACAGGAGCTAGCTTGATTCTTTGTAATGCATGAGGTGAATTGTTGTATGGTGGATTATTATTTTTGGGAATTTAGACTAATAATGAGGCAGAATGGGAAGCTCTTGTAGTAAGATTAGGATTGGCAAAGGCACAAAACATAAATAATAGCATGGTAGGGGGGATTCTTTGATTGTGATAAATGCATTGTGTAAGGGAAAGAGTTCAAGATAGAAGTATAATTGGTATGTAGAAGATGCACAACTTATAATGAAAAAGTTTGAATCTACTTGAATTGAGCATTGCAAAAAGAAAATTGAACTTTGTAGCAAACTATTTGGCTAAGGAAGGCATTGAGAAAGCCTCACTGCTGCCTATTTATAGTCATAGCCTAGAAATTTTTGGACTAACCTAGCTTTTTTGCTATCTTTCAAACCACCCTAGGATGAGGAATTATAAGTATTAGAGGCTCATGGGGGTTGATTAGTCAACTTGAAGTGGGAGTGATGAGTAGTTGTGCAACTTACATTGTAATTATGGGTTGGTAGAACACAGGTGATGAGAGGATGATTGGGTGGTGCATGGTGCATTAATGTGGCTTTGCATGTTAGAATCATAAGGAGGTGAGGCTTTTTATTGATAGAGTGATTTGTATTTGGTTCATAATAAGGTGGTGGCAAGTGCTTTGGATTATTTGCTTTGTCTTCAAGCATTTGTGTTTCTAGTATCCATGATAGGGAAAAAGAATGATGATCACCATGGATCTATATTTGTGCAAGAAGGAATTCCAAATAGGTAGTTGCATTGTATCTTCTCTTGTCATGAAATAAATCTTGTTTTGAAACATGTTTAATCACTTACTACCAAGTCCATGTAATGTTGGTATGGGACAAAAAATAAAGTAAGAAATAATGTCCTTAAATGCTCATAAAACTAAAAAATTCATAGAGAAGATAAGGAAAATACACCTCCAAGTAAAAGAGAGGTTAAGGGAGCCTCAAGCAAATTACAATTCAAGACATAATTAGCATTGATTTGATCATAAGATCAATATTGGGGACAAAGTATGTTTTTACTTGAGTCAATAAAGAGTCCAAGGTAAATCTAAGAAGCTTAAGCCACATAGGTATGGTTCATTTGAGATTCAAGAACAAGTGGGCAATAATGCTTTCAAATTAGATTTGTCAACTTACAACAATATTTACTCTATTGTAAATATTGAGAACATATGCCTCTTTTATCCTTTTATGCCATATTAAGAGGATGGTTTTTTGTTACATTCCACTAAGAATCTTTCTCTTAACATCCAAGAGGAGTTGAACAAAGATGTTGTTTTGTGAAGGAGAAATTCTCAAGAAGAGGGTTGTATGAAAGTTGGCAAATTGGATTGAAATGATAGTTGCTAAGCAAAGCCAAGTGATATCCCAAGGAGGTTCAAGTGGAAAAGAAATTTCCTCATCTTATGAGTTCCTGATCTTTTTGGGACCAAGAACCTCCTAATTGGGGAGGTTTGACTATATTGGATCATGAAATTTTAGTAAAATATACTAAGTCGTTATTCTCAAGAAGGCATAAATGTGACCTATAAGACAAAGTTTGACTAATCACTTACCATTATGTTTTATCCAAGAGTGGAGAAGGATAGAGTATAGGTGGTCCACAAGGGCAAAGTTATGTCTAGGGCGATCCCAATACTTTGTCTATGAAATTCAATTCAATCGATTCCTAAAAGTGTAGAGTTTAATGAATGCTATTAGAGCTACTAATTCAAGTAGTTGACGATCAAGAATAACCACCCAATTTATGTAGGTGGTAGTGTTGTAACACATTCCTTTCACGAGTAGTTTTAAAATTGTAATGAAAGTTGCATGTACAACATGTGTGTATTGCAACAACTTTATTTTTGTCAACAATGTAAAGTGGAGGTTTCACATATGACTATAAACAATTAGAGTAGTAGCAGCAAATAATGTATCTTCCCTTTCCAAGTCTTTCTAGCTTCCTTCTCAAGCTTCTAGAGATGTGGAACTTATATAACTACAATATAGATTCTATAATGAAGTCATTTCTATTTGGTTGAGTAATAATAGAATAGCTGTAATATAGATTTTCCTTAAGAGTTGAAGTCTAATTAGGAAATATACCAAGAGCAATTTGTGAGTTTGGACATGTAGATGTAAAGGATGTTCATGAAGGCTTCAAGAAGGCAATAAACCTCTAATGGGTTAAGGAGTTAGTGATATGAGGAGGAATTCCCTTGATCTTCTATAGTTTTATCCCTATTTGGGTTTCTTTGGGTCAAATAATATTGTGTTCTCCATTGTATTTTTCCCTTGTTACAAGCTATGTTCTTCATTTTGCTAAACAACACTCAACAATACAAATATAAGGCATAGGGATTATTTTTTCCTTCATATACATAAAGAATAGCAATGTATTCAATCAAAGCACATCGTAAATAAATAAGATTTGAGTTGGTGACTTAAGTAGTGGAATATCCATACTAATTATAGATCAAATATTGAGTCACATTAACCTACCATAAGTCATTTATGGCTATTAATATAATATTTTTCTTCCTAAAAGGTCAAATTACTTTTTTAGTACCTTAGAGGTACTATCACTGATAACACATCAAAAAAATGAGCCAAACTTTGTTGAAGCCAAAGTCTAGTAATGCTTTGTTATAATTTGATGTATTTTTAGGCCTATTAACCTACTTGAGTCACTCATGAACATTAATATAAAAGTTGTGTTGGTTGTTTCTAGATCATAAAAATGCTTCAAAAAATGAACAAGCAAAACTTTAATTAAGTCAAACACTAGATCTATTCTATTATAAATGAATGTTTTATAGGTCCTATTAGCCTACTTAAGTCACTTGTAGACCAATAAAAAGGTCCAATTACATCTTGTCAATGTAGCCCATTAGTTGTCATCATTGAAAACATATTAAAAATGAACATGAAGCAAAAAACTTTGTTGAAGCCAATTCCTTCATAGCTTCTACTCCCTTTCTCAACTTCATAATCAAAGTGAAAATATACTTTAACAACTAATCTAATATCCAATGAAAATTTATTTAACTTTAATTTATACTATACCTTAGGTTTTAAAGTTGTAATGGTGAAAATTGCATACCTTGCACTTTCCCCCCTTGTTTTGGGCTCACTTTGACCTAGGGTACAAGTGTCATGATTTTTTATTATAGTTTGCACATAACACAAAACTTACCTAGTTCCATATGCACACATTCCTAAGAACTAGTCCCAATCCTCAATTTTATCCATTTCCCATCCAAATTCAAATCCACAATTTGAGGGACTGGCCCAAGTCAATCGCACAATTGCTAGAAATGATCCCCAAACCTTTAAATCTTAATTTTTAAATTTTGGCCCATGTTTTCCCCTTCCCACTAACCATAATGCACCAACTCAAAGTGCAAAACATTCCACTTGTCATCTTTAATTTATACTTAAGGACTAACTCTAATACATTTGCATCTAAAATCTAGAGCACATTAAACAAACATTTCTTGCACACACCAAGGAGCATCAAAGTATTATCATGTGACATCAACATTGCATCAACATTCTATGGTGTGTTGCATGACTCTCTGCAATCTTTGATCTTTGTTCCAAGTTCTTAAATGAGTGTCCTATGGGTTTAACTAAAGGAGAATTGCCCTTTCCTAGCAAACCCCCAAATCCACACACTCATTTTTATGTAAGTCATATAAGTCATGTGAACAAGCTTTAGACTTGAAAAGTGCACATTTACTTCTAGAGATAAAATTCACACAAAAGAGTCAAATTTGCAATTCGAGTGATTGATTCCATAGTCAGATAAGGCATTTCTGCAATTTGTGAAAATGACCCTAACAGTCAAAGAACTAATTTATTTATTCATATCTGACTATCTAATAGACTTCAGTTTTCAAGTGCAAAGGTGAATGTTTTGGGAGCATCTAATAGAATGTAATACACATTAAACCAAGAGCCAAGTAACATTCATTTATCATTTGATTTCCATAATTATTTTAATGCATTATTTCATATAGTTATTATCCTTGCTCTTGATCTTAGGGTTATTTATTTGTCAATGCTTAATTGTTGATTTACTCTAGGAGTTTATGTAAGATAACATTTACTTTCTACAAAATTAAATATACACACAAGCCTTTATAGTGAACATTTAAACAAGGCATAAGTGCATATCAACATTATAATGTGTTGACATTCAAAATCTTAAAGTATTAAATTAGGTTTAATAATTAAGGTAGGCTATAAATTTGTTAATTGCTATAATTACTATTTTCAATAACTTAATGGTGTTGATACCCTATTTATTAAATTATGCTCTATACTAAGTGATTGTTTCCAATTTTCATCAACAAACTATGATCTTACAATTATATAGAATTAGTGACCCTCCAAGTAAGATATATATCTAGTATGAGGTTGCTCTTCCTATAGATAAAATATTTTAATAGTGTAATAGTGAAAATTGCATACACATGCCCTTTTCCCTTGTGTTTTGGACCCACTTCAATTAGAGTGTCCTAGATGCAATAATTAGCTTACAAGTGACATTCTTACCTGAAATTGGCTTGTGACATCCCTAAATTTTGATCCCTTATTATTGATTCCTAGATTTGTATTCATGATGCGTAGACCTATTTTTCATCACCCTAGATCATATCTGCAATTACAAACTTGACCCAAGTCACTTCCACAATTGCAAATTTGAACCTTGCCTTTTTAAAATTTAAAATTCATATAAATATCTTTTGATGGCCACTTCATTATTCATTATGAGTTGACTCAACGCACATTATGTTGATTTGTGTGCTTGGTTGTATTTAAGGACACTCATTCATTGGAAAATCATCTAGGATAACGTAGGAATCTGACATCTAGAATTTAATTTATAGAAAGGAATCTAGCAAAATTATTAGAGAACCACATTAGCATGTGTAATCCTAGGTCCATTATATGCTTGCATGTTGCCTTTGATCCTTCACTTGAAGCTATAAAGATAGTTTGTTAGGGGTTTGACTGAGGAGAACTTGACCCTTGCAATCTGGTAGATTCCCCAAAGGTGTTTGTAAAAACTACTTGTCCCTACACAATCTAGACACCAAAAATCATGGCAAATAGGTTCTAGTCTAAAGAATTGTCACAATTCAAATTCATGAGTTGCGAGTTCAAATCCATGCGCCTAATTTAGGTTTGCCCATGTAGAGATCACTTTTGCACTCACGAAAGTGAACCCAAATAATGTGCAATCAAATTTATAAGTTAGCATAGATTACAAGATTTTATAACCTTAGCAAATGGCTTCTTGACGCTTAGACAAAGACATCTATGTTGGAAATTGTTGTCATTGATGTCAAAGGTAAGAATTTATGTCAAGATGGTTGTTAGATGTCAAAGAGATCGTTGGTGAGATTGACTGTCATTGATGTCGAAAGAGAGATCATAGAAGGCATAATGAACCATATGATGAACCATAATGACTTGAGATCGTTGAAAGGAAATTTTGAACAAGAGGCCTTGGAGAATCTTGGTGCGACAATGATTTATACTCTAGTTACATCAACCAAAGAATGGTTGACAGAAAAGTATTCTAGCAATATTGGAGAGAGTGTTTAAAGCAAAGCAGAATAAGAAGTCATAGATATGTCCAATATACATATGGCCGACTTCTCTGTTGAATTGTACTCCATACTATGCCAAGTCAAAGGTAAATCATCATACAAGAAAGGTCACGACCAACTACTCATGAACAAAGTGCCAAGATAATGTTTAAATTAAATATTTAAACATCAGTTTGTGTGGGCCGACATACTCTTAAAGGGGCAAGGTTCAAGATTGTTTTAATATATAAACAATGCTCATCTTAATATAAGAAAATTGGCCGACTAAGAGAGCAATCAAAATAAAAGAAAATCCTATTGGTTGATTTACTAAAAAGGGCAGTGAATATAGAGGTGGCCGACTTACTAAACAAAGGCAACAAATATAGAGGTGGCCGACTTACTAAAAAAGGTAGCAAACATATTAAAAGTGGTTGACTTATCAACAAGGCAACGATTAAAGAAGATGACAAATGTGGCCAAAGAAAGATATTTGAAATCATACATACAAAAGAAGTGAAATCACATATGTTAAAGGAGTTTTGTTTTTTTACAATTAGATGCAATTAAATAAGGTCAATCCCTCATGTTTAGCGCTCCCATCAACAATACAAATAAACATTGTTTATGTGGAAGGATCCCTAAATGAAGTCATCTCTTATGAAGGGAATTAAATTAATTAAATTCAATTTTAAGGAGATCGACCCTCGTTAAGAAGAGTGCTCCATATAAAGACAAATATGAGGGTATGAAGAGGTTTGTGGTTCCAAGAGAAAGTCATCTCCCTTTGTAATAGATATGTCACTCCATAAAGTCGCTACTCTTGAGGAACTATAAAAAAGAAGAGAGAGTGAGAGTTAAAAGCAAGAAGAATGTGAGGTATTTGGAATAAAAGCAGATCTAGAGCAACAAACATGAAGCATAATTCAAATTTATATTGACTATGTGAAGAGAGTATTAATATTGTGAAGAGAGGGATATATGATGCATAATTTGGGGCAAATTTGTAAGTGAAATTAGAGCATATTTTAAGGCAGAATTATAAAGGAAAGCATTGCATTCTTTGAGCAAAAAATTGAAGGAAGACATTGATATATTTTGTGATCAGATTTGAAGGAAGACATTGCCATAGATTGGATCATATTTGTGAAAAAAGGATATGCATCACTTGAGATCAGATTTGTGAAGGAAGGATAATGCATGAGTTCTGATCAGATTTGTGAAGTAAAGATATACATCATTCAAGATTAGAAGTTGTGAATAGGTTTGTGAGAAAGGGAGAACAATATCATCCATTGAAGAATTTGGAGGTTGGTGCCTATCAAATAAGAAATTGGTCTCTTACCGAGTTGGTGCTCAGTTGTGGGGACTGGTGTCTCTAGTGGGTTGGTGCTCACAAAAGAACAATTGTAATAGAAGTAGGTTGGTGCCTACAATGAAGATCAATATATATAAGCAATATTTTGCCATGGTTTTCTCCCGAAAGGGTTTCCATGTAAATCGTGTGTTCTTCATATGTTCTTAATTGCTAGATCTTGCATGTGTGTTATTCATTGTGGGTGTTAAGTTAGAAAAAGTAAAAGATTGTATTATACTGATTCACCCCCCTCTCAGTATAATTGTGTGCTCATCAATTGGTATCAAAGTAGGTTTATTTGAATAGTTTAACCGCTAGAAGGAAGATCTTAAGAGCACATATGGACAAAAGAAAAGGAAATACGAGAAAAGGAAATACAAAACAGAGTATTGATCAAAAAGTACCAACAAAACCAAATGCAAGTGATGAGAGAGAAGCAAGCAAAAGTGATGGGGTGACAAATGAAACACACATGGCAACAGAAAAGAAAGATGATATCTTTGAAAAAGAAGATGACCTTGTGAGTGAAAGAAAGGAAAAGTTAAAAGAGGAAGAAAATACTGAAATGGATTTAGAAGAAGAAAAATATGATGAAAAGGTAGATATAGAGTTAGAAGAAGAGAAATCATTTAAAAGAGAGGCAATGTTCAAAGCATCAAAGGAGATGAAGAATAAAAAACATGAATCAAGTGATACCTCTAGTAATGAATCGAATACAAAGGAAGCCCATTTTAATAGAAAGCTCAAATAAGGATCCAATATGTACAAAGGTAAGTATAAATGTTTTAACTGTGGTAAAATTGATCATTATGCTTTTGAATGTGTGTAGGTAAAAAGTGAAGACAAAAGAAGAGAAGAGAAAGATTCAAAAGAAGAACATCCCGAAGATGATGAAGAAGTAGATCTTGAGGAGGAACATCATTTTGCCTACCATAAGATAAAGAAGCTTAAGAAAAGAAATTTGAGACTAAAATCACAACTTCAAGAGGATAGTGAAGCTAAAGCGAAATCATCACACAGTCTTGAAGAATCAGAGAAGTTGATCATAGATTTAAAATTTCAAATTGAAGAAGCTAAAAGGATCGAGGAAGAGGTATGAAACCAATTGAAGATAAAGGAAGAAATTTGCGAGAAGCTAGAATATGAGATTATTTCCCTAAGAAAGCAATTGGAGAAAGCAAATGTTCAATTGAACAAAGACCTAAAGAATGAGACGAGTATAGAAATATTGGATAACATCATCAACTCTCAAAAGCCTATGTTCGATAGGAGTGGTATTGGTTATGAAGAAGGCCAAAGTTCTAAAGCAATTCAATCTCCTAAGAAATCAAGTGAAGAAAATCAGAAGACTACTAAAGAAGGCTCAAGTTCTAAGGCTACAGAGTTACCAAAGGAAACAAATAAGGAGAAGGCCAAACGATATGCAAATGTGCTTAAGAGCTCCATCAATTGTGATAGTTCCAACAAGAGAGAAAGTAATATCACTCAGAAAATTAGTATTCCTCACAAAGGCAACAATAAAAATTTTAGAAGATTGTTCCCTCCAAGGCAATTGCAAATGAACATGTTTCAACACTCTTTATATGGTTATTGCTATTCTTGTAATCACTTTGGTCATAAGGCAAGAGATTGTAGAACATAAGCAAGAAATGTTGGTTAGAACAAGAATATGAGTTCTTATGGGTTATCAAGTAGGGAGCTATAATTCTTTTGCTCCTTTGTTGGATTACAATGTTGTGTGCTATAAGTGCAACAACTATGGTCACATAGCACGCTTCTGTAGAAGTGGTTTTGTGGAACCTCCTAGACAAAACAAGAAGGTGGATATACTTGGCAACAAAAAGGAAGAGCCTACAAAAGTTTGGAGAAGGAAACAAGAGCAAGATAATGAGAAGAAGGAAGAATCCATGCTTGTGCAAACTGCACTTCATGCACAAGTGGTATCACTAAGTTCATAAGGAGAAGTATGAGTTCAGGGGGAGCTAACCATTGCATTATCTTTTAGCTCCATGGAGAAGACAATTCAAGATAGATTAGCCAATGCATATTCTATATGAGCTTTTATGTTGTCATTGATTAAAGGGGAAGAGTTATAAGAAAAGAAAATGATATGGTAGTAGCATACTACATATTAAAAGTTACCATATAATGAAGTGAAGGAGAATTGATGTCAAAATGATAGAGAGCCTAGAAGACATGAGACAATGAGAGAAGGAAGAAATCATGATAAAGATGTTTGTAAGACTAAACTTGAGGAGAGAAATTTCCAAAAAATTGACAGGAAGATGAGAATGATCCAAAGAAGTCCTTGCCTGAAGAATATGCTTGTATATTTGCATTTTGACAATTTTGCTAGAACATGTGTTGGAAAAAGTAAAAGAAATTGATAGTGGAAAGTTGGATGGTTGTGTTGATTCTTATGTTCAACTTCACATTAAAGGAGTTCCTATTGATGTAACAATGCTATAGAAGACATGGATGGAAGTATGTTGAACATCACTTTACCATTAATGTAAAAGAGGGATAGTTATAGGAAAAGGAGAATAATGCCATTGATATCAAGAGGGAGAGTTGTAGAAAAGGGGAGAGTTATAGAAAGGAAGAATGATGTCATTGATGTCAAAGAAGGAGCTTTACAAACAGGGGGAACTTTACAGACAAGGGGAGCATCACAGAAAAGAGAGAATCGCATCATGAAGGAAAGAAGTATGCCACTTCCCTTTGCCATTGATGTCAAAGGGGGAGAGATATATTAGGGGGGGGCATTGCAAAAGAGACAATTATGTTCGTGTTTCCATGAATGACAAAGGGGCAGATTGTTGGAAATTGTTGTCATTGATGTAAAAGGAAAGAATTGATGTCAAGATGGTTGTTAGATGTCGAAGAGATCATTGGTGAGATTGATTGTCATTGAGGTCAAAATAGAGATCATAGAAGGCATAATGAACCATATGATGAACCATAATGACTTGAGATCATTGAAAGGAAATATTGAACAAGAGGCCTTGGAGAATCTTGGTGCGATAATGATTTATACTCTAGTTACATCAACCAAAGAATGGTTGACGAAAAAGTATTCTAGCTCTATTAGAGAGAGTGTTTAAAGTAGAGCAGAATAAGAAGTCATAGAGATGTCCAATATACATATGGTCGACTTCTCCATTGAACGATGCTCCAGACTATGCCAAGTCAAAGTTAAATCATCATACAAGAAAGATCATGACTGAATACTCATGAAGAAAGCGCCAAGATAATGTTTAAATTAAAGATTTAAACATCAATTTGTGTGGGCCAACATACTCTTAAAGGGGCAAGGTTCAAGATTTTTTTAATATATAAACAATGCTCATCTTCAAATAAGAAAAGTGGCTGACTAAGAAAGCAATCAGAATAAAAGAAAATCTAAAAAGGCCAGCGAATATAGAGGTGGCCGACTTACTAAAAAGGGAAGCAAATATAGAGGTGGTCGACTTACTAAAAAAAGGCAACAAATATAGAGGTGGTCGACTTACTAAACAAGGTAGAAAACATATTAAAAGTGATCGACTTATCAACAAGGCAATGATTAAAGAAGATCACAAATGTGGCCAAAGAAAGATATTTGAAATCACACATACAAAAGCAGTGAAATCACATATGTTAAAGGAGTTTTGTTTTGCTACAATTAAATGCAATTAAATAAGGCCAAACCCTCATGTTTAGCGCTCCCATCAACAATACAAATAAACATTGTTAATGTGGAAGGATCTCTAAATGAAGTTGTCCCTTATGAAGGGAATTAAATTAATTAAATTCAATTTTTAGGAGGCTGACTCTCTTTAATAAAAGTGCTCCATATAAAGACAAACATGAGGGTATGAAGAGGTGTGTGGTTTCAATAAAAAGTCGTCTCCCTTTGTAATAGATATGTCATTCCATAAAGTCACTACTCTTGAGGAACTATAAAGAAGAAGAGAGTGAGAGTTAAAAGTAAGAAAGAAGAATGTGAACTATTTGGAATAAAAGAAGATCTAGAGCAACAAACATGAAGTGTAATTCATATTTATATTGAATATGTGAAGAGAGTATTAATATTGTGAAGAGAGGAATATATGATGCATAATTTGTGGCAAATTTGTAAGTGAAATTAGAGCAAAACTTAAGGTAGAATTTTAAAGGAACACATTGCATTCTGTGAGCAGAAAATTGAAGGAAGGCATTGATATATTTTGTGATCAGATTTGAAAGAAGACATTGACATAGATTGGATCATATTTGTGAAAAAAGGATATGCATCACTTGAGATTAGATTTGTGAAGGAAGGATAATGCATGAGTTCGGATCAGATTTGTGAAGTAAAGATATACATCATTTAGAATTAGAAGTTGTGATTAGGTTTGTGAGGAAGGGAGAACAATATCATCCATTGAAGAATTTGGAGGTTGGTTCCTATCAAATAAGAGATTGGTGTCTCTTACTGAGTTGGTGCTCAGTTGTGGGGATTGGTGTCTCCAGTGGGTTGGTGTTCACAAAAGAACAATTGTAAGAGAAGTAGGTTGGTGCCTACAAAGAAGATTAATATAAATAAGCAATATTTTGTCGTTGTTTTCTCAAGAAAGGGTTTTCATGTAAATCGCGTGTTCTTCATGTGTTCTCAATTGCTAGATCTTGCATGTGTATTATTCATTATGGTTGTTAAGTTAGAAAAAGTAAAAAACTATATTATATTGATTCACCCCCGTCTTAGTATAATCATGTGCTCATCAATCTACATCAAAATCAAGGCTAAGTATCCAAGCATTTAATTTATCCTATTCCCACATTTATATAAGCATTTAATTCAAGATTTGTTTTGACCAACAATCCCATTTCTTAAATCTAGATTAATTGTTTGTTAATCGATTGTAATTTAGTTAACCTAGATTGTTTGTGTGATTTTATCCTTACATAAAATGGTGAACCCAACTTATCTTACATTGGGGGTTTTAATTTGATATTTTTAATTATTACACTTGTCTTTCAAAGGAAATGAGGATTTGGATCTACCCTTCATTGAGTTTCATTGTTCTATTTTTATTACTGTTTGGACATTCCTTGTGTATGTGATCCCAACCTACCCACCCTTGGATTGTGCATTCTTGTGTTTGATGGAAAAGAGTGATCTAGCCTAAAGAGTTAAACCAGGTCAAACCCTCTTCTACAAACATTGGGGCACAAACTGAGCTTGGCTACTACCCATGAAGGAGAGCCAAGCTACAAGGGTTTAGGGGTTTTGCCCTTTTGTTGTATAGAGAAGAGTCAACCAAATCCAACCAAGATCAAGCAAACAAACTAGGGCAAATGGCCAAACCCTAAATGACAAAGATCTGCTAATAATTAACTATCAGAAATAGGTATCAGAAAACCAAAAGTACAACTTAGATCAGGGAGCAGAGAAGAACCTAGACCCGGAAGTAGAGGCACAAAAGATTAGGGCACTTGGGTGCCCTAGACCCTGATTAGGGTTTAGCATAATTTCTGGGTATCACCAGACCTATACCTGTAAGCTTTGTCTTCTTCTTGGATCTTGTCTTCGAAAACCTATATATCCAACCTGTACACAAGAAAAGAAGAAAAGGTTGTGTTGTGTATAAGGGCTTGTCTTAGTCAAACCCTGTGTTGGTGTTTCCACCTCCACTACAGATTTGATTAGATCCAAGAGTGTGTGCCCTAGGAGGGAAAAGGCTAGATCTACAATATATGATAGAAATGTGAATGAAAATGATAATGATTTACCATGCAAGATGTAACACCTTAGTTGATGGAGATAACTCAAGATCATGCACCAACAAGGAGAGTGATGAGAAGACTTCCTTCAAGACCTACAAACAAACTTCATAACATCTACAAGTAGATAGCGCTTCCAAGCATGAAGAATACTTTATCATAGAAGATCAAAACATGAGAACAAACTTGCAAAAATCCATCTAGTTATAATCTAGGTGTAAAATAAATTGTAAAACTCCTTTATATATGCATTATCACTCAAAAACGACGAATAAAACCAAATGGGGCCGACATGTACAAACTAGGGAGATGTTCTAAGCTTACACCATAAGAGATGGGCTAAAGAATCCATCTGGGACCAGGGCGCTCGGGCACCCTGGTCTTTTAACCCCACAAACTCTGAGGAGTGTCAAATGTCATGGGCTTAGGCTAGTCTTAAGTTTATTCTCTTGGGTTTATTCATCGTGATCGAGATCTTATCATTTAATGTTCAAAAAGGTGTTAAAATAGGTCTTGATTAACAAAGGTACTATTTTAGGTCCAACCAAGTGCTAAAACATTTTACTCTATAACATCTTGTTACATCATTTATCATGGTGTTAGCATACGAAAAACCAGTTCCCAGACATGCATTATTTTACGCCAAATCCATCAATTTCCTACTTTTGCCTTTGCAATTTAAAACCCATTATTTATAACCGATCTAAGATATCTTCCATGGGTTTCCTTCAAGAAGATTCTAAGTAAAGTTCTCCCTATTCCTTATGTTTTCTTCCCTTAGAAAAAATTGGTTCATCTAAGGCCTTTGTCGGCGAATTGGCAAAATCGTGAACTGTCAAACTTGCCGACTAGGTTCGCGGGTTTGTGATTTTGTCGATTTGCCGATTGTCCGACAAGGCGGCAGTGAGGTGAGGCAAGGAGGCGAAGAGAAAGAGAATTGACAAAGGTGAAAAGAAAAATTTTCTAAGAGAGCAAGTGAAAAGACCAAGTGTTTGTCGGCGAATCAGCTAGTTCGTGAACTACCGATTTCGTTGACCAAGTTCATGAGTTCGCCTTTTTCCTGATTCCCTGATTTGCCGACAAGGAGGAAAGGGAAAGAAAAGAGTTTGAAAGATTGAAGGGAAAAAAGATGATAATTTATGTATTCATCGGCAAAACTTTTGGTTTGTGAATAGTTGGTTTTTCTGACAACAATTTTGCCAACGACAACTTCGCCGACGGCCCATCTCGATGACAAGGAGGAAGAAGATAAGGGAACAACAAGATCTTTGTCGGCAAATTTGGAAGTTCGCAAATTGAAAGGTTCACCGACGTCCCATTTCGCCGATAAAGGAAGTGGGTGAAGTTTTTCTAAGGCAGAAGAATGAGAAACAAGAGCTTGTCGATAAAGCTTGTGGTTTGCGAACCGCAAGGTTCGTCGACCGGGGTTTTCGCTGACAAAAGAAAGGCGAAGGGGGTGGTGGTGCTCACCTAGGGTTAGGGTTCTGAAATTGAGTTTGCAGGTTTCTATTTTTATCCCATCAAACCCTTAGTGCCTTAGGTTAAATTGTTCCTCGACCCACAGGCAATGTTTTACTGCTTGTTCCTGTCGCACTCAAGAAAGTGCTAAGTTTTAAATTTTGCTCTGTGCATTGTAAAATATGTCGTATGTTTGTGTATACAAGTGCAAATGCATGTCGGCGGGCCCCAAAACCTTAGTCGGCTTTCAAAAATAGTGAAAGAGGGGAGTTATATGCATTTCTAAATGCATTGTGAGTTTGCACATACAAAGGGGAATCAATTGCAAATTCCTGTGAATATTCTGCAATTGTATGCATTTCCAAATGCATATCGGGCTCAAGAAGATGCGTATACATTGGGGGAATCTATTGCAGATTCTAGGAAGATCTGTTGAATATATATCGGGTTTGCTTGCATGTGTTTTGTTGTTTATCTAGATATACAACACAAAGATACATTGTGGATTTCAAAAGGGTTCAAATCAGGGCTAAAATAGTGGTCAGGTCCGCAGATATATGAAAACAAGAGTAGATGTACATCCACTATGCATTGGGTTCATGCAATGAAAAATATACAAGGGGCCGATATGCATTTGGTGGGGCTTGCGGACATACAAAGGTGAATGTATATGAATTATACATTCGCGGTATGCAAAAGAAACACACATTGTCAAGATGCAAAAGAGAATGTATACCGCATATTCCAGGAAAGATTCCTTGCTTGTATGAGGAGGGGTTTGTATGTTCACGTTTGTATATGCGATATACAAAGGAAATATACATTTGATAAGATACAAGCTGGATTTCAAGGCGGATGCGACATGTTTCATAATTTTTGAGGTCCACGCCTTGTATGTATGAGGTGCTTGTATATGCTGATATACAATGTGATAGGTGCAAAAGGAGGATGCAAGCTAGACCCGAATTGAATTTCAATTTGTTCTAAACAGGTTTGGGGTCTGCCTTGTATATCAAACAGTTGTATATGCATTTGCTCTTGCATATACAAAAGGCTTTGAAAAGCAAAAAGGCGGGCAATTGTATATGCATTTGAACATGCATTTACAGGGCAAAAGAGGCAAAATGAGAACATGAAAAGTCAGCGATGGATGCACCAGGTGCCTATGTGGCACTTTCTTGTTGGTTCTTGACCTTTTAGCATATTTTGAGGCCATTAATCTCAGGTGATGAAAGGAGGATCAACGGCTATGTTTCAATTTCGCGGCAGCTAGGGGTTTCTTTGTATGCGGCCACGTTCTTTGAGTGGGAAAATTTCTATGCATCCATTGCTGTATTTCTGAGGGCTGCGGGTAGGTTGATCATAATGGTAGCACTTGCAGGGGGACGTTGGATGGAGTGACTGGCCAACCACCCAATTTTAATAAAAAACCCCTAGGCGGCAGTGCTCATCCCGAGCTCACCTGTTTTCCTTTACTATTCCACTTGCGCTTTTAATGATTTGTGCGCCATTTTCTGGTGCATTGTATCTGGTAGGATTTTTGACTTGTCATGTAATTAATTTGCTGGATGTACAGTTTGGCTATATAAGGGGCAAACTGTGTCATTCATGGTGGTTGAAAACTAGACAAATGTTGGTGTTGTAATCGGATACAATCTCATTGGTGGCTCTGTTCTGGGTATTTTGTGAGTTTATGAGTTGTATGTTGAATGTCTTATGCATAGAATTCATCAGTTTCATATTGATTTAAATGAGTAATGCTTTATAGCATGTATTTTGTTATTTGTCTCCAAACTAAATGTGTTCTTCTTCTGAATCTAAACAGCTAAGGGGTGTTTGGGATTCTGGAATATGGGTTTGCTATATTGAATGCTTAATCTTTTAATTTTGCTCAAGGAACAGATTAAATGTTTTGGGTTAAGTATTGAGAAGAATATATTACAGCAAGGATGTTTGTAAGCAGAAGTAATCGAATGCTTTGTCTTGGGTATTGTCTGTAAGGCAGACATTGCAGAACCCCCTTGAAATCTGATTATTGTTTTAAGTCTGTGGTAAACATTCACATATATATATCTACTGACTCTGAGCCCTAGATAGGCACCAATTTGGTCTTGTATTTAGGTTACAATCAAGGTCCTAGTTTTGCTTCTAAATACAAATCAAACTCAAACTTTTAATACAAACCTTTAACATTAGGAGTAGTTTAGGACCGAAATCCTCTGTCTCACAATTGAACATAGGCCCAAAGCTAGCCCCTTTGCACTTATCTCACAGTTTTGGTCTACATAAGAGAGGATTTATCTGTTTTGTGTCAACATCCTAGCTATCTTGTAGATGCATTTCATAGATGTTGAATAGGGAATACCCCCTTGGTTCTGCAGAGCCTAAAGAAGAAGAGGAGATATTTTTAGAGTCTATCTCTTGTACTGTTGGCCCCTGGCCTGGGAATCCTGTTGATCAATGATGGCTACTTTGTAGGGATAACTGGGAACAAGCATCCAGTCTGGGAAGATAACCAACAGGGGGAAACAAAGGTAAGGAGAAATCAGATGGATAAGGCATGGTTTGTCGACATGGAAAATTGTCGATAAAGGGGATAGTTCGGTTGGAAGACATAAGAGAAAGGGTAAGGTTGCCGATGAAGAAAGAAAGGTAAAGAAAGTTGAGAAAAGAGGCTTCATCGACAAAATGGGTGGTTTGCTAACTGTAAGGTTCGCCGACTGCTAGGTTTGCGAAAGAAAGAATTCACCGACAAAGCAAATAAAAGGTCAATGAGGTGGCAAAGAGATAGAAGGAAAAAAGGAAGGAAAATGAAGATAGTGTAGAGGTTCCTAATGGAGAAAATTCACTGACAAAAGGAAAAGAGGAGATCAAAAGTAAAAAATCCAAGGAAAATCAAATGATATTACAGGTGAAGTATTTACGCAGCGATTAATGTTTGGTAGACAAGTGTCAGTTGCAGGTAGCTAGAACAATGCATGCCTTCAATGCACAGGTGCTCAATTTTAATGAGGAAGGTGGAGTGTTTCAGTGGTCAATATTTTTCTGCAGAGGACAAAATCAGTACACAGGGTATGAGTATTCCTAAAAATCTGTTGATCTTCTGACAGGGCTTTGAGCTAAATTTATTATAGCATAGGCTTGGCGTGTTGACTTAATTTTAATGCCCTAGGCTACACAGTGAATGAGATTGCTATAAATGCATATGAACAAGATGTTTTCAGGGTTGGTTGTTAAACTAATTGTCTGGTCTGGAAGCGTCTAAGCAATATTTTTAGGCATCAAATCACTTTGGTCTGGTTTGCAAGTGAAGGGATGTATTTAGCATAGTGTAGGAAGGTTGTGTAAAGCAGATATGAATGTGATGGAATGTCTCCACGGGAGTTTGTAATGATTTTAACAAATGCATAATCACAGTTATATGTTTTCCCTTGCTACACGATTGTAACCAAGGTTTGGAGGTGTGTGACAACATCCAAGTTAATACAAGGCTTTGTATTTGCCATTCTTTTGTTGCATTTGAGTCATTGCAGTTCTCTTTTGGATTATTAAGTATGTTCATCACATGAAAAACTATTAGAGCCATATATGTGAATATATGTTTAGTTCCATTGATCCTTTGTTGCATATTTTCTTTTCTCCTTGCATTTTATGACTCTGTTGCCCAATGGAGTAGGCACTGGTCCTATTGGGGATGGATCAATCACTATTTAAATTAAACCAACATCTTTCCTGTGCATGTACATTTGCATAGTTGAATCAGCTATATAGGGGTTTTGTGACAACCAATTCTTCTTGGTTCAGTGATAGTCTTTGGGACCAAGACAACGAGTTGGGTTTGGTTGTCCATGTATTTTTAGTCATTCATTTGGTTTGAACTCAATACCTGTTCATATATACCCCTTGGAATATCCCTCCAGATTCTAAGCTAAGCTCAAAGTGTAGAGGAGCTTACCCACTCCTGTCAGTTGGCCAAAATCCCCTTTAACTTGTTGATAAACCTCTTTCAATCACCTTGACGACGCCCCTGGCTTTGGTGATTGTTAAATGTTTTAGGGTTTTGGGTTGCAATTATTTTGGGAACTAACATTTTGGCGCCGTTGTCGGGGAAGGATTAACAGGATGAATCATTTTAAGACCTATGTAATAGTCATCCAAGTTTGCAACAGTTCACAGTTGTGCATTGTGTTTTGGTAAGTTTGGCATCCCATCAACTTATGCCAACATTTTGGTGCCGTTGCCGAGGACGTAATATCTTGGTTCAGATTTTGAAAGACCTTTGCAACACAATCTTTGAAGTGGCTTGCGGCCGTTGCCAGGTGCAGTTTGTTGTGTGTTGAAGTTGGCAGCCCATCAACTTACACCAACATTTTGGCATCGTTGCCAGGGAGATTTCTGCCGGGTTAAATGATTTGATGACTCTGCTGGTGAGCTAAACCCCTAATCAATTTTGTGGCATTGAAGATCAGTTGCACTTCAAGGAATTCCTCTTTGGAAGAGGTGGCGACTCTGCTGTCAAAGAACAGAAGTTTGTTACTATTGTACCTTGGTTGCTGTTGGTGATTTGAATGCTCCATCTCAATGTGCAGCAGTTGGTAAATAAAGGTACACACGGTTTCATCTTTTCCTACTTTTTGAATTTATTGTTCCTATCATGTTGAAGGAACAAATTTCTATGCCTCAATTTTTGCCCAACATTATAGGATGTTTTAGTCATGGAAGGTTGGTATGGATATGATTATTCTAGGGTTGTTCATTTATCTGAGTCTTCTTATGTATCAGACCCTAGAAACTACATTGGTGTGGATTCCCATGACCATCCTAGTAGTACATATTCTAGTCATGGCTCTGCATGTTATACAAACCAAAACTTATATGCACCCATGCCAAATCAAAATGGCTTAGTAATGCAGCAATATAAAATTGATAAGACTAAACAGTTGCTAGAGTCCTTATGGCAGCAAGAAGAAGAAACAAAAAATTAGATTAAGCTGCTAGAGTCTAGTGTGCAGTCCAATGCATTCCTTGCTGCTCCAAAAAATCAAATCGCTCAATCATTTGCTTCTCCCTCAGATCCAGTATACAATTAGCTAGACCTCTCATGGGTTGATTATAAAAGACAAGGCATGCCAACCAAGGTCTATAGCCAGTTGCACAAGTTTGATGGGTACAATATTTGGGAAGGGGACACACATGTTGATGTATTCTCAAAATTCATGGAAGAGCATCAGTTTGAGGATGAAGACAAGTGGATGATGTTCTTTGTTAGGTCCTTGCATGGAAAGGCAAGAGAATGTATCCAAAGTTTTCCCGGTCAATCCTTTGCCTTGTGGAATGAACTTGTGGAGCGTTTGAAAATGAATTTGCCAAAGGTCTTGACCCTGCTGATCTTGTCATAGAACTGGAAAAAATAAAAGACAAGAGGGAGAGTCAAGCAAGGTTTTTGGTCATAGGTTTGATGTTGCCCTTTCCAATATTCCTGAAGGTTTTAGACCTAACATTCTCGCCTCCATTGATATGTTTTTTGAAGCATATGAAACTGGACTGAGTTACGTGTGGGAAGATTTGAAAATAACGAGTATGCAGTAGGCATATTTGTCCCTAGACTCCATGGAGAAAATGAGGGATGACTACATAGAAGGTTCGTTATCCACAAGTGCATGTGTTGCTGGTAATAAACATGCTAATATGAAAAGTAGAAGTGTAGATACAAATAATCAAGTGCAACATTAGATGATGATGATTGTGTAGTTAGGAGGGTAGAAGGTGAATATGGTGCATCACATGATAGTGATGCAGATGATGAGGATAGTGTATGCACCTATCTTTGACTGGATAACTCATTGAGTGAAAGTGAAAATGATGAAACCAACGATGACTTCCAACCTAATGTTGAGGTATGTGGCTCAGTGAATAATGAGGATGTTGTGTATAGGAATGAACAGTCAAATGGATTAGATTTTGAAGCTAAGTATGAAATGTGTACACAGGTAAGTAAAACATGGGATGAGCAAGAAACTGGTTTCTTGTTTGATTTAATACCCTCCTTTGTTCCTATTTGTGGTGATGAAGTAGTTGGTGTTTGCTTGCATGAGGATGATTTAGAGGTGGTTGCACTTGATAATAATCGATCAAGGACAATTATTGGTGCATCCATGGAGTTTCAATGTGAAGAGCTTGCCCTAGATTTTGAAGATGGTGATCATGTGGATGCATATGAGAACATGTTTCTTTGGTGCAAGGTACATTCTCTTCCTCATGCAGAATGTGCTTCATCTGAACCACAGAGAAATAATATAGAAATGAGGGAAGAAGAAGTGTGTCATCAGGCCGTTTGCAGTAGTGAATATGACACAACAGATTGCCAGAGTGGACTTTTAGAGAGACAATTTGAAGAACATGGTCTTCACATAAGGTGTCTCATGATCCTAATTTATGTGATGATGCTTTGAATTACAACCTGAGTCATGCTTATGATTCAGAAATTGAAAGTTGTAGCAGCACATATGAAAGTTTTGTTCAAGAGCTTGGCCAAAGTTGCAAATGAATATGAGTCTTTCCACTTTGATGTGGAATGTTTATTAGTTATTGACTGTGTTGGTTTTGCAATAGTGGTTGAGTTCTTTGTATGGGACATTGATGTGAATGAGTAGCAAGGCATGCGTATGCCTAAACTTCAACATGTTGCAACCCAACTAAAAGGTATACCTGAGCCAGAGTCTTTCTAGTTTGCTCTACAAGATGAAGTGTCTTCTCTTGTGGATCAACCGTGCATTTAGGCACATTTTTCTTTTCCATGTGAATTGAAGGTGTTTTCTTTTTCCGTCAATTTGTATGAATAGGTCAGCATGTGTAATAAGCTTACAATTGGAGATGGAGGTTTGCTTCCATCCATGTCTTTTGTTGTTGACCTGAATTTTAGTTTTTCCCCTCCTACTATTAAGAACAAGCATGATATGGATTGGAATAGGTCAAGTACCTATTTCGTATGGTTGCCTTGCAGTAGTGATTTCATTGATGAAGCTGGCCTTGGCTCCAGAAGCATATGTTGCAGGCTGGCACTTACTAGGGATAGTTTCCAGTTGTAGTTGGGTGAGAGGTGCAAATTTGGCTTGAGGGAGATCAACTCCTTCATTCAAATTGTCTTTGATAGAGGCAAGTAGTTGCTATAGTTTTGTGCAGGTTTGACCTTCAAGTGCCTGTAAATTTTGATTACATTCATTTTCTTTTGTGACTGTTTGTTCTCTTGTATATATGCCTTGTAAATATTCTTGTGTTGTTCCCCGTGTTCATTTTGGCCTTGTGGTCTACCCGGAGATGTTCTGGATCCTCACTATGACATTGTTTGCCACACATCCCCAACTAGAGCCAGTGTTAGCACTTGAAAAACTAGTTCCCAAACATGCATTATTTTGCCCCAAATCCATCAATTTCCTACTTTTGCCTTTGCAATTTAAAACCCATTATTTATAACTGATCTGAGATATGTTCCATGGGTTTCCTTCAATAAAAATTCCAAGTAAAGTTCCCCCTGTTCCTTATGTTTTCCTCCATTAGAAAAATTGATTCATTTAAGGCCTTTGTCGGCGAATCGACAAAAACATGAATTGCCGAACTTGCCAACTAGGTTCGCGAGTTTGTGATTTTGCCGATTTGCCGACAAGGCGACAGGGAGGTGAGGCAAGGAGGTGAAGAGAAAGGGAATTGGTGAAGGTGAAAAGAAAAATTTCTAAGGGAGCAAGTGAAAAGACTAAGTGTATGTTGGCGAATTGGCTAGTTCGCGAACTGCTGATTTCGCCAACCAAGTTCGTGAGTTTGCCTTTTTCTCGATTCCTTGATTTGCTGACAGGGCAAAAAGGGAAAGAAAAGAGTTTGAATGATTGAATGGAAAAAAGATGATAATTTATGTCTTCATCAGCAAAACTTTTGATTTGCGAACCATTGGTTTTTCCGACGACAGTTTTGCTGACAACAACTTCGCCAATAGCCCGTCTCGGTGACAAGGAGGAAGAAGATAAGGAAACAAAAAGGTCTTAGTTGGCAAATTTGGGAGTTTGTGAACCGCAAGGTTCACCGACGTCCCCTTTCACCGACAAAGGAAGCGAGTGAGGCTTTTCTAAGGGAGAAGAATGAGAAACAAGAGCTTGTCGGTAAACCCTGTGGTTCACGAACTGCAAGGGTTTTCGCTGACAAAAGAAAGGCGAAGGGGGAAAGAAGGTAAGGACAAATCAGATAGATAAGGCATGGTTCGTCGACAGGGAAAATTGTCGACAAAGGGGATAGTTCAATTGGAAGACATAAGAGAAAGGGTAAGGTTGCCGATGAAGAAAGAAAAGTAAGAAAGTTGAGCAAAGAGGCTTCATCGGCAAAATGGGTGGTTTGCAAACCGTAAGGTTCGCGAAAGAAATAATTTGCCAACAAAGTAGATAAAAGGTGAATGAGGCGGCAAAGAGATAGAAGGACAAAAGGAAGGAAAATGGAGATAGTGCAGAGGTTCCCGATGGAGGAAATTCGCTGACAAAAAGGAAAGAGGAAATCAAAAGTAAAAAATCAAAGGAAAATCAAATGATATTGTAGGTGAAGTATGTACCCAGCGATTAATGTTTGGTAGGCAAGTGTCAGTTGCAGGTAGTTGGAACAATGCATGCCTTAATGTACAGGTGCTCAATTTTAATGAGGAAGGTGGAGTGTTTCAATGGTCAATATCTTTCTGCAGAGGACAAAATCAATGTACAGGACATGAGTATTCCTAAAAATCTACTGATCTTCTGACAGGGCTCTGGGATGAATTTATTGCAGCATGGGCTTGGCCTGTTGACTTAATTTCGATGCCCTAGGCTGCACAGTATATGAAATTTCTATATATGCATATGAACAAGATGTTTTCAGGGTTGGTCGACAAACCAATTGTCTGGTTTGGAAGCACCTAAGGAATATTTTCAGGCATCAAATCACATTGGTTCGGTTTGCAAGTGAAGGGATGTATTCAACATAGTGTAGGAAGTTTGTGTAAAGTAGATATGAATGTGATGGAATGTCTTCACGGGAGTTTGTAATGATTTTTGCAAATGTATAATCACAGTTATATGTTTTCCCTTGCCACATTTCTTGGCACGATTGTAACCAAGGTTTGGAGGTGTGTGACAACATCCAATTTAATACAAGGCTTTGTATTTGCCATTCTTTTGTTACATATGAGTCATTGCAGTTCTCTTTTGGATTATTAAGTATGTTCATCACATGAAAATCTATTAGAACCATATATGTGAATATATGTTTAGTTCCATTGATCCTCTGCTGCATATTTTCTTTTCTCCTTGCATTCTATGACTCTGTTGCCCAATGGAGTAGGCACCAGTCCATATTGGGGATAGATCAATCACTATTTAAATTAAACAAACATTTACCAGTGGTTTAGGGAAAAAACCATCTTTCCTGTGCATGTACATTCGCACAATTGAATCAGCTATATAGGGGTTTTGTGACAACCAGTTGTTCTTGGTTCAGTGACAGTCTTTGAAACCAAGACAACAAGTTGGGTTTGGTTGTCCATGTATTTTTAGTCATTCACTTGGTTTGAACTCGATACCTGTTTAGATATACCCCTTGGAATATCCCTCCAGAGTCTAAGCTAAGCTCGAAGTGTAGAGGAGCCTACCCACTCTTGTCAATTGGCCAAAATCCCCCTTAACCTATTGATAAACCTCTTTCAATCACCTTGAAGATGCCCCTAGCCTTGGTGATTGGTAAATGTTTTAGGGTTTTGGGTTGTAGTTATTTTGGGAACCAACACATGGATTCTCATAGACGTTTTCATTTAGCTTCTTTTTAAGCACACCTTACTTATTTTGATGTGTTCCTACACTTTGGTTCATCCGATCCACTCATCCTTGATGTTTTAATGTCTTTTTATTCTATGGATGGGCATGTGCCTTCTATGGAAGTGTTGATTCACCGTGTTTGTGATCTCCCCTCCATAAAATATGTTATTGCTTAACCTTGTATTTTGGATACCCTTCACTTTTCCACAAGCTTCATGTTACCTCTACTCTTCCTATGACTAGTGATAGTGATGATGTGTTACCTTTGGACATTTTCTCCTCATGCTTCAGTTAATATTGATGATCCAATAGCTTAAAATTATTATTATATGTCTAGGGATCTTCCTTTCGATTATGACAATATACCTAGTGAGAATATCCATTATACATCTAGTTTTTCTTGATCACGTATGGTTTCTCCTACTTGTGCTTCTCTTGCTTCATCTTGCCTTGAGGATCCCAATGATGTAGATATACTTGTTTCACCTACACATGAGCTTGTTAATCCTTATTCCATTTTTTGTGGATCTTGTTCTATTGATGAGCATAGTGATAATTCTTTATCTTATTATGATGTGGTTGATGACTCTTGTTTCATGATGATTTGCTTAAAATGATGCACATGTTTTAAACACACTTATGATAGGTCCATGTAGTGGTAATGAAAATGAAAATTGACATGTTAAATCCTCTTTATCCTCACATCATGCTTATATACATAATTATGTCACTTTGATGCATGCATTTTGTGTTGCTTTCGTTGATAGAAATAAACAAGGTTTGATTCATGTAATACTTTTTATACATCCTTACATGATTTGTTGTACATCTTTCATAGATTACTTTACTATTAGCCCTATACCATGTTTTACTCATGATTCTCATTCTTCGCCTTCTAGTGGCCCTTTCTTATTGGATCTCACAGATTTTTCTATACATCATGATGATATACCCTTTTTTTATGGAGACCCTTGTTTGGATCATTTTGTGCTTTCTTACAATTTACCTTTGAGTGATTGTGGAGTACATTATTCTACACCTTCTATTGACCAAACACATAACTTAGACATGCATAAATAAGAATAACAATGTGAGGATCTTTTACAACTTTTAAATAGTTAATGTGAGGATCTTTTACAACTTTTACATTGTTAATGTGAGGATAATGTACCACTCTTTGATGACACATCTTTCCCATCCTCCCCTTCTATTATGCATGCACATATGGATATGGTATAGGTTGAGAATAATCTTTTGCATTCCCTTATGAGTAGTTTGAACTAATTAAAACAGAGTAATGATGACTATGAAGAAAGCTTTGAACCAAAACATCCTACCAATGCAATATTGCACAATCCTTTGACATATAGCATTGTGATTTATCCTTCTCCAAGTGGATTTGTGACACCATGTTTTATAAAAGACAAAAAGGTAGCTCGGTGACCCATTATTACATTTACAATACTTCCAAACTATGTGCATCCCTTATTTTCATGTAGATCAATTGCTCACTTAAGTGTTCCCAACAAGCTTGATTGGTTATGGACTTACATGGTTTTATTCATTACCACATGTTTCTCTAACTTCCTTTGATGACTTGATCAATGCTTTCCTTAAACATTTTCATTATAATGTTAAACCAAAGACACATGTTATTAATCTCATGTAATGAAAGTAAGAAGAGAAGGAACCAATTAGAGATACATATTGTGATTTCAATTGTTAGCTACTAATATGATCTTCAACTTAGAGGATGATGAGCTTCAAAGCATATTTATTGATGGTTACTTCCACTCTTTAAAAACCATGTATTTCATGCCTCATTGTTTGTTTCATAGTTATGTACCACTATGTGCAAATGTAAGTACGCTTAAAGAACAATCCTTCTCTTTATCATTAAATTTGTTCCACATCTCACTCCCATAAGTTAACTTCATTGTCACATTTTGATAAGGGAGACAATAAGAATTCCTATATTGTATTTCATAATGATGATCATCATGCACATGTCAAACCAGAAAGATTAAGAGAATTCACTACATTAAAGGAGCCTACACATGTTGTATTGGAACAACTTTTGGAACACAAAATTATTACTTTTATCTATGATTAAGCCAATGGATATGTCTAAGGCTACACCACAAAGGGTTAATATTTTTTTGCCCACTTATCATCATACACATGGACATTCTATGGACATATGCATCAAACTAAACATCAAACTCAAGATCTTATAGTTGACAAGCTGATACAAGTTGAGGATAATCATATTAACTTATGTAATGAGGATCCTTCTAATATTAGTTAATCTATTGGTTTTGTTGATCATGGCATGCCATATGTTGAGGTCATAGATGAGACAAAAGAAAAGGCATATTATATAACATCTAAGCATATTCTTTCCAAGCCTACATCACATTGTTGGTCATGGGGGCGCACTTTATAATGGCATAATAATTCAATGGAGGGCATTGATTCTAGTGATGCAATTTTCAAGCATTATATAGACATGTCTAATGGGTATAACTTCATTGTTTAGCTACCCTCACCTATCTTTCTTACATTTAGTGCTTTGGTTTTTTTGTCTTAGCTTTATGTTGTTTCCATGTTCCTAGTTAGCATGTGGATGATGCAAAGACACCTTTAACGGTGCACATCGACATATATGACTTTAAATATGTGTTATTTTGTTCATGTCACTTATTCCTTATGTTTTATATCATTTATACTTTGGCCTTTTTCTTGCACCATGTATGTTGTACTCCTCCTTGCTTATCTTCCATTTACATTGTGTGTCCTTACAATTTGGCATTTTGTCTATGTAGTGTTTGTCACGCATCTCCTATTCTCATTTCACCTTCTATATTTTTTTGCACTTAGGGGTTCCTTTCGTATTCATTCTTCCATGTTTAGCTTCTATGCTTTCCAATATTCCATGGAAGGCTCATATGCTTGGTTTGATTCTTATGTCCTCTTATACTTCACGTTTGTCATCTATGTTTTCACATGTTTCCTTACTATTTTGTATGTTCATAAGTTCATTTATGATTCTTATAACCTATATTTACGACCTTCATTATCACATTTTCCTTGTTTTTGATAAAGGTAAGCAGATTTACAAGGGGATAAACCCTTTACAAACAAGGCCCCAAGGGCTGAACAATAGGACATGCAAACAACACAACCGCGGCCAACCTACAAGGAACCAACAACCAAAAGGTCCTGTACCAAGAAGCAAGTCCAAACAGACCAGGAACAACATAACGATAGCATAGGCCCAATAGCCCAGCTAGAAAACCCAACAACTACACCACCAGAACCCGACCTAGAAAATCTAACTCCCTTGACCCTAGGGTGCAAAGCAGCCACAGAACAAGGAAGACCTTTCTTCTTACATTGAACCATCGTTTAGGAGGGTTCAGAATCCAAATCAACAAACGCAGAGAGAGGGGATCCTCCCCCGAAGCCACAACGATTGAACCCTTTACAAACAAGGCCCCAAGGGCTGAACAATAGGACATACAAACAACACAACCGCGGCCAACCTACAAGGAACCAACAACCAAAAGGTCCTGTACCAAGAAGCAAGTCCAAACAGACCAAGAACAACATAACGATAGCATAGGCCCAATAGCCCAGCTAGAAAACCCAACAACTACACAACACCAGAACCCGACCTAGAAAATCTAACTCCCTTGACCCTAGGGTGCAAAGCAGCCACAGAACAAGGAAGACCTTTCTTCTTACATTGAACCACCATCTAGGAGGGTTCAGAATCCAAATCAACAGAATGCAGAGAGAGGGGATCCTCCCCCGAAGCCACAACGATTGATGACACATGATGACTCTCAGCAGTTGCCAAAGCCAAAGAATCCGTACGCAGTGAAGCCGAGCCCGATGAAGGCAAAACCGAAGAGGAAGAAGCCGAAACAGAAAAAGAAGTTTTGCTTGGAGCAGGAGGAGCCGACAAGTGAGCAAATAAATGATCAGAAGAGTCCAAAGAAAGTGAGGGAACCGAAGTAGCAAACGTCACTGCTCCCTCAGGAACAACCCCAACAGGGAGCTCACCCTCCTCAGAGGACACATCCTCCTGAGATGAACAGTCCTCCTGGGAAGCACTGATAGTCAAGTGATCCAAGAGAGCATCTTTCCACCAAGCTGCAGTGCCCTTGCGGCATGTGAGGACAATTAGAGGCCAAATGATTAGTAGCAAAACATCTGCATTTGAATGTGATACCCTCATAATCTAATAGTTGTTTCTAGGGCCTTTCCCCTACCATCAAAACCACATCTCCATGAAGAGGTTTGGAGATGTCAATATCCACTAGGATGCGGGCTACCGTGGAATGTCCCATGAAAGAAGTAGTAGAGTCAACCTTGAGGAAACGACCGATAGCATTGCCAATGCCCTCGTAGCAAGAATCCTCCTAAAACTGGAGAGGTAGATTTGGGAGACATACCCGAATAGGTTTGATGTTGAGCGGCTCAGTAAGGGGATTAAAAGACAGAGTCCAAGGTTTGATGGAAAGGGAATGCTCGCCCCACAACTAAACCCTGCCATCAAGCGCTAAGTCTCGCTACTCCGAAGAAGCAAAAGTCACAATAAAGAATCATCTTGCACAGGGAAACATCTCAATCTTACCTTCAACAAGCGACTTCCATGACTCCATGACCCAACTGTGGAGGTTGGGCAGAGAGGGCCAAAATCCATTGAATCTGCATATCACTCCTCTATTACGATAGAAATTCTTATTTTCTGTGACCTCCGGGCCACACACCACAATAGGAGACTTCCGGGCACAAGGGATAGGCCGAGAGCCAAGCTGGGGTGAGCGAGACCGAGCCCCTGAGCAAGTCACAACATCAAAGAAGGACTTTCGAGGCCCCCCAGGAGCCTAAAACCCCGCACAGGCCCACCATTACCATCATTCCCAACAACAAGGCTGCAGGTCTCTTTCTTCACCGATCTTGTCCCCACCAGTAGCGCCAACAACAGCAATTGTGGGAGTCACGTGCTCAGATTCGGACACGCCCTGCAGTCCTGAGCCATTATTCGGATCCACGTGAGAAGGACCCCTAAGACCGGCATCAGGAGCTAACCCCTTCCCTTCCGTAGCAACCATGCTCCCGTCCGTTGCAGACTCATTCCTGCTCGTAGTCAATTTTGAATTCTCCATTGCCACTCGCAATCTTATCACATTTTCCTTGTTATGTTCCTATGTTAGATGATTTTATTATGTCTAAATGCTTCTTATGTTCCATGATTATGATGTTGTCTCTCTACCATTTTCATTATGCTTATTATGCTTACCTTTACATGATCCTAATACTTCCTACTTTTGCATCTCATACTCCCATGTTTATGATCCGTATCATGCCTATATTATGATCCTTAGCATGCTTAGAACATATGATTACATGTTATGATCTTTATCATGTCCATATCTTTTACATTTTATATGTACTTACATTATCTTTGTCCAACACTCATAGCTAATCTTTGTCTTGTCATTTACCTTTATTTGGGGCAACATTGTGGGGCATCTTGCCATTCTTACAAATGCCTTCACATTTATCTCCTACTTATGTTCTTACATGCTTATCATATGATGATGTCTTTTGTTATGTTATATGCTTTATCGTGCTTACATATTTTTATTCTCCCCGTCAATTCCCTCCATCCTTTGTACACAACCAATTGAAGGGGGGCAAATATAATCACTAACATTTCTTCACAAGTTGATTGCAGTCATGACAAATATAATCATTTTTTGGTACCAAAGAAAGTTTCATTACCTTATCTAGATAGAGTACATTTATACATAGTCAAAGATCTTTATTGTGCTATTTGTGGAGTCATCCTATTTTGTACCCAGATAGAGCCCTTTTACATTTGTCCTCTTCACTGGAGTTTGTTCTACATTATCAAAGCTTTTATCACTTTCCCAAACAAACAAAATCTCTTATCCTTCTTATATGCGATTCCATTCCACCTATCTTTTATGTGAAATGTGTATTATATTTTTGTTATATTAATATAAAAGTATTGCACTCTTCATCATAAAAAATAATAGTAAAATTCAGTTCTTACCTCTTCTCATAGAAACCTATTTTTTGTTAAGTTCTATGTTTGGGACTTGTGCTTTTGAGTTCCATTTGTAAAAAAATTTGGACCCTTTCAAAACCCACTTTTACCCTTAGTATCAAAAAAATAAAATTCAATTTTTAAATTTATTAAACATTTAATTTAATGTTTATTTCTTAGTCCAAGCTCTTAAATCTAAATTAATTGCTTGTTAATTGACTGCATTTATTTAATTAACCTAGATTGATTACGTGAGTCTGATTTTTCCTTTCATATATATATATAAAGATTTGAAGGCATTCTCATCCTCTCAAAGTAGCCAGGCCTTCATGCAATTGTTTTTTTTTTTGAATTGATTATAAATTACTAATAAAAACATGAGTACAATATGAGTTCAACCCCTTGGGCTATAACAGTTCAAAATCATATCCATAACACAATTACAACCAAAAAGACCAAAAGGATCAACATATTAGGTATAACCAAGTATTAAACTGCAAGATAGACTCAGAAGAGCACATAAAACTTATCACCATTTTCTTCAAACCTCTGCAAAATCTGCATATCATATTGTCTTGTAAGTAAAGCCCAATTGGCAAATAAGTCCACTATTTCACAATATTCTTTCACATGCAAAAAGGATCAAATTTGCCATAACTATGATCATCGATGGTAATCCCCTCCTCTTCAAAATGAAACATATATATTCAACCATGTTCATACCAATCATACTATATATATGTATTGCAAAAGAGCACTGTATGAGAAGAAACCATCATAACCTGCAATACTCACTTCTTCTCTTTGCATTTTAAAAAAAATTGCAAGTCTTCATACTGACAGGTACCAAAAAGAAGTTAAATATGAGCTGGTAAGTTATATCATAACATCATTTTCATCAAAACCTAGTATGATAGTAGTTAAGAAGGCCAACAATCAGAAAGAAGCAAGGAACAATTGTTATTTCATGTTACCACTTTCACTAAACTTGTCAATTGCACCAAGAGCACCAATGGGGGGTCAATATCTGGGATGACTTCATTATCTCTAACAATCTCAAGAGCAGCCTCAGATGGCAAGGTAGGTTCTTTCAGCCCCATATCCTCAAGTAGTTTATCAAAGGTAAAGTTTTTCTTATACCTTTCCTAAAACCTCATGCATTCTTTTATCAATTTGTCATCAACAACTCTTGCAACATGTGACCAGAAGCTGGCTGTTATTATCTTTGATCTTTTTAAAATTGTTTGGCCACCATCAATTAGTTCCAAGAACATCTCCTTAGAGATCTCTAAGGTCATCTATACCTGCACAACAACATTGTGGAAAGTGAGTCTTCTAAAAGACTCAGTAAGCACTCTTCTCCTCCCTTGAAAGCATTCTTCATTTTTGAGTTTCCACAGGGCCCACAAAACTTCTGTAGACAAAATTAACCAAAAATTATTAGCAACTTTGTCAAGACCCATAACATAGCCAAATACAATCTCCTACCAAGTAAAGATATTTTTTGGATCCCAACCTTTAAGACCAGAAAGAAAGACAGACCAAATAAATTTTGCAAACTCACACTCAAAAAAAGATGCTTAGTAGACTCATCTTGAGAACAAAAACTACACACAGATTTGTTGGCGTCAAACTTAAAACAAACATTACCGACAACCGGTCTATTGAGTAGGAGCAACCACCTGAAACATGCTTTTTTAGGTTCTAACAAGTTGGACCAACATCTAAGGAAGACTTTAGACCATTGTACAAGACTCAGATTAACATACCAACAATTGGTAGCATAACTAATGGGTTCCAGGGAGTTAGCAATGAGATTATAGATCTTTGAACCACTTTTACAAATCACAGATCCATCATTCCACTTCAGTTCAATGTAGATTTCAGAATTCAATTTAAGAGTCACTGGCCACTGCGACTTATAAAGAGCTTTCTACAAAACATTATATGTTTTCTTTTGGGTCTCTGGTAGGTTAAAAGCCATTTTCAAGTCACTCCATCCTTTCAATTTTCCAGTCTCTACTATGTCATTGAAACAACTATTTCCTTTGTTGTCCTAAGTCTTAGCAAAACAACCTTGCAATAAAGCAAGTGGCTTATTATTCCATTGAAGATTCCACCAAATTGACCGAAAATTGAAGACTTCTTTACCATTAGTGCTCCAAGCATTACAATTTTCAATAAGAGGTCTAACCAATTCCCATGCCTTCCAAATGCTTCTGAAAACAATAGAGCCAAAGGTTAAGACAACAAATCTGCTGAAAAGAATAACATGTGGATGTAGATACTTCCAGTCTTTTGCCCTTTTAGGTACTACCAATTGAATATTGTTTATAAAAAAGATCTTCCAGGGTTCATCACCATCAAAAGATTTCAAAATCCATTTAGTGGCAAGAGCAGTACCTTGTATCTTAAGATCTTTTAAGCCTAGACTCCCAAGATCTTTCCCAAGACAACACCAACCCCATTTGACAACAGCCCTCTTCCTATGACCTTTGCCATCTAACCATAAAAAGTTCCCAATTTTCCTATGCACCTCTTCGATATGGCTGCTGTTAAAAAACCAAATAGAAGAAAAGTAGATAGTGTAGGAAGATAATTTTTTTTTGACAAATTTGCACCCTGCCTGCCAAGGATAGGAACTGGTGATTCCACTTTCCCAGTTTCTTATCAACCTTCTCTTTCACCCATTTCCACATCTCAAAGAGAGAGGGGGCAATGGAGAAAGGAATCCCTAGATATCTAATTTGCTTGTTGGGCCCTCCCCACTCAAAACCCATCCCTAGAAACCAATCAGGCAGAGAACATAACCAACTGAGAAGAATGGATTTTTGAACAGAGATTTTTGAACCAGAAGCCAGGTAAAAGATATCCAACTTAGTCATCATGTTCTTGAAGTTATTTTCTTCCATATTAACAAATATTGCAATATCATCAGCAAACTGAGTATTAACAAGTTCATCCCCATTAGGCAAGGAAAGTTGTTGCACTCTACCACCACCAAAGGAGGCCCTCAATAAATAATGCATAACATCAACAACAATTACAAATAGGGCAAGAGCCAAAGGGCATCCTTGCCTAATGGATCTCTGAAGTATGAAGGGGTCAGAGAAGGAGCCATTAACATCAATCACCGTAACATCATCTTGAAATAACACCTTAAACATGTCAAAAAACTTTTGAAGAAAGACAAATGCTTCTAACATCATTGTAATGAACAACCATTCAACCCTATCATAAGCTTTCTCAAAGTCACGAAAGAGCATGCCAATGTTTTGGTTAGTGTGATTTGCCTAGTGCATTGCTTCCCAGCTAGTTAACAAATTCTCTAAAATATATCTTCCTTTGACAAAACCAGTTTGGGACTTATTGAAAAATTTAGGCAATATATTTTTTAACCTGAGAGTCAATACTTTGGCCAAAATTTTGTATGACACCTTGAGAAGGGTAATTGGCCTCCAATTTTTAATTAGTCCTTTGTCACCCTCCTTTGGGAGGAGTTTGATAACTCCTTTGTTAATATGACTGCCCAAAGAACCCTTCCTCAAAGCTTCATCATATACTAACCATAAGTCATCCACAATCCAACTGATATTCTTTTTGTAAAATTTTGCAGGCAAGACATCAGCTCTTGGAGACTTATTGTTCTTGAAGGTCTTAATGGCATATAAGATTTCATCTTTGCATATCACACTACCCAAACTATTGGCATCCTCTTCAGAGATCTTCTCAAGAATAAGATCCATGCAAACCTTTTGGGCCTTGGTGCATTGCAAGTTACTGTCATTTGCATAAAATAAATTCTGATAGAAACTTCTAAACTCTTCTTTAACTTTATTAGAGTCTTCTATCCTTTCATTGCCAATCCAAACATGACTAATCTCTTCTTTATTGATTTTACTCTTAACAAAGTTGAAGAAGAATTTGGAACCTTTATCTCCCTCCTTAAACCAGTTCAGTTTAGCTCTGACTTTTAACCCTTGAATTTTCTTATTTTGGATACATTTGATGGAATGCTTTGTGGAGGCTAAGATCTCCACCAAATTATCATCATTTGGGTCATTTTGCAGCCTTCCTTCAATAGAATGAAGCTCTTCTTGCAATTTATCTTCAGCCTTTCTCTGATCAAGCACAAATTTCTTACCAATGGTTTGAAAAAGGTTTTTCCATCCATTGGTGTTCCTTTCCTAGATTTCAATCTGGTACAAACCCCTCAACATAGATCTGTTAATGTTTCCGAGTGTAGAAGCTCCATCCAAGCAGTCTTGGTATCTCAACAGGCTAGTGTTGAGCTTAAAAGGATTGTTCTTTCTACATTGTCCTTCAAGGCTTTTTTTTAATGTCATTACAGCTTCAATTGCTTAATGGTTTGACATAGACTCAATGTAGACAATCACACAATTTCCATTTTTTTGGCTCAAAGCTGAAGTATTCTTCATTTACATAAAACCTATCCAACCTGCAATAAATTCTTTTGCCACCTTTTTGGTAATTACACCAAGCAAACCATATATCTTTGTTGTCCTTTTTACCATTTTCCATGGGATAAAAAAGCCTCAGGTTCTTCTTCATTTTTTATCAAAAATAATGCTCATTACCCTTCCAATTCCAATCTAGCCCTCCAAGCTTATCTTCCCCTTGCTCAACCATATTAAAGTCAACAGCGAAAATCCATGGAATCTTAGGAAGGGACCCAAACCACTTCCAAAGTTCAATCCTTTCTTTGTAGTCATTTGCTACATATACAACACAAACCCCAATTTTTTCATTATCCTTCTCAATAATAACCCACACAACTCTATTACAACTAGAACAACCAGAGTCAACAACCCATTTGGGCCACATATTGTTCATAAGAATTGATATACCCTCTTTACCTTTATCATGTCTGCTAACATACTGTATAACATCTTTCCAAATGATTTTCAGACTAGTTTCCAACTGGGAATCTCTAGCTTTTACCTCTTGAAGAAATAGAAAGTCTAATTCATTTCTCTTCTTAATAAACTCTTTGACAACATATTTCCTATTAGGGGATTCAAGTCCCTTGATATTCCAACTAAGAATTTTTAGCTTCATCAATTTTGCCCTAGGAGGGGTCTCAACAAACTTCTAACTTTTATACAAGCTATCAAAGCATTTAGGCATTCTTTCTTCTTTGCCTTTTTTCTTACCCTTCTAAGGGTTATCCTCTCTGCTAAGCAGTTTTCTTGGCCTTTTTCTCGTCTTCTATTTTTTCAAGCATTTTATCAATCTCCGTTGATAACTCATCTTCACTGCAAGTGTGAGGGCCATCATCTACAATCATCTCCCCAACCTCATTAATATTCTTAACCAATAGATTTTTATCTTCTTCCATTGGCTCTAGTGCATCAGCACAGGGTAGTTCACTTTCAATAGGTATAGACTCTCCAACAACTTTATTTGCCTCTATTTGATTTCTAATTTTATCTAGTGCAATTTCTTGGGCTTTTTTTTCTTTGAATACAAGCTCCATCAAGAGATATGTTCTTGTCATTGCACAAGCCTACATTGTCTTCCCTGAAATGTTTCAAATTTTCAATCTTCTTTTGCATTTCAACCAAGTTAGTGGCCATTTCCTCCACAACCACAGACCCATTTTGAACAATAGACATGTTCATGTTTTGACTATCATTGATACTGGGTACTATTTTTTCTCTCTCACCAATTTCTTGAGTCTTTGTTTTTATTGACTTGATCAACTCCCTAATTAGTAGGGTTTTTAAAGATTTTAGGGCAATCCTTTTTCTAGTGCCCATCTCTTTTGCAAAGAAAACAAGCATTTAACCCTCCTAACATTTCAACATCACAAATTACTAAATCGCCCCCCTAAAAATATCATTTTTTTTGGGCACAATTGTACAGGGCAAAGTGAGGCTAGGGAGGCTCTTGTCTCCTCCACTTGTAAGATATTACCAATAGGTTGTAAAATTTGGGGTATAAAGGTCCAGTATTGAGGCGGTAAATTCTTAATAATTACCCATCTTGGAACAATGGTAGCCAAAAGTTCCTCATTATTAGACTCCAGTGTCCATGCAACTGCTTTGAACATAGAACTTCCCACATTCCAAAATCTTCTATTTAAAACCCTAGAGTGCATGTTGTGATTCTTAAACATGACAATAAATAAACCCCTTTGGATCATCCTACAAAAGGATACATAAATACCCAGTTTTTTGCCCCACACACTGTTAATCTTGTCATCGAAGAACTTCCTAGAAGGAATAGTATCAAGATTCATTGTAGCAAAGAAAACACCAATACTTCTAAGCCTTTTTTCTTCTTTATCAAGAGCAATATCCATCTCTGAATTAGGTTCAACTCTAAGAATGTTTCGGGGGAGAGAAGATTGCTTACCTACTCCTCTGGCTTGTTCACTTCTGGGTCCTCCTCCAACTCCATTTTCCCGCACTTCAAACCTTACAGTGGCCGATGCAACTGTTCTTTCTTGCCCTAGGATTTCCTTGTATGTTTTTCTGCTCTCTGTGCCTCCACCTTTCTCCACCCTATTTACAAATTTCGTCTACAGTATCACATCGGTCCAGAGTCTCATTAACCCCCGAGAACCACCATTAATACCCGATGGAAACTAGCAAAGCTATAACCAATCCAAAATTTAAAAAACAAATGACACAACACAAACCACACAAAATCAACACCAGACCACACAAAACACCCAAAAAGACAACAAAACGAAACAAAGGCAACCAAGAGGACCAAGAAGGCTCAGCAAGCAAGGAGAGAGCGAACTAGGGCAGGTGGAAGATGACTTTTCGTCTCCCACCAAACCATAGAGCTCTCCCTAAAGGAACCAAACTTTTTTGCTATTTTTTAGCATCATACCATTGTATTATTTCATGTTCTAAACTATAAATAATCTGCGCATATGCTATGTTACGATTTTGATTGATATTTGCCCCATTGTATTCCAGTTTTTTTATCAAAAAATGTCAAGTTCAATGGGTATTTTGATCTGTCGTCATTTTTAAGCTTAAAAAGAAAGACAATTGACACACTCAATTATTTTAGTATAATTGAGGCTGTACTCGAAGTCTTGAAGTTGGTTGAAGAGCTTTGATGAAGTTACTTAAAGAGCTTTTATGTATCAAGATCTTCCAAGCTCTCTTTTAGATGGTGATTTGCTTATTCAGCTTGAAGTCATGCATGTTGCGAGGAAATTTTAATTGATAGTTAAGACAATGGAGGAAAGTTCGTTACCAAGTTTTAACAATATTGTGATCGTCTTTCGTGTCTTGAAAAACTTGCTTGAATTGATATTCAAGATTTTGGGAGCAAATTAGTTACAAGAAAACGATATCATGATTGCCTTTCGTGATTTTGAAAAACCATCTTGTTTTACAACAATTTTTAGTGAATTGGATTTTAGTTTTTGAATTTGGTATGTTAACGGAATTTTATAAAAAAAACTAATATCAACAGAGAAAGTACACATTCGATAGAATTGATAGAAGTGTGACAGTCATCCATTTCAAGTGTACAAACAGCTCCGTATCCAATTTTTCCTTATTCTTATTTACAATGTGTTTGGCAGTCAGCTTTAGCAAGGTCACACAATTATACAGAGCTCACTCTCACCTGACCACGTAATCTATTGACTACCCTACACGTACGGTGAGCATGGGCATAAGTATTTATTTGCACCATACGCATAAACACTTCTGTTTATGTACATGGCCCTTAGAATCTATTAGGATGCCTAGACAGGTGATAGTGAGCTCTCAATTACACTATTCATGGCAGTATGATATAGTTTTGTACTGGATTCTTTCCCAATTAACTGCTACATAATGTGAATTTAGTTTTCAATAAATACTCTGAACTTTCTACAGCCAGTAAATTTGGTTTTGAATTACAACGGTCACCTTCCTTTCAGCTGTACTCTGTTCTTGAAAAGAAAAAAGTGCTCATGCTACTGTTTTCACTCTATTTGAAATAATGCTAATTTTGCATCCGAGATTGTCAGAAATAGATGTTGTTTCTACTTCTCTTCATTCATGTTTTCCAAAGTTATCTGTATAAATGTTTTCATGAACAAATCAATCAACTCAAATTTGTGTTGAAAGTTCAAATTCTTCCCACAAACCAAATTGTTGTGAATCGAATGTTTATAACACCCTTAATATCTATATTCTGGGACTCATATTGTTGTCACACCACTTGAAAATTTCTATGTGACAAGTACTGCTCTACCATGTTACAGGCAAATGCAGGCCTGAGAAACTTCAATAAGTTGTCTTTTGACGTCATTGGAACAATGTTATGTGGTTTTGCAGTGCTGGGACATGCCATGATAAGTTCTATTGAAAGAAACAATTTTTTATTATGTTCGGACCACCAAAGTGGTGTTAATTTCCTCTAAGCTTTACAGGATGCCACTTCTTGCGGCTCTTCCATATGATTTAGTTGTGTGTCCTGCTCTTCTTTGAAGTTTTGCTTTTGTTAATAGTGTGACTTTGAACATGTTTTGTGGATCCATCTGCTCTGCTCACTTGAATAATTCTGTCACAGTACTGCTGAAAAGTAATGTTGTGGCTGACACATATTATTTGATTATCTTCCCCAATAACACTCTTTATCAGTTTTGCCACATTTTGTTGATTCTGTTCATCTAATGCTGCATCCACCTCATCCATAAGATAAACAGATGAGCGACTGTATTTTGCCACCATTAAAATGAAAGCAAGGCTTAGAATGGTCCTCTGGCCACCTACATTGTGAAAAAAAAAAAAAGAGGTATAGAATTGTTAAGTGATTTTAAGATAGGGCTGTGCCACGTCAAAAGGAGGTCCAAACAGTACTCCTAACTGCATCTAAAAACAAGAAAATTCTTCCACCTGAGAGTTCTTCTAGGTTGCTCTTCCATCCATCAGAGTCATCTTTTGATCTTTCTTTGTTGTTGCAAAAGGAAAATTTCACTCCGTCTTCCACAAGCTGTCCACTTTTGATCAGGTCAATCCCCTTTGTTGGGAAAAACATCTCACAGCATTTTACAAAAGACTGTCGAATTTCCTGATAGGCAGCTTCATTTGCTTTTTGCACCTTGCTTTTGGTATTTTCAATGCCCTCTGTCAAGATATCTATAGACTCTGATATAGATGTCCATCTCTCTTTGAAGAGTTCAAGTTTTCCAATCTGCTCATTGAAAGCAATTTGCTCATCAAGAGAAAAGTGTTTTTCTTGTGGTTTTATTTTCTTTAACTCTTCCATTATAATACTGAGTTTTCTCTTGTTATGTAAATAATCACTCTTATCTAGGATCTGTTCTTTGGTCAGAGAAGTGAGATTTCCCTGCAAGATCACGTATCATTAGTTAGAAGGGCATTTCTGAAGAGATGAAACCTTATTTGCTTATCAATTTTCTTGCTTGTGAATTCATCTGCTGCGGACAGCCTTATGACTGTTTAAAAGTTCAAGCAAGTTTGAAGACATAATTCGAAAATTGAAAGATTGCCTCATAGTCTTGACTCTTTCAACTTTCAGGGGCAAGGGTATACAGGAAGGAAATGCAGTGTCTTACTGAGCAATGGTTTTGAAGTGTACCTCTGTCTGGGGTAATGTCTCGAGCTCTTTCTCAGCCTTTTTAACATCTGCTTTTAGTTTTATAATGCAATTTCTCAGCATTTGAATATTCTCTTGTATTTCAGAAATGATAATTTTGTCACAATCCATCGCTTCTGCCTCAGCAGAATAATCTGAAAACCTACCTTCCTTTTCTTTCTTAACATCTTCAATTTTCTTTTCAATGCTCGCAAGTTGTTGTGCATGCAGTTGAAGTTCATCCTGATAAGCATGCACAGATTTCCTCAATTCATCAATACATAGAACTTCATTCTGCAACTCTACTTTCTCCATCTTAATCTTTTCTTGTCTATACAGTGCTTCATCAAGGATTCCCTGAAGAACAGCCTCATCATCATTTGCTGTTTTAAGTGCCTGAATCAGAACCTTTGCAGTTTCAATGCAATGATCTGATTGTTTTATTACATTCAGTTGCTTTTTGCTTGTTTCCATGTCATTGCTAAGAAATGCAAACATTCTGTGGTTCTCTTCAAGCTCAATCTTCTGTTTCTTTATCTTGTTTTCGAGCTCCTTAATCTACATAGGAGATGAAACCCATTAGCTGGAAAGAAAAATAAAAATCAATACATCATCAAAAAAGTTGAGTAAAGAAATTGCCTGCTCCTCTATATTGTTAATCTCTTGATGTAAATCTTCTTTCTGTCTCCTGTGAGTTTCGAATTTGAGCAATGACAACTCCATTTCTTCGAGTTCCTGTAATAAGAAATAAACTTTATCAGAAAATACATAATGGAAAGCAATGAAACCAAAAAGCTAAAGAGTTAACATAAGAAAAGTGTTCACATTTGAAGCTCTATTGATAGATAAAAGAACAAAAAGTAAACTTATGAATTAAAATCAACAGATCTACTCTCCCAAAGGCTTAAGTCCTAACAAAACTAAAACATAAAACTCTAAACCTTGGTCTGAGAGTACGTAAAGTATAAAATTTGTACAACCTCTAGCATTCAAATTTCCTCCAGTGCCTTTTAATCCTTAATGTCCATTCTCAAAACCAATTCAAATGGATTCATAACATGAAATGCTTTTTCCCTTCTTCGTTTTATGTCTAAAAAACTTATTAGAAAATCTCAAATAAAGTTAAACCAAATATTTGAAACCCTGTCTGCAAACTGTGAGCCCCATATATAGAGATTGAAATACAAGTTTATTGCAGATATTTAATAAGGTGTTTGTAACAGGAAGTTTCTAAATCTATATACTGTAATGCTCTCTTCATGAGAAGCACACCTCTTCTCTCATCTCTTTTCTTTGCTCATACTAACGCTGGTATCAGAGCCACTATTGATCATGTGCAGGAAGTTGAGAAGATAAAATTGCAGTGGCACACATGGCATCGTCAAGAAATCGGAGGTTCATGGCTGTGTTCACATAAAATATAGTAGGGTGAAACCCTAGACATAGTTGCAGCGCTAATGGAAAACACTAGGCATAGTCGAGTGCAGAGGTCGTGTGTAGAAATATTTGCAGAGTCAAAACCAGTTCACATGCAAGCGAAAAATTGCAAGTCAATTTCCAAGTTATCCAAGAAAGAAGTGCAAGCAGAAAGTCAAAGTTCATTGCATTTGCATGATCGAAGGTCAAAGGAAGTCACAACTTGTAATGCCCTTTTTTCCAAGTGATCACCTAATGGAGTCGGTTAGCCTATCCTATCCCTGTTGGCTAAAAGCCGGAAGGGCTAGGGAATGACCTAATTGATTAAATACTATATTTATTATTTAATCAATTTTATTGGGCCAAATTGAGATGAGAAATGACTTCTTATATTTTTGTGAGCCTAGTGGTGAATTAAAAATAAATAAAATAAATTGCCCAAGAGCTGAGCAACCTAGGAGAGAGAAAAAAGAAAATAAAAACAAAAGAAAAGAATTCCCAGGGAGGTCAGCTAGGAGAAGGGAGAAAAAGACAAATAAAAAAAATGCCAAAAGGAGGTCGGCTAGGTTTAGTTTGGGCAATAATTGGCTATAAAAGAAAGATCTTTTGAGGTCATTTCAGCATTCGTTCACGTCTGATTTTATCATTGGAGTTTTTACTCTTGGCTGCACTTTAGGTCAGCATATTCCAAGGATGAAAACCCTTAGGAATATTTGGTGGGTTAGACGAAAACCTAACTCATCTTGGAGGTGAATTCACACGGAGTTCACAATTGCACTTCATTGGAGATTTGGGGGAGATTCTTGAGCATTCAAGCCATATCTTTTGGAGCAGATTTGAGTGCCTATTTTGGAGAGATTTTGGACAAAGATTGACTAGGGTTTATGCCCTAGGATGTGTAATGTCCCCTTCCTAAGCAGCTTCAGTTTTGGGGGTTAGTCTACTACTTGGGTTCTCGTAGGCTAACGAGGATGGTTAGGGAACCCATGTTGGGTTGGTTTATCTCGAGGTTTAGTCAGCATATTCGGAGGGTTGATTTCAACTCCTTTTGGCGAGATTGCACTTTTGACTCTTTCTGGAGTGATTTAGGGCCATGTGGTCTGGACTTACCATTTTTAGCAGGGTCCCCAGACTTGGTGCGAGTCGGTGTGATATTATTGGACTTCACTCGATTTCATTTGGCCTACTTAGCGGTGCTACGAAATCCACATTTGGAGTTTGTTTGAATTATTATTTTAATGGTGCACTATTTTTCCTAAGTTAAATTAAATATTTAACTTAGTGAAATAGTTATTAAAGTGACTTTATAGAATGAGTGGAAATATTTCATAAAAATAAAGTCACGTATCATTCTCTTTTGAGCGCCCACTTATGGAGTTATAAGGGGTTAAGTAAAAGAATAAAAAATTTATTTTCAACTCCCATTTTGGACGTGGGGTTTGAGGAGAATAAAAAAAAGAGTTGGGTGTTCATTTTGATTCTTATGCTTGGATATTATTCTACAGGTGATTGCTGGTTGAACCTTGGTTCTCCTTGGGCTTTGTGAGGACGAAATCTCTCATGAGGATCAACAATTGTAGGATTGGAAGACATCCCAAGGTTGTTTGTTGATAGTCTCACACAGGGGCTATGCTGGTAATGCATTGTGATTGATTTTTAGAGTTCTTGAGCAAGGGTTTTCATTGCAGATTTTGTAAAGAGGATGAGCAAAGATTTTTAATGAAACAAGGCAGATTTTGTAAGGTTTTTTGGTGTGCATAAAGACTGCTGCTGGTCGTACCAACCTCAGGATAGGCCGTACCACATTATGGGGTCTTTGAGCATGGTTTGGAGTGAAAAAACAGTCTAGCTTGGGCGTAGAGGATAAAGATTTATTTGCAGGTTTCTTTGAAGAGTTAAAACTGAGTTTAAGGGGGTTTCAATACCATTTTTGCTGCTGTCATTCCCAGCCATGGTCGTATCAGCATAGAAGGGAAACATGGCTTCTTAAAGGCTAATTTCTTAGGGTTTTGGGCAGTTCTATTCACCAGGGAAGGTGCCTAGAGTCTTCTTGCTTCTGTGCATCGATTTTGGGGAAGGAAAAATCAGGGTTTGCTGTTTGGAGAGTGTTTCTATAGTTCCAGATTTTTGTAATCTTCATTTTTAACTTGACACAACTATAAACAGCAAATGGGTTATGTCTTATTTTGCTCTGTAATAGAGTTTTGGCAACTAGGTATCTTGGATTTTAATTGTATATTGCATTTCCAGCCATTGTTGATTGTGGGTATGTAATAAATTGCTTGTATTGCCGAAACTTCATCTGGATATTTGTTATCTTCAGCTGCATGTGTGTTTCCCACATAAATAAGCATCTGGGTAGTATTAGAATGTTTATTTTCTGAATATATGAATGCATGCAAAAACCTATGTATTGTACAAGCACATAAAACGCACCAGGTTTAGCAAAACTCAAAAAAAAAATTGGGGTAGAACATTACAGTGGTATCAGAGCTGTTTTTCTGCCAGTGTGTGTGGAAAATCATTCATGAATGAGTGGATACAAGTTTATACCAGGGAAACAAATTTGAGGCAGCCCCCACAAATCCCAGAAGGTGAAACTATATCAGGTGTTTTGGGTATGCACAGAAACTCATCCAATGACAGTGACAATATTGCATGGCATATGGCAGACCTAAGTCACAAGGTTCAAATTCGAATTCGAATTCGGCAAGGATGAAATTCGGAAAAATTCGGCAAGGAAAAAATTGGAAAAAAAATTCGAATATAAATTCGCCTTAGCATAAATTTGATTTTTTTTTAAATATATATAATAAATACACAAAACATTGGTAAATAGATGCCACATTTATAAACCATAGTAAACCATAGTAAACTTTAAACCATAAGAAACTGAAACATATAATATCATGATTGCAAATGTTTTTCTTGTCAAAAAGTGACAATCAAGAGTCAAGAAACTTAAAGTTCAAAAAAGTTTCAAGTCATCACAAGCACTTCAAAGTTCAAAAAAGTTCCAAGTCATTGTGAACACTTCAAATAAGTTCCAAGTCATCAAGAAGACTTGGGTTAGATGATGTAGCATCATCATCACTAGATGCACTACTCAATCCATCATCCAAAAAGTCAGGTTCATCTGCTGCAACTGTTGTGTCTTCTGAAATTTGTTGTGAAGAAGATGAGTCTTTTGCTGAATTGTTCATAAACAATTGTAAATTACTACGAATGAAAACAAGATCTCCCAACTTTTCGGACAGCAACTTGTTCCTCTTTTTGGAATGAATGTGGTCAAAGCAGCTCCAATTCCTCTCGCAAGCTGATGAACTTGCTCCCTGACTCAAAACTCGAATAGCAAAGCGTTGTAGTTCAGGTGTATGTGCTCCATAGACACTCCACCATCTGTACCCATGTATTTCCACTCGTGCCCTGTCATATTTAGCTGATGCCATTCCAAATATCCCTTCTGCTGCCTTGTATTTCCAACATTGATCTCTAACTAGACTTGCCACAAGTGGATCTGGTTCAAGCCTCTCAATGGCTTCTAAAAGCCCTGCCATAATTTCAGAATCAGTTTGTCTATCAATGTCAAATAGTTTAGGCTCCAAATAACAAGTTGCTGCATGTAAAGGTGTATGCATCATTTTCCATCTAGAATCAACTATTTCCCATATCTCCATGTAGTTTGCTTCCACATTATTGAGTGTTTTTTGAATAGCTTCCTTACAACGGTCCATGCTCTCATAAAGCATGCCAAGACAAGGGGTGTCACCATCAACCATACGGAGCACATCAACAATCGGTCCACATACATCTAAAACTTTTGATGCACTTCCCCAAAAATTGTTGTTTAAAATGATTTGCTCTATCATCTTCCCCTTAGGACCTTTAGAAAGCGCTGAATTCTCCCAGTCATTGTTGCAAATAACAAACCTTATAGCTGCTTTCTCTTCAACCACTCTTTTCAAAGTGATATAGAATGAAGCAAATCTTGTCTCACAAGGCCTCAACAACTCCCTAGATGCTTGCTGCCTATAAAGACTCAATGTGAGACGATGATTTCTTATGAAATTAGCAATTGATCTTCCTCTATCAATTGCTTCAAGCACCCATGGGAATTTAGCCAAGCCATGAAGCAACAAATCTAAACAATGGGCTGCACATGGGCTCCAATATATTTGTGGATACTTTTCTACAATCAACTTTCCAGCTCCCACACAATTTGTTACACTATCAGTTACCGCTTGAACCACATTTTCCACCCCCACTTCAAGAATGGCTTCTTCTAATATTTTAAAAATATACTCTGAAGTTTTCTTATGATTCATGGTGTCAATCACCTTCAAGAACACAACACCTTGAGGACAAGACACCAAAACATTAATCAGTGGCCTCTAACATTTATCTGACCATCCATCACTCAATATAGTGCAACCTGTTGCCTTCCAAGAGGCTTTGATCTCAGCTAATTGATCAATCACCCTATCTTTTGACCGCTGCAAAAGAGTTGTTCTGATAGCCTCTAAAGTGGGAAGTGTGTACCCTTTGCCAAACTCTGAAACTCTTTTAATTGCATTTCGAAAATGTGGACTCCTGGCTACATTGAATGGAATGGCACTTGAATAAAACATATTAGCCAATGCATCATCCACATGTTGTTTTTCTGTTGGCTTCCAAAAACTATTCAATGTTCCACTCTCTTTCAATCCACCTACCTTGGGCATATTGAGAGAGGAAGGCATAGTAGATGTGAATCTAGACACATCCTCTTCGATTCTCTGCTTCTTTTGTGCTTGCTTCATCTTTCCTACAATCGAAGAGGATTGCTCTTCCTCTAGAACAGCTCTAATTTCTGGAGTCATCTTGTCACATGCAGTAACACCTCCTCCTGCACCATTTGTAATACCAAGCAAATGGTCCGTTACCCTTGTTAAAGTTCCGGTAAAAGGTTTCTGACACAAGTTGCACTTGAGCTCAGAACCATTGCGCGTCACGTGTTTCCATCCTTCTGCAGTTGATTTCTTGGGATCCATTAGATTACAATCTGCATGTTTGAAAAACAAATAAAATAAAAACATATAAATTTATATTTTAATTTAAAAATAACAATAAAAAAATACAAGTTTTATTTTAAAAATATAAAATAAAAATATTTTAGATAGAGTTTTATTTTAAAAATATAAACATACAAACATTTTAAAAAATACATTTTAACTTCAAAATTGAGAAAACAAAATAAAAATATAATAATAATAATTTAATAAATATTAAATTTTAAATCTATATTTTATTAAAAAACTTAATTAAAAACAAAATAATAATAATCATAATAATTTAATAAATATTAAATTTGAAATCTAAATTTTATTAAAAAACTTAGTTAAAATCCAAAATAAAAATATAATAATAAATATTAAATATTAAATCTTATTTGAAAAAACCTAAAAGGCTAAAACCATACCTGTTGATGGAGCCGCAAAACCTTCAACCGACTTCACTATGCAGAGCAGCAGCTATTCGTCGGCAGATGCTTTGATATTTCGATAACCAAATTGCTTTAATATTGATGTTCGATGGACCCTCGGCAGATGCAGATATTCGTCGAGACCCTTAGCAGGAGTAGATGCAAACGGTGTCGGGAATATCATAAACGCGGGACCCTCGGCAAGAGCAAATGCAGACTGTAAACAAAACGCAGGACCTCAAAAGATTGTAAACAAAGACTGAGCGAGTATTATTGTAAAGTGGGCCTCAGCAGAGTCGGCGGATATATAGTCATCAGATATTTTTTTGTCGGCTTCGTTTTAAACAAAAAAAAAAACCTAAAAAAAAAACTTTAAAACAGAAAGTCCAAAATAATCGAATTTAGACGAATTTTGACGAATTTTGACGACTTTCAGGAAATTCGGCGATTTTCGAACCCCTAGGCAGAAAATCGCCGAATCCTGTGACTTAGTGGCAGACAGATATAAAAGACCAGAACAACCAGAGATATTGCTAAGGTTGATTTAGATTGGCAAGAGATGAATGGTCCCTTGGTGGTCAAGGGGTCATAGGTCAAGGGGTCATAGCAGTACATTCACTTCCTAGGTCAGCCCTTGAGGAAGATCATGAGGTAGAAGATTCTACCTACTATTTTGATGGAGATCCTTTGATTGAGCATAACGAAGACTTAACTTTCACACATGGGTGTAATGGAGAAGTTGATTTGTGGAGGCATGATCATAATATGTTGAATGAAGACGTTGGGTCTCATAAGTCACATCAATTGGAAGGACAATTGAAGACACATGAAGGTAAGTTTGTGGAAGCCCTAACTCATTTTCACCATGTTCATAAGGTGATGGCAGGTTTGTGTTGGAAGGTTCTAGAGAGGCATGAATACTTTGAAGAAGATCTATATCTTGCAGGTTTTCAAGAGCTCCAAGAGGCCTTGGCTATGGTGAAGTCAAACTACTTGCATCTACTTGCGGATAGAGATCATCTCTTCAAAATTGGCGAGATATGCTTTGAGAAGGGAGGAAGATGAAGTGGATAAGCTCACCTCTGAGCTTAAGGACACTATGGATTCCTTGAAGAGCACTCAAGAGGCTCTTCAAGAATCGGAAGATCATGTGAAGAAGCTTCATTGGGAGTTGAGCACGGCACATTGCTCGTCATACACAATAGAATTTCTAACTTCTATGGCAGCCACATCCAATGGGAAACAAGGCAACATGAAGAGAAGAGGCATGGAGGATGAACTTGAAGGATCCTATGATGAAGCCATGAAGGTAGAAGAGACTTATACACATGAGTATGTAGTTTGCAGCCATGGCACACCTGATTTTCCATTGAAGACTTCCCTTGAACCTGCAGTAATTGATGAGCACTCATTCATGGAAGGAGAGGTTGAGAACCACAATGGTATTTGTAATGTCCCCTTCTAGCTAGACATCAGTTGACATCGGGATTAGCCTATCACTTAGACCCTCGTAGGCTAATGGGTTTGGATAGAGGGTCCCTTGTGACAGAAACTTGGTCAGTTGATGGTCTTTTTTCTTCTCCAGAGTTTAGTAAGTTTTAGGGTTGGCCTTTGCAAGAGTTTTAGGACTCATTTTCTCATACTTACTATTTATAGTAAGTCATTCAGTCAAGGTTACTATTTATAGTAGGGCACCTGAATGCGATATTTGGCAGTGTTGATTCCAGTATTCAGTTGGCTTGGAGAAATAAGGTGTTTTTCCTAGGTTATGATGTTTAATTATTATTAAAGGTCACTTTAATAATAATTAATATTTTAATGTTATAATATAACGTTATATTTGCACTTTATGCTTGAGGGTAATTTCATCATTAAAAGGGGGACCATTTAATTATTTGTTTGGGGCGCCAATTTCAAGGCTATATTATAATGTCCAAAGTGCAAATATTATATTATTTTAAATGACATTAAAAAGGCAAAATGGAGGGAATCGACTTCTTGAGGAAATAGTAAAGGAGCCAAGAAGAGTTGGAGCTCATTCTATTATGCATTTTTGATAACTCATCTCATGTTTGTCTTTGGCGTTGGAGGAGAGAAACCAAGGGTTTCTATGTTTCCAGAGCTGTTTGGCATTGGACAACGTTCATTCTTCAGTGTTAGTGCTTTCTGAGGTTGTGCAACATCAGTTGAAGTTAGCCAGTGTGAATTGGTTTCATTCAGAGGCCAATATTGAGTAGATTTGAGAAACTATCAGGGGTTTTTCAGGCAAATTGTTCATTGTGCAAAGGAGAATATCATTGGAGCTGCATTCTATAGACAATACCCATACTTCCAGGCCGTACAAGCTGATGTCCTCCATCCGTACCAGCATCAAACCTAGGCGTGGGAACTTCATGCTAGAAATGCCTTGCCTTTTTGGGGTTTTCCATCTTCATCAGGGGCGACCACCCTAGTGGAGAGGTTGGGTGAAGGTTTCAAGGTGGAGAAATCATTTTGAGTTGCTTTTTGGAGCCATTTAGTGCTGCTTTTTTCATTATCAGACCTGGGAAAGTCAAAATCAGAAAATGGGTATGTTGGAATTAGATATGAAATCACTTTTTATGAACTGGGTTGTCTTTTGTTTATTGAAAAAGTGATTGTATGAGCGGGAAATAAAATCTGGAATTTTCGGACTCATTCCATGGTGAAAAATCAGAACTTTGATTTATGTGTTTGCTGTTATAATTTTATGATATTGCGCAAGATTTTGTTTAAATGTATGTGAAGGAGAACTAGGGTTCTTATAGTATTACACCTAGGCATGAGGTAAGGACTGATTTTCTGATGTGTGACAACAGTCCCTTACCCTCACAATATCATGACATGGCAGCCAAAGGGAGAGAGCTTCAATTCAGATTGGGGGCAAGTGAATTTCAATTGGAGCCACCTTTCGGACCTGCACTTGTAGGAAGACATATGGCGAAGGATGAGGTAGAGATTGAGGAGCTAGAGGACAGCTTGATAAGGTATGATAACAGGTCTGATTTTCCGGTTTGCAACAGCAATCCTTTGTCTTCACCTCATCATGACATGACATCCAAGAGGATCAGCCTTGAAGCATGTGTTTTCTATGTAGAGACTCATGTTTGATCAGCTATGGATAGACAGTATGCAACAACGATGAAGGAGATGTTTGAGATGGTTGAAGGCACTATAAAAAGGTATGACAACAACTCTGATTTTGTTTGGAACAACAGTCTTTCACTCTTGCATAATCATATGTTGACAACCCTTACACATGAGAGTGGGATTGGGAAGACCTCATCTATTGTTGGCTTTCATTTTGGAAACAAACATGAGGTCTTATTTGTGTGTCCAAGACCCAAAAGGACCAAGTTAGTTCAGCATGACAAGTGGCATATGAGGAATGAGTCTTGTAGGGTGGCCAAGCGAGTGGAGCAATCAGATTTGAGGTATGATTCAAAGTTCCTTGATTGTTTACTTCATGAGGAGTTGGTGTCACATCTTGTGGGAAGCCACTTGAAGGCTCACATCATAGTCTTGGATGACATTATGGAGTATACACTTGGTGGATTAGCCACTAGTATAGATGGAGCTATGGGTAATCCAGTTTGGCTTGGGCCTTTGATGTAATGTCCTGTAGGCTGGCGGTGGGTGATGTGCCCCACCAGTGCTCGTGGCCTAAGGTCTCCTCGTGTATTGTCCGGCAACGGTTAGGAGATGTGCCCTTCCGTTGGCCCTTAATGCCTGGGAACCACCAGTCCGGGCTTTTGCTATAGTGGATGTCTACAGTGGTATCAGAGTTGGTCTTCTTACTAGCCTGTTGGATTGATAACCTTGTCTAGAGCACATGTCAGAAAATTCTAGTCGCTTGATGAATTCACCCTCACCTGTCAGAATGGAAAAAACTGTCTCAAAAAAAGATGGTGTCAAGAGTGAATCAAAGTAGATGTCCTCTTTCAAAGCACTTCAAGGATTCTTTCAAATGTGACCAACCTAGAAACTTGTAGAAAGTAGTGGGAAGCTCGCTATTTGCATTAGAAATGATTTGGAGATGCTGCATTTGTCTAAGAACGCTCTTCTCAGCAAGTTGGGAGAAGTTGAGAGCCGTTTGACCAAGGTCAAACAATTAGATTGTGGAAAATTGAAGTGGGCTTTGAAGCCGTCAATGATTGCTTTGGTTCAACCTAAGTTGATGAAACATCCTCATGAAGATGTGAGACTTGCACTTACTCTTTGTCTATGTGAAATCACAAGAATCACAACTCCTGAAATTCCTTACAGGGAGGCCATAATGAAGGAAATATTTCAAAGGATTGGCTGATATAGGAAGTCCTTCCTTTGCAAAGAGGGTTGCAATACTTGGAATTGTTGCAAAAATTGGTTTTGGAAACATCATGCTAGACATGGGGTGTGAGGAAGTAATTCTGCAATTATTTCACCATTTCTTTTCTACCATTAGTAAGTCTCATGAAGATCAAGTTGTAACAGCCATGCAAACCATTATGGCTTTGATCATTAATGAGAGTGATGAGGTATCTCAGCCACTTTTGTTTATTTTATTGGCTAATCTAAAGAAGGATTGAGAATCCTTATCAATTGAGCAAGTATTAGCTGAAATGGTCTTGATTCAGCGTGAAGACAAATTAAGACCCTATTTGCCAAAGAGGGAAGAGGATGGTTGCATAAAGATGGACCAAGTTGATAGGGGTGAGTTGACATCAAAAATTTCTTTTGATGGGGATGTCAAAGCATCTACCTTGGAGCAAGTTAGTGGAATTTGTAAAACTCTTGTTGGCCTCAAAGACACTAAAGAGTGTGATGAAATTCTAGATGTTGTAGCTAAAGAACCAAGGGCAATCGAAGAGGAAGAATTGTGGAATTCTCTTGAAGAAGTCAATGAAGTGCTTAAAACTGAAAGAATGGACTTTGCAAGTCCTATATTTTATGAGTTCGATTACCATGAAGAGGCCTTTTCATTAGAAGAACAAATAAACATGATTAATAGGATGCTAGAAGGCAATTCATCATGCACGTCTGAGATGTTTCCAACAGAAAGCTTTGTTGAAGACATGAAGAACAAAGTTGTTACAAGGAAAGAGTTTGAAGCTGCTGAAACTTGGGGAACAACCCTTAATATTGAGCATTTTCATCGTCCTAGTGAAGGTAATGCTGATTGCAAATCGGAATTTCCCATGCAAATTGAAGAACCATTTGACTTTTCAGAGGGTTCAGTTGATGAGCATGATGAAGGGGAACTTGTTGAAAATTTTAAATCAGCCCAAAGTGTTGGCTCAACGCCGGAGTTTGGTGATGCCACTTCTTTTGATCAAAGTGACCATGGAGAGGACAACTTACAAGCAACTGATTTCAAGAGTCATGCCTTTAAGGACATAACATAAACTTTGTTTTGTGCAGCTGATTTGGATTTAGAAGCTAGTGAATTACCTGATTTAAAGAATCAGTTTTTAGTCACAGAAGACAAGGTTGTGCAAGCTTTAACGCACTTGGACAACACACATAAGTTCGTAGAGGATCACATTTGGAAGGCACAAGTTGAGAGGAGACAGAAGGGCATGGAAGGAGGATCTTCACTTGATGATTGGCATGTAGTCAAAGGGGCTTTAGAAACATTGAAATCAGATTACTTGAGTATGCTTTCTGATAGAGATCATGTCATTGGGTTTGCTGAATGAGCTTGTGATGCATTGAAGGGAAGACAGGTTGAAGTTGATAAGCTTACATCTGAGCTTAAGTCAACTATGGATTCTTTAGAGTGTACCCAAATGGCTCTCTTAGAAGTTGAAAATCAGCTTGATGTTGCACATCAATTAAGGAAGCAAGAAAATGTTGTAAGAGCAAACGAAATCAAGCTGGTGATTGAAGAGTTTGATTTGATCCAAGAATATTTTGACTTAGGACAACTTCCTAAGTATGCAAATTCAGAGTTGAAGCAATATGAAGATTTATTTGAACATGGAAGTGAAAACAACTTCCAATCAGTTGATAATCCCCTTTTTGATATGGAAGTTGAGTTAACTTTTGACAATCCACTCTTTATGTTGAATGATGAAGATTTATCTGATGTTAGCAACATGGAGGAGGATAGTAACAGGATATGGGATCCAAGTGAAGTGTACTCATGGGATGTTATGTTGCACAGAGACTTCACCAACTTGAAGTTACCATCCAAGGTTGACTTATGGCATGAAGTCAAGGTATGCAATAAGTTGAGTTCAATGGTGGCTTATTTTCATAATGGAGTTTGTCCTACATTGCATCTGTACGGTATTCCAAATTCCAAGTTTAATTTTACCAAGTAGGAATTACCATCACAAAGTAGCGTTCCATATGCATGATGAAGCTACTTCTTGGATGAATATGTATGCAAGATTTTATCCACAGGGTTTTGTAGAGGATAGTGATGATGGGAAGAATGTTTCGTGGAGGATTTTGGAATCAAATTTCTGTCATAAAGCTGTTGTCCTAAATCTTATCAGCCATCACATGTTTCCTTTTGCATATTTACTTATGGATTGAAGAGAAATTTTAGCTATGACTTTGATATATTTTGGTACTAGATGGCCCAAATCACTTGCTATTCTTAGAGGATTGCAGATTTGTTATTGCTGTCCCATTTTCAAATTACGGAAATTAGATTTTCAGATGATCATTTCAGGTTTTTGCAGCAACATGATTGTTCTTATTGTTGTTTGGGGCCCTTGGTGGCAGGTTGACGAAAGGTTTCAGCTGAAAAGAACAAGTGTTTCAGCTAAAATTGCTTCTTTGGTTTCTAAAAACCAAGTGATTCATGGTTGTTCGGTGTTTATTTCAGCTTATGTAAAAGCTGATTTGTGTTCTCCCTTGGAGGAACGTTTCAGATTTTGGATTCCAACATTGATTTCAGGAGGAATAAACTATGATGTTGACTTGTTGGAGGATGTTCACTCCATTACTCTCATGTTTGATGATTCGGATCCAAACAATTGTGTGATTGGCAGAATGCTTCAAAGTATAATGCAGAGAGTCAGTTGTGCAGTTTCCAGGTATATTAGAGTGGCGCAGCAGGATTGGGGTGGAGCATTCTTGAGATTGATTTGGGATCCAGGTATATTTTTGCTAATCATGCAGGTATCTATATTGGTTGATGTGAATTGCTTGAGGACAAGCAATCTTGAGCGGGGAGGACTTGTAATGTTCCCATTGGCATTTAGCCAAGTTTGTGACAAATAGCCTATTTCCTTGAGCTTCAGTAGGCTATTTGACTTGGGTAGGGAGCTCCATAATTCTTGGAGAGCACAGGTTCAGTTATTTGTAATGTTTTGCTATGGCATTGAGCTCAGTTGGTGTTCAAGATTACAGTGATGCTTTCAGAAGCATTTTTGGCCTTTCGGTTTGCTTTCCAAACTTCTTGGAGAAGCCATCTATTTTTAGAAAGTCACCCAGTTGGCATCATTCTTCATCCCAAACCTTTAGGATGTGTTGGTAAAGTTTATTTTGCAATTTGCTTCAGTTTGGGATTTTCCGTAAGTTGGGTGATTAAATGAGCTATTTTATTATTATTTTCACTTAAGTCTCCTAAGGTTGGAACTATTTAAAGGTGAATTAAGTGTTATAGCTCATTGGAAAGGGAAAATGTTTTATTATTTGATTAGGCACATAAAAGTGGGCGCCATTACTTGGGAAAAGGAATTATTTAAGTTGGAGGAAAAAAGTAATTATTTCCACGAAAAAATTATATTCTTGTGTAACTTACAAAGTGCCTATTTAAGAGAAGTGAGAGCTCATTGTTGAGGTTATGCTATTGATTTGATATTGTTATGCTGCTGGATTGAACCTGCGTGTTCTCCATTCGTTCTTGAGGACGAAAACCCTCTTGGAGAGGATCAATTTCGGTGGTGAAAGATCCACCCTAACTAGTAATGGTGGTTTCACATAGAAATCACATTGTGCTATCATGGAGTTCGTTGTATTTTGATTAGATGCTGATCATTTTGGATTGAGATTATATTTGGGAGATTGTGTAAGTGTTGTGGGTGCATTTGAAATACAATACAGATTATATATTGCAATATGTGCAGTGATCATAAAGCAGATAAATCATAGATCATTAATGATGTGAGGGTTTATACCCTAACCATACTTTTTGGTGGCCCAAATGCTAGCCGCACCCTTTCTTTTCTATTCCGTACACTTCTTAATAATTTCTTATATTTACGTACCATATTGTGGAGGAATCGTAAGTTTGAAATATGAATAAAGGTGGAATGTATTCTTTGAATATTTATTCATAGTTGTGGATGTCATAGAGGGGTCATGGGACCCATTTTACCCTTAGCACCTGTTGTGACCTAATCACACATTGCGCCATTGCAAATGGGGACCCCCCTTTTTTTTCGCAATTTTGAGCTTGTCGGGTCTATTGTACCCATACGAAAATTTTTCGTATATGTGCCCAAACACACCTCCCCAGCACCATGTAGCCTTGTCATTACTGTGCTAACCTTGCAGGTACAAGACATATCAAAAGATGGCAATCCAAGGCTCAAATGGAGGGAGATTCTGACAGGCTAATTAGGCTCAGAGCAGTGAAAGAACGTCTAAAAGAGGTCAAAGTGATGAATTGAAGGCCAAAATGACATAAAGGAACCAAGTGAAGCAATGCAAATACATCTGGCAAATCAAAATTCAATTTTGAAATTTTTGAAATTTTAGAAAATTTCAAAAAAAATTCGAAGGCATTTTTGGACGTTTCTGGCTAAAATGTGTTCCATCTTGGAGTATAATTCATGGAGAAGAGGCTTCAATGAGAGCTTCGGATCATATGAGCCTAATTTCCAAACTTCAAGACATTCTGTCATCAAATGAAGAAGTTAAGGCAAAAATAAGCTCCAGAGGCAGAGGCAAACGGTAGTGATCCAAGCAGCCTCCCTCAAAATGGCCAAAGCAAAGTTCAAAGTTTTTCAAGGTCAAGAATCATAAAGTGAGCCCTGAAATTGGCTAAGTCTAAAATCTGGTGGATCCTCAAAAATCTAGAATCTGCATGTTAAATCCCATGGATCCGGGACCTATCTCAAACATCCTAGAAGTATATTTCAAAATATTTAAAGTATATGCTCATCAATATCTGAGCATTTACTTAAATATATTTTGAAATATACTTCCACCCAAGTCACCTCCAAAAGGCGCTCATTTCAAGAAAATCCCACGCCTTTTGACCACTTTCAAATAGGCGCCCATTTCAAGCAAATCTCACGCCTATTCGACTCCCCCAAAAAAGGCGCCTATATTCCGCAAAACCCACGCCTTTTTCTCCACCTCCAAAAGCGCCTAAATACCCCATAATGCACACTATTTTGAGGCATCTCAAAAGGCGCCTAAAATCACAAAAACCCACGCCTTTTTGGTCTCCAACAAAGGCGCTCAAAATGTCTATTTTCCATGCCTTTTGACACATGAAAAAAAGGCACTCCTTTTTTATCATTTGCACTCCTTTCTCAAAAGCCAAAATTTGCATGAGTTGGGCATTGAGGAGAGAGAATATTGGGCATTGAGGAGAGAGATTGTCAATCTCCAAAGCTATAAATAAGGGTTCACCTCTCATTCTTTCATTTGCACATGGAAGCCAAAAATAAGAACATCTTATTTTTAGAAAAGAGCACATTATAAACCCTAGAAGGATGGTATCCACTATGAAGGAGGTCTCTTGCATAGTTATTATCATTTTTAAGGCAAGAGAAAGGTATTGAGGCTGCACTTCACATATGGCGGCCATTAATGGAAGATTAAAAGCTTGCAAAGGACGGATTCGAAGGCATTGAGGAGTTGATCTTCACATACAGGGCAAAGGCTACTCATTCTTGCACCATTCTACACCTTTCTATCACAGTCAAAGGAAAATTTGTCCACTGGAGGGCCTCTTTCTTGCGCTGGCGGCCATTGTTGAGGGTTTTTCAAGCTTTTTGAAGCTTTTCCAGATCAGCAAAGAGTAAAAAAGGCATTTCGATCACTTCTATTCTTCTTTTCCTTCATTCTCTTCTTTCAGAAGGTCCGTCTTCATGTTCCCAAGGCAACGTCCAAACCTAGGAAGCCATTTTTGGCAAATTTTCAAGGATTTTCACCGCTGGTCATGATTTTTCGAAGGCAAAAGCACTACCTACAGCCAAAATAAAATTGATTTTTGAGGCTTATTTGTCCAAAATTTCTCATTTCCGGCACATACCCACCTCGACAAAAGGCATTTTCCATCATCCTGGACCAATTTGAGCTCAGATCTGTAGAATCTTTAAGGGTGCAGCTCCAAAATTTCATTTTCCAAGGGCAAAATTTTAATTTTTTCACAAAAATTAAATTTTGGACAACAAAAAGAAAACTTGTTTTTCTTGAGCAGCGAACACACAGAGGTCCAGATTGGCAATTTTCAAGGCAAAAAGGCATCAGAACAAGACCCCTCCAAGTCATCATGCAATATTCATTAGTCACCATTGAGGCTAAATCTTTGCTCAAACATGAATATTCCAAGGTCAAAGAAACAGACTTGTGACAAGTTTCACCTCAAAGAATAGCGATGGAGTTGGCTATGTGGAAAGAAAAGCTTCTGGGCATTGAAAAATATGCCATTGATTTTGTCAAAAACATCCCTTGCAGGTATTTCAGCGATGAAGGCATAAATTGCCTTGTTCATATTTTGCAGGAGTTCATTCAGCTGATCCGCGGAAGGTTTGATGGTGATCCCCATTTAGACAAAATGTACCTCCTGGTTGATATTGCATCAAAGTGCGCCAAGGCTGAGAAAGACTTTGAAGTTTTTGAGAAAATCACAAAGGATGCTGCCATAGACTTGCAAATGAGGACAGTTCACTTTGAGTCCATGATTATACCAAATAAAGCAAAAGTTGAGGAATTTGAGAGAAATCTCAATTCTCGAACTTAGCTTATTTTTCACATTTTGCAGGAGGGATTTATTTTTGGCAGCAGGAGAGATTTCCAAAGCAGCTTCTATTTTGAGAATTGTCTTTGTTAACTGAAGTTAAATTTATTTTTAGATTTTGCTTTTGGAAATCATGCAAAATATCTTTGAGTTGGAACTCAATGTGTAATAACATGCAAGTTCAGTTAACTGAAATTTGCATGACAAGATACTTTTAGTTTTAATTGCTAATAAGCTTGCATGCTTCCCATGTAACAATTAGATCTAGAGTTAAGAATGTTAGTTAACTCTTCCTTTTATTTCCTTGCATCTTTGCTTTTTAGGTATAAATAAGTGTATTCTACACACTTAAACTATCAATGGTAAATGCTGAGACTAATTTTTGCTTGCATTTTATTGTTCAAGCAGTGTTACTGATTCTTGCTTTTTGATTAAATGAGAATATGAATCATGGTTTCAGATATCTATCTTGTTGTTAAGAGTTATGTAAATTGTTCATGACTTTGTGCATGAGCAATTATTGTTGTATTTGTTCTTTTGTTTTGAAAACCTCCAAGTTGTCCTTTTGATTTCTTTATGCTCTAAATTTACTTGAAGAAATCAAAATTGTTTTAAAGATAAAGTTAGTTATTTTCTTCTGGAAAGCTTTAGAAAATCTTATAGCCTTGCAAAAGAGCTTCATTGCCTTGTGCTCGTGCCTTGAGAAACAAAAAGATAGGTTATTTTGTAAACATCTTTTTAATTTTCTTGTTGAGGGAGCTTCCCCTCTTAATTTGAAGAACAGTCCTACTGTACACGCTGTCCGTTTATCTTTCTCACCGAAAGGTGTGAAATTAAACGCTAACAAGGTCTTTTAGGAAGTGTCATTAGATCAACTCTCCTCCACAAATTGGACAGTGTTTCTCCTGGACAACATGAAATGTATCAAGTGAATCAATCAAGGAGCAAATGAAGGCAAAGCATGTCTTGAACTCTTGAAATTGACTAAGTCTGATGTCCTGAAGTCTAATGTTCTGAGATCCTGAAAACTGACTAAGTCTGAAATCTGGTGGATCCTCAGAAATCTAGAATCTACATGTTAAATCTCATGGATCCGGGGCCTATCTCAAACATCCTGGAAGTATATTTCAAAATATTTAAAGTATAGGAAATTTCCTATACTTAATATATTTTTAAATATACTTCCACCCAGGACATTTTGAAATCTGGCGAAAAAGTTTAAGTCTTAGACCTTGAGCACAAAATCCTTGCACAGAGGGAGAATGCGCCCTAGAAGAGTGCAAATTCCTTGTCCATGAGGAATATGTGCCCTGGAAGAAGATCCATCTAGACATGAAACTTGCAATATGATGAAGATTTGATAATTGGAAATCATTAAAAACTCACTGCAAAGGTGATCACAACACTTAGAAAGTTCATGATTAGGTAGAGCGCAAAATCCTTGTCCATGAGGAGAATGCGCCCAAGAGTGAAGGAAATTCCACTCACATGAGGAAATCCCGCTCATTGAAGGTTTGCAATTTTGATATAAAAATGAAAAGTCTACCTCCTCACTTGAAATCCATGCAAAACCATTTGAAGACCTTGAGAAATTTGCCTAAGGCAAGTAAAACTTGAAGGAGAAAGGATGTTAAGGTAGAAGTGGAAGTTTGAGAATGAAAAATACTTAAGGTGGAGCACAAATTCCTTCTCCATATGGAGATTGCGCTTAGTGTAAAGTACCTTCCAATTAAGAAAAATGTGCTCAAGACAAGTAAATTCCTTCAAGGATAATGAAAATCAATGCAAAGTCCCTTAAAACTCGCTAAGGAAAGACAATTTGAAGGTGAATTATGCCACGGAAAAGAGCACAAATTCCTCACACATGAGGAGAATGTGCTCCAAAAGGTGGAAAATCCTCCTGAATGAGGAGAATGCGCTCCAAGAGAGAGGAGAATCCTTAGGGACAAGGAAATGGTGCCACTTGTGTTCATCTACTATTTCGCCAAATCCATAAGAGAGAATCACAATTTCAAGGGGTAAGTGGAAGTTACATTCAAATCATTAAGGAAACCTTGAATTCTTTGGCGAAGGAATAAGAAAATGTCACTATGGAAGAAATCTCAAAGTTGCACAACATTATGAAAGTCGGAAATTCCTTCAACAGAGGGAGAATGCGCCCACACTCAAAGGAGATTCCTTGTCTATGAGGACAATCCGCCACCTTAACAACCTTTGCAAGTAGATGTGATTTTATGGAGATCCAATGCAAAAGACTTGAAGAATTCGCCAAGGTGTAATAAAAAGTTTGAGAGATAGAATGAAAAGTTCATGAAAGGAAGGTCACAAAATCCTTGTCCATGAGGATAATGCGCCAAGGTATGAGGGAAACTCCTTCAACACAGGGAGAATACACTTAATCATCAACAATATTTGAAAGAGATTTCAATTTTATGAATATCCATTATAAAATCTTGATGAATTCGCCAAAGAGAAGTAAAAGTTTGGGAGATAAAATGAAGAAAATGCCAAAGTTGAAAAGTGGAAAATCCTTGTTCATAGGGAGAATGTGCTCAAACTAGGCACAAAATCCAGCTGTATGAGGAGAATGCGCTCCTCTTGGAGTTATCCCTTGCCAAACAAAATTCGCCCAAGTTAAGTGCAAGTCGGCCTAGGAGGGAGAAAACTGAGTTTAGACAAAGAAAAAACCATAAATCAGGCTGACCTAGTGAATTGAGTAAGTGTCAGCGCTATATAATAAGGTATCAAGTTCTCACTTGTCACATTCAAATTCAATGCAAAAGGCAGAGTTAAGTGTAATGTCCCCTTGTAAGAAGATCAAAATTTCTTAACCTTGCGCACAATTTTAACTTCTTAAAGAGAACATTAGTAACCAATAAATCATAATATTGCAAATTAGGGTTAGTAACCACATGTTCATAATCAATATCAAAGTTCATTTCATATAGGCATTTCACATTTTCCTCATTTCTATCATATAGAGGTTTCCATGATTTACCTTGGGAGAGTCATCCATGAGCCTGATTGCTAATCTACTCTACGCCACTCACCCCATATGAGTTGGGTACGTTAGGGCGCTGGTATAACAAGACCCACTACCATCGGCCCAAGGGTTTCATTGCTACACCCGGCAATTCTTCACCATTTGGCTCAAGGGGCTTCACGCTATGCACCCGATGATACTTCACCCACTTGAGAGTCACCTACCGTTAAGCCATTAATAATATTTAGGTCTACGCTACCTTAGGCCCAAGGGCTTTACGCTATTCACCCGGCGATACTTCACCTCGGCTCAAGGGGCTTCACGCTATTCACCCGGCAATACTTCACCCGCTTAAGAGTCACCTAGGTGCTAGATCCTAACCGCCTTTCCCTAACTCCACTCCCATACTCGTAGGGTGTGTAGATAGATTAATGGTGAGGCTCTTAGTCTCATCCCGGGTATTCCATGTTATTAACTTATAAGAATTATCCTTACTATCTCGTTGATTGCCATTCAAATTACTTGGCATCATACAATATTCTTCCTTAGGGGAATAACATTCCATCATTCTAATATGATTATAAACATTCTTATGTCATACGCATTCTTATTCTATCACGTTATAAACATTTTTATTCAATTACAATTTCCATGCCATTAGGATTATAACATTCCTATCCTATCATGGATAAGCATTCTTTATGATAAACATTCTCATTCTAGGATAAACATTTTTATTCTATGATGAACATTCATTCTATTATATTTTATTCTTTTATGATAAACATTTGTCTATTCTACTATGATAATCATTCCTATGCATTCATGTCTGATTTACAACATTCATAGTCTAATTATTATGAGATATTTTACTTATGATAATGCACATACCTTGTAAGGTCGCTAACTCCTAGTAATTCCTTGTGCTGATTCAACTTGTATCAATGGAAGTCCACGATCTGTGTGATGGAATTATATTTTTGAAAGCTGATCTGTGATTCTTATGAATGAGATGATATTTGTTTGATGATTGATATTTGCTGATATGTATTCAATGAATTGAAATTCGATGATGATCTGAGATATGCCGCTATTATGTGATTGGATGAGATGATTGATGATATCAGATGTATTGAATTGAAGTTGTGATTCCATGGATACTAAGAGGTGATGAGATTCCTTGGATAATTCCCAATGAATGTTGATCGATTGCTATATGATGATATCTGAGTGCAGTCCCCCGATTCTTCTATATCTTAGATTGGTGTCTTTTCATCCAATAGTCGTCACTTTTCATGGAGATTGCTGACTTTAGGAAACGTCACCCTTTTGTTAATCAAAACTTCCTTAAATCACATCGCGGCTATTTGCTAATTGCTGCCATATGCTCAACGCTTCACACAATTAATATTAACTACTCTTTATGAGGATCGCAGCCCTAGTCATTATATTTGCCTTTATTTATATTTGATCGGTCTTCTTATCATGATACTTAGGAGGTTGGCTATCTCATATTAATCGCTTCTTTATGATAACAATCCACTTTCCAAATCGTATCCTCTTCATTATATGGAGCGCTTTGAATCTTTGGTGTTGAATCGCTGCCCCTATACATGAAGCCGTCACCTTCCAAGTAGCAACTACAATGACTTACACTCTACAATTCGCTGCAATATGGATCTATGAATCTCGAGCAAGTCTCAATTGATATCGAATCTTCAATGCCGTGCCATAAGCTAGCGTAGCCAGTCATCGAATTTCAACGATAGACATCAATCAAACAAGTGACCCTCAATGATCCCGAGTCTTCTCTATGGTGCGTCAGATACGAACCTCTTCAAATGCAAATTAGTGTTAGAGATTTCGTTTTCTACCAATGAGGTCTCCTTTTGAGATCGGCGTCGATAGTGATAGCTCAAGTGTCTTCAAACAAGATCTCCGATTGATATGCCAAGCGATCTTCCAAGTCCAGAACAACACATAAGTGAATGGATGCATCAACTATCAAATCAACACCAGGGAACGACTATGACAGCAGTTGGAAAATTCGCTCAGATCTGATATAGACTTTCAATATTGACAGATGAATATGCAACGAATGTCTTATAGAATCAGCGCTCAAGGTGTAGAGTCTTCAATCATGATGCAGGATATGTTCGATCAACTCTCCAATGAAGTATATGAATCTTATCTCTTCATATGTAAATGATTTGCTAAGAGAATTTGTGTCATATGGATTGCTGACTTTGCCAATTAGCTTATATATTTATAATTAAATATTAATATTATTATTATTTATATTTATATTCATACTTGTTATTTTATAAATATAATAATATATATTCTTGAAGTATATTAAATATTTATATAATAATAATATATATTAATAATATATGAATATTAACTCATATATAATTATTATTAGAGGTCTTCGCTACTATTGTTTGATGCCGGCGTTTAGATCTTTACTTTAAACAATGTCTTAACATCGGGACATCACATTGAGTAGAAGTAGCGAATTATGAGCAGAGATTGCAATGAAGGAGGGCGAATTTACTCAAAAGAGCGGAAATTTCAAGAAGATGAAGTGAATTTCCAGCCAAAGCAGCAGCGAATTTCATTAGAAAGCCAAATTTCCAGCAGAAGTTTATAAAAAAAAGCAGATCAGAAATTGTAAGAGTAAAGGTAAATTATCAAGGGGAAAAGGCAGAATTTCCTTATGAAGGATGAATTCCAATCAGCAGCAAGCAGAATTCCAATAAAAAGAGAAGATAACTCAAGTGAAAAAGTTAATTTTGCTCATACTAGTATTAAGAGATGCATTATTTTTGTATGATTTAGGCATGAATTCTTTACTTCCGTAGTGAATTTTCCTCACAATTGAAATGAATTCCTTGGAATCATCTAAAATCCTCATTTGAGTTATTTTCACTTTACAGGTGAAAGGTGAGTGTGAAAGCCGGATTCACTTCAGGAGCGAGGACAATGTCATGAAGATGTTCGAGGAATTGTAAAGAACTTCATTGCCTAAGGTAGAGAAGAACTTCATCATTCCACCTTGCAAGTTTCATCATCCACGTCCAAAAGATTACTTCTACACTTAAGAGTCATCCATTTCATCCAGGAATTCACGCACAAGGTATCCTCTACTTCAAGAGTCTAGAGTCAGAATCCTGCACAAGAGCAAGAATTTCACAAAAATGAGGATGAGCATGTACATCAAGCAAAGCCATGAATTACATTCAAAGTACTAAGGCATGAGAGACAAGAAGGAAAATTTGATGAAGATCCCAAATTTTCAAGTTCGAGAAGTTAAGTTCCAAAGGTGAAAATCCAAGTTCGAAGAAAAATGACATAACTTGGGAAAATATTCCAAGCAGTGTGAACATGTTGAAGATCAAACCAGTTTGCTCGAAGATGTTGAGGTGGCACATGCACGTCCTCAAGCCAATCCTATCATGCCACGTCACCTATCCAAGTTCAACGAATGTACAACAAGCAAGCGGCTAAAGAGGATGCTCATCGTGAAGATGCTCCAAAGATTCCATTTCATGCTTATCACCTTGGAAAACGTGCCTTCATTGCCTATGAGTTTTTATGTACACAAGTTGTCAACTTTTACTCTTTGCTAAAAATAGCAAGTTGTTGTAATTAACTCCTAATGTGGCAAAATCTCGGCCATTGGTTCCAAACTCAATCTTGGCCCTTCATTGTACTTTGAGGACTATAAGAAGGCTCATTTGCCTCATTTGTAATATTAGAATCAGAGTTGTAGGAGAGTAGGATAATAAGTAAAGTAGAGGAAGCTCTTCGAAGTCATTGAAGAGATATTGTGAAATTGTTGTAAAAATACTTCCTGGATCAATACAAGCTCATTGTTGATTTTCATGGTGATTTTGTGTGATTATGGAATGTTCGCATGGTTTCAAATTCTCGCAGATGATTGAGAAATGTTTCCAAGTAGCTTAGATAGTAGATTAGAAGTTCATTCATGTAATGAGTTTATGCAAAGATATTTGATGAATTCCTTCTTGGTTCATACTTCTCATGATTTGTCGATGATAAGTCATTTTGCAAAGTTAACATGAACCACGTTTGCTTTAGTTCGATTGTGAGTACTTGTTCAAGCTATGCCAATTGTCGGTGTTTGGATGAAGGTTTACAATTTGAAAATCCTTGAATGACCTTAGAAGATTGCACTGACTCTGTGTAATTGTTGGTTCTCATGGTGAAGCGGAGTTTAGTTTCATGAGGAATTTGTCTATCTTGGCATGATTTATTATTTCATTGACCTTAGAATAAATATCTCTTAACCCTCTCTCTTTTACATTTTATTTTAAGTTTGATTGAAGAAGTTACATTCATTCACATCTAAAGAGTAAGGAATTTCATCCATGTTCGTGAAGGAGAAATTTAGCGTAAGTCCCTTTGTGATTACCAGCAAGATCACATCAAATCACTAAGTCTATCCACTGCAAATCATGAATTAGGAACCTTAAAGTTGTCTCACTGGATCACATAGCTTAGCCTTTGAGAGACTTTATTCAAGAGAGGATAGAGCACTTGGTGTTTTATTCTATTGTTGTTGTTGTCACAAAAACATCATCAACAGCGCCACTTTAAGAGTAATCATTAAAAATTTTGTTGAATGTTTAAACTTGTGTGAGATTTACAAGGGCTGAGTGTGGTTTAAGGAGGAGATACGTAGGAAGATAAAGTTGAATCAAACATTTAATTTGGTCTCATAAGTATGCCTTGGTGGGACAGCCTTGTTTCCATTACTAAGGTGCTTCACATTTGATGAATCTCATTTGTCATTGAATATTTTTGGTTCTATTTTTTGGTCTATCTCCACTACATGGTGAGCCTTGCAAACCGTACTCTTGGTTGGGGAATTTGATAATAAATAATAATGTAGTTGTTACTTGTTTATCTTCAAGGAATGGTGGGAGCAGCTTCCCATAACAAGAACTTGGTGCAAGTTTGGGTGTTCAAAATATTTTGTCTGGGTTTTGAGGTGCCTTCCTGAATGCTATGAAATTGTTCTCTTCAGCTTTGGGACTGCAGTAATTAGAGAATTTAAACAGTCTGATTTTCAGTGTCGATGATGTATATTGGTGATTTTGAGAAGTAATAAGGAGCTGTACACATTGGACTTGTTGTGTGGGACTTTCCTATGGATTTGGTTAAGTCCATACTGCTATCTATGCATGGTTTCAGTTCAGAATTTTATAACAGACTTATCTGAACAGAAGTTAATGCAACTTGCAGTATTGTTGGATGAGTAACCAGCAACATATTATGATCTTCAGGCTTGGATCTTCCTCATGTTTCTTCCATCAAAGGTATACTACAGTGAACTCAGTTATTCATCATTGTGAACAAGTTTATGTGTGATTTATGGTCTGATCTTAATATTGCAGCAGTTTGATTTTGAAATCAGAATATTGTCATTGTGCTTGAAGCTGATTTTCTTGGGCATTTGAAAATATTGTAATGCAACTAATTTATATTGTAAACCCTGGATAGTAGTACCACCAGTGGGATTGTTTGTTCTTTGAAATATGTTTCTCATCCCACTAAAACAAGCGGATTCATTGTAAGGCTTCCTGCTGAATAAGCAGAAGTGCCTATGTTTCTCTTTTTCATCACTCCCACTGAATAAGTGGCGAATTCCCACTAAATAAGTGGATGCCCACTGAATAAGCGGAAGTTGAATTTGATTTACAATGCATTATATTTGTTCACTGAAGCACTTGTATGCTATCACCTCGCCCGTTTTGGGATCTTGGTGATCAGAAGGTGTAGAGGTATTACTTGGTTGCATTTCATTTGCTAACACCGTTTGGGAGTGTTGGAAAATAAAATAAAAATTGGGGTAGAACATTGCATTTGACAATTCATGGAGCACTTGAGGAGTTTGCTTGTGAGGAGTTCCATCATGTTGATGACTTTTTGGTAGGGTATGTAGCTGCTCTATTTCAGAGATTGGTGGTGCATAACATGGACACACTTGCATTTTGTTGGCATGGTGGAGAACTGCAGCTGATCTATGTGCCTAGGTATGGAAACATTGCTATGGTTTTTTATTTTGAGGCACTAATGGGTGTATTGCAGTTGGACTATGGCATTGGACTTGGTGGTGAGCATGATGACATTGGTTTTCCAGCCTTAGTTCATGGAGATCTACTCCCTACATGGTTTGAAGATGGTTGTTCTACTTCATGGTGCATGGATTGCCTTATTGAGTTCTTGGAGGACAGCAGTTGTTCGGGAGTTTGGAAAAGAGTTGAATCATCTGCTCACCATTAGAGGATGGCATAAGGATGATAGGCATAAGGATGATACTCTATCATCCTATGTCTTTAGAGACACTTTTCACATCCACATAGGTTTGATTTTCAGTTGGGAGGTTGCTGTTTCGATCTACATCAGCAGCCTAGGAGGATCTGATATGTCTTGTCTTGCACCTATGATGGGAGTTTTGCACATCCATGGGAGATCCATAGGAGTTGGAGAGTGGTTTGATGTTGCTAGCACTTTGAGATGCCTCCATCTCTTCATGACTACTGGATGTGATGATAGGATGATTTGGGATCCAGGCGGTGGCATGTTCAGCACATCACTTCATTGGGATTTTGATGAGTTGCTTCACAACTCATGAAGCGTTGATGATGATTTTATAAGAGTGGAGCAGCCGAAGCTTGGAGACTTGTGGTTGCATTTCAGAGTTTATACTCTTCATCACTTGTTGACAGGCATGTTTTTCTTCGGGGCTTCGGATTGGACTAGCTATTTGTTCTTGATGGATGGAGCTTTGGGAGTTTTGGAGATTGTTGCACTTGTGGTTGCAGGCATATTTTCTAAATTTGGAGGATGGGGCCAAGTTGAGCTCGAGTGTGTATTGCTTCGGCTACCGGAGCTCACTTTGCATTGCATTCTTCACATTCTTCTTGGGAGATACAGCCACAGGTGGAGTTTTTGTATGGCCACCAGGGATTTGGACGGATGGAGATACATGTCATTTGACACTATCTCACAAGATGCGTACTTGCCATTGCTTGAGGACAAGCAATTCTGAGAAGGGAGGACTGTAATGTCCCCATTTTTGGAGTGGTCGCCATTGGAGAGCAAAGGGATTGGTTTTCACACTATGGGATTTTTGGAAGGTGAATTGAGGTTTGGAGATGCCTTGGTATATTTTTCTGGTGGTTTTGATGTGTTCCTTTCACTTAATATATTTTTCTTTCCATGGGAGTGAACCATTTTGAGGAGTTGTCAGTGTGGAGACTTGTCTTGTTGTGGAGATTTGCCATGTGATGAATTTTGCTAACATCTAATGCCACCTTGAGGAAGGATAAGTGATAATGTTTGGATCATTTGTGTACGCCATCTTTGTGGAGATTCTTGTTGATGCACTTTTGATTTGGGATGACTTGTGAAGGAAAGAATTAACAATAAAATAATTCCCTTCCTTGGGCACTTGGAGAAAGGTAGTTTGGAGAAGAGAACAAGGTCAAATTCATAAATTTAATTTGAATTTCCTTGGCACCCATCTTGTCTAGTGATGGTTGGCCCTCTTGGAGGGAAAGGTAAAAATTAAAATAAAATAATATCTATTCCTAGGTCGGCCAAGAATGAAGGAGACAAATTATGTATAAATATAAGATGGTTTTGTGGCATTTGGATCATCAATCAATCATTCACTCATTCACACATCATTTGGAGTTTATCTCTTGGGAAGAGTTGGAGGAAACCCTAGCTTTTCCTTTGGAGGATTCCGTGACGAGAGTTCACTTATGCTTCATTGATAATTTGTGGAGAAGAGGAGCAGATTGCTAAATCAGATTTGGAGGTCATCTTTGAGGTTTCCCTTGGCGTGGATTGTTGCATCTTTGACTAAGGTTTGACCTAGATTTGGAGCGCCACCTTAGAGGAAGGTTGATTGCATTCTTGGAGGCGAAGTTAGAGTTTATCATTGTTGATTAGGGTTAGGGCAGAGCAGAATTCTATAGCAGCAGCAGTGCAGGTCTGATTTCACCCTAATTCCTTGGCGTGAGCATCAACATTGTCTTAGGGTTTCATCCCTCTTTGGAGCGCCATCATTGGAGAATCATTTTGTGGTGGTTTGTTGGCATCCATGGCATCATTGGTCACACTTTTTGGAGCAGCAGACCTAACAGACCTGAGCGACCTGATTTGGAGCAGAATTCCTTGGAGTTTGAAGAATCTAGGGTTAGGGTTTCGTACCCTAAGTGGAGCAGCACTCATTGGAGATATTTGGAAATCATTTGAAGGTCCTTTTGCATTGTTTTTGGTATGTACAACCTTAGGGTTTAGGGCAGATTTGAGCTGTGCTTGTTTTTCATGTTTGCCCAAGACAATTGATGTAATTGAAGACTTGTCATAATCTGATTTTTATAGGAGCAGACTTCTGATTTAATTTTCAGTCATTTGTGGTTGCCAGTTGAAGTGGATTCTTTGCATATTTGGTTGTGAAATTCAAGTATTTTATTGGTAAATGGCAATGATATTTTGATGTTTTGACATGATTTATGGGCTGTTGTATGCATTTATTTAAGTTTGGTTCGAAGTTTAGAAGTTAGGGTTTGAGCAGAAAACTAAAGTGCAGAATTCCAAATTAAGAAAAATCAGAGTTTCCCAAGTGTACAAGTTTGGAAAGCCCATAAATCCAAAATTGTCCAAAATATCCCATTTTGGGATATTACAATTTATCTTTCTAGGAGGGCCGACCAGCATCAAATCTCATGAGCACCAAGGTAAATTCAAATTAAAAATATGAATTTATTATTTCTTTATTCTTTGCCAAGCGCCGCCATGGATAAAGGGAATATTATAATTGTCTTCTTCATTGGGCGCCCAAACATCAAGTGAACCCTCATAAGGATGGCGTATACAATGAGACCTCAAACTTATCCTTCTTTTGGCATGAATGAAAGCATCCATCAAGCTATATCACTTATCCTCTGTCAAAGTGGCATCCATATGCAACAACATCATCTCTTGGCAAAAGCATGACAAGTCTCCACACTCACAATCCCTCAAGATGACAAATCTCCATACTCGCAACTCTTCCAAGTGGCTCGCTGCCATGGCAAGAATATGATGGTAAATGAAAGAGTCACACAACATCATTAGGATAATACCTTCAAACCTTAATTTGCCATCCAAAATCCCCTTGAGTGTGAAAACAAGTCCTCCTGTCCTCCGGTGGTGATCACTCCAAAAATGGGGACATTACAGTCCTCCCTTCTCGGAATTGCTTATCCTCAAGCAATGACAAATATGCATCAAGTGAGGTAGTGTCAAATGACATGTACCTCCATCCACCCGAATATCTTGCATCCTGTGAGATAGTGTCAAATGGCATGTATTTCCATCCAATCAAATGCCCTGTGATCACACCAAGTCTCCACCTGTGGCTGTACCCTCCAAAAAGAATGTGAAGAATGCAATGTGAAGTGAGCTCTGGTAGCCGTAGCCATACACACTCGAGCTCGACTTGGCCCCATCCTCCCGAGACCACAACCACAAGTGCAACAATCTCCAAGACTCCCAAGGCTCCATCCATCAAAAACAAATAGCTAGTCCAAATTGAAGCCTCGAAGAGAAATATGCTTGTCAACATGCCTCGACTGCCTCATGTTGTCATCATCCATGCTCCGAAGGTTGTGAAGCAACCCATCTAGATCCCAAGTGTCAGTCTTGTCACCTCCTAGATCCCAAATCATCACACCTCTACATCCATAGAACATGAGGTAGTGGAGGCATCTCGAAGTGTCCTCAACACCAAACCATCCTCCAATGTAATGTCCCCTTTCTATCTTCAGTGTTAGTCTATCATTGGGTTCCCGCATACTGGCAATTTGGTTAGAGAACCATTGTGGGTTTGGCCTTGGATGTGTATTTCAGAGGTGTAGATGTGGCTTGGGTTCAGATTGGAGCTAGTTGGCAATGTCTAGTGATGACTTGGCTTGTTTAGTGCCATACTTGCTATTTTTAGTAAGTTCGGGATTAGTGTCGTTTCGAGATTTTTAGAGTTGGTTTGGATCCGTCTCGTTGAGGCCTTTCTGGCGAGCTATTGAACGTGGAATTCCAAGTTCGTCTTGGTTTTCATTTTAAAGTCCAAAGTTATTAATATTTATTTGACGGAACTTTATAAAGTATTAAGTTAAGTGACTTTATGAAAAGAAATATTTAAAAGTCACTTAAGGGGAGTTTGGGCGCCCATCTTGGAGGTGAATAAAGTAATATTAATAAAGTATTTTCCCTCCTAATTGCATCGACCCTCTTGGAGGAGATTAAAAAGTGAAAAGTGAGTTCATTTTGGTTATGCTGGAATATTGTGAAAAACTTGCTTTTTGCTCTGCTAGGGTTTCTTGAGGGTTTGAGGAGATTTGAACTTAGGTGGCTTTTGGAGATGAAAACCTCCATTAGTAACAGCATTCTACGGTGTGAAAGACCGTCCAAAGGTGCTAGATTGGCAAATACATACAGTGTTTGCAATGGAGCTTCAATGGGATTCATATTGACAAGGGTTTCGAGGAGTCATTGATCACATCTTGCAGATTGTTGGAGTTCGTCTTGGCTTTCATTTATCAGTAGTCTAAGTGCAATTTTAAGTGTGAGTTTGGAGTTGCTAATATCCATCTTGGTTGGCCGTACATTGCAGCTACCTGGCCGTACCATCCTTCATGGAGTTTCGTTGCATTTGTGGTTGGTTTTAGACCTCTATCCCAAGCGTTGAGGGGCACAAGGAGAGTGCAGAATCTTGTAGCAGATTTCAGTCTTGTTTGCATTTATATTTGCTGTCATTTCTTCCTTGTTTGGCCATACCACAGCAGCAGCTGGATGTGGGCCTTGGAGACATCAAACTTTCTGTACTAGAGCTTTCTATTGTATGAATAAGGGCCGCCTAGGGCTCCATTTCTCAGTGTCGATCAGAGTTTATGAAAGATCTTTGTTGTTTGCTGTTTGGTGCGATTTCCTTATACTCACGTAGCTGGTGTATACACAACAGACTTGTCAAGTTGCAAAAATACAAATGGGTATGCAACTATAATTCATTTGGAGTCATTTTATGATCTGGGTCTCACTTATTTTGTTCATATCTATTGTACTTTTTCTAGGTTTCACTTGCATGCTATATTTTCTATGTATTCACTATTTTGGCAATGAAACAAACACATCTCAAGAAAACTGAAACCCCTTTTGCATCTTCTGTCTAGTTTGAAAGAACACAAATAAAAATTAAAAATAACACTATTAAGATCTTAAAAAGAACCAACAGGTACGGCACATTACATCCAACTCCTGTAGACCTTTCGTGGGTGCGAAGTATGCCCAACATAAAATGTATGACTGCTCCCACTAAGTTGCCAATATAAAACCAAACAGCAACCTCATGATGGTTAACCAATCCTATGGTATCTCCAATGCAAAGGATGATAGGTTATCATCACTATGTCGTACTCCCATGATAAGAGGATGATCCAACTCCCCTTTCAACTCCCTAACAACTGTTGTCCTCCACCTACTCAGTAGGAAATCCATGCACCATAAAGTAGAATAGTCATCTCTAAACCATGCATGCAAAAGATCTTCATGGACTAGGGCTGGAATGTCAATGTCATCATGCTCACCTCCAACTCTAGTGTCATAGCCCAGCTGCAAAACAAACCCTAGTGTCTCAAAATCAGAAATTAGGACAATGTCTCCATACCTAGGTATATGAACCAACTGCATCTCCGAAGTATGCCCACCCAATGCAAGTGCCTGTGTATTATGCATCATCAAACTTGGACATAGGACACCCTTTAGTGCTACCAAAGGATCAATAGAATGATAGAGTTGTATCACATTATCACCCAACTCTACATCTCCTCCAAGAATGATCAAGGGATCATCACAAACTGAATCCTTATGACTCCTTCAAGTGAAGCCATGACATTAGTGGTTGATCCACTAAGTGTAGTCTCAACAACTCCAAATTCCTCTAATACTTGAGTCTTCAAGGGGCTCCCAAACAAAGGCAACTCATGATGCAAATCAAGTACAAAAATTTCTGAATCATACCTTTCTACTTGTCCACCCAAATCTACATTCACTTCTTGCTTGCTCTTCTTCATAGGCTCCTTTGTTTGTTCTAGCTGATGAAACCGCTCTTTGACCTCGTGCAAATGCTGTCTTGCCTAGGCAGCCGACATCTTCGCCTTCTTTGCACGTTGCAGCCAATCATCACACAAGTCTTGAGTTCTTTTGACATTTTCCATGGTATGGTGGATAAATTCAAACTTGTTGTGACTTGCAACTTTCATATCTTCTTTATGCTCCATATCCAAATCACAAGTGTCCATCTTGGGGGCCTCTTCTACTTGTGTTCTTCATGTGGAGTAGCTGCTATGAAAGAAGTAGGACTGCTGTCATGAATCAGAAAATCAGACTTGTCATCATACCTTATCAAGCTATCCTCTAGCTCCTCAATCTCTTCCTCAACCTTTGCCACATGTTCTTCTACAAGTGCAGATTCAAAAGGTGGCTCCAACTGAAAATCTCTTGCCCCCAATCTGAATTGAACCTCTCTTCCTTCGGCTGCCAAGTTATGATATTGTGAAGACAAGGGACTGCTGTTCAAAAAAATGAAATCTGCCTTTGTCTCATACCTTTAAATAGTGTCTCCATAGATATTTTCATTATTTGTTGTCCCAACTGAAGAACTCTTCCCATGTCCAAGCAAATCTGAGTGCTCCTCATGTTTGTCCATCATAAGAGGCTCATCCTTCAAATTACACATGTTTTGGATTTTCTTTCCTATGCCCCGTTGTATCAGATCAGACCTTCCATGGCTTGGACTTACAACAAGTATATCATGTCTAACCTTCAAATCTTGGGTGTTGTTATTGGAAGACTCTATACCACTACCATCCTCATGTATTAGGGCTGCTACCTCATGATCATGAAAAGGTAAGGGACTGCTGTTGCAAATCAGAAAATCAGACCTTACCTCGTGTCTTTGTGTGGTGTCTTCAAGATCCTCAAGCACTTCTTCCTTCCTTGCTACATGCTCTATATCAAGCGCTGATCTAGTAGTTGCATCCAACTGAAAATCAAGTATATCTTCTATCCCCATGACCTCATCATAGGATCCTTCACGTCCATCCTTCATGCCTCTACTCTTTGCCTTCTTCATGTTGCATTGTCTTCCATCGGATGTGGCTGCCATAGAAGTCAGAAATTTTGTTGAGTGTGATGAGGAATGTGCCATGCTCATCTCCCAACAAAGCCTTTCCACATGATCTTCCGCCCCTTGAAGGGCCTCTTGAGTGCTCTTAAGCTCAAAGGTGAGCCTATCCACCTCGTCTTCCTCCCTTCTCAAAGCATCAGCATATATCTCGCCAGTCTTGAAGACATGATCTCGGTCTGCAAGTAGATGCAAGTAGTTTGACTTCACCATAGCCAAGGCCTCTTGGAGCCCTTAAAAACCACCAAAATATAGATCTTCTTCAAAGTATTCATGCCTTCCTAGAGCTCTCCAACATAACCCTGCCATTACTTTATGAACATGATCAAAATGAGTTAGGGCTTCCACAAGTTTAGTTTCATGTGTCTTCCCTTGTCCTTCCAAGTAATGTGACTTATGAAACCCAATGTCTTCATGCAACATATCACAATCATGTCTTTCCAACCCAATTCCTTTCTTGCCATCTTCTCCATGTCGCCCATGTGTTAAGTCATCACCATGCTCGATCCAAGAATCTCCATCAAAGTAGTGGGTGGAATCTTCTACATCATGATCTTCCATAATAGGTGAAACCATAGTTGGAAAACTCGGCTTGGCAAAAAACTCGGCAAGCCAATTTTTGGAGAGTCAAAAAAAACTCGGAGAAAACTCGGCAAAAACTCGGGAAATTAAAAAAATTGCTAAAATTTCATTAGAAACACATTTTTTTGGCAAAATTCAATGACAAGATGAATCCAATGAGTCCATAAATGAGTACAAAAGTGTTTTCTATTAAATTTGATTGACTTCAATGCAAATTGATTACAAAATTGCATTCTCATGCGGAATCCTGATGGCTGAAAGCCTGATAGTCTAATACAAATTACAATAGATAGCTGAAAATGAAAATAGTAAAACTAGTCTAGAAGTAAATACTAAAAGTAAACCCAACATATTACATCTTCCTCTTCCCTAATTTAGCCAAAGCTAGGGAAGAGGCAGATGCTCTAGTCCTGCGAGTGCGCGGTGGCTCTGGCTCTGGCAATGACTCCTCATGCTCATGAATGTCCTCCAACCCTACATCTCCTGTTGCACCCAGATCCTCCATTGCATGTCTCGAAATCAAGAATCTCATCTGCGGTAAACAATGGAGGCTGCTCATCCTACCCTGTCCAATCACTGTAAGGATCTATCTCATCCAAATCAATAGGATCCAGTGATTTGTACTCTACCTTTTTTTGAGGTTTAAAAATTTCAAAAAACAGTGAAATCATGAAAAAAATCAGAAAAAATCCACAAAAAATAGTGAAGAATCTTGTTTTTTTGGAATCTAAATGTAAAAATGAAGCTTCTTTTTGCTCTATAAAGATTTTGTTTTCAATTTGGATTCAATATTTTGCAAGAAGAACAAAAAAAAATGATTAAACAAAAAGAAAAATGGAAAAACAAAAACTTACCTGGGATTCGAATTTGCCTTAAAAATCCGCAAAAAATGGCGTTTGAATCCGATCTTCTCGATGCCACAACGTTGCAAATGAACTATTTTTGCTTGGGGGGGTTTTTTGGCTATGTAGAGCTCAAAAATTCTAAATTCTGATTATGAAAAACCTTTTCTGGCCGTGGAATTTACATATACCTGCGCCTGCGAGTCTCTGGAAAAAACTCGGCGAGTCTTTGGGAAAAACTCGGCAAAAACTTGGCGAAAACTCGGCTAAAACTCGGAAAAACTCGGTAGAAAAACCCTACGAGTAAAAGTCAAAAAAACTCTTTTGGAAAAAAAACTCGCGAGTTTGCCAACTATGGGTGAAACAACTATGACCTCCTTGTCCACCAAGGGATCATTCATCTCTTGCCAATTTAAATCAACCTTAACAACATTTCTTTGTTCACCATATAGCAACATTTCTAAACCATCCTCAAATGTATGAACAATATCCATCTCAAACTTGCCAACATGATGTAAAGGTGATGAAGCAATACTAGGCTCAACCAATAGAACATCAAAAGAACCCATACCTTGATGTAACTGATCCAACCTTGTAGGTTTGGCAAACTCCGTGGTAGCATACCCTCCAATCATGTGGTCATTATGAAGTCTTAGGTGTTCGCCACTTGCAACGTGTGATGCTTCTTCACCCATATCCTCATGATGCAAATCATCAACAAGTAATTCTTCCTCCATGGCAGCATCTTCTTCAACCTTGTAGTCTTCACAAGGTCTTTTGTGTTCTTCATTTGTAGCTTCAATAGGTAACTCTCCCTTATCCTTTTCCTCATAGGGCCGAAGTGAACTCTTGGCTTGATCTTCTCTAGGGCTTGGAGTCCAAACTTTAATACATGTTGACTGATTTTTGCCTTCCTTATGATCACTTATAAGCTGCAAGTTACAAACAAGTGACTCTCCTTTCTTATCTTCATAGGGCTGCAAATCTTCTTTCTTTTCTACCTTTTCTCTCACAGAAACTTCTGATTTTTCAAGAATACCATTAATTTTGATTTTTGTGGCTTCTTCCTCTTGCTTCCATCAATCCAACCTTCTTTGTATTTTTACATGTGTTTGCCAAAAAGATGCATGAAAAAGATCCAGCTCTTCTTCCATGATGCAAGACAAACCCAGAGTAGCTCTTCAATGATCAAACCCTCCAAGCTAGCAAGATCATAGCTCTGATACCACTGTAATATCCCAAAACGGAATATTTTGAACAATTTTGGATTTATGGGCTTTCCAACATATCCAAGTCTCAATTTCTGCTCAAACCCTAATTTCTGAATTTTTTGAACTAAAAATCAGACCTCAACAAACACATAGGGCAGCCCATAAAATATAGCAAATCACCATAATTTCATCATACACAAGAATACCAACCATATGCTTGCATTTCACAATCAAATGAGCCACAAATCAATCCAAGTGCCCAACACAAATGAATGAGATTAATTTCAGAAGTCTGCTGCTACAAAAACTGAATATTACAAGTCTTCAAATACATCCAAAACATAGGGCAAACATGATAAACATGCCCAGCCAAGTTCTCCCGTAACCCTAAGGGTTGTACATACCAAAATAATGGCAAAATGACCTTCGAAATGATGAGAAATGATCTCCAATGAGTGCTGCTCCAATTACGGCACCAAACCCTAAGTCTTCAACTCTCCAACGCAATGGAAATCAACTCCAAAGTGGTGCGCTCAGGTCTAATATGTTCGCTGTTCCAAATGATGATGACAATAACGCCACGAGATGCCAACAAAAATCAACAAATGATCCTCCAAAGGTGGCGCTCAAGTAGTAGGGTCAAACCCTAGGCAAATTAGCACCAATCCACCAATGACTTACCTCCAATCTAGGGCAAATTAGGTCTGCTCTGCTGCTGTGATAAATTTCTGCTCTTCTCAAACCTTAATCAACAACACGACTCCCAAATACGCAAACAATCTCCCTCCAAGGGGTAGCACTCCAATCTAGGGCAATTCTTCTCACAAATGATGATCTATCCACGCCAAAGAAAGCCTCCAAAGATGATCTCCAATCTGATTTGCAATTCTGCTCCTCTTCTTCACAAAATACCGATGAAGCACAAGTGAACTCCCATCATGGAATCCTCCAAAGGAAAGAGCTAGGGTTTCGACCAACTCCTCCTATGAACTCAAGGTTTTCGTCTTAAGCTCCTACTCCAAGAGATAACTCCAAATATGAATGAATGAATGCTGATTGATGAATTGAATGCCACAACTCAACCTTGTATTTATACACAATTTGTCTCTCTTTCCCCTTGGCCGACCTAGGGAGAGTTATCCTTTTATTTTAATAAATTTATCCCTCTAGGAGGGCCGACCAGCATCAAATCTCATGAGCGCCAAGGTAAATTCAAATTAAAGATATGAATTTATTATTTGTTTATTCTTCTCCAGGCGCCGCCATGGATAAAGGGAATATTCTAATTGTCTTCTTCATTAGACGCTTGAACATCAAGTGAACCCTCATAAAGATGGCATATACAATGAGACCTCAAACTTATCCTTCTTTTGGCATGAATGAAAGCATCCATCAAGCTATATCACTTATCCTTTGTCAAAGTGGCATCCATATGCAGCAACATCATCTCTTGGCAAAAGCATGACAAGTCTCCACACTCACAATCCCTCTGTTGGTGCCTGAATTGACTGTCAGTTTCCGAGTAATTTTTCATGCAGGCACCTTCCCAAAAAATTCAAAAGGTTCTGAGTTTTGGCACCCCTTCATCTTTCCTGAGGAAGGGGTCATCATGTTTTGTCCATCAGCGAAAGTTTTGTTTTTTTGAGTGCTCCGATTGTGTCTTTGAACTTTCGGTTTGAACCTTGCCGACGAACCTCAGTGTTGAACCTCGCCATTGAACCATCTGTTTGAACCGGTTCAATGGTTCAAAGCTTTATGTTTTTGGTCTTATCGGAGTGATTGGCTTCATCGGCGAAAGATTTCTTGAGTGCTCCGATTGTTTTGGTCTGGCTGATGGATGTCCATCGGCATGTGTTTGGCTATCGGCGAAGCAAATTTTTGGGCCGTCGATGTAAGGAGTTTGGCCGATGAGGAGTCGTCGGCGTGAGGTTGCTTTTCGGCCAGAGTTTTTTGAGGTTTGCCGATGGGATTGTTCTTGCCGATGGGGGGGTGTAGTGTAGCGGTCGGCGAGACAATTGAGATCGATGAGAGATTTGTGGGGTGAGCCGATGGCCTAGCTCTGGGCGATGGGCTTTGGGCTGAGAGGCGTGTGTCAAGCGTGGCAAAAGCGCTCGACACTTAGTATGTTAGTGGCCATGTTTTTAAACTATTGGAGGGTCTCCGCACCATGCATGTGGGATTAATTTCCCTGCACATTTGAAACTTCAGAAAATGCATTTTGGCGGGAAAATTCTTTTTGAATGCAGCGACAGTTTTCACGCGGCTGCGGGTGGTTGAGCCATCAATGGCGACTGTAGCAGGGGTAAGAGAAATGGTACACATGATCAGGTGGCCCGATTTATGGATGAAGACTTCCAGATGGCGGCGCAGGGCTCGAGGCCTCCCTTGTCTGCTGCAGCAATAACTTCTGAGCGCCATTCTTCCTGTGTGATCTGTATCTGGCAGATTTTTGAAAGCCATGTAATTAATTGCTGTGAGGTACACTTTCTGGCCAATATAGGCAGACTGTGTTACCATTTTTTGTTGTTGTTGAAAACTGAACATTTTGGCTCTGTAATAAGATACAACTGGTTTTGGTTGCTCTATGCAGCAAAACTTGCGAGTTTATGTATCTCCTGTTGTACGTTTGTGCATGAATCCACTGATTTCATGGTCAATTTTATATGAATAATGCTATGTTTGCATGTGTTATGCTGATTCTGTCTCCAGTTTTGCATGTATCTTTCTTCTGAGTCCAGGCATTCAAGGAATGTCTGAGATTCTAGAACATAGAATTCCTGTGTTGAATGTTTAATCTTTTAACTTCTGCTCAAGGGGTAGATTAAACTGTTTTCAGATTGAATATTGGGAAAGGTATATTGCAATAGGGATGCCATAAGTATAGACAGCTTAACACTCTGTATTGGGAGATATCTGTAAGGCAGATATCATGTATATCCCCCTGAAATCCAGTTTTAGTTGTTCATGCTGATCATTCACAGGTGTATGTCTACCGACTCCAAGCCCTGGATAGGCACCAATCTAGCTCTGTGTTGAGGTTATATACCATGTCCCGCTTTGCATCCAAAAATCAAATCAAACCATTTCATCCTTCCACCTGTTAGTTGTAGGAGTAGGATTAGGATCCCTGCATGCTCTCATACCCAACCAAACATCATGTCCAAGAATGTTGCCAACCTTGTGATTTGTTATACAAATCTTGGTCCTTACGTGAGAGTATTCTGCTTGTTGCTGTCAAGTTATATCTTTCTGTCATTGAGCTAGTCAAGGTCATACTTTTATCAAATAGGGACACCCCCCTTGGTGCGGCAGAACCAGAAGTGAAGGGGAGGAGCTCACGCAACCTCCTGTATTCAGTTGGCTGAATCTCCCTGTGCATTAGAACTGGCAAACCCTAATGCTGATTCAGAAGAAAAACCAACACCCTCAAGATGACAAATCTCCATACTCGCAACTCTTCCAAGTGGTTTGCTCCCATGGCAAGAATATGATAGTAAATGAAAGAGTCACACAACATCATTAGGATAATACCTTCAAACCTTAATTCACCATCCAAAATCCCCTTGAGTGTGAAAACAAGTCCTCTTGTCCTCCGGTGGTGATCACTCCGAAAATGGGGACATTACACAAGAGATGAATGATCCCTTGATGGTTAAGGACGTCATAGATGTACATTCACTTTCGAGGTCAGCCATTGAGGAAGATCATGAGGTAGAAGATTCTACCCACTGCTTTGATGGAGATCCTTGGATCGAGCATGATGATGACTTAGCACATGGGTGCAATGGAGAAGATGTCAAGGAAGAAATTGATTTGGAAAGGCATGATCATGATATGTTGCATGAAGACCTTGGGTCTCATGAGTCACATCACTTGGAGGAACAATTGAAGACAAAAGAAGGTAAGATTACGACACCCCTATCTCATTTTGACCATGTTCATAAGGTGATCGCAGGTTTGTGATGGAAAGGGCTGGAGAGGCATGAATACTTTGAAGAATATTTATATCTTGCCGGATTTCAAGAGATCCAAGAGGCCTTGGCTATGGTGAAGTCAAACTACTTGCATCTACTTGCGGATAGAGATCATCTCTTCAAAATTGGTGCGATATATGCTAATGCTTTAAGAAGGGAGGAAGATGAAGTGGATAAGCTCACCTTTGAGTTTAAGGACACTGTGGATTCTTTGAAGAGCACTCAAGAGGCCCTTTAAGAATCAGAAGATCATGTGGAGAGGCTTCGTTGGGAGTTCAGCATGGCACATTCCTCATCATACACAACAGAAATTCTGACTTCTATGGCAGCCACATCCGATGAAAAACAATGCAACATGAAGATGACAAAAAGTAGAGGCATATAGGATGGACTCGAAGGATCCTATGATGAAGCCATGAAAGAAGAAGAGACTTATACACATAAGGATGCAGTTTGCAGCCATGACACACCTGATTTTCCATTGGAGACTTCCCTTGGACCTGCATTAATTGATGAGCACTCATTCATGGAAGAAGAGGTTGAGAACCACAATGATATCATACCTGGGCATGAGGTAAGGACTGATTTTCTAATGTGTAACAGCAGTCCCTTACCCTCACAATATCATGACATGGCAGCCAAAGGGAGAGAGGTTCAATTCATATTGGAGGCAAGTGAATTTCCATTGGAGCCACCTTTCAGACCTGCACTTGTAGGAAGACATATGGCGAAGGATGAGGAAGAGATTGAGGAGCTAGAGGACAGCTTGATAAGGTATGATAACAAGTTTGATTTTCTGGTTTGCAACAGCAGTCCTTTTTCACCTCATCATGACATGACAGCCAAGAGAATCAGCCTTGAGGCATGTGTTTTCCATGGAAAGACTCATGTTGGATCAGCTTTGGATAGAGAGCATGCACTGAAGGAGTTGTTTGGGATGGTTGAAAGGCACTATAAAAAGGTATGACAGCAGTTCTGATTTTATTTGGAAGAGTCTTTCACTCTTGCATAATCATATGTTGGCAGCCCTTACACATGAGAATGGGATTGGGAAGACCTCTTCTATGGTTGGCTTTCATTTTGGAGACAAACATGAGGTCTTATTTGTATGTCCAAGACCCAAGAGGACCAAGTTAGTTCAGCATGAAATGTGGCACATAAGGAATGAGTCTTGTAGGGTGGCCAAGCGAGTGGAGCAATCAGGTTTGAGGTATGATTCAGAGTTCCTTGATTGTTTACTTCATGAGGAGTTGGTGTCACATCTTGTGGAGAGCTACTTGAAGGCTCACATCATAGTCTTGGTTGGCATTATGGAGTATACACTTGGTGGATCAGCCACTAGTGTAGATGGAGCTATGAGTAATCTAGTTTGGATTGGGCCTTTGACCATTCATGGAGCACTTGAGGAGTTCCATCATGTTGATGACTTTTTGGTAGAGTATGTAGATGCTCTATTTCAAAGATTTGAGATGCATGCCATGGAGACTCTTGCTTTTGTTGGGCATACTACGGAGGTGCAGCTGAATTGCGACATAAGGTATGGAGGTATTGCTACAGTGTTTGATCTTGAGCTACTAATGCTTGTGTTTTGTAACATGCCACTTGTTGTACCAAATAAATTTTACTAAGTTTAACCCAAAAGTTAATAGTTCTTCATACCAACAACATGAACAATAAAAAATTTTCCTTTCTTTATAAATGACATATGCACATTTGAAACATATTTCAAACTTTACCATTGCATAATCAAATTATTTTTCAACCTCACAAGAATTGAACATTTCTCATTTACAGAATTCCATAAAATGGATACAAAGTTACAAAAAGCTTCAGAGAGCTAATTGAAAATAGAGATACAATGGTTTCGATATCTGTCTTCAAATCCTGGCCGCCAACTGCATGAGGAGAAGCATCACTCGAGCACTTTTCCGCAAACCACGGACTAACTGCGGTCCCCCGCACATTCACCAAACTGGTAAACGGCCCTACCCTTCGACGAAGGGTTTGGTATGGTAACCTCAAAGATAAGCCTATACTGAGCAAGATGTTGTGTCCTACATAACTAGTACTATCATACTATGGCTCCAACCTACCAATATGATTATCCCTTCGTAGTATGTAAACTTGGATCACAGTGAATTGACAGTGTAAACAATGGCTACTTACACTACTTTGGCCAAAGTATTCATCACCCCTAATTCGGAATGGATGTCACACGCTCACCCATCATTCTAGCTCGATTTGATATGACATCATTCTCTATACAAAAGGTTATTCCCTTACCCATGGATCAACTAATCCCAGGATTAACCCCACTTAACAATTCTAAGTTTACTATGACACTTTTTCGAAAATGTTACAAATTGTATAATATGGTTTACACAACTTAATCATTTCACGAAGTAGCACAAACTCGCACAAACTCTTCATACTTAATATAGTGCAAAATTCCTATATAGATGCTATTCTCTACTATAGAGATTATTCAACATTCAATACATAATAATAATTTCCATACTAGTCATATTCTTCTCATTGAACATATAAGCAAATATCCTATTCAACAAAGCATAGCAAACCAACTTATTCCCCAAACATCAATCAAAGACATTCAATCTTTCAAACAGAAAAGACATAATGAAAAGAGATTTAGCATGCTTGTTATTGCTATGCTCCAAATAATCAACCGACTCCTTGCTTTTGATTCCTCGAACTAGCTGGGCATCTCCTCCTTGATCAACTCGATTTCTCCCCCTTTTCCTCTCACTAATCTCCCTCACAAATCAAGACCCAAAAATGCAATGCACAAACAAATAGAAGACTTTGGAAAATAATAGCAGAACGACATAAGCCACTTGATGGTAGTTGTGTGTGTAGAAGGAATGATGAAGCTCCTCTATGTTGTGACCAAATCACACATCGCCCCATTGCAAATGGGGACCCCCTTTTTTTTGAATTCCAGTGCTTTGCTAAGTCCAGGATGATGTCCTTTGCATGATGAAGTCAGTGGTGTTTGAGTCTTAGAGCCCCTTGATGACCTGATCCTGATGTTTGAGACCCTGAAAATGACTAAGTCTGGTATCCTGATCCTGAAGATCCTGAAAATTGGCTAAGTCTGAAATCTGGTGGATCCTCAAAAATCTAGAATCTGCATGTTAAATCTAGTGGATCTGAGACCTATCTCAAACATCCTGAAAGGTATATTGAAAAATATATTTAAGTATAAGTTTAGAGATTGAATTTCTTATACTTAAATATATTTTTCAATATACCTTACCTCGAGCACTGTCAATTCTGGGCGCGAAATTGCTCCAAGATCACCTCAAAACTCCGCCTAGACAGTTTGGGCACCTTCCATCATCTAGATGACCTCAAGATTGCGCCTTGAGTTGAAGGAAAAGACCTAAGGCGCCATTCCTTGTTGCTCCTGCCAGTTTTAGGCGCCTTGAAGTGAGGATGGAGTTTGAGACAGTGATAGATGGCGCCTTAAGGAGATTGCGCCTAAGAAGATTTTAGAAGGCGCCTAAAGGAAGAGAACTAGCTTTGAACACCCCATCAAGATGGCGCCTTGACGGAAGCTGCTTGAAGACTTCAAGAAATTGAAAATTGAACAATGAAAGAACAAAAGATAGTTTGGGCGCCCATTCATGTTCCATTCATCCTCCATGAGCGCCTAGAAAAGAATACACTCCACATTAGTCATATGTGAGCGCCTTAGCATGAGGAGGTCTAAATGTTGTCTTGATCCAAAATTGAAAGAGAATCAACTATCAACTATGTTTGAGATCCTGAAAATGACTAAGTCTGGTAGCCTGAAATCTTGAAACACTGAAAAATTGACTAAGTCTGAAATCTGGTGGATCCTCAAAAATCTAGAATCTGCATGTTAAATCTAGTGGATCTGAGACCTATCTGAAACATCTTGAAAGGTATATTGAAAAATATTTAAAGTATAAGAAATTCAATCTCTAAACTTATACTTAAATATATTTTTCAATATACCTTACTCCTTGGACTTCCTTTTCTGGGCGCATTTCTCTACTCGCAATGACTCCAGATGGCGCCTGCAACTCAGGGCGCCTCCCATCATTCCAACCAACTTCAGAATTGCGCCTTGACATGAGATGAATACAAGAGCAAACCACTTTGAGCGCCTTGATTGAAAAGTTGTCAAAACCCCGCCTTAGGGTGATAGGCGCCCTTCATGCATTGAATTATCTTTTGTGGCGCCCTAGTATAGAAGGACATGTTTAAACACTCCAAGTTGCACCTAGGAGGAATAAGGATTAAAGGTTCAGTTGTAAACAATCTAAGGTGGCGCCTAGAAATGGGGAAGCCAAAACCATGGTTTATTGATTCAAATATTGAAAAATCAGCTTCATAATGTTGGGCGCCTTGACTTGTTTCCCCATGAGCGCCTAAGGGTAAGTTGTGCGAAATGATTTTATTGAATGGGCGCCTAGGTGTGGAAGTCCTCCCAAGGCATTTGCTACTGTCTTAAATCATAAAAATGATAAGTATGAGGCCATTAATCCAAGGCACCCTTTTACTCCTCTGCCAACTCAATTGGCGCCCTAGAAGCAACCACTCAAATCCATGTCTAGAGGTGAGCGCCCTAGAAGAAATTGTGTTGAAAGGCATGTTTGAATGAATCTCTTAAGTGGGAGAAGTCTTTTTAAACCCTTACAATTGCTAGAAATCATTTGAAATAATGAATGTGGGACTAAATGACGTTAGGCGCACTTTGTTCCTATTTTCACCTATATTTGCGCCTAAGTTTGAAGTGGCATTATTACATGTTTAAAGTTATTCCTATCTTATGAAGTAATTGATATATTGTTTATCTTGTCTTGTAGGTACATCAAAAAGGATAGGAGTTGTTCGAGGAGTCACCTTTGAGCGAGGAGCTTAGAATCACCTTCAAGGAGTCATCGTCATCTAAAGAATACTTCAAGATCATCAAGAGCAAGTACCTAGAGCACTTCATGTTAGATCACATTAACTTCAAGTGTTCATCATCAAGTTGCATCATTGAAGGAAGGATCGTTGGTGAAACCTTGGAGTCATCTTGTTTGATCACATGTTCGAAGACTTTCTATCCATCCAAGCTTCAAGTAAAGTTCTCCCAATCTTCAAAGATTCATCCAAGCTTCAAGTCAAGATTCATCAAGTTTCAAGTTCTTCTAATGCCTTCAAGTCTCCTTGAGAGGTCATCTGCTACACTCCGAAGGGTCACTTCGAAGATCATCGTTCAAGATCACTTCATCAACTTCTTCATCAAGTTGCATCATCTATCATACTTCAAGTCCCATTCGACCTTCAAGTTCAAGAGAGATCTCCTACTCTTACATGAAGGAAGCATCATCATCATCTACTCTATTACTTACTCTTCAAGAGGTATTACAAAGAAGATCATCATATATCTTACCTACAAGAAGAAGAAAAAAATCATGAAGTTAGACAAATGAGCTACAAGTATCATACATCCAGTTGCAAGAAGATGTACAAAGCGAGATCTACAAGATGTATTCCTAAACATACAAGTTCAAGCAATCACATTGAATACATCACACAAAGATGATACAATTTTCAAAGTATGCTGAGTTGGCATCTATGTGGCGAGAACACATCATTTAATTTTGATTAGACGCATTATTTAATGCATTCAATGTATCATTTAATGAAAAAAGCTAAAGGGATTCCTATGTGGAGGAATATTTTAAATGCTTTCGCCTTACCTTATCACATTGGAAAACATGCCTTCATTGCCTCTCTCTTTTTTGCCAAAAATAGCAAGTTGTTGTAACTACCTCTGAGGTGGCACGATCTAAGCCCTTGGCTATCAAATTGATCTCAGCCATTCATTGTATTCTGGGCACTATATAAAGGCCTTGTTGCCTCATTTGTAAGATATAGAATATAGAAATTAGATTGTAGGCAAGTAGGAGTAGAATAGGAGACTCTCGAAATTTTCTGAGAGGACTTGGAATTGTTGTAAATATTTCTCAAGAGTAATGCAAAGACATTGGAGCTACTTGTTTGGTGTTAAGTGTTATCTTGTGGAGTAACATGATTTCTTGTATCTTGATTAAATGGAGAGATGTTTCAAAATAGATTAGAAATAGACTAGAAGCTCTTTGATGTAATGTTTGTTGTACTGAATATTTGATCAACTCCTAGCTCATGCTTTTAACATTCATCGCTAGTGAATTGTTGTGTAAAGCTAGTCTGAGCCATATCTGTATAAGTTCGATTGTGGATGCTTGTTTGAGTTGCGCCGTCTTATGGGTACTCATATGAACCTTCATGATTTGAAAACCATTCACAAACCTTAGGAGATTGCACCAACTTCATGTAGTTGTAGGCATCTTTGGCGAAGTGAAGTTAGGTTTACTTAGGGGGTTTGTCTATTCATACAACATCATTGCTTCATTGACCTTAGATTAACTTTCTGAACCCTTAACCTTTTTCATTTTATTTATCATTGAGACTCTGAATACATCATCCACACTGAAAGGAGGAATAAGCTCAATGAAAGAGGAAGAGTCTGTGTAAGTCCCTTTGTGATTATTAGCAAGATCACATGTAATCACTGAGTTAACCCATCATAGATCATAAAAAGGAACCTTGGAGTTACTTCACTAGATCACATAGTTTAGCCTTTGAAGAGCTTTGTTCAAGAGAGAGTGGGATACTCTAGTGTTTTACTCTATTGTTGAATTGTCCAAAAACAATCATCAACACTCTATATATACAGAAATTTGAGCAAGCTATGGCTACAAACTAGCTGCCAGATTCGCCACCACTCACCCCCAAAATTTGACTCAGAAAAAGAAATGCAAAGTGGCAGCAGGAATCGATGCATAATGAACACATATGATGGACAGCAAGAAGTAAACTAAGGAATGCAATAACAGATTGGATATAAGTCTCCCAATTGGTTTGCATCTACTCAAACATGGCGCCACATAAAACCCCACACTCCCCTATTCTTTTGCAGGGAGTTTGCAAAGAACTGGTCAATGTTTTGGCACGTTGGAAAAATAGTTTCAACACTTTCTATCAGCGCTGCTAGTAATTATATTGTTTGGCACTTTTTGTGTTTTAATTCCCTTAACAAATATAAAGGTGTGCGCTTTATTTCCAGCGCTCAAGACATAGCTATATGCTATGTATTAACATAAATGTATATACTTTATTCCAAGCGCTATAGTCTTATCTATATGCTGCGCCATCATCTTAGTCTATATGCTATGAAATATTAACATTGTTTCAAACGGTATCAAAGATCATTATCATACGATTCCAAGGTTGCGTGCCTATAACAGTGCTTAAAATATTCTCTTATATACAATATATATATATATTCGAATAAACTATTATTTATAATATCATTGATAATAGAATTCACGTAATCATTATTGTGTGTTCCATCAATTACATATGTATACCGCATAATGTAATGATCATATATATATATATATATATATATATATATATATATATATTATCATTACTTGAAAACAATCATAAAACTCATTAACCCACCTATTCATTGACAACATAAAAGAATGAAATCCACATATACACTAACAACATAAATGAATGAAATCCACATATATAGATGTCCCTCGTCCAATCGATGCGTAGATACTAATACTCATGCACCTATTGTCTTATGTATAAGTTTATCGTGGACATGCATTTACATGTGTATATATTCATTTCACGTTAAAAACTCGTCAATTGAAATTCCAAATTATCAAGAAGGCTTCAATCAACACTCAGACTAAATCACATTCCTCCTTAAAACACTCATAAAATCATATCCAAATAAGCATTCAAGATCATTACCACAGATCACTTACCTTTACTCACACAGACTCGACACGACCTAGACCAAGTAGGATAGTGGTGTGTGCTTGCTCAATTTAGGCTTTCTCTAACGTTTACCAGACCAAGTCCTTCTCCTAAGTGATACCTCTCCTCGTCTCCAAAGGAACAACCTATTCCTGCATGTAATGTCCCCTTCTACCAAGTCAAAATTTTCTTAACCTTGCACACAATTTCAACTTGTAAAAGAGAACATTAGTATTCAAGTCTTCTTATCATATCATAATTAGGGTTAATAATCAAATTTCAAACCCATATACTTTCCACATTTACACTTAAGGATTGTAATCTCATAATCATAATCACATACTTTTTGTATTTACACTTATAATCATGATTCATATTAAGTTCATGCATTTCATATTCACATTCTTTCACTCACAGTTCCCCATGATCTATCTCGAGGGAGTCCTTGAGTAGCCCTATCATTAATCAACCCTATTTCCATATGAGCATGGTTTGTTAAGGCGCTGGTATATCCATCCCATTCGGAGGCCCAAAGGTTTCACACTACACGCTGTGTTCCTCACCATTTGGTTTAAGAAGCTTCATGCTACACACGGCATTCCTCACTTACTTGAGAGTCACCATCCGTTGGAGACATTATAATAATTATGAATTCATATTACCTTTGGCCCAAGAGCTTCACACTACACCCAATGTTCTTCGTCTCTTGGCTCAAGGGACTTCACACAACACCCGGTGTTCTTCATCCACTTGAGGGTCACCTAGGTTCAATTTCCGCTTCCTTAACTTAACCCCATACTCATAGGATGATAAGATGATTAAGGATGAGGCTCGAACGCCCCTTCTCGATTATATCATGAAACCATGAATTATAAATCAACATTTGATATTACTATCTTGTTTATTGCCATTCACTTGGCATCATACTTTAACATGCTAGTAAGCATTCTCATTTATTCTTCATGTTCATTCTGTGATAACATATTAATTATTCTATTTATAATCATATATCCTCTTATTCACATGAAAATCCTTATATTATCTAGCTTATTCATATTCATTTCGTGTCACTAACTTCTATCTTAAATGCATTCCATTAGCATAAATCTCAGTACCTATTCTAAGACATAAATCGATTGCCTTTACTTATCATATTCTAGCTTTCATATAAGACTTATAATCAAACTATGATTATTTCATGAGTGCAATTAAATCATTATGCAGCCGTGCTCATTTTAATGAAAACCAATGGAAGTGAAATTATAAACATACCTTTTATGGATTAACTGCTGCTCTTCTCAGATCGGCACGACTGTGTACTACTTGTTAGACTGTTATAAGATTATGTATGGCAATTCCTTGGATTAAGCTTTTGCTGGTCTGTTGTGATTCAATAATGCTGAATCAAGTTGTTAGTCTATAACTAGATGAGGGAGAGATTTCCAACTGTAATTTGCTGGATGCAAGAGGTTAATGTTTATTTGAGGTCTGATGATGATCGATTGATAAACTGAATAATAATGATGCTGATGGTGATGAGTAGATATCTCCTTCAATTGAGGTGATTAGGACTTGATGAGATGAGATTAAATCCATGCATCATTCTTCCTTAGACTGTGTTGTTCTGTGATGGATGAGATTGTTGCTGATCTTTCTCCGTGATGATGATATGAATTATTCCCCCTTTTATAACTTGAATTGGGTGTCTTTTGACCAAGAGACGTCACCCATAATAAGAATCGCTACTCTTCAAAGTCTAAATTGCCTTCCTTGTCTTCATCGTTGTTTGGCATAAATCATAACATTGCCTACTAGTATTAACCGGTGGTATTCCATTTGATTCGTTTGTGTTTTAATTAGCCATCGCTTCCTATAGGGATCGGTCATCTTCTTAATCTCTTTGATATTTAATTGTAAATAATGATGATCGCTGCCTTTAGTCCCCTTTATGGGAATCGGCCCTTTCATTGCTTAGTAGTCATTTTCTATACTAATTATATTTATTAATCATATTTTATAATATTTATAATTAATATAATATATTTTAGGTTTATATATTATATGTTATATATTTAATAATATATTATATTATATGATTATTACATAATAATATTCTATTATATCATTATTATAATTATAATGACATTAAATTGGTAATACTTATATTTATATTTAAATTATCATTATTTACATTTGTTATAAAAATAATAATAATAATATTATTTAATATCATTTATTATATATTAATTATAAATACTCCATTATCTCTACTATTCAAATTGACTAAACACCACATTTTACGAAAGCGACTTCATCGTTGTTATCGTGATGTTTAAATCTTTAATTTAAACAATGCCTTAATCTCGGGACATGACACTGCATTCAACTTACATCATCACAACAGTAGTTAGCTGATCACAATATAATCATATGCTTTATACATTTCATAACAATAGTCACTTATAATACATCACATTGCATCATTCAACTTTTCAATATATTCAATTCTAGATTCACAATACAGATTAATGCAAAGATTCATAAACCATTCATTTATTCAAGCAAATTAACCAGTCAAGGTAAATAGTAAGTAGTTAGAAACACACGGGGTGTAACATGTTTCAGCTAGGCTATGGCATAGGGATTGGAAGAAAGCATGAAGATCTTGATGTTCCAGCCCTAGTTCATGAGGATCTATTCCATACATGGCTAGGAAATGGCTGTTTTACTTCAGGGTGCATGGATTTCCTACAGGGTTCTTGGAGGACAGCAGCTGTTTGGGAGTTTGGAGGAGAGTTGGACTATCTTCTCATTAGTGGTGGATGGCTTTGGGATGATTACTCAAACATCCTATGTCATTGGAGATACTATTTGCATCCACATAGGTCTGATTTTTAGTCAGGAGGTTGTTGTTCTATTCTATATCAGCAACTTAGGAGGAGTTGTTATACACTTTCTTGCACCTATGTTGGGTATTCTTCACATCAATGGGAGATCCACAAGAGTTGGAGAGTGGCTTGATGTTGCTAGCACTTTGAGATGCTTCCATCACTTCATGTTTGCCAGATGTGATGATATGATGATTTGGGATCCAAGTGGTGGCATGTTTGGTACATCACTTCATTGGGATTTTGATGAGTTGCTTCACAACTCATGGAGTGTTGATGATGATTTTATCAAAGTGGAGTAGCAGAAGCTTGGGGACTTGTGGTTGTGTTTCATAGTTCATACTCTTCATCACTTTTTGACAGGGATGGCATTCTTCAGGGCTTCGGGTTGGCATAGTGTTTGGTTCTTATTGGACTTAGCACTCATGAAGGATAGAGCCTTTGGAGACACAGAGATTTGGGTACTTGTGGTTGAGAGCATTGCATTCTTTGGAGGATGGAGCCAAGTCAAGTTCGAGTGTGTATGGCTTCGGCCACCGGAGCTCACTTCGCATTGCATTCTTCACATTCTTCTTGGGAGAAACAGCCACAGGTGGTGTTTTTGTGTGATCACAGGGCATTCGGGTGGATGGAGATACATGTCATTTGACAGTTTCTCACAGGATGCAGGGTATTTGGGAGGATGGAAATACATGTCATTTGTCACTATCTCACTTACTGTATATTTGCCATTGCTTGAGGACAAACAATTCCGAGAAGGGAGGACTGTAATGTCCCCATTTTCGAAGTGATCATAGAGAAAACTCGGAAGGCAATTTCCACACTTAAGGATTTTTGTTGGACAAATGGAGTTTGGGAAGTGCATTGTTATATTTTTCTACGAATTATCATGTCCTTTCTTTGGGTGAAATAATTTGTCCACGTATGGGGTGAACCATCTAGGGATGATAATTGGTGTGAAAATTGTATGTATGGGAGGCTTGGTGGTCTCAGGTCACTTGATTTGTCTATGTTGTTGTTGGCTTGTGGTGAATAGCTTTGATGGATGATTGCATTCATGCCTTGAAGAGGGATAAGTTGTAATGTCCTTGGTTTCATTTGAGCACCTTGTGGTGGGACCATTCCTTGAAGACATTAAAATAATATTATTTCCTTGGTGGTGCCCTAGAAGGAGATGAATTAGAGGACAAAAAAAGAAAACTAAAATTCATATCTTTAATTTGAATTTTCTTGGCGCCAACTTGTCTTGAGGCTGGTCGGCCTAGCATGAGGAGAAAAAAGTTAATTCCTAGGTCGGCTAGGATTGAAGGAGAAAAGCTTGTATTTATAGGAGATCTTTGGTTGGCATTTCGATCATCAATCATTCGCTCAATCATACATCATTTGGAGTTTATCTCTTGGAGAAGGACTTGAGACGAAAACCTTGAGTTCTTGAGAAGAGTTGGAGGAAACCCTAGCTCTTTCTTGTGGAGGATTCCGTGATGGGAGTTCACTTGCACTTCATGGTTATTTGGAGCACAATTGCAAATCAGATTTGAAGATCATCTTTAGGCACTTCTTTGGCGTGGATTGTTCATCATTTGAGGAGTTTGCCCTAGTTTTGGAGTGCCCTTCATTGGAGGAGAGTGCCTAGGTTTTGGAGGATATTCTTGAAGGTTAGATTACTAATTAGGGTTTGAGAAGAGCAAAAATTTATTGCAGCAGCAGAGCAGACCTAAGCGCACCATTTTGAGGAGGTTTTCCATGGCATTTGAGTATTGAAGACTTAGGGTTTTATGCCCTAATTGGAGCAGCTGCTTTGGAGGCCATTTTCTATCATTTTGGAAGGCCATATTGCATTGTTTTTGGTATGTATAACATTCAGATTTAGGGCATAACTATGCTGGGCATGTTTTTCATGTTTGCCCTAATTTGTCAATGTATTTGAAGACATATTATAATCAGATTTGTAGCAGCAGACTTCTGCATTTATTTTCAGTCAATTGTGTGGATAATTTAAGTGGAATTGTTGCTTATTTGGTTGTAGAATACAAGTGCATTATGGATAATTATGTTTATGATGATATCATGTGGATTTGAGATGTTTTATGGGCTGCCCTAGATGTTTGTTCAAGTCTGATTTTTACTTCAGAAATTAGTGTTTGAGCAGAAAACTAAGTTAGATAATTTGGAAAGTCCGTAAATCCAAAATTGTCCAAAATATCCCATTTTGGGATATTACATATACGCTCGTCTATTCATTTATGATTTCTTGACATCAATGACAACATGACCAACACACAAATGATCTAATATGAAAGATAACGTAATAACATTGCCCTTACGAGAGGGCTTGCACCATACATCAATCTTTGAAGGATGAACTCCATTGGAAATTGAGGATTGTAGTTGGCGAATTATTTTCTTGAAAAAGTAAGATGTGTGTATTATAATAACGACATTGATAATTTTACACAGAATTTACTATTAGCTCATATATTTTGACAAGTGATTTTTGGAAAATTTGCTTGTCAGTGAATATAATTTTTGGTTGAAAATTAACCAATTGGCAAAAAAACCCTGCTCCACAGGGTCCCTCAATAGAAGAACACAGAACAATCCAAAACATCTCCTGCAATGAGAAACGTTACCCTTTTCTACAACAAACTAGAGTGGGAAATTTCTCGCACTTAGCTGTTATACTTGTTGCCTTAGGCTATGTTGACCAAGTGTATAGACCAGCCATTTTGTTGAGATTTTGAAATAGTTTTAACCAGATCCTGCAGAATCAACCCTCATTTAGCAGTGTTGACTTTCCGAAACAATCAATTTGCTTGAGGACTGAATGTATAACTATTGCAAAATTATTTCGACTTTTGCTTGACTTTCTAAAGGCACAAGTATCCCACTGAGTTTGCTTGATTGATTAACTATTTTCAACACAAAAAGTAATAAATATACTTTTGGGTTGACTTTTGACTCAAGCATTCTGTATTGAGGTTTAGATCAATAGTTCCGAGAGGGCTGGTGATCATTTTGAATCTTTAGCCATCAGTACCATGGAAGGAAGAATAATTGATTGGCCAACAGTCTCATCAACGGTGACATGACTGCCAAGCCAACAGTCGCATGGATGGAGGCATTTTTGAGATAGCCTACAGATCCATGCATGGTACCATGACTGAATGAGATATGGCAAATAGTCCCAAGAGGGCTGATTGTAAAGATTAAATGAATTATCAGACAAAAGATTCATGTACAGAGGCATGAATGATGGGCCTACAACCTCTGGGATGGCAGCGGTGATGATGATGGCATGTGGCTAGCTAGCCCATGACAATGGCAGCAAGGTTTCACCACCAGTCCCACGATGGAGGGAGGCAAGATGAGCTGACAATCCCATGACGGATGAAGCCAAAATTCAATGCATACATACTGAGAATTAGATAAAATAAGATGTTAAATGAAATTTGAGTTACATTTATAACAGTCTTGTTTTATGGCTGGGTGATGGAGACAAAGTTGGTTAGAATCCCAAACTAGTGATGCCTTATGGCAATAAACGTTGAGGAATGTTTGTCCAAAGGATGTGGTTTGGAGAAGTCTCCACTCATGCAAAACTGATAATGTTTTGGCTGACAATTTATTTATAATGTGTGTGCAGGAATTAAGTTTGTAGCCTTTTATTTCATTATTGGGTGAAGGTTTTGGCACGACATCCATCATACTGTAAGCAATGCTGACATCATCAACCTAATTTGTAGCATAATAAAGAGGTTTAACGAATTCCATTCCCTTTGCTCCTGGACACTGAGAGAATTAATCATTATTGTTGATGTACAGTTTTCTTGGTTTTTGTATTGAAAATGTAGTTAAAATATACAAAAATGTCAGTTGTGTTTGTATGCATCTTGCCCAAATGTGAAAGAGTCATGAATTTATCCCTAGTAGGGTTGTAGGGTGTGGTTGTCCCCTTCTGGTTATTTTCATAAGCCGTCGCTACAAGCAAATAGTCCCTATGTGTGTTGACAGGTGAAAATACTAATAGACCTTTTATTGCATGTATGATGCTATGCATTTTCATTTTGTGTGTCATGACTCATGAGGTACTTGAACAACAAAGGAAATTCAAGTTAAAGTTAAGAAACAGTTCAAACCATAGAAGCAAAAATCTGCAAAAAAATCCTGATTTTTTTTTAAAACGGCTGTAAATATTTTTTATTTTTTTTCTCCTGAATAATCATGAAAAGTTTGTGATTTAATTGTCCGTCGTCTTTATTTGTGCGTTTTATTGATTTCTTAGGCACATTTGACTTTGGAGCAGGTGATTTAGGGCTTGTGATCAGTATTACAAACAGTCACAAAGGATGCTGCCAAAGGTTGTGGAGTCTGGCTTTACACCTGCCAATTGCATTTGTTTGAAAGTTTCCAAAGCTTTTTCGTCAAATCCATTTTGTGCATATCCTACAATGATTGCAGTCCATGAAACCACATTTCTTTGAGGCATTCTGTCAAACAGTTCGTGTGCCTTGTCTATGCTTCAGAATTAATCTATTGAGTCGTTTTTGTTTTAGGGTTTTGTTTTAGTTTTGAGGTTCCTTTTAAATAATTAAAATTCAAATTAATGTTTTAAATTTTAATTAAATTAAAATTACTATTAATTATTTAATATTTAATAGTTTATTATTATTAATTAATATTTAAATATTATCATATTTTATATTTATTATTGAAGTTTAAAATAAAAAATTTAATTTTTAAATTTTAAATCCATAGATTTGAAATATATATTAAATCTAATTATTATTTTTAATGTTATTTCTTTAATTTTAATTATTAAATTTTAAAATTATTTAATATTTAAATTTAAATGTTAAATTGATGTCTATTAATATTTGATACATTAATATATTATAATAATATAATATATATGTGGGAGGTAGGGAGGGAGCCTTGCCACACCATCATGGGTGGCAAGGCCGAGACAATCATTGTAAGGTGGCGATCAGACTAGACACGAGCCGAAAGGAATGGGAAGTTATTAGCCCGCGGGGGATGGCATTTAACGCAGCAAGGCAATCATTCAGGGAAACGTCTTCGAGAAACTTTGGAGTTAAGCTTAAAGGAAGACGGGTCTGTGGAGCTCTGCAATCGCTATCTTAGTTTCTTTCAAATGCCATCTCACTTTGCTGTGATCATATCAGCACATGCTATTTGTTGCGGAGGGATGGATACCCCCATCCGGCTGGTAAGCACTAAGCGGCAAATGGCGTTCCTGGGGGGTATTACGGATCTTCGCCTGCAGAGGTTGTTGAAACGGGCGGATGGGATGCTGGTTGAAGCGGTGAAACTGATTCTGGGGAAGACATTTCTAGAAAGCGATGACCGTTACCGCGTTGACACGGACATTACCTCGCGGGTTCTGGCTATGCTGTTGGAGCTGCAACTGGAGAAGGCAGAGGCAGAAGCAATAATGCGAGCACTGTTCTATCTCGAGCACCTCGGAGAATTGGGGAAGACTCTGCATTTTGCTCGCCCGGGTGTTGTCGTTCCTAGACCCAAGGAATGGAAACTCTTGGCAGACCCTGGGGCAGTTATTAAAGTTCACCCCTTCATCCTGGACGTGAAAGGTTTTCATTTGATCGTGTTGAAGGACCAGGCTAGGACTGCAGTGGAGTTTATCAGAAGGTTGCTGGGACTGGTGGAGACTGGGGACTTCAAGTGGATGGACGAGTTCAGAAGGCAGTTGGCTAAGTACGCATGATAAGACATAGAGGGGATTTACTAGTATGGCCTCCCCTGGTTTTGTTAATATTGCTAGTTTCTTCAATTTATACTTAGACTCATAGTATGGTGTTAGTTTGGCTTATTGATATATATCTCCGACTTTGCGTGGTCATTTGGTAGGAGCTTTCTGGATAGTTGGTAGGAGCTTCCCTAGGGTAGGAGCTTTCATATGGTAGAAGCTGACTCATGGCCTAAAACTTTTGCCAGCCATTGAAGGGCTGATGACTGTAATATCTTTTGTTGATTAATATAATAGTATCCCTGATTACGTATCAAAAAAATAATAATATAATATATATATATATATATATATATAGATTTTAGGTTCCTTTTAAATAATTTGAATTTAAATTAATGTTTAAATTTTAATTAAATTAAAATTACTATTAGTTATTTAATATTTAATAATTTATTATTATTAATTAATATTTAATAATTTATTATTAATAATTAATATTTAAATATTATCATATTTTATATTTATTAGTAAAGTTTAAAATAAAAATTTTAATTTTTAAATTTTAAATCCATAGATTTGAAATATATATTAAATTTAATTATTATTTTTATGTTATTTTTTAGTTTTAATTATTAAATTTTAAAATTATTTAATATTTAATTTTAAATTTGATGTCTATTAATATTTTATACATTAATATTTATATTTTTGATTTGCTGATTTTTTCCCCAAAAGATTTTTGCTGCTATGGAACTTCAAACCACTACTTTTATTTGAAATCCCTTCAAGTGCAAACTAAATTTGTCAAGCACCACCTAATGAGAACAAGGGAATATGGAAGGGTAAAGTGAACTGCTCCCTTGGGAGTGTTGATAATCATCAAACACTGCAGATCATTATTAAATCTATCAACTCGATGCCTATCCTTCTCTACTCATTTAGTGGAAAGTCTCAGATGGTCTTCTCACCCTCCCACAAGGAACCAAGTTTAAGAGCATTCCACAATGAACATGACTGTTGCATTACCCACATGTCCTTGGTGAGATTGCATGTATATAAAAAGATTGAATTTATGTTAAGCCACTAAGATTCTACATCTCTAATTAGTAATTTGTCTTCTTGTGCAGTTTCTTCCAAATATAGATGGTGGAATTGTAACACATTAGAAAACATGAGTTAACTAAAACTTCGTATAGTTACTCATTAATTAAAATTTCAAACTGTTACATAGGCCAAAATAAAAGCTCATTTTTCATTTTACTGTATTAAACTTCAGAAGTTATTTACAAGAACCTTAAATTGCTACACCAACTACGCCAACAAATTTTTGATCCATGTAGAACACTTAAGTGTGAGTATTTTCCCCACATTACAGGAAACATGCTTGGATTTGAAACAGTGCCAATTCATATTGATGAAAAGGAAAATGATTAATACAACGTACGTTTAGATACTAACTCTTCCAAATGAATAAGTAAAATATGCCAGACTGCAATTACAACTGGAAGTGCTATTCAAACAAGAAATCTGAATCTATCTATAGTCCTTTCATGAGCATTTGCTGTTTTTAACGTTAGTCTTTTTTATAGTAAAAATGAAAAAGAAATAAGAACTAAATATATATTTAGGCTATAATACAATAGCAAAAGTTTTACCCATTTTACTCTTGTGAGGACAGTGTTGATGGAATCCACCTTGGCCTGGAAATGGTCATTTTTGAATTTAACTTGGATATAATTGCTCTTTGCATTGCCCCTCCATCCTCCTGTTACAGATCCTGATCGATTCACCTTGCCATCAAGTGTAACACTCCAAATTCCATGGCGAAGGATCAAATCTTTGGCAACTTCATCAGAAGAAGAAATAACATAACCTCCAAGAACTCTCTTGATTGCTTTTTCAAATTTTACATTGTAGTCTATTTGCTCAAGTGGCAAAATAACACTTCCTTCAGCATACTTCTGCTGAGCCTTCTTCTGTTGAGAGAACCTATCTTCAATCCTTAGACGGTCAAGAGGCCAGATACGGCCAAATCTGGAAATATTTCCAGCCTTCTCCCATATTCGTAACAAATCCGCTGCTGCTTCTGTTGATTCTGTTACGCAGGTCTTCTTTAATGATCCTGTATCACAAGTCACTAAGAACTGAGGCACACAAAATTTCTAGAACAAAAGACATTCTCATGCCAAAATGACATGTTACCTGAGATAATATTTAGAGCAAGAAAATACTTGTGACTTTCTTCAAGTCCCTTCTTGAACCTGAAACATGAGTGCAATGGCCATGATGGCAAAGCCGATTCTGCATCATTTAATGTTCCAAGTTCAGCACTTATCATTCGAAGTCTGGTTTCCAATTCATCTCGGTCTGCTTCAATTTCTAATTTCTGCTGATTTAATGCCTTCTTCCTACAGTCATTATCGTGTGTTTGAAAAGAAAAAAGTAAATCAGATAAAACAATGAACTTCTCTTTTAGTTCTATAAGTTGTTTTTCCATTGTTTCTTTCCTGGCAGAAAGAAAGTTCAGAGAATCTACGATCACTAGCTGCTGGGTGTGAAGCTCTTGCATTTTCTCTTCTGAAGCAATTATGGTATCTTTTAGTTCTTCTAGGTAGAAGTGAATGGATGCCCTGGCATTTGAAGAGTTTTTCTCACTCTGAAGCCTACTCACAAGTCCTTGCTTCTGTTCAATTTGAAAATTAATGTAAGATATTTTCTCCGTGAGACTATGTAAAAGTTGGTCAAGATGGCCCAATCTCAAATTTGCATCCTTTGCAGCTTGAAGCTTTCTCTCATACATAGATTTATGTTCCTCCTTCATAGCAATAGTATCAAGAAGCTGGACTCTTTCACTATCAAGATTCACTGAGGGTAATTTCAATTGATTTTTTAGTTCCTTGATATGCTCTTTTCTTTTGTCCAGAATAAGTTGTTGTTCTTTGATCCTACACTCTTCAGAGTTCAATTGATGCACTTTTGCATCAATTTCCTTTCTTAAGGATAGTAATTCCTCTGAGAGGAAGGCACACAACTGATTGGAAATAAATGCCACTTCTGACTCAAGCTGCATAAACCAAAAGAGATTTAAACAATTAATCAAAAAATCCTACCACCATGTAAACAAAGGAGAAGTATTGAACAACAAACCTCACTGCCTAATGTTCATATTGCTTTTCGATCTTTTGAGATAGTGTAATGTCATGGTGCATAAGAGTCATGTATGATTGCATACAGCAGCGGTGCATATCACAAACTTGGCTCATAGACAAAATTAGCGAGATAACAATTCGATGTTTGAGTTTGGGCTAAGTTCAACAAAGGTATCTACACTAGCTCAGATACCTTAAATACAGATCTCTGTTTGCCACTGAGAGGTATCAACCTTGGAGGTGCAAAGACACCCATATTCAAGTTTTATTGATGTTTAAAAAAAATATTTAAAATAAATAAGCTAGATATCAATAGTAACCAATATTCTTTTGTTATAATATAATATATATTCATGTGCCACTATGCATGTCATTTTTTATAAATTGTTTTTAAAATCATATTCTCAAGGTATATTCCACTTTTCTTTTTCTAATAATATAGTTCCTCTCAAAATCCCAAAATAATCATGTCTCTATGCAAAAGCCACTTTCTATTAACTGGGGCTTTTTTTGTCAGTTTCATGTGCAATAAATGTTTATCCACCTCACAGAATGACACGACTACAGCCTTCACATCAGCCTTCAGACCCCTTTGCTCTCACTATACAGTGCCTCTCAGCATAATTACACAAAATTAAAGGTTGCTGACTATTTCTCAAAATTAAGAGATCATATGCCCTTAGGATAAATATCTCTATGTAACAAGCTTTGATGAAAGTCTAATAATCTCACATTACCTTTGTGCTTGAGTTGACATGCATTCAGTCATTCCTATGACTTTATATGGTTAATTTTTTTCTTTCAGGGTGGAAAATTAATCTCTAGAGCCTCTTATAGTGGTTCACATCTAAGAGAAAGTAACCAATACAGCCAAAGTGCATAAAAGTATCTTGAAAAGCCTATTTACCTAATGAGCACTTAGAAAAGGTATAACAACTGATCACAATAAAGCACACAGGATGTACGTAACAAGTAGACAGGACATGCAAGATGCATGGAGAAAATTACCAAAAAGATTGTCTCAACTAACTGAAACAGAAAAAGAGAATTTGGCACAGCTTGAAACCTGGAAGGTTTTGAGAGAGCGTATGATCAAAACAAATAGCTCCCCCCTAAGGGCTAGTTTGAAGAAGGGTCTGAAGTTCCAACTAAAGGGAACATGGTAATCCTCCCAAATCAGTAGATATTAGAGCTGCACTTTTTGTATTAACTCTGTGTGTAGGTAGATTGGCAAGTTTGCGTTTACTGCTGACCTTGGACATGAGATCAAAACCCAGGAATACAAATTTTGAACAATCTATTAAATAAATAAAGAGAGTCAAAGGGGTTGTGGTCAAGTGGTAGGACCACTTGGTTCGCATGTTGGAGACCATGGTTCAAATCTCTCTGAGTGACATCTTAGCACCGGTAGTCGTGCTAAAGTAGTAGTCCCACTTCAGTTGATTAATAGAATGATAGTCCTGCAGGTAATGTCGGTGGTGCATGCTAGAGGAACAAAGGAGGAAGAAAGAAGGTGGAGTAGTTGCCCTGTAGGAAGGGATTGGCGGTGAAGTGTTCAAGCTAGAGAAGGATGCCCTGCAAGAGGAGTTAGGAGGGGTGGCGTTCAAGCTGAAAGAGCATCATTGGAGGAATTGGTGCTCAATCTGGAGGAACATAGGAGGGAGTTGGTGATGAGGAGGAGTGGTTGCCTTGCAGGAGGAAATAGTTAGTATGACATTCAAGCCGAAGGAGTGCAGGTAGGAGAATTGTAAGTCCAATGGTATCCCACTGGGAGAGCATTGGATAGAGTATCTCCGCATGATGTATGGGGTAAGGGCCCTTGTTACCAACCCTCAATAATCTATAAAATAAATTAAATGAAAAGCAATCCCCTTGAGAGCTACTACAAGGGGGATCTCAAAACCAAAGTAGTGTCTCAGTTGGTGTTGACCTTAAAAACTACATTTACCTTTACCTTTATAAAGATAAAAATGAGGAATCTCACAAGCCAAGATGTAAGGAGAAACAAACAGAAATTATTGACTTCATATAGCAAAGGAAAGTCGTTGAGAAAACTTTGACGAAAAAATTGACAATAAGAAACCATCTAAACAAAAGTAAAAGAGGAACTCAAATCATTGCAAATTATGATGAATAAAAAGGGAGGTACCAAAAGGATAATGATAATGGGCCATTTAAATGAGGCTAAAGTTAATCAATATGCATTGCAATGAGACAAAGGAACTACAGGGGAATTCATAGGCAGATGAGAAACAAAGATTACAATCAAATACAAGACACATTATGGTGTTGCAAATGGACATCTACATAAAAGATTTAAGCAAGTCTCCTGACACAGAACTCACATACCAACCTGCTGTGGCACAATAAAAAGTAAAGGAATTAAAATCTGTGGCCTCTGATTTACCCATTTATGTGAAATCGCACAAGCAACCAGTTTCATATAAAATGTGAATCAAGAACCCATTTGAAACGGATTACAAATCAAAATCCCAGTCATGTGTAGTACAGTTTTTTATATTCGGTAATATAATGATGAAAAATCATCCACATGAATAAACTTAAAGCTAATTGCTGCAGCCTGCATGCATAAGCATTTTATTATTTCAGAACACAAATAAATTCCATACCTTGTAAATGTATAGAAAGCATCTCAAGAATCAGATAGCTTTTATCAAATTGTACAGCAAGAAACAGGTTTCTTCTGATATTGGTGCTTTAGCTACAAAGAATGGACAAGATCAAGAACTACCTGTTTTATTCTAGACAAGGCCTTCAGACAAGTTTGATCTTTTTCAATTATCTTTTCCAGCAAAACTATATTTTCCTGAATTTCATCAAGGCCTTTCCTCGTCTTTTTCAATTCTTGCTGGGCCTTTTCCACTTCTGCATTCCACCTCCCTGCTCAGTTCCAGTGCGACAGATTTCAGCTGCTCATAAACTTGTTTCAAAGAAATACACAACCAAAGAAACATAACCTGCTCACAAACTTATCTACAGAGCAGGGCACCTCAAACACAATCACCAGTATCCTAAGAACCTCTTTGTTTCAAAATTGTATGTCTTATTAAATAATCCTAAATCCTTCCTAGGCTATGCTTTCTATCAAGGTTTTGAGTTGATTTATATTTTAGTTCTGTAACATGAACATGATACTACTGCCTTTTGACTGGGCAATATACCTGCACCTGATGCTTCAGAGACGATAGATGCAAGCAACTTCAATGAGTTGCCATCGGCTAATTCTGTGACCTGTGATTGGTGAACTATGGCACCTGTTCCTTCAAGATAGAGCCTTAGCTCTTGTAGGATATCCTAAAAGTACAACTTTCTATGTTAGAGCTATATAGCACCTTGAGAGACAATAATTTCCTGAAAGTATAACTTCCTATGTTAGAGCTATATACCAAATTGAAAGACAAGCGTACACATTGATTTCAGCAGCCACATAAACTGCCAATTTCCTAAATCATCATTTAATTCTCACCAAAGGAACCCTTGATCTGAACAAGAATAATGCATAACCAAAATTAATCTGCAAAATGTCAAAATAGTCTTAAAGAGCCCAATCTTAGAAACAACATTCAAGCTTGATTGCAAAATGAACTCTATATCAAGGATTTAAAGAACCACACTCTTTGAGAAGGCATAAAAAATGGAAAAACTAGCCTAGATGATGATCTGAAATAAACTTCTTGATGTGCCAGTTTCTTGAGAAATTAAGGATTTGAACTAGATCATGCTTATTAGGGTGCTACAAGCCAGTTGACATATACATGAAATATTTAAGGGATACCTTAATCTAGAATTAGGGTTTAATAGGCCAAATCTGGCAACTAAAGCAGTATTTCAAATCCATGAACATCCAAATGAAGGTACTGAATTGTCTGTCACTTTCTTCAAATTTCTTCAACCTGGATAACAATCTGCATGATGGAGTGGAAAGATTCCATTCCAGAAAACAAAGTATCAAATCCACCTCCAGGTCAAATCAAATCCTTCAATAGTACCATTCCTCAAAATAAACCACCAATATTTATCCTCTGAAAAAATCTGGACAAAGTTATAACATGCATGGTCTGGATAAAAGCTTTAAACTTTAAAGGGCCTCTTAACAGGAGGCACCCTTGGAGTAGACGATTTCCAGATGGATTCAAGTGCAATAATGATTACTGCAGTGGCTGGCTCAAGAACCATGCAGATGTTATGAACTAACAAAATAAATATAGATAATAGTTGCATTTGAACTTCATAATGCAATATGGCGGTTGTGACTGAACATTTGACTGAAACCCCTCAACCTCTAAGGATCCTCGTTCCTGCTAATGACTTTAATAGTACTTTTGATGTTTTGCATATGAGGCCTCAATCAACTCTATATACCACGCACCAGCTCCAAACCCTAAAATTGAATTTTTGGTCTCTTAATGTATGGATTCATAATATCCTTTCAGACGTCAAAAGCTATCCAGGAGTTAGGCCACTACAGCAGCCTACAACAATGTGGATGTTGTTGCTGAAAGGATGTTGTGCTCAAGCAATCACCCGAGTCTCAGCTCTGTGCAGGATGCAACTGGTGTCATGGGTTGGTTGAACTCATCATGCTAAACTGTTTCTTCACTCTCTGGTTATTTTTCGATCATCTTTATCAGTTTCTAGAGGTGAATAAGTAAGTTTTCAATCCCTATACTCTCAGGAATATGTGTAAATCGAATATCATCATGTGGAAGAATCCTTTGCTAGTAATGGTGACTTCAGATAGTGTAGATAAAAGAGATGATTCTCTGAAAACTTTTTCTCCTTTATGCACAGCTTTCAATTTCCATTTTTTGAACTCCATGACCTGTACTTCTCAGATATTGCTATCTATATATGTTGAAGGGCTGTTAGTAGTATTTTAACTAGTGTTTTTTTCTTAAGAATTTAATATAATATGTTTTGTTTTTTTAAAGGGAAAAATAACTGTGAGAAAAATATTATACAGAGATAATTATAATATCAAATGAACGAATAGGTTAAATTGATTTGTACATAAACTATATGACTGAAAATGAATATTATGAAAAATAAGGGTCAACAGCATAATCTATCATTAAAACCAGGACTCGTGACAGAACAAAGACTCCTTAAGAAGAGAATGAATGCAGTATGCCGCCAGAACATTATAGAAGATATGCATTGCTAGGTACTTGGTCTACTACAATACACATCAAAGTTATGAATGCGATAGTTGTGACTTGAGACATCAACATGAAAATCTCAATGAGCTTAAAATTTCAAATTCATTTTAAAAATGCATGAATGTTGTCAAAATCAGAATTCAGAACAATATACTTGTACCACAAACAAGCAGGAGTAAGGCGCGTAAATCACATATGCACCAGAACACGGGAAACTAATCACACTCTTTTTAAGTTATGGATATGAATAGATGTTAAAAGTTTAAAACTTATAAAAGTAAAATTCAACATGAAAATCCCAGGTTCTCATGTGTTAGGAAAATCATTAAAAAATGTAAAAGCATATCTCATAAGAGAATATCCTTACTCTTTCCTACCAAGGAACCTAAAAAAATTCAAAATAAATGTTGAAACTTGATAACAATTCAACATGAAAACCTCAATGTACTCAGAAATTCATGAACAAATGCAAGCAAATTGACATGTGCCGAAGTAGGATTTGAACATATAACTCGAAAATTTGCCAATTACACAATGAACCCTATGACTGAAAATGGATTTCACTACTGCAACTTTCTAATTTGTCTTCGACAACATGAAATCAAATACAAATCTATAATAGAATAGATAGATATTGGCAGCCTTTCAATTGGGATTACAAGATGAAATTTGCAAATTACAATGATAGAAATGACTGAGAAATGCAATCAGATCTCACTATTACAAAATCAGACTATCAATTCTTTCAATTACATCAGCAAATAGTGGCTCTATGACAGCCAACAACAAGCATATCCTGCTGTTACAAAAATCAGAGGTGATCAATGAGTATCAACATACCAATATTGCAATACAATGCTGATTCAATTCCCGCTGTAAGCTTACTGAAGTCCTTGATTATGGATGCAATGTCCAAAGGCCTCAATTGGTGATCGCTGGCCCTAGATCGCTGTCACAATGGATATCATGGATGCTGTTCACCCTTGCCAATGACCTCCGCTTGCCTTTGTACTATTATACAGTCCGCGGTCAGCAAGAACAAGGCAGAATGGCTTCCAAACGACTGCGCTCAGTTATGTATGGGTATCCTTCAAGAATCGGCCCTCCAAAATACACTTTGACCTTAAGAATTTCCTGCTGTAGAAACAGATCTGCAACTCATGCAAGGAATCGAACTCCAATGGTGGCACACTAGCAAGGATCCTTCAAATCGGCGCTCAAGAGGAAGTCTGCAATATCTTCAATTCGCAATGAACCTTGGATGATATGCTTCAACATTGCCACGGCTCTATAATGAATCCTTTGAGATTTGGCGCTCAAGGATATGTGATGCTTCCTTTATGAAACGGCCCTCCAAGCAATCTTCAAAATGGCGATCTCTATCAAGGTGCAAGAAACAATGATCTTCAACCAATTTCACTACGGTCTCCGACCAAAATCGAATGATGGATCTATGAAGCTCAATTGAATCTCCAATGAAGCACAATTGCAAACTCCGTGTGAATCCGCCTCCACGTGTGATTGGGTTTTCGTCCAACACACAACTCCGCAAGGGTTTTCGTCCTTGGAAGATCAAGCAACAAATGCCAAGCATAAATGCGAAAGTTTGCCAAAGATTCATGATGTTGAAAATGAGCCTTCAAGCCTTCTTTTATACCAATTCAAATTAAAGATTTGAATTTTCATTTCCCTCCTTTCGATTTGAAATATTTACTCCTCCAAGGCGATGCACAAGATCCAATGCCTTATTTATCATTTTATTTGAATTTATCCCTCCAATGTTAGCCACTACTCCAAATAGCAATATTTTATTCATTTGTTGAGAATTCCAAGGTGAGCGCCACACTAGCAAAAATATTATTTTATTATTTTTTTGAACATTTTATTCTCCCAAGAGTGAGCGCTCCATGAAATAATAAAATATTATTATTTTGCCCTGCCTCTATTCTGGCGCACAATTTCAAAACCTTGATTATTTTATTATTTTATTTTCCAACATCCAAGGCAAGCGCTCAATTAAATAATATTAAAATAATATTATTTATTTTTATTATTTTTTCTTCCTTGGTGCCATAATTAAATAATAATAAAATATTATTATTATTTAATTGTCTTCATTTGATAATTAATGCAAAGTGCATTAATTCATTTTCCATCTTCGCCAAAATATTCCCTTGCTCTGATGGGTTAGCCTACGGGAAAGAGGGTAGGCTAACTTAGTCTTCCGTCGAGTGATCATGTTGGAAACGAGGACATGTCACAAATTCTCAAGATAGAATAATCTATGGCATGTCCTCTTTTCTAAATAATTTAATTAAGAAAATAATTTTATAATAATATTTTAAGTTGGCCTCAATAACTTTATTTTAAAACATTGTAAAAGGACAACTTAAATATTATTATTATTATAATAAAGTGGCCATCTAAATGGGACATTATAAGGCCTTATGTAATATTTTATTAGAAAGTGTTTTTGAACATTTTTGGAGGGAAAAGGCAATTTAGTTAAGGGTCCCAAAAGGAGCTTATAAAAGGAAGATAATTGCTCAAAGGAAATAATCGTTTTCTCTATCTCCTCTTTGAACCTCTTCGGATGTCGATAAGGAGTGGTAATGATGGGCTTAGAGCCCTCCTCTAGCTCGATCACATGCTCAAAACACGTCAAACAATCTACGAGGAGGAATATCACTGAAAACCACACTATGCTTATCCAATACAGATTGGATATCCACATGATATTGTCCACCACTATTAGGAGTATTGGATGATATCAAACATTGGGCTGCCCATGCAACCTCACCATGTCGGAATAGTGCCTCCATCCTCTTCACAATGACCACTCTAGTGCCCCATTCAAAACTGCTTGAAGAACAATCTTTTTACCTTCATGTCTAAATTTGAACTCCATGGTCTGAAAGTTCTGCGAATACTTCCCGAGGGAGTGCAACCACTAAATGCCAAGTACCATATCGGTCTCACCAATTCCGACAACATAAAAAGCATCAGAAACCTGATGGTCACCCAAGGTAATGCTCAACTGAGAGATTTTCTTCTTACAACTCATAGTGAAGCCATATGCAACCATCACATTAAATCCTGGAAAATCCTCCACTTGAAGACCTCTTTTCATCATCAGGCCTTCATCAATGAAGTTGTGGGTTGCCCCACTATCAATCAACACAATCACACGCTAACCTTGCAGAACTCCTCTCACCCTGAAAGGATGATATCTAGGAGTACCCGAAAGAGAAGCAATAGTACCACCCAAGGCTTCACCTGTAGCTCTCTCCTCATGCTCTACCTTCTCCTCCTCTTGTTCACTCTCTGAGCTAGAATTTCCTTTCTCCTTCTCCTCCTCAATGTCAGAAGTAACCTCAATATAATGAACTTTTCCTTTTCCAAGGCATCTATGTCCGGGCTCCCGAGGTTCCCTGCATGAGAAGCAAAGCTTCTTCCTCCTAAGTTCATTTTTAGCCATTGTATCCAAGTTTGTCTTCTTAGGTCGTTCCTTTTGGAAACTCTTCTTGTTGTCTTTCTTAGAAGAAGAAAAGGATTTGTTCTGAAATTTATTTTTAGGAGGTGCTGAAAATTCCATGTTTCTAGCTCTTTTTATGGCGTCCTTTAGAGAAGGTGGGTCTAAAGATTTTACCCAGTCTCGAAGTGGCTCCTCTAAGCCCTCAATGAAGAGATAAGACAATCTGTCCTCTGAAACATTTGGTACCATTATTGCAAGCCTTTGAAAATCAGAAATATAAGCATCCACTGAATCCTTTAGTTTGAGTTGGGCCAACTCTCTGAAATGTTGTTCGAGATTTGCCTTGTCAAACCTGTCAATTAGCCTCTGAGAAAAATCCGCGTAAGAAGTAACAAGGATATGACCTTGTGTAATCATCCCATGATACCACCAATCATGAGCATCGCCCTCCAAATGCAAAGTAGCAAAATGAATAGCCTCTCTCTCAAACATGGGGTTCAGAGTGAGATAGTTATCTAGTTTTTGAATCCATGCACACGCAATGCATTTGCTCAAACCATCAAAAGAAGGAATAGATACTTTGCCCACTTTTCGTTGCAACTCCTGATTATGCCCTCTGTCTACTCTATGGTTGTTTCTATATTTCAACTGACAGAAATCCTGTAATTACATAGCATCCTAAAACTCCGCACCAAGAGACTACCACTCACGCATATAGTCTACAAAACTCTCTCCTGCAACCTATTGTCCACCATCCCGTGTCCTCTGCTGATCTAAGAAAGTAGGCATAAGAGGCCTGACTATGGAAGCTTGAGTGGTTCTAGTGTGAATATTAGGAATGTTTGCATTATTACCAGAGTTGCTTGTCTCACCATTACTCCTGTTATTTCCGCCATTGTGATGACTACCCCTGTTATTATTCTGATTTGCATTGTTATTCGCCACATTATGCTGAATAAATTGGGTCAAAAGTTGCACCATTTCTCGCTGCCCTCTAGCAATATCATTAATAATGTCTCTAGTGCTAGGATCCTCACAATCTCTATCACCCATGTTGACTTCTACCCTCTCAACACCGACAGATGGATCAATCTCTTTTGGGACTTCTAGAGGGTTACCTGGGCTTTTCCGAAAATAATATCTGCTAGCACCTTCATCTGGCTGCATAAGAATAAAGCTTCTAGACACAGGCTGGCAGGAAGACCAGCTCTAATACCACTGTAAAACCCCCTTCTAGATTTTTGCCCAAAAACTCACAAATTTATGTCCTCTAGTGTGCAAACATTTTGTCAAACACTTTGCATTCTTGTTATATCCAATGGTATTCTCAATGTGATTGTTTAGAATGGTTCATATGCAGTTTAGTAACACAAAACATTCATAAATGCACTCACAGAGACAAGGAATTATAAAGGCATTATGTCAAACAGTTTGCAGCATTGGTATGATGAAGGAAATTGAATATAATATTGCCCACTTGCTGTTTACACACAGTTATGACAGAACTGAAATAAATATTTCATTGAAAGATTTTACAAACCAAATAAAAGCTAGATATGCTGCATATATGCCATAGCTGGGCGGCCAACTTGGACAACTTCTAATGACGTTGGAACCTCCACACAAAACTCATGTCAAGCTGAGTGAAATAAACTCTATTAATGGGCGGCCAGCAACAAGTAGAGTCTTCCTTCAAGGGCAGCAATACCTCCAAGTCTTTGCTATGTTTATGTCCACGTAACCTCCTCAAGAGGTTGCGCCTAGAATAAACCTCTAACCATTGCCTATACGTCACCATATGTGAAGAACAATCCACTTCAAGGCTGCATCTATGTATGAAGAGGTGCGATTAACCTTACGAAAGGCTGTAAATGGCTTCAGCTCATTAACACATGAATATAACCCTCTATTAAATGAATCGATCCATTTGGACTTCCCACAATTTGGGTGGCTGGGAAGAATAGAGAATAAACCCTCAACAAGAAAATGCAACCAGCTTCCCTTCACCAATATATTCACAAACTTCAATGAAATTTCATAAATTTGTATTTGTTTACAAATCACACAAATTTATCAATTATACCCTCCAAAACAAATACATCAACTTGCGAAAGATATTTCACTCTTGCACAAGAAACTTTGAAATCCTATTCCAATAAATGCACCTATGAATTTTAAGTGAACCCACCAAGGAAGGTTGAATGGGTTTTCATCCACACAACCAAATACCCAAGGGTTTTCATCCTAGGGTTTGCTGAACCATGAAACTCCATCTTTCAAAGAAACTCCAAAAATGAATTTTTTTTGGCTCAACTCTTTTATATCCTTCTTTGAGAGAAATAACTTTATTTCCTTTTAATTTCTTTTTATTTTCCCGCTCACATAAATTGACCCCTTTATAAGTTTCCATTAACATAAAATAAAGTCAATTTATTAAAACCAAGGTCTAGCCTTACTAATTAATTAAATATAAATAACCCTTCGAGAACTTAGGACTATTTAAAATTTAATTAATTAATTATTCCCTTATATCCTCCAACTTAGCTTACGGGAATTAAATAAGCTAAAGGTCCCCGCAAATGTCTCATTCGGAAGAAGGGGACATTACAGAGTTTGCTTTGTTAAATGTGCATTTGGGTGAGATTATTGAGGAAACAAGTACTAAAGCCCTTGATTGCAGATTTCTTAGTAGTCAACCAAAGACGGAAGAGGTCATTTCGTGGATAGAGATTACATGGAGTGAGATTGCTTGCCCATCTTTGTCTCTTATTTCCAAGGGCTTCTTCTTCTGTTATTTCAAACCAAGAAGTGAATTGTGAAACTTCGTTTAGTAGAACGGCCCTTGGTTCTATGAAGGTTAGGGTTGTTTTTGTGCCCTTGGAAACCCTTCTTTCATCCTAAAATGGAAGCTATTGCTAGGGTTCCAGTTTGGATTTGTTTATTTAGGTTTCCTCTGGCCTGTATAAATGCTAGACTGATTAAGATATTGGCTGAAAAAGATGGGTGAATTTGTTAAGATTGATTCACAATTGGATGTTTCAATGGGTTTCTATGATTAGCTTTGTGTCTATATTAATGTATCCAAACCTATTTCTCAATCCATCCACATTTCTTCTGCTCGTGTGTATGGCTTTAGCATGTGGACTTTAAAGGGTTGTCATTTAGGTGTTTTTTGTGCAATAAGTTTGGACAAGGCAGCAGCATGCTCTGTTCTTCTTTCAACCCACTTACAACAATGGATCCTAAAGACTAGCAACCTAGATGAGATTTTTCTTTTGGTAAAAGTTGAAACCATAGGGTTTTCTTGGCAGCTAGGAAGGTAGTGGCCCTAACTCCTTGCAGAAGGTTTCATGAGAGTCTGAAGGAAAACGACAATTTTGGATGGAAGCACTATTAAGGTGAATGGTTTTGAGGGTAGCTGATTGAGGTCAGATTGGGTGGGGATTGCTACAAACTTGAACTTCCCCAATATAGAGAATTTTCAAGTCTCAGTCAATGACGGTTTAGATGGGAGGTTGGAAGAGGAAGATAAGCTATAATCCACAGAAAGGCTTCCCATCTCGGAAACAAAAAATTTAATCAAAAAGGAAAATTGTGGACCTAAAAGAAAGTGGGGGCAAAAATCTAGAATAGGAAAAAAAAGAGATTAATATATCTATTGGTAAACAATTTTCTATAGGCAAGCTTTTTCCTCATGGACACTCCAAGGTATTTCTTGAAGAGGTAGTGGAGATTGTTGGAAGTTTTGCTAGCTTGGTTTTCCTTTGAAGAACCATAGAGGAAGAAAATCAAAAGCAGAGCAGCTTTGTAATGTCCCCATTTTCGGAGTGATCACTTAGTGGAGTGGCTAGCCTATTTCCATTGTTGTAGGCCAAGCCAAAGGGCTTAGGGAATGTCCTATTTGGCAAGTTTTCATATTTAGCCAATTTTGTAGCGCAAAATGGTTATGGAGGATGACTTGGCATAATTTTGTGGTATTTTTGATGTAGTCATCTGTAATAACTTGCACCTGTTGCTCTTTTGATTTATCTTTTTAATGTTATATTTTTTTTTAGTTTTTTCTGTGATCTTTCAGAACTAGATAGAAGATGCAAAAGGGGGTTTTTGTTTTCTTGAAGTGTGTATGTCAGAATACAAGGAATATAGCATACAACTAAAAACCCAGAAAAACTATAACAGATATGAACTAAATAATAAAGACCCAGTTCATAGAATGGCATAAAATGAATAACCATCACATACCCATGTCAAAATAAGCATCTTCATATTTCTGCTGTTGACAGACCAGCAACATGACAATGGAGTTTTGCATTGAAAGTATTAGCAAATGCAAGGAAACAATCTACAACCATTAGCATAGACCCTTAGGTCAAAAACGACCACTAAGCAAGGAAGTACAGCCCCAATAAACTCCAAACGGCTGCTCCAAGAAGTACGGCCAGCATATGAAGTGGTACGGCCTACACATGAAGAGGTACAACCAACAAATGAAGTACGGCCAGCAATGAAAAAATAGCAGTCCCAACCCTTCTCAAATCCGCAATACAATCCGTCACTAATACTCTTCCTCGGCTGCAACAAAACTGCAATAAGATATATCTTGTTATCTCCAACTCCGTCAATGGTGGTATCAAAATGAAGCTCAAATACAGCCACTGAGTATGGCTGCTCCAAAATCCCCTTGGGTGATCTTTCACACCTGCGGAAGATTGCTACCAATGGTGGTTTCCGTCACCAAAAGCCCTAGCTGGAAGAAATCGCCCAAACCCTCATTTGCAGAGCAAATAGAAGCATAGAATGTAATATCAAGAATGAATAATGCTTTCCACTTTGTGCCTTTATAATCTCTCCTTGAGGATTGACCCCTTTTTGGGAGGGAAAATGTTTTTTAAAAACTTTATTTTATTTCCCCACATGAGGCGTCCAAGTCCATGGGTGACTTAATTTGCCTTTTAATTATTTTTACTAAGTCACCACTTGAATATAAAGTCCAGGCCATTAAATATGAATATTAATTTATGGACTTTAATTTGGAAGGGCAAACGGACTCGGATGACGAGCAATAGACCGTTGGAAAGGTCTCGTCGAAATGCTCCACCTCCAATAATGAGTTTCCCAAAATAGCCGACTTTCCGACTTACTAAAAATAGCAAGTCCCAGCCAAAATGTTAGAAACTGATCAAACGAACTCTCAGAGTTCCCTAACCACTTTGGTTAGTCTACGGGAACCAAGTATAGACTAACTCACTAGGAAAAAGGGGACATTATAGTCCGCCCTCCCCAAGATTGCTTGCCTCAAGCAATCTCAAATCTGGATGCAACAAGATTTGCTCATTTTCCCATGTAGCATCCTCTACCGGCAGGTTCTTCCACTTCACCAAATATTCCCTGATGACCCTCCTCCTCAGTGTGCGTTCCCTAGTATCAATGATGGCCTCAAGTATCAAAACCAACTTCCCCTCTTCATCAAGAGGAGGTAACTCTGTAGAAGGTGTCACATTGTGCCCTAGTGCCTTTTTGAGGCGTGACACATGGAAAACATTATGAACTCTGCTCTCTACCTGTAATTCTAACTCATACGCCACCTCTCCAACCCTCTTGGAGATCCTGAATGGACCATAATACTGTGGCTTCAACTTCTCAGCACCACTCCTCGTAAGAGTAGATTGTCTGTATGGCTACAGCATAAGGTACACCATATCACCCACCTCAAAAGAATGCTCAACCCTGTGTTGGTCTGCATACTGCTTCTGCTGATTCTGCGCTTTCTGAATGTTCTCTTTCAAAGACCTCGCGATGTCCTGACTCTCCTGCAAGAGGTCTTTAGCTTTTGGTACTCTGCTGTCTCTAAACAATAAATCCAAGAAACTGGGAGCCTCGTACCCATAAAGTGTCGTAAATGGTGTCATTTGGATAGACATGTGGTAAGTGGTATTATAACAATACTCTCCCAAGTGAAGCCACTTGACCCACGCCTTCTGCTGCTCGGCTATGTAATTCCTGAAGTATCCCTCCACCCACTTATTAACTATCTCCGTCTATCCATCAGTCTGGGGGTGGTAACTCGTGCTGGGGGTGAGCTCAGTCCCTGTTAACCTGAAAAGCTCCTGCCAAAAATTGCTAAGGAACCTGTTGTCCCTGTCGCTCACAATACTCCTAGGCAACCCGTGAAGTCGGAACACCTCTCTGAAGATTAAATCAGCAACCTAAGCTGCTATATAAGTGGCTGAAATGGCAAAGAAATGGGCAAACTTTGTCAACCTCCACAAAGATGCAGTCCTTGCCTTGGGCTTTCGGCAAGCCAGTAATGAAGTCCATCGATATACAATCCCACTTCCTCTCGGGAATGGGTAAGGGCTGCAATAATCCTCCTGGGTAGGAGTGCTCATGTTTGTTCTCTTGGCATACTGGACACTCCTGCACATACTTCTGTACTTCTAACTTGAGGCCTTTCCAAGTAAACCTCTCTCTAACCTGCCTGTAGGTCTTGTAGAATCCTGGATGCCCAGCCATAGGCAAGTCATGGAAAGCTCTCAAGATCTTCTGCTTCATAGCAGAAGCTGGCACCAAAAATATCCTCCTCTTGTAAATGATCAAGTCATTTACAATAGTGTACCTGTCATCACGGTTAGTGCCATCCATAATCCCAGAGGCCCACTTATCCTTTGCATATTTTGCAGTGATCATATCCCTCCAGTCCTCTGCAATATCTCCTAAGGCACACAAGTGTGGTCTCCTGGATAAAGCGTCAGCAACTATATTCTTCTTCCCTTTGACAAAAACAATGTTGAAGTCATATACCTGCAGCTTGCTGACCCACTTTTGCTGCCAATCATTTAGGTCCTTCTGACTAAGGAAATGTTTCAAGCTATTGTGATCAGATTTAACAATGAATTTCCCTCCAACCAGATACTGCCTGAATTTGGCCAATGCATGCATGATGGCTAACATCTCCTTATCGTAGATACTATAGCTCCTCTCAGGGCCCCTTAACTTTCGGCTCTCAAAAGCAATAGGGTGTTTGTCCTGCATCAACACCGCACCTATGCCTTCCCCAGAGGCATCACACTGAAGCTCAAACGGCTTTGAAAAATCAGGAATGGCCAAAACTGGACAAGTGCTCATCACCTCCTTAAACGTGTCGAAACACTGCTGAGCACCATCTGACCAAACGAAAGCTCCCTTCTGTGTCAAATCTGTGAGTGGGCTACTTTTTGAGAAAATCCCTTTATGAACCTGCGGTAGAATCCACAAAGGCCAAAGAACCCCTTAAGCTGAGAGAGATTCTTGGGTGGTGGCCAGTCAACTATAGCTCGGATCTTCTCCGGATCCACACGAACACCCTCTGCACTGATGATGTGTCCCAAGTACAGCAACTCCGTCATGCCAAACTCGCATTTAGACATTTTTGCATATAGGGACTCTTGCTCAAGTATACCCAACACAATATCCAGATGTCTCAAATGATCCTCCCAAGTCCTATTGAATGAGTATGTCATCAAAAAATATGAGTACAAACTTCCGCAACTGTTCTCTGAAGACCTTATTCATAAAAAACTGGAAAGTGGCAGGTGCATTGGTTAAGTTGAAAGGCATAACCAGAAACTCAAAGTGCCCATAGTGACACCTAAACGCTGTCTTTTCCACATCCTCCTCACGTACCCGAATTTGATGGTACCCTGACCTCAAGTCTATCTTGGAGAAGAAACATGCACCATGCAGCTCGTCAATAAGCTCATCAATCCTGGGGATGGGGTACCTGTTCTTAATAGTCTTTTTGTTTAGTTCCCTGTAATCAATACACATCCTAAGTGTGTCATCCTTCTTCTTGACCAGAACAACAGAAGAAGCAAAAGGACTCTTACTAGGTCTAATGTGACCCATCTTGAGAAGCTCTTGAATAGCCTTCTCAATCTCATCCTTGTATCTCTTAGGATGTCTGTAGGGAACAGTGATAACAGGATTGGCCCCCTGCTCCATCTCTATAACATGCTCAAAACCCCTGTCTGGAGGTCTACCTGGAGGTGTATCACTAAACACTTCGGAGTGCTTCGTTAGTACTGACTGAATCTCCACTGGATAATCCTGTTTTTGTTGTTTCAATGCCTCTGGCATCACAAGAATCTCAGCTGCCCACTGCACCTGGTCATGCCGCAGTATCCTCTCCATCCTCCGAATGGACACTGCTCTTAAACCCCCATCGGACATTCCCCTCAAAATATGTTTCTGACCATCTACTTCGAACTTCATCTCCATGGTCCTCAAGTTGAGGGAAAATTCACCTATCATGTGTAGCCACTTCATTCCTAGGACTACATCCATGTCACCCATACCGACCACATAGTATTCGGCTTGGAACTCATAGTTATTTAACCTGATGGTTAAATTAGGGATCCTTCGTTTGCAAGTAATGACAAACCCGTCTGCAACTCTGATTTTGAATCCCTCGAACTCTTCTGTTTTGAGTCCCCTTCATGCCACAAGCCCCTCATCAATGAAGTTGTGGGTGGCACCTGTATCTAGCAAAGTGGTCACTCTCTGTCCCTCCAATACTCCCTGTATTCTGAAGGAACCCTCTTTCTAAACAACAAAGATATGTGCTGTCGGAATGTCCTCATCATGCACGTCTTGTACAACCTGCACCATATTCTCTACATCACTGTCCTCCCTATTACTTTGCTGCCCTGATTGCTCTAAAGCTGTCTCCTTAGCAGAATAATACTCCAATTGTTTTGCTTGCCCCTTCATTGGGCACCTGTGGTTAGGATCCCATGGTTCTTTGCATTTGAAGTAGTCTCCTCCTGTATTCATTCAATGCATCATCATCTAATCGAGGCCCTGGTTTCCTCTGTGGGAAGGTGTCTCGCTACTGAACCGGCATTTTGTCTCTTCGTGGAGGAAAGAGTTTGGAGACAAACTGTTTCCTAGGCACAGCAAACTCCATACTACGTGCCTTCTTGATAGTCTCCTGAAGTGAAGGTCGATCAAATGCCTTAACCCAACCCCGACCCTTAAGTGGTTCCATTAGTCCTTCCATGAACAGGACTACAAGTCTCCTCTCCGATATGCTAGGAACGATCACACTGATTCTTTGGAAATCTGAAATATATCCCTCAAGTGACCCATACTGCTTCAACTGTGCCAGCTCTCTGAACTGCAACTCTGGGTCCTTGGTATTGAACCTCTCGATGAGTCTGTTAGTGAACTCATCGTATGTGGTGATAAGGCTGTGGCCCAAGGTGACCAACCCATGGTACCACCACTCATGTGCTAACCCATCTAAATGAATAGTGGCAAAGTTAAGTGCCTCATCCTCCGGCATCGGCTTAAGTGTCAGGTAGTTATCCAACTTCTGCACCCAAGCTCTGGCTGAAATCTTGCCACTTCCATCAAACCAGTCCATAGGGACTTTGCTCAATGCATGCTGGTAGTCCCGGTTAGCTCTGTTAGCTCTGTGATCTCCTCGACCCATCATAAATCCCTTGTCTCTTCTGATTCATCTACTGGTCGAATGTCAACATCTCTCTGATGTTAGGAGCCAATGTTATGTACTCTACATGCTGTATCTGAACATCATCCGTCATGGGAAGCTGAAACTCTGGTTCCTGCTGAACCACTGCCTCGTCTCTACGCGGAAAAGTCGGTTGTAAGGGTCTAGTAATCGATCCTGGGGTAACCCTGGTGTTATTAATACCACTTTGACCCGCGTGTCCACTACCCTATACCACATGTCCACCACCTTGTCCTGCATATCCACTGCCCTGTCCTGCATGTCTATGGTGACCATCATTGGAGCCACTGATCTCACTTCCGAGTGTGGTATTGGTGTGAACTACTGGAATCCCTTGGCTAAACTTCCCAAGGAGCTGGGACATCATATCGAGCATAATATCGAACTTCCTTTCTGCTTTGGCAACAGGACTCTCAGGCTGGTCAGCTCCTCTGTCCCCCATACTACCTGTTATGCTATCACTCCCGCTGAAAGAGTTCCTGTGCATACCCAATATACCTGAAACTGTTTCACCTTCTGGAACCTCTGGTGGATGCCAATGTGGAGTGGGTCTAGTGTAGACTCTTCTTTCATCACTCATATAAACTGATCAACACATGCTAGCAAGATGCACCAGCTCTGATACCACTGTAATAACCTGCACCTGTTGTTCTTTTGATTTATCTTTTTAATGTTATATTTTTTTTTAGTTTTTTCTATGATCTTTCAGAACTAGATAGAAGATGCAGAAGGGGGTTTCTGTTTTCTTGAAGTGTGTATGTCAGAATACAAGGAATATAGCATACAACTGAAAACCCAGAAAAACTATAACAGAGATGAACTAAATAATAAAGACCCAGTTCATAAAATGGCATAAAATGAATAACCATCACATACCCATGTCAAAATAAGCATCTTCATATTTCTGTTGTTGACGGACCAGCAACATGACAATGGAGTTTTGCATTGAAAGTATCAGCAAATGCAAGGAAACAATCTACAACCATCAGCATAGACCCTTAGGTCAAAAACGACCACTAAACAAGAAAGAACAACCCCAATAAACTCCAAACGGCTGCTCCAAGAAGTACGGCCAGCATATGAAGTGGTACGGCCTACACATGAAGAGGTACGGCCAGCAAATGAAGTGCGGCCAGCAATGAAGAAATAGTAGTCCCAACCCTTCTCAAATCTGCAATACAATCCGTCACTAATACTCTTCCTCGGCTGCAACAAAACTGCAATAAGATATATCTTGTTATCTCCAACTCCGTCAATGGTGGTATCAAAATGAAGCTCAAATACAGCCACTGAGTATGGCTGCTCCAAAATCCCCTTGGGTGATCTTTCACACCTGCGGAAGATTGCTACCAATGGTGGTTTCCGTCACCAAAAGCCCTGGTTGGAAGAAATCCAACAAACCCTCATTTGCAGAGCAAATAGAAGCATAGAATGTAATATCAAGAATGAATAATGCTTTCCACTTTGTGCCTTTATAATCTCTCCTTGAGGATCGACCCCTTTTTGGGAGGGAAAATGTTTTCCACTTTGTGCCTTTATAATCTCTCCTTGAGGATCGACCCCTTTTTGGGAGGGAAAATGTTTTTTAAAAACTTTATTTTATTTCCCCACATGAGGCGTCCAAGCCCATGGGTGACTTAATTTGCCTTTTAATTATTTTTACTAAGTCACCACTTGAATATAAAGTCCAAGCCATTAAATATGAATATTAATTTACGGACTTTAATTTGGAAGGGCAAACGGACTCGGAATCTGACGAGCAACAAACCATTGGAAAGGTCTCGTCGAAATGCTCCACCTCCAATAATGAGTTTCCCAAAATAGCCGACTTTCCAACTTACTAAAAATAGCAAGTCCCAGCCAGAATGTCAAAAACTGATCAAACGAACTCCCAAAGTTCCCTAACCACTTTGGTTAGTCTATAGGAACCAAGTATAGACTAACTCACTAGGAAAAAGGGGACATTACATCATCACTAATGAAATAATTTGCCCTTAGCGACCCAATTGGAGATTGGAAAATGAAGTAAAATATGGAAAAATGCCTTGGAAGAAAATAAGAATAATTTATATGATTTGCCTTGTGGAGGACGACTTCATTTGAGGTCAAAAATACGTTATATCCTATGCCTAAGTGATTCGCCCTTGGAGGATGGAAAATTGAAAACTAGCATAAAATACAATAATTATATCTCTCATGTGTGGGCGCCCAAAGGGAGGTTGGCTTAAAGAGAAAATAACACAAAAGATAAATCTTTAATTTGTATTTTGAGGGCCTATCTTACCTTCAAGGAGGTCGGCCTAGGAGATAAGGAATAAATAAAAAATAAAAAGGAAATATTACATGAGGTCGGCCAGCTTTAAGAGGAGGTTAAATCATGTATAAATATAAGGAGATTGAGTTCATTTCCAGATATCATTCATTCCTATTTTTCATTGAGGTTATCTCATTTGGCTGCAACTTTTGTTGGGCACGAATCCAAGGACGAAAACCCTTGTGATTCTTGGTGAATTGGATGAAAACCTAATTCATCTTTGTGGAGGTTTCATCATGGAAGCCTACTTGCACTTCATTGGAGATTTGTTGAGGAGGAGCAGATTTGAATATGTAGATTTTAGATCAGCACTGGAGGCGCATTTCTTGTGGCATTTGTGCATCATTGGAGCTAGGGCTTTACCCTAGATTTGTGTGCCATATTTGAAGGGTTTAAGCATTCAAGTCATATCATTTGGAGCAGCATTTGAAGATCATTTTTGGAGCAGATCTGAGCGCCACACTTGGAGCAGCATTCTTGGTGGTTTTGTGTTCTCATTGCATTAGGATTTTATGCCCTAGTTTGAGAGCCACTTCTCTAGTAGGGCGATTTCACTATTTGATGTCTTTTTGCTTGATCCATGGTATGTATAACCTAATTTAGGTTGAACAATATATGAGCAGAATTTCTGGGCATTGTTGTCATGTTTGAGCCCATGAAACTTATGTGATTTCCAATCAGCATATTCATTTTGGAGCAGCAGACTTATTTGAGCAGAAATCAGTTTTGTGTGGCACATGTTTGATCCTTGGATGATTGATTTTCATGGTTGATATCTTCGTTGATGATTATGCATGTTTGATATACATTTTATGATGTTTAGAGTATATTTATTGGCTGCCTATGAATATTTATACTTCTGAAAATAAAATCAGAAAATCAAAGCAGAATACTAGGGTTTCAGCAGAAAACTAAAAGTGCAGAAAATTAAGGCAGAATTAAGAAAATAAAACTCAGATTTTAGGTCAGATATTGTAAGGGATCTTATAGGCTTCAATTGAAAGCCAAGGAAACAATTGGCAACGACTCTAAGTGGACTATGGAGGCTCTCCTTTCCCGTAAAGAAAGGTAGTTGATTTATGCATGGGCCTAATTTTGCCATTCCTCTTTTATGAGAATTTGTTTTTTTATTTATAGTTCCGAGTTGGTAGCAGTCATTTTTTTGGATTGGATTTTAGTTTGTAAGGTGCCCTTTGGTCCTTTTTCTAGTAGCCCCTATTGGGTCCCAAAACCACTGCTCCACTTCGTAGAACAAAGATTCACTTTCAAGGCCAGGGTTGTCGTCATGAAAGTAAAACTTGCCCATCAACTGACCATGGAGGGTTGAAGGCCAACTCTATGGGAGTGGGTTTCCTCTCCTACATTTTGAGCTCAACTTAGACTCGGGAGGGTGTTCCCTGAGGTTAGATACCTAGATGAATAACTAAAAATTGGTGGCTAAACCCAACCCGTCAACTTGGTCCCAAACACTATCAATCCAAGAATAACCAACCACTTACAGACCTCAATATAGCTGATCACTGCACTATGCATATGCACCCAAATATGACAGCATCATATTTCTTAAAAATGACTCCACTTAAACTTTACATACACAAGATACATAGTGCATGCATACTCGTTCATGATTCACAAGTGATTTAAACAATTTTAGGTCACTCAGGAGTCAGAATGATTCCCTAGTTATAGAATAGAACCATGAACAGCATGTAGAAACTAATCTAACCCTACTCCTAAAACTACCCAGAATAGATATTAATTTGAAAGAAGGTGCTGGCCCTTCACCAAATTGGACCGATGCTTACTCCGTTGGGCAACTGAGTTGAGAACAACAAAGAAGGAAATGCATACAATAGAGGATCAACAAAATCACGTGTATTCTCATACAAATAAAGGTTACATCATAGACAATAGACATACTTATTAATCCATAACTGGACTGCAATAACCCATTTGTAATAACGAAGAGACCAATACAAAGCCTTTGTATTGCTTTAAAACGCTGTCATACATTCATCTAATCCTTATTACAATCACACCCACCAATGTGGTGAAGGAGAACTGTAAAATCCCTAACTGGATCTGCCCTAAAATTCTGATTTATTTTTCTGCTCAAACCCTAATTTCTGAATTCTGATTTTTATTTCTGATTTCAAAACAAATATAACAGCGAACATACAAGTGCCAATAATGCCAAATAATGCCTCTAAATAATGCTTACATCAAACATGAATTCCACCATGAAATACACAAGATATAGCCATCCAAAATGCAACACAAAGTCTGATTTTTCTGAATATAAATCTGCTGTTAGAAATCAGAATATGATAACTGGAAATTACATCAAATCATGGGCTAAAACATGATCAAACATGGCCCAGAATGCTGCTGTCCAAATCAGATCTAAACTCTAGGTTTGTACATACCAAATGATGACGAATGATGCACAACAAACCCTCCAAATTGCTTCGCTTGCAAAGATGATGGCGGCTGCTAGGGTTTAGGGTTTGGAAACCCACCAAATGATGAAATCGCCTCACACAAGCCAAAATCGCCCTTCTCCAAAGATGGCGCTCCAACTTAGGGTGAAAACCCTAATACAATGACAACACAAAATACCACCAAAGGTGATGATCCAATGCTGATCTGAAAATCCAAATATGCAATCAAGCTCCAAGTCTCCAATGACATACAAATTGAACTCCGTGATGAGTCCACCTCAAGATGAGCTAGGGTTTCATCCAACTCACCGATATTTACAAGGGTTTTCGTCCTTAGAATAGAGCCCAACAAATGTTGCAGCCAAGAGAGAAAATCTCAATGAAAAATATGAATGAATGGATGATGAAATGACTCCAAGAGCTCCTTTATTTATAAGCAACCTCAACCTAAAAATAGGGCCGACCCAAACTAGTCTGACCTCATGCTTGGGCGCCCAAAAATAAATTATTTTATTTTATTTATTTTTTCTCCAAGTGGGCGAACCCTTTTTGGCACCTTTTATTTATTTTTTTGACCTCTTCTGTAATGTCCCACCCTGATTTTTTCCTACTTTATGTTGTTTGTTTTAGTTTTGTGTTTATTTATAGAAATAAAGACTATTGAAATAGTTCACTAAAGACTATTTTTCAAACACCCACATTCAACAATAAATTGAAAGTACAACTTATCAAACTAGTGATACCCAGATGGGGAAAACTCATTACAATGCATAAACAAGCATACCCATTTGCTATTTTATAGTTTTGCAAGTCTGAAATGAAGATTACAGCAACCAGGAGCTATATGTCCATCACCAAATACAGCAAACCCTAATTTCTCCCTCTCAAAAATGATGACCAGCAAGTTAGAAGCCCTAGGCGCCTCCAAATAAACAAATTTGAAGCCTAAAACTTAGGTGTTTTATCCTAGAGGGCTCACGCCCTAACCTTGGACTGTACAGCCTAGTTTGGGAATTACAACAACCAAAGACCCCCAAAACTCCTCAAAACTGCTCACAAAATCATCCTCCAAATACCTGCAAACTGATGCATAATCCCACACCAAACTGGAGAGAGGAAATACCCATAAATGAAGCTCAAAATCAGTCACAAGATGGTACGACCTCCTCTAGGAATGGTAGGGCCAGCAATGCACACCAATACAGATTTCAAACTCACAAAAACTACTTCATATTGGTCTCAAAAATCGCTACTCAACCTCTCTCAATAAATCTGCAAACAAATTATTCTTGTAAACCCTGGTTTTTTGCAACAATGAATCCCCAACATAACCTTTGTATGAAGTTATCAGCAAAAACACCCTAGAGAGATCTCTCACTCCCGCAGATGTTCTCCGTGAGGGTTTCCATTCTCAAGAAGCAAATTTGGTGAACTCCATTTAGCCAGCAAAAACCTATGTGTATAATATTCAAGCATAACCAAAATGAGCTCATTTCTCACTTTTAACTCCAACCCTAGTCGCCCTTTTTGGAGGAATTAAAATTCACTATAAATTAATTCTTTATGACCTTCACTTTGGACGCTCACTTTATGTTTTATTTTTTGACTTCATTAAACTCACTTTTTCAAACTAGGTGCTCCAAGTCCAAGATAGAAGGGTCACATTATAACTTTTAATTATCATTAAGTTAAATCTTTAATTTAACTTAATATATTAACGATAATTAAAATATATCATTATTCTCCCTCAAACAGACACTAACGAACATCAGTTGAAGAGACCAATCCTGATGAAGTATGACCGGTGCCAAGTGGCGAAATCGGTGTTGAGCAATGACCCTTGCTAAAAATAGCCATTGTGGACCGAGTGTCAAAAAACACTCCAGAAAAGGTTGTCGCAAATCTCCCGACGACTCTGAGCTCAATGCAACATGTAGAAAGACCAACTGGCTGATATGTCAAGTCATCAAATCCCATGGAGGGGTTCCCTAACCACCGTGTTAGCCTACGAGAACCCGAGTAATAGACTAACCATCACCAACAGTCGTGTGCTTAGGAAGGGGACATTATAGTCCGCCCTTCCCGAAATTGCTTGTCCTCAAGCAATCTCAACTCTGGATGCTGTAAGATCTTTCATTCTCCCAAGTAGCATCCTCTACCGGTAAATTCTTCCACTTCACCAAATACTCTCTGATAACCCTCTTCCACAGAGTACACTCCCTAGTGTCGATGATTGCCTCTGGAATAAGAATCAACTTGCTCTCTTCATCAAGAGGCGGCAACTCAGTGGAAGGAAACACATTGTGCCCTAGTGCCTTCTTGAGGCGAGATACATGGAAGACATTATGAACTTTGCTCTCTATCGGCAACTCTAACTCAGAAGCCACCTCCCCAACCCATCAGGAAACTCTGAATGGGCCATAATACCGTGGCTTCAAACTTCTCTGCACCACTCCTCTTGAGAATGGACTGTCTGTAAGGTTGTAGCATCAAATAGATCATGTCACCAACCTCGAAAAATGCTCAACCCGATGCTGATCTGCATATTGCTTATGTTGATTCTGAGCTTTTTGGAGGTTCTCGTTCAAGGACTTCATAATGTCTTGGCTCTCCTTTAATAAGTCCTTTGGCTTGGGCACTCTACTATCCCCAAATAACAGGTCTAAGAAATTTGGTGCCTCGTAGCTATAAAACGCCATGAATGGTGACATCTGTATGGGCATATGGTAAGTAGTATTGTAGCAATACTCACTGAGGTGAAGCTACTTAACCCATGCTTTTTGCTGCCCTGCAATGTAGTTCCTGAGGTATCCTTCCACCCACTTGTTAACAATTTATGTTTGCCCATCAATTTGTGGGTGATAACTGGTACTAGGAGTGAGTTCAGTACCACTCAACCTGAAGAGCTCTTGCCAAAAATGACTAAAGAACTTGTTGTCCTTGTCACTTACTATGCTCCTAGGCAACCCACGAAGATTGAATACCTCCGTAAAAAACAAATCAGCAACCTGTGTTGCTGTGTATGTGGCTGAAATAGCAAAGAAGTGGGCAAATTTTGTCAATCTATCCACCACCACATAGATATAGTCCTGTAATGTCCCCTTTTTGATCAAGGTTGGAAAAACGAATGTTGTTGAGGCTTGGAGAATGGAATGTTGAATTTTATGGCTTCAACTATTTTTCTTTGATGAAATGGAGTTATATTTTGGCTTTTGGTATTTTTATAATATTTTTAGAAAAGCCAAAAAAATATTAGAATATTATGCCAAGAGGAAAAATGGCCTAGGTGGGAAAATGGAAAATAAAGAAAAAAATGGAAAAATGAAATATTGGAAGTAAAGTTAAATTATAATATTTTATTACTAAAATATTATAATATTTCCCACAAAAATTGGTGCTCATGTGGAAAAAGAAAAATAATGAAATAATATTATTTTATTATTAATTTATGTGGGACGTCCAAATTGGAGAAAAAGAAAATAAATAAATAATATTTTCTTTTGGTGGACTTGAAAAAAAATTATATGCAATGTATCGTACCTGTTGGTTCTTTTTAAGATCTTAATAGTGTTATTTTATTATTTTTATGTGTTCTTTCAGACTAGATAGAAGATGCAGAAGGGGTTTCAATTTTCTTGAAATGTTTTTGTTAGATTCATACAATATAGAGTATGTAATGAAAACCCAGAAAAAGTACAATAGATATGAACAAAATAATAGATACCCAGATCATAGAATCACCAAATATGAATTACTATCACATACCCATATCAAGAAATGCAACTTCATACATGTGTTGTAGCTGGGCCAGCAATTGGGTAGCATAGAATTCATCCAAATCTCCAAGGCAATGAAAGTATGTTGCATACAATGGATAGAATCAGGCTTAGAGGCCTTAAACACCTCAAAAAGAGAAGATTAGTGGCTGCAAATAGTGTAAAATGTGTCCCAAAGACCCCCACGTCTCCCCCAGGCAAGCTGGTACGGCCTAGGCTGAGTGTGTACAGCAATAAAATGCTCCAAACAGGTCTGCAAACAACCAGAAATCTCTACATAGTCCTTCTATTCCCAAACGCCCAAGAAAGAATGCTAAACTCAGCACTAACACCAAGAAATAAGCCACCAAAATGGTACGGCTGCTCCAAGGGCAGTCCGACCAACAAAGGGAGAATAAACAGTCCCAAACTCACTTCAATCCCTCATCAAAATCTGCACTACAATCTGTCCTTTAATCTGCATATGAAGAACACCACAAAATATGCAAGAATGTATCATATAGTTCCTCAAACCCTCGTCACATGAACTCCATTGAAGCACAACTGCAAATACTGAATGTATTTGCCTCAATAGTACCTTTGGATGGTATTGCACATCTATAGAATGCTGTTACCAAAGGGAGTTTCCGTTCCCAACAACCACTAGAGTTCAAATCTCCTTCAAACCCTCTCAAAACCCTAGCAGAGCAACAAGCAATTTTCACAATATCTAGCATAACAAATGAAGTCCTTTTTTCATTTTTTATTCTCCAAGAAGGGCGTTGTTTTTTTGAGAGGGAACATTATATTTTAAAAACACTTTATTTTCCCAAGAGGTGGGCGCCCAAGTCACTTAAGTGACACTTTTGATTTCTTTCTTTATTCATGTCACTTTATCAAATATTACTAAAGTCCCAATTAAATAAATTAATCAACTTTTAGACTTTAAAACAGGAGCCAAGATAATATCGGAATCTAGTGTTCTATAGCTCGTCAGAAAGATCTTGACGAGACGCATCCACTCCAAGTCTGAAAATCCCGAAACAACACCATTCCCGAATTTACTAAAAATAGCAAGTATGAGCAATAGCAAACAAAGCCACCTCTGGAAACCGCCAACTGGATCCCAATGAACCCAAACCACATCTACACCACTGAATAACTCATCCAAGGTCAAGCTAACCATGGTTCCCTAACCAGAATAGTCAGTCTACGGGAACCCAATGATAGACTAACTCTGACTAGAGAAAGGGGACATTACATTATATTTCATTGAATTGGGCGCCCAAGGTGAAGAGGTTAAAAGGTCATTTGGAGTGTTTTTTCATATCATTGATCATTTGGCTTTTGCGTGTTTTGGAGAGTTTCTCTTAGCTGTAACAGAGTTTCAGCGGTATCTAAGGACGAAAACCCTTGGATAATAGTGGTTTGGACGAAAACCCAATCCACCATGGGAGATGGATTCACCTAGAATCCATTATTGAGCATATTGCGGGTTATTGAGGAGTTAAAAGCTTCAAATCAACTAGGGTTTCAATGGAGTTTATTGGTTCAGCTGGGGTTTGAAAATATCAAGCATGTTTAAGGCTTTATTATTCAAATTTGAAGACAATAAGAGGCAGATTTCATTATTTGGTTTCATGGCTATGATGTATTGATGATATTTCATGTTTTGGTAGCTTCATTGGAAGTGGAAACTCATTTTTTGCAAGCTGAATTTCATATCAGACCTCTGAAATTCACCTACAGGTTCAGATCTGTGCATTTCCAACCACGGCATTGGAGTTGGATTGACATATTTTCATCCTAGACCCTTAGCGCTTCAATTTGGCACCTATCGCTAGGGTTTGGAGGCATATTTTGATGGTTTTGGCTAGGGTTTCATGATCTAATTGCATATCAGCAGCTACAGTATAATCGAACTTCTAAAGATTGACATTTGGCCTTGATCTTCATCGGCGTTCATCACTAATAAGTTGGCATATGTTGTTGCATCATTGGAGACTCATTTGCACATCTTATTGATCATATTTGGGCACTATTTGCATTCATATGCAAGTCTGATTTTTATATCAGACTATTTTTGTTTCTAATCAGCCAACTACCATTCAATAAAGAAGCCAATCTTCTATCCGGGTATGTTCTATTATGTTTTGTGTTGATATTTGGTTGTATAAGTGAGTTGGTTATTTCATTTTCAGTCATCATTTGATGTTATTTAATTGTCATATTGCAACTTTTCCATCTACAAAACATTTCAAACACATTGGTGAAAACAAGACTTCAAAACCCTAAGTAAAACTCAAGAAAAACGAATCAAAAATTTCAAGACAGCAAGGTTATTTTCAAGACAGATCTAGACAGGGCTCTTACAAGTCCTTACCTTGGGCCTTGGGCAGCCCTATAATAAAATCCATGGAGATGCTTTCCCTCTTCCGATTGGGAATTGGTAGGGGCTAAAGTAAACCAACAGGATAGGAATGATCGTGCTTATTTTACTAACAAGTAGGGAACTCACGAACATACTTAAGAACTTATGTTTTGAGTCCCTTCCATGTAAATCTTTCCTGGATCTGCCTATAAGTCTTGAAGTATCCGGGGTGACCAGCCGTAGGGACATCATGGAAAGCCATCAAAATCTTCTTCTTAACCTCAGACTTAGGCACCAACAATATCCTGTCCTTGTAAATGATGAGATCATTTACAACGGTGTATCTGTCATCCTGAATCGTACTAATGCAGAGCCAAACCCCTTAGCCTGCATTTCCCTTGTATGTCCACGTTCTACTTGCCTATTGGCAAGATGATGCACTATCGGCCAACCTAAATGTCGTTCCCCTGATACACTTCCTCATTTCGATCCCTTCGCTGTCGGCAAACATTCTCTGACCTGCGATCACCGGTTTCCTTCACCCTCGCTACCGGTCACCCTTTGCACTTAACACAATGTATGTGCACGTTGTATATTCGCAACATACAATCACAAGATGCATTCAGAACATGCATTCAAACAAGCATTCGACGATGTCAACCGTTGACTTCCTTGTATCTAACCCAATGTACATTCACCACATACAATCCACAATATGCATCTGCGGGATACACACAACCTTCAACTACGGAATACACAGGAAATGAACCCGATACTCATTAGCAATATACACAAAGAATGTATATCAACAATGTACATTCACACATGCATTCCAAAGATGCATTCAAACCTGATAAGCTTCCCGATATACAAGACTCCACAGACACTTGCGATATATACACAGGATGTATTTCTGACATGCTAATGTGATATATACACAAGTTGTATGTCTGACGAAACAAAGCGGAATTTCGCCGATTTGGTCCGCTGCAAAACTTGCGATTACTCAGATCCGTCTCCTTAACAATCTAACATAGATTTTAGACTTTCCCAACCTAGCACATGACGGCGCTAGGATCTTTCAAAGCATACTGCACCGATCCTGTAAACACAAAACACGAACAGAAAACAAAACAAAATACTGTACAGCCATTCCACCGATTTGAAGAATCTAACCGGTGGAATGGATTAAAAGATCCATCCGACCACAAACAGGAAAACGATTTTCACAGAGGGAAACCAAATGAATTTTGAATGACACAGATACACAACAGGATCTTGTTTATTATGCTTTCAGTAATGCGAGTACATACAGAGCACAATCCAAACTGTCTACAAAATGATCATACTGCTCACAATCGATCTGACCTTGGGTATTTATCCACTTAACCTCGGTAGTACTTCATCGACTCCAAGCCGCTGGGAGACAACCTCCAAGCGGCTAAAGAATCGCAACCGACTAACAACCTCTAACTGCCTAACAACCTTCGAGATTACAGCTCGACAAGTGTCCCGTGGGACTTACAACATAAACCTAAATACAACTAAATTGGTCAAACAGACCTTATTACAATGAATGGTCAACTTAGGACCTTATTGAAAACAGGAAAATGAACTTTAAACCGCTAATGCCTCATGGAGGCCACTGTGGGTTAGGTGCACCTGCACCAGGTACCCTCTATAACACCTGTAGCCCACTGATCCTTAGCATATTCTGCTGAAATTAACTCTTTCCAATCAGCTCAAATCTCCACTAAGAAACACAGGTGCGGTCTCCGAGACAATGCATCAGCAACAATATTTTTCTTTCCCCTGACATAAACTATGTCAAAGCCATAAGCTTGCAGCTTACCCATTTCTACTGCCTGTCATTGAGGTATCTTTGATTCAAGAAATGCTTGAGGCTGTTGTGATTAGTCTTAAGAATAAACTTGCCTCCCACCAAGTACTATCTAAATTTGGCTAATGCATGCATAATAACCAGCATCTCCTTATCATAAATGTTGTAACCTCTCTCGGCACCCCGCAACTTCCTGCTTTCAAACGCTATGAGATGCTTATCCTGCATCAACACTGCACCTACTCCCTCCCCAAAAGCATCACAATCCAACTCGAATGGCTTAGAGAAATCAGGAATGGCCAATACCAGGCAAGTGCTCATTATTTGCTGAACTGATCAAAACACTGTTGTGCATCATTAGACCAAACAAATGCCCCTTTCTTTGTCAAATCTGTAAGTGGGGCAGCTACCTAAGAGAACCCTTTGACAAACCACCTGTAGAAACCGCAAAGACCAAAGAATCCCTTGAGTTGTGAGAGATTCTTGGGTGGAGGCCAATCAATGATCGCTCTAATCTTCTCGGGATCCACTCTATCACCCTCAGAGCTGATAATGTGACCAAGATACAAGAGCTCGGTCATGCCAAACTCACACTTAGACTCTTTGGCATATAGTGACTCCCTCTCCAAAATACTCAACACCTCGTCAATATGTTGCAGGTGTTCCTCCCATGTCCTGCTAAAAATCAATATATCATCAAAGAAGATGAGGACAAATTTCCTCAACTGATCCTGAAACACCCTGATCATGCAGGACTGAAATGTAGCTGGGGCATTGGTTAAGCCAAAAGGCATAGCTAGAAACTTGAAGTGACCATAATGGCATCGGAATGCCATCTTCTCCACATCCTCTTCCCTAACTTGAATCTGGTGGTACCTTGATCTCAGATCTATCTTAGAGAAGTATCAAGCACCATGTAGCTCATCAATACGTGGGATGGGGTATCGATTCTTAATCGTCTTCTTGTCCATTGCCCTATAGTTAATACACATCCTCAACGTCCCATTTTTCTTCTTCACCAACACTACTACTGAAGCAAAGGGGCTCTTTTGGCCTGATGTGCCCCATCTTGAGAAACTCTTTGATAGCCTTCTCGATCTCATCCTTCAACTTCTTCGAATGCCTATAGGGAGTAATAATGACCGGCTTGGCCCCTTCCTCTAACTCTATCACATGCTCAATACCAACTTTGGAAGTCTGCATTAGACAAAGATTTTGAAAAGGACTGCAGCACTATGTAGGGGCAACCAACATTACCATCTACAACAGGGACTACATGCACTAAGGGAAAGAGGATGCCAAGAGCCTCACAAGCAAAAGACACCAATATAGTAGTTAATTTTACTTGAGAAAGTCTTACTGCTATAGAATGTCGATTTTGGTGGGCTGGAAAACTAGAAGATCGTCCTTTAAAGGTTGCCTTGTCACCAACCTAGGCAAAAAATATGCTCCAAGTTCCATATTTTAACTTCCAAGATTTTGAATCCTATTTGATTAATATGGTTTCAAATTATGATAAAGAAAAACAAGAGTCAATAGTGTAGTATATAGGCATTGGAGTCATTATTAGATATACTCCTTCCCACTTTTCTAGAGTATTTGGTGTACCATGCACAAGGCCATTAGTGCTAAAATCTACTAGTAATGTTAACCAAGCCCAAAAAGAGATGGTTGTACAAACCTTATGTAGGGACAATTTAACAAGCACAAAACTTGCGAATATGTGGAGTAAAGAGAACCAAGGCTTGAAAAAAGATTATTTGGCCACTGATGAATGGCAATGTATCATGAACTTCATCAAGAGCAGGTTGATAGGAGCTACAAGAGCCTCAGATATTGCAGTGTGGATGATTAATTATACGATTGGCATTAGTGAAGGGGGAATATATAATTAGGCAAAGCTCCTGTCAACTAGAATCTAGAAATTCTTATCATTGAAACATAAAGGGTTTTATATGACTCAGCATGCCATTGAACTTTTTCTCGATGCAATTTATTCTCAAGTTCCATCCTTGGCAACTAGCAAATTTCTGCCTAATACAAATTATGACCCCACTTGGCCATCCATATTTCAATGGAAGTTTTTAGGTATCCCCATAGTAGATGAAAAGGGAGAAGAAGCAAAGACCAGCCATACTTCAAGGAAACAAAAAAGAACACCAGTCGAGTCCTCATCTAAAGAAGAGGAGCCCACCAAAGAAGGGGATAGTGAAGGTGAAGAGGAAGTTGAGGAAGGAGAAACAACTATACTTCCTTCTCCCGTTACTACACCAGTGGGTTTATCTAAGGAGGCATCCTAGCACATTGATGATTGGTTGAGTCTATTAGGGGCTCCTATTGATACAGTAGATTATCCTCCTATGAGCCCTCTGGTAGATGCAGAGGAACCCATTTTTCAGGTTGAGCCTCCTCAAACACTTCCAAACATTCCATAGCAAGAGACAAGTTCTATACAACAACAAGATCATGTGGATAATGTATCCCCTGCACCATCCGAGTCACAAAGCCAATCATTGAGTCAGAATGATACGATTGCAATTCAAATCTCAAGGCCAGATCCTACCAATCCACTTCACACTATCAAACAGTACATTCAGGATTTAGAACCCATGGCACATATAATGTTGGAAGTAGCTGAAATAGCATGGAGGCTAGATAGTACTCATTCTCCTTTGGTTTTATAGGAGGCTCAGAGAATTCAGAATTTTGTTGAAGGAGAATACCATAATGAATTTATAAAAAAGTTCATTTCTCATGGATGGCTAACTACTGCATTACCCGAGACGAAATGTCAATGAATTCTAGTTAGGGTGCCCCCCTCCTTTGGTGGCTCCAAAGGTCATGTCCTTGCATTCTTATATTCAATTGAATACAGGGTTCAATAACTCTACCTGATGCTTCAAAAGGAAATGGTGGCCCTACATAGTCTAAGAAATGACATTGATGAAGTAGCTTGTACCTCCTAAAGCTTAAGGGTGAAACTTGAAGACCAAAGACAAATTCCAGACCCAACTTGCTCAACAAGCCCAATTCACGAAGTTGAAGAAAAAGAAATTAGCTGAAAAAGACCGAGAAATTATAGAACTCCAGGCAGCCAATGAAAAGGCCAAGACTCAGCTGATGGAGGCAGTTCAGATGGTCAAGGGTTATGTTGTGACGTTTTCACACATCACCCCATTGCAAATGGGGACCCCCTCTTTTCTCGCTTTCGCCGTCGTTTTTGCTTTGATCTTGCAGTTTCTTGCTCAAATCCATGAAGCTAAGAAAGAATGTCCGAGTAGTCAGCTCACAGGGAACATTAAGAATGCTTGAAATAGTGAATTTCCCTGAGAATAAGTGAAACCCTGACTATCATTCCTCGATCAAAACTGACCAATCCATGGCATAGGTCCATCATTCCATAGGAAAGGTCCAAATCATTCGCCCTCAGCATAAAACTCCTTGATGAACAAGAATCCTATTCCAAAGTTCCTATCCAGAATCCCGTTCCAAGGTCTATCCGGATTCTTGTTCCACAGTTCCAATCCATCTTTCAAACTTCAGAGTCTGGAGGTCCTTGTTCGCAATCCCATTCCGGTGGTCTTTGTCCTAAGTCCCTGTCTAGGGCCCTACTCCAAAAACCCACCATGATTTCTAAATCCAGAGTCCGGGGTGCCCCAAGGGCTTGTCATTCCTTGCCGAAACTCATCGATCCCTAACTTGAAGTAATGGAAAATTCCAAAGATGACTATAGGGGTTCCATGATAAAAGAGGCAGTTCCTCATTCCAGGGTATAAATCCTCGTTCAAATGTCAAGAAGCTTCATCCAGAGTGAATAGAAATTCCACAGTTCAAGGCAGGAAAACCCAAGACCCAGTCCAACTTGAGACTTGGAAAATCCTCAGGAAGGAATTCCTGAACTAGATATTCCTTGACAGGAAGGAATTCCTGAACTGGATTTTCCTTGACAGGAACATTCCTGAACTGAACATTCCTTGACCCACTCCAAAAGGGCGACCTTCTACCTTGTAAGAGTTCCGGACAGGAAAATTCCTTCGCTTAGTGAAATTTGCAAAACAAGGAATTCAAGGATCATTCCATTCCAAGACCCACCCTGAAGCTGCGACTTTCTGCCTTGGAGGAATTCCTAACAGAGGAAATTCCCTAACCATCAGGAAAATGCGACAAGGTGGAAAATCCTGTTCCTCCTTGACTGCCTGGATTTTGCGACCTGGAAAATTCCTCCTTGACTGTCTGGATTTTGCGAACTAGGAAATTCCTCCTTGACTATCTGATAAATTCACCATGAAAATAGGAGATTTCTTGAGGGATGGAAGAAACGAAGGATGGAACAAACAAACTCCGTATCTCGCCATGGAAATGAGAGATTCCTCGAGGGGATGGAAGGAACGAAATATGGAAGAAACGAAGGATGGAAGAAACGAACTCTGAATCTCGCCATGGAAATGAGATTCCTCGAGGGGATGGAAGAAACGAAAGTCCCGTGTTTCTGATCCCGTATTGATAACTGAACCTTCGTAAAAACAGCTCAAAGTGTACCTAATGCAAAACTGAAATCCCACTCAAAATTGAAGAAAGGATTTTTTTCCAAGGCCAAAATCCATGAAACTAGACAGGCAGGGTCAAAGGCGCAAAATCCTTTACCTGTTGAAATGTGTGCTCCAGGACAATTTTTGGCCTTGGGCGCAAAATCCCTTACCTCTGGAAATGTGTGCTCCAGGACAATTTGTCCTTGGAGGCAAAATCCCTCACCTCTGGAAATGTGCGCTCCAGGACAATTTTTGTCCTTGGGCGCAAAATCCCTGACCTATTGAAATTTGCGCTCAAGGACAATTTTTGTCCTTGGGCGCAAAATCCTTGACTGCTGGGAATGTGCGCTCCAAGACAATTTTTGTCCTTGGGCGCAAAATCCTGCACCAGTGGAATTTGCGCTCCTACGGAACTTAGCCATTTTTTCAGTGTCTCTTAGGGTAAAGGTATATTAAAAAATATATTTAAGTATAAGTTGAGACTTATACTTTAAATATTTTTCAATATACCTTTCAGGATGTTTGAGATAGGTCTCGAATCCACCGAATTTAACATGGAAAATCTAGAATTTGGAGGATCCACCAAATTTCAGACTTAGTCAATTTTTCAGGATTTCAAGATTTCAGACTACCAGACTTAGCCAATTTCAAACAGATAAGTTGCAAAATCATTCAAACGAAAGGAATCCCTAACTCAAGGAGAATTTGTCCAAGGTCGCATAATCCCTGACCTCAGGAAATCCCCAACATCAGGAATTCCCCGACAGGCCAAATTCCCCGACAGACCAAAATCCCCGACCACCGACAAAGCAGAAAAAGACAAAAGATCTAAGTCGGCTGGGTCATAAAGTATGGCGGCTAGGGTTTTTTTTGGCTAACCTAAGTCGACCAAGTGGCAAAGAAGGTTTAAATGCCTATATAAGGCAGCGCTCAAGTCACTTTCAATCATTCTAATTCAATTCCAAACCAGGGAGAGCAGAAATATATCCTCCAAGGGGCAGAAATTCATCCTCCAGGACAAGTGGAATTCCAGGATGAGCAGGAATCCCCGACTCCATGGAATCCCCGACCACCTGGAAATTCCTCCTTGACCTGGAAATTCCTCCTGTCCACGCCTGGTAACCCTGGAATGAAGGAAAAGTCAATCGAGTATGAAGAATGCCCGAGAATGAGGGAAATCCTTTGTTTGTTCAGGAATTTATAAGTGAAATTGATCAAAACTTGCAAAATCATTCATGTTTCATTTCATATTGCATTACATTTATGGATTTTGTGCATCATGACTATTTGAGGTTTCCCTTGTTTTGCAGGAATCCAAGACGAGGATAAGTTCCATGAGGAGGATGAACAAGGATGATCCGGGGCAAGCAGGATGGATGCAGAGAGTTCAAGCGCCGAAAATGATGACCATTTCAAGGATCCAGGAGTTCCGACAATAAGAAGACTACACATGCATACCGAGGGAAGGGAAGGCAACATCAAAGATTCCAGTTCGGCGACAGGGAGACTTTGCACAAAGGGATAAGGAAGATCAAGATGTCCTTCCAAAGATTTCAAATGACAAAGAATGCCTGCATCAAGGATGGCGGAATGGGAGAAATCACTCCAAGTCCAGTATCAGGGATTCCAATTCCAGACAAGAGGATCAATCCTTGGAAAACCAAGAGGATACACTTCAAGTTCACCATCCATCAGGAAGAACGGGAATCCACGCCAAGGATGAGGAATTCCAACCCAAGAATTCAGGACAGGGAATTCTATTCCACGACAGGGAATTCCAACTCAGGAAGGAATTCCATTCCAGGACCCTAAAGAAAGTGCGCCCCTGCTCAAGGAAGGATTCCTCCACATAAAAATCCCGTTCACCCTGGAATCTGCGCTCAAGATAAAGGACTCCAAGACACCATGGAATTTGCGACCAAGGAGCAGGACAAACAGGCAGTTGACTGGTCTCACCTACCTACCAAGCAGCTTAGTCAGCCAGGACAGATGGCAACTTTTCATCCAGGGCAGGTGGCGTCCAGGACAGGTGGCAGCATCCCATGGAGCCTATGACATGTTCATCCCTATCTCTTTAGGGTTTGCACGAATTTCGAGGGGATTTGATCTCCTCACCTCCTCTTTGTATTCTGTTTGCCTATAAATAGGCTGAGGGGCCTCATTTGAAGGGGTCTTCTTTCTTCTTTCAGTTTCTTAGGCTCTTAGAGCAAGTAGTTAGTTAGCTGTTAATTTCTGTTGCACTCCATTTCTGGAGCAAAGGAACTTTGAAGAATCAGCAAGATTGTTCTAAGACATTCCCAAATCAATACATGGACATTGAAGATTGGTGTTCTTGATATTCTTTGGATTGTGGCATGGTTTTCTGACTTCTTTGAAGCAAATCATAAGTTCCAAGATCTAAGTTGTTTCATTTCTATTTTCTTTTAGTATTTCATTAGTTAGAATGATGGAGATTATTACTGTTGAATGGTTGAATCTGTTTGTTCATACCATTGGTGATCTGTGGCTTGCAAATCACCGTGCATGGTTAGCTTGAACTAATCCTAAGTCTAACTTCGACTGTTCTACATGTTTCATTTCCATGTCCCTTGCAGGAGCAGTCTGAAAATCCTTACTCCCCCCTCAGAAGATAGTACCATCCCTGCCTAGCCGTTGTCTCATGACGAAGCAAAGGACTGGTTCCAATTTCCATCTTCAACAGCAGTCATTTCCATTGATTAGATTCCTAAACCCTTACCCCATCTTTTGCATTTTCTTTTAGATTTTCGCTAGGATTAGTTTTTCAGAGCCTCATTGCCAAATCATCCACCTCTTCAAGAGTGGAACGTAGGAATTCCAAGTTGTCCACTTGTGAAGGAATTCCATTCACCCACAAGTTCGAGTCCCAGGAATGAATTCCATGTCTACAAAGGAGTAAGCCCACGTAAGTCCCCCTCGTGATTACCAGCAAATCACATCATTCCACCGAGTCTATCCCTGTGCACGTCAAGACCTGACACAAAAGAAACCTTGGAGCAGTCTCATTCGATCACGTAGTTCAGCGTTTGAGAAGCTTTATTCAAGAGAGGATAGGATACTCTGTGTTTTATTCTAATGTTGTTGTAGTCACAAAAACCTCATCAACAGGTTATAGGGAGCGGGAACTAATTGCTACTCATCACCTTTTACTCATAAATTTTCTAAGTTATGGACTGTTGTCTCCCACCAATTGAATCCCCCTTCTATTTCCAAGGATGTTGCAGCACCTTCAGGGACGTCTCCTTCCCCTGCCCCTCAATGATGTTATTCATTTTTGTTTCTGAGTTGTCTGGAAGATGACTTTTCTTTTTGGGGGTTGATGTGGATGGTGTACTTTGTCTTGGTTTTGTTTGTTCAATGGGCTATTAACTGACTTTGTGTTAATTAATTGTCAGCTTGTGGCAGTTATTAGGAATCAGTTCCTTACTAGTTGTTGACAATTGTGGATCCTTGGCAACCATCAGGGGTTTTATATAGATCTCTTGTGGTCAGGGAAGGTAGTCTGATCTTGTAAATGCTCCCTGGACTACAGTTTTGTATGAAGAAACATATTGAATGAATAAAGCAAATTATCAATATTATTCTGCAATTCCTGGTATAAATCGTTTTCCTACGACTATTATGTTTACTTGCAATTCCTGGTATACATTATTGAAAAGTCAATTTAGGCAAACAACTTTTCATCATTTTGTTTGGTTAGCATAAATTAAGGAAGAAAGTTTACTTTGTTAGCAATAGATTTGCAAAAGTAAAGTTATAATCTCTCTCGTTCTCTACACTTGTTTGCATTGTAAAGAGACGAAATTTACCTTGTTCTTGAAATATTAAGGAATGAAAGTAAAATCACATTCTCTTTCTCTCTCTCCCATGCTCTCTCTCTCTACATTTGTATGCCTTGTGGAAAAGGAAAGTGAATTTAGTTGTAATAGACTAGATGATGAAATTGGAAGTTACATCGATTAAAACAAATGTTGAGTATAGAACGGATGTTAGATCATACTAAGGTTTTAAATATGTTTTGCATTGTACTTTCCTCCTCTTACCCTGTGCTTTTCTTGGAAGGTTAATCAAAAGAGATGATCATGCATTACTAAGTTGTTGGCGTAGAGGATTAAAATGAAATTGCATGCTTAGTTAATCATTTCGTTATGTTCCTGCTTAGAGTAGTTGGACTCCTTTGGGCTATGCCCTTCATCATCCACCTTGTTTGTTCACCAGCATGCATCCTCTGCACATGTTGGGCATCAGGTGGTGTCACACATGGCAATGATACCTGTTGTGGGTTGTGCATTCCCACCTTGTGGCAAGCATTGATTAACAAAAAGAAATTTGTTAAGATGTGTCTTGCTGTAGTATTGTCCATGGTAAAATTTGGGCATTACACCTTTTTCAGTCAAGGAAACTAAATTTCCACAAAATTCAAAACTCAAAAAGTGCTAAAAACAAAATAATTATACTCCATGTGCCTACTCTGCCGCAAATTGAATTACAACTCCAGCTAATAGTAAACTGTTATAGTGTCTGTTCATTTGCTTCTTTACAGAGGTGTTGAGCTTGAATTTGTGCAGAACCTAAAATATTTAGCTTACCTTAATATTACTCTTTTGCAGTAAGAAAATTAAATTTGCAAATTGATGTCAAAATCTAAAAACAAAAATGTTCCTACTCCATCCAAAAGCAGTTACTACTCAGGGTATCTATAGAATGTCACAATGACAATCATTTGCTCCTTTGAAGATCATTGAGTTTAGATTTTGTGCAGAACCCAAAACATTTAGCTTACCTTAACATCTTTAACCGATTTGTTCTTTCCATCAACTCTGTACTGCCTGGAATCATCTGGATTTATTGTAGCACTCAACATTACAACACGCTCTTGTCCCCTATTTCCATTGATGGCCAATTCGAGTACAACTTCACAGGCTTCCTTAGTGTCTGTCGACTGGAGGTCCGAATTATAACGGACTCGAAGTGCAGATGTCTTGGTGCACAAAGCGAAAGATATTGCATCTGCAAGCAAGACCTTAGAAATCAGATGAGAGTTCAAGCTTCTGCAACCCAATAATAATTAAACGAAGCTTTAGAAAGTTCAAATATAGGTTGTCTATGCACTTTTCTCGACTGCAATCCATAATAATTGAAAGAGAGCTACGGGAAGCTTAAACAGTGGTTTTTCATGTGATTTCTTCTTTAGAAAACCATTATAATTAATAAATAGCATAAGTTCAAATACTGATTTTCAATGCAAGTTCTTTTACCCAAATCCATCGTAATTAAAACCAAGCTTCCGGAAAATCAAATATTGGTTTTCTATGCAAGTAGTTATTCCAAAATCCAAAATAATTTACAAGAGCCTCGAGAATCTCAAACATCAGTTTTTCTACATGATTTCTTCTTCCACAAACGATAATATTTAGAAAGAGAGCTTCAGGAAGCTCCAACATTGCTTTCTACGCAATTTCATCTTTCGTAGCCCTTAATAGTTAACCGAGAGCTTCAGGAAGCTTAAACATTGGTTTTCCCACACAATTTCTTCTTCTGCAAAACATAATAATTAAACAGCGCGATAGATTCGGGAAGTTCAAACACCGCTTCTCTACTCAATTTCTTCTTCTGAAATCCATAATAATTGACAGAGAGCTTTAGTAAGCTCCAATATTTACTTGTCTACACAAATTCTTCTTCCAAAATCCAAAATGATTAAAACGGAGCTTCGGGAATCTTAAATATTCGTTTTCTAGGCAATTTCTTGTTCCAAAATCCATAACAATTATAAGAGAGATTCAAAAAGCTTAAACATTAGCTTTCTACACAATTGCTTTTGCCATGATCCATAAAATTAAAAGAGAGCTTCAGTACACTCAAACATCGGTTTTCTATGCAATTTCTTCTTCCGCAGTCCATACTAAATTAAAAGTAAGCTTTACAAAACTCACGTGTTGATTTTCTATGCAATTTGTTCTGCCACAATCGGTTTATAATTACAAGACAGCTTCAGGAAGCTCAAAGATTACATTTCTACACAATTTCTTCTCCGGCAATCTATAAGAATTAAAAGAAAGCTACAGGAAGCTCAAACACTTGTTTCCTTTGTAATTTCTTCTACCTCAAATATTTGTTTTCTATGGAATTTCTTCTACCGCAAACATTTGATTTCCATATTATTTCTTCTAAGAAAGCTTCAGGAAATGCAAAGATCGGTTTTCTATACAATTTCTTCTTCAGCGATACATAATAATTACAGAGAGATCTTTAGGAGATCCAAAACATTGTTTTAAAAGCATTTTCTTCCTAAAGCTCTGGTTAACTCTAGAAATAGCTTAATAATTTTCTTACCCTTAAGAATTATCTCAAATCTAAGTAAAAATGCGTCAAACCCTTACTAAAACAAAAATTACCTAAAATGTTGGATTTTCCACTTCCGTTAGCGCCTACAATGAGGTTAAAGCCTTTGATAAACGTGAATTTCTGCGGCTCTTCACCGAAAGATTTGAAGCCGCGTACACTGTAGTGGAAAAAATTGGCGCCAATTTATGCGAAGAAGTGTTTTCTTTTCATAATTTGAAAACTTAAGGTTCATTTTATTTGATCAATTTAAAAATTTAGGGTAAAATGCAGGAACCTGATAGATTTAATGTAAGCTGCTGGTTGGCAAGATTGTTGTTGTGGTATCACCATAGCAGAATCTTGACTGTGTTTGAATGATATGTAGTTTTCTAGTATATTTGAAGAATGCCTGAAGCTTGGACTTTTCCGAAGGAAAAATTAGATTGAGTGTCCACGGGATTTGAACTCGGCACCTCTGTTTGCTTATCAATAGTTGTCCTTTGCAAATTAGAGCTCTGTTGCAAAGTTGACTGCCCTCCAATAAAATAAACTTTTTATTGTAAAAATCACCAGTATAGACTCTTAAACAAAATGTGAAGGCATAATTATAATGGGAAATTTGTGGTTTTTACTGTAAAAATCATCAGCATAGTTTCTTAAACAAAATGTGAAAATATAAGGGAGATGAGCCGCCCACTCTAACTTTACGCACGTCAAGCACATATAGTGTAATTTTGTTTACTTATTTATTTATTTTACAAATTTTTATATATCTATTTTTTATCCTATTTATATATTTATTTATTTCAATATATCTATCTTATTTATGCATAATTATATTTATACATACTTATAATTTCATGGACCAATTTTTAATTGATTTGACCTTCTGTGTTTTGTTCAAGGTCATTTTCATATTCTTGGGGTCAAGTTTGCAATCATAAACTTGACCCTTTCAAATTCAAAATTTGTGGTTTTTATTGTAAAAATCATCACCATAGTTTCTTAAACAAAATGTGAAAATATAAGGGAGAGGAGCCGCCCACCCTAACTTTAGGCACGTCAAGCTCATAGCTAGACATATAGTGTAATTTTGTTTACTTATTCATTTATTTTACAATTTTTTATATATCTATTTTTATCCTATTTATATATTTATTTATTTCAATATATCTATCTTATTTATGCATAATTACATTTATACATACTTATAATTTCATGGACCAATTTTTAATTGATTTGACCTTCTTTTTTTGTTCAAGGTCATTTTCATATTCTTGGGGTCAAGTTTGCAATCATAAACTTGACCCTTTCAAATTCAAAATTTGTGGTTTTTATTGTAAAAATCATCACCATAGTTTCTTAAACAAAATGTGAAAATATAAAGGAGAGGAGCCGTCCACCCTAATTTTACGCACATCAATCTCATAGCTAGACATAGCTAGACATATAGTGTAATTTTGTTTACTTATTCATTTATTTTACAAATTTTTATATATCTAGTTTTTATCCTATTTATTTATTTCAATATATCTATCTTATTTATGCATAATTACATTTATACATACTTATAATTTCATGGACCAATTTTTAATTGATTTGACCTTTTTTTGTTTAAGGTCATTTTCATATTCTTGGGATCAAGTTTGCAATCATAAACTTGACCCTTTCAAATTCAAATTTTTAAATTTATATTTGGCTGACTCCTACCTATACCCTTCCCACCTAACACTGACTAAACAAGAATTTGTGCAATGTGTTATGTTCTTGTATTTAAAGGCATTTAAATGCATTCATTTCACATTTTATCCTCTCCAATCATTCTAAGTATTAGCATTCACATTTAAGGAATGAAAAACTTTCTATTGGTGCTCTAAAATGAATCAAGCTTTGCACATTCATCTTAGGAGTAAATTTATGGTTGAAGAGTGTTGTACTCAATCTTTTACCTAAGTTTTCTAGTGGTTGCCCTGAGACAATGTATCCCCTTGCGACACAATGGCATTCTTTCCAAGGTATTTTTAAATACTATCAATCTCTAGATATTAGAAAAGGCTAAAAAAACAAAGATGAACTAAACAAAGTGAAAAATGGAATTCTGCAATTTACTAGATCAAGTCCACAAATGCAAGACATTTATCTGATCATGGACTCGACCTTGATCACCGAACTCAACCCTGCGCATAGCAAAAATAATATTTTGGTCTTTATCCAAATATCGAATTGCTACATTATGTTTACAATCCCAAGACATTATAAATTCAAAAATCTTCATTCAAATCATTCATTCTTCGGTCATAGAGCTAAGTATCATTATCTAATGCATTTATTTTCCAAAAATATAATTGCAATCTAATTTAATAATCTCAATTGTCATTGTCATTTAATCTAAGTTGATTTGTGCTTAATTGATTACATTTACTTAATTAGCCTAAGTTAACCTTAAGGAAAGTATATTTTCCTTTGCATTTATGTGAACCCATTCGATCTTACACAACTTAATTTACCCCCTAGGGTTTTTTTATCATTATCAGGTTTTAGATTTGCACTTTTCTAATTTCACCTATTTTTTTAAAACTTGATCTCTCTTGTTATTTTTGTGTGATTCATTAATACATCTTGTGATTATGGAAATGATCCTAGGTGGGAAAACAATCAAATCTGGGTGTATAATGGCTATATGAAGGTAGGTATAGAGATAAATGTGACAAATATGCGGATAAGGTGAATGTATCAAGGTATGTGTGTATAAGGATAAGGTGGGGCTAAGTGTATGAGGATATGTGTATATATGGATGTGTAAAAGGCTATGGGGATGGTGTCAACTTCACATAAGATTGTGTCATTTGACAATACGTACATGTATCAAGGCACTTCCTCAAAATGGGTAGAAAACTAAATAGAAAATGGCATCTGTATGTAAATTTTACCATTACATTTTTTTCCCAACTTTGAGGTGCATGTGAATTGTAAAATGATCATGTATCTCAAAGTATGTAGCATTCACAAACATACATGTAAAGTAAATATTTAGACATCAAAGGACATGAAAGTAAAGTAATGGACCATGCAAGGTGTCATCTAAGTGTCTCCTTCAATATGCTCTCTCAGTAAGAACCTACAAAATAGAAAGTATGTAGTGAGAAGCTTTTGTTTCACAACTAAAAATTAGGTACAAAATAAGAGCTTGATGATTTTCAAAGAAATAGGAACAATGATAAATGAGTAAAGTTAGGAAAAGTTTGCATGTTTGGATTATGTTAATGGTGTGTTTGGTTTTATGGCCATAGGATGACAAGACACATGGAGTGCATTCCATGCCATGTGATAATGCTCCACTTGACCATAGTAATGAGTCCTTGTGTAGCACCTATCACTATTTGTGATTTGAGTGTAGCTACATGCACAACTATAATCTCACCCATTCACTCAACTTGTGCACTTATCTACATTCAATGTGTGCTCAGTAATCACAAAACAACTCTATGCAACACAATTTTATGTGCTACTTAACATCCTATTCTCGTGTATCTTTTCACAACATTATTCACCTGCATAACTCAGCCTTGCATGTGGACACATGTGTCTACATTTGGATTCATCCAACTTGAACCGTACAAGTTTAACACTTGGCATCATGCATGTGTGACACCTATCAACATATTGTTGAAGGATTAGATGATCACCCTTTTATAAATAGTTGTCTTGTATAAGTTACAAATAGAGAAGTTCCTACTAGCAAGTTCTTAAGTACATAATACTATACAAATTTTCATTCATGCAATAAAATTATGTTACAAAGTCTTCCACTCTTCTTGAATGTGCATTTGCATACTAGTCTAGAGTTTCTTATGCATATTCTACAAATTCTATAGGTTATTACGTTAATTTATAGATTTGTCCTCTAACCAGGTCCTAGGGTTTATATCATTGGTATCAGAGCTTGTAAATTTTCAAAATTTTCATGTCCATTCAAACGTGCTCATAGCACCAACAAAAGGATTGCGCCCCTAGTTCAACATCTAAATAATCTTACAAATATTGAGAGAAAAAATAATGGTAGAAAAATGCATACCTATGGTTCCAACAGAAGTACAACATTAATTAATACAACTTTAAAAAGATAACATCGAGAGACATCGAGAGCTTTTTGAACAATTCTACAACTTCATGACCCAACTTGGACCAACACTAACACATCTTGGATAGCCATATATATAGTGCACCATCACATTCTTTCAAGGTTTGAGTCACCTTGATATTGTAGTAGTCAAGGGTAAAATTGACACCATATCATTATACAATTAGATTAACAACTCAAATCATACTTCTCTGTCAATAAATTTAATGATCTGCCAAGCCAGTTTAGTTGTAGTGCCAAAATTGTCAATCACAATACATCACTAAAGGCAAGCAACTACTCCATAATATGATAGGAAGCATGATCTCATCAAGACTTGGAATGACTTTGTCAGCACTTTGCAAGACAAATACTATCCCACAAACATTACGAGGATGAATTTAAATGAAGTTTCAACAATCACATCATTATAGATATCAGATTATGGAATCTTACATCAATGAGTTCTACAATTACCCTACAAGCATATATAAAGAAATTTTAGAGCATATCTATGTCCTCAAATACATCAACAAAATTTTCCTCTTATTCTCACTTAGATGGAAATCCTTACATCAAATACTTAGGGTCAAGCATTTCATAATGCTTTCGAAATCAAGGTAAAAGTGATGATGAAGCAACAATGACTATCTCCACACAAAAGTAGACTTGTATAGAAAAATCACCATTCTTACAGACCATGCTAGAATGTGTCAATGTAAAATCCAAAATGGAACTTTCAACCATTGTCACCAAACCTTGAGTCTTCCATGACATCTACACAAGATAGGGACAAAGGGAAGCAATCACAAAGGTCATAATGGTGTAACTATCACCATGAGCACTCTCACAACAAATCTAATTGTCATGAACAACATACTATAATTCCATAGGCAACACTAGATCTTGTTGATGATGAAGAGACCAACCAAGAGGCTCAATTACTGGATACAAGTACCACAACAAACACTTTAGGAGAATGAGAACAACTTTTCCATGTGAAGTGTTGGGTCAACGGTAGGCCTGCACATGTCATCATTATCAGTGGTAGCCAAAAGAACATTATCATGTAAAATGTAGTGCAACACATTAGACTCCACACCAATGCTCATCCAACTCCCTACTCTTTGGGATGGTTGCAACATGGCAAAGAGATATAAACAAGTCACTAGTGCACATGGTTAATTATGTTGTTAAACCTATGTGCAACACAATCACTTGTGATTGTTGGGAAAGGGTTTCTCAACGTTGTATTCCTAAAGTCATATTTATTAATTTTTTTGCATTTACTATTTAATATTTAGTGTTTTTGTGCTCTTGGTATAGTTTGCATCCCATTTTGAGGTGGTGCTATTGTCCAAATTTAGTGATTTTTTCCTCACATGAGGAAGATGGCATCCCATATCGAGGTGGAACTCTTGGTCATGTGTCAACATCTTGGAAGGTGTGTAAGAGCATCTTGACTCATCATGATGGGAGTTACATGTGATAGATTCTTATGACATGTAAGAGGGAGGTTACATTAGAATCTTAACCAGCATTATGATAGGTTTGGACACTTTTCATGGAGCATCATTTGCATGGGACAGTGAAGACAAATTAGGGTGATCAAATATGACAATTTATGACATATAACAACATGTCAAGGATATGCTAAAAATAGTTTGGAGAACCTTATTCAAGGGAGGTGTTGGGGCTTAGGTGTCATACTTCATTTGGATTTGCTCATAGTAGTTTCTTCTTTGATCTTCTTCTATAAATTGGTGCTTGGAGTTGGAGTTGTATGGTTGTTTTGTAGGTATCGTTATGTTACTGAAATTACTCTAGAATTGTATGTTTGTGACACTTTTGTAAGAGGCATAGCCTCCACATTGTATTGTATAACCATGTTTGTTGTTTAATAATACAAGTGGTTGTGCTTTTGGGGTGAGGTTTTTCTCTTGAAATGGTTTTCCCCATGTAGACCCTCTTGTTATGGTATATTGCTTTTTGTTTTATATGTATTTCTCTTTCTTGTAATTGTAAATATCATAAATTTACACAATACTCTCCTCTAAGATTAGTGTAGCAAGTGTTTCCACATACCTTGCTTCTTTCAGTGATGTCACACCCCTAGAAGTTTGTTCAATATTTTTATTGGTAGGCCATTTATTTATGATTATTAAGGTACTTACAATGCGAAACCACAATTCTACAAAATCCACATTAGATATCTATACTTCAAGCTATGATAAATGTTGCTACAGCCTAGACTAACCTTGGTATTAGCTAAAGAATGCAACAAAATAATTATGCACAGATTGAAGTTCATACTTCTCACGTGGTTCACATAAACTAAGAAAACACACTTTCATGATGCACAACCCCATACCTATTATGTCACAACAACATTAACTCGACATTGTATTGCATCAATACAATAAAGTCTTCATCAATCACATAGGTTTTCCTATATATTACTCAATACAACATAGAATCAATACATGATTCTTGGATATCCTCCTCCAAATAGTGATTTTTGCCACAAATTCATTTGGGAGAATTAAAAAATCTAGCACCATGTTCAATAATTGGTCAATCAAGGAAATATTAGGCCAAGTTAGTCTATTGTGGCAATCTAGTTATGCTTGCACCCAAGAAAGATGGAATGTAGCAACTCTACATTAACTACCACACACTCAATAAAATCTTTATGAAGAACAAATATCCTCTTCCATGCATTGGAAAACACCTAGATCAACTCTATGGGGAAAGCTACTTCACCAAAATCAATCTAAAATCATGATCTCATCAGGTTCTAGTACAATTAGACTTGACACCAGGAAAACTACATTGAAAACATAAGAAGGGCTCTACAAATGTATGGTTATGCCTTTTGGCCTAACTAATGCTCTAGTGACATTGATGTGTTTGATGATAAATGTCCTCCACACTTTCATCAAGTCCTTTGTCAATATGTATTTAGATGATAGACTCATCTTCAACAAGCCCTAGGAAGAACATGTGTAACATGTTGCACAAGTATTAGACACACTACTCCAACATAAGCTACAAACTAACCCTGGTAAATGCACTTTTGGCACCATATAGATTTAGTACCTTGGATACATTATAAACCAATCTAGCATTCATGTCTATTCAGAGATGTTCAAGGTGATCTAAGGTTGGTATGTTCCATGCAATATCATAAAATTGCACAACTTTCTTGGAACCACTAACTTCTATTAAAGGTTCATCCTTGGATTCTCTCATGTTGCTTAGTCCCTCAATTAGAATATTTCCACCAAGGCAACATTTAAATAGAATCCTATACAACAACATGCCTCCAATGACCTCAAACAATGCCTCTACTCTGCACTAGTATTGACTCTACTAGGTATTACATGCTCATTTGAAATTTAACCCAGCACATCTAATTATGTGCTTGGCACCATGCTGATTTAGCATGGCCATCATGTCACCTACCACTCTAAGACTCCCAGTGATACCATATGGTGCTATGCAACTTATTAAAAGGATCTCTACACCATATCATAGGTATTCAAGCAATGATACCACTACATCCTTGGCAAAGAGACTATCATTCACTCTAGTCATCAAATGCTACAATTCCTCCACACAGAAAATAAACTAAAAATGTGTGGCATATCAAATGGATGTGTTATCTACAACAATTACATTTGATCACTAAGCATTAGAAGGGTGTGACAATAAGTATCTAAATTACCTTAGTCAAACATCCATGCATGCACTTACCAATATATTGGAATTACATGACAACAACTTTTCTAACTAGGGATCACTATATATACTCAATAAATAAATATATCACTTAGTCATTCAATGCACTTTCGTAAGGTACACTTATAGGTGATTTTTACATTTTAAACAAGCTTCTCTATAAGTTAATACTCTTTATGTTCCCTCTGGCATACATCAACAATGCTTGATTTAGGAAGCACATTATTATAAAACAACAATCCACTTTAGTATTAGCACAAAAGACTTTCTACACTTCAACAACACTTTTACTAGCCTCACATGTGCACAAACATTGAGCACCATATCAAGTCTTGCATACCTTGTTACATCACAAAGCTTACATGAATAAGACTTTTGGGATTTGCACTCCTCTTGTAGCACCTCAATACCCTTAGGAGTATATTAGCATGGATTTTCACAATTGTCTACCAGCTTGATCATACATTCTTGTAGTTCATACAAAATATTCCTCCCTTGTAGGGATGTAACTTACAATGATTGAATCCCTAGATTAAATTTATACTTCCAATATGCAAGAAATGGTTTAAAATACCCTCATAACATCTTTTGTACATGCATATGTAGCATTACCATCTTCATTCAACTCCTAGGGTGTGGGCAAATGTCTAACTTCTAAGTTGATTCAACCATGCCATGTCAATAAATGTACAACTACAAGTTTAAAAAATTTAGACTTTTGTGAGGGAAGAAATCTCCTTTAGACCATCAACCAAGAACTTGGGAACAATAAAAAATCCATGCCCACACTCATACAAGTCATCGAGTGTCAATTTGTAGGCCTGCAAAACAAAGGTACATGCCCTAGGCACACATGTCTCAAATCATGTCTGTCATGCCATCAAAACATGTGCTTGCACACAAATCCATGCATCACTATGGTCCTCTTGTATTTACACATGATTTAAACATCTCTTAGTCCTAGTCACATTAATGTAAGAGCATTAAATGCTTGCCAATACATGTATAGAGTTAGGTTATAACTTTTGTTCAAACAACAAAGTTGTGAGGTGTAGGAGTTTACATTTTACAAGTTTTAAAGTCAAGGTCCATGTTCATGGAATGGATGTATTGCAAACTTGGGTCTTGGGAGGCATGTAAGTAGCTTACATTTTGTAAGGGTACAAGACAACTTCAGTAAATAGGAGTCATTAGATTCACTGACTTATGTTTTCAGAATCAACCCAAGTGCAATGTGAGTGATGTTGGGAAAGTGTCTCAACCTTGTGATTACAAAAGTGTGATTTTTTGGGTTATAAAAAGGAAAAAACTTAATTTTTAGGCTACAGAGTTAGTTTTTGGTCAAAATAACCATTCCAGGTTGCTCAAAACATTGCTTTCAGGGGTGCCTAGTGCGTAGATCACTTTGAGCTCTATAATTTTAAAAAAATGGGCTTAATCGGCCTCCTAGACCAAAAGTTATGGCCTCCAGAAGTTCGACCTCCCACATTAGAAAATGTAAAATTGTGTTGGACATGGGAAAGAGCTATAAGGGGGAGTTACACATGTTGACCAACTTATGATGCATGTTATGACACATCATAATGCATCTTTGATTAGAGATAATGGAACCCTAAGGATTTGAGCACCACTTTTGGGTGGTTTTGGCTCATGGTTTTCTAATTATTGTTTGATGATTTCATGTATTGTATCTCCTATGTATTAGGTGCTTGAGATGGAGGTTGTGTTTGAGAGTCTTATAGATATTGTTAAACTATCTCCATATCTCTAGTTTGTGATACTCCTATGAGGGGTTGCTCTGCAAGTATATTGTAATCTTGTTAAGATTTATGAATAATATATTGGGCTACTTTTGGAGTGTGGGGTTTTTCTCATGAAAGGGTTTTCCCCACGTAAATCATTGTGTTATGGTATGACTTCTATTTATGTTTATTTCTGTAATTTTTGTAATTGTTGTAAAGATTTAAAAAGTTTTTCATAATCCTCCTCTCAAGATTAGTGTAGGAAGTGTTTCCACTACCTTAGCTTCCTTACAAGTGGTATTAGTGCTTGATCACCTTTGCTTTCAGTTGCAGGATGTTGGGTTTTTTGAACTAATCCAATTTGAGTGGGAGCTTGTGCAGAAGATACTTTGTGATCTTGTTGTAGGAATTTTTAAATGGCAAGCACATCAAAGAGAATAGATGTAGAGAAAGTTTCTAGTAACAATTTTGAGATGTGAAAGATGGAGATAGAAGATTTGTTAATTGATCGAGATTTGTGGCATGCTATTGTGAGAATGTTTCAAGGCTTGCAGATGCTACTTTGGTTGCTTAATATGATGTTATGGATCATAAAGCCAAGGGTCTAATCATATTGTGCCTAGCAAACTATATTTTAATCAATGTCCATGAAGAGCCCTTTGTGAATAAACTATGGAAGAAACTTGGTGAGATATATCGAGCCAAATATTTAGTGAACAAAATTTTCTCAAGAAAGAAGTCGTATTCCTTGAGAATGGAAGAGGGTGCATGAATTGCAAACCACCTAGAAGCATTTAATATGTTGGTGGCTCAATTAACATCAGTTGGTGTAAAAATGGATGAGGAGGAGAGATGTCAAATCTTGCTTTGTTCTTTGCCTGATTCGTGGGATTCTCTTGTTATGGCTATTGGGAGTACTTTAGTTTCCTTGAAAGTTGAAGATGTTGTGGATTTTTGACTTTCTGAAGAGATGAGGAATGCATCCATCAATACCAAAGAGGCCCTGAATGTTCATGGAAGACCTAATGAAAGAGGCAGGAAGAATGAGAAGCATAATAAATCAAAATCCAAGTCCAAGGGGAGATCTAAATCTCTTGAAAAGTCCAACATTATTAGTTGGAATTATGGTAAGCTTGGAAACTTCCATAAGGAGTGCAAAGAAGAAAAAAAAGAAATTTGATTCTAATTTTAAATCTAACAAGGAAGATGGTGATGTGTTCATTACAACTTTGGACACTCGTGCAAATAATGATGCATGGTTAATTGACTCAGGTGCATATTTTCATATGACCTCTAATAGAGATTAGTTGTCTGAATATGAATAATTTGATGTAGGTAAGGTGTGCTTGGGTGATGATTCTTGTTTAAACATTGTTGGCCATGGTAAAGTTAATAATAGATTTCTTTGTGGTAGAGTAAAAAAGAAATTAATGGTGTGTTGCATATCCCTGGATTAACACAAAATTTATTATCTATGAGCAAACTAATAGATGCAGGTGTGTAGGTAGTCTTTTTGATGTAGGATACAAGATGGTTAGAGGTGCTATGGTGTTTTCCATAGGTGTCATATTTGGCACATTGTATAAAATTGATGCACACAATTTTTAGTATAATAGTACTTTTATGAAAAGCAAGTTTGTGACTACTTTGTTGGAAAAAGAGATTGTTTCCTCTTCATCAAATGGTTGTAGCTTCTGGGTACCTAAAGGTTCTCTTTCTTCTAAATCAAAATTGTTTGTAGAGAAGACTATGTTATGGAAGTAGAAACTTGGCCACATTGGAGAGAAGGGTCTAAGGACCTTGAAAAATAAAAATCTTGTTGTAATCTTGATTTCAATTTCTATGGACATTATATTTATGGTAAACAAAATCATGTTCAATTTTACTCTAGTTCTCATAAATCTTGTGGTATATTGGATTTATTCATTCTGATGTGTTTGGTCTTGTAGATGTTCCTTACATTGGAAAATCCACATATTATGTTTCATTTATTGATGGTTATAACAAAAGGACATGCTAGTATATTTTCCAAAAAGTAAATCTAAAGTTTTCAATCGATTTAAAGAATTTAAATCAATGGTTGAGTTGTAGAGTGGAAAGAAAATAAAATGTTTGAAGAGTAATAATGGTGGTGAATTTTCTCTAATGATTTTGATAGATTCTATAAATATCATGGCATTCAGAGACAAAAGACAACTTTGTATTCTCCATAGTAGAATGGAGTTGCAGAAAGAATGAACGGGACATTGATGGAGAAGGCTAGGAGTATGCTTAATGGTGTTGGTTTGGAATAAAAGTTTTGGGCTAAAGCAATTTACACTTCTTGTTGCCTAATTAATAAGTATCCTACATCAACTCTTGTTGATAAAATGTCCATGGAGGCATGGTCGAGTCACAAGCTTTCATTGATACATCTTAGAGTTTTTGGTTGTAAGGCATATGTGTTGGTGTGAACAGGGTTATCACCTAACCAGTTTACCCTTGTGTGGATAATTTACATTATTTAACTATTTACTAGTTAAATAATATTCACACATCACACATAATTCACACATGTTAAGTTGACTTAGTGAGTCTTCTAGGTGTTTCTAGTTGAGTCTAGTTGTGTATTGAGTTGTTGATAGTTGGAGTGAGTTGTCTTATCCTCCACATGTGCAATTAGTTATCATCCTCTAATTGTCACATGTTGTAGGAATATCTCCACCTTTCACTCCACCTTTCTACCTCTCACCTTGCCTTTATAAGCAAGGCTATCTTCATGTATTATGTAATCCAACGATCTCTTGTAATCTAGCAATCTTTTGCATTCATCGCTAGAATAGCATTATTCTCTCATCTGATCTCTCTTGTGCTTTCATGAAGTCCTTGATCTTGGGTGGCTCCAATCATAGCCAACTCTAACATGGTATCAAAGCTCTAGGAAGAATCACTTTGTGTTAGTCATTTTTTGAGAGATCTTGAGTGCAATTCATGGTGGATCTTGATAGTTGAGTATGCTCTTCTCTTGCATCGAATGATGACCTGGAGAATCAGAAAGACTTGATAGAAAACATCAGATTGTGAGGGTTTCCCCTTCTTTCCCTTGTATTGAAGGTGCATTTTGGTGCATGTTGTTGCAAATAAGACTTCACCATTGCATCCAGAGCAGTCAAAATAGTCAAGATCGCCTTTTGTTTCGTCTAAATCAGACATCGGAGGCAAAATTGACGAGGGTTTCAATTTGGGGCTCCTTGGCATGATCTGGGAGGTACCAGCAATTTCAGAGCAGTTTGGCCCAAATTGGACACCGCCATTGCATCTAGAGTGGCCAAATTAGTAAGGATTGACTGTCCAAACGCCAAAATCTGTTGTTGTCGCAAAAGGCAATTTTTTTGCCCCTCGGCCGTACAAATTTGTCACAGGGAATATTCTTTGTCCAAGTGGTATATTCCTAGAATCTTTGACTACATCGTTTGGTGTACCATCAGGAAGAATCTTCATTTTTGGTCCAAAGCAATATCTAGTGGTTTAATTGTTTGTTCACAGGTTAATATTTTTTCTGAGGGTTTCTCTTTGCAGGCTCGTACCTACGTTTGTAGGTACCAGTCTTCGTGCGGGGGTGCTACGTGGCGGGGGCCACCTGCATATTCCATCGGTGGTCACATCAAAGTCATTTCTTTAGTTGTCTACACCAATTAGTAGTCTTCTACAGATTGTGCCACAACTGGCTATTATCCATCATCGACGACAAGTTTTCTCAAACAACTGCCAATCTTCAATCAACTGGGGGCCTTCAATCAAAACTTCTCATCGACCCCAAATCTTTGCTAGGCAGTTATATCTTTATCCCGGCGGTCAGATCTTTAGCCAAGCTTAAATCTTCATTGACAGGATTTCATAAAATCTCCCAGCGGTTACAAGAAATCCATTTACAAGTGGTTAAAGGCATTCGACGACGGTTTACAACACTATGTGCTCAGAATTCTCACCGCGTTAAAAAAATTCATGCCGTTAAATCTACTGCCCGTCAATCTTCCCACCAACGGTTATTTTAGTAGCTTCAGATCTTTATTCAATGGTAGTTGACTAGCAGTCTACACGTAGTCCACAGATCTCCAACCAAGCCGATGATCATTCGTACCCTCGGCGGCCTGTATTTCTTCCCTGGTGACAATTTTTAAAACTTGTCGGAAGTTCCTATCAGCATATTCCTTTAACCTCCAGCGGTCTTCAATACACAAGCATCAACATGATTTTAAACCATGGCGGTAACACTTTTCATTCGGCGGTTTCAACTAATACAGCTCTCAAAACCATTCATTTGATATATTTCTGGCGGCTGTTGTAAACTAGCAGCATTTTATCAAATGGGTGGTTTCTGACAGGTGGTTTACCACTCACAAAAAGGTGGATTTTCAAGTCATAAGTAGTTTTTCCTTTGCATAGCCAGTGGTTTCTCTGACAGGGCAGTTTCACATCTAGACAGACCATTTTTCAGTCACATAGGCATTTTTTAGACATTTTTTTGCTTTCCCGAGGGAGGATTTTTTTTTGGTGAAAAGGAATATTCTGCTGACATCAACACCACGGGGCTATTTTTGCCCCTCAAAGCCCTAAAAGGGGGCTTTTTTTCTTTTTTACATAACTTTTGCCCATGGAGGCAAAATTGGGCAAACGAGACATCATCAGAAATCTAATAGAGAGCACTTCACAGTGGTGTCAATAGTTTTCTAAAATTCTACTGCAGGTGATTGCTATAGTAGTTTGAAGACAGATCTTTGTTTTCAGCTTCTGAGCTCACAACTTTCTGCCATGATCTCTAATTTTTGCGATTCTTGCGACATCGAAAAGGTATTCACAAGCTCTTCAAATCCATCTGTGCACTTTTCTCATATTCAGCTCCAAGTTCATTTTATTCAATTTGTCAGTTTTTTGGCTTTTGAGTGATAACTTGGACATTTTGAAACTTGAGGAAGTGAAACTTGTTTTAAAGGGATTTGTTTGTTGTGGTAAATCATTGTCTGTAATCTCCCTTGAATCTCAGTTTTAAGAGTTTTTCATGTTTTCCCAAATTTGATCCCTTGTGGACAATTGTAAATCGCACTAAGTATAAAGTGCCACAATCATTCTTCTTTGGGGGGGTGATCTCTTTGATTGAGTAACAGGGGGTGTACTTGTGTTCTTTTTTGTACTCTTGCATCATGGATCCAAACAAACTTCCTCTACTCACACCATATAACTATCATGAGTGGAAAACTAAAATGGAGATTCATTTAAGAAGTTTGAAAATTCATAGAGTAATAATGGGTACAGAAATTGAACCAACAGCAGCTGCAAAAAAGAGAAAGTGGTATAATAGATGTGATCAAGCCTATGGAACACTATGCTTGTCTATCTCTCGTGATCTTCTTTTTCATATTGAATCTTGTACAACGCCTAATGAAGTGTGGACTACCTTAGAAAATCTCTTTGGTAAGCAAGATACTATGAGAGGTTTCAAATTGGAGAATGAACTAATTGGTTTGAATCCAACCAATTTTGCAAGCATCCAAGACTTCTTCACAAAGTTAAAATCACTTAGATTGTAGCTCAAATAATGTGGAATTGAGAAAGAGGACACTCAATTGATTCTTTCAATCCTTGCCAGGCTTGGTCCTGACTATTTAGTTTTTGTTTCTACCTTTTATGCTACTATGATGCACTTGGGAAAGATTTCACAATGCCTTCACTTGATGAGTTTGTTGCGTCACTCACAAGGGAGCAAGCTAAGTTAGTACACATGAGCAAATTGAAGTCTCCTAAACCTCAAGCACTTCTTTCTAGTCAAGGTACTAAGGATCAAAAGGCTTCAACTAGAAAAGGAAAGAAACATAAAAATAAGGATTTCAAAAACAATGAGAAAGCAAAAGAATCAACCAAATCACCTAAGTCCTCATCCTCTACCAAGGAGGAATCACCTAAGAAGGAGAGACCAAAGTCTGCATATTGCAAGAAACTAGGACATGATGAGCATAAGTGTTATGAGAAGAAAATTGATGAGTTGACTCACATTATTCAAAAGCACAATATCCAAATGCCATCATCATCACCTAGTTCCTCCTCTTCTTTGACACCATCATCATCTACACAAATAGGGATAGCAGGCATTGCCAATGGGACAATCAAAGGAAAAGGACAGGCACTCTTTGCTTCTACATATCTTTAGTTAGAGAGATGCCTTCTTGATTCATGAGCTTCTCATCATATGGCATCTTCATAAGGGATGTTCTCTTCATTTGAGTCATGTACTCCGCCACCTATTTTGATGGGTAATAATACATACATTCATGCAACTGGTAAAGGGACAATTGGTGTTGGTGAGGGCACTTTCAACAATGTGTTGTGTGTACCTTCCTTGTCAACCAATCTCCTTTCCATCTACCAGATTACTCATTGTGGTGCAGCGAAGACAGTCGAGTTCATTCCTAATTCTGTGATCATACAAGACTTGGAGAGTAGAGATATCATTGTTGTTGGGATGGATGATCATGCATCTCACTTGTATACTTTCTCCCATTTTACTTCTTCTGATGATGTAGATCCATTGATTGATATTCACACTCATGCATTGAGTGTGAATCATGTTTCTGAGAAGTTTCGTCACTTGAACCTTGGTGTTCTTTCACCCACTTTGGTTCATGAGACTAGTGCTGAGCTTCCATCACCTCATCCTCCTGCTTCCTTAGAGATAGACATTGACATGAGTTCTTCTACTTCGGTTGAGTAGGATCATTCCAATCTTTCAAAGACAGCTTTGTGGGATACTTTCTTGGCAGGTATATCAAGCTTATTTTGTGAGTCTCATATTGTAGATTTGGAGGACACACTTGAGGGGTTAACTCTCCTCTTTGATGACAGTTACATCACAACTATTATCCCATCTACTTCATCTTTGAAGGTTGTTCTTCACGAGTCTACCTAGGATTTTGGATTGGTCACACCTCATTGCATTGTGGCATTCCTTGATTCTAACATGTGGACATTTCAACAGTCTTCAGAGGCATACATCATGAGGCTTTTTCCCTCATACCTTGAGATGGAGTTTCTTTGACATCAACCTTTGGACTTGTTTCTTCCTAAGGGGAGAAATGTTGTTTACAGGTACATGACACTTTCTAGTGTTCATCTTCAGGCATTCACCATTGGCACAGGAGCTACTTCATTGTGGGGGGGACTTATAGTCTCACACTTGCTCTCCTATGGGGGGTATTTGATTGTACATATGTGATAGAAGTTGTCCTCGGGGGGTCATGTTGAGTCCTCCTACTATCACTTCTTCTTTCACTTTCATTGTTTCATGCATTCTCACTTTTGGAGAGGAGTTTTTCCCCACGAGGTTTTCTCCTTTTCTCCACTTGAGATTTGTTGTACATGGGTACCTAACATGGCCTAGTAGTCAGGACCCATCCATCATCACCATCCATCATTGCATCTTGCTTTAGTCAGCTACTCCCTAAGTTGCACTTAAGGGGGTGTTGGTGTGAACAAGGTTATCACCTAACAAGTTTACCCTTGTGTGGATAATTTACATTATTTAACTATTTACTAGTTAAATAATATTCACACATCACACATAATTCACACATGTTAAGTTGACTTAGTGAGTCTTCTAGGTGTTTCTAGTTGAGTCTAGTTGTGTGTTGAGTTGTTGATAGTTGGAGTGAGTTGTCTTATCCTCCACACGTGCAATTACTTATCATCCTCTAATTGTCACATGTTGTAGGAATATCTCCACTTTCCACTCCACTTTTCACTCCACCTTTCTAGCTCTCACCTTTCCTTTATAAGCAAGGCTATCTTCATGTATTATGTAATCCAACAATCTCTTGTAATCTAGCAATCTTTTGCATTCATTGATAGAATAGCATTATTCTCTCATCTAATCTCTCTTGTGCTTTCATGAAGTCCTAGATCCTGGGTGGCTCCAATCATAGCCAACTCTAACAATATGCACATGTGCCAAAGGAGAAGTGAACAAAGTTGGAGAAGAAGGTTGTGAAATGTATTTTCATTGGTTACAGTTGCAGACACCTAAACTCATCCTAGCACGACCTTATTCTAAATTAACTAAAAGATTGCATTATTTAGTTAATTTATCCCTACCTAATGTATCCCACATACTTTAAATAATAAGCTTATTATTTAATTAGCCATTTTCCCTCTCACACATAATTAAATAATTTTATTATTTAATTATCCTCTTTTCCACCTCACATGGCCACCTCACATAACACATGGCTATTTTCTCTCTAACATGTTTCCACCTTTGTCTAAATCAAAACACATATTACATAGTCATAACAAATTGCTATTTTCTCTCCACTTTATCTCCACCTTTTCCTAAATCAAAGGGGACACATGTTGCATGACTACAAAAAACTCTCCTTAATTCTAGGAAAATCTTCTCATGCATCCTCTGCCACCTCAAGTCCTAAGTCAAGATAAATGGCTCACGTCACTAGGTAAACTGCTAAAATGGGAATGAATGAGGAAAATCCCTTCCATAACCAAACCCTCACAGAACTATTCCCATTCTTAGGAGGGCCATTCTAACCACGACGTGATGTTAGTGAAACTGATGAGGACCATCCTGATCAACATGAGAACCCTAGTGATCCCTAGACTATCCTTCATAATGAACAAGGAAATGACTTAATGGAGAGGTTTATTGAAATAAATAAAGATGCAATCCTTACACAAGTCATTGAATCATGGGCTAAACTACCTCCTAGTTATGACCTCTCTCATCTTGATCACATAGTGTACCCTAACCTTTTAGATCATGGTCCTACCCATGAGGAAAATCACATCACATCACATGACCACACCAACCACCACTTAGAATACAATAATCCTTCTCAAGGAAAACAATCTCTTTCCATTAGGGGTAACCCCCTTTATCAGCAATCAGTTCCACCTAAGACACACACACACCCCTTCATAATGAGTCCCAAAATTCCCCACTCACTAGTCGAGTCACATCAACTATAGACACCCAACCTCAGGCTAACCACCATACTTCCCAAGTGGAGTACATCTCTATCCCCATACCAAACCAAAACACCTCCCACATTCACACTTCTAATATAACGATTCCTAATCTTGGGCTTCCACCTAAAACCAATATCAATTCCCTATGAAATATTAACCAACACCATCACTTCATCCCTCCCAAGAACTACAACATGCACAACTATCAATACACACCTCCACCACCACCTAGCTCATCATTCGACCAAGAATGGAAATCCATGAAATAAATGGTCAAAAGACTTCAAGAAGGAACCCATAAAAAATCAGATACTTTCAAAGAATTATGCCCTTATCCTTTTGATTGATCCATAGCACAACTCTTGTTTCCTATCTCCTTTGAAATTCCAAAGTATGAAAAATACAAGGGAAAAAGGGATCCTAGGGAGGATGTCAAAGGATTCTTCATGGTAAGCCAAGAAGTGGCACTTGAGGGCATATACTTACTATACCTTTTTCCCCATAGCCTAGGTGGGCAAGCACTTGAGTGGTTCTTGCATCAACCTAAGGGGCCCGTCACATCTTTTGGTGACCTAGTTGAAAAATTTGTTAAACACTTTTCCTATAATGTGGACCATGAGTTGACTATGATGGACCTATGAAACACCAAACAAAGATCAGGGGAGAGCTTTTCATTCTTCCTTCAATAGTGGAGAGCCTTGGCTAGTAGATTCCCATGGATGATTCCATAAAATCAACTTGTTTACATATTTGTCCCAAATCTCAACTCGAAATTGAAATTCCATTTACGAGTCCAATGTGTGACTTTGTTTGATGAGCTCATCAAAAGGGAAATTCAAATTGAAAAAACCCTCATTGCTAAAGGAGTAATAAAAATTTATTCAAAGGATCACTTGATCAAAATAAAAAATAAAATTTTTCCAATGATAAATGATAGGCTATCGTGAGGTCCTAACACTTTAGTTGAAAAATATCAGTTATCAACTGGGTAGTGTCCAAGGCTGTATGCAATAGGGAATATCCTTTGGATATCTCATCTAGAAGCAATTTCCTGAATCTTTAAAAAGGCTAAAACAACATATCAAACTAGAAAGCATTCAAACTGTATACTAGAAAGCATTTGAACTCTATACTAGAAAGCATTTGAGTTCCATACTAGAAAGCATTTGAACTCTTAATCTAAGAAAACATATAAACTTTATACTAGAAATTCATACATGCAATTTTTACTATAAACTCGAATAGTGACTAATCCTATAACTACACACACTCAAACTTTCAACTAATAGTTAACAACAATTTGAAACTAAAGCAGATGCTCCAGAAATTTTAAACAAACATAACTTCAAGAATCAACATTTTAAATATCACAACCTGCAGGCACACACAATGGAACTAAACATAAAATAACACTACTCTAAATAGAACATTCACAAAAATAGAAATACTTTTCTACTCTACAATCCCACGAGTGGCCAGCTCTTGGGAGAAATTTGTCTTTTAACTCGGATCACATTCAATTGTTTTCACAACAACATAGTAACTCCATTCATATCTCCATAACTCAGAAGAAAATACTCAAAATAACACTATTTGTATTCATTTTCATAAAAATATTGCAGAACATAGCTCCTCAATTATTCACCAAAAAGAGATTGATATTCATTCCTCACACAATATATATATATATATATATATATATATATCCATGTTTTGACAAACTAACTAAAATTGAACTATTACAAAATCCTATATTCCAGATGGCAGTTAAATGCCATTGAAAAAGTCTTATAACAAAAAAAAATTTCAACTACTAATGTCTTTATGGAATAAAAACATATAAAAGGCTCAGAGTGGAGCCATAAAGTCTTAGATAACCAACAGAAGTTAACAAAATTAAAAGAGTCTCCAATCAATGCACACCTAAATTTTTGGCACCCTCAACTTCTGGCGCACTTGACCTCGGCTACTTGAAGTCCACTCCTCATGTAGGCCATGCATTAATCCTGCACAATTACTCAACTCTACATACCATTATATCAACATTTAATAGCTAATTTCAATCAATTTAGGAAATAAAGATTTGTACAACATTTCATTAAAAATAGATAAATATTGCTTCTAAAAACAAACAAATTGGCATGGCTAGGGTGATTGGGCAATGCAAAAAGGGTTATTTGTTTTTATCAAAGGAATGAGGTTGTTTATACCTCATCAATAAACCCAAATTGTTTAGCAAGAACAAGAATGTAGTTGGTGACGGGGTCACTCACTCCAAAAATGTCAAATATGTCCAACAACCATCATCCATCACCATTCCATCTGTAGCTCCCAAGATTGAAAGAAAGAGGAGATAATTCACACCATTAGGTGAACCTATTAAAGTCATCTTTTGTCAGTTGGTCAAAGCCAACATGATCACCTTTACTCCCACAAAACCATTTTGTTGTTATATGGAGCCTAATCAGACTTGGAGGTTAAAATTTACCCCACTTTTATCAGCGCAGTTTCCCCCCAAAATTCCTATGGGGTCAAGGGGCAACGCCCCTGGCGCACTTCCTATCATGATACAGGGCGGGGTTGAGGAGTAGCACCCTCGAAACCTCACACAGTTTTTTATTATTTTATAAGGCATCGGGAGTTATTTTTTTCATTGACTGACATAAAAAACCCTATTTTGTAACCGACATAAGGCTTGATAAAAGTAGCTAAGGGTTAGGGTTTCTGATGATTATATTGTAGCATTTTGCAGTGGTATTGAGTTGCAAGGATTGCTGGTTGTAATCGGTTTAATTTACTAGATAATAATATTGGACTCTTTGTTTGGTGGATGTAGCCCAAGTTTGGGTGAACCACATTAAAACTTGTCTCTCACTGTTATTATTTTTGTGTATTTTCATTCCTCTGTTTAATCTTTATTTGCATTTAATTGATATCTTCTGTCAGATAACCCTAACACATTTGACTAAATCCAACCTAAACCCTCTTGGCAAGGGAGGATGAATATTGCAACTATCATCAAATTACAGGCCATGCCACAAACAAATGTATGAAATTAAAACATTACATCCAAGATCTCACAGATATAGGTGAGATTGAAATCGAAGGTCCATCCAACACCTCACCTAATCAAGACTTGGGGATTTATCAAAGTTCATTCCCTAAACATGTTAAGCAATGCTCCTCTAAGCAAAATCAAGGACACGACTCCTACACAAATATTATGAATTATCATAAAAGTCCCTCACTTTTATGATTCTGTTGTTGGATATATTAAGCAATTTGATGAATGCATTCAAACTATTAAAATCAAAACACTAACTATGATGTCACTACTCAACATGGGGTCATCTAAGGCCCTACTCCAACCAATCCTAATACCAACAAACAATATGATCTCATTGACCATCTTGAGCGAACACCTACGTAGATTCCCATCCTCAAACTCCTTCGTACATCCCCTACTCATATGGATATGCTAAATTGGATCCTTCAAGATCCCAAATTCCTAATAATAATAACCCTTCACACTTCTAGGCCCTTTTTTGCCACCTTTCCATCAACCATTGCCTCACCTTCACTCCAGATGACTTTCCTTCCCATGATACATCACACAACCATCCCCTTCATATTGAAATTGTCATATCCAATCATAAAACAAAGTGTGTGGTCATAGACAATGGGTCTAGCTTGAACATTTGTACACTTTGATTGGTGCAACATTTGTGCTATTCAGAAGAAGCTTTGGGTTCTCAAACTATCATTATCAAAGCTTATGATAATGCAAAGAGAATCAATTGGCAATATATACTTTCCTATTGAAGTAGGACACTCATTGTAGCATACCCTATGTCATGTTCTCAACTTGGACCTACCATACAATCTCCTTCTTGGTCAACAATGGCTCCATGCTACTGTACCATCCACCTACCATCAATGTCTTAAGTTTCCATACAATGATGTGGAGGTTACTGTTCTTGCTGACCTTCGTCCCTTCCAATATTTCCAAAAATTAGAAGGCCAATATGACAATTATTGTCCATCCTCTCAAGTTGTTTCCAAATCCACCTTCATAAATCCCAAGTCATACATCAATCCTAGTGATCTATCCTCCACATCTTCTGCTCCACCTACTAAATAAAAATCCCTAAAATCCACATTCAAAATCCTTGATAAAGGATATGAAGAATATCAAATTCATGAGTCCTTTCATATCGCTAAAATACCCATTTCACCTTGATCCTTTGGTCAACCATGCCCAAAAAGACAAGATCCTTTCCTCATGATGCAATGGGGGCCCACTCCTTTCATTTATAGTGGTTACCTTGCTAATGAAGACATGGGAGGTTTTGATCCTACATGGATTTATAAAGATGAAGAATATGCTACTTGCTATAAATAACACAAGTATCATATTCCTTTACGTATCTATAGTAGTATGAACTATAAAGATAAAGGTCTTGGCCTCCACGCGCAAGGCCGCCTTGATCCTATCATCCTACTAGCAAATGATGGTACATCTAGACTAGGATACAATGCCTGTGATGAGTACTATTATGCCCTTGTAGACTTTCCCGATACTTCTAGACATGCATCTTATGACTTTGATAATAGCAAAGAAGACCAGTCACTCATAGTCCTTTAAAAGAGCTTGTCACCACAAACCTATTTCATGAGCATTCCATTTTTTCCATCCATCTTGACCTTCAATATCTTGAGCTTATTGAATGCGACCAACAAGACCCTCCTTCCTTAGACACTTTCCAAAATGATGAGGCTATCCTAGAACTATGCAATCTCGTTATACCCTTCCAGGAGATCATAAATGGGGCTTCGAGATCCTATTGAACTCGTCTATATATTTTGGAGAACAAAAAGAACCTTTTAAGGAACCATCTTAATCAACACATGATGCAGACACACCTATTGATGATGAGCTCCATCTTCCATTGGCTCTTGTATCATTTCAAGATGGATCACCCGTCCTTATTGAGAAACCAATGGACATTAATTTGGGCATAGAAGAACCTAAGCTCACAGAGATAACAATTGCTTTAGATCTTGATTTGAAAGGAGACTCTGGGTAACTGCAAAAAGATGGGGGGCCAAAAAGTGGCCAAATGGTTTTTTTTTTAAAATAATACATAACGCGAGCGCGTTATGAACCACTATAAATTAAAAAAAGGGCTGTCATTTCATTTCATTTCTATTTTTCTCCTCTATCCCTGTGGCTTGCAAACCCTACAAAGCGCGCTCGCGTTTTGGAAAAGCCAATTCAACAACAAAATCTTGTTGATTCGTCGCCAAAATGCCGCCACGACGTCGAGCATGCCAAAGGAGTGAGTTTTATTTATTTTTTTGTTTGAATTTGCTTCTAAATAGGTAGGTTTGAGTTGTTTTTTGATGTATATTTCGTTAATTGTCAGGAAATGTTAATGCACCTCCTCCTCCTCAAAATCCACAAAATCCTGAGGAGGAAATACCTGCAGAACAACAACCTCCTCCATCCATTCCTTGACATGCCCCTGGAACAGAAGAAAATATAATGGGGCAAATTGAAAACAACAAAAAAGAAATTGAAGATATAATTGCAAGGTTGAAAGATCCTTCCACTTCAACCTTGCATAGGTCCACGCTTGCTGAATCTCTTGAATCTATGTTATCAAATGTAGATTCAATTAGCAAGCAAATAACTAGTTGGATGGATAAGAGGAGAGAGTTTAGAGACTATTATGTAGACAAGCTGTCATACCAAGATGTGAAAAAATTACAAATTACAAAATTAGACTTGTGTTCAATTTTCACAAACCTGCAAACAAATCAACCTCCACCCATTACATGCAAGAGGTTCCCTATCCATTGGTGCAACAACTAAGCGATAAGGGACAATTTTGGGCAGAGGTGGTGGATGGTTTTTGACCATCCTCCATGCAATAATAATGAGGTCCTGCAATACTTTTTGAGGAAACTCTACTGTGAGTTTGTCCTCAATAAAGTGCCAAACTATTTTGATATGCGGGACTTCTAGGGTAGAGGTGGAGGGGTCAACACAAGATAGACCAGGGGCACGTGTTGACCCATAGCGGGCAGTGAGACGAGTAATCAGCAGACCAGCCCACGAGCATGTTTCTATCCCTTCCATTGTGAAGGAGAGTGTTGAGGTTTACTTCAGTCCATTAGTGCCTTGACCCAGAGCATCATAGTGCATGCCAGTCCTGCAGCATAGAATGGGTTGGGAGATAGTGCGAGGAGTAGGGTCCCACCCCATACTTGTCAAACTTGTGGGTTAGCCTATGGTTATGACCCCATGGATAGTCAGGACGCAGGTGCATAGGCTACATCTGCAGCTGAGCAGATGGTGATGACAGATACCCTCGTGAGTGAGACTTTCAGCCTTGATACTCAGGTAAATATTAGCAAGTTTATTGAATTTAATTTATTAAATTTTATTTTTGAAATGCAAGATTAACTAATTTAAATTGATGATTTTAATGAAATTTTAGGGTCATAGCGTCGATGCAGTTTTCAGTGGTTCACCACCTACATTTTACACGAGATCATCTACTGGCGGGGTATGTAACTAGTAAACAATTATAAATATTACATGTGAATAGCATCGTTCTATGAATGGTATTCTAATGTCTGATTTTGGATGTTGAATAGGTTAATATTGTAGATTTCACGGCAACACCTACCAGCGGTGGTGGACTTCAAAGTTTTACGGAGGTAATAAAATAAATAGTTTAATGAATGAATTGTACTTACTAGATTTTTGTATGTGACTTGTGTGATTTATTGTGTGTACTTCCATGTTTAGATGAACGTGTGTGTATGTTAGGAGCCATGATTTGCATCACTATTATAGTTTTTGTAATTGAATAATGTTGTTTTATTTGCAGATGATGCAGGCTGCGGAGACACCTCCCCATGTTCAGAGGGCAATGGAACATGGTGTGGCCTCTGCAATTCATAGCTCCATGGCATTGACAGGGGTATGAGGAAGATTAGTAAATTTCAATTTACATTCATTGTTATAGTTGTCTATTTTTGAAAAAACAAAAGATTATTGATTTGAAGTTTAATTTCTATTTGTATGGTTTCTATAGGACTTGACATCACCAGGGCCTATTCCTGATATTGAGGCAAGCGAGGAGACATATCATATGTTAGAGGTAAGTGATTATTTTGTTAAATGTTTCATTTTTTATAACATATAATTTCTATATATTAATGTCTATACTTTTTATTGTAACAACTAAAGATGCAGGAAGAACTAAATAGGAGGAGTAGCCCTCAGGTTCGTAGTAGACCACCCACATGCGCGTCTCCATCCCCTAGAAGATCAAAGGCTGCCCGTGATTTATTCTCATCACCAGCTAGAGGGGAATGACTTTTTATTGTGTTCCTTTGTTGTATGCCTATATGGCATTTGTGGACATATATTTTGTATTGTACATAGTTGACATTGTATGCATCTATGGCATTCTTGTAAGCCTATATGGCTATTTTGTATATATGTTATACTTATATCGATGGATATTGATGTATGCCTATATGGATATTTGGTTAGTACAAATCTTTTTTATTGATGGTGTCCATACTTGCATTATAAATCCACGTTGAATGGATATTTGTAGATGGCTACTTCAGATATTTAAAGTCCAACTGTATTACATAGGATGTTTGTTGATCCAATAAGCTAGCTATTGTTATTCAAGTATCACCTAAACCTCATTTTGGAACTAAAAGATAAAGTTGTATTTAAAAAAAAATGAATCATCATGTTGAATAGAAAATATTAATATTCTTTATGAGTAGCATAGAATGTCAACTATATGCAATACAAAAAAATGAATCATCATGTTATTCTTTATGTTTGAGATCCTGAAAATGACTAAGTCTGGTAGCCTGATATCCTGAAACACTGGGATGAATATCCAAGTCATTAGGATGATTGCGCCTTGAGAAAAAGTCATTAAGATGAGCGCCTAAAGGAGACTTTCTTAAACATTCAAACATTGAGCAACAAGCATGAACGGTTAAGGCGCAATTTGCAACTCATAAAGCCTCAAAAGGGCGCCCAACTTAGAGAGAGCATTCATTTAAGACAAGGCACCCATTGACACCTGTTCCACCATAAAAGTGCACCTAAGGTGGAAGGAGAACAAGCCTCTAGTAAGTGAAGCGCACCTATTGTCTAAACCACTTCATTATGGCACCCTAGCATGAGGAGGAGTATATAAGTCAATAGGAAATGGCACCTAGAATGCAAATGAAGGACTAAGTGGCATTTTCAATAAGCATCAATTCACCTTGAGCTTTCAATAAATACATCAAATTGATCCCCATAAGCCTAGGCACCCTTTGCCTTCAAAAGAACCTTGTATCGATGTCAAGAGTTGGATTGTTGATGACTTCCCAAGCTAGAGATAATAGTGAAAACAATCCTTCCACCATCAGGATATTGAAAAATAATCATAATGTAATGATATATGGGATAATTGACATACCCCTTATGAAAAGTGATGATCATAACAAGAATGGTCACCTCAACTTAATGCCCAATAATTGTAATACTATCAAGCATCCACATAATAGTAGATAATCTTATCAAAAGTCACAGAGAAATTTCTAAGGACCATAGTGTTATCCCTATGACTTGACACATACTGCTTGTTTCATAAAGCAAAGGGACATGATATAAATATTGTTGTTATATGGAGCCTAATCAAACTTGAAGGTTAAATTTACCAAACTTTTATCAGCGTGGTTTCCCCCCAAATATTTTCCTACTAGTTTTGGCGCCTTGAAGTCTAAGTGCATGAAAATCATGAGGATGAGCACTTAGGGATGAGATAGTCTTCATAAGAGTTTAAATAAGAACATCATCAAAATGCGCCTTGGTAGAGAGACTTGAGACCATCATCAAATAAGCCAAAATATCTATCTCCAATGACTTGACACGGATCCCAAAACCACCTATTGGACCAATAGGATCCTAAGCGCTCACTTCATGCATTATGATTTCTAGGTGACAGTTTGATGCTCCATCACAAGGAAAGTGCGCCCACACTTGCAAGTATTTTTCTTTAGGATCTAAGTGCCAATTGAAGGTTGTAGTTGCCAAGAAGAGCGCCTAGCAAGAGGAAGTCTTTTGGAGTCTCCAAAACACATCAAACACTTGACTAACAACAAGATAACTTTTTCCCAAGTTAGGCGCTTCAAGAGGGAAGTTAAAACATGAATAAGCACCAACTTGTCTAGGCGCAAACTCAAGCTTGTTGAGGATACATATGGCGCCCAACATTCCTTGGTGATTTCATAAACTTCAAATGCTCAGAACTGTTCAAGGAATGCCTAATGCCCCTTCTTGATGATAGGCCACCAAAGTGAGGGTGGAATTGTGCCTTGATGGCATTAGGCGCTATCTAGAGTATGCTACTCCATTGAAATGTGCCTTCTTTCTTAGAGTCTTAATGAAAAGTCTCAGAGGTTAAGATGCGCCTTGTCTTAATGAGGTGCAACTCTTGGGTAAGAAAGCTTGTAAAGTGCGCCTAACTTAGTGAAGAGGTTGATAACTTCTAAACCCTTCCTGGAACTTAGATTGCTTCAACTGAAGATCATCTTGCACCAATACATCACCAAACTTTCAATCACAAGATCAATTCAAACTTAGGCACTCATTAAGAGTCTTTCCAATGTTGGCGCATCTAAGAGGTTGAACTGGCAAGAGATGGCGCCTAGCTTCCTAGACCTTGTTTCAATATGTTTGAGTTTGAAGGTTGACTCAATGGTATCAAGATGGCGCCATAGAGTCTTTGGACTAGTTCCTTAGAGTTTCAAAAACATTCTGGCTCTTTGAAAATTCCTCCTACATGCTTGGGCACCATTTCAAGGTCCTGGAACCATGATGTAGCGCCTTATTGCTCTAGGCGCCCATTCATGATTGTGCAACTTGAGATTGGCGCCTAGAGTGAATAGGCTTTCATCCTGACTTAATTCACTAAGGCAACCTCATCTTGAAGGCCAAACAAATTTTCCTACCAGAGTGCCTTGATTGAAGACTCCACATCCTTGGTGCTCATTTGGACAATTTGATGTGAAATTGGTGCCTAAGAAGAAGTTGCAACTTTACACTGCCTCTTTTTGACAATTTTTTGGGCAGCAGAAAACCTTTCACCACGAGCAAATGTCTCAGAGATATAAAAAACTAAGAGAGGTTATTGTAGAGAGACTCTACGTGATCACGTTGCCTCAGACGAAATGTTTCTAAGTGATGCAATTTTTGAGTAACATCTCGTCAAAGATTGCTGCCTTTTTGCACTTTGGACTCTTCAGGGATATCGTCGGTACAATGTAGCTCAGACTATTTCGACATATTTGGGTGAAAAATAGGACCATGCCTAGCGTAAATGTACCCATCTGGACGCGTTGGAATAGTCATTTTGGTCACATCAGGAGTAGGATGAAAGTTACACCCCTTTGCAACTTTACACTGCCTCCTTTTGACGATTTTTGGGGCAGCAGAAAACCTTTCACCACGGGCAAATGCCTCAGAGATATAAAAAATTGAGAAAGGTTATTGTAGAAGCACTCTATGTGATCGCATTTCCTTAGATGAAGTGTTTCTAAGTGACACAGTTTTTGAGTAACATCTTGTCAAAGATTTCTGCCTTTTTGCACTTTGGGCTCTTCAGGGATATCGTCAGTACAATGTAGCTCGGATTGTTTCGACATGTTTGGGTGAAAAAAAAGACCATGCCTAGTGTAAATGTACCCATACGGATGCGTTGGAATAGTCAGTTTGGTCACATCAGGAGCAGGATGAAAGTTACACCCCTTTGCAACTTTACACTGCCTCCTTCTGACGATTTTTGGGGCAGCAGAAAACCTTTCAGCACAGGCAAACGCCTCAGAGATATAAAAAACTAAGAGGTTATTGTAGAAGCACTCTATGTGATCACATTGCCTTAGATGGAATGTTTCTAAGTGACACATTTTTCGAGTAACATCTCATCAAAGATTTCTACCTTTTTGCACTTTGGACTCTTCGGGGATATCGTCGGTCAATGTAGCTCAGACTGTTTCGACATGTTTGGGTCAAAAATAGGACCATGCCTAGCATAAATGTAACCATCCAGACACGTTGGAATAGTCAGTTTGGTCACATTAGGAGCAGGACGAAAGTTACACCCCTTTGCAACTTTACACTGCCTTCTTCTGACGATTTTTGGGGCAGCAGAAAACCTTTCACCACAGGCAAATGCCTTAGAGATATTAAAAAATGAGAGAGGTTATTGTATAAGCACTCTACATGATCGCGTTGCCTCAGACGAAATATTTCTAAGTAACACAATTTTCAAGTAACATCTCATCAAAGATTTCTGCCTTTTTACACTTTGGACTCTTCAGGGATATCATCGGTACAATGTAGCTCGGACTGTTTTGACATGTTTGGGTGAAAAAAAGGACCATGCCTAGTGTAAATGTACCCATTTGGATGTGTTGGAATAGTCAGTTTGGTCACATCAGGAGCAGGACGAAAGTTACACCCCATTGCAACTTTACACTGCCTCCTTCTGACGATTTTTGGGGCAGCAGAAAACCTTTCACCACGGGCAAATGCCTCAGAGATATAAAAAATTGAGAGAGGTTATTGTAGAAGCACTCTACGTGATTGCATTGCCTCAGATGGAATGTTTCTAAGTGACACGGTTTTCAAGCAACATATCGTCAAAGATTTCTACCTTTTTGCACTTTGGACTCTTCAGGGATATCATCGATACAATGTAGCTCAGACTGTTTCGACATGTTTGGGTGAAAAACAGGACCATACCTAGCGTAAATGTACCCATCCCGACGCATTGGAATAGTCAGTTTGGTCGCATCAGGAGCAGGACACCAAAAATGTATAACATATAACATAATGATGTAAAAATGTGTATATATGTAAAAATGTAGGAGGAAATTAAAAAAACAAGACAAACCTTACAAATTAATGTGCATACTTACAACTCAATGTAACATGACTTTACAAAATCAATGTGAATACTTACAAATTAATCCAATGAACCATCCGGGTCTACTCTACTCTTTATTGTGTCAAGTATTGCTTCATGGTCAGACTCACGCACCTTCCACAAGATTTTGTTCAAAGGTCTACCCTGATACTTTAGCAAATGAACATTGGATGCCATGACAAGGTTTGAGTAATGAAGAATCTTCTGATGCGTGTCAAACTCCTGAAACAACCAAACATTAACACTCTTATGTGGGTACCTTCTAAGCCATGTTCCAGTAATAACCACTGAGCCTGTAGGGTATTTGATGTTTTCTCCATCTGTAATAGGGGCCTCCAATTTCTTTTTGGCCTCAACACAATGACATAAGTAATAATCTGTTCCCTCTTCATTATCTTCATCTGCAATAATTGTATATACGTGCTCTACATTGATATGTGTAGCAAATTAGATGAAATTAGTCAACATTACAAAAACACTACAAAGTAAGATGACATTACCTGGTTGAACTAGATGAAATTAGGTGCATATATGTGCTCTATATGACCTGGTTGAACTAAATCTGATATGTGGTCAAAGTCAACTGATTATTCCATCTGTGTTAGTTCCAGTGCCGTCAGGGGTCGATACGTGTCAAGTGGGCTAAGATAACTTAACTGCCATTTGTCAACCCACTCCTTTGACTTGCACTCATCCCAAACTTGAATTATACAGGAAGAACAAAAGCATGACATCTTTCGCGTATGGATACTCCATGAACCTGCAATTGAGCTGTTGAAAGAGTGCATCTCATTTGATCTTGTAAGTGTACAATAGTCCTCATATGGTGCAATGTTATTATCATCTATCAACCAAAAAAATCTACGAACTGAAGGCTTACCTTCATTACCTGGACCCATGGAAGCATTACACCACTCGACAATCGATTTTGCATCTGTCAACTTTGCATTGTCTTTATACTTTAACTCTTCTTGTGCTATGGCTCTTTTGATACATGCTCCTGCACCATCATGCTCCCCCTTTCCATGCCCGGACTCATAAAAGTTCCACATATGCTAAATACCTATAAAATTATGCCTCCTACTCAACCAATAGAAATTCTATGAGTTCTTGAATTGTGATGCACAGCTATCCGACCATATGATATGCTAATTGAACGATATGCCCCTTCTATCCAAATCATTGTAGAACACCTAAAAGCAACCTTGCATGAACTCCGTAGAATGCGTGCGATCATCACTAATATAGAAATTATACTCCCTTATGATCTTTCTGTCATCCTCTGTACGATCATTCGCATGAATGAATGCGATGTGCATAAATATAGAAACCTGTGTGGAGTTGTAATATTGTGATTGCACCTCACGCTGTGGCTGTAGACTGTAGTTCTCTGCAAATTCAACAACTAAGACAATGCTACCAATCAGAAATGTGTCCTTGCACAGCTTGAATTGCAAGTCCAACCATCGAGCTCTATGGGCATGTCTTGCATACTTATACACTATGCTGTCACGAAATATAGGCATAAAATGATACACTGGAATCTTTTCAATAACCAATTCACACCTCTTTGCTTATTTACCATCTTTTGTATTGTATGCCATTGTTTTATACTTGCCAAACTCTACTAGTTCGTTTCCAACCGCATGTGTTCTTTCCATATGTTCACATATTGGCAAATGTTGCAAGCCATCACAACGATGACATGTGCCATCCAAGCATAATTTCTTGTAGAATATTTGACCTTCCTCTCTTTCACATAAAATTCTTGATATGAAGTCTCTTGAAGATGTTGGTGGGGCACATATGGCACAACCCTGCAAAACATTGTTAGTATGCATATCTAAACATATAGACCTATAAGCATCAAAATGGTTAGAAAATTCAATATGTAATCTACAACAAGTAGTGTGTGTGTGATTTATCTTGACATAGAAAGGTTTTAGCATTTCAAAATATCTTTGACAAATTTTAATTTGAGGATACTTCTCTAGAAATTTACCATAAAACTGTGTTTGAGTCTCATCCAAAAAATGCTTTGGACGTGGCTCACAATTCTGACTACCGATTCTCCTTCTTACCACATCCCTTTGATTCAAAGATACCCTTGTGTAATTCTTCCAAAAGTCTTCAATTAGTGATCTCAATGCTTCAACAATTGGTTTATCTTTTCGTGGTAGTCTCCCCGAGAACGCCCATAATTCATTGGCATTAGTGTCCTCAATTCTTTGGCGTCTTCCAACAGCTCTTGATAAAGTTTTCCTATTAATTCTCAATTCTTGACTTGTCTTTCTAATGAGACGAGCTTTCCTCATTTGACTACTTACTATAGTCGATGTAATCACACGCCATGTTGCATTACTATCTTTTGTGCGTGAGGTGTTACCCACTCTCTCATATACACTCATTAGATTCTTGACAATAGATTTTTCACTTGAAGCCTCTGATGTTCTCAACCCAAGAATCTTCATGATGGACCTATACTTTATACTTTGCATCATTTCAATGAATAGTTGACATCTTGTAGTCTCATTTAACTTTTCAAAGAACAATCTCCAAATCTTATGAGCATATCTTCTACAAGTGCGTTTTGGAATCTTACCTTCCATTGGCTGCAAAATATTCTCATCAATTTCAATCAAATACTTTGGCTTTCTATGCAAAATTCTAGGTGGTGTTAAGTTAGGTAAATTCATCTCAACATTAGGAATTTCATCAATATTTAAATGAGATGGGCTAGATGGCATACCTTCGATCAAAGATGGAATAGATGACATACCTTAAGGTTGAGGTGGGAACGATGGCGTACATCCTTCATCACATGTGAGTGATGATGTACTCTCAACTTGAGATGTGGTAGATGGTGTCCATACATGTTGACTTGCGGTAGAGGACGTCTCCAACTATGGTATTCAAATCTCTCGTAGCACGAAGTTTTTGCATTCGTTCTCTTTGTGCCGCCAATCCCATATCTCTTTGTGATGGTTGTGGTTCCTCTTCAATTGGTATGTCTTCATTTATCGTGTCCAATTTCCTCTTCTCATGAAGTTCCCTCATAGCCACTACTTTCTTTGCATTCTTAGCTTCTATCTCTTCCTGTGTTGGTTTAATTCTTGATTGTTTCCTCGGCATGACGGAGAATTTGTCTGTAGCATGATAAAGAGACCAATATTACTTCCTAAGAAATGAATACAAGATAATAGTGGGATTGTATTTTTATTATGTTGTAAGGATTTATTCTTGTATAGTTTGAGATCATGGTATGTTAAGGTCTATTTATTACACATAATTATTAAAGAGCCCAAGTGTAGAAAATATACATGGCATCATGTGAGATTGTAGGCTGCTTTCTTGATTAGGAATGTGTCTGATAAAGCATGATAAAGTAATTCAATCCGAATTAAGGAAAATGTAAAGAACATGCATGTAAAGACTTGACATACCTGAAAAATGAAGATTCGAATGGAGAGAGTAGCCAATTATGTAGTGTTTTTTCTTCTTACATCAAACTCCTCAACAATTTGAGTTTTTCACCACTTGCTTCCTTTTCAATGTTAAATTGAATAACACTCAAATATAATTACTAACAACAATACTATTAACCAATCTATAATGTTAAATTCCTAAAATTGAATCACAATTAACATTGCAACACTACAAAAATTAAAACTTGAATAGATATATATCAAACTTTGTGTGAAAACTATGTTATTTCCTCCTTCTCAAGTTGGCAACGCAGAAAAGGTGGTGGAAAGATCATGCAAAGGTGGTACAATGTGTCAAATGTGCATGTGAACTTCCCAACAACATGAAAGCACTTCTTTTTTTCAGAGCACACACAAAATCAGTATGAAAACAGAGCATGTGGGCTTGGATCATGGGGGTCAACACTTTTTTACTGTTTCTATAGCAAGACAAAATGCGAGCACGTTATAATGCTCTCACATTTTGTCCTGCTATAGGTTGATCACATCTTGTGCATTTCTCTTTCCAAACCTTCTCCTTCAGACTTAAATGACCACAAGGTTTTTGAGGGAGAACTTTTCCTGTTTCCTACAAGAGCTTGCCAAATGCTCCACCATATGATAGGCATAACAATGAAGGGGCAAGCCCTCATAATCAAGTTCTTGATAGAAAATGCCCATCGAGGAAGAAAGATAGATCTTCTTTGGAAATAGAAGTTCTCATTTGTGACAAATCCTTATCCAAGCATAAATAGCAGGGGTTCTGTCAAGCGATTGTCAATCCACTTCCACAAAGTCTTTTGAAGACTTCCTAATTGATTCCAAAACATCCACACCCCAAAATTGGAGAGGCAATCAATATAATCGAACCCATAAATCTACATTTGACGACAGAAACCCTCAACACTATACCTTAAACCCTAATCCCTCAACCCTTCAACCCTATCCCTAATCCTTATACCCTCCACACTCTACTTTAACCCTAATCCCTCAACCCTCAAGCTTATCCCTAAACCCCCGACTCTCGAACCTCAACCCTCAACCCTCAACCCTCAATGTTAAATCCTAATCCCTCAACCCTTCACTCTAATCCCTCATCCCTAAACCCTAAATGCTATCTCTATTCCTAAACCATCAACCGACTCGATACTATACCTTAAACCCTAATCCCTTATCCCTAAACCCTCCAACCTTATCCCTAATCCTTATACCCTCCACACTCTACTTTAACCCTAATCCCTCAACCCTCAACCCTATCCCTAAACCCTTGACCCCTGAACCTCAACCCTCAACCCTCAATGTCAAACCCTAATCCCTCTACCCTTAACTCTGATCTCTCAACGCTCAACCCTATCCCTAAACCCTAAACCCTAAAGCCTCAACCCTCAACCCTCAACATCAAATCCTAATCCCTCAACCTTCACTCTAATCCCTCAACCCTAAACCATATCCCTAAACCCTCAACACTATACCTTAAACCCTAATCCCTCAACCCTCAACCCTAAACCTTATCCCTAAACCCTAATCCCTTAACCCTCAACCCTAATCTGTCATCCCTCAACTCTAATCTCTCATCCCTAAACCCTAAATGCTATCCCTATTCCTAAACCCTCAAATGACTCGATACTATACCTTAAACCCTAATCCCTTATCCCTAAACCCTCCAACCCTATCCCTAATCCTTATACCCTCCACACTCTACTCTAACCCTAATCCCTCAACCCTCAACCCTATCCCTAAACCCTTGACCCTCGGACCTCAACCCTCAACCCTCAACGTTAAACCCTAATCCCTCAACCCTTAACTCTAATCCCTCAACCCTCAACCCTATCCCTAAAGCCTCAACCCTCAACCCTATCCCTAAACCCTAAACCCTAAAGCCTCAACCCTCAACCCTCAATGTCAAATCCTAATCCCTCAACGCTTCACTCTAATCCCTCAACCCTAAACCATATCCCTAAACCCTCAACACTATACCTTAAATCCTAATCTCTCAACCCTCAACCCTAAACCTTATCCCTAAACCCTAATCCCTCAAACCTCAATCCTAATCCATCATCCCTTAATTCTAATCCCTCATCCCTAAACCCTAAATGCTATCCCTATTCCTAAACCCTCAATCGACTCGATACTATACCTTAAACCCAAATCCCTTATTCCTAAACCCTCCAACCCTATCCCTAATCCTTATACCCTCCACACTCTACTTTAACCCTAATCCCTTGACCCCCAACCCTATCCCTAAACCCTTGACCCTCAAACCTCAACCCTCAACCCTCAACGTCAAACCCTAATCCCTCAACCCTTAACTCTGATCCCTCAACCCTCAACCTTATCCCTCAACCCTAAACCCTAAAGCCTTAACCCTCAACCCTTAACATCAAATCCTAATCCCTCAACCCTAAACCATATCCCTAAACCCTCAACACTATACCTTAAACCCTAATCCCTCAACCCTCAACCCTAAACTTTATCCCTAAACCCTAATCCCTCAACCCTCAACCCTAATCTGTCATCCCTCAACTCTTATCCCTCATCCCTAAACCCTAAATGCTATCCCTATTCCTAAACCCTCAACTGACTCAATACTATACCTTAAACCTTAATCCCTTATCCCTAAACCCTCCAACCCTATCCCTAATCCTTATACCCTCCACACTCTACTTTAACCCTAATCCCTCAACTCTCAACCCTATCCCTAAACCCTTGACCCTAAACCCTCAACATCAAACCCTAATCCCTCAACCCTTAACTCTGATTCCTCAACCCTCAACCCTATCCCTAAACCCTAAAGCCTCAACCCTCAACCCTTCACTCTAATCCCTCAACCCTAAACCATATCCCTAAACCCTCAACACTATACCTTAAACCCTAATCCCTCAACCCTCAACCCTAAACCTTATCCCTAAACCCTAATCCCTCAACCCTCAACCCTAATCTGTCATCCCTCAACTCTAATCCCTCATCCCTAAACCCTAAATGCTATCCCTATTCCTAAACCCTCAACCGACTCGATACTATACCTTAAACCCTAATCCCTTATCCCTAAACCCTCCAACCCTATCCCTAATCCTTATACCCTCCACACTCTACTTTAACCCTAATCCCTCGACCCTCAACCCTATCCCCAAACCCTTGACTCTCGAACCTCAACCCTCAATCCTCAACGTCAAACCCTAATCCCTCAACCCTTAACTCTGAGCCCTCGACCCTCAACCCTATCCCTAAAGCCTTAACCCTCAACCCTCAACCCTCAACGTCAAATCATAATCCCTCAACCCTTCACTCTAATCTGTCAACCCTAAACCATATCCCTAAACCTTCAACACTATACCTTAAACCCTAATCCCTCAACCCTCAACCCTAAACCTTATCCCTAAACCCTAATCCCTCAACCCTCAACCCTAATTGGTCATCCCTCAACTCTAATCCCTCATCCCTAAACCCTAAATGCTATCCCTATTCTTAAACCCTAAATGCTATCCCTATTCCTAGACCCTCAACGGGCTCGATACTATACCTTAAACCCTAATCCCTTATCCCTAAACCCTCCAACCCTATCCCTTAACCCTCAACCCTATCCCAAAACCCTTAACCCTCGAACCTCAATGTACTCAACCCTCAATGTCAAACCCTAATCCCTCAACCCTTAACTCTGATCCCTCGACCCTTAACCCTTAAAACTTGAACCCTAAAACCTATCCCTACATGCTCGACACTCGACACTATATCTTAAACCCTAATCTCTTAACCCTCATCCCTAAAGCCTCAACCCTAAATCATTAAACCTTCAGCCCTAAACCCTATCGCTAATCCCTCTACCCTCGACACTCTTATTTAACCCTAATCCCTTTACCATTAACCCTATCCCTCAACCTCAACCCTCAACCCTCAACCCTCAACCCTCAACCCTCAACTCTCAACATTAAACCCTAATTCATCAACCCTAAACCCTAATCCCTCAAACCTAAACCCTATCCCTAAACCATCAAACCTCAACACTATACCTTAAACCCTAATCCCTATCCCTCAACCCTTAACCCTTAAAACTTAAACCCTATCCCTACACCCTCAACACTTGACACTATATTTTAAGCCTTAAACACTCATCCCTAAAGCCTCAACCCTCAATCCTTAAACCTTCAACCCTAAACCCTATACCTAATCCCTCTACCCTCGACACTCTAACCCTAACCTCGACATTAAATGCTAATCCGTCAACCCTAAACCCTAATCCATCAACACTAAACCCTATCCCTAAACCCTCAACCCTCAACACTATACCTTAAACCCTAATCCATCAACCCTAAAACGTAATCCCTCAACTCTCAACCCTAAACACTATCAATAAACCCTCAACCCTGGACACTATACCTTAAACCCTATGAGAAAAGCTTTGCGTATGGTACATCCACAGTGAGTAATTAACAGTTGAAATCAGAAGGATGATCATTATGAGAACAGATTTGCATTGGGGTACATCTATGTTTCTTGCTGTCCACCTCGCACTTAGGGAAGGTATATTGTTATGAAACAAGCAAATAATCTCCCATTGTTTACTGGCTCTATCCACAAGAACTACTAAACTATACCTTAAACCCTAATCTCTCAACCCTAAACCCTATCCCTAATCCCTCTACCCTCAACAATCTACCTTAAACCTAATCCCTCGACCCTTAACCCTAAACGCTATCCCTAAAGCCTTAACCCTAAACCCTAATCCATCAAGGTCCTAAACTCTAATCGCTTATCCCTAAACTCTAAATCCTATCCCTAAACGCTCAACCCTCAACCTTAAACCTTAATCACTCAATCCTTATCCACCCCTCTCCTCCCCTATCTGGCTCACTCCCATCTCTACCCTCCTCTGCCCTCGACACTATACATACATAAATATAGGCATACATACATACATATAGGCATACATAGATACATAGATACATACATACATACATGATTAATAGACTTGAATAGAAAAAAATTTAAGGCGAACATAACGCAAGCGCATTATAACGCACTCGCGTTATGTCAAACATGACAAACAACAGACTTGCGGAAAAGAAAAATGTAAAGCAAAACATAACGCGAGCACGTTGTAACGCGCTCGCGTTATGTCTTACTTTGGGAATCCCAAGCCTTGGGCTTGGGATTTGCTTTGGATTTCCAACCCAAAGGATTGGAGTGCCTTTTGAACAGTCACATACGTGTTTTTCCATATTCTTCAAGATTTCACATAATTTCATTCGTGCTAACCCTTAGATTTGCACATGTTTGAAGGTCAAACAAATCAAACACCTGGGTAACGTTAGGGTTTCTCTTAGCTATTTGACGATGTGATTTTTTTCATATTTTAACAATGTTAAGCCTTTCATCTTTAATTTCTTTTGTTTGTGTGTCTGTTTTTGGGCAAAAACCACTGTTTGGTCTCTTTTTCATTGTAAATTAACTATTCAAATTTCAAAAAAATTATATATTTAGAAACTAGACTCCATTCTACAAATATTAAAAAAGAAAAAACTGATTTTTAATTAGTTTTCAAAATTTATAGGGGTAGCACGACCAAAATTCTATTTTTTAGGATGTGTCCACTTTGAAAATTAGTAAAAAATCAAATATTCAGAAAAAAATTATCAGAAAAATTGGGCATAAACTACATGCTATTAGCTAATTTCTCACCGAAGCGATTTTAAAAATACCAAAAAAAAATTGACCTTTTAAGGGAGCCACAAAACATGCTATGTTATGTTTTTTGATAGAAACAACACCAATTTCTGTGGCTCCCTCTTTTGAACCCCTTAATCTATGCCATTTTCAAAAAAAAAATAGTAGTTTAGAAAGTAGACTCAGAGCACTACGAACATTGTTTTGGTTGCATCTCCAAATTTTGAGTGTAACTATGCTCAATTTCTCATCCAAGGCTAGTATTTCTTGATTTCAGAAGAAAAGTGGCCACTTAAGACCCCTTTTTGGCCCCCCATCTTCTTGCACTTACCCCTCTATGGTATTTAGAGATTATTCAGCTGTATTTTCATGGTCCTATGTTGACACTCTTGGCTTGGATCCATCCTTGGTCATTCATCACCTTGTGGTATGACTCGATGCTAAACCAATTTGCCAAAAGCTAAGGAAAATGCACCCTAAGGTGGCCCTCTTAGTAAAACAAGAACTTTAGAAGTTGTTAGATGTTCGATTTATTTGACCTGTTGACTATACAAAGTGGGTTTCCAATATAGTTCCAATAAGCAAAAAGACTAAAGGCATCAGTGTATGTACTGACTTTAGAGACATCAATAAGACTTGCCTTAAATATGACTTTCCTCTTCCTAGTATCGACATGATAGTAGATTTGATAGATGGACATGAGATGCTATCCCTTATGGATGGCTTTTTTGAGTACAACCAAATTTAAGCACACTAGAGGACTAACATAAAACAACTTTCATAAATCCTTGGGGTATATTCTACTATAAAGTCATGTCTTTCAGTCTAAAAAATGCTGATGCCACATATCAGAGAGCCACTACCATAATATTCCATGATATGCTACATGATATAGTTAAAGATTATGTGGATGGCATTTTGGGCAAATCAAAGTATAGAGTAGATCATCTAGTCATTTTGCATTGAATTTTCAAATGACTTCAAGAATATAAAGTTAGACTAAATCCCAAGAAGTGTGTCTTCAGAGTCACATCAGGAAAACTCCCAGGGTTCATTATTTCTAGATGTGGCATTGAAGTAGATCTTGCCAAAGTAAAATCTATAATATAAATGCCACCCCCTAGGAATATCACATAGTTACGTAGCTTACAAGGAAAACTCTAGGCTATTCATCGCTTCATTGCCCAATTAGCTGATAAATGCCATCATTTTTCACATCTACTCAAGAAAAATTTTAGCTTCGAATGGGATTAGATATGTCAAGCAACATTTGACAAGATCAAAAAATATCTTTCTATTCCACCAGTTCTAGTGGCACCTACATTGGATAGGCCTTTGTTTCTTTACATTTTAGTTACACAACATGCTTTGGGTGCTCTCCTATAACAACATAATGATCAAGGACAATAAAATGTCATGTATTACCTCAGGAGAACATTAGTGGGATGTGAGTTCAACTACTCCCCATGGAAAAAACTTGTCTTGTAGTAGTATTTGCCTCATAGAAGCTTCTAAATTATATGCTCAATACTACAATCCATCTTATCACTAAAGTTGACCCTATTAGAACCCAAAATTTCAAGCCTCATATTTGCAAAATATTGTCAAATTCCTCAATTTTCCTAAGGGGTAGATGTTTAAAAATCTGATAGATCCAGTTGGAATCATGCCGAGTAAGGAGTACATCTTATTAAGGAGTCAAATAGGTACCCACAATTCAAATTTACTGAAGATCTAATGAATTTTGGCTAAGTTATGCTTAGATTGCTCTAATTGGATATTTCTAACCAGACATCTAGTTATATTTCATGTCCAGATCTAGTTGAACTTCTTTGTATTTCTAACTAGGCATTTGCTTGTTTTGTTTTCTGGATCTGGTTGCACTTATCTTATGTTGATGTGGAGTATGTTAGATTGGAGTATGACATCATGACTCATTCGAATGCTATTAAATGTTGAACTCTAACTAGATTTGGAACATGGGATGAACCAAATATCCATTGCACAAGATCAGGTTTGAATTAGTGTATTTGGATCCAGTTACATCACCCTTTATATTCCAACCAAATATTTTTAACCACATATCCTGATTGAGTTTCAATATACGAATATGGTTGCCTCATTTATATCCTGCACTTCCTCCATCATTTATATTTGATTAGACAATATTTTAAATAGGTTCCCTTCATAAATTTCTTCAGTGTAAAAATCCTCCAAGCCCCGTGTGTTATTTCCTTGAAAATTTGCCTAAGTGTTTCATCTTAGAAAAATTCTTGAAAATGCCTAAGTGTTGCCTTTCAACAGGTTCGAAAGTTTGTGAACTTGCCGATGTGCCAAGTTCCTTTCATTCATGTTTTGAAATTGTTCATCATTGGTTCAATTGGTTCATGGTTTTGCTGATCGACCAACGAAGGGAAAAGAGAAATGAAGTCTTCATTGGAGAAGTGGATTGTTCATGAACCAAAAGGTTCACCAATGGACCAAGTTGCTGACAAAGAAAGAAGATAAGGCAGGAAGAAGAGAAGCAAGGTGCTTGTCAAAAAACTTGGAGGTTCACGAACTAAGAAGCTCACTGATAGGAGTTTTCACTGAAAAGCAAAGTGATCGACTAGCTAAGGAAAGCAGGGAGAAAGTGTTCATTAGTAGTTAGCCAAGTTCATGAACTTGCAAACCTATCAAAAATGAAGGATAATGAGGTTCAAGAGTCAATAGATGTGCTAAAGATGAAGATTGAAGAAATAAGGACATAAGCAAAGTAAGTGATTTTTTGGCAGATCGGTAGGTTCACGAACTTGTGAACTTGCCGATCAGTTTGTTGATGAAGTATGTTGCTGACAAGAAGAGGATAAGGTGAGGGGAATAAAGCAAAAGGAAGAAAAGTTCACAAGAGGCTTAATTTTTTGAAAGGTGAGTAGATAAACACAAAAAGGGGCATGTTCAAAGAATGAGGAAGGGGCCGATAAAGATGCCATTACAAAGGAAAAAGTTGACTTTCCAATTGGATATCCTATTGACTTTCCAATTGGACTTTCTACCAGATATCCCTTTGTATTTCATATCCACATTCGGTTGCTTATTTCACATTTCAACCATACATCTCTCAAGCAAACTTTCCCAACTGGACATTTTTCTATCTGGATACCCTGTAGCATGTCATGTTACTTAATCACATGTGATTAGCTTGTAGAATGGCTTAGAGACACCTAGAAACACGGGAAAACATGCTGCCAACTCTCCAAATCATGCTTAATGCAAAGTGGGTGGTAGAATTTGATGTTTTTAATGTAGTTGGTGGAGTTGTTGGGGTTTTCCCTCCCATTTTTCTGTCAGATCCGAGTTGTGAAGGATAAATAGAAGATTGAAACTCATTTAAAAGGAGGTTGGTTTTTTTTTGTGTGGTCTCCAAAAGGAAGCTACAAGTATAGAAAGTTGTAGGGAAGCCATTGAAATGCTAGTTCAACTTATTAAGGAGTGCAGACCCGTGAAGTCAAAGGAGTTGATATTGTATATGGTTTTTATTGTAGAATGTCTCCAGGTCATTAGGTATGTATCCAAGAATATTTCTCAGTCATAGTTGGGTATCTTCCTTTGCCATGTTTGATGGCACGAATATAATACTGGGTTAGATGAATGTGGCACCATTATGAAAATATTAGAAGCTTTGTAATAATCTCTCATGTTATATATGGGTATATGCAGTTATATCTTGGATTACTAAGTATGTTCTATTTCAAGATCTCATATCCTGTGGCGTATGCAAATACATAGCTCATTGTCCTTTTAGTTTCACTTTGTTTTTTTTTAATGAATTATGACTTTGTTACCTATAGACTAGGCACATGTCTAGAGCCATTCCTATTAGCCTTACATCATTTTAAACAAACAAAAACATTAACTAGTGGTTTAGGGGAAGAACCATTAATTCTATGCATCTTGGACTGTCAGTATAAACAGAGAATTATTTCAAGTGAATATAAATGAATCTATTTCATGTGGGTCATGCATGCACAGTTACATCAACTATATAGGGTTTTGTGACATCCAATTGTTCTTGGTTCAGTGATAGTTTTGGGATCAAGATAATGGGTGTAACACCCATACTTGAATGCTAAATTAAACATTAAAAAAAACAAGCAGTAAATGCCATAATCTCATAAATTTTCTTCATACAAAGTAAAGCAGGTACATTTGTATTTACAAGATACATGATATAATCAATCAATTGATGGTCGTTTTGTATGCAACTTACAAATTTTTACATAAATACATGTATAACGAAATGATGTCTTCTCTTCACAAGTCTTCAGTAGTCAACTACAAGAGGGAGAGCATCACCCTAGTGCTTTTCCTCCAACCATAGACCGGTGGTCCCCTACTCACCTTCCTACTGGAAGTGGCCCTTCCCTTCTTGAGGGTATAGATGATGAGAATCAACTAATTCTACGTGCCATCTGAGAACTAGTGTAATGTCCTAGCATGAAACAATTGGGTTTACAACTTATAGTCTATCTCTAGCTATGCACAACCCCTCTAATTGATCAAGCTATCTAGAACACGATGAACTGAAAATGCAAGCAGTGACTTTTGCATTACTTTGGCCAAAATTTTTTATAATAAAAGAGTTGACTATTCACACACTTCTTTCTTGACTTGGAGACTGACATTCTTTCTATGTTGAGTTATTAACTTGGTAGACTAGGCAATCATAAGATAAATACTGGTCGATTTGTGATCATGCATTAAGACCCTCTTTGCATTCTCTCAATCTTGAGTCTATGACAACTGTCATCTACTCAATAGACTTTAACCCATTTTTCTAACTCAAAACATAGGTAATTATTTTTTAAATACTTTAAAAAAATCCAAGAACTAATCTGTTTCTCTCAAGTCTAGATAGGGGTGTATGAGCACACGACTCTTAGAAGGACTTTGACCAAAAATAAACAAACTTTATATAGAAATTATTACTCTATATGTATCTAATTGGCACTACCAATTTACCTTCTTCTAAGGGTCAACTAAACAATTACAATATTAAAGTCTAAATGACTAAAATTATAAATTAAGCCCCTCTTTGTGTCCTCACAATCCTGGGTCTATGACAACTGTCAACTACTTAATAGTCTAGTTATTCATATATTCTCTCTCATGAAGTAGGCAAATAGTCATTCCTTATGCCAATGAGTTTATAAGTAAGTTCCCATCATATATCTTTATCAATATCAGCCAAGTCACAATATCTTTGCAACCAAGGAGCAAACTATCACTGCTTTAAGTTTATATGGATGACTTACACCTTGTCAGAATTTACATAACATATTCTATCTGAATAACATGTTTGTTTAGCACTTATACTTTGACAACCTTGAGTTAACTTAAACTAGGTTCTTGTCACTATATTTTCAGCTAAGTCAAAGTATCTGTTATATCTACCACATAGAATGGTTGTTTAATTTTAATGGCCTTATCACTACCATTTAAAGGATATTCACTCATATCAGATGGGCTTAACACTGCCATTGATTGTTTATGTCTATAATACTACCATTAAATGGTAAATATGAATTCAAGATAATCTATTGGCCAGTCTTAGCCAAGACATAAGTAATACAAAATAAGCTCTCTATTATTAAAAGTAAAAAAAGAATAGCTTATATATAAAAGGAATCGGCCTTTACAGATATAGATAAAACATTAGGTTTTCTTGTTCATACCTTTCAAATATAAAAGGCACTGTGTTTATTAAGTTTAAAGGTAGAGCTTATTAGCATGTTGTTGGGCTTTATGCCCTCATAAGGCAACATGACCGAATAAAAACATTCATTAACAATCTCATGCGAACACATACTTAGCATATGCTTCAAATCATACTAGTTATAATAACATGCAAGCAATGAAATTGTTCATAGGCTATTCCAAGTATCATGGAAAATGAGACAATATCTTGTAGGTTGTATCATATGAATGCCATATAGTATAGTGTGGCAAAGATCAAACTTAACAAGTTTTACCAACGGTAGAGAATGATAGGCCACATCATAGAATTCATCAGTAACAATATGGTTACATTCCACACCATATAAATGTAGTTAACAATGATAAATAGACTACAGGTTGCACCTTAAATATTCACTAGTAATAGTGAACTTATAGGCCACATCAAGATTGGTAGTATTAGTAATATATTTATAATAATTATGTTTTTTATTCATGCTCGGGTGGTCAACATTCCATAGGTCGAGCCTTATCTTCTAGTGGACTGAGATCATATGATAGTTTGATACTAATCAAAGTTACAAAAGCATATACCTAGGCTGAGATTCTACCATATGTAGAGACATGGATACTTCTGGCCAAGCTAGCAAAACACTCGCTATGCTAAACCAATCTAAACAATACTTTTCTAGTATTTAAAAGAATGTGAATTTAAATGACTTGCACAACATTCTAAAGACTTACTCTCAGGTCGATAACTATATTGCTATATTTATCCTCTTCACCTGATATAGGAGTCCTCTCACACTTCCTCGAGCAACTTCTTCAGTAAATTCCAAGGATTTCTTTTAGATTAAGTCCTTATTCCCTAACAGGCTCACAGTCTCCAGCAAGATTCAAGAATTCATTGTTAGACAATAAAGAAGCCTCCTTCTTCTCCCATGCCCATGACTATATGTTGGCATTATGGGAGGTGGTTATTCCCCATAAATCTCTGAGAATATAGGAGGCACTGGGTAGTAGGAGAAAGTTTTATCTCTCTATTCAAAACTTTGATTGAAAAGGAATTACCTTGAAACAATAATCTAGCCTCCCATATACTTGGGAATAAAATGATAAATATAAATAGACTTAGAATATAACTATAGCATAAATAAATTTTAATGGTATATCTAATGCCCAAGGGTCTTTGATACAAGGAATATAAACATTATATTTGGTTTCAAAAGATGCATGCCCAAAGATAAAGTATCGGCATTATTGAGCGACTCGACGACTCTCATATAGCATACGTGACGAGAATAGTCGTCAAGTTATAATCACGACTTAGATCAACACCAAACAACAAAAGGAGAGAATATGAAAATTTAATTGGCATATTGACACAATACAACTACTAGGTGTGTGTGTGTTTCTCAGATGGCACAATGATCATTGTATTCTCGTGATCTATCACCCTCTCTTTGGTGATGCTCTCCCTCCTTTTTCAGGAGGGGAAACATTGTCCCTACATCCACTTTAGTTGCAAAACAATAGTTAGTCCATTACATCATTTAACCACGTGCATAATAATAATGCCACATACATTATTCATTGCAAAAAAAATATAAATCAAATGCATTTTCTAATCTAGCACAACATTACTTTAAACATAATGATTTCACTAACTAACTATCTATCTTCTTGAAATAAAATGATAAGTATGTTTGCTTTAGAATGGGGTGTAACAACGGGATGGGTTTGGCTGTTCATTGGTTTTTAGTTGTTCATCTTGTTTGAACTCAATACCTATTAAGGTATACCCCTTGGAGTATCTCTCTAGAGCCTATCTGAGCTCAAAGTGTAGAGGAGCCTACCCACTCCTATAAGTTGGCCAAAATCACCCTAAACTTGTTGACAAACCTCTTTCCAATCACATTGATGACACCTCTAGCCTAGGTGATTGTGAAATGTTCTAGGGTTTTGGGTTGTAGTTATTTTGGGAACCAACAGACCCCCTCAAGTATCTGTTATCTAAAGCAACCTTTACCAACATAATAGAAAAGTGAGTCATGCTCCTTAGTGAGTTTGATATTGAGTATGTTAATTATAAGGCTATCAAGGGGTAAGTCATTGCATGTCAGTTAGTAGAGGCACTGATCATAGATACTCACCCTTTGATCATAAAATTTCTTGATGTATCCATCCTTCACATTGAAGATCAGAAACCTTGGATGTTACACTTTGATGGATCATCTAATTCACATGGATCAGGTGCTGGTATCCTATTCATCATCCCTAAGGTGATCTCATCCCAAAAGTATTCCGCATTGGTTTCCCTTGTTCAAATAACATAGTAGAATATGAGAAACTAGTATCTAGTCTAAAGCTAGTAGTACAATGGAGTATTCAGCATTTATAGGTCTTTGCTGATTCAAAACTAATTAATAAGCAAGTCAACGACAAGTTTTTCATGAAGGATGATAAACTTGTACCCTACAAGTGCATGGTGGATAGTTTCAAGAAGTATTTCCTAGATATATATTTCAAGAAAGTCCCCTGTATAAGCAATAAAGTTACAGATGCTATGGGTACAATTAGGTCTCTCCTAAATATGTATGATAATGGCTCATGAGTACCATTTCCTAGTAGAACAAATTTTTATCCTCACTTATGATATCCCAAATTCTGAAATGATTTGCAACATTGTTGGTCCCAACACTCCCTGGTATAGTGATATCTTCACTTGCCTCCAAAGACAAACCATTTTTCATGACATATCGCCCTCTAAATGTAAATCCCTTATTCAACGTGCCTCTCTTTACACCATCCTTGGTGGCATGCTCTACCCTAGGGGTTATGATGGCACTTTGTGTAGATATCTCAATTCATACGAGGCTAGCCTATCACTTCAAGAAGTTCATAATGGCATTTGTGGTGCTCATACCAATGGCATGATCCTAGCCAAGAAGCTCCTTCATACGAGATATCATTGGCCTACCATGGAATCTAATGGTTGTCAACATGTGAATAAATGTTTAGCTTGTCAAAAACATTGGGACCTGATTCAAGCTCCATCGCAAGCTTTCCATCCCTTCAACATTTCATGGCCCTTTTCTACATGGGGTCTCGACCTTATTGGCAAGATTAATCCAACATCCTCTAATGGTAATCAATTCACAATCACTGCTACTGAATACTTCACCAAGTGGGTTGAATCGGTTCCACTCATTTTTACCACTAACACCTAGATATCCAAGTTTATCCTTAATCATCTCATTTGTCATTTTGGCATCCCATCCATTATTGTCACAGATAACATGAAATCCTTTAAAAACCATGAAGTGCGATCCCTTTGTGAGAAATTCCATATTAAGCACAAGTGTTCCACCCCATACTATCCCTGGCCAAGTTGAGACATATAACAAAACCATCATAAGAATCCTCAAGAAAATGATCAATGATGTTGGTTGTGATTGGCATCTCTATCTTAATCCAATCCTCTGGGCCTATTGTACTATAATTCATACTCTGACTGGTACCACCCCGTATTCCCTCATCTATAGTGCCAAATAAATCTTGCCAATTGAGGTCAATCTACCCCCCTTACGTGTTTCTTTGCACAACCTTATCTAAAAGGAAGATTACCAAGTGGCATGACTGAATGAGCTTGAACTCCTTGACAAGTACCATTTCAATTCTCTTAATCACCTTAAAGCATATCAAATTGTGGCTATAATAAACACATCCACCAAAGATAATTTGAGGTTGGAGACCTTGTTCTCAAGGAGAATAAGAAGAATATCAACCAAGACAGAGAAAATAAAGGGAATTTTGAGGTTAACTGGTTGGGTCCCTACATTAGCATTTCTAAATTTGGATCAGGAGCATACAAATTGGCCACTCCTGAAGGTCATGAACTGGAAGATTCCATGAACATCATACATCTCAAGAACTTCTATGCCTAAGTCATAAGTAATCAACAAATATACAAAAAATTACAAAAAATTAAAAAAAAAGTAAAGAGAAATAAATTCATCCAATGGTAAAAACTACTTCTTGTGGCACCTTGGGCAAGTACACCATGATGAAAACTTGGAAAATAGGCATCATGTGTAGTAGGAAATCACTCTTGTCTATGAGAATGCATCCTTCCATTCATCCATCAATAAAATCTTCCTCACCCAAATCCTCCACTTCCCCCCATACCCTCAGGTTGTTCGCTCAAGCTCCCCATCCACCGTTTCATGTTATACCTTTTCATTCTCCTTTCCCCTCCACTCCATTGTCACATTCCACTCCCCTCCCCCCATCCTCTATCATTCCATCCTCTTTTGTTAGATTGCTCACCTAACTACACTTTCCCTCATTTATCCTTTCCTCCATCCCACTATCCCTTCATCACTTTCATTTCATGTACATCCTCCTTAGATATGACTGACACCCTTTCCTTGATTTTGTACTAAACTAGGGGCATCCCTTTGCTGACCTTTTTATGGAATGGTTATTGCATATATCCCCACTGGGGCATGACCTACCCACCTTTACCTATCCTCACATCACATCCTTCTGGGTACTCACTCTATGTTCCCTCATTTGCTCCTTGTTCAGAATCTTCCCCCATCCCCTCATCCCCTCCCAACTATCCCTCCTAGGATCCTACCCATACATCATCATTTCCCTCGCTCCCTCCACCTATTTATTATTTCCCTCCCTACATCTACCTCATAATCATCCCCTTAGCTTCAATGTATCATTGGATACCACCTTAGGTGTTTTATTGCATGTTGTTTGATTGATCTTTTGTATCTGTCTGTGTTTGTGTCTATCACAAATGTCTATTTGTGTGTTTGTATATGTTTTGTTTTATCCTTTGTAGTTGTTTATGTTTATGTTTATCATTTGAGTGTCTGCATATATTTTATTTTATCATTTATGTTTGTTTCTGTTTAGTCATTGCTTTATAGTTCTAGTGCTCCATACAACATACCATCACGGTTGCCATAATCATTATATTATGGTGTTATATGACAACATGCCCTTTGGATCACTATGCTCTTTGTGGCTTGTTTGTTTTTCCTTTTCATCTTTTTGCATATGGCGCATCGTCATCATGGTCCATTATATCATGATGCATAGCACCGATGCTACAACAAATAATAGGTTTCTCTTTGCAAATGATATTACTTTGAAAAAATTGATCCTTCATCCATTTTCAAATATCTACAATTCATCCATTTTCTCGACTCTTCCTTCCCTTCATCCATTTCTCACTATCCACAAATCATATGCCATCATATCTATCCTAAATCCTTTTGAGACATTATCATCAATCGTGTACACCCATGACATCAACAATCATCCAAACGATGTCAATCTGCATGTCCAATCCTTTTCCATCACCAATTTTATATGCATGGCATGTACATCACCACAATATGATTTCATTCAAGTAACTTTTTCCTCCACAATAGCACATCTTCTTATCTTTTCAAGAGACCCCTAGGCCCCATTGCACCTGAAGGCTCTCTCAACGAGGAATCACCTTCATCATTATCCCTTTTCTTCTTAGAATCCACTGGGGCAACTTGACTTCATCTTACTTTTTACTCTTCTTTGACACAATGCCACTTAGTTGCAACGTTGTATCAAAGAGGGGCAAAATGTAGACACCTAAATTTGTCCTAGCACAACTTTATTCTAAATTAACTAAAAGATCACATTATTTAGTTAATTTATCCCTACCTAATGTATCCCACATACTACTTAAATAATAAACATATTATTTAAACAACCATTTTCCCTCTGACACATAATTAAATAATTTTATTATTTAATTATCCTCTTTTCCACCTCACATAACACATGGCTATTTTCTCTCCAACGTGTTTCCACCTTTTTCTAAATCAAAAGACACATGTTACATAGTCATAACGAATAGCTATTTTATCTCCAACATGTTTCCACCTTTTTCTAAATCAAAAGAAACATGTTACATAGTCATAACAAATGGCTATTTTCTCTCCAATTTCTCTCCACCTTTGGCTATTTATGCTAATTATATGCTTTTGAAATAGTGACTATTCATGCACAAAGCATCCACATTTCTCAACCATTTCAGAGAAAATCCACTTTCATCAATGGATCTATTATGGTAACTTTGTTTTAGTCTTTCTTTGATTTCTATTTGTATGCTCTATTTGAGGTTTGTGCTAGTTTAGAATAGAAATCTCTCATATTTTGTATTTGTTTTCTAGCTTTAAATTTGAATTATCACTCACACCAGTTATGGTGTGAAAGGATACAAGCTTTAGGATCTTATTACACAAAAGGTAATATATAGTAGAAGCGTGATTTTTAGAGAAACTAAGCCTTCTTCTGTTATATTGTAGCCAGAACAAAATGAATAGAAATATGTGATTTAGCTTCCTTCTACGCCTGAGAAAGTTGAATCAAGGCCCCTAGATAGACAAGAAGTTGATGAAAGCTCATTTGGCTCTAAATATTCAGAATAGGAGGAAGAACCTCCACCCTAGCTTGTTTAAAGGTTTTCAAGGAATAGCCAACCACCTAAAAGGTATTCACCTGATGACTGGAGATGTATGTTTTCTTTGAATACTAACAAGGATGAACTGAGATCTATAGAAGAGGAATTCGGTATGAATGATGCAGAGTCTTGGAAGATTACCATGGATGAAGAAACGACAACTTTGGGAAAGAATAATACTTGGGACCCAGTACCATTGCCTGAAGGATGAAAACCTATTGGTTGCAAATGGGTGTTCAGGAAAAAGATTGGTTTAGATGGAGGTATTGAGAAGTACAAAGCACGATTGGTTACAAAAGGTTACTTTCGAGTTGAGGGTGTTGATTACAATGAGATATTTTCTCCTATTATAAAAATAACATTCATTAGATTCTTGCTTTCTATTGTTGTAGCTTATGATCTAGAGGTTGAGAAAATAGATGTGAAAACGACATTCCTTCATGGTGATTTGGAGGAGGATATTTATATGACACAACCAGAGCATTATGTGGTGAAAGGTAAAAGTAATTTGGTTTGTAAATTGAAGAAATCCTTGTATGGCCTAAAATAGAGTCCTAGGATGTGGTACTAGAAATTTGATGCATATGTGTTGAGTTTGGGATTTGAACATTCTAAATCAAATCACTGTGTTTATTATAAATATGATGGTGATTATTTCCTATTTATTGCATTATATGTTGATGATGTGTTATTTATTGGTAAGGAGAAATGAATGATTTTAGAACTAAAGTATCAAATTCTAGCTAAAATTGAAATGAAAGATCTTGGTGCAGCTAAACACATTCTTGGAATGGAAATTAGAATAGATAGAGTGAACATAAAACTATGGCTTGGCCAGAGTAAGTATGTCAGTTCAGTTTTACAAAGGTTTAACATGCAAGATTGTAGACCATTGTGTGTTCCTTTTATAATTGGAATGAAGTTATTTGCTTCACAATTTCCAATATCCCTATTGAATATGGAAGACATGAGTAGAGTACCTTAATAGAATGTAGTCAGAAGTTTGATGTATGTTGTGCTTACTAGACTAGATATTTCCCAAGAAGTGGTAGTTCTTTCTAGATATATGTCTAATTTTGGTAGAGTTCATTGGGATGTAGTTAAAAGAGTCTTCAGAGATTTGTGGGGTACCTCAGATTATTTCTTGTGTTATCGTGGTAATTTTATAGGAGACGGGCATTCCCTTGATATTCGTGGTTATGTGGATTCAGACTGGACGACCGATGTGTTTATTTTATTTGGTGGTGCAATTATTTGGATGAGTAAGCGATAGACTATGGTTGGTTTGTTTACTATTGAGGCTAAGAATATGGTAGCTACTCATGCTTGTAAATAAGCCATTTGGCTTAAGAGATTGTGTTCATACATTGGAATAAGACATGATACAATGGTAGTTTATTGTGATAGTCAAAGTGCGATATGCCTAGCTAAGAGACCAATATTTTATACTAGGACCAAGCATATTGATGTATAGTATCATTTTGTGAGAGATATATGGTTGAGGATGGTAGGGTGAAGCTAGTTAAGGTAGAGACTTTGATGAATGTTGCAAATTCATTAACTAAGCTTGTACGCATAGAGAAGTTCGGATGGTTTTTGGAGTCTATGGGCCTTTTGCCCCTAGCAATTAGATAATGGTGTTAATACTCCTTTTTTCTCTTGTAAGGTGTTTGACAAGTGGGTGAATGTTGGTAAAAGTTTCTCAACCTTACAATTACAAAAAGTGCAATTTTGGGGTTATAAAAATGAATAAACTTAATTCTTGGGCTACATAATTGGTTTTGGCCAAAATAACTGTTCTAGGTTGCTTGAAACTACTTCTAGGGGTGACCAATGCATAGATTGCTTTGAGATCTACAATTTTAAAAAGGGACTTAATCGGCCTCCCAGATCAAAAGTTATGGCCTCCAAAAGTTGGGCCTTTCATATTGGAAGATGGCAGTTATGTTGTTTGTATTGTCTATTTGTGTGTGAAGTCGATCTAGTTGTTTTGGTTTTCATGGTTTAGTTGGTGAAGTGCTCGTTGATGTTGTCAATGAAAATTTTGAATTGGTGTTATTATTGTTATTCTTATATGACCTAAAGGGTCGCTTGCTCTTATTCTATTTAATTCACTGGTTGCAAAGAGGTGGAAAGTATTTCTTTGCTCTTCCAATTCAATTAGTTCTTTGAGGAGTGCAAGTTCCCTTGATTTAAACTCCTCTCTTTGTCATCGTTGTTCATTTTTTTGTTCGATTAGCCTCAATATTTTTTTTCTTGTTCTTGGGTAGGATTTACCTAAGTTGGTAGTGAAGACACAAGAATGTAAGATATGCAATAAACATAAAGGAAACCAAAACAAATGATTATACCTCAAGAATCTCCTCCATTCAAGTCTCCTTGGTAAGGTGCAGGAAGAAGCATGCACCCAATGCAAAATCCTAGCTTTATCCAATAAAAAGTAATGTGGATTGCTCAATATAATACCAACATAATGAGAACAAGGATTTGGACTCAATTGGACATGGAATCGGCTATGATTTTGGCTATGAATATGAGGAATTTTGGAGCATAATGATGGTATGATAATCTTAAGTTCCCCCCTAAATGGTTCGGGAGAGGCTCCTATTTATAAATTTTTGAGGATTTTTAGATCAATGGTGGAGGTTTAAAAATGAGATCCAAGGGTGGAGATTGAATAATGAAATCAAGGGCTATGATTCCATCAACAAATATGAAGGGCTCTCAATATTTTGGAATTTAAAATTCCACCTTGGAAAGACTTTGCATTAATTAAGATAAAGACATGAGAATGAATTAAAAATTTATTTTAATGGGTGAATGTGATGAGAAGTGACAAATGCATGGATTTGGAAAGATGAGGTGGAGACATGTGTGAGCTTTATCAATTAAATAATGCTCTTTCATGAATTAGGAAATATGAGGTGTAGACACATGTGACTCCCCTTAATTAAATAATGTTAATTATTTAATCAAGTGTGTGGAGATGGGATGATGAAGGTTTAAGTTAATTAATTAAGTGATTAAATTAATTAATATGGTTGGTGGAAATTAAGAGATGGGTTAATTAGTGGCTTAATTTTATTTTTTGATTGATAAGTGTGAGAATATTTAGGCTAGCCCACTCCAATGGAGGTCACAAGGCAGACCTCCTCCCCATGTACATTTTCAACTTAGAGCTTAGAAGCCACTTATTCAACTCAATTCAACTTAAGAGCCGCAATGGAAGTCCAAGAGCCACAACTTGGAGTTCCAACTATAGATGTTACTTGAGGGACCCAAATTTGGATCTCCATCTTGAGAGCCTTATGGCCTTGCCATTTAAGCACAACCCCTTTCACAATTAGTGGCTTAAATTAATTAAGCAATGGTTTACTTAATTAATTTGGGTCTAGACGCTAGGTAGGCTATGGTAGATAATTAAATAAATGGTATTTATTTAATTAGCCTAGGTTTAATCATAGGCTAGGTGGATTAATTAAATAAATGGACTTTATTTAATTAAATTAGGTTAGTGGCAAAGGATAAGATAATTAATTAAATAAATTGTAATATTTATTTAACAATTATGGACAATGGTTAGGGGAAATTAATTAAAGTAAATTTGACTTATTTAATTAATTATGGATAAGTGACTATGGGGGATCGATAAATTAAATAAGTAAATTGATTTAACTTAAATAATTATGTGGGAAAGGAGATGAGTTAGCAAGACATGGGATGCAGGAAAATGGCTATGTAAGGTTCTTATCATTTTTGGGTGTCTATAGGTGTGTTAAGAATAGCTTTAATCCAGTCTTCTCCAACTCCAGGGCACATTGAGTGCAAACATTAAATTGAGGTAGAAGGATGACTTGTTTTGTTTGTTGAATGTTGAATTTTGGATATTGAATGTTGGTATGCTTTGTGATGAAATCAAGTGCTTTCTCTTTTTTAGTTGTTGTATGCTTTTGGTGTTTTTGGTTTGTGTAGTTTCTAATGCAATTAATTCTATATGAATGTAACTTTCCTTTTGTATTTTTCTCAAATTTTTAATATGATCTAATTACCTATTTGCTAAAAATGAAATTTCTTTATGAAAGAAAATCTAGGATGACTCTTCCTAACATAGTTTTCTACTATTTTTGGTCTTTTTACATTTTAATTTTGAATGTGAATTAATCTAATGAAATAAAATGCATATAATTTATCAAAATAGGAAATGAAATCTAGATCTAGTAAAGCAAGAAATCTTAATCTAATGAAGAGAAAACAATAGCTTTACTTTCCTAAGGGAAAGAGAGTTTGTTAATTACTAATCTAATCTAGCTTTTCAAAGCAAATAAAGAACCTATAAACAAAGATCATCACCGATGCTAGGTTTATGTCCTTAGAGATCTAGCTTGGTCTATATCCTTGTCTGTAGTAGTTGGGTCCTCCACTTAATGATATGAAAGAAAACAAGGATCTTGAGGAAAAATGGAATTGCTATGATTGCAAGACAGGGGATGCAGGAAAATGGATGTTTAAGGTTCTTGTCATTTTAAGTGTCTACATTTTGCCCCTCTTTGATGTGATGTTGTGATTGTACAGTAGTGACATCATATCAAAGAGAAATTTGCCCCAATTGAATGAAGGGGAAGGAGGAACAAGTGAGATATGCCCCCTCAAGAGAATTCTTGAAAAGAAAAAGAAATTGGTAGTTAAAATGGGATGCAAGACAGAAAATGAGATCAGAAGAAGAAAAAATGGGCAAAAGCAGATATGGTATGAGGCTATGGGTGAAAGATTAGGGTTGGGTTAGAAGAATTAAGGGGGCTTAAGTGGAGGTTATAAATTGGCTATGGGGGCCCATAATCCTAATTTGTACACCTAAGGTTAGTGATTAGGAGAGAGAATAGTGATAGAGCATAGAAGATATGGTGGGAATTCCATGACATAAGCATCGAACGAAGCGAGTTCGGGAGTACCAGCGACCTCTGGAGGCTGGCAGTTTGGTGAGTGACCTATCCTTGCTTTGTGAATTAGGTTTTGGGAATTTATTACACATTAAATGTAGGGTAGTTTAGGGTCAACAAATGTGCTAAAGTGTTGGCTTAGTACATTCAGATTGGGTATAACACCTGCAATAGAGCAATTAGCGCTTCTACTCTAGTTCAACGTCTCTGATGTAGAGTAGTGCATTTATCATGCCAAAAACTAGTAGTTAGGTGAGGTCTTTTAGTGCCTCTGATGGGTAGATTAGTGCTTGTGCTTTGGTTTAATGCTTATATAGTGTAGGTATCGTGCCTGTCGGCACCAATGCAGGAAAAGATAGCACCTTCGTGCCACTTGGTGCTAGCGCAAGTTTATTTAGCGCATTCATGAGGTTTAGCATCTCTGCTAATTCTGTTAGTGCTTTCATCAGGATTAGCACAATCATGGTGTCTATTAGTGCTAGCATAAGGATTAACACAAGCATTGGTTCTATTAGCGTCTACGTGCCTTTCAGTGCTAGTGCTAGGGGACTTAACACTTTTGCATAGTTTTTTTGTAAAAAAGGCTAATTCGTGGCATGATGGATGCAGGAGGGGCTACCTGCATTATAGTCTAGGGAGTGGAGGCCACCTCCTTTGTATTTTTGGGAGAGACTTGGGCTGGGAGATGTGATGGTACTAGAGCGGATTAGATTGCACTGTATATGCTAGAGTTTTGGGAGGGTATAGGGCTATGATGACAACTCTAGTGGAGCGATGGCATAGTGATCGGTGCACGTTTCTACTTCCCATAGAGGAGATGATAGTTATGTTTGAGAATTTTTGGAGGATCTTGAGGATCCCCATTCATGGAGAGAGGGTCATCTATGACTAGGATGTAGGTGTGTTTGCACTACATAGGGTCTTTGCACCAGATGTACCACTGCTGGGGCCAAGGGGAAGGGAGCTCATATGGGTAGATACCATGGATAGTTTGGAGGGAATGACATTGTGCATCGTTGAATTCATTGGAGGTATCTTGGTTCCAAATAAGATGTCACGTGGTCACGCAGTCTCCCAGTTGTCTAGGGTGTGGTCCTAGAGAGGATGTATGAGGAGGGGACAATGTATGCATGGGGGCCATGTGTGTTGGCCCATCTGTATTTGACATACACCTGGTTGTTTACAGATGGGGGGCAAGCCTTGGTTGTGAGGTCAGTCTCCTCCATGTGTGGACGTGGGAGCACGTAGCCATTTGTTATGTCAGAAAAAGTAACCTTGGGGGCTTTTTCCTATTAAGGTTTAGCTCCCGGGTCCTATAATTGCATGTAGAGCATCTTGCATGTTATTTCTGACTTCTGATGAGGAAACCCTTAGGTCTTGTGACAAATAGGACCTAAGGGGCTGTACTTTGATGAATCCTAAGCAAAAATGGTAGGGTGGACTTGGGTGCTAGCGCCCTAGTCCAACCCTATTTTGGGTTTGCCCTAATTTCAAATGTCAGTTTTATGACTGTTAATTAGGTCCTATGCTGACATCCAAAGTTTGAATTACAAAATTATTAGTGGGAATCTTTGTAGTTGCATATATAAGCATGATTAGGTTTCATTTGCAAATTAGATGGCATTTTGGATTAACAAGGTTTTTTGTGAAAGTGATTCAAGGCATTAATTGTGTTGCAGAGCAGTACTTTGTGTTGTTATTATGTTTGTATTTGCAGATTTGATAGCCATCTCCTCATGGCATGAAGATCACCTTCCTTCCATGAGATATTCACTACAAGGTGATATCTATTATGTTTTCAATCATTTATCATTTGGATTTTTGTCTCTATCCCGTTGGGATATGCACTCTCATCTAACAATGGTGTTTGGAAAACTTGAATGTCTCTCTAGGGCTTGACCGAGGCAAGCCTCTAAACACCACAACCCCCTGCCATACTCCTTGTGATTGTAGGTTATAGGTGTCGCATCTGGAAGAAGTGGAGTTGCAAGGAAGGTTAGCAGACATCAAGGATTCAGGATCTGTAAAGAAGCAGGACACTGGTGCTTTTCCTAGAGTAGGGCGCTAGTCCCCGTGTCCTCTGCATCAGAATCTCAGAAATTGAAGTTGCAGTATAGATCAATGTTAGAAGGAGATCAAAACCCCTCAAAGAAATTAGTACCTTGGACTTGGATGCGAGTCCTTGTGTCCCTGACTTCTCTGCCTTCCAAACTTTGAAAAATAGTAAGTTAAGTATCTCTGTGCTTTGTTCCATTCTGAAAGGATTTGCCGTAATTTGATAATTTGCTTACTAATTTGCATAATTAGGGTTTCTAAACATAATTGAACATTAGATAGAGACATTGTTTGATACATCCAAGAGTCCACAGCTTCCCAAGTAGCTGCCCAACATGATAGGTGACTGCTCTCACTTAGTGGAGATTCAACTCGATTAATAAGTCCTTGGAATGTTTGTTGGGAAAGAAGGATTACACATAAACAACTAAAACCCTCACACATTCACCCATCCATATTTTCCCACCCCTAAACACCATCACATGACCAGTATGTGCATATGCATGGACAATGGGGTGACCTTATGTATATTTGTATGTGGGGGTGTTACAACATCAGTGATTGGGGGCTTTGAGATACTGGAGGAGGGTCTTCGATGAGGAGGATACTGTGGTATGGAAGCCATGGTGGACATGTGAGAGGTGGGATGGGGACACAGATCATCTACCCTATGCTCGGCAGGGTAGATATCTCATGGCACAGACTGATCACATTATTGATCTTTATATGCCTGATCAGGTGTTGAGGTAGTTTGAGGTATGGCAGGACGAGCTACAGATAGAGGCTATATTCCCTTCGGTTACGAGGGAGGGACCATAGGGATGGGGATTTCCCATTGACCCTCATACTGTCATCATTGCATTTGATGGTTTAGTGCCATTTTAGTGGGAGTGGTCAGCAGATGTAGTGGATACCTGGACTGTTTAAGGCACAAGACAACTAAGAGGGGGGCGAATTAATTGAATCAAAAACCTTAACTTCTTTAAACACAATCACATTTACATCCACTTACTTTAACTTCTTATTCTGTTATGAAGCTTAAACATGAATATCAGAATCAAAACAGAAACACATCAACACCATACACACATCAACACCATATTTTTACGTGGAAAACCCTAAAAGGGAAAAACCACGGTGAGTGTTAGCTCACAATATAATGTAGTAATAATACCAAATAACAAATATACTCATTGCCTTAGGGATCATTTCCCAAAATACTCATTGCAAAAAGGCTCACTACCAAAGGGTGGCTCACTGCCATGAACTGATATATTAGCATCTACAACATGCCTGAGTTCAGTTCCATTGAAGCCCAATATATCTCTTCTACTCTGCCTTTACAATACACACACATTATCTTTGCATCTTTGCATTACACACATCACTCATGGATTCATTATGTATATTTATACCAATCATCAACCTTAGAACATTCATCAAGGTTAGCAATACAATCTTCAACAATTGGAACTTTCTCCAAGGTCGGCATACATACATAATTTAGATTAGGTCTAGACCTAAACAAACTTGCAGAGCAAATGAATGAAGGAAAAATACTTCACGACTTAGCTTGGACCCAAATACATCTTCACATGCTTGAACACGCTTCTACAATCCACAAATCACCTCCGCAACAAGTGTAAATAACCAAGTCAACCAGAACTAGTGCAAACATCAAGAATACTTAAATTCACACTTCTAAGAACTTCATTATAGCTTGCAGATCAAGTACACACCTTCAATACATTCTTGAGACATCCAAAAACAACATAGGATCACTTGGGAGACAACAAATCTAACCGTAATAGATCTTACTTGTGAACAAATATATCACCTGAAAATAGATCACAAACTGTTCTCAACAAACACTGTCAAACTTTGCTAAACAATAACTTGCTTTTCAGAGTACCAAATCACAAGTCCTTTGGAATGAAGATAGTTAAGGAATTTATAAACTTAAGTCCACAACCACAAGACAAAACTCCATACTGTAGATAAATGCGGAGAAAAATACTTTCTCCCTGTCACATTGCAAACATTGCCAGGCACACTTTTCAAATTGGTGAATCAAACATTTACTACACAACGATCCAGACCATAAAATTATGGATTTAGCATCTTCAAACACTTCTCTAAATCATATCCAAAAATCATACTCTGGTCTTCAACACAGAGGAAATGTGGAGCAAAATACTTAGTGTCCTTAACATGACTACTCAATCACTCAACAAACAACAGTATTAGAAGACACAGTTGGCACCAAAGACAACACAAACATGTTGACATCAATGACAACACCAGTTAGCACATACTTGTAACAATCTCCCCCTTTGTCATTGATGGCAACATATGATGTGAAAAACATGTTCTTCCATCAAGACATAACTTTGCATCAGGACTCCCCCTTTCTTTTTACACATCTAAACTCTTTCTCCCCCTGAGTTTTTCACATAATCTCTCTCCCCCTTTGACATCGATGGCAAAGGGAATCATATCTCTTCCACTATACATATTTGCATACTACTATTTTGATCAATCTGAAATCATTCTTTAGCTCCCCCTGACTGCAACAATCATCTCAAACCACTACCTATTCCCCCTGAGAGGTAGTTTCCAACATCACTCCAAAAAGGAGAAACACTGCAACAAATCCCTATGATTAGCTCCATTTGTTTCTTCCACCCACCATTTTAATGTATTTTTCTCCAATTTTTTGAAAAGGTCAGCGCTATTTATCAGGATGGTGCTATTTTTGGCATTTTTTGCACCGACCAGATCAAGTAGGGGCTAATTTAGGTGCTAATCAACGCCTAATTTAGCACCTACTTTAGTGCCTAATTTAGTGCCTACTTAATGCTTGATTTAGCGCCTACTTTAGCACCTGATTTAGCATCTAACTTAGCGCATAGTTTAGCGCCAAATGTAGCACCTAATATATGGTTACTTGGGTTTAGGAGTATTATTTAGTGTTTAGGGTTTATGGTTTTGGGGTTAGGGGTTAAGGTTTAGAGGTTTAGGGTTTAGGGTTTAGAGAGAGATAGAGGACCAATAGGGAGATATAGAGGAGATCGAGGGGAGAGATAGGGAGATAGAGAGTGAGGGATATGGCCAGAGAGATTGAGAGGTAGAGGGACAAAGGTGATAGGGAGAGAGGGGAGAGATAGGGAGATAGACGTTTATAGTTACTTGGGTTTAGGGGTTTAGGGTTTCTTAGGTTTAGGGATTAGGATTTAGGGGCATATAATTTAAGGTTTAGGGTTTATAGAGAGAGGAATGATAGGGAGATATAGAGGAGACTATGGAGAGAGGTAAGGAGATAGAGAATGAGGCACATGGCTAGGGACATAGGGAGAGAGATTATTAAGAGGTAGAGGGATGACAGAGATAGGGAGATAGGGGTTTAGAGTTGCTTGGATTTAGGGTTTAGGGTTGCTTGGGTTTGGAGATAGTTAGATAAAGAGAGAAAGAGAGAGGAGACATATAGGTAGAGATAGAGGAGACATAGAGGGAAGAGATAGGGAGATAGAGAGTGAGTGAGATATCCAGAGAGATAGGGAGAAGGATTGAGAGGTAGACTAGGGATGATAGAGATAGAGGTTTAGGGTTTCTTGGGTTTAGGGGTTAGGGGTTAAGTTTTAGGAGCATTATTTAGGGTTTAAGATTAATTAGTGTTTATAGGTTTAGGGTTTAGTGTTTAGAGAGAGAGGACCAATAAGGAGAAATAGAGAGTGAGGTACATGGCCAAAGACATAGCCGGAAGAGATAGGGATATGGAGAGTGAGGGACATGGCTAGAGACATAGGGCCGAAGAGAGATTGAGAGGTAGAGGAACGATAGAGATAGGGAGATAGGGAGATAGAGGTTTAGGGTTGCTTAGGTTTAGTGTTTAGGGTTTAGGATTTAGGGGTTTAGGGTTTCTCAGGTTTAGGGTTTAGGGGTTAGGGCTCAGGGCTTAGGGGCATTATTTAGGGTCTAGGGGTTACGGTTTAGAGTTTAGGGGCATTATTTAAGGTTTAGAGGTTTAGGGTTGCTCAGGTTTAGGGGCATTATTCAGGGTTTACAGTTGCATGTCAAAAGAAGTCTCTCTCTCTCTGAATCCCTCAATGTTAAATAATGCCCTTAATCCCTAACCCCTAACCCCTAAACCCTAAATGGCCTAAGCAACCTTAAACCTTTATCTCCCTATCTCTCCCTTATCTCCCTTATCTCCCTTGACTCTCTATCATGCCTCTACCTCTCAATCTCTCTCCCTATCTCTCTAGACATCTCACTCACTCTCTATCTCCTATCTCTCCCTCTATCTCCTCTATCTCTCTCAATCTATCTCCTCTCTAGTCTTTCTACCTATCTATCTCTCCTTATCTCTTGCCTCTCTCTCCCCTATCATGCCTCTATCTCCCTATCTCTCCCCTCTGTCTCCTCTATCTCTCCCTATCTGTCTCCTCTCTATCTCTCTCTACCTAGCTATCTCCGCCTATCTCTCTATCTCTTGCCTATGTCCCCCTATCATTTGACCTATATCTTCCTATCTCTCCCTTAATCTATTAATTCTTCCTCTCCCTTATCAATGAAGACAAAAAACTAGAACTCTCTCTCTCTCTCTAGTCTCTTCTTCTTTGCTTCTATCCATCTCCCTTATCAACAAAGCAAATGGAAACAAGAAAACTAGGACATGAAAAGAGGGATAAGGATATAAATTGGTAGGATGAAATGGAAACAAGATAAAACTAAAGCTCATTGGATGGGAAGAATTATGAGAGGAGAGGTGGAAATTAATAGTAAAATAGGGAAAAATTGGTGGGATCTAAAGGGAAATTGAAAGGATAAAGAAAACTAGCTAGGAAGGTAGGAAAAGATTTAACTAGGAGAGAGAGAGAGAGAGAGAGAGAGAGAGAGAGAGAGAGAGAGAGAGAGAGAGAGAGAGAGAGAGAGAGAGAGAGAGAGAGAGAGAGAGAGAGAGAGAGAGAGAGAGAGAGAGAGAGAGAGAGAGAGAGAGAGAGAGAGAGAGAGAGAGAGAGAGAGAGAGAGAGAGAGAGAGAGAGAGAGAGAGAGAGAGAGAGAGAGAGAGAGAGAGAGAGAGAGAGAGAGAGAGAGAGAGAGAGAGAGAGAGAGAGAGAGAGAGAGAGAGAGAGAGAGAGAGAGAGAGAGAGAGAGAGAGAGAGAGAGAGAGAGAGAGAGAGGAGAGAGAGAGAGAGAGAGAGAGAGAGAGAGAGAGAGAGAGAGAGAGAGAGAGAGAGAGAGAGAGAGAGAGAGAGAGAGAGAGAGAGAGAGAGAGAGAGAGGAGAGAGAGAGAGAGAGAGAGAGAGAGAGAGAGAGAGAGCACTTCACTTTTGACATCATGCTAAAAAGATCAAATAAATTTTGTATTTCTTCTCAACTATTTCATTTCTCTATCTTAATTACTTAATATCTCATATTTTGTTCTACTCTCAACTCTTGTACTTTAAAGTTTACTTAAATCTAGGATTGGACTTAAATATTCTATTATAGCGTATGATTTATTTCCCTACATTTTTTTGAACTCACTATTTCCATGCCTATGTTTAGGATAAAAAAGATTAATTGTTTATTTTGAGATTTTTGTGGTTTGCATTTGTTGGAAACAATACAATGCCTTTAATTTTGCATTCCTAAGAAACATCTAGGATCCTTATTCTTGTATATATTTCCAAAATCCAATTTTGTTTTTCTGTTTTAGGATTAGGGTTTAAATATTTATAGAAAAATATTAATCCATTGTTATGTTCTTGTGTTGACTGTTTGTTGCCGGTTGTCGATCCTTTAAGTCACAACCTTAAGTCTTGATGTCCATGGGTTGACTGGCCCCTTAGCTAGTCATTACCTGTTCCCGCCAGTAATTCCTAAAGTCTTATAAAATGAAAATTGCACCGTCGCAGAGCATGTTAGGATGATGTCATACCTGACCGCGATGCCACGACAAGGCCACCACCTATCCGTATAACCTTTGCTTGCGAAGTGTCTGCCTCAGCCAAATTGTCCACCACCACATGTCAGTGTTGAGTGTTTAGATCCAATGGCTGTGTGCCAGTGCAGGGGAATCTTCTCAGAAGGAATATTTGCCATGAGATGGCGAGATAGAGACAAGTGGCATCCACTGATTAAAAAGTAAGTGTCATAAAGGCGCATGGGTGCTATGTCGTACCATCGCACGGTAGGTATATGGTGGGCCCTCCTCGACTGTGACGCATGAAGAGGTGACAGACATCCAGTCCGTGCTGAAGACTTGGCTCATTCCCATTGAATGATGACTTGTCAACCAAGATGACTATGATTATGAAATCTAGTCAGTGAATCAAAGCCGTAGATTTCAGGAAAGGTAACGAAAGATCAATGGTCCAAATTCAAAAATGTAAATAATGAATATTTTTGAATGACTGTGGCACGAGTAAAGTTATGGTTGCCATGACCTCCATTAATATACATAGTGTACAATTCAAGTTATTTCCTGTCATTCTTCAAGAAGCAATCATATTTAGAGCTTCTGCGATGTCCAAAATCATCAGAACAAGCAAAGAGAAGCAATTCAAAGACTCTGCGACGTCCAAAATTAGTAAGTCATTGTCTTCCCTGCACTTAGTTTTCTATCTATAATAATTCTCTGAAACATTTAGGGTAGCTGTTAATTGCATAAACCCTAGGTTGCCTGTATAAAATACAAAATGAGTTAGTCTGGTGAAGCTTCGACCTCCAAATGCAACCTTGATGAAGACATCATGATTCAGTGTCTTGGATCGTCTAAAAGACCTTTGACAAATATAGGAGAGGTTGCTAGAAATGATAAAATATACGACCTTTGTGTAGATTGTAGAGATGCTAGGCTCCCTATGTCTGCTTGGAGTCTGTTTGAGCATTGACACAAATGAAGTGACTACAAAGCCCTAGTCTGCCATGCTTGTACATTAGACTTGGCCAAATTGATATGCTCTAATGTCTTCATAAACACAGACTTAGTGAGAGTTGTAGCAACTAGGTATGACCCTAAGACCATGTCTGTCTTGTCTGGAAATGGTAGTGTTATCATTAGATTCACAAAGGACTACATTACTACTGTCTTTAATCTTAATTCTACTGCTGGTATAACTATAGACTTGAATGCTTTTAGAGAAAAATACAGAGGTCTTAGGTATGCATATAGATCTTACAACTTGGCCAAGCACAGATTGAAGGGGGTTGATGGAGCTCTGATCAAAATCCCTGTCACAGAAGAGGAACCTCTCTGATGCAGCCTGTTCATGGAATATTTTGTTAAAACTTATCATAGCTTGTGTCATGTGCTCGGGATAGATGCATCAGATAGAATGCCGGTGCCTCTAATGATGATGGCAGTATATATCCAAGATTATGAAGCTGACAAGCCATATGATTGTGCGGGGTACTTGTCAAAGAAGATGTATGAACAAATGATGGCCATTAAGAACAATATGTATACTCCAGGCCCCCATGTAAGGTTCACTTGGTATTCATTAATGTGGCCACAAGATTCTATTTTCTCTGTCTGGTCATTGGGGCAAGGAATTATATTTGAGAATGACTGATGTAGAAGGCAATGCCATGCTAGTTTAGATGTGGACCTGCATGCTAGACATGCACTTTAAATATGCTAATTATGTCACCTTTGAGGAGCATTCTATGAGGAAAGTAATGTGATTCCTGGAGCCTACTGCAGAAAGGATACCAAAGGAAATTAAGGACTTTCTAAGACCAATGGAGAGAAACCCCCATCTGAATATTAATCACAATTGGGGAGATTGGTTTTTACATGAAAATACAACCTATATCAGAATCAATGGGTGTGAGGCTCCACCCTATTCCTTACCAAAATTTGTGCCTAGAAGAATAGGATTTATGGAGATCATTAGATAGCTGAATGCAGTAGATAAGGAACATTTTTAGAAAGTATAAGAAGGGATCTCTTATCGCAACATCTCTGAAGCTTCATGATTTTATTACAATTGACAAGAATGGTTTAGACCAGATCAGTTTCATGCTACAATGTTATAGGATGAATATGGAGGCAATAAGGCTCTTTGATCATAAAGGCTTTATTCATGACAGAGGGCATAAAATTGGCAGGCCTGAATATCCACACCATGTCCTACTTGATGAGGATACTGTCAGAAATTGTGAATCAATGCAGCAAGTGGTTTACTTGAGAAATAAATGGAAATTGATAATGGATGCAGAGAAAAAGGAAGAAAAATGCCAACTCTGCATATCAAGGGGCATTCATTGAAATTCAAAACCCCATTGAAAGAATCAAAATGTTCTTTGAAAAAGGAGATGAACTGATTGCTGAGGCACCTGCTAGAGAGGAAAGGCCCACTTATCAATCGAGCAGTTCAAAGGGAAAATATATTAGGAAAAGTTCCCCTGACTCCCTTGATGCCCCTGCCCCAAAAAGAGAAAAGATAATTGATCTTGAGACATAAGATAAAATGGAAGTTGTGAATTTGGAGGAAGAGGTGGCAGAGGAACAAGATCCACAGCCCACACATCAATTGCATTCTCCCCCAAGGATAGCACCATATGCTCCCCAGAGAATAGGTTGATAAGGTCCATAGTCAACAATGAGGTGGACACTGAAGATGTGAGGGAAGTGGCATGCAATCAATTTATCTCTAATGATGCATTCATTGCCACCCCAGAATTCAAATCCTTTGTGTTGAGAACAAGGAGTGAAGAGTTCCAGAGAAGGATAGAAGAAGCAAAAAGTGGTGCAAACCCTTTAGAATATGATGATATCACAAGGAGGGTTTTGGGTGAGGTGAACAAGGATATCAGTGCCATGACTCTTGAAGAAGGGAGAGTACTTGTGAAGAAAAGCAAAATATTACTATTGCCACACTGGACAATAGTAGATGCTATCACATTTGATACCATTACCAGGGATGATGCAGATGTAAGTGGAGAACAAGCTAAGAGAGCATTACAGGGTGCTATCTTTGACCCTAAATTTGATACCTTGGCTATTTGGGCATTGGCACCAAATGATAAGAAACCAAAGGTAGGCTTGGAGGAATTAACTAGTAATGTGATCATCAAGAGGGTGTCAGACACCCCTGCTCCTTAGGCAACCAACTTGAATGTACAGACAACACATTTTGTAGAGGCAACAACACTTAAACTGTAGAATGATTACAATGAATTATTGGGGAAATACACAGAGGCAATGGATAGGCTTAGTGTCTATGAGAGTCAACCTCAATTGGAAGCTGGTCCATCCCAAACTACCCCAATCATACAGACTGCAGAACCATTGCCAGTGGACATACAACCCTTGCTTCAAGAGATAAAGGAATTGAAAGAAGAGAATAAGAAGTTGAATCAAGGAATGGAAGGTAAAATGAAGGATGAGGCCACAAATTTAGTTAAGTATAGAGTTAACAAGATATTGGCTAGGTTGGAGGAGACCCATAAGTCTTACTCCCTTTAAGGATAGCACGTGAAAATCATGAGTTAGACAAACAGAGGCTATCAGCTATGAAGACCAAGTGGCTGCCAAGGATTGTGAAAATCAGTGAATTTCTTAGGTATTCTAGATATGATTCAGAGGCTCCTCCTGAGATGCAGTTGGTAGTGGGAATGCTGGAAAAATTTGAGGAGGTGGCTGCTTATCAAGTAAAATTGGCTACAATATTAAAGGATAAAATACAGGCAGTTGAAAAGTTGGACAAAAAATGGTTGCCTCATATTTTAGAAGCTGATGGGACTACAAAAGACTTGAATAAGTGGAGGAAGGAAATCATTGATAATGGTAATTAGTTAATTCCAGCTTGTTATGATAAAGGAGACCCAGCTCAGCATGTGTTAAGTTGGACACTTGAAAGACTGCATATGGTAGACATTACATTTGAATTATTTAGTAAAAGTGTCAAAGGTATCCTAGATGCATAGTATGTCAGCCACAATGGTAAGATAGAAGAAATCATCTCATTTCCTTGGCCGAATGAAAGAACATATGTGGGTGGGAGGATAGATATGGATCTAAATAATGACAACTTGGCTATCATCTTCCAACCACAATAATGAAGATCCCCAGACAACTCCTCGTGTTTCTCAAGGCCAACCACTCCTTCCTTTCTATTTCCTTCGGTGCAATTAATGTTTCTCCAATGCCTTTAGGCGCTTCTATGTATTCATTGAATTTGAAAGACAATGTATTAATTGTTGAGGGTACACGTTCTGTTATATAATGGAACTGTATCACTCATTTGTTGTTGTCGAAGACTTGGAAAATTTTGAAGAATTAAGGAAAATGCAAAGCTTTCTGGGCTGTTCTATTATCTTTGCTGATAGTTTATGAGTTGTATGTTCATTTCTCTATCTTAATTACTTAATATCTCAATATTTTATTCTAATGGTGAAGAAGAATATTATGATCATGATGTCTTTATTAAAAGTGTTGAAAATGAATAGAAACATGAGATCATTGATAAATTGAAATATTTGTGCAATCAATTAGCTAATAAAGATGATAATATGTCCACTTCATTTTTCATTGATGGTCTTACTCAAGTACTTATCACAATTAGATAACATGGCATAGATACAATTAAAGATATATATGAAAAATAATTAAAGATAAACAAACTCCTCATGTGGCAGGCCCCGGTCATTCTCTTTTAAAAATCATTCCCTTATATATATTTTCAAAATCCAATTTTGTTTTTCTATTTTAGGAGTAGGGTTTAAAGATTTATAGAAAACATTAATCCAAATCATATGCCAGATTGGGTTAAGTGAAGTGGATGATTTAATTAACAAAATTACATAAGCTCCTTAATCTATTTTGAAGTCACCAGCAAACTTGAAAGTAAATTGTCATTGGTGAAACAAGGTAACACCCACCTAGGCTTGAACAAAGCCTAAAGTCCAGAGAATTTTGATTAATCTGAGAAATTCTATTAGTTGGCCAAATTCACATATAAAACCTAATCATAAGGTTTGGCATATATTTAGGGTAACATACATCAGCAACAGAAGCAGCTGCTCTCAATGTTCATACTGCTATGTTTACTCATGCTGCTGTGAAGAAGTTAGAACAAAGACCGCAAGATTATGAGAAAACTCAGAAAGTAATGAATGATGAAGTAAACAAATTGTATTTTTAAAATGTGAATTTAAAGAAACAATTGCAAGCTAGAAATGGATAAGAAATAACTCAAATGAAAGTGGATTATGCTTGATTTCTCCTATGATATCCTTTGATTACTAGGGGTAATGCATCAACTTTAATTTGCATCTCATCAATTCTTTTAAGGATGACATCTATGTTGGAAGGATGAACATTAGGAGTTATCATTAAAATGGGAGTGGAAGTGGCAACATGAGATAATACGTGGAGTGTATTTGTGTAGTAACATTATTGCTCAAATTCGTAGGTTTCGATATAAGTATTTGTGTAGTAAGATTCATGTCTTACCTATCCATATGTGCAACAGTTGCAATCATGATGAAAAAATGTCTTCCCCCCATTAAAGTATGTAGTAGTGATCAAATCCTCAATCATAACTTCCTCGCAAAATGAGGATTAAGTTGAGACCTTGACATTCAAGAAAAATATAAAGCAATGAAAAGGAATTGCATCCAAGTAATCCTAATTTTTCTTCCAACAATTCATACCAAAGATTGAACAATTTAAGGATATTGCAATAGGTAATTTGTATCGACACAAATAATATTACTGAAGCATTTCAAAGTTTAGGCCATAAGCATCATCCTTTTTTAAACATGGATTGCAAATAATTCTGAAAATTTAGAAGTCTTGGTCATTAACATTATTGTCTGCTACAATGTCATCCAGTGTATCATTGTCAATGTTCATATGTTCTTTCAAGTATTTAATATTATCACCATCCTCATCTTGACCTGCATCATCTTCATCATCATTGAAATCTGACTGTAAACCATCTATATTGTTACCAGATGTATTTGGATCATCATTTTGTATACCATTCATATTGTTGTCTTCCATAACATCATCCAACTCTGGATTGTTGTCTTCTTGTGCTTGAATATAACCATCTTCAACATCATCATGGATGTCAATTTGTTTGATGTTCTCTAATTCCTCTCTCATTTTGTTGGCCATCATTGTTTTGCTCAATATCCACTAATGCATCGCCAAATACATCCCTTAATCTTGGATCATAATGTATGACAAATATCCATTTTGGGTCCAAAATATCTTCATAGAAAAATACTTGCACATGAATGACATACATATATTAGACGTATGGTATAACAATTTTATTGATTAATAAACACATGTATATATTCACAATAAACTATGAATTAATAGATTAATGATCACTACCGCTTCTTGTTTGAGTTAAAGAAATACCTACTCACAATGAATTGGTAGAACATAAGGCTCCCTTATCCTCTGGTAGGAAACATGAGGAATCTATAGAAAACAATCCACTATGGGTATCAATGTGTTCGTGTCCTCTCAAATGCTTCATACCATCTACACTTAAAAATACAACATTTAAAAGAGTGGTAATCCAACTCAATAATTTCTTGTATTTTCCCAACATATTGTAGATTCTTTTCAATTATATTCTTATCTTTTGAGCTTGATCGACTGGATTGCTTGAAGTCAACCATGATGCCACAATCGAAGGATCATCTCTTTACATCTACACTTTCTACACGATAATGTCAACCATATGCCCACATTGCTGGATATTTCCTCGCCTGTGAAAGACCATTTATTTAGTGAAAACAAGTATAATGACGAATATTAAAATAGTTAATAGTGTCAAAACTGTAAGGAAACAACATTTTTGTAAAATTCCAACTGTACCTTTCTTTCACATCCTCTAGACATGTTGATTTCATCTTCTATTATGTTTGAAGCTATATCTGCATCTTCTATTTGATTTTGAATTTATTCAGTAAGCTATTCTAGTGTGTAATCTTTGCCCCATTCCCTAAGCAGATAAATGGGAAGTGGATTATTCCTTGGGTTCAATCTCTTAAATTGTCTCCTTGCTTCTAACACTTCTTCTCTCTTTTTATAATACAGATCAATCCATTTGTTCATAAAGTCCATGTGGTATATAATGAACTTGTCGGTATAGCACTTTCGTCTACACCTATTACATGTCAACATGTTTATTTCAAATTCCAAATGTCATGTTGTTAATTTGACAAATAAATTACATAATAAATTAATGATTGCAAGAAAAAAAACCACACTGATCATGAATTTACTTACTAATTTCTACTTGAACACCATTAGATTGTGGTTTTTCTCCATCAATAATATTTGATGCTCATTCTTCATCCCAGAAGCGTGGCCATCTTCAAAATCCTTACCAAGGAATTCACACAGGAAGAAAAATGCTTCATTCAATACATACCCTTCAACCATGCAACCCTCTGGATGTGCCTTTTGTCGGACATATCTTTTTAGAGTTTTCATATACCTCTCAAAGAAAAACATCCACCTTGGTGATACAACACTCGCTAATTCAATGTCATCGACTAGGTGTATAAGTAAATGGACTTGTAGGTCCATGAAACTTGTAGGGAGCTCCTTCTCAAATACACATACAATTTTTGCAATTTCCTTCTTCATTTTGGCACTTCACATTTGTGGATCTCCTTGGAGGTCGCCCCACCTAATATAAGAATTGTAAATTAGTATGAACCTTTAGTCAAAAAATAAAATGCAATATAATATCTCTATGTCTCTCACACATGAACATTTCATATAACCACATACCTTGTAAATGCTGACAATTGACTAATGGCAAATCCTTAAGTCAACTGTAAGATAGGAATCCCCCCTAATTGGCAATAGCATGATATGCTATCAAACACATTTATGAAAAGGTCATTAGTAATTTTTTCTCACACAACAAAATATCAAAATATATTTAGTACTTAAGCAATGTTACCAATAATGTTAAATGATGATATATAATACCTTCATAAAATAATAAAAATCATGTGTTTTAAATCCTGTGATATGTCCATCAACTGTAAAAGCTTTAGCCAATGATGACCCATAGACAGTAGGTGTCCTTATTGAACATATGAAATTTTTTAGTTGGTCTAGCTCTTTTTTTTTTCAAAATCCATGGAGCTTCTGCTAATGTTTCATTTTCCCTGTTTGGCCACAAATGTTTTCTATCAATTTTGGTACGCGAAAGAGCAATATCTCTCCTCGAAGACAAGGTGTCCTTCTCTTTGCCTGATATGTGTCGAAATATAGAATCTGGGACATTTTTGAAGATGTGCATAGGATCTAATAGGTGAGATATTAAAATATCCTTCTAGTAAGGGAGCACATAAAATATGGATTTCCTTTTCATTCCTTCTGGCATATTAACTACAACTTGTTCTGGTTCTTCAATTGAATTACCCCGATCAAAAAATCCTCCCAACCTTTCAATTTAGCATCTTCATACTTCTTAAGCCAATCACCTAGACCCATAATCATGGGAGGGCCTCTATTTTCAACTTTTCCATCAAATTGATTCTTCAAGCAATTTCTAAACTTATGATCTAGTGGTAGAAAAACCCTGTTGTTTGCGTAAATAAACTTATGTAGATCTTTAGAATATCGCCCTTGAAATTGTTCTGCACATCTTGGACATGCAAATATCCCCTTTGTTGAAGCCATGCAATTCAATAAGTAATGTTAATAACATAAAAAAAAAGTATAAAACTAAGTATGAAAGTTCAGACGAACATAAATTATGAGTGTAAATACGTAAACATTTTATCTTACCAGAACAAACACCAAGTCCTGGGAAATCATGAATAGTCCAACATAGCACACTGTACAACATGAAGGACCTATTTGAATGGGGGATGTGATATGTCATACATTCTTATGCCTTTCCATAGCAGTTGCATCTCATCAATAAAAGGCGCAAGATAAACATTCATATTTTTAACTAGATGTTTTCCAGGAACAATGAGAGTCAGCATAAGGTGCTCCTTTCTAACACTCATCCATGGGGGAATATTGTATATAATCAATCTGACTAGCCAAACACTATAGTTTGAGCTTAGGAAAGAGAATGGGGACACTCCATCAATTGCAAGACCAAACCTGATACTACGGGGTTCATCTTTGAATTTTCTTGGCCATTTTTCCTCTTTCTATTTCATTGCTTTGGAGTCAACCAGAATTCGCATGAATCCATATTTACTCATGTTCTTTGTATGCCAGTCCATCAATTGTGCAAGTGACTTGCAACGAAACATTCATTGAAGTCTAGGTATAATTGGCATGTGACATAAAACCTTCTTTGGAACTATAGGACCTTGTACATCTGTACAATATCTCTTCTCTTTGCATACAAGGCATTCTACCTTGTTTTGATATTCATCTCTGTATAAAATGCAATCATTTTTACATGAATGAATTTGCTTATATTCAATCCCCAACTCAACCAACAACAGACACGCCTCTCTGCAAGTTGATGGCAACACATTCTCTTTAGGGAATATTTTAGTTTTTAGTGCCCTGTAAGATTACCATAGATTAAATCAATTGAATGTTTGACTTATGATGAACATGTTTGATATGTCAATCTATACTAGGACTGTTTATATACAATATATGGTTTTAAAATCCCCTTAAAGAAATATAAATGAAGTTGATGAATGTTTACAAATTATGTACACCAATTGACAATTGCAAAGTAAGAAATAGATTGCAACTCACTTCAGTAGGGTAGTGAATCCTTTGTTTGACCAACCAAATAGTGACTTGATTTCTAATAATATTAATGTGCATGCTAGTTTTGAGGTTCTACTTGCACCCGATTTGAACATAGGTGTCTTCACTGCTTGCTTGATGGAGTCTTTCAGTTGTTATCATCAACATTACGTTGGTGGTAATTACCCCTTCTATCATCATTACTGTTAACCATATGATCATTATTTTCATACCCAAAGAAATCTATAAGCATTTTATTCAATCCTTGTTCATGCAGTGCATTTTCACTATCATGATCATCATCATTAAGGCTAGGTGGCATGTCATCAGTGTATGCAGATTTCATCAGCTCCTCAAATCTCTCAGCTGGTAGTATTCTCTTCAATAATGCTTTTTTCGCCCTGGTATTGTTGAAAGGATGGTTTGGATCATCCCATCCAAATCTTAATAACCCAGTTGGATCTTGGGTATTAGTATGTGTTTCATCAACATATTCTAACTATCAACAAACACAAGTATTATTTAATGTTTGGCAACAATTGGATAAATCATAAATGTGTCAATTTCAAAGAAATATAATCAAATATGGCTTAAAAAATAATAATATAAATTGTATGAACATATATACATCAATTGAATAATGGAACATTATTTTATAGACTACCTTTTTTATACAATAATTTAAATAAAACACAATTTTGACAACATAGTTTATAAAACATCAGTCCACACTCATTTATTATTCTTTGGTTTTCTACCCTTAAGAACATCCTTAGGGAGACCTTGTTCTTCCCTTTTCTTTCACGCAGGAGTGCATTTTAAGAAAGGATAATCAATCAAAAACTCATCCCAAATGGTAAGGTCCATAGTAGCCTCAACCATTATCAATCTATCAACATCTCTTTCCATTTCTCCATCTTTATCATTTATAACCTCAATAAATTGACAATTCGGTCTTCCAGTAGGGTCCCTTCCCTTACTACTATTTATAATCCTGCAATATTTTTGTGTGTGTATGCACGTCCATCTATATACATAAGATGACCTCTATTCATTTCTTTTCCACTTTCCAATTGGAGACGATGTGTATACATATTTGAATTTAGACCATATGCTGACGTGCTAGGCTTATATTCTACTAGCTTTCTCCATTCACCACTGTAATAGGATGGACCATAATATGGCGTTAATCTCCTAGTGGTTTGTTCTGAATTATTTCTATGTTTAGATCCCACATGTACATTTTGGACAATAAAAAGGCCTAGATTCACTCCATGAATATTGGAGGGTCGTATCATGTAGATGTATCCCCAAAACTGAAACACCTCGTACACTCTAGGTAGTTGTTGATCACTAGGCCAAGCATAATATAGTTGACGATCAAATGTCTCTATGTAAATTGATCTCAAACTCAGGGGCAAGTCATCATCTCCATCACATTCATTCTCATAGGCTACGTAGTCCACCTTCCCCTTGTCTTTAAGCAAATTATGCATCTTTAAACTAGTTCTTGTTTTGTTGCTTGTTTTCATCAATTCCTCATCTTCTGAGCTGGTATATTGGCACATATTTTTGTTAGATGTATCATCTGATAAATGATCATTTCCCTCTAGGCTAGAAGTTAGTGATCTAGGAAACTTTAAACCAAGAACTTTATCCTGCAAGTATCCATTAAGAAAAAAATTAGTTATTTAAATAATATAAAACAATGTTTAAACAAAGTAAACATGCTATTTATATCAATTTTGAAAATTCCTTACCACAATTCCTATTGGATTTGAATCAATTGTAGGAGGCATACTACCGAATGGAAGCTCATCATATATGTAATGTCTTTGTACAATCGCTCTTTTGAATTGTTTCTTTCCACGACATACAGAACATCCACAAACAACAATTTTCTCAAAGTATTCATCCCATGTACTATAGTCCTGACCAACCTCTTATTTAGTGCAATCATTTGTTGTGTCTACAAGATCCATTGTCATATCCTCTTCCACCCACTGTCGTCTACATGATTTAATAGTTTTAGGTCCATGTCCACGTACATATCTTTTTTGTTTGCTAGTTGAAGGCTTAGGCTCTACATTTGCTCCAATCTCCATCTAAAATAATCAACAACATGCATTAATTTATGTGAAGATTGGATCATACATTATAAATTTCAATAATACTGTGAAAAAAGATGGACGTATCACAAAATGCCATCACATCATTTTTTCCTAAGGAAATTAGATTTGAGTACCTGATTTCCCGCTTCATCCATTGTGTCCTCATTTGTTATGACACGATCTGTTGCCATGGCCTCGTATGGCCCCTATAATACACAACATAGTAAATAATGTTTAGTACACCAATTATATCATTTCAACGAATATGTTATCCAACACAAAACCTCACTTTAGTCATATATTTGACATATTGATATAAGGTTTTGGCTATCCTAATTTTCAAACTTTTCCCTTGATCATAGAATCACATTTAATCACCATTCATGTGCATTTTCAACCAATAAGTTTGACCTTAGAGGCCTCGTGGACAGAAAAATGACTTTATCTCCTCTATGTTGTAGCATTTGTGAATTCATAAACACCTTCCTCCTTTGGTTGAGGTTGCTTTCTCTTCTTATCTCTATTGTATCTGCAGATTTTGTTGTCATATCTATTTTCACCCACTTTCATCTCTGCAATTTAGTAGTTCTACGCTGTCCACGTCCTCTCTCCATGGCCTCCTCTGGATCCTGTAATAGATTTGAATTTATCTTGTTAATACACCTGCTTTTCATTAAGACGCACTATGAAAAACAAAATAGGACATTGCAACATTTTGCTCTTTAGAAAAAGTTTACATACAGAATCTTGACAACTAGAGCTCAAATATTATGATTACAAGATGACTACAAATTCACATCAAAAAGACATTTATTTCATATTTGACTCTCTTTTTTCTTTTATGGGTCATTTTAACGCAATCTATATCTCTCCAAGTGGCCATAAAACCATCAAAACTATCATAGAACCCTCAAAATAGTCTCAAAGAGTCTTTGGCACCAAAATTTTAAATTCTTGATGGAGGGAAGGATAATTTGGATGTTAATTTTGAAATCACATCATTAGATCTTTGTTAGGTTAATCCTAGCCATTGGATATTCTTTAATTATAGGGACTTTATGTTATATTTCACCATTACCTTTCACTCCAAAATTAATGGTTTCCTTTGAAATGAAAACCCTCCATTAGCTATCATAACCCCAAACATCTGTATTTAGAGATGTTGTCATCATGCCTTAAGGATTGACAAGATCTAAGGAATAACTAGATGCATAAATAGGACTATCATAGGTATGCGAGGGAGTGGAAGGTTGTCAAATAGTGAAGGAGATAGTTCATGGCCTCTTAAACTAGGCCTCAAGATTATAGTGAAGTGACATAATATAAAAAAAGATTGTCATGACTTAGCTAAAATGTTGTCAATCTCCTATCACATATCTTAAGGTTGTCCTTAATCCCAATCCAACTCTCAAATGTTAGATGGAAGGTCATGGCTCCAACTAAAATAATTGGTGTCAAAATGATAAGTCAGGGGATCATCATAGTGTTGATCTACTATTGTAGTGGAAACATGAGGATTAACATTATAGAGGTTGTCATACCATGAGGCATAGGTAACAACCATAGGAGGTTTAAAAGCAACACTAGCAATATTAAATTATTGTCATAGTACACCTAGGATAGCTAGGTATGCATCCATAGAGTTATTACTATAAAATTGTCTCATTAATCTTGTGACCAGGTTAAGTCACTATCATAGTAACAATGTAGTTAGTCATCAATCAACATGTTGTCTTTGCATTTCAATGAGATCAATTCTTGAAAAATGAAAATCCAGAGGTTAAAGAGAAAAGTTGATACCTTACCTAAGTTGTCATGTTCTTGAAACCTTGTCACTATAAAGAGGAGATATCTAGAGAGTAATGTCACAAGGACATAACCAATGCATAGGACTGTCATAGTCAAAGTGGAGAGGATTATCGAGTCATTGTATGACTATCATAATAGCTAGTGGGTTAGTTACCATGCTTCAACCTAAATTAGGTTAATGAGAACATAGAAATGAAAATCACAATACCATAAGCACACTCCATAATCTGCCAATATAGTCCCAATATCATGTCATCATGATAGTAAGAGAAGAGTTGTTTGGTTTTTCCAAAGCCATATCACTTGCATAAGGATTGTCACCAACCATCTGTGTAAGGTCATGAAAGAGTGATTATTGAGCTAATCATAAGAGAAGCATGAAGTCAAAATGCTATCATGGAAACAAGATATAGTTACTTATTATAAGGACAATCCAAATTTGGTGAGGTTACTTTTTTATCAACTTCCAAGCAAAATACATCATTTTGCACTAATTGGCACTAAATTAGGTGCACTTTGAGCCATCTTTTGCACCCCAAAAAGATTACATTTAGGCCTAAAAGTTGGCACTAAATTAGGCACACTTTGCGCTGCCTTTTGTGCCCCAAAAAGATTACATTTAGGCCTAAAAGTCAGCGCTAAAGTCGGCGGTAACTGCTCTGACTATAGTGTCGACTACTGGATAAAAAAAATTTAAAAAATTCCTGCCTACATGTACCCCAAAACAAAAAAAACAAAACAAAAATTTATTGATTTTTGGTGTTCATTTTTTGTTTCGAGATCAAGCGTTTGGCATGCAGAGATCGAGCGTTTGGGTTTTTTGTGTTGCCCTTATTTTGGCAATGGCGGGATCTGTGAAGGAAAAACAAAAAATAAAAACTTCTTGCCTGAATTATATGAGAAATTTGATAATTACAAGAGAAAAATGTCGCGTGAATTAGAGGAGAAAAAAGTAGAAAACGTTGCACGAAGAGAGAAGAAAAAAGGGAAAAACAAGCAAGGAGATGAGAAATTCCATTTAGTTTGTGACACCATAGGTAAGGTTACAATTACAATGAAAAATTTTTCGTTCCCAAAAATATTTTTGTTTCGATTAAATGGAGAGGATTGTGAAGAAAGGGTTGTGAATATTGTTTTGTTTACAGGAAAATCATTCAAGTCTCATGTGGTTGCAAAGGAGGAGGGTAAAATTGTAGACATTACATTATTTCCTTTGCATCCAAGAGCAGTGAACGTATTTTTCAAACCCCAATGTCCAGGTTTTCTTATCATTCCCATGTAATGCCCCAAGCTTTCATACAGGACATTAGCCAAACAAACACCGAACCAACAAATTTTTTGGGTATGCAAGTGCAACATTTACATGTCGCATTGCACTCATGCACACACAAGGTGTTGCAACATGTACAACAACACCTAAAAAGACATCACCATTGCACAATGCAAGGTGGCACAAGTGGAAGACTTCACCCATCATGTGACAACTCACCACGATGACCAAGAGAGAGGTGGAGCTCACTCCATGACGAGGATCATATACATGTCTACGACCTCACTCCCTCACAAAAACATGGAGTAGGATGAGGGTGACATCCACCTTAGTCTATTCCATGATGACACAAGACATCCCAAACACAAGGGTAACACTCACCCACGGGATAGTCCAACTAGGAGGTACGATTCCTCAACCAACTAGAATGGTCACTAGTCAAATTCATGTAAAGGCACACATCCCAATGCAAAGGAGGGAATAATCCAAGATTGCATAACACATCATGGAAATGACACCAAAACACCTACGAGGCTAAAAATAGTAATCAATGCCAAAGATGATTCATTTTAAGCAAAAACATTAAGTTGTCAAACCAATTATGTCCACATGTCAAAAAGGACAAAAGCGATACAAAAGGCTATGCATGTTTGACACCAACGTTGACACATGCTAAAAGAAAAGATAGGATCCTCACCACCTATGTGGGATGAATATGATCCAACACAAACATATCCATAAACATCAAATACAACATCAAATAACTAAGTCTAAACATGCTAACATAGCTAGATTCTAACATGTAAAATCTATCAAAACATGCCAACGTCCTCACAAACTGAGGCATGGAAAAATACAAGACGATATCCAATAATTACAATATTTGAAGGGCTTCATCCTAAACATAGATGAATCATAGCCAATATCATAAATCAACTCAAAGCATTAATTACATCTTATTACAAGGGTCTCAAAAGACTACATTACAAAGGTTACAATAATCAATAATGATAAAATACAAGTGCATAAACCACCCAAAACCAACATGCTCTCCAAGGTGCAACGAAGCACAAAGCACAAGGTAAACCACCTGCAAAAAGATCAAAGAATCCATCCAGCACTTGAAGATCATCATGAAGGACCAATGGGGAAATGTTGCTCACCTCCCAACCATATTGCCATCGTCGAGTGTAATAGATGTCTACGTAACTCTAGGCAACCTCCGAGCTACAGAGAAGGTGATCATAGCAAACCCGCTAAGAGCATCTCACACATCCAGGGTATACAAGCAACATATGGAATACACGCCAATCAATGCACACAATACACATGACACAACTACCAATACAATGCATATAAACAACACATGGTACAAATATCATCCAATTGCATTCAAGTAACATATGGCACACTTGCCAAAACATAATAGAATGACATAACAACATTCAAGCATAAGGGAAATAGTCACACCTTCAATGCACACCAAACGAGGCATAAATCATAATCCATCATAGACACATACAAGCACAAATCATATATCACAATGCACATACAATCACATGGTAAACAACACACGTTGAGTCAAACTCTGACGGTGGAAGAAGGAAGAGAGACCTAGGTAGTTAGAACAAGGAGTGTTAAATGAGGGCAATACTCACCTTGTGGTAGAACATGAGGACATAACCTCCTCATAGCAACTAGACACTACACCAAATATTTCTCTTTACACCCAAACCCAAGCAAGGAAGACACTTCACCAGCACATGCGGTTTGGTTAGATGATCTTATTATTAAATTTTATTACCCAATGTGTTTAAATGTTATTCTTGATTAAAACTTCCATTCGATAAATTCCAACGACCTCTTTGGGTCATGGCGCACGATGGAAGCCACTCCTTTCCTACCCCTAGACCTCTTCTTAAACACCCATAGCACCAATTTGACCAATTGGGCATGGCACGAATTTCGAGGTGACAAAATCACAATTTTGACAAAAACACAACATATTTCAAAAGATGCAAAATACCATTCTAATTGGGAGACAACTCATCCCACAAACCAAAACATCAAGGAAATGCATACAAAACAATTTTCAAGTTTTCAAAAATAGAGAAATAAGTAGCACAGATTTCAATGCACCAAAATGTCTTAAAAAATAACAGTCTCACAAGATGCAGAATCACATAATATGAAGGAGTCAACTCATCCCTCAAAGAAAACCATAAAGGAAATGCATAGAATTCAGTTTTCATGTTTTCTAAAAGTGCAAAATAACCATAAGGCCCTAAAAACTCCATTGGAGCTCTCTTTGGCACTTTGACCAAAGTTTGACCAATTTTCTAACTTTTGTTTTTCAATAGCTATGGATGATCTGACAACTACCCATTATAGATAACATGCCCAACAATTAATATATGCAATAAAAATGAGTTGGGGATTTCCACAAAAAATTTTCCAGGGTTTTGTCTGTATTTTCATGTTTCCAAAAATGAAAATACATAAAAATAAAAGCATACACAACTGAAATAAATTTTCTAAGCTTCCTATAACTAAGCAAAGCCATCTTCAACCATTCTAGATGGTGTGGCATGAAGGAAACAAAATAAAACAATTTAAATGAGAAGATTGGAGAAAATTACCTTCCAATACAAGCAAAATCTAAGGAAAAGAATGAGGTTGAATGTGAGATTCAATCCACACACAACAAGCAAACACCAAGCTCTTGAATCCAATCCAAACTCCAAGCAATTCCAAGCAATCAAATATCTATTTTTCAAGCAAGAGGGTTTCAAACAAAGGAGAGCAAATTTTGGAGAGAAAAAGAATAATGAAAAATACATGTCTTTTTCCTTTTATTCCTCCAAAGACATTATTCCTTTTTTCGGTAATAAACTAATCTTTTAAGTGATTTAATCAATCAATTCAAAATTATAGCCTTTGCACAACTAAATCATTTAATTCATTTAATTCAACAATTAAATAATTGAATTTCTCTTTTGCAAATCAAATAGGCATTTCAAATAACACATTAATAAACCCTTTTTTCACTTAAAACACCCAAATAATTCACTCAAATAGATAGGGAAATAGTTAGTCGAATGAACTCAACTATTCCAAATAGGTTTTTTCCATTTAACTCAATCTCATTCCGAAAAGTACAAACATGCCATATTAGGCATTCAGTTTCCTCATTTAATGCAATTTCTACCTTTCTACAGAAAAATATCAAATTTCAAAATTAAACCAAAATCACTCAAATTTGTTCCACAAGCATATAATGATGCAACAAACATTTTCGCTAAAGCAAAAATAGTAATTTCTAAATTAAAATTATTAATTTAATTTGAGAACACAGAAAACACGCTTTTTGAAACATTTTAAAATAAAGTGCAAGAATGCTAAGGAACACACGCAAATGATACCAAACACACATCACGGGTTTCCACAACGCAAGGATAAGGGTGAGATGGCTTAGCATCCCATGTCAACCTTCTCCACATTTCCCACATTAGTTAACACCTATAATTACCTACACACTCAAGTAAACCATCAGGCATACCTGCTCCATACATAAAATGGCTAAAGCACATCATAATACCCAACTTGGCATAATATTTCATAAGCATCATAAACATGGGTCGACAATCAATCGATATCATAAAATTATATATGTATAAATCAACTAACAAAATCATACTGAAGACATCACATCCATCCAACATATTACACAATTGAAAACAATGAAGTTGAAGCACTATAATAATCTAACACACATGAACACAATGTATGAAATCCATAATGCATAGTTGGAAAGACAAATAATAAAGCAAAACGCCATTGGAAACACCTCAATGGTCATGTAGAATACACCCTTAGAACCCCTTGATGGCACCATAGACCTCATCGACAAGTTCGGTGCAATGCATCAAAGCATAATAATCACATAATACAATGATAAACACTCAGAACAACATTTAACATATGAATCAAAAGCACACAAGGCACACACTAGGGTGGGCATTACATCCCATAAATACCTTTCTTAGAAGACAACTTTCTCTCTTCATTCCTAAAAAAAGTAGTCGAGTGCTTTAAGACAAGTTGATTGTGAGCAAACTAAAATTAGGGCTTTTGAGATGAAGGTGAGCAAACTAAAATTAGGCCTGGAACTATAGATTTCCTCCCAAGGCACCAATTGATTCATAGGAAAATAACTTCATGATTTGCTCTACAAAGGAAAGGTCAAAAACCTTGAGGAATACAAAAAACTGGACGAAAACTTTCATACCTAGTAGTGTGTACTTCATTTGCCTCCATAGAATGAACGGAAATAATTTGCCCTAAGTCACCTCAAAATTTCAAGCAATGGAGGGAAGAGAGCAAAGGGAGCAGACTGTGGCCACAATGAGGTAATTCATTGTCAATTTATAGATTTGTAAATGTTTCCATTGTTTCTTTGATTTTTAGTTTTTAGTTTTTATTTGTAAATTTAAAACAGGAATTTTTCTTTTTTGTATATATATATATATAGGAACATGAGACTGAAAAAGATAAAGAGGCATTGGCTTCCATATTGGGGGTAGAGGCAATGAACAAATTGGATGGTGTGGACTTGACAATGCTTGCTAGATACATAGAAAAATGATCTGGTAAAGCCCCTGAAACATTACAACCAAATCAATAGTGTCAAAGGGAATCAATTGATTCCCCAACTAGTCCTGGATAAAGCAAAAGATCTAGGAGGAAATAAATAACAATAACTTCTAAGAATGTGGAACAGGGAACAGAGGCTTCCAATGTCCCACCCACTCATGGGACACCGACTTCTTTGACCACCACGCCATGTTTTGCATCTTGCATTAGTACCTACGATGTGGTTTCAAGAGAAGTCCAAATGACAGATGCTGGAAAAACATTTGTGAATAGGTTGAAGGAATCATGCCTTCAACAGTTTAAAGACCATCTACATTTGCCATTCTCAAAGATACCTATGCACTTGCAAAAAGCAGTTATTTAGGACATGGAGACTAAATTTGGCACAGGTTGGTCTGTAAAGAAGATAAAGCTACGAATGTCTCAAAACTGCAAGAGATTTCGGTGCAACCAAACAAAGAAGATAAAAAAACTCACTCTTGAGCTAAGGGTCAAAAAAGGCCAATTGATGTAAGTGTGAAAGTATGGAAAGAGCTTGTAAAAGCATATGAGAAGTCCAATGCACGAAGGAATTCCAGTGAGGAGAGTACAGAGGTATTGGAATTTAGTCATAAGATTATATCAAATTTATTAAATGATTTTTAAATTTTATTTGTGCATAGTTAAATTGAATTAGTATATGTTTCAGGACAAGGCCTCCAAGGCTAGGCTTGACAAACTTTGTGCCACGCATCACAGTGGATAGAAAGGTTTACAAGCCTTGATCTGTACATTTGTAAGTATATTTAATATGTTAAATGATATTTTTTTTATTTCCTAGGAAAAAGTAAATGATTGCATATTAATTACTTTAACTAATCCATGTGCCATGTTTTGACAGGAGGAGAAATATGGTTGGTATCCAATGCAATTTGAAAAGGATATGTTACAAAGCAAAAAGTGGACCAATTTTGTAATCTAGATGGAGAACGAGGTATCGATAGTTGAATTTCAATAACTTAGTTGGATATTATTGTGTTAATATGTCAATTTGCATTTCTTGTGTTGAGTTGTTTATTGATGCGTAGGATGAGTTCTAAAGTGCTTCTCCGTTGGCCTTAACGCTCTTAAATGTAAGATTTCTCTTAGATGACAAATGATTACTCTTATATCTTTGAGGACCCTTCTTGGTGCCATTAGGATCATAATGAGTATACTAGTCTTGTGCTTTCTTACAAAAAGTGGTTGCAATTAACCTAATCTTGGGGTCATTATCCACAACATTTTGTGTGTGCCATGCTATCTCATATGCTTAAGTTTAATAGGCTAATAATGAACAGAAAACCCTTGTTTGCCTACCTCCAACTAATGGACTTGTTGGAACCTAAAATTTCCTACCATTTTTTGCAAAAATTTTAGGTTCCCATGATGAAAAATCCAAATTCCAAAACCTTTGCCACCATCCTCCCTACCTGTGTTAGAATGGGAGCTTTGGAATAGGGTATGGACATCCATCAATACATAAAGGATAGAGGAATTTTTGTCAGATGTTGTAGTTGTAACTGCCCTATTAGACATGTATGCAAAATGTGGAAGCATAGACAAGGAACGTGAACTGTTTGACAGAATGCCTCAATGAAATGTGGTCTCATGGATTGCAATGACTGCAAGATATGCACAAAATGGATTTGTTGAAAAGGCTTCATAAATTTTAAAGCAAATGCAATTGGCTGGTGTAAAACCAAATTCCACAACATTTTCCACCATCCTCCCTGCTTGTGACAAAATCGGAGCTTTGGAATAGGGTATGGACATCCATCAATACATAAAGGATAGAGGAATTTTATCAGATGTTGTAGTTACAACTACCCTATTAGACATGCATGCAAAATGTGGAAGCATAGAAAAGGCACGGGAACTGTTTGACAGAATGCCTCAAAGAAATGTGGTCTCATGGACTGCAATGACTATAGGATATTGTTGTTATGATTCATGGATGATGCTAACTTCAAAAGCTAAGGAATGAAAAAAACACATGCAGACTGACAAGCACTCCAAGGGATGTAACTAATCAATGCATGTATCAAGATTTCAAACACATATTACTCAAGATTTATGATGATTTGTAATCAAATTGTCTTCTCTTTCATTAAGTATGCATAACATGTACATTTACAACAACTTTGAAATAAGTCCTGATATTTCAGGAATCAAATTTCAATTAAGTTTTGAATATCCAAAATATGGCACCCCTGCACCTTTTATAGAATAAGGTGAGGGAGCGGCCACAAATGACCTATGGTCAAGATTTGTCAATTAAGATCAATGATAGATAATCCCCTTTGACTCAGTCAACTTTCCTTCGTGGCACAGGTTGCCAGCTGGCAACCATCTGGATGACTCATTATCTTATGAGTACCTGATGCATATGTCTTCCTTTTGGTGCATCTCCATTCATTCTTCGGGTTCTTCCTCTTTATTTTCTTCTTCTTCATCATGATCATGCTCTTCATCACTTTCTGTATCACTATCGCCTTGATGAACATCATCCTATATATGGACCTTCATTGCTGTCCTGATATTCTCATAGGCTTGTACTATTTTGTCTACTTCCCCGCCATCCTGAGTTTTAGCTTTTGTAATGGCATGCTTATGAGACTAAAAATTTATCTTTGACTGCCTCTAGTTTAGCTTTTCTACTATTCAGTGTCTCATTGTAAGTCTCCACCTTAACCTTAATCCTCATGATCTTATTCATCACCTCTTCAGTCAGGTGGGTAAGGGGTCATCAGCCACTAGCTGGAAATTATCATGCAGAGCTTTGATAGCAAAGTTTGCGTCTTGATTTTCTATCTTACCCTTTACTTTTCCTTCTAATACTTCCAGGGTCTCTACCTCATGTGCCATCATACTGTATAGCTTGATACTGATATCCTTGAGCTTGCCACTGCATTTCTTCAGTACATCACATTCGAACCTAATGTCTTCATACCATATGTCGATCAACAGGGCATTGTTATTAGTCAACACTTGGTTATTTATTAGAATCTGAAGATCAATCCTCTTTATTTCACTCAAAGCAGTAAGGTCCTTTTCCAATTGGAATGACCGTCTTCCTGTTTCATTCTGCATTTTATCCACTTTTCTTTTCAAATTGCTTAAAGAATTCCACCTCTATAAAGAGGTTCTCAATACATCTTCAGCTCCTATGAGGGCTGATAGCATCCACTTATCCATGATCATGGACTGATACTTCATGAGGTCCAATTTATTAACCTCCTCCTAGGAGATGACAGTTAATGGGACTACCAGATCTATTGGTGTATTATCAGGGCTAATCAACCCCTTTATATATGCATGCAACTGGGCAATGTGCTCCTTATGCTGCTTATTTTTTTCTTTCTCCTTCTTTACCCTTTGGGTCAAAGAATCAATGATATCCTTCCCTTCTTGACCCTCTTGGTCTTCATTGGCAAAACCCAAATCAATAATTGTGATTTGGAACTCTTCAAGAGTAATCTTTCCCTTTTCTTTCTCTACAGTAGGAAGTGCTACCTAGGCAATCCTTCTGCCTGTAGCAGGATCTCTTTTGATAGCAGATGTCAATCTGGCGTTCCTCTTTGGCTTCATGATGGTCTCTGTAAACAAGGTAGAAACATCAAATTCTTGAATTTCAAAACCTTGTTCCGTACCTATTTCCTTTTCCAGACACTGAGGCACTTCATCTCTGGATCCTTGTTGTCCTTTGTCATCATCATGTTCACCATGATCTCCAGTATCTGTCTTTAATCTGGGTGGAGAAGGTGACTTCCTGATTTCTTCCTCATGCTATTCCTCATGAGGGGGATCTTGTTGCATTTCTTCTTGTTGAGGGGCCTCTTTCTGTAGGGGAGGATCATGTGCCTGATCCTGCACTCCCTCTTTCTGTGTTTCATCTGCCTTGGTATTTTCCTCATCTTGAGGCATATTTACATCTGTGGCTATTTGTGTATTTGGGCTTGGTGCATCACCTTGATCTTGGGTCACATCTTGTTCTGCACCGGATGCACCAACCTCTTGTGTCTTAAGGTCTTCATGACCTGATTTATCCATTTCTCCAGTATCTACTTGAGTCTGGGCGACATCATCTCCTAAGGTATCTTTGTCACCCTCGCCCTTTTGTTGGACTTCAACTATCTTTGGATCAGCCAATATTTCATGTTGTTGCTGGCCCATATCTGGAGCATTGCTCTCTACCTCTGCCTGCTTGGATTCTTCAATTTTCTCTATTATATCAGGTGCACTTGCTTTGTCTTTAGGGCTCACATCCTCCCTATATGTCAAATCTATAATGGCAGGGCTAGTCACCTGATCTACCAACTTGTCAACCCTGATTTGTTGGGTTGCCCTCTCTGGGCTACTCTCCTCTTCTTGAGCTGTTTGCTTTAACCCTTCCAATACCACTGTCTGTGCTAATGGTGTCCCATGTGGGGTCATGTGGGTACTGGAGGCAAGGGTCTCCATCTTCTCGGAGGCTACACTTTGCACAACTTCATCATCTGATAGGTCCACGGTGTCCTCCAATGAGAAAGGACCACCCTGACCTTCCTTGAAAGTCTCTTTTACTTGTTCCTCTGCTCTCTCTATCTTGAATTTGATAATGGTGGGAAGTGGCACATCATGTTGCATCTCCTTCTGAAATACTTCACCACCAGCTTCTCTTAATACTATGGGGTGAGCCCTGATATCACCCTGCATAGATGTTCTTTGCTTCTTGTGTGGTGATGTCAGCGGCACTGCCCTTCTCTTCCTGCTGACCATCATTGGGTCATCACCTGTAGGCTCTTTTCTTACTGGCTCTTCCTCGATAGGGATATCTTCTTCTATATTCTGTTGTGAGCTTGGCCCTCATCCTGTACTTCTGCAGTCTCTACAGCTGGCCTCAGGATTCTTTTTGTCTTTGGTTTATTCATCAGAGATGGTGTAGATGAGGCAGATGCCTGTCCTGATATTGATGCACCTATAGTTGGTATGGCAACCCTTTCAATTATCACCCCCTTAGGCTCATCATCAGTCTTCTTTCCTCTGGGGGGTCCTTTCCTTTATTTCTGGGTAGGGAGCCTCTCTCCATTAGATTTTCTTTTCTCACTAAGGAAGTCATCATACTCCTCATTTGGGATTTCCTACCTTTTCTTCTTGGTGTCCAGTGTAATGGCCACACCCCTCTTCTTCAGTCTATTTATTTGTTCATCTACCCATGCCTGGGTTAACTGCAGCACCCCACCTATAAATTGATCCAAGGAGACATCCTCTGGCTGTGTTAGATCAGGGGCTGAGATGGTGTCATTGTACACCTTCTTGTCTTAATATTCATTTGACATTGTTCTTCCATCATCTTTCCTAAGCTGTGCTGGCACTGGGATGCAGTCAAATGTTCTTATCTAATTTAGGGTGAGCCTTTGATATTTTCTTCTTCTCACTTCGGCCTCATCCTCACAATCAGTCTAGAAATCCTCCAGGTGCTTCTGATGAATAGGTTTCCTCATTATTTTCTGCATCCTGCCATAGGGGTCATATGATCTAGCCAATGGTAATGGCTATAGGTACATCAATTTTAGACCACCTATGATATGCTTTATGCTTTGTGAATCTGGGCACATATACCAGCCCATAGATATTGGAAGTAGGACTGGGGGTATCTTCTTTTGTGCTTTGTATGTCTCCACTATGGTAGACACTTGTCTCAAGAATTCCATCAGGACCACCCCATCAGTAGGGTACCTAGGCAGCATAAGGGGTTGGTCTTCAAATCCTTCCACTCTTATATATGAAAATGTGGCATATTGGATAAACCAGGCTCCATGCCTGTATACAACTTCTTAAGCCACCATGCTCAGTCTCTTGGTTCTATCTTCCTCCATAGTTCTGACTAGATGCATAGAGAATGCATCATTCACCAATTTGTAATCTTGGAGGTAGTTCTTTCTCTGTATCTGAGGATAATGATCCCATATGTGGGCATCATCTACACCACCGCTAACCTTACCAACTATAGTCAATGCATCAAATGTTCCCTTGTAGGCACATGAGTACACAACATATGATGTCATATGGAATGAACATTCCTGACCTCCAGGTTCTTTATCTCTTCATCCAATGCATCACTGATGACCTTAGCCCATAATGGCTTGTTATCTGTATAGAGGACCATCTGGATGATTCCAAACATCCAATTCTTGAAATTTCTAGCATGAGGCCGGCCTGTCATCCTATTGAGCAGGGCAATCATGTATTGATACTCATCATCAAAATTGAAATTGTATAGGTGAACAGGCAACTTAGCAGAGGCAGTGTAGGTGCTGCTCTTAGACCTCCACTGGTATATCCTCTTCCTTGCATTCTTTTTATTGTTATTATACTCTATTTCCAGCTTCTATAGATCTATACTGACCACTTTCTTTCCAACTGGTAGATTGAAAATAGATGTGATGCCCTTAATTGAAAAGTCAGTGTAAACCCTTCCATGCTTCTCCACCTGCCTGGTCTGAGGGTTATAATTTCTTGCACATTCTACTACTAGTTCTGGGGTCTCCATGGCATAGGGGAATCTGACAGCATGCCACATTCTTGACACATATATTGCATCCAGGAGGGTATTGTCTTTATCATGATCAATTCAGGATGACCATGCTGCTAAATCTGTATCTCCCTGGTGAGTGTCCCCAATGATGCCATACTTGAATTGTACCCCTTCAGGCTGAAGAAACATGGGTTTAAGGAATTCTACATCAGACCTATTTTTCCTTACGTCTGCCATGGAATCCTACAATAAACATGCCTTGTTTTACCATATGATATCCATATGCACTTTTACAACATTATATATATATATATATATATATATATATATATATATATATATATATATATATATATATATATTTATATTTCTACGGCATCATGCATATCTTATTCATTACTCTTTACTTCATCATGATATGCACATTTTACAGATTCAAACCTTAAGAAGGAACATACTACTTGGACATGCAGATATTGACAATAGGAGGGTTTTCAATTACTTACCTGATAACGCTTTACTCCTTCGGTTAGATGGGTGATTATGGAAAATGGCTGCAAATGCTGATGATCACCTGTTCTATTATGTTGGAAGATCTTGTCCGTTCACAAGTAGCTCGTATGAGGGTTTGACTTCTTTGCTCTGTAATTTCTTGTTTTTTGCAAGGTAAATGAAAATAACCTCGGAAAGTTACCTTTAAACTCATTTGTAGGGAAAAATTAGGGTAAAACTATGTTAAATTGATCAAATCCGTTGATCCTCCGCAAAGAATCCATGGATGATTCCAAGTGTTTGAATTGTATTTGCAGTCGGTGGGAATTCATGTACCACATTTATGCCCATTTAATGTTAGGAAATAGGAGGGAGGGGGGTGATCTTCAAAAGATCGGGTGATGTTCAAAATATGACCCCCTCTGGATAAAAAGACCTTTCGCCTTTGAGCGGCAAAACTTTATGCAAAAGAATCAGGTGATGTGGTCAACAGTTGACCATATGTAAATTGGGTCATAAATTTAAGATTAGGGGATGTTTGAAATATGACCCTACAAAATATGACCCCGTTTGGAAAAGATTGGGGTGACGTCACCATGTTGGCGACCTTGTTTTAGCATTGTGTTGCAATGACGTCTTCATCATGTTATTGAATATGGTGGGGATCAGATATATACCTCCATGAGGTAAAGTGAAATGATGACTTCATCACCTCAGGTGATATTCTTTGTTGTTGGGTTTGGATGACATCATTGTCATATTGGGATAGGGTGATATTCTATGACAAGGGTGATATTTGTAAGATCGGGTGATATTAAAAATATGACTCCCCGCAAAATATGTGAAGTTGTTTTACGGGCAGATAACATCTATTACGTAAAATTGACATCCAGACCTCGCAGACCGAGTGATTATCAGGTGATAAACCTATATTGGGGTGATCTTATATAATGTGACTGATGTCTAAAATATGACCCCCCCTCAAAATATTAGGTTTGACCCAAACTTTGACTTAACATAACTTTCTTCCCTTATAGAATTTCGGGGTGATCCAAAAGGTAAACCTACATGGAATTTTATGCACTTTCTAACCATGAGGTTAATGATATGAAATTCTTGAATTTGATAACTAACCTCATCATGGTGACCTATCCACCATCCTGCAGGGTGTTCATGCATGACTTAATTTTACTAGACCGCCAAAAGCAGAAAAACAACAAGCCAAAGCAGCAAAAAAGTTGGGTCCTTGTTTTGTCAAGTCAAAATGGGGCGTGTTGTGTAACCACACAACAACTTGCCACCAAAAAACATAACTAAATTCCAATGATTCAAGTGATGTGATCACATTCTAACATAGCATTTTAACTCTTTCTAAGTACAAGTATTATAATCTTTCTAAATGATAAGGTTTTCATCATGGCAACAATGCTAACAAAGGATCCAGTGTGTGCAAATGATTAATTATCCTCATCTTGAAAGTAAGTTGAAAACATGAGTAACTGATGTTAAGCTACATAGTTTGGGAGCATCCCTCATAGCCAACCAGGATAGAGCCCTGCTGCTAGCAGGCGTCCATAGCCCCGGCAAGGTTATCTATACAATCCCCCTAAGTAGAGCCCCATTGCCAGCAGGTGTCTATAGCCCTGGTAGAGTTACTTAGATGGCCTAATCTTTATTTCTTTTTGGATTTTTAATATTTAACTCTATATTCATATGATGTCATCATGTAAGATCAATATGCAAGGCATAGTCACTTGCTGATTTAGGTTAGAGATTGCATTGGTAGCAAGGGAGTCCCTTCAGATTTTTCACTTAACACCTACACTTATGTGTTCCACAAACCTAAGGTTGTTAGGTGAGTCATTGTGAAAGAATCACTTTGGTCAAGAAAAGGCACCCTAATGAAAAGATATCACAAACCTAATCACCAACACTTCTTAAAATGAGTCATAACCTATATATGAATTTGTTCTCATCAATTGAATCTTAACAATTTAGTTATTTTATTAGGGTGATGAACTGCATCATCTTGACTAACCAAAATAGAACTCAACAAGCAAACAAACAAAAACCAAAACAAAACTGTACAAACAACTATACAAATATGCACACTATGATACACATGACTTACACAACACTGTTTCAAGCTTGAAAATAGTGTTTAAGGAATTGTCTATTAACTGGTAATGGAACATCCTCACTGGTTAAGGTTTTAAGCCTATAGGTGCTGTCTCCTAAAATTTTTGAAACTTGAAAGGGACCTATCCAAAGTTTATCAAATTTACCATGATCTCCTTTCTTTTCATGGGCTTTGTCCCACATTAGGACCAAATCTGAGATTCTAAAAGCCTTAACTTGGGCTCTTTTGTCAAACCAGTGCTTGACAACAACCTGATGTTTAGCAAATTGGTCAATTGCCTTACTCCTTTTTTCTTCTAGGTGCATCAACTGAAGCAACCTGACTTCTTGTTTATTATCTATGCCTAGATATTCTTGTACAAACTGCAGTGTGGGGATCTTTAGGTTAACAGGGAGGATAGGATCCACCCCATATACTAGATGAAAAGGAGAGTTTCCTAATGCAACCTTCATCCTGGTTCGGTCTATCCACAAGGCATATTTCAATAAGGTGCTCCATTCCCTTGGGTTCTTTTCTATCAATTTCTTTATGATGTTCAATAAATTATTGTTTGTGGATTCTGCTAATCCATTCCCTTGGGGATAGTAATTTGAGGAAAATTTCAAGATAATTCCATGGTCAAAATCCCAACTTGATAATCTAATTGAAGCAAAGGCAGACCCATTATCACATACCAAAGCATAAGGAACTCCATACCTGGTTACTATATTGCTTTCCAAAAACTTGATTACATCCTCAGCATTGCAGGTCTTACTACTGACAGCTTTAGTCCACCTGGTACAATAGTCATTGATAGTCAAAACATACCTGTGGCCTGAAGATGATGGAGGATTGATAGGTCCTATGAAATCCATTCCCCACTGAGCAAATGGGCGCATCTCCATCACTGGCTGCAAAGGTTGAGCAACATATCTCTCTCTATTTGCAGCAACCTGACACATATGACAACATTTGATGTGTTTAATAGTATCTTTAAAAATAGTGGGCCAGTAATACCCTACCCTGAGGATAGCATGAGTGGTGGCTAAGGATGATCCATGTGCAGTTCCAAACTTGTCATGTAATTTAGCTAGCACTTTATCTGCTTCTTGCCTTTCTAGGCACCTAAGGTATATTCCCTCATAGTTCTTCTTGAAAAGGACTCCTCCTTTTATCATGTATTTCTATGATCTTCTTTTTAAGGCTCTCCTCTGTGAGGCCTATAATCTGAAGGACATCTTCCAGTGATTAGGATGTGCCTGATGTCTGAATACCATTCTCCATCTTCTTTTGCATTTATAACATACTGCTGGCTCATGATGTTAGGATCAATTGCAGATATCATCTGACTCAATGCCTATCCTCTCACTAATTTCATGGGTGTTATGTCCTTATCATACTCTTGGAGGACAATAATCCATTTGGCTCTCTTCTCACCTGGTTCACTTTGCATTAAAAGCATCTTTACTGCTGCATCAGGTACTACAACAATCACTTTACTTCTTAAGATGTAGTGTCTGAACTTCTTAACTGCTCGAACCAGAGCGAGTGCTTGTATTTCAACATCCATGTATCTGAGTTTTGCATCCCTAAAAGGACAACTCGTGAAGGCTATAGGCTTTTCTTCTTTAGCCTCATTTCTCTATGTTAATACTGCTGCAGATGTATGCTCTGAAGCGAATGAGTAAATGTAAAAATCTTTGGTATAATATGGACTAATCAGAACTAGAGCATTAGATATGGCTTTCTTGATATCTTCAAAAGCTGCTCTAGCTTCAGATGTCTACTCAATTTTGGCATCCTTTTTGAGCATGGCATTCAATGGTCTGATAATTTCTGCAAAGCCAGTAATAAACTTTCTAACAAAATTAATCTTACCAAAGTAAGATTTGAGCTCCTTCTTACTTCCAAGAAGTGGTATCTTCATAATTGATTCTACCCTCTTAGGGTCAATGATGATCCCATTCTCAGTTATCAGGTGACCTAATAACTTCCCTGTGGTTACCCCAAATATGCATTTTGTAGGGTTTAGGGATATCCCGTAATGTTCACATTTCTTTAGTACCTTCCTGAGGTCTTCTATGTGATTTCCTCTCTCTTTAGAGAAAACTGTTAAGTCATCCATGTATATGACTATGCATTAACCAATCAGCCCTCTGAAGGCTATAGCCATCACTCGCTGAAATGTGGCTCCAACATTTATTAATCCAAAAGGCATGCGCCTGTAGGTGAATATTCCCCACTTTGTGGTGAATGCAGTCTTCAATCTATCTATCTTGTCTACCATCCCCTGGTTGTAACCTAAAAAACTGTCCAAGAATGACATCATCTTTGCACCATTTACAATCTGTAAGACCTCATCCAGAGAAGGTAAAGGATAGTTATCATTTTCAGAAGTTCTATTTAAATTCCTGAAGTCTACACACAATCTGATGTCACCATTCTTCTTTCTTACTGGGACCAGGTTGGCCACCCATGTGGAATGTCTCATAGGAAATATGATCCTGGCATTGAGCAACTTTTTATCTTCTTCAAAAATGATGGGCTCCAGCAAAACATTGATAGGTCTCTGTTTCTGTCTAAAAGGCTTGACATCAGCCTTCAGAGGTATAGTATGAGTGATAATTGATGTATCATAAGTCTTCAACTCATCATATGTCCAAGCAATGACATGGATGTAATCTTTAAGTGCTTGGGTTATTCCTTCCAATTCTTCTTCTGTACACACTTTTCCAATTAGGACATTCCTCTTTTCATCATCCTGTCCAATATTAACCTGTGAATACTCTCCTCCATCTACTTTGGGGAGATCCTTTTACTTCAACATGTTGTCTAGATCAAATGCTCTTTCCAACTCTATCATTCCCTTATGAATCTTGTTACTAGGCAACTCTAAGATTTCTTCTTCTTCCCAGATGTGATCTTCCACATTTCTTTCATCTATGATTTGTGCATCAAAGACATCCCTGTTGGAAATGAAGTTTAAAATATGTTGATCATCATCAAATACTTGAAGGTTAACTACATTATCTAGTACAAAAGGTACGATACTAGTTCAACTGAAAATCTTTTCAAACCAGTTATGGACAGTGGTTCCAAAGTACTTGTGGCTTGGGCTAATGCATCTGCCCTATGATTTTGTTCTCTAGGTACATGGGTGATGTTGAATGCATCAAAATCTTCTATCAGGTCCCATACCCTATGTCTGTAGTTGGACAACTTTTTATAATTACAAGAATATATGCCTCTTACCTATCTTACAACCAATTCTGAGTCTTCATAGACATGCAGAATCTTCACTTTCTTTCTATGTGCAAACAATATCCCATGAATCAGAGCTTCATACTCTGTCACATTATTTGTACATAGGAATTGCAATCTGTATGCTGCTAAGTGGGATTTACCAGTAAGATCAATAAGATCTATTCCCACTCCAGCCCCTTGTTTTGATTTGGATCCATCAAACATGAGGATCCATGGCTTATTTTCAGTTAAAGGCTTGTTTGGGCCTTCTCTTTTCTTTTTAGCTCTGGCAGCTACACCATTGGATATCCATTTTAATTTTAGTATTTCAACTTTCTCAAACTTCACCTTATCTGGTTGATGTGAAGCTGATATTTCTTCTTTCCTTTTACCATCAGAAGGAAAATCCTCTGGACTAGGCAACATTTGTCTTTTTAGAATGAACAAGTAGTTTCTGAATGTGGTGCTTCATGTAGCCTGCACCATCCCTCAATTAAAACATCTTGTGGAGATCTTTGCTGTTGTATCATCTCTTGAATTTGCTTTGATAAAAACTCTTCAAACTTAGACAAATTACTACCCCTATCTTCATCAGATAGCTCATAATCTGACTCTACCAAACAATCACTTCCTGGGGTGATTTTCCTGTTACTTTTAGCGTTGCTCTTGCTACATACTAGAATCTCCTCCATCTGAATAGAACTTTCATCATGATATGTGCATTTTCCTATTCCTGCAGATGACAAACAAAAATCAGTGTCGCTATCACTATCTGCAGTACTTACCATGGATGATGATGATGATGCCTCACCGCATGCTTGTTCTAGCTCCATCATGTCTAAGCAAGCACCACAGGTCTTTTCAGAATGTGCCTCATCATGTAACCTGCACCATCCCTCAATTAGAATATCTTGAACAGTCATTTTTAACAATTTACAATGTTGCACTTCTTTAGACAAGTGCATCTCAAAATCTTTGAAGTGATCTACCTCAGTCTCATTTTCTAGGTTACAGTTAGATTCTAAGGCTATTTTATCATCCTGGAGATTATCATCATGATCATGAACATCATACATGAGGATCTCCTCTATTCTGACTGTTTGGGGTCTGATGGAGTAAACTCTGGGTTCTACATCCACATACATGATCTCATTAGTCTTATTATATTCAATGATCATGTGTTTCATGTGAGGCTCAGCATCTATCCTTATTTGATTAGGTATCCCTTTCCAAGGCAACCACATGTGACTAAAATCAGTGGACATGTATCTATTGAGTGTCTTTGACCAATCTCTGCTAAGTAGCATCCCATAGGTATTACGTATATCAACTACTTGAATATCAATCTAATATTGGAATCTTGGATCTGATGCTAACTGCATATGAATGTGAGTTAGTTCTCCTACCACACTCACCTCTATTTTGTCTAATTGTTTTACTTTCTTCAGTGACTTAGCAGGATGCAACCCTAAGGCATTGCATATGGACAGGGGCAACATTGGTAGATGCTCCTGAATCTACTAAGCAATTATGCAAATTTTTACTAAACATCCTTATGGTAAGGAGAAAAGGAGGTGATTCACTCTTGTCTCTATACAGGGTCATGTGGGAAGTCTCTGCAGCTTGAACAATAGCTAGAGCTTTCTGTTTAACATTAGCATCCCTAGCAGCATGATCTTTATTTCCAGACTGACCTGAGGTATGATTATCCTCTCTTGGGACAGGACCATCTAAGGATTTTATGAAGGCTTTTTTGATAGTTGGGGTTTTGAGTAGTTCTGACAATGACAAGCTGATTTTGATCTTTTTCATTTCATCTGCCAGATAAGTGACCAACTTATCAAACTCAGGAGGCAAATTACCAGCTTTTAGTGCTGTATTCTATGGTGCCAAGTACTGAGCATTGACTTTGAGAAATCTAGGATTATTGCTAGCCTTAGGATCAGGAGGAGTATTGAAATTATTTGGAGGCAAGGATGTAGTCAAAGGACCAGCAGGTCTGTTTGAGTTATTCCTCAGATTGTAGTTATGTCTACCCTGATATTGCTATTGATAAGCATGTACTTCTTCATGTTCAATTGATGGCTCATTTTCATCCTTGAATGGAAAAACATAATTAGTCTCAAAAGGCATGGATGACTCCTCACATGCTAAGGTGTAATTCTGATGAGATGACATTGTCTGCTGATGAGGATGATGAATGAAACTTTCTAGCACTAAAGCAGAATCATATCCACAGGGGATAATTTCCTTTCCTTCTACACAAGGTGGATTACCTGAAGTATTGGACACTTTAGTTGGAATATACTAGCAACAATCTTGAACTGAGGACAATCTAGCTCTGCATGAGCATTGGTGTTATGTATCCTGCACCAGTTTGTAAGAGCTGCCTCTACCAAGTTCACTCTAGTGGTCTGGTTAGGTTCACTAGGAGGCTGATTATCTAGGGGTGATGGCAGAGAACCATTGTTTGGCCTAGTGTTCCACACTCTAGGCTGTCTAGGGGGATTATTGTTACCATTGTTATTATTGTAATTATTGTTGTATCCCCTATCAGGATAATTAGGTCTGTCATTAGCATATCCTCTATTCTGATTAGGTTGAGAATAGAAGTTCTGACTCCTCAAGTGAGTGATCTCAGTAGTGAGTTTCCTTAGCTGTGTTGATATCTCTTTAATTTCTTCCTTCTCTTCCTGAACTTTGGCCACTACATTTTCTGTTTGAGGTTTAAAGAAGGAAGATCCATTGTTATTGTTGTTAGATTGTTCTACAACATGAGGTACTTGTGTATGTCTTGGATATTGTAACATTTGGCCATTTCCATTTGGAGGTGGCATGATATTGAGTGGAGGTATCTGCAAAGGACTTGGCATTACAGCTGGAGGTATCATGGCTCCATTGGTCTGTTGTTGAGTAGGATATGTAGGATAGATAGGGAGTGTTGGAAATGCAATATTAGGTGTGGGAGTAGGGATCAACTGCTGATTGACTTTGACAGCTTCTTCAAAAGCTCCTGTCAAGGTTGTGATGCCAGGATGTGCTCTCCTAATAAACATAGATGTCAAGGGATCCAAGGCTGAGTAGTATATGCTCCTAGCAGCTTCATCTATCACAGTATAGGGAGCAACTAGCTTAGAGAGCATCTTTTGGAACCTTGCATTGAAGTTAGCAATAGGTTCCCCTTCAAATCTCTTGATTGTGGTAAACAAATGATAATTCATTGAAGGATCAATAGGTATTTTGAACCTATCCTTAAAGGCTTTCTCCAAGGCAGCCTATGAACCGACTGAACCTTGACCAAGACTGATATACCAGTTATAGGCCTCGTCCCCTAAGGAAAATGGAAATAACCTACATACTACATCCTGATGCTCAATTCTAGCCCTACAACAAGCTTCCTTGAAAGTTCTAATGTGATCATCAGCATCCTGATATGGATGATATTTAGGACAAATCTTATCAGGATTCTTAGGCAAAGCATGATATGTATTGAAGGTCAAAGGTGACTCTGCTATAAAGAATGACATTGTGACTAGTGGAAGTTGGACCTGAGGTGTGATAGGTGGTCTTGTAGGTGTTTGTAACCCGATAGGAGTCACAGGAGCACGTTCTGGTGAAGCTCTTGACGCACTAGAACTAGGAGAATGATGAATATCTACTATTCTAGGTCTAAATCCCCGGATAGGCAATTCTTCAAAGAGTCCACTGGATCTGGACCTAGTATTTGGCCTGAGAGCCAGGATTTCTTAAATTTAAGGAAAAATGGCTTGGTTACTGTAAAGATCAGTTGGAACTCCCTAGCAAAGGTTGTATTTATGGTTAGAAATTGAAACTAACTAGATATTTAAGCAATATTTGTAGAAATGATGCAAATATGAGGTGATCTGAGGCTTTTAGACACAAGAAACCAGATATCAAGTTTTTTTTTCAAGTAGATTACCTCAAAGCTTTAGCAAAAGACTTGGAATATAGCTTATCTTTGAAACATTCATGATGATCATCCACAAAGCTTGTAATATTTATTCTTAATTTTGAAAACTTCACAAAGGATTAGCATGCACAAACTTAAAACGGCAAATCTTTTTATATGACTTGAAATACAGAACAACTTGAGTGTTAGTGATGCAGAGGCATCCACACTATAACCTTCGCATATAGCATGGATGTCTGCAGACCAACCTCATCATCATCATCTTCGCCATCATCATCATATTCCCTAAAACTACCAACAGCATCATCATATTTCGCGTTACACAGTCAGCATCATCATATTTCGGATGATCACAATCATCCTCTTGCCGACTACTGTTCACCTCCTCCGCCAGTCGCCTATCATCATCATGATATTCAGCGGGCGCAAACATCCTCCTGTTGCACTGTTCATCGGGCTCCAAACACTAGCGTCATCATCATGACCTTCAACACTCTCTTCGTCAGCAGGATATCCAAATATCCGGTTGCTCAAATATCCTGATGACGATCACCTTCAGCAGCTTACCTTTGATGCTCCGCTAGCCGACGACACAAGCAACGGCATCATGATCTACTTTATCCGGTTCTCTTCGAAACCTCCTGATGATGTTAACACAACTTCCTGCCACGGACTTCCGCCGATACCTTAGCACTTAACGACGGCAGTATAAACTCGCATAGGGGGATATCTCAATATCCTGATGACGATGACGTCATATCCTGATGACGATGATGTCACCCAATATCCTGATGACCTCTTCAACACTTAGTCAAAAAACACGAACTTTCTCTCCCGCATCTACTCACGATACGCGGATGTCTGGCACTCCCGATATGATGATCCTGATGCCGATACATGCACTTAGTCTATGTCCGACTCAAAACATCCTGATGCACTCGCAACATGCAACCTCCAACAGTTTCATGGCCCGATCTTCTACCTGATGCCGATGCACTCCTCCTCGGCTCCTCCAGATGATGATCACCCTGACGAACTCGTACTTCATGCAATCGACAACATCATGCTCTCCTCCACTTATCCGGATGACGATATCCGAACTGTCTAACCCGACTGCAGGATATTTGCAGAAATATCCTGATGATGCCGTCTTCACGAATTTCTTCACTCAGCGAGATTTCACTTCGCCGATCCTCCAGGGATGTCCCGATCCAACCTCAGGGTGATCTTCCAACTCAATCAGCTCAACCTAGCACATGAGGATGCTAGGCTTCTCAACATCTGTCGACCGCGATCCTGCACACCTGCATGCGAACAGAAAACAAACTACTACCTACCCTACTGTACATTACCATTCCACCAATCAGACAGATCAACCGGTGGAATGGATCAGAAGATCCATGAAACCACTCAAACCAGCAGATCGATTGCACAAAGGAGACCAAACAGAAAATGAAACAGGATCTTTTATTGATTTCACAAGATGCAATACAATATGATGTTCCTCACTCTCAGTCTCACTCTCTGCAACCTAGCTCGATCGATGATATCTATCCGTATGTATATCCAATATCAACCGATCTCATGCTTATAAAGACTTTCCTACGAGTACTACTGACCCGACTCCAAGCGGCTGGGAACTCTCCAAGCGGCTGGGAGATCCCACCGAACACGCATCATGACAACTGTCTTAACAAACTAACTAAAAATAGCAAAGCCTGGTCAGCATGATCTTATCATGATCAGCATGACCTTATTACATGCAATTGGTCTAACAGACCTTCTTGGAAACACAAACAAGACCTAAACTACTAACTGCCTTATCAAGACCAGCTGTCAGGTAGGTGCTCCTGCACCATACTCCCCAACAGAAAAGAACTCATGTCCCATGAGTTTAGCATGTGGAAGTCTTCCACCCTGACACTTTGCTTTGTCAATAGTCTGACCTGCTCCAGCTTTATCTGCTGCTGTCTCTTGGCTTCTCCTAGACTTCTGAACTGTAACTTGCTTGCTGGCAAGTAAATCCTCATGCCTGTTGATGTAGGCCCTTCTCAAGTTGTCTCTGTGTTTGTCAGATTGTCTGACCAGAACCTCTTTCTGAACTACCTCTTGAACTTCTGAAATGTTCAACTCTATCTTTCTGGCAATCTTCATAGGACAAGCAATAGTCCCAACTATGACAACATCCGTGTCATGCTTCTGAACTGGTTGTTGGTTGCACCCCTGTTTCTGAACCTGCTTCTGACCTCTGTCAGTCACAACTGAAACGTTCTTCAGCTTGTTGTCTGTAACAACTCCCTTCCCTGCAGTATCCTGAACTGCCTTTATGCCTGCTCCTCTAGGCATCTGCACATACTCCTTCTTTCCCATTAAAATGATTTGGGCTGCCTTCCGTACTGCAGCTTTTGCCTGCAATGGCATCAACTTAATAATCTTCCCATCCTTCTTGATGGTGTAGGTATTAGCATACCCATCATACAGTACCCTTCTGTCAAATTGCCATGGTCTACCCAACAGTAGGTGACAACATTCCATAGGCAAAATATCACACAAGATTCTATCCTGATATGGTCCAATCTGGAAATCCACATATGCCTGTTCAGAGACAAAAAGTGATTGACTATCACTCACCCAAGATGCCTTGTAAGGGTGTGGATGTGGAATCCTTTCCAACTTCAGTTTATCCACCATTTCCTGGGATACCATGTTGTCTGTTGAACCAGTGTCAATGACAACCTTACATACCTTACCTTTGCTCTTACATGTGGTTTTGAAAAGAGCTCTTCTTTGCATCAGATCCTTTGATGCCTGCAAACTAATTCTCCTTAGCATCAATGATTCTCCACTCTCTGGATATCCAACATTATCAGGACCTCTGTTTGAACTCTGTGCACTTTCTTCTTCTTTCTCTTCTTGCACAAGTTGTACTCTCTTGTCACTAGTTCTATCATTTCTGGATGATGAACCTTTGTTTTCTGGACATTTGAAGGATGGATGACCAAACTCTCCACAGGTGTAACACTTTCCTGAAAATGTAGTAGAACCTCTACCACCTCCAAATCTTCCTCTATTACCTTTCCATCCACCTCTGAAATCAGACTGTCCCTGTCCTTTACCAGTGTCTTCTTGACCCTCATTGGTTTGCTTTTGTGCAGGGGCTGCTCCTCTTCCCCTATTGTTTCCTCTTCCTCTCATGGACTTATCATGTCCTCTATTCATCTTTTCTTCAATCCTGATTGCCATTTGATAACAATCCTCCACATTCTTAGGGTTAGCTAACACTAACTCATCCTGTATGTTAAACCTCAAACCAGCCAAGTACCTAGCCACCTTTTCTACCTCATTCTCATGATGACCAGATCTCATACTTAACAGATAAAATTCCTCAGTATATGATTTCACATCCCTGTCTTTCTGCTTTAAAAATTGCAGCTTCTTAAACATCTGGATTTCATAATCCCTTGGCAAGAATTTACCCTTGATCCTTGCTACCATCTTATCCCATGAAGTGATCTTAGACTTCCCTTGTTTCCTTCTCTCAGATTGTACATAATCCCACCAAACCAAAGCATGACCTCCTAACTTGGTCTTTGCAATCTTTACCTTCTGATCCTCAGCAACATCTTCACATTCAAAGTGATTATCCAGTGCAACAATCCAATCTAACAACTCATCTTCATTCAAGCTTCCAGTATACTTGGTAACATCAACCTTTACCTTAGGTTTTTCACTCTGCACTGCCTTTAACAGTTTTGCCAATCTCTGGTCTTCAGCATCCAGATCTTCAGCTACCTCTTCATACTCTTCAACAGTATCTTCTTCTTCTTCAGACTCACTGTCTTCCACTTCCCTCTTTTTGTTCTTTTCCAGGGCTGTCAGCCTGGCTTGAAGTGCTTCAGCAAGCTCCTTCATCTTCCTCATCTCTCTAGCATGTTTCTCCTTCATCTCCTGCAATTCCCTTGCAGTACCACTACCTTTAGGAGGCATTTTGTCAACCTCTCACAACACACAACACACAATCAACTCTACCTCTGCCCTGTCGGTGACAGAATCAACACACAACCGCCCAGACCCTTTTGCTGAGCTCTGATACCACTATGATGCAGAGGCATCCACACTATAACCTTCGCATATAGCATGGATGTCTGCAAACCAACCTCATCATCATCATCTTCGCCATCATCATCATATTCCCTAAAACTACCAACAGCATCATCATATTTCGCGTTACACAGTCAGCATCATCATATTTCGGACGATCACAATCATCCTCTTGCCGACTACTGTTCACCTCCTCCGCCAGTCGCCTATCATCATCATGATATTCAGCGGGCGCAAATATCCTCCTGTTGCACTGTTCATCGGGCTCCAAACACTAGCGTCATCATCATGACCTTCAACACTCTCTTCGTCAGCAGGATATCCAAATATCTGGTTGCTCAAATATCCTGATGACGATCACCTTCAGCAGCTTACCTTCGATGCTCCGCTAGCCGACGACACAAGCAACGGCATCATGATCTACTTTATCCGGTTCTCTTCAAAACCTCCTGATGATGTTAACACAACTTCCTGCCACGGACTTCCGCCGATACCTTAGCACTTAACGACGGCAGTATAAACTCGCATAGGGGGATATCTCAATATCCTGATGACGATGACGTCATATCCTGATGACGATGATGTCACCCAATATCCTGATGACCTCTTCAACACTTAGTCAAAAAACACGAACTTTCTCTCCCGCATCTACTCACGATACGCGGATGTCTGGCACTCCCGATATGATGATCCTGATGCCGATACATGCACTTAGTCTATGTCCGACTCAAAACATCCTGATGCACTCGCAACATGCAACCTCCAACAGTTTCATGGCCCGATCTTCTACCTGATGCCGATGCACTCCTCCTCGGCTCCTCCAGATGATGATCACCCCGACGAACTCGTACTTCATGCAATCGACAACATCATGCTCTCCTCCACTTATCCGGATGACGATATCCGAACTGTCTAACCCGACTGCAGGATATTTGCAGAAATATCCTGATGATGCCGTCTTCACGAATTTCTTCACTCAGCGAGATTTCACTTCGCCGATCCTCCAGGGATGTCCCGATCCAACCTCAGGGTGATCTTCCAACTCAATCAGCTCAACCTAGCACATGAGGATGCTAGGCTTCTCAACATCTGTCGACCGCGATCCTGCACACCTGCATGCGAACAGAAAACAAACTACTACCTACCCTACTGTACATTACCATTCCACCGATCAGACAGATCAACCGGTGGAATGGATCAGAAGATCCATGAAACCACTCAAACCAGCAGATCGATTGCACAAAGGAGACCAAACAGAAAATGAAACAGGATCTTTTATTGATTTCACAAGATGCAATACAATATGATGTTCCTCACTCTCAGTCTCACTCTCTGCAACCTAGCTCGATCGATGATATCCATCCGTATGTATATCCAATATCAACCGATCTCATGCTTATAAAGACTTTCCTACGAGTACTACTGACCCGACTCCAAGCGGCTGGGAACTCTCCAAGCGGCTGGGAGATCCCACCGAACACGCATCATGACAACTGTCTTAACAAACTAACTAAAAATAGCAAAGCCTGGTCAGCATGATCTTATCATGATCAGCATGACCTTATTACATGCAATTGGTCTAACAGACCTTCTTGGAAACACAAACAAGACCTAAACTACTAACTGCCTTATCAAGACCAGCTGTCAGGTAGGTGCTCCTGCACCAGTTAGCTTTCTATTTGCATCATCAACTCGGACAAATTTATTGATGATGATGATGCCCTCCTTCTAGCGCCAATTTATGTTGATGATTATGATGAATCATAACAACATGCATAAAAATTTGTACATCAAGCCTTTATTATCTTGTAAAGTATGATCAACTTAATATAAGTTGATGACTCCAAGTCTCTGTTGATCAGGTCATGATAGTCTGACGTTACTCAGAGGTTGATGTGAAATGTTGTTTTCCATTTAAGGGGCCTTACGTTTGTCTGGATGATCAGTATTGTTCTATTTCCTATAAATTTACTTCACAGAGAGGTTATCCCTACTCTATTTTCAAAGATAGTCGATGTATTTGCAAGTTTGATCAATTCTTTTAATTATTGATCATCATGAACTTACTCTTTCTTCTACACAGTATATCTACTCAAATTATGTGTCTGTAAGTGGATATTTGCATGGATCTCATGGATTTATGTATGAATTTGCATCATATTTGTCAATTTAACATGCTTTTACTCTGAATATGCTATGTATTTCCAATTATCTATGGGATATCAATGTATTTCCAATTATCTATGGGATATCAATGTATTTCATGTTTCTTGCTTATAATTCTCTGTTATTCGCAATTATGATGGTGAATTGTTATGAAATGAAAGAAATTTAAAAGAATGCTTCTAATTTTGGTGAATCTTTAGCCATTGAACCACATACATACAAGATACATTCATGATGAGAAGAAATCAAACCATATTGTCACCAGGATGTTCCACAGCTAGGTACGGATGATGCTAACTTCAAAGGATAAGGAATGAAAAATACACATGCAGACTAACAAGCACTCCAAGGGACGCAGCTAATCAATGCATGTATCAAGATTTCAAACACAGATTACTCAAGATTTATGATGATTTGTAATCAAATTGTCTTCTCTTTCATTAAGTATGCATAACATGTACATTTACAACAACTTTGAAATAAGTCCTAATATTTCAGCAATCAAATTTCAATTAAGTTTCAAATATCCAAAATATGGCACCCCTGCACCTTTTATAGAATAAGGTGAGGGAGTGGCTACAAATGACCTACGATTAGGATTTGTCAATTAAGATCAACGGTAGATAATCCCCTTTGACTCAGTCAACTTTCCTTCATGGCATAGGTTGCTAGTTGGCAACCATCTGGATGACTCATTATCTTATGAGTACCTGATGCATATGTCTTCATTGTAGTGCATCTCCATTAATTCTTTGGGTTCTTCCTCTTTATCTTCTTCTTCTTCATCATGATCATGCTCTTCATCACTTTCTGTATCACTATCACCTTGTGAACATCATCCTATATATGGACCTTCATTGCTGTCCTGATATTCTCATAGGCTTGTACTATTTTGTCTACTTCCCCGCCATCCTGGGTTTTAGCTTTTGTAATGGCATGCTTATGAGACTGGAATTTATCTTTGACTGCCTCCAGTTTATCTTTTCTACTATTTAGTGTCTCATTGTAAGTCTCCACCTTAACCTTGATCCTCGTGATCTTATTCATCACCTCTTCAGTCAGGTGGGTAAGGGGGTCATCAGCCACTAGCTGGAAATTATCATGCAGAACTTTGATAGCAAAGTCTGTGTCTTGATTTTCTATCTTACCCTTTACTTTTCCTTCTAATGCTTCCAGGGTCTCTGCCTCATGTGTCATCATGCTGTGCAGATTTATACTGATATCACTGAGCTTGCCACTGCATTTCTTCAGTACATCACATTCGAACCTAATGTCTTCATACCATATGTCGATCAACAGGGCCTTGTTATTATTCAACACTTGGTTATTTATTAGAATCTAAGGATAAATCCTCTTTATTTCACTCAAAGTAGTAAGGTCCTTCTCCAATTAGAATGACCGTCTTCCTATTTCATTCTGCATTTTATCCACTTTTCTTTTCAAACTACTTAAAGAATTCTAGCTCCGTAAAGAGATTCTCAATACATCTTTAGCTCCTGTGAGGGTTGATAGCATCCACTTATCTATGATCATGGCCTGATGCTTCATGAGGTCCAATTTATTAACCTCCTCCTGGGAGATGATAGTCAATGGGACTGCCAGATCTACTGGTGTACTATTAGGGCTAATTAACCCCTTTATATATGCATGCAGCTTGGTAATGTGTTCCTTATGCTGCTTATTTTTTTCTTTCTCCTTCTTTACCCTTTTGGTCAAAGAATCAATGCTATCCTTCCCTTCCTGACCCTCTTGGTCTTCATTGGCAAAACCCAAATCAACAGTTGTGATTTGGAACTCTTCAAGGGTGATCTTGCCCTTTTCTTTTTCTATAGTAGGAAGTGCTACCTGGGAAGTCCTTCTACTTGTAGCAGGATCTCTTCTGATAGCAGATGTCAATCTGGCCTTCCTCTTTGGCTTCATGATGGTCTCTGCAAACAAGGTAGAAACGTCAAATTCTTGAATTTCAAAACCTTGTTCCGTACCTATTTCCTTTTCCAACCACTGAGGCACGTCATCTCTGGATCCTTGTTGTCCTTTGTCATCATCATGTTTGCCATGATCTCTAGTATCTGTCTCTACTCTGGGTGGAGAAGGTGACTTCCTGATTTCTTCCTCATGCTGTTCCTCATGAGGGGGAACTTGTTGCATTTCTTCTTGTTGAGGGGCCTCTTTCTGTGGGGGAGGATCCTGTGGAATGTCCACATGATGATCCTATGCCTAATCCTGCACTCCCTCTTTCTGTGTTTCATCTTCCTTGGTATTTTCCTCATCTTGAGGCATATTTACATCTGTGGCTATTTGTGTATTTGGGCTTGGTGCATCACCCTGATCTTGGGTCACATCTTGTTCCGCACCGAATGCACCGACCTCTTGTGTCTTAAGGTCTTCATGACCTAATTTATCCATTTCTCTAGTATCTACTTCAGTCCGGGCGGCATCATCTCCTGAGGTATCTTTTTCACCCTCGCCCTTTTGTTGGACTTCAACTATCTTTGGCTCAGCCAGTATTTCATGTTGTTGCTGGCCCATATCTGGAGCATTGCTCTCTACCTTTGTCTGCTTGGCTTCTTCAATTTTCTCTGTTATATCAGGTGCACCTGCTTTGTCTTTAGGGCTCACATCCTCCCTGTATGTCAAATCTATAATGGCAGGGCTAGTCACCTGATCTACCAACTTTTCAAGCTTGATTTATTGGTCTGCCCTCTCTGGGCTACTCTCCTTCTCTTCTTGAGCTGTTTGCTTCAACCCTTCCAATACCGCCGTCTATGCTAATGGCATGCCATGTGGGGTCATGTGGGTACTGGAGGCAAGGGTCTCCATCTTCTCAGAGGCTACACTTTGTACAACTTCATCATATGATAGGTCCACGGTGTCCTCCAATGAGAAAGGACCACCCTGACCTGCCTTGAAAGTCTCTTTTACTTGTTCCTTTGATCACTCTGTCTTGAATTTGATAATGGTGGGAAGTGGCACAACATGTTGCATCTCCTTCTGAAATACTTCACCACCAGCTCCTCTTAATACTATGGGGTGAGCCCTGATATCACCCCACATAGATATTCTTTGCTTGTTGTGTGGTGATGTTAGTGGCGCCAACCTTCTCTTCCTGCTGACCATCATCGGGTCATCACCTGCAGGCTCTTTGCTTACTGGCTCTTCCTTGATAGGGATATCTTCTTCCATATTCTGTTGTGAGGCTTGGCCCTCATCTTGTACTTCTGTAGTCTCTATAGCTGGCCTAAGGATTCTTTTTGTCTTTGGTTTATCCATCAGAGGCGGTGTAGATGAGGTGGATGCTTGTCCTGATATTGATGCACCTGCAGCTGGTATGGCAACCCTTTCGATTATCACCCCTTAGGCTCATCATCAGTCTTCTTTCCTTTGGGGGGTCCTTTCCTTTGTTTTTGTGTAGGGAGCCTCTCTCCATTAGATTTTATTTTCTCACCGAGGAAGTCATTTCCTGCCTTTTCTTCTTGGTGTCTAGTGTAATGGCCACACCCCTCTTCTTCAGTCTATTTATTTGTTCATCTACCCATGCCTAGGTTAATTGCAGCACCCCACTTGTAAACTGATCCAAGGAGATATCCTCTGGCTGTGTTAGATCAAGGGCTGAGATGGTGTCATTGTACACCTTCTTGTCTTCATATTCATTTGACATTGTTCTTCCATCATCTTTCCTCAGCTGAGCTGGCACTGGGATGCATTCAAATGTTCTTATCTAATTCGAGGTGAGCCTTTGATATTTTCTTCTTCTCACTTTAGCCTCATCCTCACAATCATTCCAAAAATCCTCCAGGTGCTTCTGATGAAGAGGTTTCCCCATTATTTTTTGCATCCTGCCATAGGGGTCATATGATCTAGCCAATGGAAATGGCTGTAGGTACATTAGTTTCAGACCACCTATGATATGCTCTATGCTTTGTGAATCTGGGCACATATACCAGTCGATAGATATTGGAAATAGGACTGGGGGTATCTTCTTTTGTGCTTTGTATGTCTCCACTATGGTAGACACTTGTCTCAAGAATTCAATCGGGACCACCCCATCTGTAGGGTACCTAGGCAGCATAAGGGGTTGGTCTTCAAATCCTTCCACTCTTATATATGAAAATGTGGCATATTGGATAAACCAAGCTCCATGCTTGTATACAACTTCCTGAGCCTCCATGCTCAGTCTCTTGGTTCTATCTTCTTCCATAGTTCTGACTAGATGCATAGAGAATGCATCATTCACCAATTTGTAATATTGGAGGTAGTTCTTTCTTTGTATTTGAGGATAATGATCCCATATGTGGGCATCATCTACACCACCGCTAACCTTACCAACTGTAGTCAATGTATCAAATGTTCCCTTGTAGGCACATGAGTACACATCATATGATGTCATGTGGAATGAACATTCCTGACCTCCCAGGTTCTTTATCTCTTCATCCAATGCATCACCGATGACCTTAGCCCATAATGGCTTGTTATCTGTATAGAGGACCATCTGGATGATTCCAAACATCCAATTCTTGAAATTTCCACCATGAGGCTGGCCTATCATCCTGCTGAGCACTTTCTTTCCAACTAGCATATTGAAAGTAGATGTGATGCCCTTAATTGAAAAGTCTATGCAAACACTTCCATGCTTCTCCACCTGCCTGGTCTGAGGGTTATAATTTCTAGCACATTCTACTACCAGTTATGGGGTCTCCATGGCATAGGGGAATTTGGCCGCATGCCACATTCCTGACACATATATTACATCTAGGAGGGTATTGTCTTTATCATGATCAATTCGGGATGACCATGCTACTAAATTTGTATCTCCTTGGTGAGTGTCCCCAATGATGCCATACTTGAATTGTACCCCTTCAGGCCGAACAAACATGGGTTTAAGGAATTCTACATCAGATCTATTTTTCCTTACGTCCACCATGGAATCCTGCAATAAACATGCCTTGTTTTACCATACGATATCCATATGCACTTTTACAACATTATATATATATATATTTATTTATTTCTATGGCATCATGCATATCTTATTCATTACTCTTTACTTCATCATGATATGCACATTTTACAGATTCAAACCTTAAGAACGAACGTACTACCTGGACATGTAGATAATGAAAATAGGAGCGTTTTCAATTACTTACCTGATAATGCTTTTCTCCTTCGGTTAGATGGGTGATTATAGAAAATGGCTACAAATGCTGATGATCACCCGTTCTGTTATGTTGGAAGATCTTGTCCGTTCACAAGTAGCTCATATGAGTGTTTGGCTTCTCTGCTCTATAATTTCTTATTTTTTGCAAGGTAAATGAAAATAACCTTGGAAAGTTACCTTTAAACTCATTCGTAGGGCAAAATTAGGGTAAAACTATGTTCAATCGATCAAATCTGTTGATCCTCCGTAGAGAATCCATGGATGATGCCAAGTGTTTGAAATGTATTCGCAGTTGGCGGGAATTCATCTACCACATTTATGTCCATTTAATGTTAGGAAACATGAGGGAGGGGGGTGATCTTCAGAAGATCGGGTGATGTTAAAAATATGACCCCCTCTGGATAAAATGATCTTCCGCCTTTGAGTGGCAAAACTTTATGCAAAAGAATTAGATGATGTGGTCAACGGTTGACCATATGTAAATCAGGTCATAAATTTAAGATCAGGGGATGTTTGAAATATGACCCCGCAAAATATGACCCCTTTTGGAAAAGATCGGGGTGACGTCACCATGTCGGTGACCTTGTTTTAGCATTGTGTTGCAATGACGTCATCGTCATGTTATTGAATATGGTGGGGATCAGATATATACCTCTGCGAGGTAAAGTGAAATGATGACTTCATCACCCCGGGTGATATTCTTTGTTGTTGGGTTTGGATGACGTCATCATCATATTGGGAGAGGGTGATATTCTATGACAAGGGTAATATTTGTAAGATCGGGTGATATTGAAAATATGACTCCCTGCAAAATATGTGAAGTTGTTTGATGGGCAGATAACAGCTATTACGTAAAATTGACGTTCAGACCTCGTGGACCGAGTGATTATCAGGTGATAAACCTATATCGGGGTGATCTTATATAATGTGTCTGATATCTAAAATTGACCCCCCCTCAAAATTATCAGGTTTGACCCAAACTTTAACTTAACATAACTTTCTTCCCTTAGAGCATTTCGAGGTGATCCAAAAGGTAAACCTGCATGGAATTTTATGCACTTTCCAACCATGAGGTTAATGATATGAAATACTTTACTTTGACAACTGACCTCATCATGGTGACCTATCCACCATCCTGCAGGGTGTTCATGCATGACTTAATTTTACCAGACCGCCAAAAGCAGAAAAAAAAGTTGGGTCCCTATTTTGTCAAGTCAAAATGGGGCGTGTTGTGTAACCACACAACAGATATGCACAAAATGAATTTGTTGAAAAGACTTTAGAAATTTTAAAGCAAATGCAATTGGCTAGTGTAAAGCTAAATTCCACAACCTTTGCCACCATCCTCCCTGCCTATGTCAGAATGGGAGCTTTGGAATAGGGTATGGACATCCATCAATACATAAAGGATAGAGGAATTTTTTTAGATGTTGTAGTTGCAACTGCCCTGTTAGACATGTATGCAAAATGTGGAAGCATAGACAAGGCACGTGAACTGTTTGATAGAATGCCTCAAAGAAATGTGGTCTCATGGACTGCAATGACTGCAGGATATGCACAAAATGGATTTGTCAAAAAGGCTTTAGAAATTTTAAAGCAAATGCAATTGGCTGGTGTAAAGCCAAATTCCACAACCTTTGCCACCATCCTCCCTGCCTGTGTCAGAATGAGAGCTTTGGAATAGGGTATGGACATCCATCAATACCTAAAGGATAGAGGAATTTTGTCAGATGTTGTAGTTGCAACTGCCCTATTAGACATGTATGCAAAATGTGGAAGCATATACAAGGCATGTGAACTGTTTGACATAATGCCTCAAAGAAATGTGGTCTCATGGATTGCAATGACTGCAGGATATGCACAAAGTGGATTTGTTGAAAAGGCTTCAGAAATTTTAAAGCAAATACAATTGGATGGTGTAAAGCCAAATTCCACAACCTTTGCCACCATCCTCCACACCTGTGTTAGAATGGGAGCTTTGGAATAGGGCATGGACATCCATCAATACATAAAGGATGGAGGAATTTTGTCAGATGTTGTACTTGCAATTACCCTGTTAGACATGTATGCAAAATGTGGATAGACAAGGCACGTGAACTATTTTACAGAATGCCTCAAAGAAATGTGGTCTCATGGAGTGCAATGACTGCAGGATATGCACAAAATGGATTTATTGAAAAGGCTTCAAAAATTTTAAAGCAAATACAATTGGCTGGTGTAAAGCCAAATTCCACAACCTTTGCCACCATCCTCCCTACTATGTCAAAATGGGAGCTTTGGAATAGGGTATGGACATCCATCAATACATAAAGGATAGAGGAATTTTGTCAGATGTTGTAGTTGCAACTGCCCTGTTAGACATGTATGCAAAATGTGGAAGCATAGACAAGGCACATGAACTGTTTGACAGAATGCATCAAAGAAATGTTGTCTCATGGACTGCAATGACTGTAGGATATGCACAAAATGGATTTGTTGAAAAGGATTCAGAAATTTTAAAGCAAATGCAATTAGCTGGTGTAAAGCTAAATTCCACAACCTTTGCCACCATCCTCCCTTCCTGTGTCAGAATGAGAGCTTTGGAATAGGGTATGGACATCCATCAATACATAAAGGATAGAGGAATTTTGTCAGATGTTGTAGTTGCAACTGCCCTGTTAGACATGTATACAAAATGTGGAAGCATAGACAAGGCACGTGAACTATTTGACAGAATGCCTCAAAGAAATGTGTTCTCATGGACTGCAATTACTACAGGATATGCACAAAATGGATTTGTTGAAAAGGCTTCAGAAATTTTAAAGCAAATGGAATTGGCTAGTGTAAAGCCAAATTACACAACCTTTGCCACCATCCTCCCTGCCTATGTCAGAATGGGACCTTTGGAATAGGGTATGGACATCCATCAATACATAAAGGATAGAGGAATTTTGTTGGGATGTTGTAGTTGCAACTGCCCTGTTAGACATGTATGCAAAATGTGGAAGCATAGACAAGGTACGTGAACTGTTTGATAGAATGCCTCAAAGAAATGTTGTCCCATGGACTGCAATGATTGCAGGATATGCACAAAATAGATTTGTTGAAAAGGCTTCAAAATTTTAAAAGTAAATGCAATTGGCTGGTGTAAAGCCAAACTCCACAACCTTTGCCACCATCCTCCCTGCCTGTGTCAGAATGGGAGCTTTGGAATAGGGTATGGACATCCATCAATACATAAAGGATAGAGGAATTTTTTCCAGATGTTGTAGTTGCAACTTCCCTATTAGACATGTATACAAAATGTAGAAGCATAGACAACACACGTGAATTGTTTGACAGAATGCCTCAAAGAAATGTGGTCTCATGGACTGTAATGACTGCAGGATATGCACAAAATGGATTTGTTGAAAAGGCTTCAAAATTTTTAAAGCAAATACAATTGGCTGGTGTAAAGCCAAATTCCACAACCTTTGCCACCATCCTCCCTGCTATGTTAGAATGGGAGCTTTGGAATAGGGTATGGACATCCATCAATACATAAATGATAGAGAAATTTTGTTAGATGTTGTAGTTGCAACTGCCCTGTTAGGCATGTATGCAAAATGTGGAAGCATAGACAAGCCACGTGAACTGTTTGACAAAATGCCTCAAAGAAATGTTGTCTCATGGACTTCAATGACTGCAGGATATGCACAAAATAGATTTGTTGAAAAGGCTTCAAAAATTTTAAAGAAAATACAATTGGCTCATGTAAAGCCAAATTCCACAACCTTTGCCACCATTCTCCTTGCCTGCGTCAGAATGGGAGCTTTGGAATAGGGTATATGGACATCCATCAATACATAAAGGATAGAGGAATTTTGTTAGATGTTGTAGTTGTAACTGCCCTGTTAGACATGTATGCAAAATGTGGAAGAATAGACAAGGCATGTGAACTGTTTGACAGAATGCCTCAAAGAAATGTGGTTTCATGGACTGCAATGACTGCAGGATATGCACAAAATGGATTTGTTGAAAAGGCTTCATAAATTTTAAAGCAAATGCAATTGGCTGGTGTAAAGCCAAATTCCACAACCTTTGCCACCATCCTCCCTGCCTATGTCAGAATGGGAGCTTTGGAATAGGGTATGGACATCCATCAATACATAAAGGATAGAGGAATTTTGTCAGATGTTGTAGTTGCAACTGCCCTATTAGACATGTATGCAAAATGTGGAAGCATAGACAAGGCAAGTGAATTGTTTGATAGAATGCCTCAAAGAAATGTGGTCTCATGGGTTGCAATGACTACAGGATATGCACAAAATGGATTTGTTGAAAAGTCTTCATAAATTTTAAAGTATGCAATTGGCTAGTGTAAAGCCAAATTCCACAACCTGTACCACCATCCTTGTTGCCTATGTCAGAATGGGAGCTTTGGAATAGGGTATGGACATCCATCAATACATAAAGGATAGAGGAATTTTGTCAGATGTTGTAGTTGCAACTGCCCTGTTAGACATGTATGCAAAATGTGGAAGCATAGACAAGGCACGTAAACTATTTGACAGAATGCCTCAAAGAAATGTGGTCTCATGGACTGCAATGACTGTAGGATATGCACAAAATAGATTTGTTGAAAAAGCTTTAGAAATTTTAAAGCAAATGCAATTGGCTGGTGGAAATCCAAATTCCACAACCTTTGCCACCATCCTCCTTGCCTGTGTCAGAATGGGAGCTTTGGAATAGGGTATGGACATCCATCAATACATAAAGGATAGAGGAATTTTGTTAGATGTTGTAGTTGCAACTGCCCCGTTAGACATGTATGCAAAATGTGGAAGCATAGATAAGGCATGCGAACTGTTTGACAGAATGCCTCAAAGAAATGTGGTCTCATGGGTTGTAATGACTGCAGGATATGCACAAAATGGATTTGTTGAAAAGTCTTCAAAAATTTTAAAGCAAATGCAATTAGCTGGTGTAAAGACAAATTCCACAACCTTTGCCACCATCCTCCCTGCTTGTGTCAAAATGTGAGCTTTGGAATAGGGTATGGACATCTATCAATGCATAAAGGATAGAGGAATTTTGTCAGGTGTTGTAGTTGCAACTGACTTGTTAGACATGTATGTAAAATGTGGAAGCATAGACAAGGCACGTGAACTGTTTGATAGAATACCTATTATTTCCTAATGAAAGTGTTTGAAGTTTGAAAATTATGAATAGGATTGTGAAATGATATTTGTGATGACTAGTGCTTTCATCTATTGGGCAATAGAGTCAAAAGTTAATGGTATATGGATCCCTATAATTGGTTTAACTCAGATTACTGGGCACTTAGGTGAATCTATACCTTGTGTAGATGTGCAAAGATGTTGAGTTGTAAGGTTCTTCTTACTGATCCTAATGATATTTTCTTAAATCGTTGTGATCGTAGGAAAGGATTTTTATTCAAGTGAAAAGGAAACCTAACAAGATGACCAATCTTAAATGATTTTTAACTCTTAGGCAGAGACCAATAAACACAGGCATCTTTAGTAGGAATTAAATTAACTGTCCACATAAAACAATCAAATTGATCACAGAGAAACAACAATTATGCTCTGACAAATTAAACATGCCCTTGATATATTAATTTGAACTGATTTAAGAAATCATTATGGAGACAACCACATAGCTCATAAACATGAAATTCCACACAACAATTGAACACCAAAAATATAATCCACCAGATAACTTCTACTCCTTTGCATTAAATTATAAGTTCAGAGCACATGAGAATATAACATAACATAAGTATTACAGGTTTTAGATTTGCATATATATATTAAAGAGTCTTGTAATTGTTCTCATAATTTGAAGTGGCCTTGGTATCCCTTATTTATGGGATGTGATACAAGCTTCAGGCTGAAAGGACATGCCTTTTCATAAACATACTCCTAACTAATGCAATGATTAAGGAAATAAAAAAATAATTTGCAGATACGTAAGGCGATCAATACTGTGCTCGGTTATTCATCACAGGTAGACTCGTGACCCATAGGTTTGGCAAAGTCATCTCTTCAGGATCAGTTTTGACATGTCCAAGGTATCTGTTAAAAAATGTATCTCTGCACTCTTGTATATTCACTATGTCTTGGATATAAACATGTTTACTCTGGCCAGGTGATCAATGTACTCCTGTTCAACACATGTATTTGAAGCAATTATATCACTTATAGCAAATTCTAGGGCGAACAACTTCTTGAGGCACTGATAGGTATTACTCAATACTTTTTCTTCATCATTCACCTTATCCAAGAGTGGTTGTAGCATCTGGCTTATTTCCCTTACCTAGTCATCCTTATCTCAAAGATCACTTCCAAAAAAGAAGTTTGGAAATGTTACCTCAAGGTTTTGATCAAAATCATTTAGGTCATTAGTCAATGTAGTGTTATACTTTTCATGTTGGACAATTAAGTTTTTATATTCCTCAAGTATTTGACCTTGGAGACTTAGTGCTCAATTCTTCTTTCATTTCTAATAGCCTCAAATGAAGCCTTTTATGCTCTTGATGTGCAAGCTATGTCCTTTTATGCATACTCCAGGTTTGGTCACTGAACTTCATTATTTTATCAAATCTTCTTTTGATCAATGTTGAGGTCATGTGGTATTTGATTGATTTTATCTTGACCTCAATCTGTTCACTTTTCTTTTGAAACTTTTCTTCTTTGGTCTTCCAGTAATTTGAATTGGCTTTTGCTTCAAGGATCTTTTGATCTTTTTCCAGGTAGGGTGAATAAGAACTTGAAGGCAATCTATCCTTGTAAGTGGCCACCTCTTGTCTTAGTTTTGCATTCTCAGCCATATAAGCATTGTTTTTCTTTATCAACTGCTCAATCTGAAACTTAGTAAATCTTGCCACATTGATATTGAGGTCAGCATTTTCAAGAGGGTCTGTGTCCTCAACTCTTTGGATCAACAAATGGCCAAATGCTTCATCAAGATTATTTATAACCTCAGGTTTCTTATGTGAAGGATAGAGGGACCATATTAGAAATATCTTTTTATCAAGATCATAGCCTGATCCATTCTTAACCTTATCCAATGCCTCAATACTAAGCTACATTTTCTTTTCTTGATTCTTTCTGAAGGTATCAAAAACAATGGTTGAAGTCATGAACCACCTAGGGACCAATACCACTCCTGCTTCTTTGAGCAATTTTCTACCTTTCTCTGGTGTCATGTCATTCATGGAATTGTCTATTTTTGACTAAAGTTCTTGTAGAACTTCCTCTTGAACTTCAGGAGTAATGTCCTTCATCCTTTTCCTGGCCTGTTTTGCTTTGTACTCATAAAGGAAGGCTTTGAATTATGAGGTTTTAATGAAATCAGCATCTGCAATAAATTTTTGACTGGCCAAATATCTCACATCATTTGTTAATTCATCAAAATTTTCTATTATGACTTCCTCTCTATCCACAGGGGGCTCAAATTCCTTAATAAGTGAAGAGGATGCTTGCAAGTCTTTATTTTTCCCCTCTTCACTTTCTTCTTCAAAAGAAATTTCTGGAGTTTGTTGAAGAGATAATTGGCAAATAGGAATCTCATCTTCTGCTTGAGTTCCTTTAATAGTTTTTCCTTTTCTTTCAAAAACATAGGAAGGGACATTTTGAGTAAAATCTGTAGCATTTATTATCAATGTATCCAGCCTTTCAATAGGATCATTCACATCCATGAAGGCTCCACTATAAGTGGGGTTTTTGGCTACTCTCCAAGCCTCAGTAAGTGTTATCTTATAATACAAATATCTTCTTTTAGTTGCATCTTGCTCATCACAGTTTCTAACTAGGACATCATAAAAAAAACATGGTCATATCCTCTAAGATTTTGTTTTGTCTTGACACTGTTTATGAAACCTTCTGGATCAAAGCTTTCTTTGCAACTCCCTGATGGTAGCCTATAATGTTCCAATTTTTTATCAATTAACTGGTACCCTTTGTCAGACATAACTGTGAAATCACCAAAACATAGAGTTCCTGGCATAAAAGACTGCTTATTATGTCTTTTTAAGTGCATAAAATCAGAAACAACAAGCTGTCTTACAATCTCCAGATAAGCCACCCTATCAGGATAAGTTTTGGTAGTAACAGAGGAGACCCTTCAAACCAAACACTCTTATTTTTGTACACTTAGAGTAAGAATACCAATCTCCCCAATTATGAGCAAATTTTCCAGTCTCATACTTGTCCTTTGGTCTCAAATACTTTTGAATTTCAGGTGATAGGTTGTAATTATAAGGATGCCCTAAGTGTTTATACATTGGTTTCATGAAGTACTCTTCAAAATATATATAATGGGATTTGTCACACCTGCTGTCCCATATGGCAATCCATCTTTGGATGGGCTTCACATCTCCATTTATATCCAAGTCCCTTACTCCTAGGCATTTGTCCCACAATCCCCAATTTTGGCCTTCATACAAAACCAGATGCATTAATAGGGAGTAATGCCTGAATTTACTACCTCCTCCCTTGATGGAAACTAGTTTGTTGTGAAGGGTACTAGCTAAGAACTCAACATAATCAAAATCCAGGGCCTGTTGGCTTTGGATATCAGCTGTTAAAACCATGGGAGCTACTTCCATAAACATTTTGGCCTCCACTCCTAATAATTGGCATACAGAGAAATAAGTATACTAAAAGTATTCTTCAAACAGTTCAATGGAAAATGGGGGATCCTCTGCAACTGAAAAAACCCTTAATTTGTTGTTTCCATCATGAGGTCGATGCATAGGCAACCTCCATCTTTTGTAATTGTTACTCAAGTTATAATATTTACCAATTAAATCCCTAATTCTGAGTTTCACATCAAAGCTACTATCTAGTTGGAACACCATTGAAATGTAGTCTGGGTGATAGCGAAAAATCCCATACCATCCTTCAATTCAATCATGCAGTTCTGCGGGTTGTAGCTTTCAGCTAACATTTTTAGGAATTCCACATTCACAAAAACATTTGGCACTACCAACTTTCCTAAATTTAGCCACCATGGGTTTGACATAGGGGAACGCCTATGCATTTTATTGTAGTGGTAGATGAAAAGATTAGATCCCCTTATGGGAGTCCACACATCTCCTACTTGTTTGTGTCAAAATGGGAGTTTTGGAATAGGGTATGGACATCCATAAATACATAAAGAATAGAGGAATTTTTTCAGATGTTGTAGTTGCAATTGCCCTATTAGACATGTATGCAAAATGTGGAAGCATAGACAAGGCACGTGAATTGTTTGACAGAATGCCTCAAAGAAATATGGTCTCATGGACTGCAATGACTGCAGGATATGCACAAAATGGATTTGTTGAAAAGGCTTCAGAGATTTTAAAGCAAATGTAATTGGCTGGTGTAAAGCCAAATTCCACAACATTTGCCACCATCCTCCTTGCCTGTGTCAAAATGGGAACTTTGGAATAGGGTATGGACATCCATCAATACATAAAGGATAGAGGAATTTTGTTAGATGTTGTAGTTGCAATTTCCCTATTAGACATGTATGCAAAATGTTGAAGTATAAACAAGGCACGTGAACTATTTGACAGAATGCCTCAAAGAAATGTGGTCTCATGGACTGCAATGACTACAGGATATGCACAAAATGGATTTGTTGAAAAGGCTTGAAATTTTTTAAAGCAAATGTAATTGGCTGGTATAAAGCCAAATTCCACAACCTTTTCCACCATCCTCCCTACCTATTTCAAAATGGGAGCTTTGGAATAGGGTATGGACATCCATCAATACATAAAGGATAGAGGAATTTTGTTAGATGTTATAGTTGCAACTACCCTATTAGACATGTATGCAAAATGTGGAAGCATAGACAAGGCACGTGAACTATTTGACAGAATGCTTCAAAGAAATGTGGTCTCATGGACTGCAATGACTGTAGGATATGCACAAAATAGATTTGTTGAAAAGGCTTTAGAAATTTTAAAGCAAATGCAATTGGTTGGTGTCAAGCCAAATTCCACAACCTTTGCCACCATCCTCCCTGCCTGTGTCAAAATGGGAGTTTTGGAATAGGGTATGGACATCCATCAATACATAAAGGATAGAGAAATTTTGTCAGATGTCGTAGTTGCAACTGTCTTGTAAGACATGTATGCAAAATGTGGAAACATAGACAAGGCATGTGAACTATTTGATAAAATGCCTCAAAGAAATGTTTTATTTTTGGTAAACACTACTAGATATGGGGGTAGCTCCTTATATTAAAATATATAAAAAAAAGTTACATAGAAAGCTGAGGCATTACATCTAGTGATATATATAACCTATACCTGTAGCAATATCCACCATCCTAGCTATTACATTTTCATCAATTAGACCTGGGTTAGATTCTAGGAATTTCAAAAACTCTCCTATGTTATTTTCTTTCTCCACGCCCTTTTTGTAGAGGGCCTAGGCTTTGTGCAACTTCACCTTCTTCTTCTCCTCATTTAGGCTGAGGGTGGCAAGAGCAAATCCATGTTTGGGCTCCACTGCCACACCATCCATGGCAGTCCTGACCATGTCCATCAAATCTTCCCTCACCAATCTCATTGCAGCTCTTGGCCCCCAAAGCCTTGCTCCCACAACTTGTACATAGTTCTCAAAAAAATGTTCCAGCACTTGTCTGTCATGAGTGTGCCCTCCTGACCAGAAACAACCCCAATCAGTTTCAAGATGGCCACTTTTTCTTCATTGGAGGCTTTGTTGAATAGGTACACAATCTGTTGCCCTTCGGTTTCATCTTCCTCGTAGCGACACTCCACTCTAAAATGCTGAGGCATCACTTTGTTTAGACCATTCATGAGAACAAACAACATAATCTACTTCAATCTTGCCTTAGCTTAAAAAGAAGCCAGTGGGCAAGTTCTCCCCCAACCTCCAATCTCAAGGATCACTATTCCATGCATAGGATTTGGCCACCTATAGGAAGGTAGTACATTCACATCATTTGGACTGCCTCCATTTATAGGTTCATTCTTAGAGTCTGCTATCATATCCTGCTTGAGGATTCTCCTGCTTCTCCTACGGTGGCCTCTTGTTTTATAGAAGCCTTGAGAGGCTTCATCAAAGCCTAAAGATCCCAAGGCTGGCAACTAATTTGTACTTTAGTAGTACTTCTACGCTCATTCTGCCTGCCTCCATTTAGACTCACTTCCATCCTTGCCTTCAAGAGATTGATGTGTGATAAACCTTGCACTAGTTATTGATAGGAACATCCTTTCACTTTTACAGTAGTGGACAATTTCATGAGTCTCACGACATATGGTGCAATTAGGTATCTGTTAAGAAAGAGGGAAGTATATGGCATTAATAGCTTGAGCTTCCACCACTAGATAGTTTGTAGTTGTATGCCCCTTAGTGTGGCACTTTGTTTATCATAAATAGAAAAGGATAGAGGAATTTTGTCAGATGTTGTAGTTGCAACTGCCCTGTTAGACATGTATGCAAAATGTGGAAGCATATACAAGGCATGTGAACTATTTGATAGAATGCCTCAAAGAAATATGGTCTCATGGACTGTAATGATTGCAGGATATGCACAAAATATGGAATCATAGACAAAAAATGTGAACTGTTTGCCAGAATTCCTCAAAGAGATGTCATCTCATGGAATGCAATGATTGTAGGATATGCACAAAATGGATTTTGCAAGGACACTCTCAAAATATTTGAATTAATTAAGCACTCTGGAACATATCCTAATATTGTAAGCTTTGCTTGTATTCTAGGTGCATGTAGCCATGTAGGTTTAATGGATGAGAGCTATACATACTTCAATCACATTTGTAACCCTTATTGCATTACACCTACAATTGATCATTATGTGTGCATGGGTGACCTCCTTGCCCATGCTGGCTATCTTGAAGACACCCTAAACTTTATCTTTCTTTCTAAATCCCCAAATTTGCCCTATTCCCGCTCACATTGAAGACCTATGAGTGGGAATAGGGCTAACATTTTTTTTTTTTCTAAAATCAGCTGGATAAAGCCATATTGCTAACTTCATTAAAAAAAAAAAAAGACCTTTATCTTAAGGTTACTCATTAACCTTAAGATAAATAATTATTGAAAAACAATTATGCATTCCTTAATGATATGTAGGAGAATTTAATCAATTGCTACTTAAAAACTCTTTAATGTTTTTGTCTAATGTAGGTTATTAGATTAATAGTGAAAAAGAACATACATGGACCAAGCAATTTGTGGCACTTAAGGTTATGTAATAGAATTTACAATTGATAGTTAAATTTATAACAATTTTTTTATGATCTTTACTAACGTTTATTAGAATTGTTGCATGTTTTACATCATTGGAATGACGTATTAGCTACAACTTTTTTGAAATTTTATTATGGTATGTGCATTTTGATATGATGTAATATGATTATGGTTTCGTTTCATATGTTGTAATATTAGATATATAATAGAAAAATAAATTATTGCATAAAATAAATAATTACTTTTCATTTTAATTTTTTTTTTGCAGAACACAGGTCTTCCAGAAGATCAAGATGATCCTCATGATAGAGATCCATATTATGTTGGTTCTGGTACAGATCACATGGCAGAGGATGATGACGACACAGATACAGAAGACACCGAGACTGATGACGTTGACGATGATGACGATAATGATCACGATGATGATGATGATGATGATGATGATGATGATGATGATGATGATGATGATGATGATGATGATGATGATGAGGTAGTTGCTGGTAGTAGCCAGTGACATTCATGATCATATAGACTGCATCACAGATCATTGTTGATATATCGTTATGATGCCTCTTTTCATGGTCACTATCATATGTATCATTTTCACAACTTGCAGTACCATATTAATGAGTTGTATCATAAATTTATGTATCATTTTGACTTATATCATTTGGACATGTATCATCTTGACTTGTATCATTTTGAGTTACATAATTTATCATTTTTACTTATATCATTTGTACATGTATCATTTTGACATGTTATTGATCTACTGGTATATTTGACTTTCACTTGTTTTAGTTATACATGATGATGATCCTATCAGTATTGACTTGTCAATTTATATATATTGAAAGTGGTCGATGATTTTTGGATGGATATTTATTACATATGATGATTTTAATTTACTACTCAAGATGGATGTTGTCAAATTTAATTAAATTATAGATATTTGACTCACTTGTTTTAAGTATAGATGATGATCATGTTATAATAATTATCTTGTTATTTAATCATATGAGTTAAATAATTAAATTACTTACTCTATAATCATATGAGTTATTTAAGAGGCATGATATATTTAAATAATTAAATTGAAATAAAACATATTAAATTAATAAATGTAAGCAAAACAAGAAGCATTTTTAGAAGCAAAAAAGGAAGCAACAATTGAACCCAAACTAGAAGCAATTTTAGAAGCAACAAAAGATGCAAAATTGGAAGCAACAAGCAATGTTATATCGAAAGAAAAATTGGAAGCAACAAGCGACATTATATCAGAAGAAAACTGGAAGCAAAATTGGAAGCAACATTGGAAGCAAAACTGGAAGCAAAACTGGTGGCAAAACTGGAAGCAAAACTGGTGGCAAAATTGGAAGCCAAACTGGAAGTAAAACTAGAAGCAAAACCAGAAGCAAAATTGGAAGTGAAATTGGAAGCAAAATTTGAAGCAAAACTGGAAGCAAAATTGGAAGAAAAAGTGAAAGCAAAACTGGAAGAAAACCTAGAAGCAAAATTGGAAGCAAAACTGGAAGCAAAATTAGAAGCAAAATCAGAATCAAAACTAGAAGCAAAAATGGAAGCAAAACTGGAAGCAAAATGAGAAGCAAAACCAGAAGTAAAATTAGAAGCAAAACCGAAAGCCAACTTGGAAGCAAAATCGAAAGAAAAATTGGAAGCAATAGTGGAAGCAAAACTAGAAGCAAAACTGGAAGTAAAATCATAAGCAAAATTGGAAGCAAAACCAGAAGCAAACTTGGAAGCAACACAAGAAGGAAAACTAGAAGCAAAATCAAAAGCCAAACTAGAAACAAAAAAATCTGGTGCTAAACCTGGCACTAAAATCTGGCGCAAAACCTGATGCTAAACCTGGCGTTATAATCGGCGCTAAACCCGATGTGCAATTCGGTGCAAAAGTGAAATGCAATTGGGCACTGATTTTGGTGCCGACAGAAGTGTCCAATTCATGGACTCAAATGCACTAAATTCTGGCCTTATTTTAGGTGCTAATTGCCTGTTTTCTTGTAGTGAAATGTACTTTGAGACACATTGGACTGATGCATCTTCTTATACATCTAGTTCAAGGAGGGAGGGGCAACAACCCCTAACTTCTCCCAGAGATACTCAAATGTATCCTTTGTAAGAGCCTTAGTGAATATATCAGCAACTTGATCTTTTGTAGGCACATAGTCAAGCTTCACTTCATTCTCTGCAACTTTCTCCCTCAAAAAGTGATACTTAATTGAAATGTGCTTTGTCTTTGAATGCATCACTGGATTCTTTGAAATATTTATGGCAATTGTGTTATCACAAAGAATAGGGATTGGCTCATCATACTCAACTTTGATATCCTTCAAGGTCCATTTCATCCACAACACCTAAGTACAACATGATGCTACAACAATATATTCTGCTTCTGCAGTAGACAAGGAAACTAATTCTTGTTTCTTGTTATGCCAGGACACCACCCTATCTCCAAGGAAGAATGCACCTCCACTTGTGCTTTTCCTATCATCAACACATCTAGCCCAATCTGCATCTATATAGGCACTTAAGGAGAAGTCATTGTTCTTTGGATACCACAAACCATGATTCGAAGTGCCCTTTAAGTACTTGAATATCCTCTTCACAGCCACATCATGTGATTCTCTAGGATCTAATTGAAATCTGGCCACATGATAGATTGCATGCATGATATTCGGTCTAGTAGTAATCAGATAAAGCAATCCTTTAATCATAGATCTGTACTTGCTCTAATTAGTCTTAGGAGATTCATCATTCTTGCTCAACTTACAACCAGTAATCATAGGAGTACAGACCAGTTTAGAGTCCTCCATTCCAAACTTTTTCAACAATTCTTTAACATACTTGGATTGAGAGATGAAAATACCTTTATCTGTTTGATTGATTTGCAATCCAAGGAAGAAGTTCATCTCACCACACATAGACATCTCACACTCTTTTTACATCTCATCTACAAACTTCTTACACATACCTTCATTTCCACCGAATATAATGTCATCAACATAGACCTCAACTATTAAGATTTGATCTCCACTTATCTTGGTGTACAAATTACTATCTGTGGACCTTTTATTAAAACCTTGCTACAACAGGTACTTATCTAGTCTTGCATACCAAGCTTTGGGAACTTGCTTCAATCCATACAAAGCCTTCTTCAACTTGCATACCATGTCTGGTTTGTCTGATAACTGGAACCCATCCAGTTGCTCTATGTAGACTTCTTCTTCTAACTCACCATTCAGGAAAGTAGACTTCACATCCATCTTGTATACCTTAAAATTTTTATGTGTTACAAATACCAAAAATAGTCTGATAGCTTCCAATCTTGCCACTGGAGAAAAGGTCTCTTCATAGTCTATTTCCTTCCACTTGTAAGTAGCCTTTACACACAAGTTTTGCCTTATTTCTCACAACTTCTCCAACTTCATTCAGTTTGTTCTGGAATACCCATTTTATTCCAATCACATTCTTGTTTGCAGGCCTAGTAACAAGTTCCCAAGTCTTGTTCTTCTCAATCTGCATTTGTTTTTCTTCCATTGCTTTTACCCAATGTTCATCATTTCATGTTTCATTTATTGTTTTAGGTTCCACCTTTGAGAGTAAACATAGGTTTACTCATTCTTCTGCAGCTCTGCTTCTTGTCAACACACCTTTCCTTTTGTCACTAATAATGTGATCTTCAGAGTGATCACTTTGCACATACCTGGGGGATTTAGGAATTCTTTCTGGGGCTTCAACTTGAACTTCTTCTTTCAGAGCAGCTTGGACTTCAGTTTGAACTTCCTTATCTTTGTCTTCTTCAACTTTCTCTGTATTAGCTAATCCATCAAACTCATATCCAATTAGATCTGAGGTTTTCTAAAAATTGTCATCTACCTTCACATTTGCACTTTCAATGATCTTTCTCAATCTTTTGTTATAGTACCTATAAGACTTGCTCTTAGTAGAATACCTAAGGAATATGCCTTCATCACATCTAGCATTAAACTTTCCTAATTCTTCATCTCTTCTGATGTAACATTTGCTTCCAAAAACTTTGAAATATCTGATAGTAAGAATTCTTCCATACCACAGCTCATAAGGTGTCTTTATTCCTTTTGCTCTAACTTGTACTCTGTTCTGAATGTAGACAACAATGTGTATTGCTTCTTTCCAATATACTTCCAATAGGTCTGCTTCCTTGATCATAGTCCTAGTAGCTTCTTGAATAGTTCTATTCATCCTTTTAACCACTCCATTTTGTTGAGGAGTCCAGGGGGCATACAATGTCTCTTTATTCCATGTTCTTCACAAAAATCATTAAACTCATTCGAAGGAAACTCACAACCTCTATCAGATCTCAAACACTTGATTCTCAAATCCAACTCATTCTCAACCAAGGATTTGAATGCCTTGAACTTATCCAGAAGTTTTGATTTTTCTCTAAGAAAGGTAACCCAAGTCATTCTTGAATAATCATCAATAAGAAGCATGAAGTACCTGTCACCTTGTAGACTTCTTGTTCTTGTGAGGCCACATAAGTCTATATGCACCAATTCCAACAAATTGGTAGAGAATTGTTCTTTACTTTTGAAATTGTCTTTGTCAACTTCCCAAACTGACAATCTTTGCACATAACATTGGTAGGCTTTACAATCTTAGGCAGATCTCTTATAGCTTGCACTGTGCTTATTCCCACCAAATTGCCAAAGTTAATGTGACACATCCTCCTATTCCATAACCAACTTTCTTTTTTTTGAGTCAACAAACAACAATTGTTAACACCTTCCAAATGATAAACATTACCATGAGTCTTCTTACCAGTAGCAATCAAGGTTTCAGAGATTTTTATTATCTCACACCCATTATCCTTAAACACTAGATTATACCCTTTATCACACATTTGTCTAATGCTTAGAAGATTATGCTTTAAGCCTTCGACATAAAGAACATCATTTGTATTATGCTTTCCATCAAAAGTAATTGATCCTTTTCCACAAATCTTACCAGCTACATCATCACCAAACCTAACTAGTCCTCCATCATATTTTTCAAACTTAATAAACTTACTCTTATCTACTATCATGTGATTTGAACATCCACTACCAATGATCCATTCATCTTCCTTTTCAGCATGAAATGCAGACAACTCTCCTGAACTTCCTTTCTTTACACAGCTTGCAAGATTAGTAGAAACAAGTTCTTCTCTAAGTGCAATAAACAAGCATTCACTACTATTACCATCATTAGAATCAGATTCATCATCAGTTACACCACCATCATCTCTAACATAATAACTCTTTCTTAACATCTTTCCTTTATTTTCATTATTTTTGATCCTCAAAGTTCTGTCAGGACATCTTGAAGCATAGTGACCAATTTTATCACAATTGAAACATTTGAAAGGTAACTTACCTTTGAACTTTCCTATGCTATGTCTTTTCATTCTACTTGCAAATTTTGCCTCTATCTCTTCAAAATCTTCTTAATCTGATTCCACGACATATTTATCTGATCTAGCAGTCTTTTCTTCTTTGGCCTTAAATGTAGTCTCAGTTTTCATGGGGCCATCAATAGTACCAAATTCTCTCATCTCAAAAGCAGCCAGTTTACCAAGCAATTGATCTTTTGTAAGCTTGACCATATCAAACAATTATTCAATGGTAGATACCTTGTAACTATAAGAATTGGGAAGAGTTCTGAGTATCTTATCTACAACATCCACATCCTCTAGATTTCCACCAAGACCCTTGATACTGCTGGCAACTTCATCAATCTTTTGTATGTAACTTGTTATGTTTTCATCCTTAGCCATTCACAGGTTTCATATGTGGTCTTCAAGTTCTACAACTTATCCTTCTTGACACATGCATCACCTTCATAGATGTTTTTTAGTTTGTCCCAGATCTCATGAGTAGTTTCTAGATCCACAACTTTTGCGATTTTAGTGTTAGACAAAGCATTTAATAGAGCATTTTTAGCTTTGTGATTAGTCTCATAATCCTTAATCTCTTCATTAGTCTTTGGACCATTTTTAGGTACTGTGTATTCATCTTTAACCATTTTCCAAACATTATAACTAATAGAAATAAGATAACTTTGCATTCATACCTTCTAGTAGGCATAGTCAGATCCATCAAACTGAGGAATGTCTTTCTTGTGTGCCATCCCGGATCTATCTTAAGCTATTAGGCTTTCTTCCAAGGAACCTCACTCTGATACCAATTGTTGAAGGCACAAGACAACTGAGAGGGGGGGTGAATCAGTTATATCAAAAACCTAAAATTCTTTAAACACAATCACATTTACATCCACTTACTTTAACTTCTTATTCAATTATGAAGATTAAACATGAATAGTAGAATCAAAACATAAACACATAAACACCATACACACATGAACACCATATTTTTACATGGAAAACCCTAAAAGGGAAAAACCACGGTGAGTGTTAGCTCACAATATAATGTAGTAACAATATCGAATAACAAAGAGGCTCAGGGCTCACTGCCCAAAATGCTCACTGCAAAAAGGCTCACTTCCAAAGGGTGGCTCACTGCCAAGGGGTGGATCACTGCCAAAGGGTGGCTCACTTCTAGGATGGGTGGCTCACTACCATGAACTGATATATTAACATCTACAACATACCTGAGTTCAGTTCCATTGAAGCATAATATGTATCTTCTACTCTGCCTTTACAATACACACACTTTATCTTCACATCTTCACATTACACACATCACTCATGGATTCATTACATATATTTATACCAATCATCAACCTTGGAACATTCATAAAGGTCGGCAATACAATCTTCAACCATTGGAACTTTCTCCAAGGTCGACGACATACATACATAATTCATATTAGGTCTGGACCTAAACAAACTTGTGAAGCAAATTAATGAAGGAAAAATACTTCACAAATTATCTTGGACCCAAATGCATCTTCACATGCTTCTACAATCAACAAGTCACCTCTGCAACAAATGTAAATAACCAAGTCGGCTAGAACTAGTGCAAAAATCAAGAATACTTAAATTCATGCTTCCAAGAAATTCATTATAGCTTCCGGATCAAGCACATGCCTTAAATAAATTCTTGAGACATCCAAAAACAACATAGAATCACCTGGGAGCTGACAAATCTAACCACAACATATCTTACTTGAGAACAACAAATATCACCTAAAAACAGATCACAGATTGTTCTTAACAAACACTGTCAAACTCTGCTAAACAATAACTTGCTTTCCGTAGCACCAAATCACAAGTCCTTTGGAATGAAGATAGCTAAGGAATTTATAAACTTAAGTCCAAAACCGCAAGATGAAACTCCAAACTGTAGAGAAATGTGGAGCAAAATACTTTCTCCCTGTCACATTGCAAACATTGCTAGGCACAGTCTTCAAACTGGTGAATAGAACTTTTACTACATAGTGATCTGGACCACCAAATTCTAGATTTAGCATCTTGAAATACTTCTCTAAATCATATCCAAAAATATACTCCAGTCTTCAACACAGAGGAAATGCAGAGAAAAATACTCAGGCAGTGTCCTTAACATGACTACTCATTCACTCAACAAACAACAGTATCAGAAGACACAGTTGGCACCAATGACAACACAAACATGTTGACATCAATGACAACACCAGTTAGCACATACTTACAATAGGGACTACACCATATTATGATGTCTACTGGTAGGAGGAGCAACTTGTGAGGTTGACTCTTCTTGAGGGTCAGTTAGTGGAGGTTGAGGAGAGTGGGAGGAGGTGGAGGAGGAGAGTGATGGAGATGGCAGAGATGGAGGAGGTGGCCTAGGTGGGATGGTGATCTATGGGTGATGAGTTTTCTAGAGGGTAGAGGCATTGGCAGGTTTTATTTAGAGGAGGTGGTGGATAGGAGGAGGTGGATCCAGTGATTATACATGTTGAGATATAGAGTCTGCTGAGGGAGTTGGATAACACTAGGGTTGAGAAAGATATAAAAAAGGATTAGCTATAGGTTGCTGAGGTGGGGGTGGATAGATTATAGGGGAGCTCATGATATCTCAGGGGTAGATAACAGAGCTTTTTGTAGTGCAGGGAGTTGGGGTGGATCTTGTGGAGATGGCTTGGATTATTTAGGAGTAGGACACAACCATCACAGAGAGAGATACATGTCACATTTTGAAGTAGGAGGTCAAGTGACAAGAGAGGGAGTTGCGGGTGGAGAGGCATACCGCAGAGCAGGTTGTAGTAGGAGTTGGGGTGGAAGATATGTGGAGAGACCTTGTGCAGGTTCAAGGAGAGTTAATAGTGGTTAGGGAGAGAGATCAACACTATATGACCTTATATCATGTAGTCGTACTAGAGGATTAGAGGCAACTGAGCTATAGAACTCAGAGTAGATTAGGGTCTAGCTGATCAGTGACATCCAAGACTCATTCAATGATTGGGCTAGTTATGCCACCTCCTTGGTCTATGCCTCCACCAACATGTGTGCTAGTAGTACCACCACTGAGTACAGGGACTCAGGGGATAGGTGTATAGGTGATATGGGCACAGGTTACATGTGCTCAAGATATGGGTGTCGAGCCATTCTCAGCAAGTTTACATGCACCAATAGAGTCTAGAGATAGTACCACTTAGTGGTATTTTGTATATTTTGTACCATACATTTATATTCTGAGCCTTTGAGCATATTTTGTATCATGATCTATTTTTGATATATATATGATGAGTGTATTATGAGCGACTTATGATATGGTTCCATGTGATGTATGAATTTTATGGATATGTGTTGTATTTGTGTCATGTATGGATCTATGTCATGAATGCATGTTTAATGATATGCATTTATGTGGTTCTATGGTTATGTTATGGATGGATGTATAATGATGTTATGGATAGATGTTAGATCATGGATGTTATGGATTATGGATCATGGATGGATTTTTGTTATGTTATGGGTTATGTTTTATGCAGTATGTTATGTGATTATGGATGGTGATGGATAGATGTTTATGGTTTATGGATGGATTATGATGTGGATTATGTATATATTTTTTGTTTTATTGGTGGTTGTATGCAGATTAGAATGGTGTAAGTGCGATTGGCTGACTTGGTGATGGATGTGATTGCCAATCTTGCTCCTACGATGGGATGTGGTGATGGATATGTGTATGTTTATTTATATTTGTGTTTTGTGGATGGTTTTATGCATATATGATGGATCATGCTTGTATGGTTAATGGATTATGATGTTGATTATGTTATGGATCATTGATGTTTTGTGATATGAATGTTAATCAAGACCTAATCCATTTAAAGTTTTGAAGACAGTATAATTACCATTAATAACTTTCTATGTTGCAAATGAATGTATAGGCATGATTGGATGTGAATGTTAACATGATATGATTATGTGATGTGTGTATAGATTATGATGCTATGTTTGTGTAATGGTTTGTGATGTAGGTGTTATGATGGCATGTTTTTGTGATTTTTGTTTTATAGATGGATGGGGTGATGATTGTATGCTAGTTTGGATGATGTGATGATTGTATGTGCTGTATGATTGGGTGTTAGTGGTGGAAAATGTCACATTCATTCTATAAAAATAACATGATTTGTGTGTGTAGGTGTTGGTGGAGTAGGTAGTGGGTGATGATGTGGTTTATGTTGGATATGATTTATGGGTGGCTATGTGTGGTGGATATGATTTGTGGGGTTTTTATTAGGGGATTGATTTATTTTGATGTTTTTTGTGTGGGGATGGGTGTTAGTTTGAATCCTTTTACTTTTACGGGTTTAGGAATGTGTGTATAAGATGTAATATCTTATGTCATGGCTGCCAAATCATGGTGTGTTTTGTAAAAAAAAATTCAATTTGTGCTGCTTGTGGGATGGTGGTTATGACGGGGCAATGTATGTATGTTCATACACTAAATCAAGTCTTAACTTCACATTATCTCCAAGCATGGGTGGTAAGGTATGCCCAGGTAGTGTGTTTAAATTAATAACTTTCTTTAGGTATATATTTGTATGTGGGTGAGGGTGTATTATGTGGATGTTATTAGGATCATGGTGAGTAGGAGATAATTGGTACAAACTTGTGGAGTTTAATTTGCATGTGTGTATGATTCATATTGTGTATTTATTTATGTAGCGATGTGGTGGATTTGGTTAGTGGTGATTATGTGTTTATTCAGGTGGATGCAGTGGATGGTCATGGGGATGTATTGATTTTTGTTAGGTCATGATACAAAGTGTTCTTGTGCTTGTGAGGGGGGGGGGTTTAGGTGGATTTGGGGATGGGGGATTATTGGAGGGAATAATTGGAAAGCAACATGAACACACTTGCTAGGGGGATCGCATAGTGGGTAGGATTACTTAATCCTTGCAAAGCCAGAAGTAGGCCTGTAGACTGTACTATTCTAGATGCTGGGTAGCAAGAGAGATTTTTCTATCAACCCTTGAGATAAGTCTTGAATCCTACTTGTTTGGGTGGGGGGGAAAGTTTGATTTATTGGGGAGGATCAAGTTTGTTTAGGGGGTGAGAGGTTTTTTGGATCTGTTTGTTTGGATGGGGGAGTGGTTGGATTAGGAATAGGTTTGTTAGGATGGGGAAGTGGTTGGGTCTCTATCTTGATTAATGCAGAGCCAAGGTTAGAGATGTTATGGGTGATTCTAGATATGGATCTTGTTATGGGTGGTGATTAGGATGGGGAAAGTAAAGGTGGGAGTTATGCTAGTATGATTTAGAGCAATTAGCAAAAATAATATTGTTCACCAAGGTATAGGAGATCAAGGTGATGATTTATTTCCAATATTTGCATGAACTTGACACTCAAGAGGGTGTGCTTACACATGCCCAACATAGTACAACCTTGTCTAGACGTGTGGGGAAAGAGACTTAGAGCATGGTGGTCCTAATGCATAACAAGTATAAGCCTTAGATACAAAGAACATATGTTATGCAAAAAGCTATTCTGACACACACAAGATTGAATACTTGTTAGAGTAATAAGTACATCCAACAAACATATAATACAACAAAAAATGACTCTTGCCTCATTCTATACCATCCAATGACACACCAAGATATGGAACATCAAGGTGATATTTGGAGAACTGTTGAAGAGTATAAGAAGATAAATCAAAACAAAAGACCGACTGACGTATGATCAATATCTATTAAATCTCTTGCCAAGAGTGTGGATTGGATATGACTAGGCTATGCCTATTGTGGGAATGATATATCCTAAGGCATAGGTTGTGATGATGGATGTTGTAAGATTTTTTGATGAGTTTGGTCTAATATGTTTTGGTTGATGTTGTGGTATGTTGTTTTTGTGTGTTGTTTGTTTTGCATGTTTGTCTTTAGTTCTTGATTTAGGTGTTGCAGGTTTATTGCTTGTTTTTGAAGATTTTTTTGATTTTTTTGGTATTTTGTGGTTTTTGATATTTTTGGTATTTTGTGGTTTTTGATATTTTTGGTATTTTGTGGTTTTTTGATTTTTACAGGAGATGCATGATACCACCTATGTAGTGAGTCATAATATGCAAACAAAGATCCAACTCTTATTTAGACTCTGGGATTTTTGGCCCCAATGTGGAGTAGTAAGGGAATGAATGTAGAGGCACTTAATGCTTACAAGTTTCAAGCCATGATAGGATGTGAGGTGATGGTGGATGAACCAAAACTTAACAGATGGTAGGTAAGGCCACTACTCATGATGCCTGAGATAGGTTTTCACCATGGTACTTATCCAAGGTGCCACCGAAGTGGTTTTTACCATTGGATGACTTTATTGCACTCAATTTTTTAGACTTTTTAGATTTTTTTTGATTTTTGATTTTATTTTTCTTTATTTTTAATTTTTTGTACTTTTTAGATATCTGATGCTAGTGTAGAATTTCTTTAGGTGGATGATATTAATTGTCTCTTCCAGAGGTTAGCCCTTAGGTTTCATGAGCTGATATGCTCCTGATCCATAGTTGGTAGTGATGATGAAGGGACCCAACCAATTAGGCTCAAATTTGCAAGATGCATCCTCCCTGCCTCTGCCAAATTAGAATATTTGGAATAGGGTATGGACAACCATGAAAGGATAAAGGATAAAGGAATTTTAATAGATGTTGTAGTTGCAACTACCCTAGGAGACATGTATGCAAAGTGTGGAAGCATAGACAAGGCACATGGACTATTTGAAATGATGCCTCAAAGAAAAGCTGTCTCATGGAATGCAATGATTGTAAGATGAAATTGGTAGGTGTAACACCAAATTCCACAAGCTTATCCAACATCCTCTTTATCTATGCCCATATGGGATCTTTAGAACAGGGTATGGACATCCATCAAAGCATAAATGATATGGGAGTTTCATTAGATGTTTTAGTTGGAACTGCCCTATGAGACATGCATGCAAAGTGATGAAGCATAGACAAGGCAGGTGAATTGTTTCACATGATGCCTCAAAGAAATGGAATGCAATGATTGCAAGATATGCACAAAATCATTTTTTTGATAAGGCTTTAGAAACTTTCAAGCAAATGCAATTGGTGGGTGTAAAGCCAAATTCCACAACCTTAGCCAACATCCTCCTTGTCTATGCCCAAATGGGATCTTCATAATAGAGAATGTACATCCATCAAAGCATAAAGGATATGGGAATTTTGACAGATGTTGTAGTTGTAACTGCCCTAGGAGACATCTATGCAAAGTGTGGAAGCATAGACAAGGCACATGAACTATTTGACATGATTCCTCAAAGAAATGTTGCCTCATGGAATGCAATGATTACAAGATATGCACAAAATAGATTTTTTCAAAAAGGCTTTAGAAAATTTCAAGCAAATTCAAAAAAGAAACTTTTAAGAAAATGCAATTGGTATGTGTAAAACCAAATTCCACAACCTTATCCAACATCCTCCTTGCCTATGCCAAAATGGGATCTTCAAAATAGGGTGTGGACAATCATCAAAGCATAAAGGATATAGGAATTTTGTCAAATGTATTTGCAGCTACCCTTGTAGACATGTATGCAAAGTGTGGAAGCATAGACAAGGTGTGTGAATTATTTGACATGATGTCTCAAAGAAATGCAATGTCTCATGGAATGCAATGATTGCAAGATATGCACAAAATAGATTTTTTGAAAAGGATTTATAAACTTTCAAGCAAATGCAATTGGCACGTGTAAAACCAAATTCTTGTAACCATAATTTTGATTATCATATTATATTTAATGTAAACTTTCGTATACATAATGTCGTGAACATAACATATAGTCTATATATAAAGCCATATAGGCATGTACAAACAAATCCATATAAGCATATACAAATAAATACATCAATAACATACAAAAGTATGTATATAAAGCCATCTAGGCATTCAAAAAAATGTCCCAAAATCTAATTTCCTAAGATCTGCTATCAAATAATCAGCAACCCTTGCTTGGCTGTGAAGATGGAGAGTCAATCAGTGACTCATCCTCTCTCTCCCATCGACTAGACCTCCTCGACGGATATTTTTGAAGCTCCACCTATTAATACAATCAAAAAATATCCACATTAATATAGAAAACATGAAATATATAACATGGCATATGTAATCAATCACTTACCACTAGCCGATGATCCCTCTTGATCATTTTTTATCTCTCTTCATCCATAGCTGGACGGGTTGGAGTTGTGACCTTCTATGAGAAGCATCAAGAAGCAAAATTGAGTAAACATGAATATCATTTATGTACATTAAATGCCATGAGATAAAATAAGAAATACAAAATGACATTTACATGTTACTGGCTCATACCTTGGTCAAAGGATTTGTAGACAAAACAACTGCAACAATGCCCACCTCTATTGATTGGCGAAGATGAGGAGGAGTCTCCATATTCAACATCTAAAAATAGAGTTCAAGGGTATTTGACCAAAATAGATACATGACATTATTTAAATGCATAATGATTACAAATGGTAAAATTTACCTCAGTGAAAGTGCTTCTGTGTGCAGGGGACCAAGGAAATCATGGTGGTGGTGGTGAAGCTCCTTGTTCATCATCAAATTGTCACTAAATAGGATTACCATTGATATATGTACTATATTTACAATCTTGTGATAAATTACATACCTGTTGACTAGACCTCCTCTCATAACCTTGCATTAGATGACTAACAGATGCAAGATGAATACTTTAACCCTAGAATTTCACAGTGCAGACAATTACATACATTAATTCTGACTTATAATAAAGATAGTCATATATTTAATATACATATATATTAATTCAAGATGAACCTTTTAAAAAATTACTTGGGAGTCAATACCAAATGTATGCTGTAATAGGTCATTTGTGAGAACAATATTATCCAATATAGATGTGTCCATCATTGGCTACTACCCCTACGTCACAACGTCCTGTGTAATATTATACCTATATTTTTTTTGAAAATAAGACAACACTGAAAGTTAAGTGCATCAATGATTCTTCCACACTCTTCTAATCACCCAGATCTCGATGTGGGCATGGTGAGAGCATACAAGTGCTTCAAAGTTAACATTCAAACTCATAAACTAGTAGTAGAAACAATCTTCCAATTATCCACTGGCCATCCACTTATGCAGTAGACATCCACTTAATCATGGGAATGAAACATGAAAGGAAACACATCCACTTATGCAATGGGCAACCACTTATTCAGTGGGATACAAGAAAGTAAAACCAGGTGCATTCACTTATTTAGCAGGAACCTGAGCCATGAACTACAAGAAAGGAAATAGGCACATCAACTTTTTTAGTTGGAAGCCATTACAAAGAAAATGGGCAATCTATCCTCACTGGAACATCTACTTATTCAGTGGGAAGCCATTACAATCTTTTTGCATCAAATATGAGTATTACAATGAAGAGGCAATATGTTGTAATCATTCAGATTTAGCATGAATAAACCCAAGATTCAAGTATGACAGACTAATCTTGAGCTCACTTGCATCAGTTAGAATAATATCATCAAACATATAGAAAATAATCACAAAGCTGACCAAGTACAGAGATAAAACCTTAGCAAGTTTGTTGCAACCTCAAACAGGTTTGATTTGACTATTGTATGGACTATACTAGCCAACATCCAATGTTAAAATGCGTTAGAAAACATAGAATCCTCTTCCCATTGAAGTCTATGTTGCATCACAGGATCAAGGTGCCCAACATACCAGAGTTTAGAGTCACAAGATCAAGCCCCCAACTCATATAACCCTCACGCCTAATATGGTTGGTACAACACAGGCATGGAAAGTACAACCAACATATGGTCTCACAATATTTCATAAAGGAACTCTAAATCAATGTAAATCTGATCGCCCCAACATGGATAAATAAACCATAGTATGATGCCTGCAATATATTGATCAACCATTACACATAAAGAGTGCATTCACCAAATGGTACGACCCAACATGAAGCAACACCAACAATCTCAAAGGATCTCAAACAACACTCCAAAACCACACTAAAACCATTACTATAAACCAAAACTCTTTCACCAAAATCTTGTCAAAAGACATCAAACTCCATGATAACACTATGTGATTCCTAGGTGAAATCACCTTGAACCAGCTAGGGTGGATCTTTCACCACCAAAACTAATCTTCTCTAAGAGGGTTTTCATCCTCAAGAAGGAATGGAAGAACACGTAGGTTCAATCCAGTAGCATAACAATACAAACTCAAGCATAAAGAGAAAAATGAGCTCTCAACCTCCTTATATAGGCACTTTTTTGGAGTTTGCACATAAAAAGAATTATTAATTAGAAAAATAGACTTTTCCACTCAAACTTGAATATTTCACCTTTTTCACCACATTAGCTCTCACTTTTATGTGCCTAGTAAAAAGAGTGATTTTTCCCCATTCCAATGAGCTATAATACCCATTCACTTTATAATTATTTCCAACTTTATAAGACTAAGTACAAAATAATTAATTATTAGCTCATTAAAATACTTGCTTTTACGGAAAATCCCAAACTTCGTCAAACTTCCAAATAAAATGTATCATCATACTCCATAAGGTTTGGGATGAATAACAATGCCTTTCAGGTGACATTTTAAAAATAGATGGCTCCTCCAAGAATCTTGGAGAGCTATTTGGGAAGCTGAACAAACTTCTGAAAGTTGCATTGTCATCCTGAAACATCATCGAGCTCAAAGCCAACATCAACTGCTATGAAAAACTAACCCATGACCATTCCACGAACAATGGAGTTCTATTAACTATGATGAATAGCCTCCAAAGAACTAGGAACAAGCATAATGCATACAAAAGGTCTATACACCAAAAAGGGAACATTACAGTCTGCCCTCCTCAAAATCACTTGCTCTCAAGCAATTCGTCAAACACAACTATCAAATCCATCTTGAATAATACTACTCTAGGATCCCAAATTAATCTAGGAGGTTTGTGAATCCCCAAATACCATGTGTCATGCTGTGTCATAACAATAATCGTAACCCTCTCCACACTTCTTGCAAAAAGGGAAACAATCCTTTGCAAGAATTCTTCCATCTCACCCAAACACTGCTTGGACCTAACATGCCTCCTCTAAATAGTTCTGATATAATCAATAAGACTTATGAAATCCCTCAGTGTTCCACTTCCAACTCCAAAGGTCTCTGAATGATGAACCAAAGCATGTGGAAGTTTGCTGTCCTGGACCAACACAGTGAGTAAACTATCAAAGTTTACCTCACAATCCTTCATAAGTGAACTCTCAGATTTAGGAAGGTCTGAGGTAACAAATAATCACTGCTGTTCAAAAATAAAATCAATGAAGTACAATTAGATTTTAGCACTCTACATTGGGACAACAACACTACCAATGGAGTTCCCAAGTATAATCATGTGAAATGAGAATTATTTTGCACCAAAACACCTCGAAAGTGGTTGGGAAACACTTCCAAGTAATCTCCAAATGAAACCCCTTACTTCCTTGGAAAGAAATAATGTTCCAACTCTCTTGAATGAGAGAAAACAAAGATGTGAGGTGGCTGGCATGCAACCAAACAACAAGCTCAAGATTGAAAACCTGATCCATTCCTTGCCATGGAACACTCCCAAGAGTAGCCATTCATTCATTTCTCCATTCATTACTCAAAATCTCTCTCCAATCCATTAATAAATGCACAAAAGTAATCACCAAATAGTTGGTAAAGAAAGGAACAACACTATAATGTCTAAAATTTTGATCCTTATCCCTCCAAGGATTATTCCTGCCATTCCCAATGAGTTTTGTCAATCCTTGTTGAGGATCCCAAACATGGATAATCAACCAAGAATGATCTCCAACATACCTATAAAAGTATACAGCATAACTCCAAGCGCCATCCATAGTATCTTGCTCATCATGGGAATTGGTGACTTCTTTGATAAGCTTGTGTACCCCATCCATGAAAGCATCAACAACTAAGGGACATGGAGTAGCTGCTGTCCTCACACCCAAACCCTAAAAAAGATTAGTATGAGATAGATCATCACTCAATCCAAAGGATGGGTTGTCACACATGTGGATGAAATTTTTATGTCCCTCTTCCTTCAAGGCTTCATGGGTAATAGGTTTGAAACCTTCTTTCTTTGCTGTTGTAATGAAATTTCCAGCAACCACAAAACCACACTTTGATAACTTCTTAATGTCAAAGAGGCTAAATTCATCAAGACCCATCATGTCCTGAGAAAAAACTTCATCTGTCACCTCATTTGCACATTTCATATCCGGTGGTCTCCCAAGAGGATTACCAACCATAAGGCTCAATGCTTCCTCATGATATGATTTCACTATACTGACAAAGTGAGAACTACACTCTAACTCAATTTTTGGAACTACTCCTGGATCCCATATCTTGATGTTATCATTAAATGTGCTGCCTCTATCAGAAGTTGTTTCATCATCCAATATGAAAAGAGGATTATCATAAGTTGCTTCTACATCTAAGACAAAGAGAGGGTTATCATGAATGTGAAAATCATCACCTTCCTCTTTCTCAACCCCAACTAAATCTGCCCTTGCAACTTCTGAATCCTTTGGCATGATCTCCAAATCATACTTCTCTTGAAGAGTATCAATCTCATCAATCACTAACTAGATTTCTTCTGCCATTGTACCCTTTTCAAGGTCCCTCAAATTTGTAACAGTAGCAAGCTATTTTCAACTTCTTGAAGCACCGATTGGGTACCATGCAACTTGTTTTTTGTCGCGTTAATATCAAAGATGAGCTCATCCAATTTTCTTTCATTTTCTCTTGCAATGTCAAGGGCATGATCATGGTCACTAATCACGTGTAAATACTCATATTTCATGGTCTCCATTAAATCTTTGATAATCTGCAAATTTGCACGGGTGACTCCACTCTCAATTCCCTTTTGTTTCTCCTCAATTTGGGCTTTCCCAATGAGGCATTCCACAAACTCATGTTATCTGTCCAAACTTACAAGGGCATGTATCACCCTTCTCATCTAAGACAAAGAGTTGATTCTTCAACTCACACAACACTCTAGGACTTTGTTCACTCAATTGCCTTGATTCTTTGAGTAACAAAGATTTTGAAATTTCCTCTTCTTTAGGAGCAATAAGTCCCATGAAATCTATCTCCTCTTTATTGTCACTTTGATCAAAGGTTATGGAAGAACCATAATCAAGCATTGAGTCATCATTAAGGGCTAATTTAAAATCTTCAACCAGCTCCACTTCAACATGCTCTCCAACTAAACCTTCAAGGAAATCAAACTGCTATATTTCATACATGGGAAATTCCCATTCCAAATCTAAATTATCTTCATGGGAGTGATGTATATGCACATCACAAGTTGTTCTTGGAATTCAAGCAAGCTCAAAATCTCTGTTAGCAGTTGAATATTGTTCAAATAAATCATTCTAGAGCTCCTCTATGCATGCCTCTTGATTTAAGACATTGTATTCATCATAAAAAGGCTCATCCTTCTCAGTAATAGGTTCAAAACTAGTCATTTCAACTGTGAGCTTTTCATCTGCTTCCTGTTTTGCTGCCATGTGAGTTTTCAATTTTTGTTCACATTGGAAAGTAACCATTTTAGCTAGCACATTAGCAGATGATACAGAATCTTGATCATCCTTTCTTATGTTGTTCAATAAGACTTGTAAGAGAGGATGAGGAACATCATTTCTCTCATTCACAACCAATGTCATGATATCTTGCATTGATAACAAAATATCCATATCATGATCTTTCCTAATTTCAACAAGGAAACAACCAAACATTTGAAGCATTAGGTTTACAGAATTATAGTCTAGCATCATCACACAAGCTTGACCTTTCGCAATAGTTTCTAGGATTTTGACCTTCTTAGTAAAACAAGGGCTTTTGATGTCACCCATACCCTGAAATCTTTCCATGAACAACTATAATAGCTCCTTCATCTTTCCATAATCATAAAGAGTTTTAAGAGATGATATTCTTGTGATTTCACTGATGCATGCGATAACTACAAGTCTGACATCCTTGTTTGGATGCCTCAAGAACTCAAGCTTATCTAACAAAGTCACTGAAGGAATCAAGGCCACGTACATTACCTCAGAAGGTGACTGAGGAACTGTAGACAAACATTTCTCAACTTCATTTAAAGCGATGAGATGACTCTCTTTTGACCATTGCAGAGATTCCAGCTTCAACCCTGCATTGAAAAGCCTTTCACACAGATCATTTTCCTTGAGAGATGCCATGCTTCACATCCACTGAACAAAATCTTTCATTGCTAGATCACTGAACACACACATGCAAGTGCTGATCACCAACATGCAAGCATCAGAGTAGTCTCAAAACTAATATGTAAGGGAATTTTTTGATAGAAACTTTGCACAAGGGTTTGCAATACAACAGGTTGGTAGGAAATCCAGCTCTGATACCACTATAATATGCTACCCAGAAACTTTTTGGAAAACATGACAACACCACTTAAAGTTAAGTGTAGCAATGAGTCTTCCACACTCTTCTGATCACCTAGATCTCGATGTGGGCAAGGTTAGAGCATACAAGTGCTTCAGAGTTAGCATTCAAAATCATAAACCAATAGTAGAAACAATCTTCCACTTATCTAGTGGGCATCCACTTATGCAATGGGCATCCACTTAATTGTGGGAATGAAACATGAAAGGAAACATATAGACTTATGTAGTGGGCAACCACTTATTTAGTGGGATACAAGAAAGCAAAACTAGGTGCATCCACTTATTCATTGGGAACTTGAGCCATGAAATACAGGAAAGGAAATAGGAACATCAACTTTTTTAGTGGGAAGCCATTACAAAGAAAATGGGCAATCTATCCTCATTGGCACATCTACTTATTCAGTGGGAAGCCATTACAATAATTTTGCATCAAATATGAGTATTACAATGAAGAGGCAATATGCTGCAATCATTCAGATTTAGCATGAATAAACCCAACATTCAAGTATGACAGACTAATCTTGAGTTCACTTGCATCGGTTAGAATAACATCATCAAACATATAGAAAATAATCACAAAGCTGACCAAGTCCAGAGATAACACCTTAACAAGTTTGCTATAACCCCAAATAGGTCTGATTTGACTGTTGTACAGATTGTACTAGCCAACATCCAATCTGAAAATGCATTAGAAAACATAGAATCCTCTTTCTATTGAAGTCTACATTGCATCACAAGATCAAGGCACCCAACTTACATGAGTTTCAGAGTCACAAGATCAAGCACCCAGCTCACATAACCCTCACACCTGATATGGTTGGTATGACATAGGCATGGATAGTATGGCCATAATATGGTCTCACAATACTACAACAAGGAACTCTAAATCAATGTAAATATGATCGTCCCAATATGGATAAATAAACCATAGTATGATGCCTACAATATATTGATCAACCATTACATTGAAAGAGTGCATTCACCAAATGGTACAACCCAAATTGGTATGACCCAACATGAAGCAACACTAGCAATCTCAAAGGATCCCAAACAACACTCCAAAACCACACTAAAACCATTACTGCAAACCTAAACTCTTTCACCAAAATCTTGTTAAAAGACATGAAACTCCATGATAGCACTGTGTGATTCCTGGGTGAAATCACTTTGAACCAGCTAGGGTGGATCTTTCACCACCGAAACTGTTCTTCTCCAAGAGGGTTTTTGTCCTCAAGAAGGAATGGAAGAACACACAAGTTCAATCTAGCAACATAACATTATAATCTCAAGCATAAAGAGAAAAATGATCTCTCAACCTCCTTATATAGACACTTTTTTGGAGTTTGCATATAAAAATAATTATTAACTAGAAAAATAGACTTTTCCACTCAAACTCCAATATTTCACCTTTTTCACCATAATAGCTCTCAATTTTATGTTCCTAATAAAAAGAGTGATTTTTCCCCATTCCAATGAGCTATAATACCCATGCAATGTATAATTATTTCCAACTTTATAAGACTAAGTGCAAAATAATTAACTGTTAGCTCATTAAAATACTTACTTTTACAGAAAATCCCAAACTTCACCAAACTGCCAAATAAACTGTACCATCATACTCCATAAGGTTTAGGATGGATAATGATGCCTTCTAGGTGACATTCTAAAAATAGATGGCTCCTCCAAGAATCTTGGAGAGCTATCTGGGAAGTTGGACAAACTTCTGAAAGTTGCATTGTCATCTTGAAACATCACTGAGCTCAAAGCCAACATCAACTGCTCTAAAAAACTGACCCACAACCATTCCACAAACATTGGAGTTCTCTCAAATATGATGAATAGCTTTTGAAGAACTAGGAACAAGCATAATGCACACAAAAGGTCTATGCACAAAAAGGGGAACAATAAATCTTGACACTCTGCAACATCATTTGGATCACCTAAATGGTGAGAGTCCTGGGTCCCATAATTGCACAAGTTCCCACATGAACTACAAAGATGTTGGGACAAATGATGCCTACTACTTTCACCCTTATCAGCCTGGGTAAGATCATTGCCATGCTATGCTAGAGACTGGGTGAGAGAGCTCAATGAATGCAGTGTCTCCACCTCAACACTCTCCTTCAAAGCCAAAGGGAGTGAAATATGTGCTAGCCTCATGAGGGGTCTAGGTATGCGGTTCTAGTCTCGATGTGCCCCATGTCTATCTTGGGTAGAGCCACCATCTCTTCCCTAGAACTCTTGAATGTCAAAGTAATTAGGAATTTGGTTGAGGATGAAATCACAATAGAGTTTCCTCAAGAAATATTGTGGCACCTCATTGTTATTACAAGGATGCTCATCAAAGGCTATGTACCATCTATCCCAAAATTTTTGGGATATACCATCATGCGAACACTAATAAATTGGGAACCATTTGCAACTCTCTTCTAGTGTTTGGCTAGTTTTAGGATTGATAAAATGTGAACATAATTGATATTTTATAATTTTTTTGTCCTTAACTTGTGGGTAAGACAATTTGTTAGCATAGTATTGCTGACTTCTCTCCCTATAGTCATTCCATTCAATGATTTGGCTTGTCACCAATTCAATATGAGAAACAATGACCTCTAATGACTTCGTAAGGGCTCTCTTGCGATTGGTGCTTGTATTTGGAGTATTTAATGTTTCAATTAGTGTTTAAAGATGTTTTTTGTTTTCTTCAATTCACCCTAAATAGTTTTCTTGTATGTCTCTTTGATGGTGAGGACGTGAAGGTGGGAGGTTTTGAGGGTTCTCCTTAGTTTGAGGGGGGTTATTTTGAGCCTCCTCTATTGGATTAGGCTTTTGTGGTGGTTCATTGGCTGAAAATTCAACATAAAAATCCAATCAAAACATTGCAAAATTAAATAGTTCTTTTCAAATTTACAAAAACAATCAAACCCTACCTTGTTCAGCTGTTGCACCCTCTACACTTCATCCATGACGTCCTCAGAAGTGAGATTGGTGAGGTGGCATGGTGAAATTGCTAATTTCTCTTTGAAATTGCTGTTTCTAACTCTCTTATATCATGCTCACATTACCAGAAGTGAAACCTACGGCCAATTTTTGCAAATGAGCCGCGGGTTTCACTTTTTGGGCTTTTTATTTTGTTTTTAAAAACATAAAACGCGAGCGCGTTATAACGTGCTTGCATTATATATTAATAGGACCAAAAAGTGCTTGTGGTGATTTTTTGGTCCCTCATCTTTATGCATATACCCTAGTCTAAGCTCTTAAGCTAATTTATCCAAGGTTGATAAGGGCTAGTTTACACAAAATTTAAGATAGACAAGTTCTTAAGCCTAATGTAAATTAGGGGATAATGCTAAGATCTAGATTTATTATTAGTTAAATTTTGATTTAAGAGATAGGTTTAATTCAAGGATGATTTGATTTAATGATATGTAAGATTGTTTTGTTGGAAGATGAATTTGGTGTTGGTGAGGATTTGATGTGTTTGAAGGTTTTGGTCCAAAGTATGTTGATAATTTTTCTATGATATCCCAGTTTCTAAGGTTTCCAATGACAATGGGATGATCAAGGAGATGGGGATGGAAATTTGATAAAAATGGAGGATTTGATGAAGATGGATGACTTTAAGATCACTTCCAAGGTTTTGCCAAAATGTTAGGTTAACCAATTTGTTGCTTGGTGAATTGTTACTCTTAGCTATTTGGGATCATAGGCAAAAGCGCTGATAGGGTCTATGAAGGCACTGTCAGGTAGAGCATAGGTGCTGAAAGATAGAATAGATGCACTAATGGGTGAATTAGAAGGGCTAACAAAAAAACATAGGTGTTGAGGCAAAACGTAGGCACTAACAGGTAGAGTGTAGGCACTGATAGGTAGAGTGTAGGTGCTAAAAGTTAGAGCGCAGGTGCTAACAGTAAGAGCAAAGGTGCTAATAGGTAGAGCGCAGACACTAACAGTCAAAGTGCAAGTGCTGATAGTTAGAGCGAAGGCACTAATAGAGATAATGAATGCATTGATATACAATACAAAGACACTGACAAGATGACTGACAACCTTGACTATTTAAAATGATTGACCATTTGACTATTTTCAGAGGTGCTAAAAGATACTTGAGAGGCACTGACTTATTTAGTGAATGCGCTAATAGATACAATGATAGCGCTGATAGAGGCAATGAAGTTGTTGCAGAGGCGTTGACAGATTCAGTGGATGCACTGACAGGGGGTAGCTTAGGTGCTAAAAGGCTCTATTTTTGAGATGATTTTGAGGTTTTTGGTTTTTGTTGGTAAGAGATTTTAACAAGCAGTAAGATACAATGGAAATTTGATTTTTAAAAGTAAATTGGTACGAATTGCTTCATGACTAAAATGGCTTATACTACTTTTTGTATAAGGAAAACATGCCAAGAACATGAAAAAACCTAGAATTATTCAAGTAGGAGTGTCATATCCCATGGACTCACTCAAGTGCAACTTCAATCTCCACTATTAGATAAAGGTGATTTCCATCCCCTTGATACAATTTATCATTGCTTGGATAGATAGGGAATGCAAGGTCATGGACCACCGTACAACCCTTACCTTGGAGACTAAAGTCTTGCCCAAAGTTTATTCCATCTCAAACAATGGAGGTAATAGCGTGAGCTCTTCTCCCCCTATCTCAGTGATGCAACACATGATATGATGGCTGGAGGTCTTAACTAGGTTCAACAGGTTGCTACATGTTGTCCTAATATACACTAGGTATGGGGGACATAATTATGTGAACACGGGTGTCCCAATCATCCAACCAAGCACCAACCAAAAACAAAGTTTTACAGACCAAGGGTCTTGCTTAGATGGAGGGGTCCTTCCTTTGAAGTGAGTCTTTTGATTATCATAATGTTTTTATTTCACACTAGAACATGCAGTTGAGGTTGTCCCCTAGGTGATGAAATCCAAGGTAAGCCCCCTAGTGAAGAAGATACTACTCACTTTTGATGGCCAAGATCACACGAAGTGCAAGGGGAGAGCATACATGAAAGTAGTATTCCTTTGAGGTATACACAACAAAGAATTTGCACAAAGATTTCCGATCACCAAGATTGATGAGGTATAAACAACCTCATTCTTATGATAAGCTAAATACCCCTTTTTGTTCTTGCCAACCACCTCAGCCATGCCAATTTGTTTAATTTTAGAAACAATAATTGTCTACTTTTTTAAAAATGGCGTATAAATTTTTATCTCTCAAATTGATTGGAATTTGCTAACTAATGTTGATATAATGGTATAGAATTTGAGTAATTGTGCAGGACTTATGCATGGCCTATGAAAGGAGTGGACTTCAACTGGTTGAAGTCAGAGCGCTGAAAGTTGAGGCGCTAGAAATTTAGGCGTGCATAGTGGAAGATTTCTTTTAAGGAATTTTGTTATTTTCTGTTAAAGACTATTTGACACTTTACGGCTCCACTCAGAGCCTTTATTATGTTTTATGTCATGAACATTAGTTAATTGTAATTCTGTTAAGACTTTTTCAATGGTATTTTCCTGCCATCTACAAATTAGGATTTCGTAGTAATGCAGTATAGAGATGTGTAGCTGCTAAAAACAAGGATATGTTATGATAATATTCTAAATACTGTATAGTTTTGCTCTCTGTGCTGTTACACTTTTATACGATGAATGAATGAATATCACCAAATTGTTCTGAGTAATTTGTTCTGAGTAATGGAAGTGCTATGAATGGATTTACTTTGAAGCTGCAAAAGTACCATATGTGATTTGAGCTATTAGTAGGAATGCCCAAGAGCTGGCCACTTGAGGGATCTCATAGAGTAGATAAGTATTTTTATCATTAATATTGTTATTTCTATTCTATGCATGTTATGTTTAGATAAATGTTATTCTGTGTTTAGTTCTATTGTGTGTTCTTATAGGTTATGTTTTTAAGTTACTGATCTCTGATTTTTGTTTACTTGAAATTTCCAGAGCATCCACTTTATTCTTAAAACCATTGTTAGTTATTGATTTAAAAATGTTAAGTGTACTTGTAGTTAGTAGTTAGTCATTAGTAGGTAGTCGCCCTTGTTTCAATTTCATAGTTAAATTCCAAGTGTTGATTCTTAGATAGTTTACATGCTTTATAGAATGAGAATTTGAATGCTTTCTAGCTTAAACAATTTCATGATTTCTAGTTTAAATTATGTTTTCAGTCATTTCAAAAATTTAGAAAATCCCACTAAGAGAGATGGCCAAACTATCCCCTATTGCATATGGCCTTTGGACACTATTTGGTTGACATAATTGATATAGTTTTTAACTAAAGTGCTACGACCTCACGACAACCTATAAATTTTTATCACCGTTACCAGGGATTGATTCTTTTCTAAGTGTTAATTAGAGACTGCTTAGATACCTCTTTTAGAAAAAAAATATAGTTGTCAGACTTCTTTTTCTGCGTGGTTAGGAAACAAGGTCTGCATGAAAGATTCATACCAAGAACCCCCCCAATAGTAGTTCCAACCATAAGTAGGGAGGCAGAAGTCTCAGCCAAAAAACTTAGTTACGAATTGATCGAGCAGGATCAACCTGAGACCTCCCAAAATATCCTAGAAGTTTAACCATCAAACCTGACCTTTGAAGAGGAGATCATTAAGCCAACAAAACCAATCTTTGAAGAGGAGAACATTCCTTTTAACATCATGGCTGATAATAACAACAATGACCCTTTCAATGGATAGAGAGCAAACCATGGAGATGGGTGAGAAAACCAAAGAGATGGTGATAACCCAAGAAGAGGAGCACATACATTTACTTATCCTATTGCTCTCAATGAAGACGATGATGCACCCATGAAAAACATTTCACCCTCCATTTCACCAACTTTTAGAGGATTATCCTTTGAAGATCCTGACCAGTTCATCTTCGAGTTCAAAGTCTTGTGCCAAACATATGACTACAAAAATGATAACCAGAAACTTAAATGCTTTCCCTCCACTTTGTGAGATGTTGCAATGCGTTGGTTTATGGGATTAGTTTTAGGGTCAATCACCATGTGGGATGACATGGAAACCATCTTTTTAGATAAATACCAAAGTTAATGTAGAGTTAGTGACAGGAAAGAGGAATTGTTCAAACTAAGGCAAAAATAAGATGAGAGCCTAGAAGATTATCTTGATAGGTTCATCTTCCTAACCAAAGGATGTGGTGAAGAAGCGATAAGCCCAGAAAGTTTGAAGACCATATTTCTTAAAGAACTTGACGAGGATGCTAGAAGAAGTCTAGACTTAATGGGAAAGGGAGATGTGTCCCAACTTGAACTTAGTGATATCTCTGAGTTATGCCATAATTTCTCCCATACTCGAGGAGGTATCGGTCAATCTATCCTTTTAAGAGGTTCAAATGAAATAGATAAAATGTGCAAGGAAATAGCAAACTTGAAAACTAACATTCTTGTTCAGTTGAACACCACTTTGGATAGAATATAGGCCAAAACACGTAATCTTGAAACCTTATCCATCTATTGCCCTAGGTTTTAGAATAAACATCTATTAAGAGAGTGCCCTTTGGATAAAGCTGACAATTGCCAAATTTATGAAAAGAGCCATGCCACTGATCAATGTGAGATACTGAATGCAATCAAAAATTTCAAGAAAAGGACATCTCACACTGAGGAGGAGGTTAATTTTGTAAATCAAAGACCTGGAGGAAATTTCTCTTATGGCCAGAGTTCAAATCCCTCCTGGCAACCTCTAAATAATTGGAATAATAATCAATGGACAACACCATGGCCTCAAGCACCACCTAATTAGGGACCTTACCCTTGGGGACCACTTGGGTGCGAGAACCAGTCCTGGGGAAACCCTCAATGACCAAACTAGACTCAATAACAATGGTATCCTCAAAACCCAATGCCTCAATGGAATCAGGCTCCAAATCAATTCTACCATGGACCAAGGAGGATGCCTAATCCACAATAGAACCTTTTAATAGCTTCCCAAAACCCCCCAAAAAATGAGCAGGTCAACCAACCACAATTCCTAGCACAACCTATCCCTAATTCAAAGAATAACCGTCAAACCACACCAGTGTATTCTACAGAATAGGAAAACACGGCTGGAGTTAATGCCATCTATTATAGAAACTTGCAGTTAAGGTCAGGAAAAACACTCCAGCAACATACCATAGTCGAGATCCTTGATGAACCAAATGCAACAATTGCTGAAGGGACTAAGACACCTTCCATGTTGTCAGATAAAAACCCATTGTGTAACCAAGACAAGCCTCTTCCACAATCCTCACCTAGAGCTTTTGAGTCACCTCAAGAAGAAGTTGGCTAGCATTCAACAAAGGAGGATCCCACCATGAAAAAGAGATCTCAAGCACCTTTTCCTGAGTGCCTCAAGACAACTCCTTTGAATAAACCTTCAGAAATGACCTTATCTACTAAAACCGTGTTAATCCAAGAAATCAAGCGAATCCATATCGAGATTCCCTTATTACAAGCAATTAAAGAAATTCTTGAACTAAACTAGCTAGTTAAATAGTTGTACATAAAAACTCTAGGAAGGAAACTAAAATAGATTAATATTGTACATATCAATGGATACCTAGCTAACCTTTTGGCTGGCGAAACTTTAACCCCCAAATATGGTGACCCAGGCAGTCCACTAATAACAGTAATAATCAACAAGGTAGCAATACCTAATGCACTCGTGGACTTGGGAGCAGCCATTAATGTCATGACGATGGATGTTATGGAAAAACTAGGACTCACTAATTTATGTCCCACAACCACCATATGGCAAATGGAAAATTAGTCTATAGCTATTCCCAAAGGTGTCCTAGAAAATGTTCTTGTTAAGGTTGATGATTGTGAATACCCAATGGATTTGGACACCATTACTTCATCTCCCACTACAAAATCTTCATCTTCTTATTTTTTCAACTTCTTTCTTGTATATATATCACTCATCTTCTCCAAGTGACTTCTCACCTCCACATGCACCTTCTTCATGTGTTCCATGAACTCCTCTACCTCTACACTTCTTTTTTCATCCTTACTAATGTCCCTTAAGAGGCTTGATCACCATCAATTTCTCATCCAGATTAAAGTCTGATGCTCTGTCGGTTAGTTCTTCCTTAGTCTACTTTGCCTATCAAGAACCCAACACTTAGATGCTCATATCTTTTCATTCTTTCATCATCGGAGGTTCAATCTCTAGAATGTAGCAGTCATGGTACTCCGATTGACTTTCCCAAGTCCACACTTTGTTGAGATACATCCTCTGAGAGTGTGCATATATAGGCATCACAAGAAAAATACATGTTAGGGTTTAAATAAGATGTGTATAATAAGAAGCATAAACATAACAAGGGTCAAAAAAAGTGACATCAAAGAAAATAGCATCATACAAATGCAATCATTTCTAAACACATCATTTGTTGCATCATAATAAGAATGTGATGAGTTTGAAGCAAGGATGCCATCATAGATTATACATAAAGAATGGCTATCATCATTAATCATATGTTGTCCATCCATCATGAGTGAGGATTTAAAGGATTCCATATGGTGTAATGTAATTTATTATCTAAAATAAAGATGGAGACATTTAGAAAAATCTAAAAAAGAAAGAAGGAAAGTGCTTGAGGTAAAGCACAAGGTTAGGTTAAATTGTGAGTTCACCAAAAGCATCTTCATAAGCATTTACATCTACATCACAAAAGTGCATGCATCAACATCGATAGCATAGACATGTTGACATTGTTTGATTGGCATGTTTTTTTATCTTTGGACAATTAGGAAAGGATGTGACTTTTTATCAAGTTGTAAACCTTCCCTTTGCACACAATATATACCCATATTGCTTTTCGACACTACCCCTACATGAGATATTAGGTATAAGTGAAGGCAAGCATATCCCACAAGCCCACAATAGTAGAGGAAAAATACACACTAAAAGAATAAAGTTGTGCGAAATAGACTAGGTCATGAGTGTAGATTAGTCTAAGGTCCAAAAACATAAGTATCAATTTGTTTATGTGTTCTAGTCATCAATTTGTAGATTAGTGTAGATTAGTCTAAGGTCCAAAAACATAAGTATCAATTTGTTTATGTGTTCTTTAGCCATGCATGTTTGGGCTGGGCTAAAGAACTTGATCGCAAAGGTCAAGGATAATGCAGTTAGGCGAGATGTTTGATAGACTTGGATATACCATGCATCGTTCAATAGATGAGGATTCTGCAAGGAATGGGGTTCACATGTTTATTGAAGACTTTAAAGATACAGAACCCTTGTTCATGGAATATTTTAAGGGACGGTGGTTTGACAGATTGATTATGTGGGCTAGATGTTGCCATACACTAGAGTATGCAGGCCAGTAGACAAATGGTGCCATAGAGTCCTATCACTCACACCTAAAGAGACGATTCTTGAAGACAATCAAGCATGGCACAAATTGTCGTGTTGATTGGTTGGTACATCAACTAACAACACATGTTTATGTCTATTATTGGTGGACACAAGTTAGCAAGAAACATGGTTTCTATAGGAACTTTGGTATTGAGAAGATTGAAAACACATCTTGGGTTCGAGCCTTGCAAATTCCAGATAGCCATGTTACGATCAATGACATTAATGATCGCATAGCATGGGTGACAAGTGAAAGTAATCCTTGTTTTTTATATGAGGTGTATAGTTCCTTAACTGATCTATGTATGTGCTCTTGCAACTTTTCAATGCAAGGATACATGTGTAAGCATGTCATCAAGGTGAACTTGATGAGGGAGAGACAACATCTATCTAACAACTTGCATGTAGACCTTGATAATTTTGTTGGTACAGTTGCATCTATAGAAGAAGGATGTGCCACCGGTGTCTCAAATCATTTGGTAATTGACAAATATGATTTTTTTTTGCTCTATTGGTATATCATTCTTTGCAAAACATGTGTTTAAAATGCATCACAATGTCAATGTAGGAAACAATTGATGAATTTGATGGGATTGGAGGTAATGAAAATTGCCAGCCCTTGGAGGATTATTTTGTGCATACGCAAGTTATGTTATAAGCACATTTTGCTCATTCCAATTATTGTTAGTTTCATTCATAATTTCTAAAATGCGTCTATATTTTTTGTAGACCATTGACAACCGAGATGGACATGCAGAGATAGAAATGAAGTTGCAGATAACAAACAAGGTTCAAGGAATTTTGACTAGCACATCTAATTTGGAAACACTTACTTTCATCGATAAGTATTTAGAGGACTTGTCAAACAAGGTCAAAAGTAGACACATCTCATCCCAGCTTGGATTAGACCATCCAAGAGTGCATCCATTTGGCCCTGTACAAGATGGATTTGGTCACATTCTTCCTCGACAAAGAGACTTGATCGAGTGCATGAATGTGAGGAGAAGGTTGAGTATCTCCAACAAAACACCTATGTTTCCACAAATGCCACGAAATCCCAAGCATCAAAATTAGTTTGATGATCTTGATAGGGCAAGCAAACAAGACAAGGATCATACTCAATCCAATGAATGTAATTTTGACATGGTTGATGACACAGGGTTTGCAAGCATGCAAGATAATGTAGAAAACACACAAGATTTTATTGAAAACACATAGGATAGTGTCATCACACTTTTTTAGGTAGGTTCTTGCTAAAGGCATGCTATCATGTGTAACTAGCTCATTATGTAGACAAATTAAATTTTTGAACCCTAACCTTGTTAGCATATCTTATATTGAGATGGTCCTCAAGAGATTATGTATAGAGTTACATTACATAAAATGCATAAAATAAGCAACTATTTATCAATCTATGAAACATTTTTATATTTAGTACTTGGTTTAAAATGAATGTTTTGTTCATGTTGGCCCTATGTTTTTAAAGCCTCTCACAATATTTCAAGATGTATTTTTTGCATTAGTGCTTTGTTGTGGCTCTCTATATACTTTGTGACCATTAATCCTCTCAAACCAATGATTAATTGATTTATTACTCCATTTTCATGGTGCAATCTTATGGTTTCATTTGTAGTTGTATGCAGTCCTATAGATCTCCTCACACTCTTACGAAATTTTGGATAAAATATAACTCAATAGATCATGCAATCATATTATTATAGGATGCCTTTTGTCTCCTTTTCCTTGTACAAGTCATTTAATCTTCCACATCGATGCTTGATCTCATGGTTTCGCTTCATAGATCTAACACATATAGAGTTTGATATTGAGCCCCACTCCTTCCAACTCATCATAACAGAGCCAATGTCACAACTCCTAGCACTAAGTGCTATGATCTTTGGTTTGTCTTGCACCAACCATTAGATTTATTTAGATCCAACAAATCATAAAACTTAATGCTTTCTTTAAACTCTAGCAAATCCCTGAGGTGTGATGACCATTGAACTCTTTGACACCACTTTTAATCATCCAATCATTACTCCTCTCCCCTGATAATGTGAGTTTTCATTCTTTAGCTTGCACCCACCAATCATTATGCTAGCTCACCTCCTCCCTAGACCTACCTTTGTGTCATAATTTTTTGGACATAGGACAAATGATCCTCGGCCCACCTTGTGATGACTCATCCATAGTTGGTCAATGGAACAATGATAAATCCTATTAGACCTTGACATCCTTTCAAGTTGCATAATACATAATGTTTTTTCATTTATGTTGTTGTCGATAACTATCTGTTATCATTGAAGGATAGATTTAATTTAATTATATGCTTGATACAATTTGCATGTACAACCGTCTTGAAGAAATAACCAACTATTTGTACCTAATTTCAGCAACCTTTGTTAGAAGTACAAAATCTGTAAGTTAATTCTAAAACTTTTGGCAACATATATCCTTTTAAGTTAATTCTACAACATTTGACAAATTCTTGTATCCTTTATCATGTGATAGATTTCCATACCCTGCTCGAAACCTCCCATTTTGGCACAGGCAAGGAGGATGCCGGCAAAGGTTGTGGAGTTTGGCTTTACACCTGCCAATTGCATTTGCTTGAAAGTTTCTAAAGCCTTTTCAACAAATCCATTTTGTGCATATCCTGCAATCAGGGCATTCCATGAGAACACATTTCTTTGAGGCATTCTGTCAGATAGTTCATGTGCCTTGTCTATGCTTCGACATTTTGGATATCTTACCATCATGGTATTCCATGAGATGACATTTCTTTGAGGCAGCCTGTCAAACAGTTCAATTGCCTTGTCTATGCTTCCACATTTTGCATACATGTCTACCTGGGCAGTTACAACGACAACATTTGACAAAAAAAAAAATTCTTTATCATGTGATGGATGTCCATACCCTGTTCGGAACCTCCCATTTTGGCACAGACAGGGAGGATGCTGGCAACAGTTATGGAGTCTGGATTTACACCTGCCAATTACATTTGCTTGAAAGTTTCTAAAGCCTTTTCAAGCAAACCCATTTTGTGCATATACTGCAGTCATAGCATTCCATGAGACCACATTTCTTTGAGGCATCTGGTCAAACGGTTCAGGTCCCTTGTCTATGCTTCCACATTTTGCATACATGTCTACCAGGGCCGTTACGGTTACAACATCTGACAATATTCCTCTATCCTTTATCCTGTGATGGATGCCCATACCCTGTTCCAAAGCTCCCTTTTTGGCACAGGCAGGGAGGATGCTGGCAAAGTTTGTGGAGTCTGGATTTACACCTGCCAATTGCATTTGCTTGAAAGTTTCTAGAGCCTTTTCAACAAACCCATTTTGTGCATATACTGCAGTCAAAGCATTCCATGTGACCACATTTCTTTGAGGCATCTGGTCAAACAGTTCAGGTCCCTTGTCTATGCTTCCACATTTTACATACATGTCTACCAGGGCAGTTACAGTTACAACATCTGACATCTTTCTCCAGCTAATATTATCCTATGTAGCCAGCCAATGCAAATAGAAATTCATATCAATAAAAAAGTTCAGCAATAATTCTTCGACAAACTAGAACTAACCAGATACATTACTTGCATCCTACTAGAGCCCTCATGTTTTACAATAAAGATTGGATAAAAATACAAATACCTAACATGTTTTACAAATAAGATTGCATCCTCAATCCCTGATCTGCAAGTCTCTTGGAAAACTCCAGAAAAGGAATGATGTGCCCTTGCGCCAGCCACGGAAACATCACTACATGAAGCGCTCTGTCCTTCATTTTAAGTAATCCGCTGAGAAGCCTTTGGACTACGGAAATGATTTTGATTATGGTGCCAAGTTCAAACTCTTGCACGCACTTAACAGGTGTCCACGACTCTGCTTATAAGCTGTGTTCCCAGCATCGACTTGAATATCTCCTAACTGTAATATCCGACCACTCCACCCCCCATCATTCAATCCCTCACCCTCCTGCCTTTTACAGTCCACCTACACTTTCCCAGTTCGAAACTCATGCAAACCTCATGATCTTTTACATGGGTTTGCATTTATCACTTTTAATGGAACCTCAGAACGGCTAAGCGCAAAGGAGATCTGGAGGTTTCTGATAGTTGAGAAATACTGTGAACACGAGATCTGAGGTGGTGGAGTAGATTAGAGGTCACAGATATGAAAGCCTGTGTATTCTCTGAGACATTCTTCCAGATCATCTTCGATGGTGGTGAAGCCTCAGGGGAGGGCAATTGGTGGACGGAAACGGTCTGGGCGGGAACGTTTGGGCGGGAATTCTGCAGTACGGGCGGGAAACAAAAAAGAAAGCAGCGGGAGGTATTTGAATTAAGCTGTTCAGAGAGATTGATTTTTATCCGTAACCGCGGGAGGCAGCCGGCAGCAGGTCAAGTTAATATTATCCGTAAACGCACACTGTAACCAGCACGCAGTCAGGTTAGTTGAAACCTGCAGTTTGCTTTCGACTGATGAAACGGAGTTTAAAGGGGCCCACCAGCCACGTCTAAGTCAATGCTGGTTAAGCCTAGCCGTTTGTTTGTAGGTTAGAAAGTCTCGACAAGGAAGGAATCACACGTGAGTTTGGCAATTGTCATGAGCTTCACATTGTTTTGTTGTTGGTCATACCTAGTGATGGAGGAGAATGATCCACGTGTGGTCACTTTTATATCTAGTGTTAGATTAGAGGAGTTGGTAGTATGGAACACGCCATTCATTATTATTAGGTTTCAAATGTTTTATATGCTATTTACTTTGTCATATTGTTAGTTGGTTATACACTTTCATTTATTTATGTAAGTAAACCACACTGACTTTATTCCTATTGACTGGAAAAAGTTACACAGTATTAATGTTTGTAATTACCTTGGTACAATTTGAAATATTCCAGTTGACTGGAAAAAGTTATAGTTGCAGCTCAATAAGATGATTCAATCTTTCTGGCTAGAGTGGGATTTGTATTCACATGTCAAATACAATATATAACATAAAAAACACACCTTTTTTCGCAAGTATGCCTCTCGACCACGAAATCGAAGGTATTCCTGCAGGCCATCATAGCTGCTGCACTTTTCTACTAGCAATTCCGGCGTCAAATCATTTAACAAATAGCAATACCTGAGATATTGAAATCCTCTAAGAATTAGCATAAGTTTGAAATAAGAAGACATTGTATTAAAGGTAAATAGACACTTATTCTCGTTTTTATTTAACAGGATGGAATTCAGGAAATGCAAATGCTTACTGTTGCAATTTCGTAACCAGAGCATCAAGATTCCAATTTTCCTTTGGTGTTTCTGGACCAATGTTTGCCTGTTTGCATGACCAAGGACCATGAGGAGAAAAATGCACGAGTACAAGCAAGTAATAATAAAGAGAAGTAAACTGTGGTTACTAGCATGAAAATCATAACAACAATTCAAACTGTGATACTAATGGTGATTGCAAAAACTGAGAACAATAGATTCTGAATAAGATGATCTGAATCTCAAACTTTAAGGTCACTGCTTACTTCCAGAATATCGTCCATGGTGAGTTCTGCATACTCGATTAGTTGAGGTTGAAGATTATCCGCTTCCAAAGCACGTCTGCGTTCTGTATAAACACGCTCACGTTGGCTATTGAGGACCTCATCATACTCAAAGAGGTTTTTGCGAATTTCGAAGAAGTAGTTTTCCACCTTCCTCTGAGCCTCGTCCAATGCTTTTGTAAGCATTTTTGACTCAATAGGTAAGTCTTCAACTCTGAAGGCCCTCATTAAACCCTGCATTTGGGTAGAACATAAATCTTCCCTAAGTATAAAGACTGTAAACTAGTTAAATGTGCTAACCTCACTGCTATCACAAAAAGTAATATTCTCACCATATACAACTGCATTTTCTTTGTTAATGGTAAAGAAATAATATCGCTCTCAAAACTAAAATGAAATGCTCTTAACTAATAAATGACAAATAATTCTTTACATAAAGAAAGTAAATTTATGAAAAATTATGTAAGCATCAAGCTATCATGTAATTGTGTCTAAATGCTGCTTCACAAGTCAGAAGTACAAACGAGTATGTACATGCAAACCCGAACAACAAAAATTGATGTCATGTAATGGTGATGCTCCAGAATTCTGGAAGCTAAACCGACCATATGTGTTAATTTATTATTGGCCAAGGTAAAGATAAAACTAACTAGCTCAGATTTTATGTTTTCACAAATATTGACTGTTTGTGACATGCAAACTCATGATTATGCTCCTCTTTTAACTCTGAATCAAATATTTCAATTCTAAAGTATTTTCATTTTATCCCTTATCGTTGTTATTGTTCAATTTTATCCTGATCCCACTATTTCACTTGGAACTTGTTTCTACAAACTTCAGGCCAAGAGACATAACCACAGTGGTAGCAAGGGGGTTGTAATGGCATGAGTGTATTCACAAAAATCCCTTTGCTGCCGACATACCAAAAATTTAAATATATAGCTGGTGGCCAACAAAACTCAAAATATTTTTAAAACAGCATAGCTGTAGCTTTCAAGAATCTATAAGGTTATTTTTGGCTCTTACTGCTAAATCATAAGCATATGGGAGTGTTTGTCATCCTAAGGACTAAATCATTATGGCTATGTTTGAATTGAAAGATTTCAAATAGAAGACAATAGCCATACCTAGTGGTGGGTGAGTTGTCATTGGAATCCATTGCCCAGTCTTATGAAAGTGGGTGTTGAAGTCAAGAATTACTTCTTGTGGAACTCACTTAATTGTAATGAGCTATTAGAGTAGTGAAGATTTGTCTCCCTTCTCATTGAACATTTTGAAGAATAGATCTCCTAGATGATCCCATGTGCCTATTGAATTTAATAGAAAGGATATATACCAGTCAATTGCCTTGTCTTTGATTGATGTGGCTAGTAGTCTTAAGGTGAAAACTGTTCCAATTCACAAAGTTTCTAGCTACAACTAGTAGAGCCATTTGGATAAGTGGTGGGTTTTAATGTAATACTACTCTTCTAGGACCTAGCACAAGTGGAGGAATTAAAAGACCTAGATGTGATAGCTTACCCTATTTCAAATTGTTATACACTGTGCAATTATAAATGGCAACCAATCTTTTATATTGCTCGTAGATAAGAGTTTACAACTTAATGCAATTTCTGGTTGTTCAGATCGCTCAAGGCGCTGAACAAGAGCATACTCTTGCGAAGAAAAAACCTAGACTCTAATCCTCAACCTCCTAGTTCCTGAATCTGACTCCGAATGCCCCAACAATAGCATCGGGTTCTTATTTATAACATAAGTTGGATGCCAAAAGATTATAACAATTTTGAGTTCCGACCACACAAACTTGACACGCGTCTAACACTATAAGTAGTGGCAGAAAAAGTAGAGATAAAGCACTACAGTGGAGCGTACAAAGATTCTTCACATGAGACACACCGCATGTGATTACAGCTCACTTTACACCTGAAAGTGACTACGGGGATCTTGCTTTTTAGATAGGGTTGCGTCCTATTGTCGGATCATAATGTGGCCGACATCACGGCACAGAGAAGCCCATGTGCTAGCTACCATCTGAGTTATAACCATCATTATCTTCGTCAGTGGAGGTATTATCATTGTCTGATACGGGGTCCAGCTCATCAAAATCATAGTCATGATCTAAATTTGTTGGTGGAAGCAAGTGTTGTGGAAGAGGCCTGAAGGCAATTGCCAAGTCATCATCTCGTTGGTGGAAAGTATATATAATTTTGGTAACTTCATCAGGAGAAGCAAAATCTATTTCAATTCTGGCAGCAATTAAAGCAGGGAGCAAGGCAACCTCCATATCTTCCACCTGGGCTTGTGGGAACCAATTATGAGTTAAAGGATAATATTCAATTTGTGGTAATGCATAATTAAATCTGTTTTGCAAATAGCCTGATGGTCCACTCATTCCTTCTTCGACAGCCCAACAGAAATTTCTCTGCAGATAGTCAAAAAACTCTCTCATATCATTCTGTATGATTTTATCATTGTATCCTAAAAATAAGTCTGCATAGTCTTCAAACTCTGTCTGCAAGATAGTAATGCTGTTAAAGAAACCAAATTTTGCACACTTAAGAAAATTCCTTTTGATTTTTATGGGCCAATTCATAGGCAACAAAGATGTAATGCAAACATCAAATGTAATGCTATTTCTTAGTGCAAAATAAATAGCAGCATTTTGAAGACCAAAGTGTGATAGAAATTCTGTGTGCTGAGGACCTGTAAGAATTCCTTTATCATAATTGTCTCTGATCAGATTCCTTAACTCTTGAAGCCATTTATTCAAGAAATGTGTGTGGAGGATAGGAGTAATAATTTCTGGAGGTAGCTGAGGTATCCACAAATCATTACCTTGTTCATCTTTACTAAGGAATATTTCTGTACCATCATTTCTTACCAATGTGTCACCAATTTCGATCATCATATACATTGACTCTGCAAGCTTGGCCATTTCTCTCGTAAGAGAATCTGCTAATGGATTATTATCACCTTTAATCCATTCTATCTCAAAATCATAACTGGCAAAATCAAGATACCAACGTGCAATTCGGCCATGGGCAATATCTTTATTTGGCTTCTTGCTGAGTAGAGATCTCATTGGCTGACTGTCAGTTTTTACAATGAAATGAACAGGTTTAAGAAAAATCTTAAACTTCTCTATACCCTTCTTTACAGCCAAAATCTCTTTTTCATATATGGTGTACCTGCATTCTGTATCAGTGAAGGTTCCTGATCTGTAGCCACACACTTGTGCTCCTTTCGATGGAATATCCTGTATGAGAACAGCACCCCAAACATCATCAGATGCATCAGTGAATAAAAATAAAGGATATCCATTTTCAGGTAAATGAAGAGTGGGCAAATACTGGCATTTCTGTTTTATCTTTTGAACAATTTCTGTTAACTCTTCATTCCAGGGACCTGCTCCTTCTTTCAACTGAGCTTGAAGTTTCTTTCTGTCTTTAGCTAATCCATTATAGAATGGACTGACATAATTGAGACATCCTAAGAATCTTTGTATTTGCTTGGTACCAACCAAAACATCAGGAAATTCTGAAATATGCTTAAGGATATGAGGCTGGAGTTTTACCTTGCCATGTGACAGAACCAGACCCAAGAAATCAATTTCTTGTTTGCCAATTACCATTTTCTTAGTTGATAAGCAGATCTCATTATCTCTGATTGCATTATATAAAGCTTCCAAATGCTTCAAATGTTGAGAATCATTCTCAGAATAAACAATTATGTCATCAATATATACAGAACAAAATTCTTTTAGACTTCTTAAAGCTCTATCCATTCTGCGCTGAAAATAGGCAGGTGCAGTCTTGAGGCCAAAAGGCATCACATTCCACTCATACAAACCTTGTGGTACTGAGAAAGCTATTTTGAATCTGTCTTCCTCTTTTACCTTAATTTACCAGAAACCTGACTTGCAATCAAATTTAGAAAACACATTCTTTGAAGCCGCTCTCATTATCAAATCTGTACTGAATGGAATGGGATAATTGAATGGCAGAATGATATCATTCAGAGGCTTATAGTTTATACAAAATCTTTTCTTACCTCTATGTTGTTCTGCCCTTTTATTGACCAGGAAAGCTGGGCAGCTAAATGGGCTCTTGCTTTCTCTGATAAACTTTCCTTCAATGAGCTCATTCAAATGCTCATCCATCTCTTTTACTTCTGTGGGGCTCATGAGATAGGCTGGTTCAAATGGTATAACAGTTTTACATTCAGGTTTCAACCTAATCTCACATTCTTCATGCTCCTTAGACCAAAACTGTAAAGGATTCATGCTACAACAATCCTGTTCAAATTTTGCCTTAACTGGTTCTAAGAGCAGAGGTAACCGTGGTCCTTGGGACTTTAGAGGCTCTTTCTTTTGTTGTTTGGCTTTATCAGACAGCTTATGGTTGACTAATTTCAAGGAGGGAATCCTGACAGGGCCATCTGTATGCTTAAGAGATATTTCGTGGGTGCATAAAACAAATGGCTGATATTTGGTTAGGAAGGTGTAACCAAGCAAAATATCTTCCCTCAAACTGTCAAGTTCAATTAGATCAACAATAAACTGCTTACCTTGGATTTCAATTCTGACATCCTGAGCAAATCTCCCCATTTTGATTTCTTCTCCATTTATGGCATATCCGGCTGGTAAATCATTCTTGGTTTTCCAAAACTCAGAAGGAATGGCATTAGTTTTGGCAAAACTACGAGAAGAACCAGAATCTACAAATGCATCCATGGGAATAAGCTTATATCCAGAAAAACAAAGATTTACACGGATATATGTACAATTTTCTACCATGTATAGAGCATTTGCTGGTTCAGACAGAATATCTGAAGAAGAATCATTTGCTTTTGTTAGAAGTTCTCGAATTTCCCCCATTGCAGAAATGAGTTTGTCCAAGGCCTTTTGCTGCATAGCACATTGCCGAGCTAAGATGTCAACAGATTCATTACAACGGTCAACTTTAGCACATAAAATATCAATGCTTCGGCCAAGAGACACAAAGGGTGAATGGCAAGAACGATGTTTGGAAGTAGATGGTTTGGAAGATAACCAAGAAGGCTGGGTGTAACCATGGGATGATTTAGGCTTTGGTGATGGTGAGGGTGAGCTAAACATAGAATGTTTAGAAGATCGTTTGGATTTTCTATAAAGAGCAAGTTTCTCTTTTTCCCAGGCCTTGATATCTTTAACCTGTTGTTTGGCAGCAGCTTTTCGTTCTTCGAGTGATCCTGGCATGTGATAAGGATCCTTGGATTTGGCCATGCTTATCTTGAAATCCAGATCTTTAATAGCTTTTTTAATCGTCTTAGAAACAACCTTCTGGTCAGATGAACTGGATCATTCAGACTCAGATTCTGAACTGGTAGAAGAATGCTTTCTTCTATATTTATCTCTAGCCATGTAGTATTGATCAGGCAAAATTCAACTAATTCAAACAAATCAACATAGGAAGAACCAAGAACTTAATGGGAAGCAACAATTTCCCAAGTTTCTGACCTATGCTGTTCATCAAACATTGCATAGACTTTATTTTCTGGCTTATACCTTTTTGGACAATCTGTAGCATAGTGTGGACCTTTGCAAATAAAACACTGAACAGATCTTCCACTTTTCTTGAAATCTTTATTCTTTTTTAAATAGAAACTTTGGTGGCTTTCTATTCTTGAAAGAATTTTTATTTACAGGAGCAAACCTGTATCTTTTTCTATACTGCTTTTTCTTATAAGGAGTATGTCTCCTATGGTCATCATTGTCATAAGCATATTTACATTTCTTGCAATGACAATCTTTTCCACATGATTTTCTACTGAATTTTCTGACATGTTTGAATTCTTTTATCTGATTAATGGGTGGCAAGCTGCAATAGTCTTTCATATTGCAAGAAGAATTATACTGATCTCTGTTATCACTTAAGGCTTTAAGCAGACATCCTTTATCTAACTTGTAGGTAACCAAAGTCCTTAATTCACTGAAACCATAAGCATCAATTTTGGTTTTATACTTGTTACCTATATATTCTTTAGCATATTCTCCCAATCCACAAGGTAGTGAATTTAAATAAAACTTCTTTGTGGTAGAATCATGCAATTTTCCTGCAGCTATCATATATTTTTCAAAGACTAAATTATACTTATGCAATTTTCCTAAGTCTCTGAGCTGCAATGAATAGAGGATTTTTTCTGCTTCAAGTATATCATTCTTTCTGTTGCCACAAAATAAACCAATCAGATATAATTTTAAGGTAGCAAATCCTTTAGCAGAAATATCATTCCTACCCATGTCTTTTTCTTTAAGATACTCATCTCCATCTTCATCCATTGAAATTATACCATTATCAGGGAGAGAGTTCCACCAACTGCGGAGTTTACCAGACATGAGCCAGACTGCATACAAAACTTTATTTGCTTCAGACCATATAGATCCCCTAGTATCAAAGAAATTCTCAAGTGTATCACACCATGTACAAATAGTGTCATAGGGATCTATAATTTTATCAATATTCAAAATATAACCAGAAGTTGCATAAGCTCTCAAATTTTTTGGCCGGGCATTTTCTGACACAACATCTCTCATCTCTACATCCAGCTGATTTTCTACAGTAGTCTGGCTAGCCATGCATAAAGGTTCCCAATCCTCTATAATTTCTATATATGGGGTTTCTTCGGAAGACATATATTCTGGTTCAGAAGAGGATTCATGATAAGAAATTGTTTCAAATATTTCTTCATCAGATGAATTCATGGCTGCAGCTGGTTCTTCCATGTAAACAGGTTCATTATCTTCTAATTCATTTTCTTGTAACCAATCTTTTAATGGTTTAGAAACCTGTAACATATGTTCTTTCTGCTTGGGCAGAACTATTCTAGAAGGCATCTGAGGTGTGTGACTTCTAGTTGTAGAAGATACTGGTTGTTCTTCAATTTCTTTAGAAAAGAGAATGCTTTTTCTTCTCTGTATTTTTGGTCTGGGCTTGGGATCTGATTTTTGAGATTTCTGGGTTTTTGTGTCCTCAGTTTCTTCCTCAGAACTATCCTTGCCTTTCTGGGATACTCTAATCTTTTTGGCGTATTTTCTTACTTTGTCTAAATTTCTCGCCACATGCTCAAGTAAGGCTTTGTTCTCCTGAGCTTGAGTATCCCTTTTAGAGTCAGATGTAGAGACATGAGAATATATTTGTCCTGCCACATTTTCTAATCTTTCACTGCTTGACTGTATGCTTGTGGCCATTGTATGGGTCTGACTGACTTGGTAATTTAGTGAACCAAAATTATTTAGGGTAGAAGTGCATTGCTTATCAATTCTACCTATAGCAGTTTTTGTTTTATATTGACTATTCTGTACCTGTAACATTCCATCATAAACAGAAATAGTTCTATTGATTCCTTGTTTGACATCTACTGCTATGTCATCTATGTTCTCTGAAGCTGTTTTCATCCATGCAGACTGCCAGTTTCTTTGAGCTTCAGAATTCTTTTGTTTTGTCCCTACCTTAGTATGAATTTTTGCCTCATATCTGCCCATTGTTTTATCATCAGGTGTAACAACCTGATAACTATCCTGTGTTGGCCATCTACCAGGAGTATAGCTGACTAAATCTACAGTAGTAGCAGAATCTAATTGTAGAGTATGCTTAGTTCTTCTTTCTGATCCATACCTAGGTAAATGCTCTCTCATCATACTTGCATGTTCACCTAGTTTTGCTATTTTAATCCCTTTTCCTTTTCTTTTCTTATCTTGGTCTTCATCCTATTTTGGTGCAAGATGTAATCTATCACTTACTTGTCTGGCAAGTTCATCTATTTGATCAGGATGAGATCGTTGGGATCTGGAAGAGAAGGATAATCGAGAAGGCATTTGCTTGAATCTTTGTGAGCTACCAAAGGTTGAGCATTCTTCAAGATTGTAATCCACATAAGGTTTTTTATTAGAACTAGCATATGCATGGGCCATGGATCTACTGCGAGACAAAGGTTGAGCTCTGGCTTGAGTTTCATCTATTAATGGTTGTTCCAGGATAGTTTGATTAGGGACAGATTGGAGAGTTATGGTGCCTACTCTTCGGGATTGGAACAGAGGTCTGTCTAAGAATCTATTTCTGTGAACAGGAAGGTTAATAAACTGTGGTCTTTGCCTATCAAGCAATTGTTCTATAATTGGAAAACCAATGTCAAAACCTGTTGAATCGATGAATCGGCCATAATCAAGAAGATTGGAAGATCATCTTGGGAAAGATACCCCCATGGGTAAGGAAACAGGTGGAGACACAGTATTTCAAATATGGTGACCTAGGCAGTCCACTAATAACAGTAATAATCAACAAGGTAGCAATACCTAATGCACTCGTGGACTTGGGAGTAGCCATTAATGTCATGACGATGGATGTTATGGAAAAACTAGGACTTACTAATTTATGTCCCACAACCACCATATGGCAAATGGAAAATTAGTCTATAGCTTTTCCCAAAGGTGTCCTAGAAAATGTTCTTGTTAAGGTTGATGATTGGGAATACCCAGTGGATTTCTAAATAATCCAGTCTCTCACACCTAAGGACAGTTACCTGATAATATTGGGTAGACTGTGGTTAGCTATAGGTGCAGCTAAGATTGACTGCAGAGCAAGAGGAATGACCATTTCACATGGTCCCAATAGCAAACACTTGTTTCTGTATCCCCCCGCTCAACCTGCTGAGCATAACCAAGTTTGGGTTGATGAACTAGATGGTTCTGACAAACAAGAGAATCTAGCCTCACTTGCTATGGTAGTCATTAAACAACACGGTGAAGAGTTAGAAGATGAACTGGAAAACAACATGCAAGATCTTACCGTAGACTCAGGTGATGAAGAAATTTTGGAAGTAGAAGAGATTTTAGGACAACCGATTCATACTGATGACACCGAACATGATTACACCAACTTCACAACATTACCTTGTCCTCTAGCTAATATCATTCCGAAAATAGATCACTTCTTCAAAGATATTGCCAGATTTCACAAAACTATACCACACATCTACCCTCTCAATACTTTAACGCGAGAAGTTCATACCATCACTTCCAACTATCTTGGAACCAAAACTATCATGTTACTACCAAGAAAAACTCTAAATATCAACAATTGGTTGACATAGTTAGATGAGCTCAAATTATTTGATGTTTTGGTAAATAGATCCAAAGCTTTTGCTTAGGATTATATGACATGAGAGGAATACAACCTAGTATTTGTACCCATCACATCCATACTAAATGTTAGACATGTTCGTCAACCTCAGCGAAGACTCAACCCTGGTCTCAGGAATATTGCTAAAACAAAGATTGAGAGAATCCTACAAGTAGGATTCATCTATCCCATCTCTGACAACAAATAGTTTTAACTTTTGGTAGTTGTTCCAAAGAAAAATGGGAAGTGGAGAGTGTACATTGATTATAGAGAGCTCAACAAAGCTACTTATAGAGATTACTTCCCTTTACCTTTCATAGAGCAAGTCTTGGATAATTTAGCTAGAAGGAAGTATTTCCCATTCCTGGACAAATTCAGTAGATATAATCAAATACAAGTAGTAGCAGAAGACCAAGACAAAACAACTTTTACTTGCCCTTGGGGAACATTTGCATATCATGTCCTTCCCTTCGGGCTATACAATACTCCTGCAACATTTCAGAGAGCTTTTTTGGCCATATTTGTTGAGCTAGTAAATGACTGTGTGGAAGTCTATATGGATGACTTCACAGTGTATGGCTCCAATTTTGATGAAGGACTTAAAAATTTGGACAAGGTATTGAAGTGATGTGAGGACCATCAGCTATCTCTGAGTCATGAAAAATGTCTAATAATGGTAGAACAAGGGATAGTGTTGGGACACCACATTTCAGCTGAAGGAATAAAAGTAGATCGTAAGAAAATTGAGGTGATACAATAACTAGAGACTCCAAACAACCAAACTAATGTTATAAGTTTCTTAGGATATGTTGGATACTACCGAAGATTCATAGAAAACTTTAGCAAGATTGCAGCCCCCATGTTCTTCCTTCTCTAAAAGGATAGATTTTGTGTGGACAACATAATGTCAAACATCATTTGAGATCATTAAGGAGAAACTCATCTCTGCTCCTGTCATATGTGGACCTAATTGGAACCTTCCGTTCCATATTTATGCAAATGCTTCTAATGATGCTATTGGAGCAGTTTTAGGTCAGGAAGATGAGAATGGAGGAAAATACTCCATCTATTTTATTAGTAAGAATTTGATTCCCACTAAATGAAACTATACCACTATGGAAAAAGAATTCTTAGCTGTGGTGCATGCAATCAATAAATTTTGACATTATATCATATGGTACAAAGTAACTGTGTTCACAGACCATTCAACTATCAAGTACCTAATGAACAAGCCTTCAGTAAATGGAAGAATAATCAGGTGGTTATTACTTCTCCAAGAATTCAATGTAACCATCATTGACAAACCAGGGAAGTTCAAGATAGTAACAGATTTCTTATCCTGGATCAAACAAGACAATGGAGAATGTGCTCTTGTACAAGATGAATTCCTAGATGAAAACTTATTTGCCATCTCCATTAAAACCCCTTGGTTCATAAACATTGATAACTATTTGGCTACTTCTGAGTTCCTACAAAACTTTACGACAAAACAAAAGAAATGCCTCATCTGGGACAGTGCTTAGTTCAAATGGAGTAATGTAATGCTATTTTGATGTGGCCTTAATATGGTTTTATGACATTGTGTTAGATCTGATGAAACATACAACATCCTTAGATCCTACCATGATGATCCCTCTAGAGGTCATTACTCCACCAAGAGAACATCCCATAAAATATTAGGTATGGGATATTACTGGCCCTCGATGCATAAAAACGTGAAAAACTATGTTCACCATTGTGATGAATGCCAACGGTTAGGAAGACTAACGACATCCAATGAAGTGCCTCTGCAACCGTAGGTAGTTTTTGAACCATTTGAAAAGTGGGGATTGGATTTTATCAGTCCCATAGATCCTCCTTCACAAGGCAAAGAGTATATTTTGGTCTGTACTGACTATCTGACTAAGTGGGTGGACGTCCAAGCCTTGAGAGTGGCTAGGGAAGAACAAGTTGTTGAATTCCTATATAACAAGATTTTTCTCAAATATGGAGCCCCTATATCAATTGTCACAGATCAAGGACCTCAATTTATGTCAAAAGTTTTGCTATCCTTTATCGATCATTTCCAGGTAAGCCATAAAAAGTTGTCACCCTATCACCTTCAAGCAAATGGTCATGTAGAATTCACTAACAGGGAACTTGAAAATATCTTGACAAAGACAGTTTCATCAGGAAGAAAAGACTGGGCCAGAAAATTACCTGAAGCCATTTGGGCCTATAATATAACTTGGAAATCAACCACTAGTCTTACTCCTTACGAGTTAGTCTTTGGGAAGAAACCTCTTCTACCCATTAAATTTGAACTCCAAACTCTTAGAATAATGATGGATTATGCTTAGACCTCGACCGAGCTTAGGTAGAAAGAGTCTTGTAGCTTAGTGAATTAGATGAACTCCACTTAGAAGCTATCCACCAGATTGAGCTAATGCAACAACAACAAAAGGCCTGGCATGATAAACACATAAAGGAAAGAGAGTTCCATAATGGAGATTGGCCACTGTTATTTGATTCTTGATATAAAGATCAAAAATGGAAACTAAAGACTCATTGGTTGGGTCCATATGAAATTTCTAAAGTATTTCCAAATGGAGCAGTGTAACTCAAACCCATCGATGGTGATACTTGAACTCTCTTAGTCAATGGTCATCGATTATGAATCTACCACAAACCTATCAACAAAGAAGAATTTATGAGAATGGTAGAAATGCAAGGCGAAACCCAATACATTGACTCTGCTACGACATAGCTAGTATAATTTTTAGCTATGTTAAAAAAAAGTCAATCTTGCATGCGTATGTACTTATAATCACTTTGAAGCATTTTTATTGTATTACTGTTCTTTTGGACTTGCCTAAAATTTATTTCTATTTTGTAGGACTTCATTTGTAATAGAATACAAATTTTAGTACACCTTGCAATGATGCTCCGGAACTTGTTTGTTCAATTGGTTCCATTCCCTTGATTATTCCTGTATTTTGGTACATCCTTCAGTGATGCTCTGGAACCTGTTAAGTCTAAAGTGTATCATCCTATTCCATTCTCCCTGCATTCCGGCTACATCTTTCAGTGATGCTCCAAAACATAGTTCCTGCATTCTAGTTGCATCTTTCAATGATGCTCTGAAACTTTGTTCTTGCATTCCAGCTGCATCCTTTAGTGATGCTCTGGAACTTTGTTCCTACATTCCAACTACATCTTTCAGCGATGCTCTCGAACTTTGTTCCTGCATTCTAGCTGCATATTTTAATGATGCTTTGGAACTTTGTTCCTGTATTTCGACTGCATCTTTCAACAATGCTCCGTAACTTTGTTCCTACATTCCGACTGCATCTTTCAGCGATGCTCCAAAACTTTGTTCCTGCATTCTGGCTGCATCTTTCAACGATGCTCCAGAATTTTGTTTTTTTGTCCCGACTGCATCTTTCAGTGATGCTCCAAAGTTTAATGATTTCCCTTTCTTTGCAAATGCTTCGACAATCCCAACAACATACCCATGATCATCACTAACTCTTTTCTGCCACTTCCAAAATTCACCCCTGATACTACCATCTTGTACCATAATAAATAAATAAAATTATTGTGACCACTTTTTGTCATAATAATTAGAACCCTTATTAGCCATCCCATCTTTATTCATAATAAATTCATTAAAACCCTTCACCATCCCATCCAAATTTCATTACACCGTCACCCATGATGCTATTATGTCAACATAAGGAAAGTGACTTTCAAATCAATGACAAGACATGACGTATGTACATATTTTATTTTAAGTAGGTATATTTAAGTGGATAAAAATAAATGAATTGGCATGTCCCACCTTCCTTTCCAAATTTAGTAAATTGTGTGGACTATACCTTCACTAGAGAGGTGGTGGCTCATACACTTTATCGCATGCAAAATAATGATTCAAATGCAATGAAGCCAAATGCTTGAATTAATCCGTGTCCCATTAGTATTGTCAAAGTACAGGTGGTCATAAGATTGAATTTCCTTTAGTCTGCATAATAGTCTTGTTGAAATAGTTTTTCACCATTAGAGTGCCATGAATTCAGTAAACACTTAGCAGAATTGCAAGTAAGAAACAAAATGGGTGGGGCTAAGCACAAATCATAACCAACTTCCCTAGATAAATTATTGGCGCTGAGTAATATTTCTGAACTATTTCAGAGGATAGGTTGGCTTGAGTTCATGAAGAAATTTGAGGGGCATAACACGCAGATGGTCAAGGAATTTGTAGAAAACTTCTCGAATGGATAGATGATAGTATGTGGCAAGAAGTTTAAGATAAGCCCTCGAATCATTTCTAAATTTCCTGGCATTAAAAATGAAGGTATGAATTTAATAGAAACTACAAACATTTCTTATCAAAGAATGATAGAACTCTTCATAAGGGAGGGAGAACCTCATCCTCTGCTAGTTGTGAATACTTGTGGGCAAAATAAGGGGTTTTAGAGAATGTATATTGCAGAGCCATGGAGAACAACGGTTGCCTAGATCATCAAATACTTTACATGTGAAGGGCAATGTGCCACCATAGTCGGTCCCCCATTTTGGTTACTCAATCACTTGTGCCATGGTGTTGAAAACCCTGAATTAAGGGTTAACCTCCCTGCTTTCCTTAGTGATTCCATTGTCAACATGATAGAGAGGTTTAAAATTGGTTCAAGCCCATTGAAACATCATGGTCTCATTCATCTAATTTGCAAACATCGTTTCCTAAAGAAAAGAAAACAAAAGAAAAATGGTAGAAATTTATTTAGAAATTTGAAAAAATTGAACCCTCAAGACATTTTGAAGAAGGTGAGTCATCCAGATTGGTGGCTCAAAATGTGAGAGAACCTTCCCCTATGCCTCAATATGCCCTTGTGCCTCAAGATGCTAGAAAAGCTCTTGATGGTGAAGCACCGGAAAATCCATCAAGCCTTTCAGACCCAGAGGAGAGACCTAAACCACAAAATGTACCAGAGACCCCAGAGAAACAAGAAAATGTAGATTTAGTGAATTCTAAAGATGAGAATACTTGGCCCCACAAAAAGGAAAAGAGGCCAAAAGTGAAATTGCAAAGACCTCCTCCTTTAAGGAGAAGCAAATGATTGGCTACTAAATTCAATTGTGCTGTGGCTTGTGATCAGCTGCATGCACCTAAAAAGAAAAGACAAGATAGGTAATTTCATGAAATTGTAGCCCAATCATATGAGAATGTGGCCTAGCTGTGTGAAAACATACCCCGGTTAGGTGAAAAGTAAACTCTGGATAACAATAAGCCTATTGAGTCTGAAAAGGAGGATGTCCCATCTGGGATAGGAGAAGGAGAAATAGGAGCACAATTGCCAAACTATATACTTGTTGAGGATGAGTCTGTTGAACCACTTGCCCCTTCACAGCAGCCCTTGGAAGCATAAGAAATTAACACAGTCCCCCTAAGTGAACAATTGTCTCTCCTAATTGTTGATGACATAGAACAGAGTCCACTGGAAGTAAAGAATGCAAAACATGTGACTGATAGTAATGCAAAGATCTCTATTTTTCCCTCTTCCACTGATACAAAAATTGGAATAGATGATCACATAAAAATAGAATTAGAAGAGTTGAAGGCAGAAATTATTTAGTTAAAAGATAAACTGCAAAAAAAGAGGAGTAGATAAACAAGCAACAACATGAAATAAACACACAAACTAAACTTTTGAAGAGAAAGGATCAAGAAATCACAACTTTAGGGGCTCAATTAGAATAGATGGATAAAACTATTGGAGAGTTGCAGTCTCAAGTGCAACAAATTGATGACAAAGATAGAGTGTTTGGCTAGTTTATCTGAAAAAGATAAGTAGATTAAGTGTTTAATATATAGTCTAGTGCAATCTCTCTAAGCATTTGCAGAAAAATAGGAAAAACAAACACTTGAACTCAATGCATCTTTGAGAAAAACTATTGAGCTAGAGTAGGATTTGCAAGAAACCAATGTGAAACCAATGATGGAGTCAAAAGAAGTGTAGATTGAGCTGACTAAGATGGAATGGTTTCAAATTCACATTCCTCCAATGTTGGCCAAGTGGATGGAGAGATGCTATTTCTTAAGGCAAGTAGGGGCAAAAAATGCCAAACTTAAGCAAGAAATAGTGTTATTAAAAGAATCCTATGATAAACTCTACTAGGATAAAACTAATGCATGTCAAATTGGAGAATTGTTACTAGCCTGTAGAAAGCCATCCTGATTATATTCCATGTTTCTAAATGAACAATTGTTAAGATGGAAGATTTTGAGGATCTCTTACAATTTACCCCATGACCCAGATGATAAACAGTTCCTAGAAGCATTCAAAGAGGCAACCCCTATTCAACAAAATTTGTTGTGTGAATTTTTCATACATAATCTATTTTTAGAAAAATTAGTGATTTCTTCATCAACCATTTTGTTGGGGAGGTACAGTTTAGAGCCTTCATGTCTAATATGTAGAATCAAATCCATTGGCAGGATATAACTAGGGAGTATTTACAGGTAGAAAGAATTGTAGGACTCCAAATGAGATATCCTAACAGGAATCCCTTGCCTTCAAAGACCAATTCTGAAGGATTAAAATATATGACGCTATGAATAACAAATATAATGACAGTATCAGGATTTTCTTCAAAAATTTCAAAGTTCATGGGCCACAGTTAATAGAAAGGGCATGGAGTACTTGTGAGGAACGATACACTCCCCTACTTATGTATCTCAAATCGAGGGAGATGATCTCCCCCACCAACTTAAGATGGTTCTACAGAAGAGCTAAGGCATTAACTAAAATATTACAATAGCTCAAGACCAAGTGGATAGGGATGCGACACAAACCTCCATTGCTCCTTCAGTCACCCCCTACAGTTTTGGTCACTGCAGAGCAAAATCCTGGAGAATTATATGCATGGAAGATGATGGTTAAATTCAACAAAGGTTTTCTTAAACACCCTAATTATTTGGATGAAGAGACAGAAGACATGTACGATCTCAGCTCCAAATATGATGAGCTAAATAGGAAAAGGGATGCAGAGAGGCAAAGGACTCATCAGAGAGCAGGAGGACCTACTCAGGATTAAGAAGGGGAGGAATGATGAGGTATAAACAACCTCATTCTTATGATGAGATAAATACCCCTTTTTGTTCTTGACAACCACCTAAACCATGCCAATTCGTTTAATTTTAGAAATAATGATTGTCTACTTTTTATAAAATGGTGTATAAATCTTTATTTCTCAAATTGATTGGAATTTGCTAACTAATGTTGATATAATGGTATAGAATTTGAGTAATTATGTAGGACTTATGCATGGGCTATGAAAGGAGTGGACTTCAAGTGGTTGAAGTCAGAGTGCCAGAAGTTGAGGCACCAGAAATTTAGGTGTGCATAGTGGAAGATTTCTTTTAAGGCATTCTATTATTTTTTGTTAAAGACTATTTGAGACTTAACAACTCCACTCAGAGCCTTTATTATGTTTTATGTCATGAACATCAATTAGTTGTAATTCTGTTAAGACTTTTTCAATGGTATTTTCTTGCCATCTACAAATTAGGATTTCATAGTAATGCAATATATAGATGTGTAGCTGCTAAAAACAAGGATATGTTGTTATGATAATATTCTGATTACTGTTCGGTTTTGTTCTCTGTGCTGTTACACTTTTATGTGATAAATGAATGAATATCACGAAATTATTTTGAGTAATTTGTTCTAAGTAATGGAAGTGCTATGAATGGATTTACTTTGAAGCTACAAAAGTACTATATGTGATTTGAGCTATTAGTAGGAACGCCCAAGAGCTGGCCACTCGAGGGATCTCGTAGAGTAGATATGTATTTTTAACGTTAATGTTATTTCTATTCTGTGCATGTTATGTTTAGATAAATGTTATTATGTGTTTAGTTCTATTGCGTGTTCCTGTAGGTTATGCTTTTAAGTTACTGATCTCTGAGTTTTGTTTACTTGAAATTTCTAGAGCATCCACTCTGTTCTTAAAACTATTGTTAGTTATTGATTTAAAAATGTTAAGTGTACTTTTAGTTAGTAGTTAGTCGTTAGTAGGTAGTCGCCCTTGTTTCAATTTCATAGGTAAACTGCAAGTGTTGATTCTTAGTTAGTTTACATGCTTTTCTTAGATAGTTTACATGATTTATAGAATGAGATTTTGAATACTTTCTACCTTAAACAATTTCATTCTTTCTAGTTTAAATTCTATTTTCAATCATTTCAAAAGTTTAGAAAATCTTACTAAGAGAGATGGCTAAACTATCCCCTATTGCATATAGCCTTTAGACACTACCCGATCGACATAATTGATATAGAACTAAAGTGTTAGGACCTCATGACAGCCTATCAAAGATCACCCAAAGGTGTGAGGGGAGAGCATACGTCCTAGTGCAAATGAAGACAAAGCAAACAAATGAATTCCCACTACTTTACTTTAATGCAACTAAACTAGTGGAAAAATGATGTTTTTACCATGGGGTTGCAAGAAAATGTCAGTAGTTTGTCATAAATGCTTGGGTCAAATGTTTCAAACTGTAATAAAGTCAAGTTAGTATCCAAAAGATGACATAAGTTAGTTTCAGATAAAGGCACTAATGCAGATAGTACAGGCACTAACAGTAAAAGAAGAGGCACTAAAAATAGAAGCCCAGGCATTGACAAAAGGTGCTAAGGTGCTGATAGTCAGTACAGAGGTGTTGATAGATAGCGCAGAGGTGCTTTTAGACAACTCGAAGGTGCTAAAACATAAGCTAAAGCACTAAAATAGAGTGCAAAAGCACTAATCAGACTGCATATGCCTGTCTTTACCTAATGACAGAGGTGGGAAGAGGCACTGACATGAGCTCAGAGGCACTTAGATAGAGCTCAAGGATGTTGATCAAACACAAGGGGTAGAAACCTGCAAACATGGGTTAGATTGAATGCAATTTAAATATCATAGATTTACCCCTACAACAAGGTTAGTTGACAAGTAAAGTAAAAAAGGCATTAGTCTAGAAAATAAGCTATTAGAGTGTTGACACCAATCTAAACCAATGATATTTGCAAGTTTATCAAAAATCCTATGTAAACAGACTAGATTTTCCTGTAAAACAAAGTGTTAAACCTGCCATAGAGATCAAATTATTAGATTTAGGACAAACAACTGAGAGGGGGGGTGAATCAGTTGTAAAAATGTTCTTCCAATTAAACACTTAAATCCTCTTTGTGATTTAGTAGCATATTAATAAATCAATCATGAAAACATAATGCATTAAATCAAGAGAAGAAACACATCAACACATAAGACACCAAGATTTTGACGTGGAAAACTCGGTTAAGGGAAAAACCATGGGGGGATTAACCCAAGATTGTATTCTCTGTTAGAAGAATAGAAAGAACAAAATGACACATGCCAATTAGGGCTCACTACCCGAGCACACTGCTCACAAGAGGCCCATTGCCTACAAGAGACACACTGTCTACAAAATAATAAGTATCACATACTTGAACTGGAGAATAGCATCTTCACTATGCTTGAATCAGTTCCATTTAAGCCCAAAAACTTCTGCTCTGCCTTTCACTCTCTTCCTCGCTACCACTCTCTCATCTCCACAAGACACTTTGAAATGACTTTACAACCCTTTATTTATACAAGACATCGACTTAGGAATAATCATCTAAGTCAGAAAACATCTACAAGAACATCCGCAAGATGTGTAATTCATCCGGTTGGCCAAACTTAGGAATAACACCATCATCTGGAAGTTATGCTTCAATTGCGAGGTCAAACTCTAATGCGGACCACCAACACAAACTGGACACGATCCAAAGACCTCCACAAGCTTTCCTGAATCACCAAGAACATCCACACTTCATTGGCTTACTGAAATCCTTATCTCCTTCATCTGGAACCTCAAGAACACAGTCTGTCATCATTGTCACAATGGAATAGATGCTTGTGGACCTCCAGACCACTAACCAATTGAGTTATAACTTCACATGGACTTCCCAAGCACTCCACCAAATCTGCAGAATAGGATATTGCATTTCTGGATCCCACCGGACCTATCTATGTCACTCTGTCACCTCTGAACACCTGCCGGAACTGGTTTTACTTGAGCGGCCACAACTTCTTTAGATCTTCATGCGGACCTTTGAAATCTTTACTGGATCATCTTAAGACTCATATCTACAAACCCTTTGAACTGCATCCTCTGATTGTCATCTTATCTTAGATCTTTACCTTACTGTCTTCATTGTTCTTCTCTGTTCCTGATATGACTAATTTTCTCAATATCCTCAGCACATAGCTCATCCAATCCTTATCATCAATGCAATAGGAGTATGTTGACATCAATGACAACACCGGTTAGGCCCATACTTGCAACACAAATAAGTTACCAAAATACACTGTCAACAACCTACAATAGGAAAATATAAGTCTACAACTAAATAGGATGAAGGTGCTAAGACAATCAGCATAGGCACCTCTATGGGGCTCGGAGGCACTAAAACAAAGACCTAAAGTGCTAAAGTAAAAATCCTAGGCACTAAACAATAGAAACTAGGTACTAAAAGACCCTAAAAAATCAAAGGTCAGAACCTAGTCAAAAGCATTAATAGAGGAAATGAAGGTACTACTTTATCCATCAAAGGCGTTGAACCACAACCGAAGGTACTGTCCTGTCACCGGCATAAGAACTCATAGAAATCCTTCCAAAAAATGTTATATTTAGGGACTATTCAACCCACCGGGCATGCCAAATGAAGATACAAGAATGTAAGAGATGTAATAAACATAAAATAAACCAAAATAAATGATTATACCTCAAGAATCTCCTCCATTCAAGTCTCCTTGACAAGGTGGAGGAAGAAGCATGCACCCAATGCAAAATCCTACCTTTACCCAATAAAAAGTAATGTGGATTGGTCAATATAATCCAACATAATGAAAACAAGGATTTGGACTCAACTAGACATGGAATTGGCTATGATTTTGGATATGAATATGAGGAATTTTGGAGCATAACGATGGTATGATAAGCTTAAGTTCCCCCCTAAATGGCTTGGGAGGGGCTCCTATTTATAGATTTTTGAGGATTTTTAGATCAATGGTGGAGGTTTGAAAATGAGATGCAATAGTGGAGATTGCATATTGAAATCAAGGGCTATGATTCCATCAACAAAGATGAAGGGCTCTCAATATTTTGGAATTTAAATTCCACCTTGGGAAGGCTTTGCATTAATGAAGATAAAGACATGATAATGAATTAAAAATTTAGTTTAATGGGTTAATGGGATGAGAAGTGACAAATGCATGGATTTGGAAAGATGAGGTGGAGACATGTGTGAGCTTTATCAATTAAATAATGCTCTTTCATGAATTAGGAAATATGAGGTGGAGACACATGTGACTCCCCTTAATTAAATAATGTTAATTATTTAATAAAGTGTGGGGAGATGGGACAATGAGGGTTTAAGTTAATTAATTAACTGATTAACTTAATTAATATGGCTGGTGGAAATTAAGAGATGTGTTAATTAGTGGCTTAAATTTTATTTTTTGATTTATAAGTGTGAGGATATTTAGGCTGGCCCACTCCAACGAAGGTCATAAGGGGGACCTCCTCCCCATCCACATTTTCAACTTAGAGCTTAGAATCCACTTATTCAACTCAATTCAACTTAAGAGCCACAATGGAAGTCCAAGATCCACAACTTGGAGTTCCTACTATAGATGTTACTTGGGGGACTTGAACTTGGATCTCTATCTTGAGAACCTTATGGACTTGCCATTTAAGCACAATCCCTTTCACAATTAGTCGCTTAAATTAATTAAGAAATGGTTTACTTAATTAATTTAGGTCTAGGGGCTAGGTAGGATATGGTAGCTAATTAAATAAATGATATTTATTTAATTAGCCTAGGTTTAGTCATAGGCTAGGTGGATTAATTAAATAAATGAACTTTATTTAATTAATTTAGGTTAGTGGCAAAGGATAAGACAATTAATTAAATAAATTGTAATATTTATGTAATCAATTATAGACAATGGTTAGGGGGAAATTAATTAATTAAATTTGACTTATTTAATTAATTATGGATAAGTGACTATGGGGGATTGATAAATTAATTAAGTAAATTGATTTTACTTAATTAATTTCGGGAAAGGGGATGAGTTAACAACATAGGGGATGGAGAAAAATTGTTGTGTAAGGTTCTTGTCATTTTTGGGTGTCTACAAGTAGGTTTTCCCTGATTTTGTCAAGAATAGCTTTAATCCAGTCTTTTCTCACTCTAGGGCACATTGAGTGTGAATATTGAATTGAGGAAGAAGGATGACTTGTTTTGTTTGTTGAATGTTAAGAGTTGAACATAAAATTTTGGATATTGAATGTTGGTATGCTTTGTGATGAAATCAAGGGCTTTCTCTTTTCTAGTTGTTGTATGCACTTTTAGTGTTTTTGGTTTGTGCAGTCTCTAATGCAATTAATTCTATATGAATGTAACTTTCCTTTTGTATTTTTCTCAAATTTTTAATATGATCTAATTATCTATTTTATAAAAATGAAATTTCTCTATGAATGCAAATCTAGGATGACTCTTCCTAATGTAGTTTTCTACTATTTTTGGTCTTTTTACATTTTAATTTTGAATGTGAATTAATCTAATGAAAGAAAAATGCATATAATTTATTAGAATAGGAAATGAAATCTAGATCTAGTAAAGCAAGAAATCTTAATCTAACAAAGAGAAAACAATAGCTTTACTTTCCTAAGGGAAAGTGAGTTTGTTAATTATTAATCTAATCTACCTTTTCAAAGAAAATAAATAACCTATAAACAAAGTGTTGATGGTGTTTTTAGCACACAAAAACACAGGTGAAATACAAGTATCTCACCTCTCTTGAAAAAGGTATCCTATCCAAGATAGGACTGCCCCAAGGATAATACAGCTAGGTCTTAGCTTGCATGGAATAACTTTAGTGAAATGTACCAATTGTGCCAACAAGGGGTCTTACATGAAATGACAGGTTTTATGAAACATGATAGCAAAGTACATACAAAAACCCTAGGTGGTTAGATTGTGAAGTCTAAAATTTCAGCAGATGGACAATGAAATGCTGCTCAAACCCTAAATATACCAAACTTTAGGTAAAGAAAATGCAAAAGGAAAGGGAGAGAGAGAAAGGGATAAGAGATCCTATAGACATCTACAAGAATGATCAACACATAGATAGACAGATTCCCAACAACAAACAAATCTCTGCTTAACTAGGAAGCCCACAATGCCACAGATATTGTGTAATCTTCTAATGAAATGTAATGATTTTAAAATTGTAGAGGGTTCATCAAACACCCAATTCCTAGTGCAACTCAATGAAATCATACAATCAAACTTATCTCATAAACTATGCAGCTTAATGACATACAATCAACAAGCCATTAATGGTATGGACAAGAAATCCATCAAATATCTAAATAATTAATCACAAATGCAATTGAACATAAACTAATTTTAGATTTACATGAACCTAAAATCCAAAATGAGACAACACAGAAACACAAATTTCCAACAACTTGCAAAACTTGCTTTGTATTGACTGTATTTAGGCAGAGTCTCAACAATTCATGGTCAAATCTTACTTGTTATAATTAGAGAATGATGGCCCTTTTATAGACAATGCACCATACCAAGTTTTTCAATGGACGGTGGAGATTAACTCAACACCAAAGGTCCAGATTACATGGCATTTAATGAGATAAATCAGTTTGTTACATTTTCGGATTTGCATTTGTCTTGTAGGAAAAAGACAAAAAATAACTTGCAAATACATTGAATCTGGACAAAATAGATACCCATTTGGATATACATGCTAAAGAGCCACTTTCCAAGGTGAAAGGAAGTCAAAATAAGGTCATATGACATGTGAAAAGTTGAGCTGATGTGGATTGAGGAGATTGCTCATGTTGACTGGATCATCTTGTTTCTTGTCACCTTTGAGCTGTTTAATAGGACAAATGACCTCTCCAATGTGTTGAATAGTCAAGAGGGGTATGTGGCACATTTTTGATGTAGGAATGTCCATTTGGATGCTTGTTGGATTCAACTTTTAATGATTGGACTGCTGGAATAAGTGTAGACAGTTGAAAACATGTCTTGTACATTAGACTAGATCTGTAGGAACAACAATGAAGTAGGCCTAATATATTGTGTTTTCAAGCTCTTGGACTTATTTCCATCATCTAGGACATCATGCTAGCTTTCTCTTGCAGGTGCAACAGTGATTTGACTAATAGAATATTGATTCTTCATGTTCAAGTCAGCAGGATACCTCTGTGTATTCATCCTTCCAAGACGGTTCTAGTCAGCTCCTTTGTTCTCTCAAACCTGCAATTCATAAGACCAAGCATCAATTTCATCTTAAACAATCATTTTCCATCAAAATTGATCAAAGTATGTCCATTTGCAGTCATAGATTCAGTTTAGGACAACTCAATGTCAATGTCATCTTCTTATGAACAACCTCATAAATCTAGTAATTTTTACATGATTTTCTGAGTTTTTTTTGCCATTTTCAAGTACCCATTTGGCCAATATGATGATTTGGGAAGTTTTTGAAGCCATTAGGATCTATTTGGAGACTTTTATTTCACGTTTTTATAGCATTTTTTTGTAAAAAGTGGGATTTTTGGGGGGTACTGACTTTTCAGGTGCAGTAGCATTAATTGATGTAAAACATGCTCAAAATCCTCACAAACTTGGTAAAATTTTTTTTTCATGATGTGACAAATAGTTGTGCAATTCAAATCCACCAAGAAAATCTATTTTGTACCTTAAAAAACTCAATTTTTAGGCCAAAATGTCTAAAAAGCGCTGATTTTGGGGGCACTGACTGAAAGTCAGTGATGGCACTTTTCAGTACAGGTTGGAGATGCTTGTTTTTAGCGCTAGTGCTGATCTAGGGTTCAACTGACTTTGCGTTAGTTTTGGGGTCTACTGACAAAAGGCAATGCATCGCATTTTTTGCGCAAATCGGTACCCTTAATTTTTAGTGCTAGATCTTTCGATGGGGATTTTAGCTCATTTTGACCAGCACGGGTTTTGGCTTGTACTGCACAAATTCGGTTGAATCACCTTTTAGCACAAAGGCAGTGGGTGGTGATTTTAGCGCTTCAGTCACATTTTGAGTTTGTGGGTAATTGTGATGGTGTCGACCAACACGAGTTTCTAAGGGCAGTGCCTAAAGACAGTGAGTGCATTTTTTAGCACTAGGCAGTGAGAGGGATTTTTAGCGCTTTTGGCAATAGGAGGCATTTTTAGTGCCAATTTTTGAAGGCCCAGGGTGAAGTATATTTAAAAATATATTTAAGTATAAGTCATAATACTTTAAATATTTTTAAATATACTTTCAGGATGTTTGAGATAGGTTCCAGATCCATAGGATTTGACATGCAAATTCTAGATTTTTGAAGTCCCACCAAATTTCAGACTTAGCCGTTTTTCAGGATTTTCAGGGTTTTACACTTAGCCAAATTAGGGCTTCAGGACCATACGACAGGATGAAAGTATATGGACCCCTTAGTGAAACCTAGTGGAATTTGACATGATTTTGCAACTCTAAGACCTGGAAACTAAGATTTTCAACATGACACACCTTGTAGAAGCAGTTTCAAGGGTAATATCTAGTGACATAGGATTTTGGAGTAGAATGCAGTAACACCCAATTTCAGTGTAGAAGGCAACAAATGGCTATTTCTTAAGCACAAACCTAATCAAGACTCTTCCAAATCAATCATGAAAGACATCAAATGACTCCAAACATGCCAAATACTCAAATTTGAACAAATCCTGCATTCTAAGAACAAATCCACCTTCTCATTGTCATAAGAAAGAAAGGTTGAGACTCCAAGCCAATGCAAAGAAAGGTGGTCTCCATTTGGCAAAATGGGGCGTGTGTGCAAGGCACAACACAAAGATTGTCACTGATGGTAGGTTTATGTCCTTAGAGATCTAGCTTGGTCTATATCCTCCTTTATAGTAGTTGTGTCCTCCACTTAATGATAGGAAAAAAAACAAGGATCTTGAGGAAAATTGGGATTGGTATGATTGAATCTTAGAAGCTTGGGGATAGCACAAATCAAAGGGCACTCAAAGTCTTGTATTAAGCATGAATATGCTAATGGGGGTTCAATTGCATGAAATTGATCCTCTAGAGGTGATTCATTGGGAATGAGAACTCTTAGCAAAGATGGAAATAATGCAAATGGGATAATCCACCTCCTCTAAAACAAGAGAGGGAGGGATATTTATAGATTGGAAAGACACTTGAATGGTGGGGTTTATTGGGAGCTAACTATAAAGTTGATTGGAAGATCATAAAGGCTGATGAGAAGAAAATAAGAAATTAGTTGAAAAATCATTAAGGTATGATTGAAAGTGAATAATAGATTGATTGGGAGAGGAGAGACAATTAGGGGAAGTTGTGGTTATATTAGACAAGAGAGAACTCCCAATAAAAAATGAAAATGGAAGTAAACTAGCTAGAAATTAAAGAGATCATGCATGCCAAAAGATGATAGGGTCATCCCTTTTGCCAAGATAGGTCATCTGGGCAACCCTACAACTTAAGGATAGGTCTCCCAGGTGAACCTCCAGTTGAGGATATGTAAATGATTTTCTAACAAATGAAAGGTCTTGGAACTTAGTTTAGAGGTTGGATAAGATGGTTAAGGGGATAAATAGGCTTGAGGATGCATCATCAATCCTAAAACTATTGAGAGAAATGTAATTCACACCTTTGAGGGTTATGAGATAGATTGCCAAATCATCATCATACTGCCATGTCAGCTTGTACATTTTTAACTACTTACATGACCTGGGAAGCAAGTAAGCAAGTTACAAAGAGAGTGACCAAGTTCATAGTGTAGGCCTTCATAGGGTTGCAAGATCCAAAAGAAAGGATGCAATTTTCAAGTTTCAAGGAGGATTGACAAGTTTGTGGGATACAAAGTTTTGAAATTTAGAGGCAAGGTTAGACTTTGCAAAATGATGTGCAAAAGAGAAAATAAAGTTTGTTTTTTACCAAATAGGAATGCATAGAGATTGCAAGGCAAAGATGCAAGCATACAAAAAGTATACAAATGAGTGATATGGATTTGATTTAATGAACTGAAGTGGGGATGTGAGGACTATAGGGAAAAGAGCATCTTTTAATATGTAAAGGAGCCAAGTAATTCTATCGATATATATTTTCTGAGGGGATAGGAATAAGAGGTAGCCATGTAGTTTACACACTTTTCAAAGGATGCAAGGTTACAAATAAATTTTATAGCTCATCGAATGAATAGCACATAGTTGTACTAGGCATGGAGGTAATGATTCAAATTACAAGGGGTGCAAGTTCTAAGTAGTGGTGCAAGTTTACATGCATAAACTATAATGGGAGTGTCTAGGGTGGGGGCATATTACCCTTTACAATATATGCAAATATGCAATTGCACTCCTCAACTTGACCCTAAATGTATTTTGTGAGCCTGTGAGAATGGAATGTATAGCTATGACCAAGAGCGACAAGTTTGCCAAAGATAAGACTTCTGGGGTTTGGGTTCTAGAAAGCATGTTGTTATTTCTAATGGGATGAAAGATGTAAGGTGTCATATGAAGCCCATGATCCACCTTTTGTAGAGTTTATGAGGTTGCAAGATGTGTGTGTATGGGTGCAATTTGCATGAGAGTGCAAAGGCACATGGAGGAGAAATTTTTGTCAGCCAAAGCAATAGTGGGAGCATAGGGAACATAATCATGAGAGAATTTTGCAACATACAAAGGGTGGAAAGTTACACAAAAGGCCCACCTAATATAAATATGCAAGATTATGGGAGTTGGAAGCAAGTATGTAGTTTGCAACATATGTAAAGCTACAAGTCGAGTCTACAACCCACCAAGATTCATACACTTAAAAAATCATGACGAGACCCCCCAAACATGGATTTATGAGACTAAGGAATAATTTAGAGACATGTTAGAAGTAGGAGGAATAACATAAATTATAATTTCTAATGGGTCTCATTAAAATGGAATCTTAGATCTATAGTCAATGACAAGCCAAATAGAGAGTAAGGGAAACAATGAAGGAATGAAAAATGTGTTTTTGGGTGATAGACCAAAAAATGACATAGTCCTTTCCAAAGATGTCTTGGATTCCAACTAGCAATGTCCCTTGACATATCCTATTGCATACTAATGAATTCCTAGAAGTGCACATAGGAATAAGAAGTGGACAAAGCACAATGATTCATCTAAAAAATCCAAGACCTTCATTAATAGAACCAATAAATTATTCAATGCTAACAATAGAAGTATAAAGACCACCATGATGTCCATTGCACTCCACACCTTCTAGGTCAGTGGCAAAGTTTAACTTCATCTTCAAAAGGAACATTTCTAAAGTCCACATGATAAGATCAAACCTCTTCACTATGATCCTTACACCACATTCCACATAGCTCGTGAGAACACTTTCATTCTAACATACCACAATATTAGGTTTGCATCTTATCATTAACACAAAATTACTCAAACTATACTTTCCTCCTCTCTTGCAATTGACATAATCTCAACATCCAACAAACTCAGACCCTATTCATATCAATTTAGTAGTAAAGGATGCTATCACAGACACCATGAAAACTAATACTCACTTAGGCAATCATTGACTATTCTGCATAGTAAGACCTGGAAATACATTGTTTAGGCCAAATAGTAAAACTTTGAGCAACTCCATGCACAAATTCCTTCACTTAGGTCTGATGCAATAGTGACCATTGCTTTTTGAGAAGAGGTGAATGATCTAAGTGTATGCACATGCACGACTATAGTCTCATCCATTGACTTAGCCTGCATGTTTGTCTAAACTCAATGCACACTCAATAATCATAACAAAACTCTACATAACATGGTTCCATGTTATGTAGAACAAAATAAAATATTTTTCTTGAAAGAACTCATAGAAAATAATATTTCACAAACTCTAATGAATGATATCAATCATGACTCATGTAAAAATGGTACTCTCTGACTATCTTCCTATTCTTTTCTATACTCTTAAGGGCATGTCTATATGTGATGTGAACAAAAATAGCAATCTGAATAGAATTGTAGTACTGGGATTGCACTTCATTTTATGCTTGCAATGTGTAGTTTTCTATAAAATTGACTATAGAGACAACAGTTCCAATTGGGAAAAAATCTTTACACATCCTGAACTGTTGATCTAACTATCGAGACCTATGGATGTGTCTTGCACACTTGTAAAAAAAGAGTTTTCCTAAAATCAGAAATAAGATCAGCAACACTTACTTTTCTTGTAATCAACTCACATATGAAACCTTCACCCCCACTCTTCAAATTGTATTTAACTATCTCATATCTCTTTTTCTCAACCATTTGCTTTCCAAAATCATGCTCACTTTCCTCATGAATACATGATATAAACTTTGATAACCTAACACATTGTAAACACTATTCATTTAAACAATCATTTTTATAGAAAATGTAACCATCATCTCTAACACAAAAATAAATCTAATAATTCCCTCGATGACTTTGGTAGTTGAATTGCACCACACTCCTATAACATTTCATTAGTGTGCAAAGTAGAATGAATATTACATAATAGTTCATGATACATAGAAAACTCTATGTGGTATTTACAACAACATGTATGAATTTTAGGAGGCACACAATAAAAGGGCTTACAAGATTCAAATGCTCTTTGTGAGATTGTCAAATCTAGATGTGCTTCACAAAATTATTTGTAAAATATTGTTTGGCTATATTCCAAGTAACGTTTAGGATGTGGTGTGTGGTCTTGATCACTAATTGTCAATTTTAAAACATCTTTTGTACATTGGGTGATACTCTAGAGTTAGAGTGCCAAAATTGTTCAATTCCATTCTTTGTGCTATTAATTAGCTTCATACAACTCATGGACGCCTAGCACTAAAAGCCCAAGTATCATTTTCAAGAGGTCCTATCTAGTCTTGATTTTAATGCTAGTGTTATTGATAATGTTTTATGATTTAGACTTAAGTCAAGACAAGTTTGCCTCATTAATTGAGCCTTTCTTAATTGCTTGCTTACTAGTGAGGTTCTTATTACTCTAAAATCAACTCTTTTATCTTTTCCCTTACTAGTTTTTCCAATAGAATTGAGTCAATTAAAAAGACTTTTAACAATAATTTATTATTATTAGACACTTTGTTTGCCCAAATCTTTAATTTATTTAATATAGGTCTCATTTTATATTTTTTTAGTAATTGTACAAAAAATTGACGTTGTTTGGTTAATTTTTTATTTACAGAGTATTCATTTAAAAGTTTCAAAGCCTACAACCGAATGGTTCATGACTACTTGTTGCCGTTAAGTCTTTCCATTATGTTCTCATCAATTTCAAGTAACCATCTTGCTCTTGGGTGTTTTACAATTTTATTGAGCTCATTAGAATATAATGGATGTGGGATTTCATTTTATTCTTGACAAAGGTCCTTTCTTCTTATGGAATTTGGAGATACATTTATTTTCATTAGTTCATGTGTGTTATCAATTTCATCAATGTTATGAACAATTGGATTACAAAGTGCATTTTCAATATCATGCAGTTCATATTGACAATCTTCAAGTAGATGCCTACATTGTTCTTCTTCGTTGTCTATGATATTACTCTTATAAATAGGTGTTTCATGACATTTTGTAACATTTTTATTTTCATTCTCACTTTCATGTTCAACCTTTTCATTTTCAATATTATGGTCAATTTCATTTTAGGAATAGAATTTGTAGAAAATTGAATGTAGTTTATGGGCTACTATTTTTTTGAAAAAAATAAAAATTTATTTGGTGAAAATTGGATATTTCAGTAAGGCACTACTAAATTTTTTGAAAAAAATAAAAAGTAGGGGCCATTCCAATCTACGCAATCAGTGACAATGAATTGGCATCCAAAGGAATTCACAACTAGATTGATTCCTCAATAAATGCATCATCTATCATTCATAAGTGTATGAAGCTAGGTGAAGCACAAGAATTTTTGGATCATGCTAAAATAATGATACAAAAGGTGTATGAAAAGTATTCATACCTCAATAAGCTTGGTTTGCCAGTGGATTTTGACAAATCAGAGTGATACATTGGAAAGGGTGCTTTGAAAAAGATCATGGAGGATAGAATGAAGTTGGATAAGGACCAATTTCTTTAAAAAATAGATGAGGAAAACTTTTTAGATTCTAACAAACCATTAATAACCTTGAATGCAACTTTGATTGATACATTTAAGGAAAGATCCACTCTCAGTTATGAATTGTTAACAAATTTAAATGTCAGTTACTATCAGTTATAGTAAATTGCACTTTCATTACATGAACATTGGAGCATGCTACATAAGTTGACAGAATGATTTGGTAATTTTTATGTTAGTTTATGTGTTTTGAAAAAAATACTTTTGGCCTCTTGATATATCTATTTGTTGTTATTGTTAAATCTATACGTCTTCTGTAATGTATATTTTTTTTGATATTAATACAATCTACAAGTGTATTACCACCTTTTATTGATAAAAAATATGTTAATTGTTAAATCAAAATTAAAAAATGTGTAAAATTTAGATTCTTAATAAAATTAAATTTGAAAACAATGTTTAAAATTTAGATTCTAAAATGGAACATTGAAAAATAATAATATGTTAATTTATTAAGTTTTAAATAGAAATTGAAAAATGTGTATTAGTGATATACAAATAAATCAACAACAATTTAGAATATGAAATACAATATAAATACTTACCAAGTGCTAAATCTCTTCTGATTGCCAAATCATCTCCTAACTTTGACCATGAGATCAAAGGCCATCCCAATCCTAGTCTTCATTTTCTTTTCTCTGCATACATCCACTTAAGTGCATCTCATCACTCACACTACTTGTGTTATTTATTGTGTCATATGTACTAGTATTGTTTGAAGCATTTCACAACCCTCTTCTTTCACATATGGAACCCCAAATTTTGAGTGCCCTTTCAAAAGGAGAATTTTGGATATCATATCTAGTTGTATACATCCTCAAGAAAATTTGAAAATTCTTGTCAATTTTGTTTCTTATCTGTGATTTCAAGAACCCCAGTGTACTAAAAACTCTCTCATCCTCCACTGACCCCAATATCATGGTTTGACATAGATTCGTAAGTTTGAAATATTTTAATATTGGATCATGCAATATTTTCCTCTAAATTAAGGTTACTCAAAGCTTTGTTATCAATCTATCTTGGAAGGAATTCTCCAGGAGTTCAAAATGTTCCTTCATTGATGTTGAAAAATGGGTGAATTGCTTTATAATCTTAGATTTATTTATAATTCCTTCTATATTTTATCCATTAAATTCTAAAATTTTGGAAAACTGGATGGCCAAGGTCTTTATCTTGTTACAGGAAAATCAACTAGTTGAAATTGATCCAATATTGAGGATACATAATAGACATGAATTCAAGTAGTTCATCTTGAGGGATTCATTATCTAATCTCTAAGGAAAGAGATATGTCAATATCCTTTAAATTAGTACTTACATATTTAACAATCTTTTCAAAAGCTTCCCTTGTAACAGGTTCTTCTTTGACAGTGTGCCCAACCTTGGAAAAATAGTGTATTGGTATTTTATATCCCCATGCAAAGACACATAACTCTCCACTTGTATTAAACTTAAAATATTAGCAGTAGTGTTCAAATTTGTCATCAAGTGCCAACTACTAAAGTTTGGACTTATGAATGACCACTTTGATAGATAGATTGTCAAGAGTCATGAATATCATTTTACATAGCTTTGTGTATTTTGAAATATACATAGTTCTTTCTTAATCTTTTTTCACAAGAATGTTCATTTCCTCCAGCATGAGAAGAATACTAGATAGAGTTAGAAGCATCTCGATTTTAGTTAACCTATGTAAGAGGTCAAGAGCTTTGTCTATTGTGAGGTGATATTCATACATAATATTTGTAAAAGGGGAGACCCACTTTTTATGTGTTTTAAACAAAAACTAATGGCACCATTACATAGCCCTCAAAAATCATGCACTTTCAAAAAATGACACCCAAAAAGGAGCTTGTATGTGCCCGAATGAGCTCTCAGAAGTTTCATATGAAAAGCATTACTTTTGAACATAAATTCCTAAATTCAATTCCATTTTTCTCATCACAAGTAAATAAAATTAATATTTTATTTACTTTCCAAATTATCCATTATCCATGAAATTAACTCCTATAATTTCCTCCACTAGTTACTCAAATTGACTACTCAATCAAATTTCAATCCAAATAGTTAATTATGCAATCAATTTAGTTAACTAATCAATCAATTTAGTTAACTATGCAATCAAATTAGTTAACTAATCAATCAACTTAGTTAACTATGCCATTAAATAAGTTAACTAATCAATCAAATGAGTTAACTATTCTTTCAAAGCATGTTAACTCCCAATCAATCTAGTCTACTGCCTAATCAATTAAATTCACTGAGTAATCAATCTTGTCAACTCCCCAATCAATTTTTGTTAACTCTTCAAGCAAAAGGAGTTGATTCTTCAACCAATTTCCCCCTCTTGTGTGCCATCCAACCTATAAATATTCCTCCCCTCTTCATTATTTTTCAAGTTGGAGAATGCTCTTCTCATCTTCACAAGCTTTTTTAAGCTTCTTCATAGGCCTTTGATCCTCTTTCTTCATTTGTTTCTTTAGTTTTCCAAAGCTTCAAATCTTTCATTAGTTTTCATTATTGCATAGCTTCAAATCTCCCCCTTTTAGGAGGCAATTTCATTTGTGCATCTAGTCTTTGCAGGTTTTTGCTCTCCACATAGCATCCATAAGCTCAAACATGACTTTTGATCCTTTTATTTCATTGTTGTTTTGTCCAAGATTTGCTAAAAGCTTCTCAATGCATCAATATCCATTTGCAATCCATAGTGCTCATTAGCTCACATTGAGCTCACATTTCAAGCTTTCTAAATCTCTTTTGCATCCCCCTGTTGTTGCCAAGAGGAAATCCCTGCTGCTGCCAGAGGACAAAGAGGTTTCCGACACAAGGATTCTTGAGGATAGTGGAGGCTCATGCGTCTCACATTCTAGGTTCTTTAGGCTTTTTTTCATTTTTATAGTAATTATCTAATCTTAAAATTGCTCTTGGGAATAGTAATTGGATGTTGCAATTTCCTTGATAGGCTAAATATGATTTTACATTGTTAGATTAGTTTGCTTCAAGTATTTTGCATCATTAGTTTAGTTTAGTTCAAATAAATTTCATTTCTTAGAGTAATTAGATCCAAAATATCTAGAAAAACCAAAAAAACATAGATCAGATTGCATTAGGTAAACCCATTCTAGATTGCATACATATTTCAATTTCTAGATTAAAAAAGCACTTTCCTTTCATAAAGATCCAAAAAAGCACAAGAACATTGTCTTGCATTCATATGGGCTTGCATGCATTCAAAAACCAAAAAAACAACAAAAACACTAGCACCACAAGAAGATTGCAAACCCTCAATTTCATCACAAGGTCAACATTGGTCAACACTAGTCAACCAGAGAAAAGAAAGATAAACCTTAGGACATAAACCCTAAGTCAAATCGAGGTCAACCCCAACCAAATTTCTCTTGATTTGGGATCACAAATATACCCTAGGCTTAGAGGCGAGTGGGTGACGGAAATCCTCAAAGAGATTGAGGAAATTCATCCTAGACCACAACATGATCAATTAACGATCCAGGAACAACAACACAAGTTGAGGTTACTCCAAACACAAGTCATCATCCAACAATTTGCAGAACAACTCCAACTTAATAGAAGCATAAATGAGAGCAATTGTCAACCCACACAATGTTGGAATCTTTAGAATCCAAATAGGAGAATAGTGACTAGTGACCCTTTAAGTCATATAGTTATTTCAACCACAATGGTCATAGAGCACCATATCAAAATCAATACGCAAGAAAGGCCCCAGGACTAGCTGACCACTCTCCATGAAGTCTAGCTCTCAAGCGAGCATGACCGCCCTTGTGTCTCACCTCCTTTTAATTGGCTACTTCCACTAGAGCGAGAGTGATGTGGAGGTTCACCCCGTGGCAAGGAGAGGGGTCCATGTGCTTGCTAAAGCTAACTCATCTACCCCAAGCTATTGAGTCATATTTTTGAGTGTACATATTTTGGTGACCCCAATGTGAAATTACAAATCCTTCTAGGATGAGTAATTTATGTTTCAAATTAAAAAATTCATTCATCACCACTTTCACATCTTCCACTGGATTTACCGCATATTTTGGTGAACTCGATGTGAAAAGTAAAAACTTTTGATAGGATCTTTTGCATTTTTGTGTGCTTCTTTCATTCCATGTTCATCTTTCATATCCATATTCATTTCATTCATTTAGTGGTGTTTCCTACACCCCAAAACTAGGACAAGATCACACAAAGTTTAAGGGAATTGCCCCTCCAATGAAAGTAGCACATGTTTAGATCCAATAGCTTCAATCTCAAATCAGTCAAAATTGAAAGACTTAAAGGGGATCCAATAAGATCCCCACAACATTGACCAAATCAAAACATGCCAAGTGAGTGTTCGGTCTAAGATCCATCAAAAAAGACCAACCCATAACAAGCCATACAAAAATGGCCACCCAAATGGACAATGAGGTGAACCATCAAAAGAAAAGCTTACAAGAAGCTTGGGGGACATAAAAACCCCTCCATGTGGTACATCAAGATAGAAGACCCATGGCATGACAAGTATCATCAAAGGAACAAGTAGGGTCACTCAAACCCCAATGCAAAGCAATCCATCTCAAGGTTGTAAAACTCAAAGAATGGAGGAAGCCTCATTCACAGACCTTATAGAAAATTTGGTTCAATGAATCAGGACCCTTGAAGCTAGAAATATTTGTCAAAGTGAAATTCAAGAAAAACCTAGGGCACATGGAAATCCTTTCATTGATAAGATTGAATCAAACCAGGGGGCAACACAAAATCCCCCTCATCTAAACTTCCATTCTCATGACACACATAATGAAGCATTCATGCCTCCCTTACCCTCATTATCCAACATGACAAGTCTCAATCAAATAGGTGGGATTCCCATGATGCAAAATCAACTATAAACGATCCCACCTAATTATCAAAACATAAACATGACACCATCTAGTCTTCCAACTTTTTCAGGATATCAACAATCTAGCACACCCTTTCAACAAATGCAATAAGCTCCACCTAAAGGGCTAATGTTTGGAGGAACAAAACCCTCTACACATAACCCCTTCTTAGGAACATACCTCGAGTATTTAAAGGAGCTTCTTGAATACAACATTCGTCAAGTCATACTTCCATGTCCTCTCCATGAGCTTCCAAAATTTAAAGGAGAGGGTGATCCCAACTCTCATATCAAGGATTACATCATGGTAGTGCATGAACCCTTTCCTTGGGATGGGGTGGTAGCAAAGATATTTCCAAAGACATTGGAAGGTATCACTCTAGATTGGTACTATCAACTTTGAGAAGCATCGATCCACTCTTTTATGCAACTCATTGATCAATTTTTGGATTCCTTTGACATAAACAAAATGGTCAAGACAAGAATACGAGAATTTCTAACACTCAAACAAGAAACCAATGTGTCAGTTACACACTTTATCACATGATGGAGGAAAGTTCTCTATTCTTCAACAAGCGCACCAAACATGGATCGTAGAGAACTTTGTGATCTCTTTTTACATGCTCTCAACAATGACATACTAGAAGGAGTTCAAAAAATCACTTACAAATCATATGAATAAGCACTTGAAAGTGCCCTTAGAATTGACCAAACCACTATTGATAGTGGAAGAAGGGAGTATGATTCCAATGTAAGGTTGATAAATCATGATGGAAATAACAAATCCTCAACAAAAAATCATAACATAGATGGGTCAACAAACACTTCACCATCAAGGAACAATAATGATGACTATAATAGTCATTAAAATTTGGGAAATGAAAATGCCAACAACTATCCCTCAAAAATCAAGCAGTCATACAACAATCATCATAAGCCTCAAGATTACAATCATGATAAATACTGCTCATTTAACAAGAGAATGGTGTTGGAATCATTTGCTATTGTGCCAAAAGCTTGAGCTATCAATGCTCACTACAAATTCTAGACTTAACCCAGATCCATGGGAGGCTCACTGCCATGTCACAAATCCTGAGATTAGCATTGAATGCCTCACTGACAAGGGGGCAGCTCACTGCCAACAATCCACCTCTCAACGCAACCTAAGGGATTCAAACCCGTGACCCATGGCTCTAATACCAATTGTTGGAATCATTTTCCATTGCCAAAAGCTTGAGCTATCAACACTATAACGCCCGCCTTGAACACCTTAAAGAAATACGCAATTAAGCTATATGTAACATGAAATTTTTTTTTTAAATGATTAAGATAACCCAGTAATGGTAACATAACTAATTACGACATATTCTCTAAGGATTCAAGGCTGCATTACTTTACAAACCAACTAACATAATTTAACATTCATCAGTAACTGATCTAAATCCAATGCACAATTGAATAACTAATTCATATTCATTACATATTGTCAAATAATACAATCTACATGATCAAATACATAACTGAAATGCTTTCCTTACATGAAAGTACATCATTACATCATTACATTGCCATTTTCAGACTACATCAAAATTATTACATAATGAATGATATGTTACACAAATCTGGTACAAGATTATACACATACATCATCCTCATCATTGGTACAAGTACAATTGTCTGCAAACAGATATAAATCTTTTCTGCACATAAACTTCGACAAGAATAACCAAAGGATAATAAAGCTCTTCCACCCAACCATGTGGAACCCTAAGGTCCACCCCCTGAGCTAGGAGTTAACATGAGGTCCCATACAATGACAGTCAGGTAGACAAAGACTAACATGAACAAAGGATGACCAAACACCAATACAACACATGGCAATAATAACACTACACAACTTAACCTCCAGAGGCAACACTTAACAAATGAGGAGAGACCGAACAAGGGATGCTAGGTTGTAGTAGGGAGAGTGTCATCACACGGTCCTAGCATGGGTTATCCTGACAGCCTCTCACTAGGCGCTGGACCCCATCTATGGTTATCCTGACAGCCTCTCACTAGGCGCCGGCCCCATAGGGTGACACATGCGGAATCAACCTTCCTTTCATGAGGACAAGGAAGTCAATCATGCCGACTAGGCCTTCTCTACCCATCCTTAGTCTAAACAAGCACTACAGGCCACGGGAGAGGAATACATTAATGTTGTTTAATGTGAAATCTACCCTTAACCCCCTAGTTCTTTTTAGGTTATCACTTGATTAATCTACTTTCAATGGGTTATCCTAACTGCCACTTTGGGCGCCAGCCCCACGTTGAAAGCCACTCTCCTTCCTAACACCTAGTAAACCTTAAACATCATACAAGACTTTATAACAATACACGTACATGTTCACTGCAAGGCATAGACCCTCTTGCATCACAGATGGAATCAAACACTAGTTGTAATCCATTTCCTATAACATTACACACTTTACTCTTTTACAGATTTCCCAGTTTCTCCATATGATAATTACGACAAACGGGTATAACAAGATCACAAGTGGTTTAATATCCCCACCAGAAAATATTACACATATACAACTTGACAATATCTCAATATACTTCATACTATGTTTGATCCACATAATCGTTATTACATCGTAATTACAAAAACAACTATACACAAGTTGCAAGTACTCAACTATGACAACTCAGCCTCTGGAATTTGAGTTTAACCACCCTCAATTCGACTCTTTACAACAACTCAATTAGTTCAATTTAGATTCAAGAGATTAAACAATACAATTCCTTCTCGGTTTGGTGTAAACAACTTTCGTAATAAAACGAACGCTAGATTACATTATTTCTCTTCCAAACCAATTAATCTTAAATTAAATGCAACAATACATTGCAACCTAGACCATCTAAATTCTCATCATTTTATTCCTTTTAACTATGGATAACTCACTAGGTTTAACTAAATGAATACCAATAGTTTATTCTAAAAGAATCTCACAACTTACTATAATATGGAATTCATAATTAACCTTAAATGTTCTCTCACACAGGATGTAAATATTCAGTCTAATTAACCTGTCGTAGAATTTAACCAACCCGACTATAGAATAGCAAAAATAATGTTTTATTAATTAGTTGAACATTTAACTATAATTTATATATATATAAACATTCATATATATATATTTTGTTAAGCCAACATTAATAATAATATTAATAATAATAATAATAGAATACTAATAATTATAATGACAAAACAATAATAATGAATACTATAAGTCATTGGATAGCAAATATCTTCTATCTGGGGATAAGTAAATATCTGTGTCGTTTACTATTGCCATCTAAATTTTGTATAATATGCATTATTTTTCAGTAGAAGAGTATAACGGTTTATATAACTAACAAATCATCTTATCTGTGGTAGCTCAATATGAAAGTGGAATAAATCACCGTAGACACGGACAAAAAGGATTGTTGCATAAACTATCTATGTTTTCCAAACTCTGGCTGGGTAATATTTCTTGTTGCTGTGCATATTAAATGGGCTGAGGGAGAACAATAATTGCAGAAGAATACACTGTGCTACATGCGAAAGACTTGTTTGTTCTACAAAGTTTAATGGTAGTCTTTCTCTTACGTTAACTCATTCTCCAACACAGAAAACTTAACTGCAAAGATTTGTTGACTCTCTTTTTGCTGTACGGAGATTAATGACAGTCGACCTCATAATTTGACTCATTCTCCTACTTATTCCTAAATATCATGCACGTTTTTTTTTGTTGTTGCAAAAGAGGTGTAAAATTGCTATTGACCGATTGATACCTTTCAAATCATTGAGACAACAGTTAGATCCGCGGTGATGGGATAAGGGCATACTAGGGTTGTCCATGTCATCCTTCAGAGAACTGCTTAAGCAAAGTAAATACAGAATGTAGTGAATTTCCAATTGACATACTAAGATCACTGTTTTCTTTTCGGGGCTTTTGGAAGAAGTTGAACTTATATTACATGGTGCATCTAGCTGAATAGAGACAGCGAACTAAAAGCATTGAAATGCCTACAGATAGTATGCAGAAGGAATTAGTTGCCAAGGAAGTGAACTCTTTCAGAAGTGCGCCAGCCCTAACTCTAAAATTCCCTATAGCTGTGCAGATTTCCAAATGTGACAAGTGTAATAGCAAGTTTAAAATACATAGAAATACCTCCCTCTGGCTTAATTTCTGATAGAAACTGTCAGATTGCAAACTCTTTTGGCATATTACATGCTGTTGTTCGTAATGAGAGCAGGGTCGTTCCTCCTTGGGCTGCGCTAGCCTTCCAGAGGGAGCACTAACCATCATTGAGGTACCTGTTAATTTGCGATTGTTTTTAAGAAGAAAACATTGAGCTAGAATGCAGGTCCGAGTTAAGTGTTGGAGTCCCTGCTTCATTGTGTGCCCAAACTTCTCTACCAAAGTTTAAATGCAGTTTATAGCCATGCGAAACAAATGCTAGGAAGAGTACAGCGTTTGATTAACCCGCAGGAATGTTATGACAGTCGTCCCATCACAGGCAGTATACAAATGAATGTGTAATTCAATCTAATCCCTAACCCTGCGATTTACTAAAGTTGACTATATTATCATTTCAAGGGTGGTCGATTCACTGTTGGCTTAAACTATGATGCCACACCCAATCCTTTGACTACATCTGTTCTTCTTTAACAAGAAACTAAAGTTCAAAGCCTTCTTAGAGCCACAATACAACCCTAAAGCAATACACCTACAGTTGATTTAAACATGAGCATGGTCGACCCTCTTGCCGGAGCTAGGCGATCAGGAGGACACCCTAAACGTTAACCCTAAAATGCACATTAAAATCTGCGGGGGTTGAAACTGTGCGTATCACGATGCCTTATATAAGGGATCAAAACTACAACAAAACCTGCATAGGCGGCCAAGGCGTGAGACTAATGATCTAGGGACTACAGGATGCTAAAGTAAATAAAAAGATCCCTGGGCGAAGTTGAATCTAGAACCCTAAAAAATGGTATGCATTTCCATGACGGAGGCAGATCGCATCTGTAGGTAAAGAAGATTTCTACACAGCCGTTGGAGATATTGGCTTGGAAGCTGAAGCTGCCTGGGAGGCAACGAATTTAGGATATGCACAAAAAGGAACCTGTTGAAGATGCTTAAACACTGATCAAGCAGATAACGCTGGCAGACCATGCCAAAATTAGGATCAAAGAAGTGCAGGAATGATTTTATTAATCTGATACAGATCTTGCATAATATCAGAGACCGATTCTCTTCTCTTTACCAAATTGGAACCCTAAACAATAAAATTAGACTCATATTTTCTCTTCAATTATTTATGCAGAAATGGGTCGGTGAATTAATTATATCTCTAATAGAAATTTGTTTGAAATAAACTGGTTGCAAGATAGGTACAAGAAGAATTATCAAAGAGGCTCTAGACTATCAAGCAAAATGTAAATTGGAGGAGTAAAGAGAGACAGATTTCCATCATTTCATAAACACGCAAACAGAATATGGAAGACGATAGAACCTATATCTGAAGCCTAGATTCAAAGCAGAATTCTATTCCTCAGTTGCAGAAAACTCGATCCTTCTTCTTCTTGACAGATCCCCCCCCTCCTTGCCTCTACTAACTTTTCTTTTATAACACAGTCCCTTCCTTCTTCCAAGGAACTCCGCACGCAAACCCGTGCATCTCCCTTCTAAAAAAATATATATATTTATTTAATTTAATAATCCCAAGGGTTTTCTTTTTTAAATATCAATCGACAACATTTAATTTTATAACCAACCAACCACAGTGTTATTAATAAATTGTAATATTACGCCAATCAATAATTTTATAACTATATTTTAATTTATTTTATTAATTAAGTTGTAATCACAATTTACAACTACAACTATTTTATTTATTTAAATATTTATTATAAATAATATTATATTGAACAATACAAAATTTCTTACAACTTTATTTAACAACCACACATCTAATAAAATAATACTTTATTAATTAACTATCGACATTATGCTCAATTATCGACATTTATATTCTTTCGTATAATGATTCTAATTGAAGCACAACACTACTTACACACCTAGACACTTTCAGACCTAATTAACTCCAAGGTACAGTATTACCTGACAGCAAGTCATGATCGAATGACAACCAATAACCACAAGGGTAAACTAACGACCAGACAACACTGACTGGGGACCTCATGTTAACTCCAATCAACTAATCCATTGGCGAAGGCACGCTCAGACCTGGTAATCAGGTGGAGTCGATGCCTAGTACCTGCATCTTGCAGCAACGCACAGTTAACCATACAAGATACATATATATATCCACATGTAGTCCTATAGTGAATGGAAATCATAGTGGGGTAGGGTACTCGAGAGCGAGTAGTACGACACTGTTCCATTCACGTTTATAAATAAACAATTAACTATATTGAACAAGATTTTCCGTTTACTAGTCAACAACATAAAATGATCAACTATCTCACAATCCCAAATAGTGAATAACATCAAAACATCTGTAACATCTAATTCATCTATCAAGTTCTAACGCATAAAATAATAGAATCCAACATCAACAATTGTTACCATACTGATTAGGTCCATAATGAATTAACAACATAACAAGAGATTCATCATCAATCTATCTACGATAATGTCATAATGTCCAAACTACTAAGCAAACATCAGTATGACAGATGACTAGTTGAGGGGCACTACAAACACTCACTACAAATGCTAGACTTAACCTAGATCCATGGGAGACTCACTGCCATGTCACAAATCCTGAGGTTAGCGTTGAATGCCTCACTGAAAAGGGGGGTAGCTCACTGCCAACAAAGGGGGCATGTTATCAAGTCATGTTGAGAGTATCATTGCCTCATATCAATCCTCCCAAAGGAACAACAACAAGCATTCATGGACACATTTTCACAAGACGAAGAACTTAGTCCCAAATTCTATCAAAACACCTTTGATCAAAACACCTTAGGCCTTGTGGAATTAGATCAAGATATTTGTGTCACCCAAAGACCAGAATGACTAGATGACACCTCCAACAATTCAAATTTTTATCACATGTTATAACTTCTTAAAAGTTCTCCTACGCATAAGAACGCGAGCTCCTCAATGCCTTAGTTCCAGGCCATCTAGTTCAAAACACTCCAAGTGAAAAGTGTTTTTCTTTAACATTTGATTTTGAAAAGTTAAACTCAGACAATGACATAGCTAAATAGGGTGATCTTTCCCTCCATCTAATAATCCAAATTTAGGACTATTCCATTAAACATGTAATGATCAATGATGGGTCTGCAATTAACATGGTCTCCTTTCACTTCTTCAAAGAATGTGTTATGACAAAACTTAAATCACAAAACAAACTTCCATCCTTAGAGTTCATGATAACCCAAACATTCAAACCATGGGTAAGGTCAATCTTCAAATAACATTGAGTCCCAAAACCCTCCCAACTAAATTTTATGTCATAAACAAAGAAATCACTTACAACATGATCATAGGAAGGCATTGGATCCATAGGATGAGGGCCATTCCCTCCACACTATTTCAAGAAATACATTTATTGCACATGGGACAAAACCACATCATCAAAGGAGATCCTGATCCTTTCAGCCTTTATAAAGTTGAACAAGTCAAAAAGAAGGGAAAGACCACGGAAGCCACTAGTGACCCAAAAATCAACACTTTTGAAAAAGGAGAGACATCAAAACAAATTGCAAACATATCCAAGACCTCAAAATGTATAGGAAAGGGGGCAACAAGAGAATTCCCCTTCGATCCCCACTCAACAAAGTCTTATGCTCCATTCAACTTAGCAACCATTCTAATCGAGCTAGACATAAACATTCATATGATTGAAATCATGACTAAAGAAGAAGAAACAAAACCCACGCAGAAACTAGGAGAGTTAACATCAATTCAAATTGTCCCTCAGAATTTCAAAATAAACCTGGTAACTCAATAAGAATAGAAAATGATAAATCCAGGGGCAAATCATCAAACAATGAAACATGTTAGTACACAAAACACCTTCCTTAATGTAAAAACATTTTTACACCAAGTCTTTGAGTGTCCTTGCAAAGACTTTCAGGCAAATTTTAGACCAAATTGGCTACATCGAGATGTAGTTAAGGAAGGCATTGGAAATGACACTAACTCTTGTGCATTATGGAAGGAGAAGAGTTCAACATCTCAAAATGTTGTAAAAGCCTATAAAAATCCCCAAAAAATCAAATAATTTAAAAATCCATAAAAAGCATAAAATCATGAAAGATAAAAATTTTGCATTTTTCATTCTGTTCCATCATGCATTTTGTGAGTGTCATGCTCTCATTAGATTTTTTTCCTAGTAAGGAGTCGAAGGTTTCTTAGGTATAGGTTAACCTTTTGAGCCTTTGAGATCCCATAATAATTCATGTTTACCACTTATCACTATTACCCTTTTACATTCCCATTGATTCTAATCAAGTCCTAGCTTTTAGCTCTACACTAATCCTGGTCTTAATGATTCATGCTATTAAGTCTAAGATAAGTTAGTACTCAAACCCATAGTTTTCAAAGGAAGCTTCCAAGTATACCTTCCCCATTCTTCCCTAGTAGAAAGGAAATCTGACTGGGCTATGAAAACTTTTGGTGGTGCTCAACCCCTTATCTTTCCTAGCTAAAAATGTCAGGGGGATCAAAACTCTAAAAAAAGCAATCTAAAATACGAATAAAAAATGAGTGATAAAAAACATAAGAGTGATGAGAAAATTGAGAATAGAGAGATTAAAGTTATTGTATATCCAAAGCTCAAAAGCATCCATTTCATAAAAGTCCAAAAAATTCAAAAAAATTCAAATAATGTGACTGCTCTTAAGTAGGATTTTAGACCTAGGGGATTGCGAGTTAACTTGGTATAAAGAGACTTATTGATATTTGGTATGGGATTAGGGACTCAAGTGGGAGTGAGGAGGAGATTGAATGCTTCTAAATTTTGATCTTTACTGGAGGTTGAACACTGATCCTTATCTAGATAAGACAATTTGACAAGCTTTCAACTTAGACAAGTAACAAATTTTATTGGTGTTCACTGGACTTAGATTCTAGATGGAAAGTAAGATAGACCTAGGGTAAAGGAAATAGGGGAAAAGTAAGGGTCCCAAGATAGAAGATGGTCCTAAAGACTATTTGATTGTTGGCTTTGCTTAGCTAGTGCGTGTGTGTGTTTTGTACCTTTCTCTTTTATTTCCTCTAATAAAATGTCACCCTTGAAGCTTCGAGCTTAGATTCATCTCCACCCAAGGGTATGGACATTCAGAAATATTCTCTCTATCACTCTTTTTTTGTAACTCTTTTTTTATTTTTTATGCTTTTCTCTCTTTTTGTTTCCCTTTTATTGTACTAACCTTTCCCCTGCTTTGACACTTGCCAATTTTCACTTTCTGTGCTTGCAACTTCGTCCCTAAGCCTCTTATTCATCTATTTGTCATAAATTAACCTTTCCTTAGTGTTTTTCATCCAAACCCACCCATAAGATCCCTCCAAGGGACCTCCCAAGCCATCTCCAACTTTTAGTTTTCAGTTATGTTCAACCAGAACAAATCTCCCCCTATTATTTTAGGATCTCCCCTGAGAGATTTGACATTTGCAAGTGGAGATTTGGTTTTTGACCACATTTTGACCTTGTTCTAGAGATAGTTCACTTATCCATCCCCTAACTAACCATCTCCAACCTCGCATGTCAACCCAAGCCCTCTCCTTTGTGGGTTGCCCATGGGTCACCCCTAGGCAACTCAAGATCTCCCATGGGCAATTTGGACTGGTAAAAGGGGTGACCCACTTTTTATGTGTTTCAAAAAATAATGGCACCATTTTGTAGCCCTTGAAAAATCATGCACTTTAAAAAAAATGGCACTCAAAAAGGAGTTCGTATGTGCCCGAATGAGCTCTCGAAAGTTTCATGTGAAAATCATTATTTTTGAATGTGAATTCCTAAATTCATTTCTATTTTTTTCATCACAAGTAAAAAAAAAATATTTTATTTACTTTCTAGATTATCCATTATCCTTGATATTAACTCCCATAATTTCCTCCACTAGTCAATCAAATTGACTACTCAATCAAATTTCAATCTAAATAGTTAATTATGCAATCAATTTAGTTAACTAATCAATCAATTTAGTTAACTATGCAATCAAATTAGTTAAATAATCAATCAATTTAGTTAACTATGGAATCAAATTAGTTAACTAATCAATCAAATGAGTTAACTATGCTTTCAAAGCATGTTAACTCCCAATCAACCTAGTCTACTGCCTAATCAATTGAGTTCACTGAGTAATAAATCCTGTCAACTCCCAATCAATTTTTGTTAACTCTTCAATCAAAAGGAATTGATTCTTCAATCGATTTCCCCCTCTTGTGTGCCATCCAACCTATAAATACCCCTCCCCTCTTCATTATTTTCCATGTTGGAGAATGCTCTTCTCATTTTCACAAGCTTTTTCAAGCTTCTTCATAGGCCTTTGAGCCTTTTTCTTCATTTCCTTCTTTATTTTTCCAAAGTTTCAAAGAATTCATTAGTTTTCATTATTGTATAGCTTCAAAGCTCCCCTTTTAGGAGGCAATTTCATTTGTGCATCCAGTCTTTCTAGGTTTTTGCTCTCCACACAGCATCCATATGCTCATACAAGACTTTTGAGCCTTTAATTTTATTGTTGTTTCATCCAAGCTTTGATAAAAGCTTCTCAACGTGTCGATACGCTACCCATTTGCAAGCCATAGTGCTCATTAGCTCACATTTCAAGCTTTCTAAAGCTCTTTTACATCCCTTCCCTGTTGCTGCCAAGAGGAAATCCCCGCTGCTGCAAGAGGACGAATAGGTTGGTGACACAAGGATTCCTAAGAATAGTGGAGGCTCACGTGTCTCACATTCTAGGTTCTTTAGTTCTTTTTTTCTTTTTATAGTAATTAGATAATCTTAAAATTGCTCTAGGGAATAGTAATTAGATGTTGCAATTTCCTTTATAGGCTAAACAAGATTTACATTATTAGATTAGTTTACTTCAAGTATTTTGCATCATTAGTTTAGTTTATTTCAAAGCAATTTCATTTCTTAGAGTAATTAGATCCAAAAAATCTAGAAGAACAAAGAAAACATAGATCAAATTACATTAGGTAAACCCATTCTAGATTGCATACATATTTTAATTTCTAGATTAAAAAAGCACTTTCCTTTCATATAGATCCAAAAAAGCATAAAAATATTGTCTTACATTCATATAGGCTTGCATGCATTCAAAAACCAAAAAAACAACAAAAACACTAGCACCACAAGAAGATTGCAAACCCTCAATTTCATCACGAGGTCAACATTGGTCAACTTTGGTCAACACTAGTCAACTAAAGAAAAGAAAGTTAAACCTTAGGTCATAAACCCTAATTCAAACCCTAAGTCAAATCAAGGTCAACTCCAACCAACTCTCTCTCGGTTTGGGCTCATGAATATGCCTTGGGCTTAGAGGCAAGTGGGTGAGGACAATCCTCGAAGAGATTGGGGAAATTCATCCTAGACCACAACATGATCAATTAATGATCCAGGAACAACAAAATAGGTTGAGGTTACTCCAAACACAAGTCATCATCCAACAATTTGAAGAATAACTCCAACTTAACAGAAGCACAAACGAGAGCAATCATCAACCCACACAATGTTGGAATCTTCAAAATCCAAATAGGAGAACAGTGACTAGTGACCCTTTGGGTCATATAGTTATTTCAACCCCAATGGTAATAGATCACCATATTAGAATCAATATGCAAGAAAGGCCCCAAGACCAGCTGACCACCCTTCATGAAGTCCATCTCTCAAGCGAGCAAGACCACCCCGTGTCTCGCCTCCTCTCGACTGGCTACTTCCATGAGAGTAAGAGTGATTTGGAGGTTCACCCCGTGGCAAGGAGAGGGGTCCATGTGCTCGCCAAAGCTAAATCAACTACCCTAGGCTACTGAGTCATGTCTTTGAGTGTACAATAACTTCATCTAAAGATAATGCAATAAAAGTTGACTCTCTTATTTTTTCCTATACATCCTATTTTTCACTTCAGCAAGACAACTTGCCCATTCCCATCCATTGTTTATTGACCAATGTGTGTTAGGAAAGTTAAGAACACCTATAAAAGACAAAAAACTTATATTTTAGGTAGTCTATCATAAGATGCCCTCTAGTGAAAATATGAAAAGCAAAATTCAACTAAACAATTTTTGCCATTTGTGCTAATCCCATCGTCTTTCTAAATTGAGCTTGAATTAAACCTCCACATGTAGCAAGATTCTCCTTTCTTTCAATAAACACATCATATTCCAAGGCATGCTTAACATGTAGACATTCTTCCTTATTTTCCATCTTATCACTAATTTTTTCTTTCCATCTATGATTTGTTTTTCATAAACTTTACCAACATGTTTTTCTATGCTGTCAACATTTAGCTACAACTTCTTGTCCCTACCATATTTCCAACTGTAAATATTACACTTACATTCTATGGGAGATTCATCTCTATTTACATTCTCCATGAGTTCAATGAATGGGTACTTTGACACCCAATCAATTTAAAAATTCTTTGATAGATCCCATTCATGCCCTCTTTTTGATTTGGCTTTTCTTTTCATCTTCTGTGTTGGATCTACATTTTTCTATCACTTATTTAGGTGGACTTATTAATATTATCATTCATGCTACCTTGGGATACCTCTAGAAAATCATCTTTGTCATTGTGATCCAACTTGAATTACAATCTTCCTATGAGGTATTCCCTTCATTAATATATGGTATAAATCATGATGTTGAATCTTGATTTGATGGACCGCAAACATTGCCAAAGTATGACATTATGTTTCTGCATTTTGATGAGTTCCCTTTACTAATTTTAGGGAATTGGCTCCTTCTCAACATCTCTCATGAATTAGAAGCTACAAAAAATGTCCTTGTGTTTAAGGTCATGCCTCACCTTCAAATACTCATCACTAATAGTTTTTTTGTATCATTTGTATTATGTAACAATGAAACTAAACAACAAATAGATAAATTCAATAAGAAGGAATCATAAAATATATATCTTGGGGGCCTAGATGTCTCCCTATTCAATATTATCTATAACAATGAAACCAAACTAGAAAATAGATAAATAAATAGGAGGAATCTTATAAATTATAAAACAATAAAGAAATTATCAGTTGCCTTTCACTGACTCATTAGAATGCTTGTAGTTGTTACTTGTTTATGATTCGAATCAAGAGTAGAACAAAACATGTAAAATATTAATTCAGAGTTTCAATTATATTTATATGAATTTATATTTGGTGAATCTTGTGTGTGTTAGGGTTTAGGCAGATCAGAGTAATAAACACTAACAATTACTTGTAGATTAAATAACCCAAATATAACAATGAAGAACAACACAAAAGAGATCAACACAGAAATTTAACGTGGTTCACCCAATATGGGCTACATCCATAGAAACTCAACCATCCAATGATTTTATTATCTAGTACAAAATAGATTACAATCTCACAAATTCTATACTTGCAACATACATCCCAGCTGTTTATAACAAGCTTTTTGGAATCTTCTAGAATTAGGGTTTTACAATGTCATTTTTATTTTGTCAGTTAACAAAAATTAATAACTGACTCTGAAAATGCAAAAAGAGGGAAATTTTTTTTTCGAGGTTGTGCCCCCGAACCCTGCTTCTCAGGGGTTGCCACCCTCGAACCCCCGCTCGGGGCCCAGCCCAGCCCCAAACCCCAGTGAGGATACATTACGAGTGTATAGTATTTGCATGATCAGTCACCACATACCAACAATCTCCCACTTGGAGGATGATCATGCTCCACACCAAACAATCTCCCACTTGGAGACTGACCTTGGATGACATCATTGCACTTGCAACTCCCATCGGATTACAGGCCTGGCTAGTTTCTTATGTCCACCATTATCAGTCGTGAAGGCCAACAAAAATTGATGAGGAAATTAGTTTCTCCCCTATAACCTCCTTTGTGAACATATCTATAGGATTCTCACTTGTGTGAATTTTCTCTAGCTTCAACTGTCCATCCTCCAAAACTGACTGGATGAAGTGGTATCTGAGCTGTATGTGCTTAGTTTTTGAATGCAGAGCTAAATTCTTAGGAAGATGAATGACACTCTGACTATCAGTGTATAAAGGGCTATCTTCTTGTCATTGCCTCAATTCCTCTAGAAAACATTGTAACCAAATCATCTCCTTGCTAGCTTCCGTAGCAACAACATACTCAGCTTCAGTGGTTGAAAGTGCAACAACCTTTTGCAGCCTTGAAATCCAACTGACTGCATTACCTCCTAAAGTAAAAACATACCTTGTAGTACTCCTTCTATTAATATCACCCACTAGATCAGAGTCAACATATCCTTTTAGAGTAGAATTTGTTCCTCCAAAACATAGTTTCTTTGAAGTAGTACCTCTCAAATATTTGAGAATCCATTTTACCACATTCCAATGTTCCATTCCTGGATTGCTCATATACCTACTCACAACTCCCACTGCATGTGGAAGTTCTGGCCTTGTGCATACCATTGCATACATCAAGCTGCCAATTGCTGATGCATATGGTATCTTAGATATTTTGTCTTCCTCCTCTTGTGTCTTTAGACACATCTCCTTAGTCAACTTAAAATGGCTAGACAAAGGTGTACTAACTGCTTTTGCATTCTGCATGTTAAACCTTTTCAAGACCTTCTCTACATACTCACTCTGAGACAAAAATAATTTTTTGTTTGTCCTGTCCCGTGTGATCCTCATACCAAGGATTTATTTTGCTGCACCCAAATCCTTCATAGAAAATGAATTTGCTAATTTCTTCTTAAGTTCATTAATATATTGCATGTTAGACCCGGCAACAAGCATGTCATCAACGTAAAGTAACATGATAATATAGCTGCCATTACCCAATTTCTTAAAATAAACACAATAATCAGAATGACATCTTTTGTAACCTTGTTCAGCCATAAAATTATCAAATTTCAAATACCATTGCCGAGGTGCTTGCTTCAGGCCATAGAAACTCTTCTTTAACCTGCACACAAATTCCTCCTTACCCTTGACCTCATATCTCTGTGGTTGTTGCATGTATATTTCCTCTTCCAAATCCCCATGGAGAAATGCTATTTTCATATCTAGCTGTTCAAGATGCAAGTCTTCTACAACCACAAGACTTAGAATAGTTCTAATAGAAGTCATCTTTACAACCGGAGAAAATATTTCATCAAAATCTATACCCTTTTTCTATGCAAAACCTTTTACCACAAGTCTAGCCTTGTATTTTTTCTTGCCTCCATCTTCTTCCTTCAACCTGTAAACCCATTTATTTGACAATGCTCTTTTACCTGCAAGCAAATGGACTAAGTCCCAAGTTTGATTCTGCAGCAAGGAATCCATTTCCTCTTTCATGCCTAGCTCCCACTACTTTTTGGTATCTACCTACTTTGCTTCTTCATAACCTTTAGGTTCACTAGAATTAGTTAATAGTATAGAATATAATGATGGAGAAAATCTTTTTGGAGGTCTAGTTATCCTTATAGAACATCTAACACTTGCAGGAGTCTGTGGGATAACTTGTTGTTGCTGAGCATCAGGTACCACTGGTATTTTATCTTCTAGAATCTCATCCAGCACCACATATTCCTTTTTGGCCTATTCATGCTTCTTTTCCTACAGCTGATCCTTATACATGACCTTCTCATTGAATATAACATCTCTACTTCTAATGATTTTATGATTTTCATAATCCCGTAACTGACAACCAAATTCATCTACTCCATATCCAATGAAGGTACATTTTTTAGACTTTTCCTCAAGCTTGGTTTTATTTCCAATATCAACATGGACAAAAGCTTCACAACCAAAGGTTTTTAGAAATGAATAGTTTACCTTTTTGCCAGTCCATGCCTCCTTTGGAATGCCACCATCCAGAGGATTTGAAGGTCCCCTATTTATTAAATAAATAGCAGTATGTACATCATCTACCCAGAAGTGTAAGGGTAGTCCAATATGAAATCTCATGCTCCTTGTACGCTCCATATGGTCCTATTCATCCTTTTAGACACACCATTTTCTTGTGGGGTTCCAAGAACCATTTTCTGCCTACGAATTCCATTATATGAACAATAATTCTCAAATTCTCTGCTGCAATACTCACCTCTATTATCAGAGCTAAGACACTTCAACTTTTTTCCTATCTCATTCTAAACCAAAGTTTTCCACTTTTTAAAAGTTTCAAATACTTCTAATTTTTATTTTAGGAAATACACCCATATTTTCCTAGTTGCATTATCAATAAAAGTAACATAATAGCAAGAGCCACTAAGAGAAGATATCTGAGCTAGTCCCCGTACATCTAAATGCACAAGCTCTAATTTCTCACTCTTCTCCTCTTTCCCAACTTTGAGAAAATGAACTCTTTTCTGTTCTCCATAGACACAATTTCTGCAGAACTCCAAGTTTATCTTCTTCAGACCTGGCAGCAAATTTCTAGAGTGAAGGATCTTCATCCCCTTCTCACTCATGTGCCCAAGTCTAGGGAACCGCAATTATGTTTCTGTCCCTATAGCAAGTGCTATAACTATCTTAGTAGTAACTATTTCTGTAGCAGCTAAGGTAGAATAAGTATTACCAGTACACAAATACAATGTGCCTACCTTTTCACCTTTAGCTACTACTAATGCACCTTTAGTGACCTTCCAGACTTTGTCTGAAAATGTAACTATGCAGCCTTCACTACCCAGTTGTCCTGTAGAGATTAAATTCCTTCTCAAATTTGGAACATGCCTTATCTCTTGTAGCAACCATTCATTTCCATTCTACAACTTAATTTTTATCTTTCCTTTTCCAACAATCTGACAGGGTTCATCATCACCCAATTATACCTATCCAAAATCACCTTGGACATAATCTACAAAATATTTCCTATGGGGTGTGGAATGAAATGAAGCCCTTGAATCTATTACCCAAGAATCATTAGCATTATCTAAACACAAAATTAAAGCATCCTGTAATTTATTACTTACAACATTAGCTTCCTTATTTTCATCATGTTGTCCATCTCCTTGTTTGCCCTTTCAAGACCAACAATCCTTCTTCAAGTGTCCTAGCTTTCCACAGTGCTAGTAATCCATTTTTCCTCTAGATTTAGATCTACCTTTCTTTGACTTCCCTTGTGACTTCCCATGATTTGTTGGACTTTTCCCTCTCTCCTTTGTTCTTCCCCTATTCTCTATAGGCAAAGCATTACCTGATGTTGAACTCTCACTTGTGCTTTTCTATCACATTTCCTTGCTAAGGATAACACTAACAACATCATCAAATTTCAAAGTATTTGAACTAGAGACAGAGTTACTTACAACCATTACCAAGCTATTCCAGCTTTTTGGAAAAGAACATAAAACCAAGAGAGCCCTCACCTCTTCATCAAATTTCACTTTTACAGAAGTTAACTAACTGGTAATTGTATTAAACTCATTTAAATGATTTGACATAGATCCACCTTCAATCATTTTTAGATTAAACAAATGCTTCATAAGAAATACCTTATTTGAGGCTGAGGTTTTTTCATACAATTTAGCCAAAGCTTTCATTAGTTCATCTGTTGTCTTCACTTCTATTATATTAAACGCCACAAATGGTGCCTGGCACAATCGAATGGTTCCTAGTGCCTTTCTATCCAGAAGTTCCCAATCCTCATTAGTCATTGTTGTTAGTTTCTTGGCTTTTCCTTCCAACAGCCTCCATAAATCCTTTTGATAGAGATAATCCTCCATCTGCATCTTCCATAAATGATAGTTTTGCCCATTGAATTTATCTACCTTCAATTTATCCTCGTCCACCATTGCTCCCACTTAACCGTGAGACTCCCACTCAACCGTGAGACCTTCTTGCAGATGATAATCAAACACAACCTACTCTAATACCAATTGTTAGGGTTCAGGCATATTAGAGCAATAAACACTAAAAATTACATGTAGATTAAATAATCCAAATATAACAATGAAGAACAACACAAAAGAGATCAACACAAAAATTTAACGTGGTTCACTCAATATGGGCTACATCCACAAAAACTCAACCATCGAATGATTTTATTATCCAGTGTAAAATAGATTACAATCTCATGAATTCCATACCTGCAACATACATCCCAGCCGCTTATAACAAGCTTTTTAGAAGCTTCTAGAATTCAGGTTTTACAATGTTGTTTTTCTTTTGTTGGTTAACAAAAATTAACAATCGACTCCAAAAATGCAAAAAGAGGGAAAAAATTTTTTAGGGGCTGCGCCCCTAAACCTTCGCTCAGGGCCCAACCCGGCCCTGAACCTCGGCGAGGATACGTTATGAGTGTACAATATTTGCATGATTAGTCGCTACATACCAACAGTGTGATTATAAAATGGTCCATATAAATGTTGGGTGAATTGGACCACAATAAAAAATATATGTTGTGATTTTCAAGGTGATTATGACCCTACGATTAGCATGAATTATAATGGTATTGGAAAAATTGGTCCTCATAACATGGTGAACTCTTAATGCTATTTGCAAATATGTCAGTAAATTAAAACATGCCTCTAAAATTCTAGTGGTTCCCTAATACAAACATGTAGGTTACTTGGGTGAAAATATTAATTAGAAATGCCTCATAAATAAATTGGCGGCAATTTTATTTTACATGTATTTGACTAATATTCATAAAATCTTGGTGATTTGGCCCCATGCCAATTGGAATATATTCATTGAATTTAAATTGGTGTATATGAACTATTCACCAATTGGTGAAGATTCATCACTAAAAAATCACTAATTTCTTCTTTGACAAGTGCTTGATCTAATTGTTGTTTTCCTTCATATCATTCATCTGATACCAATTGATGTATCCAACCTTTGTTTCTATAAATTTAGATACTTTGTTCTAATGTCTAGTTAATGGGTCAAAACATAGTCTATAGGTGAAAGGAGGAATCGACAAATGCATAGCACAACAACTAAATAATAGTCTTTTAAACAAAATACAATAGAAATTACATAGAGGAAGAACACCTTGTAATTTGTAGCAAATATAAAATGAATTCCATTTATTTACTAGAAAATAAGAAGCTTTTTACAAAGTATCTATCCTATCTCCTATAATCTCAAAAAATTCCAAAACCAACTACTAAACCCTAAAACATGCATTTATCTCTATCACCTAACAACATCACAAAGACTAAACCTATTTAACTCTCTAACCCAAAAAGAAAAATAAATTAGTTAATAGTTGTTCCCTTATCCCCCAACCAAAACATAGTAGGGCATGCAAAAAATTGATTTGTTGAAAAGGCATTACAAACTTTTGAGCAAATACAATGATGTATCCAATATTTTTTGCTACAAATTTAGATGTTATGTTGTAATAGTTTTGATAAAAGTAACCCGAAAGGGCCCAAACCTATATACAGAGGCCAAAAAGGCAAAAACAAATGAGTTTTATAAGCAGTAAAACTAGAGAGCAATGAAAAGACAACAAAAAAAGGACTAGCCAGCAAAACCAGCCAAAACAAAAAGGACCAGAAACTGACTAGCTTACTGCTTGGCCATAGCCTTAAGGCTTCTTATAGCTTGCCAATCCCTACTTAAAAACTCTAGCTTCTCTAAGAAAGCATTATCATCCTCCTCACGGCCTTGCCTGGCCTGGATCTCGAAATTGTCCTTCCCCTTGATCTCTGTGTCATGGCTTTGAAAATTCACCTATTTGCCTTTGCTACTACCATCTTTGGCCTTGTAGTTGCAAGTTTGCCCAGCCTTCCCCTATTTTTAATTGTGCTACTTATCTTTACCATCAGTCCCTTGAATCACAGCTTTCCTTTTTTCCAACTCTTCCTTCATCACATAGAGCATCGTGGCAGAGTTCTTGATCGTATAGAGCATCGTGGCATAGTTCTTGACCGTATAGAGCATCGTGGCATAGTTCTTGACCGTCTCCCTGCTATAATTGACTAGATCCAAAAATTTCTTATCCAGCTTGGCCTGAGTCTCTTTAATCTGCCCCAATTCTTCCTCCATCCTCTCCCATTTCTTGAACTTGGTAGCCATCTTTTCCACCTCTTCCCACAGGTCATCATTACTTTCCTTAGGCCACTCCTCCGTTTCCAGCTAGGTAATACCCTCAAGCTACTGAATTTTTTTCTTAGCATGATGAAGTTGGGCAAGTTGCCATTTGAGCACTTGATTTTGAAGGTCTAGAGCCTGAAACAGAGTGGCAACCCTATCCATAAGTTTGGTACAAGTGTTACAGTCTTTGTTTGAGTCCTCCTGGGTTTTCTCCTTTGACATCTTGTGCTTCTTGAGAGGTGGTCATCATGTATGTTAGAGGTATTACATTTAGGGCCCTTCAGAATGCCTTTACCCTTATCCAAATGCATAGAACCCTTGAACACACCTTTGTCTCTCTCCTCAGCAACATGAACAATATCATCAATATCACTGTCCAGAATTAAAACACATTTCTAAGTTCTATCATCCCCAAAACCCTTCCCTTTGCTACTGGTTGGTTGAAAAATCATAGGTCCAATATGATGAGAAGCCCCTGCACCTACTGACTCCTTATGGCTCCTGAGATAGGGTTTTCTAACATGTACATCCCCTGTAGGTTTATTAGCTGGGGCAGGTTCAGGAATATTCATGTTGCACAGAACCATCTTTCCCATTTTCACAGTAATAGTTTGGGTAGTATTATCCTTCTAGGTCTTGCAGGCTTCCATGTGGGTCTTGGTGTGTTCAGGTTCAAAAAATTTAGAAGAGGAGCCCACTTCTATCCCCTTCCCCTACTTCCCCTGCCCCATAGATTTCATGGGCCCTGAACCCTTGTCTAATTTTTTCTTACCCTGAGAACCCTCTTCTAATTTTTTCTTGCCCTGAGAACCCTCATCCTTGACAAGGGTTTTACCTTCCTTATTCTTACTAGGAGTCTTAAGTAAATTTTCAATGAGTTGAGGGTTGTAGATTCTAGGTCTAAAACCAAAGGCAGGGGTTAAAGCCAGCTTAAATTTATATAGGGCGTAGATAAGGCTTTGATGCAAGGGAAGAAATTTCTCCCCCAACAAAACTTTCTGAACTGAATCTTCTAGGGAAGTATATAACTAGTAGGGGAAATTAATTTTAATATTATGGTGAAAATAATTTAATAGAGGAAAGGGATAGGCATGGAATATTTTGTACCTACCTTCCAAAGTCACATATCTCATGAGCACTTCAGCCACCTCCCTCCATATGCCCGACAGGTCCTCTCTATTGAAACCATTCTGCAATCTAGTGACACTCTCGCCCTCTTGCAGGAATTTCAGCATGTCCTCTTTATAATTCCCCTTGACTCTTTTGGCAATACGAGCCCCATCCAAATTTGGCCCAGTGGCTTTAGTAATGAGCTCTTTGGAGACACGAAAAGTGATGCCTCTGATGTAAACTTGGCCAGCCTTCCATCTGTATGCAAACTCCCTAGATAGGATGGTGTCATAACCATTCATAGACTCTATATAAGTGGTAAAGTTGCCTCTCTATAATATCTCCCATAGATCCCTATTCTCTCTGATTCTATCATGCTGGGTTGGCTCCGTCTACGTGAGGTCTCCATCCATCCTACTGAGCTGACTAACTTGGTGTCTGCAACTCTTACAACAAATGAAAAAATGAGGAAGAGTCGAGAACAAAATGACATTGGCCAACACGGTAGTGATAATGAAGTAGAGCTTCAAACGATTGTGGTTATTATCTATGTAATCTGGTTCGTGTGAGAAGTCCCGCTCTCATCCAAAACATGTATAACATTAATGTTGCAGGCTTTAGTCATTATGAGTGAATTCAGTAATATTCCTTGGGATGTCCTCTCCCCTTCTCCATTTAATAAAATCTATGATGGTGCAACCTATGTTAGCAATCCCATCAGCTTTCGAATTACCCTCTATAAAAATGTGTCGCACTTTCATTTTATCCATGTGTCTAAGTTCCTCCTTACTAAGATTTATTAAGTCCTTGATATTCTAGTTAGGATTGGCCTTGTTCTTAATCATGTCTAAAACATTTTTGGAATCTCCTTCAATAATTAGATTCTTGATACCTAGGTCTCTGGCCAGATATATTCCTTGATAAACCGTAAAGGTTTCAACAAAGTTGTTAGTTTGAATTCCTAGGTTCTCAGCATAGATGCCCAAGACATTGCCCTTACTGTCTCTCACCACTGCTCCCCCTCTCGCCTGACTCGGTTTACCCTTAGACACTCCGTTGAAATTGAGTTTTGACCAACCAGAGTCAGGGGGTCCATTATGTTGTAATAGTTAATGGGTCAAAACACAATCTATAGGTGAAAGAAGTAATAAAAAACATATAACACAACAATTGAATAATAGTTTTTCAAACAAAGCACAACATAAATTACATAGAAGAACTCCCTTTAAGTTCTAATAAATATGCAATAAATGCATTTTTTTTACTAGAAAATAAGAAGCTTTTTACTAAGTATCTATCCTATCTCATCTAATCTCCAAAAACTCCCAAAACTAACTACTAAACCCAAAAACATGCATTTATCTCTATTGCCTAACAACATCACAAAGACCAACCCTATTTTAACTCTAGAATCCAAAAATAATAATTAGTTGACAGCTATTCTTTATCCCCTAACAAAAATAGAGCAATTGATTTTTTTTTAATTTGAGTTAGGCAAATCCTAAAATAATTGAGCAGAATTTAAGTGATTCAATAGAAAGTGGAAGATATCTTTTTGAAGGTACTCCACATCATCCTCCCCGTCTCTTAGAAATTCTAAACCTCCTAGTTTAGAGTTATATGGCCTTGTTGTTTGAACATGTACTTAAGCAAGTCAACTTTCATGATCCAAGTGTTGTAGGAATCGAATAGCACTTTCCATTTAATAAAATGTAGCCTATATGCCCTAGACTATGTAGTGGTCAATTTGGTATCTAACACTCATTTAATCTGCTCTCTTTTCTTCTTTACCAAGTGCTTGATCTAGTTTTTACTTTCCATCACATAATGTTCATCATTCATTTGATACCAATTGAATCAATCAACCTCTATTGCTTCAAATTTAGGTACTCTATTCCAACAGTTAATGGTCAAAACATAGTCTACAAGTGAAAGAAGGGATCGACAAACACACAACACAACAACTAAATTTAATAATCTTCCAAATAAAGCATAATAAAAATTACACAGAGGAAGAACTTCTTGTAAGGTGTAACAAATATACAATGAATGTATTTTATTTACTAGAAATAATAAGCTTTTTATAAATTTTTTATCCTATCTCCTCTAATCTCCCAAAATTCCCAAAACTAATTGCTAAACCTAAAAACATGCATTTATCTCTATTGCCTAACAACATCACAAAGACCAACCTTATTTTAACTCTCCAATCCAAAAATAACAATTAGTTAATAGTTGTTCCCTTATCCCCCAACAAAAATAGAGCAATTGAAAAAACTACTAATTTTAGTAAGGTAAGTCCTAAAATAACTGAGTAAAAAAGTGAGTCAACAAAAAGTGGAAGATGTCTTTATTGGCACTCCACATCATACAAGAGGTAGGTGTACATCCAAATTCTATAATATTTTCCAATAATCTCCTAGTCTGTGCCAAAATGGGAGCTTCAAAATAGGGTATTGACATCCATCAAAGCATTACGTAAAGGGAGATTTTGTTAGATATTGTAGTTGCAAATGCTTAGATAGAAATCTATGTGGTCTCATGGAATGACATGATTGTGGGTATACATAAAATGATGTTCTTGATGAGTCTTTAAGGCTTTTCAATGAAATATCCCAAAGAAATGTGATTTCTTGTTGTATATGGATGAAATGGTTTAGTTGAAAAGGCCTTAGAAAATTTTAAGCAAATGTGTTTGGCAAATATAAATCCACTCTCCAAAACATTTTCCAGTATTCTCCAAGCCTATGCAAAATGGGAGCCCTAGAACAAGGTATGGACATCCATCAAATTATAATAAAAAGGGAAGTTTTATTTGACATAGTATTCCAAATCTTACAAGACAACATTTGTGCTCTTTTTAATCATAGACTTCAAGTTTTTGAGAATTTTGATCACTATAGAACTATTTTTTATGAATGTTTTAGGATTTGTTCTTTTAGATTTGAAAGTTTTAGTATTTATTGAAAGGATTTTATTTTATTTTTGGTTGTTTCAATTAAAGTTGAGATTTTTTGTTAGTTTGAATGTGTTTTATGGACAAAAGAAAAGAACAAGATGTTTCTACTAGGGTTGCAAAAGCTCATGAAGGGTGACTAGAGAGGAATTTTAAGAAACTTTGTCAACATTGATAACTCCTGCTTTGGTTATGAGCCACACTAATAAAATGTAGTAAAAAATAAAGAGTTCACAGGTATAACACAAGAAAAGCAAGGCGTCATAAGGATCCACTTAGGAAATGAAAGTGTGGGTAACTAAGTTGATGATGTGGACCTTCACTACTAAAAATGAGGTCTCCATCTAATAAGGTAACCATTTCATATTTAAATCCTATAAACACAAAATAAAGGTAATCCTTGCATACAATTACCATCCATATCACTCAAAATGACATACTCTATACCGATGCAAAGTTTGTCTAGGGAATAAATACTTCCATGCAAAAGAGGCATCATTCCAGGTTTCTTTCTCTTCTTGTAGTATTGTTTTATTTTCTCTTTACCAATAACTATTGGAAAAAATTGCTTAGATTTATAAATTTGTTTAAAAAATGTGAAGCACACCATGCTTTTCCAAAATGAGATTCATAAAATTATACTAATAGATGAAAATTTGGGATAACTAAATACTAAATTATGAAAGACTTGTATAGAAAAATGCTTGTTAAACTTGTATAATAAAAATAGTGTATATACAATTTGAAATAATAACATAATCAATAGAAAACAAAGGCAATATGTATTATTTTTACTTGGAAAAACCCTTTCAGATAAAAAACTTAGGATAGTAAAATTATTCACTATTACAAAAACACAATCATTCTCCAATATAGTAATGGATCTCTTACTTCATGCATGAATATTTAAATAGGCACATTGAAAGTGGTTTTACACATTGCATGAATTATGCAAAAGATAAATAGAGTGCTTTAAACATGGATGAATATAGAAAAATCTAAAATAGCACCCAAATAAAAATAAAAACCTAAAAATTTACAAAACATTGCTTCACAATTTTCCAATCGAGACACTAGATGAGATTACCCCTCATCTATAAAACATGCAAAGTATATAAAATTTATCCAACAAGACTCAATACTCTATTTGTTTGATCATAGAAAGGAAACCATAATTTAAGCTCACAACATGGATCAATTTGGATTAATGGACTACAAAATACATATATACACATTTACTATCGATCTTTACTACTTTATCTTTGCATCATCATTCTCCATTATTGCAAGGCACAAGTGTGTAGTTCATTTATATTAGTTTTGACATTATAATAAAGCTAAAGGAACACAAGAGCCTTCTAAAGACCCTTGTTTGGTCTTTTGGTGCGGGTTTACTTTTACAAGTAAAATTGCTCAAGAACACTTATGACTTTAGGTTTCTTTTCAAACATTAGCTAGCTTTTCACTATTTGATAAAAACTAATTGAAATTTATTATAGGTGTGAAAGTATTTTTACTTCCCTCCTCAAGTTTTGGTAAGACACCTACCTTATTAATTGGGGTTGGATGGAGGCCTTACAACTTAAAATCAATAATGTTTATTATAATAAAGAGGATCATATTATATAAAATTGCCTTTGATTGTTGTACCTAAAGAAAAGGAAAATAAATGGACTTTATTCAAATTTAATTTGATTTGTCTTAGAAAAGCTGAGTGTCTATTATTTTAGCTTTTAACTAGTAGTAAATTTGGTGGCCTATGTTTGTATGTTGTTGATTCGACATACTTAGTCTCAATCAAAAGATTGAAGAACAATTAAGTACTAAATAGAATCCCTTGAAAATATTAGGGCTTAATGCTTAATATTTTAAACAATTGATTGCACATACTTATTCACAACTATTTTAAACATATCAATGATCAAGGGTTGCTTTGGGTTGAACCTTATATTTTATTTTTAAATTTCTACAAATAATTTGATTTGATTAAATTATTCAAGAAGTTGTTAAATCCTTGAAGATAGTCACATGATACTTTAAAAAATATCATACAAGTTAGGTAATTTAGTCAAATATGGTTTTGCCATAAATTAAGAGAATTTCTTCACAAATATAGTATATAGGAGAAAAGGGTAACTTCAATTTACTAAGGAGCAAGAAGATATAGAGATGAAATCTAAAATTACATTTAGTTTAAAAGTAGTCTAAGTAATAAAAGGAATCAATTTTTGAATAAATTATGTAGGTTATTAAAATTTTTGCTATATTCATTTTTGATAGTATATAATACAAATCAAGAAAAATGATTGAATTGTGATTTATCTCCTTTAACACCAATGTTGAAGTGGTCCCTATTAATAGATCATGTATAGATAATTATTGTTCCACAAGGCCACTTACAACACCTATTGATTGTAAATCACCTCTCTTAGCCTACAAAAGTAGTCAAATGTCTTTGGTGCAGGTTATTTATTCTTATTGGCTTCACCTCTTATTGTTGTTGCAGATGACCTAGAGACTGATCTCCACACTTTTCCCTATGTTACAAGTCAAAAACACACATGCATACACACATCTCCACACACACACATATTTTCCCAGTCATACAAAATAGAGACACTAGCTAACAAAAAAATGTTCAAGCATTTAACCAAGAAATTAGCCCAAATTACACACACAACAGAAGATACACTCCAAGCATGACGTTCAAAATATTAAAATAAGTAGTTCTCATTCATAAGAATTACTAAAAGTGGAAATTACAAGTTCTTTCCTTTTATGGAAAAATACATACAATAGAAAATTGGGCTCTCCTCTATTTTGGATTATATTTATTCCTATTTCTTTGAATCTACTAATCTACACACATGAGCACAAATCTTATTTTCCTTTATATTTATCCTCTTCCTTATTGCCACACAACCTTCATTCTTTTCCCTTTCTACCATGCGAGGAAAAACTTTGAGTCATGTTTGAAGATTGGTGGCCCACCAATGGAATCCTCCCACCTCTAGTATTCCTCTCATTGCATGCATCTCTTTTTCCCTTCCAAATTGCTAATCATCTATTCTGACCTTCCTTCCATGAGTTCTTCTCTTATTATTATTCCCTTTTACTAGTTAATTCTTCTATTATATGACTATTTCCCTCTTCCATGAGCCACACACTTTTGCCTCACTCTTCTCCTTATCATCCTTTTTTTTCACATGCTACTTCTATTTTTAAAAACTCCTCATGAGTGCCAAAAATGGCCACAATAAATTCTCCACCACTACAATAACTATTTCCTTCTCAAATTTGGTGCTTGAATCTTCAATTTGAGTGCTAAAAACCAATTGACTTATTAATTATAGAAACAAGAAAAAAAAGTTTTAAAATCACCTAACCCCCACTTAGATATATTCCCCTACACTAGCTATCCATAAATGTGTCTAAAGAGGTTGGAAAACTATTATGACCAAAGAGATGGCTAGCAAATTTTAAAATTTAAAGAAAATTCTACAATAGGAAGAAGACATATAACTTCTTTGGTAGTTGAGGTGTGATGACCCTACATCAAAATCCTATGATTACAAAATTGTGAACCCCTACTCACTAGAAAATTATACTCTGTAACTCATAGTCTATATTGTTGCAAGTAAACTTTTAGCTAAATCCTTGTACCTTTTCTTCTACTTTTGTTCTTTTAACATGAGTCACTTCTCCTCTTCATTTTTATTCTACATAATATGCTACTAGATCTCGTTTATATTTCTAGCATACTTTTTGTCCCCCACTAACATACATATTGTATTCCTCCTTGCAAAATTAACATCCCTTGGTGGTATAGAAGATGAATAAAATTTCATCTCTCAAAACATAAAAAATAACTACAAATGCGGTTATTGGTTTGAGATCATTACCAAATGTGTATTTGTTTTGCAACAATTAAATAGGGGTTTACTCCAAAATTCTCTCTTTTTGCAACAACCTTGTATACACATTTGTATCTTGTAGATCCATGTTCGTCATTTCCTTTGCTTCACCTACCAAATTACTTATTGTTGTTGTCATTTCATCTCTAACATTAATCATTACATTGTGATAGATTTCCAAAGGCTCATGAATCTTTTTCTTAACCTAATTCACTAATTCATCTGTACACCTTTCCTCCACAACCTCGTTTACTATTTTATACCACAACTCTTGGTCCTTGGTTGTAAATTCATTTCCTAGATTCAATTCTGAATGTATTATGAACTTAAATAACATGTCCAGTAGTCCCTTATTCTCACCATTAATCTCTTCCACATTATTATACCCATTGGTGTCTTCTAGATTAAGAACCCATTGTTTGATTTGTGCCTCGTTTTCTACCTCTTCATGTTGTTCCTTGTTATCCTATTTCATGATATCTACTTACGACATCATATTACTGTCATCACATGCTGTCACTACTTGTAGCGTCTATCCTACATCACCCTATTCACTCCCTTCCCTCACTTGTAATATTATAGAGTCTCTATTGTTAGCATATGCTTCAACACATTCAGTTCCCTTTTCTACAAGTACTTGTAGCATCTCAAAAATCACAATATCACCACTTGTAGCTTCACAACTATGCTCTTTTGTTTCATACACTTGCAACTCTTTAAAGGCTATCTTTTCAACACATGAAAATTTGTATTTGTATATTCTCAAGTACTCTTTACCTGTAAACAATAATGTTCTCAAGTTATTTGTCACCTCCTTTTCAGTAGTTGTCAATGGAGTCAAGGAATGACTTTTCCCATTCTTCACCATAATATAAGAATTTTCCATGCCATTATAGATAGCTCTTCAATCATATTACCATGGCCATCCTAGAAGTATATGAAACATATCCATAGGAATCACATTGCACCATAATTTTGTCTTCATAAGTGCCTATCCAAAAGCTCACTAAACATTATTGGTTCACCAATATTTGATGGCCTTTTTGCAGCCAAGACACTCTATAGAGATTAGGATGAGCTACCCTTCTTAGCCCTAACTTTTACACCATCTCAAAGGAAACTAGATTATTTATGCTACCACTATCAGTTATAACCTTACAACACTTACCTCTTGCCTTGCACATGGTCCTAAACAAACTCCTTCGCTGCATGGGCTTGTCCTTCCTTTGTACTAGCTTTAGTAGTGTTCTCTTCATCATAAGGGCTTCTCCATGCTTTAATTTATTCCTATATTCTAATGAAGTATTACTCCATTCATTTGTACAAGTAACATGGCTTTGGGCTTCACTTCTACTACTATACTGCTGTATTTGTGGCTAATTTAAGTCTCTGTAAACCACTTCTCTGCACTTAAAGTGTCACATCCCATATTTCATATTTAATAAGAAGAACTAATAATCATTTTTGATTTTATGTTCTATTGAGATTTCTATGGATGACAATTTTATTTTCCTTATCAAATTGAACATTATGTACTTTTATCATTATTAAGATGATACTCATGTATGGTTTCAATTTGTTTATTTCACTTTGGTAAGGAAAAAACTTAACTTGAATTTGCAGTATTATTTTTATCCAAGATCCTATATCTTAGACTATCTACCACCTATTGGCTTGAGCTGGATGCACGATGACTATTCTAACCCTCACAATTGCTAGAGGGAGGGCATCATATAGAGAGCTCAGGAAGATCATGATAGTATGTGGATGACTCAAACCTACTGAGGCCGCCCATCAGACACTTACACTAGCTTATATCTTATTAGCTTGATGAGTCTATATGCATTATATAGTGGTGTTACGTACATTCCTAAGTGTGGAAAATAGATGATTTTAATTAGTTAATTAATCAAGATAATTAACAAGTGCCACGTAGTGGTAAGTACATGCCTTTGTAGTATTGCAATAGTAGTATTTGTTGTCTAGTTTCTAGGTGAGCCATGACATATCAATTTGAAGGAAGGTTCCAAATAAAAGTTTGGGATCAACAAATTCTTGAAATTTGAATGTATCATGATCTTACTGGATCGATGAAGATTATAGTTATTATGGCTGACCTTGACCCAAAGTTTGATTTGTAATAGGCACAACAATGACTGTTGGAGTACGCAAGACACTAATAGGGGGGTGAATCAATGTCTTATAAAACAGACTAGTTTTTGGCAACACCTAATTAACTTTTACCAACTGTGAACTTCAACTCTGAATGGTGAAAGCAAGACATTCATTTAAGAACCAAGATGAACTATCAAACCACCTTGTGAGCATGAAAAGACAGAACAACTGTTTGTGAACTGAGGAATCATTAGAACAATTCATCAAGATAAACATTAGAGGCAGATTGTTACTTCATTGGATTGAGATAAGTATCAAAGTATTATGCATTTGTACTGATTTACTATGAGCATCATATAACAGTTAAATTATGAAATAATGAACAAAAACTCATGAGCAGAACAAGTAACCATAACACAGAGATTGTCCTGAGTGGAAAACCCTCTAGGGCATAAAAACCACTCAAAAAATGCCTCACTGGCTTATTTAATGAACCTCACTGATTACAGGCCTCACTAGCTACAAAATGCCTCACTAGCAAAGCCTCATTGGCTACACAAAATGCCTCACTAGCTACACAAAATGCTTCACTGGCAAAGGTCATTTCTTGTCTCACTGACTTGACCTTTCAATACATGTTTCAATCATGAAGAAAAAACAAATATAGAGGGAAACTCTGTTTCACTGATCCTCAATCTCTGATCTAATATCAATGATAATACATTCAATCATCTATCCTCAACATTACATCAGGTGTATACACAACCACACACAATTTCTATTCAAAGTCCCTTTTATACATTTCATAATGACTTCCTCTTCTCATGAAATAGTTTGAAGAGATAACTATTTTCATAAAATTGTTTCAGGTAATAACTAAATATTAAACCATAGTTTAGGGTCAAACTAAACCTTCTAGTTATAACTATCATGTAATCCATAAACTTCCATATGACTAAGAAAGGAAGTAAACAATGTGTCACTGCTGCCTCAAAAATGTCATTATCATTTGTGCACCGCATAACCATGATTAATTGTTCAACTCAAGTTGCAACACTTAACAATAGTTAGGTGATCACCAAAACCCCTTATTACTGTCCATATAAGAAATCATTGAGTCACCGAAAGAAGTCATAATCCTTCCAAAGAACAAACCAAAGTTCATTATGCCATCAAATCATTTTTCCTGACAAAATCAACATTTAGATCAAACTAAAAATTATCACTGTTATCATAGTACCACCAGTTAACATAATAACCAAGATTAAGAGCTCTTCCAAATACAAATAGCTTAGGGCTTTTAGAAGCAACTTTGACCATACAAAAATCTGAAACAACAAAACCCTAATCAAGACTTGTGGGTAAAATAAAAACCTTTCACAGAAGCAAAGACTTAAATCTCAGACATAGGTGCTAATGGGTATAAAGAATATAGTCAACAAGCAAAGACAAACATGGCAAAGGAGACTTCAAATTTAAAATAGGGAAAAAGGATTGAAAGCACCTAATTGCATCATGATTCTAGAGTCCTTTGTCAATGGCCACGATTCAAAAACTTTCCATTCAGTTATGCCATCTCACAGAGCCAACATTCAAGCCCAGAAAATAGATTCTCCACACTTTTTCATGATGGCTGAATAAACCCTAGCCAATACAGTTAACCAAGACAATAACAATGTTGAAATGAAGTGCTTCAAAAACCAAGATTCATGCTTTTTGAGTGCCTCAATTGGCTGTTCCAGTTTGCCCTAAAGAGGGCTCAAAAATACAACATCAAATGACCACTTCACAATTGCCAAAACTTGTTTGTCAAGTTACCTGAAGCTTCTACAAGATTTGAAAACTTTAAACCTTTCACAAAATAATATTTCATGTATGTCATTTGTGCCCTCGACCAAGTGTTAGGAAAATGTCATTCGGAAACCATACTTAAAATAAAGTTTGTCACTCTAAAAATTGCACATAATGCCATATAATAATAAACATCAAGACTTTGACATTTTATGCAATGTTCTCAATGTGTTATGCTATGCCAAGTCAATAGTACTAAGGTTTGACATCACTGCCAACTGAACCAATCAAGCACCAAACTGAATCATGCTAAACATGATCATCAAAGATGTCAAACTGAACATGATTACCATAGGTGATGCCAAACTAAACATGATTACCACATGAGGTGTTAAAATTGAAATATCAATATAAAAGACCAATCTACCTGTTAGGAAACCATCTCAACTGAATGAGTCATGAAATGACTTAGTGAGCCACATGTACCAGGTTGTGGTTTGGTCATCAGGGACAACAACTGAGGGTAAGTTAACAATGACTAGCATAGCTAAAGTTGGATTTGTTCCTTAGAATAAATTATATTTGTTAAATATTAAGGAAGTTTTTTTTTTAGTGAAAGTACTTGTATAGAATGGATTAATATTACTACATAGAACAAAACTTGCATAAACAAAAGTGAACAATAAATTGTGAAATTTGTAATGACCATATTAAGTATAATACATTATAATTAAAGTTATAATGGGAAAATAATGTAGAGAAGGGGTGGACCACTCTAAAAAAACCTCAATCAACCAATTTTTGAAACCCTAAAGTGTCATTTGGTGGGTTTTTCCCCACAAGCCTTCAATCCTTAAAGCCTAAAACATGGGGGCAGCAAATTGAGTTTTTTGCTCATAACTTTTGGTGCGGACATGATATCAAAAATGTAAAGATAGTTCTAGATACCCATTTGGGCTTTATACAACATATCTCAAATTAGGGTAGGGTCCTTTGTATGGAAAGATTCAAATTTTGACTATCTTGCTTCTTGACTAGGCCTTAGGGTTTCAAACTAGTTTTAGAAAAATGACAATATCGAGCCCTTGATAATCAATGAAAATAGACCAAATAAAAAACCCATTAAAGGTAAGAGTTCTCTCTACAATGGGTAATCATTCATTCATCTGTACTAGATCGTACAAAACCATACTAAGCAAGTTTCTTCTGTTTCATCATAAAAATCTAGAAGTGACAATCACTAATTTGATCATAACTTTCATAAAACACGATGAAAATCAACCAAACCAAAAGAATTAGAAAGATAAATTAAATATATTTCCAACCATATCACATTCAAGTCATACAAAGGCTGTACGGATCTATACCATGTGAAAGAATAAGACTGTTACAGAAAAATGCATAGAAAACAAAGGTTTTATTTATCAAAACTTCAAATACCCAATATTTTCCTTTTATCACCCCCCTCCTTTATGTTGACCATACAAGGCCTTTTTAAACATTTAGAACCATTTTTCAATGGTTACAAACTAATTTTCAACTTGCAATCGTTCATCTTCCACTTTGGCAACAAAAGCAAAAGTTGCTTTATGCAACTATGACAATTTACCAACTCTTACAAACATGAAAATGGTCCATAAGGACCTTATTAAATGAGGGAAACAGAAAAACCAAAACAAAATGATTCTTTTTTCTTCTTGGAAGCATGAACTCATGGGTGCCCCTGCACCATACTCCCAGAGAAGAAAAGATTCAAGCTTTGCTTGAATGGAGGGTAGCAACATGAGAACCATGCTTAAAATCTTTCACCTGATGTCTTTAAATCCATTTGCATTATCTTTGAAATAGTCCCATATTGGTTTCATCTTCACTGTAGGTTTCTTGAACATTTGACAAAGATGTTTGAACTTGTCAATATAAACCTCTCCTCCATTTGCACCTCTAAATCCTTCTTTCAACAATGCTTTTACAACTAAAATAACAACTCTATATTGTATATATGAAGCAACAAACTCAAGTTGCTTGATTTCTTGAACTTGAATGGACTAAAATTCACTTATAACTGCTCCTAACCCTTGACAAAACATATGACAGACATATAAACTATGTGCAACTCACCTTCTAGAGATACCTTGTGCAATGACAATTGAAATGGATCAGTCTTCCCAACAGATTGCTCACACTCTTCCCCCTGCACTATGTTTATTAGAAACTCACCTTGCTTAACTTGCCCATTAGAATCAAATTCACTGTCTTCAAACAACTTTAAATGATTGATCCTTTGCATTGGTAAGAACTCTTTTTGCCTCATTAACATCATGCTTACCCCTACTTCTAGATTTTTGTCTTCCTTCTCTATGATTTGGACAAACTCCTTTTCACCCACAAACATAGCACTAGAACCCATTTGTGATTCATGACTTACCTCTTTCTCAAATGGCTTTTGCTCTTCCTTCATCAACAAAGATTCTTCAATATTTGGTGCTGCTGTCCTCTCTTGCATTCTTCTCTTCCAAATGATCTTCTTGATGGGCCACTTTACCTTCTTCCTTGTTGGTAAATGCCAACCACTTTCTTGTTTTGCTTTCTCAAGCAACTACTGCATCTCAAGTTCCATTCTTTCTTGCATTTTTATTGAATTTATTTCATTTGTTCCAAGGCTTGTCTCAAGTCTATTATCTCTTGCTAGAAATTTATTGGTTTTTCCTTCTCATTTTTCTTCTTCATCTCACTTTTCTCTCTTCTTTTCTCTTGTTTCTTGCTTGTAACTCCTTACTCTGCAAGTCTCCATGGACTAACCTTTTCAACATTTCTATTTCACCTTACTTCTTCTTAATGCTTCTTGTCTTTGTGATATCTCATCTTAGGCCCCCTTCTTTTCCCTTGGCCTAGTCTTTTGGTATCTAGGCTCTTCTCATCAACTTGCAAAAAGACAATACACAAACTCCAAAAAAAAAACTTATCTTGCCCAGATCTTCGGGCTCTCAACTTCTTTTCCTAGAACTTTTAGGCTCTGATACCAATTTAATGAAGAGCAGGGGTGGACCACTCTAAAACAACCTCAATCAACCAATCTTTGAAACCTTAAAGCATCATTTGGTGGGTTTTTCCTTACAAGCCTTCAATCCTTAAAGCCTAAAACATGGGGGCATCAAATTAGGTTTTTTGGTCACAACTTTCATTGCAGACATGATATCAAAAATATAAACACAGTTATAGATACCCATTTGGGCTTTATACAACTTATCTCAAAATTAGGGTAGGGTTCTTTGTACAAGAAGATTCAAATTTTGACTTTCCCGCTTCTTGACTAGGCCTTAGGGTTTCAGACTAGTTTTAGAAAAATGACAATATCTCCCTTGATACTCAATGAAAATGGACCACATAAAAAACCTATTAAAGGTAAGAGTTCCCTCTACAATAGGTAGTCATCTATTCATCCATACTAGATTGTACAAAACCATACTAAACAAGTTTTCTGCCGTTTCACGATAAAAATCTAGAAGTGACAATCACTAATTTGATCATAACTTTCACAAAACATGACAAAAATCAACCAAACTAGAAGAATTAGAAAGGTAACTCAAATATATTTCGAACCATACCACATGCAAGTCATACAAAAGCCATACAGATCCATACCATGCAAAAGAATAAGACTGCTATATAAAAATGCATAGAAAACAAGGGTTTTATTTATCAAAACTTCAAATACCCAATATTTTATCATCCTTTTATCACCCTCTCCTTTGTGTCAACCATACAAGGCCTTTTTAAACATTTACAACCATTTTCCAATGGTTACAAACTAATTTTCAACTTCCAACCATTCATCTTCCACTTTGGCAACAAAAGCAAAAGTTGCTTTATGCAACTATGACAATTTGACAACTCTTGCAAACATGAAAATGGTCCATAAGGACCTTATTACATGAGGGAAACACAAAAACCAAAACAAAATTATTATTTTTGCCTCTTAGAGGCATGAAATCATGGGTGCCCCTACACCAACAAATTTCTATTATGAAATTTTTAATGACTATATTTATTGATTGATAATACAAACCATGGGACATTTTATTGTTCATTTCATTGTTGTACTAAGCGAGGGAAAACAACTAACAAGGTCTCCACTTAGTGGAATATCCAAGTTGCCATATGAATGTTACATTCACAAATGATGGACATATTTGGAAGTTAGTAGATATCAAGAAGTGTTGGAATATACCAATAAATACTATAACGTCAACCCTTTGGAATGCCATTGACATGAATTTGAACTTCAATAGGTTTTATCTACATGATTTGAATTGCACATGACATTGGCAAAGCTATCTTAAAACTAGATTCACAGAACCCGAACGTGTTAAAAATGGATGGCAATTTTATTAGGCCAATGAAAATAAGAAATATTTGGTACAATACTTAAAATATTATATCAACATTTGAAAATTAAATTATTTAATAATAGAAAATTTATAAATAATTTATTGATTTTATAAAACAAAAAATATTTAATTATTAATGCTATAAAATAAAATAACTTCTAAGTAAATAAAATAAATTTTAATTAATCCTATTAATGAGAGAAGTGGAGTTGAGTCCATCCAAAAAAGTAAGGAAGATAAATAGATTGCATTAATGGAGGGCTAGGTGAAACTAAATTTTGACGGGGCCTTGAAAGGCAACCCGGGCCATTCTAGACCAGATTACCTGGTCAGGGATTGGAAGGGAATTTATATATGCAGAGCTTCAAAGAGACTAAGTATTGGGCACAACAACGAGGCTGAAATGTAGGCTCTCATTCTTGGTCTTAAGGTGTCTAAAATTGGGCCTTAAAAAAGTTGAAATTGAAGGCAACTCTTTGCTTTCCATTAATGCTACTAGAGCTAGATTGACTCAATGCTAGAAACTTAGACCATCATTCCTTGAATCCAACAATCTTATAAACAAGATGAAGGAATATACTCTTAACCACATGTATAGGGAAGCTGACTTTGAAGCTGACATGTTGGCCATCCAAGTAGTTGAAAGGGAGGTTGAATTATTAATGGAAGTGTTCGATTCATAGTAGCAATTGAAGTTTAATCTCCACTTCTAATGATGGATATGCAATCATTTCATTTTAAGGAGGTGGTGGAGATATGGCTAGAAGGACTACTAATGCATGGGAAATTAATATCTCATCACCCATCGACAAGCTGGTCCGTAAGAATATTAAGACTTGTCATATTGTTGAAAACTCATTTTTATTTGTAGTATCAGTGAAGATTGTTTAGCCTTCCATTTTTCAAAGGAAAGTATGATACTCCAATCAGATTGTAGGGAGATCATAAACAGATGGTATTCTTAGGTCTAATAATGAAGAAGAGGTTACAGAGTGTTTTCAAGACATGAAATGGGATGATATTGTTCACTATCCAATGGGTGTTTGGTGATGAATACCTTATCACTAAGCATCGCTACATGGTTAATTTAGACCTGTCCTTGATGTTCATCGGCATTCTTCTTGATCTCAGGGAATCGAAAGAGGATGTGAAACAAATTGTTTCTGCCCTGATAAATAAATAGTTCTTGGACGGTTTGGATGAACTGCTAAAAGTTGCTTGCTACAGGAATGGGGTCTCATTGCTAGGAGATTATCATAGAATGTTGGAGGTTGGGGATATAGTAAAATGGTTCCTGTTTATCTCGACAAGCAAGCCCAAAAAGGAGATGTAGAGGCAAAAAAGGACCAGGTTAGGTGTGGAGTTTTTGAAGAAGGTGTCTGGGATGGTGGAGTTGAAAAGTGTTGAGGATTTGGTGGACTGTTTTGACACGGATCTGATGGAAGATGTTGGTCTATAATCCAAGGTGTCATTTTGTAATATTTTGATTTTAGATATAACATATAGTGGATAGGGTTAGTGGTCTACAAGATGTAGTAGAATCCTGATATATACTTGGTATATATACTTGATGTATACAAATACTATTACTTCTGAATATAAAGTTGAACTCTGGTTATAATATATATGGGAGCATCCTCCTCTATGAGCATATAACTAATAAAAAAATTAATTAAATTTTTAAATAATAAATAATTTGAATGATGGTAAAAAATTATTATATATTTTTAAAACTCACATTGAAGAATACTAAAATGAAATAAAAATCTTATAATAATATTTTATTAAATATAAAATTTGATAACTATAACACTTAACTATAAATAATGATTTTAATTAAAATATAGCATTTGATTTTAAAATTAATTGAAATTAATTTGATAAAAATGAATTAAAGACAACTATATAACTATAAATAACCATATTGTCATTGAATATGTAACTCTTTAAGTGCATTTAAGATATATATACTAGTTTATATTTTAGAAAGGAAAATTAAAAAGATATTATAAAATAAAAAAGTTATGGTAAAATATAAAAGTTATGATTTAAAAGAAAATATAAAGAAATTATAAAATAAAAAAGCTATTGTAAAAATAGAAACAAAATCAATGCATGATTTCATCTTGCACATTTTCCACCCATAACACCTCAAATTTTGAATGAGTCAAAATTAAATTAGTTATAAATATTTTTTCAAACATTTCTACTTAAAAAAAATTGCACATCTAGTTTATAAAAAATATGTAACAATATTACAAATTAAAAAAGTTATTGTAAAATATTAAAGTTATAATTTAAAAGAAAAATATAAATATATTATAAAATAAAAAACTATTGTAAAAATAGAAACAAAATCAACATGATTTCATCTCCATGTTTCCACCCATAAGACCTCAAATTTTGAACCAATCAAAATTACCTCCAAATATTAAATATGTAACTTTTAAATATAATTAAGATATCTATCCTAGTGTATAGAAAGAAAAATTAAAAGATATTATAAAATAAAAAAGCTATTTTAAAATATAAAAGTTTGTTTAAAAGAAAAATATAAAGATATTATAAAATAAAAAAGCCACTTAAAAATAGAAACAAAATCAAAGGCTTGATTTCATCATCAACATTTTAAACCAATCAAAATTACCCATATTTGTAAACATTTCTATTTAAAAAAATTACATGTCTAGTTTATAATCCCCTTGTAGATGCTTAAGTTATTTTTTTGCTTAAATTTAAGTAGTTGGAGTGACCCCTTGGAAATTTACAATTATGGTAAAAGGGATAATATATAATCTTTCTCAATTTTATGGAGCAACTATTGTTGTGGAATTGCAAATAGGCTGTGGAAAAAAGGGGGTTGGAAATAAGCAGCCATGCATAATGAAAATATGCTATGTGGTTGCATATATTTCCTTCCCTCCTGTAATACCCACCCTAGCATTTCCCTGGTGTGCTTTTTGGTTCATATTTTATATGTTGTATTGTGTGTATATCAGTGTATTATGCGATTATTATGCTTTGATCCATTGCACCGAACTTGCCAATGTGACCTATTGTACCGTCGAGGGGTTCTAAAAGTGTATTCTAGATGACCATCATGTGTTTCCAATAGGGTTTTGCATTGACAAATGGATTTTGACTATGCATTATGGGATGCACATGTTGTAATTGTGTATGTTAGATTATTATAGTGGTTTAGCTTCATTGTTTTCACTATATCTATTATAGTTGTGATTGTCATATTATTCCAGACCTGTGAAATATTGTGGGTGCATTATGTTCCTAGATCATGCTAGTCATAGATGATTATAGTGTATGTGATTATGTTATCATGTATGAATTATGCCACATTGGAGTGGATTATGTTGCTTCAGCCATTATATGTGGGGCAGGTACGCCTAATGGTTGACTTGAGTGTGCAGGTAAATTATAGGTTTTTAACTAATGTGGGAAATGTGGAGAAGATTGACATGAGATGTTAAGCCATCTCACCCCCATGGAAACCTGTACTTGTGTGTTTGAGTCAATTACGATTGTTTCCTTAGCATTTTGCATTTTATTTTAAATTGTCTCAAAAAACATGTTTTATGTGTTTTTGGAATACTTTAATATTTAGTTAAAAATAATTAATTCTTAGTGAAAGTGGTTATTACATTATTTTAGGATAGAGGAATGAATTGAAGTCATTTCAATTTATTTATGAAATTTAATATTTTTTTTCGTCAAAAAGGTAGAATTGCATTAATTTGGGAAATTGAAACCTTTATTATGAGTGTTTCAACTTTTTGGAATACGGTTAAGACAAATGGAAATTACATATTGGGAATATTCAAATTAAGTCAATTAGCTATTTTCCTATTATTTATACAAAGATATTTGTTGAAAACATAATTAGAAAATAGAAAATTAAAAGAAATGAAACTAGGGCTTTTTGAATATAAAGGGAAAACAAACTTATTCATTCAATTTCATCCATTACTTTTGCTCTCTCTCAAACCCTCTCCTTGCAAGAAAAGAAAGGATTTTTATCCATGGATTAAAGGATGAATTTTCTTGCTTGTTGGAAGAAAAATTGTTTGTGATGGCTTGGAGAATGCTTGGATTGTGTGTGACCAAAGATTGCTTGCATAATTCCATTGGGTTCTTGGATTTCAAAGCATGGTTGAAAGGTAATCTTCTCCATCTTCAGGTTTTTAATTTTTCCTTGTTTCCTTCATTGCCATGCCACAATGAGTGGATTGGTATGACATCTTTGAATAGGAATGAAAGTTTAAATATGAATTTATAGTTGTTTTCAATTATTTTTTTTGTGTTCTTGAGTTGGAAACATGTAAAAACAAACAAGGTTATGCCAAAATTTATCTAGAATTGCCCATCTCATTTTTATTGCATAAGTGTAGTGTTGGGTAGATTTGCAACAATGGGTTGTCCATTTTTGGATTGAGTTTGTAAAATGAAAGTTATAAAATTTCCCAAGGTAGCAAACCTTGGACTTCAATGGTGAATTTGGGAATTTATGGTTATTTTTGCTTATGAAAAAGAAATGAAAATTTTCTTTTAAAACGCTTCCTTGATGAATTAATTGTGGGATGAGTAGTCTCCCATAAGAAATGAGATTTTACGTCTTTTAAAATTATGTTGCAATTTTATTTGCCTTCTTTTATTTGTCATGCCCAATTTGTAAAATTGGTACTATGGGTGTGTAGGAAGAGGTATAGGGGTAGGAAAGGAGTGGCTCTAGCCGTGAACCACGATACAAAGTGATCATTGGAATTAATGAGTGTAGAGTTTAAATAAGATTTATATGGAAAAACAGGGATGCATTCCTTGATCTGGTTTTGGTCATAAAGAGTATGTCATGCAATGGTAGAGTTGGTGAGTGTTAAGAGTAGTTCCCTTGATGGGAGGCCCAACTAATCTCTTTCTTTTCTATGAGGAGGTAATATGCCCTCATAATGACACTCCTTGTCTTGACCACTATGTTTCTCTTCCTTTTCTTACCATCGGAGTTATACTTGACGTGTGATGTGACCCTAGTATTTGCATGTGCATTGAGATGCTCGATTCATGCTTATCTATGTGTGTGATGGTCTATGCTATATGCTTGTTTGGCATGCATTGAAGGTTGAGAATCTCTCTTATGCTTGATTGCCATGATGTCATTCTAATATGTTTGTTGGCTTGTGTGAGCCATTCTTACTTGTATGTATTTGAATATTGGCAAGTGTGCCACATGTGACTTGAATGCATTGGATTGGTAATTGTGCCTCGTGTGTGTTGTGTGCATTGATTGGTGTCTATGCCATATGTTGCCATGTATACCTTGGATTGTGTGAGATGGTTTGTAGTGGGTTTTCCTTGATCACCTTCTTCATATCTTAGGGGTTGCCTAGAGTGGCATAGATAGCTATTGCACTCGACAATGACAATATGGTTGGTAGGCGAGCAACATTTCCCCCATTGGTCCTTTCACAGTGATGTGCTGGATGGTTTCCTTGATCTTTTGTAGGTTGAGTATGACGTGCTATGTTCGTTGATGTGCATTGGAGAGTGTGATGGACTTATGGTGTTTTATGCTCTTGTAGCATCTCATTATTGTATATTATTTATCTTTGTAAAGTAGGTCCTTGAGACCTTTGTAATAAGTTTTATATGATGCTTTGATGTATTTAATGATGTCTATGATGCATCCATGTTTTGGATGAAGCCCTTCTATTGTAATGATTATTGGATATCGTCTCATATGTTTCCACACCTCGACTTGTGAGGATGTTGGCATGATTTGTTTATTCCACACTCTTATGAATGTAACCCATTACAATTATATTACTGCCTCACCACATCTCTATTGGAGTAATGAACTACTTGAAGTAGTAGGGTGACACTCTTAAGAATGTTGCCCATCAGTAGTACAACACAGCCTCATCCCATCTCCTCTAGAGTTATGGATAGTCTTTTTACAATGTGTTGATTCAAATATGGGAATGGGATAAACTTGGACCTGCCTTATTCTATGTGAACAGGTTAAAAAATTAATTTTTGGCTAGGATGAAATTTTCTACAACCTTTAATTTTAGTTCATGAAGAAAGAAAAGAAGTGAAATCAAAGCTATTTTTTGGTCTGTCTTGTATCTATTGATTGAGAATTGTGATTGCATTCCATGACTCTACAAAAAATAAAATAAAAAATAGATATATTTGCTAGTTTGGACTAAACTATCTATGCTAATGAGAATCTGTACTCTCAAGTTGTGTTTATGTTTTTAGATAGCCATATATTTACTTAAAGTTTAGGGAAAATGGTGGTTGTTCTCTAAGTAATGAATGCACTAATAAAGAATAGTGATAAATATATTAAGATGAGCTATATTGAGGTAATGTAATACTATAGTTGTATGTGTATTGTACTTTTAGAATTGTATGTATTGTGGGAAGTCAGGGAGTAGACAGAAAGGGTATTTAGAGTCTATTTGAGAGATGAGTACATGTGGTTCTTTGATGGTTCAAAGTATTCGATATTGATAATTATCTATCACCCTTATTAAAGGGTAGGACCACTCCCAGATTGGGTGAAGTGCAAGGGAATTCTAAGTTCATGGTTGAAGGTAAAGCACTTGGATGATGCTCTCCTTTCTTACAATTGATTTACTCTAGACTACTTACTCTGGTAGATTATGACATATGTATGTCAAAGTGATTTATAAAGGTTATACATTTGTTTTCAAATGAATGGGTAATTGTTTCCATAAATGATTTTAATGTCTTTTTTGTTCAAAATAAACATGGAACATGTATATATGTAATCAATTGTGATTATTGAAAGATACTTGCAATATTGTAAAATGGTGTTTGAGACTATGTGATGGCATGAGTTTACACACATATGCTCTAATTGTTGCAAGTATGGGCCTAACTGGTGTTGTCATTGATGTCAAAATACTTCTATTTCATTAATGATAAGGATTGGATTAGCTGTGTGCTAAGGATATTGAGAAAATTAGTCTCAATCAGAAACAGAGAAGAACAGGGAAAACCATAAGGAAAAAGACCAAGATAGGATGAGGATTAGAGGATGTAGATTAAAGGGTTTGTAGATATGTGTCTTAGGGTGGTCCAGTAGAGATTTCATAGGTCCACATGAAGATTTGAAGAGGTTGTGACTGTTTAAATAAAACCAATTTCGGCAGGTGTTCAGTGGTGATAGAGTGAGACAGACAGGTCTGGTGAGATCTAGAAATGGAGTATCATGTTCTATGGATTTGAGGGAGTTCTGAGGGAGTCTTTATGGAGTATCAAATGGATTGGTTCATGTTCAAAAGGTTTGTAAGAATAAAATCCTTTGTGACAGTGATGACAGATTGTGTTCTTGAGGTTCCGGATGAAGGAGAGAAGGATTTTAGTAAGAAGATGAAGTGTGGATGTTATTGGTGATTCAGACAAGATTGTGGTGATCTTTGGATCATGTCCAGATCATGTTGGTGGTCCGCATTGAAGTTGGAGTTCACATTTGAAGAACAACTTCCAGATGATGGTGTTCTTCCTGAGACGGGCTGACTGGATAAGTTATACATCATGTGGATGTTATTGTGGATGCTTGCCAATTTAGATGATCATTCCTAATTTGATGTTTTGTATAAATAAGGGATTGCAAAGTCATTTGTAAAGTGTCCTTGTGGAGATGAGTGTGTGGTAGCGAAGAGGAGAGCGAAAGGCAGAGCAGGAGTATTGAGCTTAATGGAACTAATTCAAGCATGGTGAAGATGCTATTTTCTAGTTCAAGTAGGTGATACTTATTTCTTTGTAGACAGTGTGTCTCTTGTAGGAAGTGAGCCTCTTATGAGTAGTGTGCTCAGGTAGTGAGCCCTAATTGGCATGTGCCATTTTGTTATTTCTATTCTTCTAATAGAGAATACATTCTTGGGTTAATCACCCCATGGTTTTTCCCTTAACCGGGTTTTCCACGTCAAAATCTTGGTGTCTTATGTGTTGATGAGTTTCTACCTTTGATTTGAATGCATTAAATTTCATGTTTAATATACTGCCAATCACAAAGAGGATTTAAGTGTGTAAATTGGAGAAAGTTTTGCACAACTGATTCACCCCCCCTCTTAGTTGTGTGCCCTAAGTCTAACAATTGGTATCAGAGCCAAGTTCCTCTAAAAGGAGCTTAACCGCTTGAGGAGATTCAGGATGTCATCTTACAAGAAGGATAGTCCAAAGTTTGATGGAACTAACTTTGCTCTTTGGAAAGGTCACATGAAATGTCACTTACAGTGTATGGGAATGGCATACTGGTCCATGGTTACAAAATAGTATGTACCTCCACAGGGTGGTCTGACAACACTAAATGAAATCATAGATGCTGAAAACAATCTGCGGACCAAAGAGGCTCTTCTAAGTGCATTATCTGACTCAGAGCTCTCAAATGTTATTGACCTACCAACTGCCTTTGAGATTTGGAATAAACTGGAACTTTTGCATGAAAGAGACCAGTACATTAAATGTGCAAGGTTACAGAGTCGAAAAGGGAAATTTGAAAAACTGAAGATGAGAGATGATGAAAATATTACTACTTTTATGCCAAGAGTGAATGAGCTGGTTTGTGGAAATAGAAATGCTGGTAGACTCTTGGATGAAAATGAGATTGTTGGTAAAATTCTCAGATCCCTTCCTGCTTCTTACAAAATCAAGGCTGCTGCCATTGAAGAATTCAGAGCCCATACAATTGTCACAAGAGATCAATTGGCTGCATTTGAAATGATAGAGTTTGGAGACGACCCCCCCAAGACTAAATCTACATTCAAAGCTAGTGCTTCTGTTAAAAGTAAACAAAGGTTTGATCCGGGAGAGAATTCTTCAAGGAAATTGTCATGGTATCAAAAAGCAAGAAAAGATTTGGAAGAAGAGGATGTAGAAACTGCTCAACTTGAAGCCCTTATTGCAAAGAGATTGCTAAGAGGATCTGGTAAGTATGAAGGAAAATTACCTTTTAAGTGTTTTAACTGCAATAAGATTGGTCATTTTGCCTCAAGGTGTCTGCAAAGATTTTCAAGGCAAAATCCTAACAAGCCAAGGTTCCAAAAGAACTGTTACTATATACATGAAGATGATGATAATGAAGGAGTAATAGATGATGAATCAGAGATAGGAAACAAATCTGGAAATGAATGGGTGTTCATTGCCATCAAGGAAGAAGATCCAATGTCCTCTATATCTATCAATCTTAAGACTGTGGAAAGAGCTCTGGCTGCCCAAATTGAAGAGAAGGATGATTGGGTCATTAATAGTGGATGCACTCACCATATGACAGGTGATAAAAATAAGTTTGTAGATTTGGAAAGGTATGAAGGAGGAGTGGTAAAGTTTGGTGACAATTCTGCTGGTAGAATCAAAGGAAGAGGAACTATTTCTTTTGATGGAAGACACAAAACTGGCAATGTACTATATGTTGAAGGTTTGAAGCACAATCTTCTTAGTGTTGGACAGTTGGTGGACAAAGACTATGATCTCCGATTCAAGGATGGAAAATGCAAAATCTTTGAAAGTTCTGGAACAAAGATTGCATCTGTTACTCAAACTAAAGGTAATATCTTCCACTTGGTTGGTACTGGTAAAAACTGCTTAATTGTTCAAGTTGATCAGAGTTGGTTATGGTATATAAGGATGTGTCATGTAAATTTTGATAATATCATCAAGATAAGCAATACTCAGGCTATGAGAGACCTTCCTAAACTGGTGAAACCTACTAAAAGCTTGTGCAAGGAATGTCAGTTGGGTAAGCTGAGCAGAGTCACATTCAAAAGCAAGGAACTATCTTCTATTGGATTATTGGACTTAGTTCACATTGATCTTTGTGGTCTGGCAAGAACCAGGAGTCTTCAAGGTGATAGATACTTCATACTACTAATTGATGACTATTCTCGGATGATGTGGGTAACCTTTCTAAAGGAAAAATCAGAAGCTCTTGAGAAATTCAAAATATTCAAGGCTATGGTAGAGAATGAAATAGGATTAAAGTTGAAATGTCTGAGGTCTGATAGAGGTGGAGAATTCACATCTGGTGAGTTCATAGAGTTCTATGAGAAACATGGAATTAGGAGACAGTTGTCTACTCCTAGGACTCCATAGCAGAATGGAGTAGTGGAGAGAAAGAACCGAACCATCTAGGAAGCATCTAGGACCATGATGATGGAAGCAAATGTTCCTCGGATCTATTGGAGAGAAGCCGTCAGCACTGCAGTCTATACTCTCAGTCGAGTTCAAATCAGAAGCAATACCGGTAAGACTCCTTATGAACTTTGATTTGGCATTACTCCTACTGTAAGATATTTCAGAGTCTTTGGTAGCAAATGTTACATCAAAAGAGATGAAGATCTAGGCAAGTTTGATGCTAGAAGTGATGAAGGAATTTTCTTGGGTTACTCTACTTAAAGAAAAGCATACCGGTGTTATAACAAGAGATTGAGAAAGATGATAGAAAGTATAAATGTGAAGGTTGAAGAGGGAATAGAGAAACCCTCAAGGTTTTATGAATATAATGAAGATGATCAGAATGGTGTTCTGATTCAAGGAGTTCAATCCTCTTCTGAAAGTCAGATTCAAACTGATCCAGTAAATCAGGAAGAAGAAATAGGTCTGAATGAGCCTGATCAAGAAGCAGAAGTGCAAGAAACTCCCAAAGTTCCAAGGTATGTAAGACTGAACCACTCTGAAGATCAGATCATAGGTGACAAAAGTAAAGGTGTGCAAACTAGAAGGAGAATTGCTCAAAATTCAGATAAATATTATCTAATTTCAAATATTGAACCTAAGACAATAAATGAAGCCTGCAATGATGAAAACTGGACCGAAGCAATGGAGGAAGAGTTGATTCAAACTGAGAAAAATCACACTTGGGATCTTGTTCCCAGGCCTAGAAACAAGAATGTGAGTGGAACCAAAGGGGTCTTCCGGAGCAAACTAAATGAAGTTGGTGAAGTAATTAGAAATAAAGCCAGATTGGTCTGCAAGGGCTATTCTCAAATAGAAGGAGTTGATTTTGAAGAAACTTTTGCTTCGGTAGCAAGAATTGAAGCAGTTAGATTATTTCTTGCATTTGCTGCCTTCAAGGATTTCAAGGTGTATCAGATTGATGTCAAGTCTGCTTTCTTGAATGGTGACTTGGAAGAAGAAGTATACATTGAGCAACCGGATGGATTTCAATTGTCTGAGCATGGTGATATGGTTTGCAAGTTGAAGAAGGCACTGTATGGACTAAAGCAAGCCCCAAGAGCCTGATATGAAAGATTGGACAAACATCTTTTAAAGATTGTTTTCAACAAAGGTATTGCTGACAGTAATTTATATTTCAAAATTGATCATGAAAACATCTTGATTATTGAAGTGTTTGTTGATGATATCATTTTGGAGGAAGAGATAGTATGTGTAAAACCTTTGCAAATCAAATGAAAAGTGAGTTTGAGATGTCCATGCTTGGTGAAATAAATTTCTTCTTGGGTCTGCAAATCACTCAAACAAAGAAAGGAATCTTCATTTCTCAGACCAAATGTGTAAAATAATTATTGAAGAAATTTGGAATGGAAGACTCTAAACCAATGAATACTCCCATGGCAACTGGATGTAAGTTGAGCAAAGATGATGACTCACCTAAGGCTGATAAGAAAAAGTATAGGTCAATGATTGGAGGACTGTTGTATCTTACTCAAACTAGACCAGACATTATGCAGGCTGTTGGTCTTGTTGCTAGATTTTAGGCTGATCCTAGAGAATCTCATGTCATGGCAATAAAGAGAATTTTCAAATATCTAAAAGGGACAATTGAGTATGGTCTATGGTATCCTAGAGATCATGATTTCTCTCTTCATGCATATACAGATGCGGATTGGGCAGGAGATGTGGATGACTGGAAGAGTACCAGTGGTGGAGCATTCTTTTTGGGGAAGAGATTGGTTTCTTGGCTAAGCACGAAACAAGAGGCAATATCTCTGTCTACAACTGAAGAAAATATATTGCTTCAGCAGGTAGTTGCACTCAAGTCTTGTGGATGAAGCAGATGCTAAGAGACATCAGAGTGGAAAATGAGGAGCCTATCACAATTTTCTGTGATAAATCAAGTGTAATAAATATATCCAAGAATTTGGTGTTGCATTCAAAGACTAAACATATATCTATCAAGTTTCACTTTCTAAGAGAGCAAGTGATCAAAAATGAAGTTAGATTAGAGTTCGTGCCTTCCAAGGATCAGATTGCAGACATCTTTACTAAACCTCTTCCCAAGGAATCTTTTGAGTATCTCAGGGAGAAATTAGGGGTTATTGCCCCTCTGGTGATGAAATAAGGTGCACTGTGGTGCATCAGTCCGGTGGATGTCACAATCATATCTTGTGATCCAGATTGATGATGGGAAGCTGCTACTCAGAGGGAGCAACAAGTATGTTTTTGAAGTATAGATATTGCAAGTATGTGCCCTTTGCCATTGATGTCAAAGGGGGAGAGAAGACATGTGAAAAACAAGTGGTTGCTGATCAAAGGGGGAGCAATTAAGGGAGAAGAAGACATGTGAATGGTTTTTGCTGATAGAGGGAGTTGTGACAGTAAGGAGAAGTTCTTGTCTTGATGGTTAAACCAATTTTTCACATCATATGTTGCCATTAGTGACAAAGGGGGAGATTGTTGCAAGTATGGGCCAAACCAGTGTTGTCATTGATGTCAACATACTTCTATTGCATTAATGATAAGGATTAGATTAGATGTGTGCTGAGGATATTAAGAAAATTAGTCTTAATTAGAAACAAAGAAGAATAGGGAAAACAATAAGGTAAAAGACCAAGATAGGATGAGGATCAGAGGATGCGGATTGAAGGGTTTGTAGATATGTGTTTTAAGGTGGTCCAATAGAGATTTTAGAGGTCCACATGAAGATCTAAAGAGGTTGTGACTATTCAAATAAAACCGGTTCTGGCAGGTGTTTAGTGGTGACAGAGTGAGACAGATAGGTCCGGTGAGATCCAGAAATGGAGTATCATGTTCTGTAGATTTGAGGGCATTCTAAGGGAGTCTTTGTGGAGTATCAAATGGATTAGTTCATGGTTAAAAGGTTCGCAAGCATAAAATCCTTTGTGACAGTGATGACAGACTGTGTTCTTGAGGTTCCAGATGAAGGAGAGAAGGATTTCAGCAAGAAGATGAAGTGTGGATGTTATTGGTGATTCAGACAAGCTTGTGGTGATCTTTGGATCGTGTCCAGATCATGTTGGTGGTCCGCATTGAAGTTGGAGTTCACATTTGAAGAACAACTTCTAGATGATGGTGTTCCTCCTGAGACAGGCTAACCAGATAAGTTATAGATCATGTGGATGTTATTGTGGATGCTTGCTGACTTAGATGATCATTCCTAAGTTGATGTCTTGTATAAATAAGGGATTATGAAGTCATTTGTAAAGTGTCCTTGTGGAGATGAGTGTGTGGTAGCGAAGAGGAGAGCAAAAGGCAGAGCAGGAGTATTGAGCTTAATGGAACTGATTCAAGCATGGTGAAGATGCTATTTTTCAGTTCAAGTAGGTGATACTTATTTCCTTGTAGAGTGTGTCTCTTGTAGGCAGTTAGCCTCTTGTGAGTAGTGTGCTCGGGCAATGAGCCCTAATTGGCATGTGCCATTTTGTTCTTTCTATTCTTCTAATAGAGAAAACATTCTTGGGTTAATTACCCCATGGTTTTTCCCTTAACCGGGTTTCCCACGTCAAAATCTTGGTGTCTTATGTGTTGATGAGTTTCTGCCTTTGATTTGAATGCATTACATTTCATGTTTAATATACTGCCAATCACAAAGAGGATTTAAGTGTGTAAATTGGAGAAAGTTTTGCACAACTGATTCACCCCCCCTCTTAGTTGTGTGCCCTAAGTCTAACACTAATCACCACTTGATAACATGAAAAACACACAGATGCTCTATAACCATTTAGGAACTACACAAACCCAGACATACACTCTACGATCTAATGCTTGGTCTCTTTTCCCTTTGAGGGACCTCTGCATACTTTCTGTCACAACAGTGACATGAACCAAAATTCTTAATGAAATCAATTTCCACTGGCAAAAATCTTCCATTGACAGACTCAAGTAAATAATGAAACACAGACTGAAAACACCCACTTAGACATTTGAACAATAGATAGGGACCACAAGCAATAAGAATCTTTTATTTATATTTAGCATAATCAGCCTAGGTTATAGATTTTTCATAAAGATTGGCGCAAGACTTTTAACATCTTCTACATAACATACATATCATGGGTACACATACCCAACCTAGGTGTTTCCTTTCTCTACTCCGTAGACTCTAATCATGCCTCCCTCTTCTACTACAATCCTTTCTTGCCATCGGTTCCTTTAATATCCTCCATATCGGCCTTCCTTCGAACACCTCAACGTTTATATGGCCTGCGGCCTCCTCTTTCTTTCTTCAGCCTTAATGCCCTTCTTCTGAGTTATGGCCTCTCTGTTTCTTATGCATGGCCTCCACTAGATTGATCTCTTCTCCTTTTCCATGACACACCTACCTCATTCACATTGAAAGTATTCTTTTTATTTCCTTTCCCTCACTCTTTGCTACCATTACAGAGTCTCTTTGTCTTCTAACATTTTTGGCTTGTTCTTTCTGGCCCCTCGCCATAACAACTGCTTCCATTCCATTCCATTCCATTTGGCCCCATCTCTTTTTCCATTTAGCTCCCCTCTATAATGGTCTACCTTTCTTTTAACATATGCCACTTCCATATAATGGTTGCCTTATCTATGACATCAGCCTCCCTCTACAATTCAGTCTTTTTTATAACCACCATCCAACTGTTATCATTCCTGCCACTTCCTTCTATCAGCATCTACCTGCAACTATATCCACTCTTCAACTGTTACTAGCTGCCTTCTGCATCTGTAACTAAAGCCTTGAAAACTACTAACCTCTTCCAACCTACTTGACTTCATCTATGCCTGACCGTTAACCATCCATATGCCCTTAATTGGTTCTCATGAAAACTACTATTTGACTGTAAATATTCCTATCGCTTTGGCGACAGGAACTTCCTTCCACCTATATCCTGTCATCCGACCCAACACATCAAACCCAAAAATCAATTGCTAACACAAATTTTGAAAATTAAGAAGATGCCCCTGCATCACAATGGTTGTCACTACCTTGTTGAACCTCTTTTGGGGCTAATGTAATTTCTACTTAAGCAGTTTTATTATCACAAAGGAAATAAGTTGATTTGAGTTAGAAATTTGATGGTTGATAATTTAAATATTTAAAATGTTAAGTAATTTTTTAGTAAGATCCTAGATGGGATTTTATATATAGAATTCTCCCATGAATCCTTTGCCTCTCCTTTGACTAAATATATCTTTTTCTCTTGTTAAATACACTTTCTTCCTTGCTCCATAGTTAGTTTTCTAATCATAAGTAGAGTTGGCCCCTTCATCTTGGTTGTACCTTCTTTTACCTATATGCATTAGCCCTTCATCATTATCATCATCATTAACAGGTTCTCTTTCTTCTTCAAGTCTTCTTTTGCTACAAGTAGAACCATCTTGTCTCCTTAATAGATTTTCCTCGATCATCAATGCATATTGGTAGGCCTCCTTGATGGTTCACAACCTTACCATGCTTAACTCGTCTTGTATACTTAACCTCGATTCATTTATATACCTGATCACTTTCTCATTCTCCAACTCCTTATGACCTGACCTGATGGAAAATTTGTAAGACTCTTTAGTGTATCTCTTCACACTTAAATCCTTTTCCCATAATTTTTGCAGCTTCTTGAGTAGCTCAAGTTGATAGTCTCTTGGTAGAAATTTAACCTTCATTCTCTTGACCATGCTAGCCCATTGATTGATCTTTTCTCTACCATTTATTCTTCCCTCAACTTGCACCTCTTTCCACCAAAGTGCTACATGTCCTTTCAGCCTTGTTTGTACAACCTTCACTCTCCTTCGATCTTTTATATTGTTATATTTGAAATACTCCTCCATCTCTGCTATCTAATCAATTAATTCTAGGCTTCTAGAGAAGCATGACAGTTCCAAGTTTAACCATTCTTCTTATCCTGAAGATGGCCTTAAGCAAATTTTTCTCACCTACAACCCTTTCTGCATCTACATTCTCTTATTTTGCTAGTATAGCTCCTTCCTTTGCTTCACTCTCATTGTTAGCACCATCATTTTCTCTAGCTCTCCTCCTATCACCCTCTAAGGTATCCATCCTCACTTACACTCCTCTTATGGCCTCCACTACCTCATCTATTCTACCTATAGTATCTGCTACTACCATAACTTCTTCTATTCTTCTCCTTGGAGGCATCTTGCTATCCTAAATTTTCCTCTTCTTTTCTTCTCACTACAACTCTTCTAGTTGCAATATCCCTTGCTATAGGGACACACCCATAATCATGGCTTGAAGTTTTTCTTCCAACCCTAAGCCAAATCCAATCCTGTTATGTTAGAAAAATGCACCCTTGGGGGATTTTTCCTAAAGGTTTAGCTCTTGGGTCTTTAGATTTGCATTTAGAGCATTTTGTATGTTAAATCAGACTCCCGATGAGAAAACCCCTGGGTATTGTGACAAATAGGACCTAGGGGGCTGAAATTTAATGAATTTTGAGCAAAGATAGGGGGTGGATAAGGGCACTAGCACCCTAATCCAGCCCTATTTTAGGTCTGCCCTAATTTGAAATGTCAGTTTTGTGACTGTTATTTGGTCTCCAGGCCAACATCATAAGTTTTAAATTTGAAATTCTTGGTGGGAATCTTAATAGTTGCATATATAATCATGTTTAGGGTTTCATTTGCAAACTAGATGGCTACTTTGTTTCATGAACTATTGGCATACTTGTGATTATTATTGTGTTGCAGAGCATAACATTGTTATTGTGTGTTTTTGCAGGTTGGATTACATCTTCTCCTCATGGCATTGAAGAGCTTCTTCCTTTTGTGAGAGATTCATCATCAAGGTATCATTTATTGTGCTTTATCAATCATTATCATTTGGTTTTTGCCTCTACCTCCCAATGGCACACACTCTCTCTGACAACGATGTTCGAAAGACTTGAAAGTCTCTCCAGGGCTTGACTGAGGTAAGCCTCTAAACACCACAACCCCCTCCCACATTCCTTGTAATTGTAGGTTATAGGCATCAGATCTGGAGAAAGTGGAGTTGTAGAGCAGGACAACAGACATTGAAGATTCTGGATCTAAAAAGAAGCAGACACTAATCAACATTTCGGGACAAGGGCTCCATCAACCTTGTCCTAAAAATTTAGATCATAGGAAATAGAAGATATAGTAGAGATCAGTACTGGAAGGAGATCACATTTGATAGCTAACTCTCCTTTTGATAGGTGAGGCACTTGGTTGAAAAGCCCTTGGAATGTTTTGTGGAAAGGAGGATTCAAACTAAACCAAATATCAACACCATCCATCCTTTTTACCATAAAACATTTTGGTGAACCCATGTTTGGAACTTTTTGGCACCTTGCTGAGTGTTGTTTGACAAATTTGCATTCATTCATTCTATTGCATTTGAAAACTTACAAAAAAAAATGATATATTTGGAAAAATTAAAAAAATTGCATTCTAGGGTTTGACTTTTGACATAGTTTGAATTCATTTAATTGAATTTAATTAAATCTCTAATTTTTACATCATATCTTAAATTAATCATCATTCAATTCATTATTTTCAATATTTCATTCAAAAAAATACAAAAAAATTGAAAAACTTTGCAAAAATTAGCATATTAAGCTTGCGTTTTTGTGAAATTTGAATTAATTGACATCTAATTTAAATTAATTTCTGTAATTTGCATTATATCTGATCCAAAATATAGAAATTCATCATTTACAATTCATTTGGATGCTTGATTTGTCAAAATTTGCTTGAAATTTTGCATTTTTCATGAAAACCTAGTTTTGCATGAGCTAGGGTTGTAGTCAAAATCTTGTCTCAGATTTTACTACCTTGTCAAAAAACTCATTAGTTCTGATCTCTTATTGTAGTGTTGCACCATAGTGGCCTCCTTGTGAAATTTCATGCTTAGGGTTTGAAAACTTGAATTTTTCACTAGATTTGAGCCTATCATCTTGCTAGATTTGCACTCCAAGCATGTTGTAAGGGATTTTATTTTACTAATTGGATGTTATTAGCCTTATAATTTTCTTCCCCTTCTCAATTTCCTTACAAAACCCTTTATTTTGAGCCTTTGCATTGAAATTTTGGAAAAATCGACACATTTTCGCTATCTTTGCACTAGGGTTTGATCTAGAGAGGCACTATAGGCATGTTGTAACAGATTTTTTAGCATTAGGTGGGTGTTATTACTATTATAATTTTCTATACATCATCATTTTCCTTACAACATCCATTCTCCTACTCTTTTGCATTGAGATTTGGTGAAAATTGTATATTTTGGCCTACTTTCACTAGGTTTTGGCTTATCGACTTTCTAGAGTTTCTTAAAAAGAATGTTGTAAAGGATATTATTGCATTAGTGGACTATTTTTAAGCATATCTTTGCTATCCCTGTTGAAAATTTTTACAACACCTCTTCTTGCATTTGTTTGTGTTGAGAAAAGTCAAAAAAATCAAGCATTTTAGAGCATAGTTGACATCACTTTTGCATTTTGTTGATTGCATATGTTTTGGAAGATCTTGAAAATATGATTTGACACTCCTTTGCAAACTCACAAATAGCTTCTCAACATAATAATAATTCTAGGTTTGTTCCTAGGCCTCATTTGAAAAGAAGAGCCCCGAGCTTGAAATAACATTCACACCTCATGACAAAGAAATGGTAAATACGAAAGGGCTTCTTTATATCACAATGAAGATAATGGAATAGCCTATGCATGGAACACTCATAGATCCTAATTGCATGACAAATGTGGTCATGGAAGATATCCTCCTTAAACATAAAATGGTACAAGAATCTTATGAACCATCGGATTTGAGAATTAAAACACATAATGGAGCTATCATGAAACCGATTGGCAAGATAACTATAATGGTTTCAGTCTATGATAAAGTTGTGGATCAATCATTTAACATAATCCCCTTATCCGACCTCTTCCGTGTAAAACTTGGACATCCTTTTCTTAAAGCTATGAATGTTGTTCCAAGTCTACTATTCATAAATGCATTAAATTTCCTTTGTGTGGAGAGATCCGTACTATCCGTTGTAATGATTACCAACCTCTAGCTAAGGAGAACTTTATTCTTGATTACTTTTGGCCGCAACTTGAGACAGATCTTGAGCCACGAAGAGATAGAACTTTCATACAATATAGAAAATACAAAGCAAAACAACTAGTTCGAGTGGCTAGGTCTCCTTTGCATCCAATAAGAGAAGAACAAGAAACAAGCATTAAACAAGACTATTATGGCTTTGATGAAATTTTTGACAAGAGAAATGTGGATAAGGAAAAGTATCATGACCCACCTCATCCACGGAGAGATGGCATCTATGCTGAGGTTCCTCCCCCGTTATCCTTAAATGGATCGGGAGGATTACATCGACAACAAAATATCTGACCTAGACCAATGAGATTTGAACATGGTGCTTCCTCCTCTATTGTGCAAACAATGGAAAAACATGATAAGATAAGAAACAAGACAAAAATAAAAAGACTAGCAAAAGAAAGGAGGAGAAGACAAGCTTATGCCCAACAGATTGCAATTGAGCAAGAAAAAATTCAACCTAACATTAAAACAAATCAAGAAGAGCTTAAAGATGAACCAATTGAAAACAAAAACAACAGTTGGGCTTTGGTACCTTACAAACCTCTTTCATCTAACATTCAAGATTGGGAGGCTGATGATGACCTCCTCAATGATGACTTCTAGCATGGGCCTCTCTACAGGTAAGTATCTCTAACCCTTTACCTCTCGTGATGTGCTTCCCCCATGATGTGTTGTTAGGCCTCCTAGGATGACCCTTGATTCTCTTGAAAAGTCAAGGATACTAGGAGACCGCCTCTGTTGTGACCTTCTATTTGTATCATCATTCTTTTATATTGACTCTCCTCTAATTTCATTGTTGTGTGTTGTGTCTTACGGACATAACATTGCGGTTGGTGACTTGGGGGCACCCTCCTATGTGACTTTCCCTAAGACACTTGTTCTCCTCTCTGATTTATTGTTTACCTTCCTCTAGTGTTTCCATCTAGCGGGCGGATGACAAAAAACATTGATACTAATGCGGACCTAGTGTCCCTTGAACAAGAGAAATAAAAAAATGGACTTAGTTCCTATATGATGACAGTGTTGTAACAAATTATCTGATGCTTGGCTAGTGGAATCACTCCATGATTTCTCTATCTTGATGTTGATGTCGATGTTATCTTATCTTGCTAACAATACTGTTGCTCCATGCAGTTTGTTTATCATGAATATTGCCTTACTTGGCTCTTTCATGTAGTTGATCATATGCATTGTTATTTATCATGATTATTTAGACACTAACACTTTTTTTGCAGGGATGTGTTTGTGGGAACATTTGGTGATCATAAAGTACATGTCACCATTGGGGGGCATGGGCCTTATGAGAGCTCGTGTTCCCTTGTGTGTTTTCTTCCTACCTGAACATGCTTGATATCAGTACGCGATATCAGCCACCTTAAGGTGGGGGCATATATAAGGTAAGCTATCTGTTTTAGATCATAGTAAAGTGTGCTTGAACAATCTAAAAATCAATCAATCAATTAAGCCCTCTGTGGAGGCTAGATATCGAGCATATCCTTTTATCTTAAGCCCTCATCATGAGGTTGGGATGGTGTATTTCTCAGAGAGATTGCATCATCCTGTCATTTTTGAAATTCCTCATCACGAAGTGGGGAGCGGTTTTGTGACTAACTCAACCCTTAAGCGTGTTTTTGGCAGTTATTGTGGTGAAGCCCAATCATCGGTGTGTTCTTGTAATGTGCCTGAGATGGTGATGAACCTAGCAATAGGAACACTCCATCACTTTTCTGCCGTGTTTTCTCTGTGTCTTCAGCGTGTGTGTGTGTATGGCATGCTTGTTCTCAAAGTGCAAGATTGGTGGAGATGAGCTCCTCTACACTTTGGGATTTGTTTGGCTTGTTTGTTCTTAAGGTGCAAGACTGGTAGTGAACAACTCCTCTACACCTTGGGATTTTGTTTAGCGTGTCTATTCTCAAAAAGTGAAAGACCGGTGGTGAACAACTCCTCTACACTTTTTGGGATTTGTTTGTTTACTTTCCTTGTACTTGAATTATGCATTTCATATGGGAAAATAAAAAAGAAAATAATCACTCCATTCATTGTATTATCTATGCTCTAGGTGTCTTCAATACTATCTTCTTCATGTTTTGAGTTCCTGTTTGGCGTGTCTTCTCCATGCTTGGCGTGTTTGCTATGTTTGTTGACCTGCTTTAATGCATGTATTGGCTTTGCATTTAATGCATACATTAAAGTGGGGGCTAAATGTTATGTCGGAAGAATGCACCCTTGGGGGCTTTTTCCTAAAGGTTTAGCTCCCGGGTCTTTAGATTTGCATTTAGAGCATTCTGTATGTTAAATCAGACTCCCAATGAGAAAACCCCTGGGTCTTGTGACAAATGGTACCTAGGGGGCTGCAATTTAATGAATTTTGAACAAAGACAAGGGGTGGACAAGGGCACTAGTGCCCTAGTCCAACCCTATTTTGGGTTTGCCCTAATTTGAAATGTCATTTTTGTAACCGTTATTTTGGTCTCCAGGCCGACATCATAAGTTTCAAATTCAAAATTCTTTGCAGGAATCTTAATAGTTGCATATGTAAGCATGCTTAGGGTTTCATTTGCAAACTAGATGGCAACTTTGTTTCATGAACTATTGGCATACTTGTGATTATCATTGTGTTGCAGAGCATAGCATTGTTATTGTGTGTTTTTGTAGGTTGGATTACATCTTCTCCTCATGGCATTGAAGAGCTTCTTCCTTCTATGAGAGATTCATCATCAAGGTATCATTTATTGTGCTTTATCAATCATTATCATTTGGTTTTTGCCTCTGCCTCCCAAGGGCACACACTTTCTCTAATAATGGTGTTCAGAAGACTTGAACGTCTCTCCGGGGCTTGACTAAGGAAAGATTCTAAACACCACACCCCCTCCCACACTCCTTGTGATTGTAGGTTATAGGTGTTAGATCTAGAGAAAGTGGAGTTGTAGAGTAGGAAGGTAGACATTGAAGATTTTGGATCTAAAAAGAAGCAGACACTGTTCAACATTTCGAGACAAGGGTGCCATCAACCTTGTCCTCAAAATTTAGATCACGAGAAATAGAAGACATAGTAGAGATCAGTGCTGGAAGGAGATCAGGATTGTGACGAAAAAGTGGCACACTAGATTAGGGAGCCATCACCGTTGTCCCAGATTTCTCCATTTTCTGTCTGTGAAAAATAGTGAATTAAGGTTCTCTTCCCTCTATCTATTTCCTGTAGCATTTGTCATAATTCACAGATTTGATTACTATTTTTCTTAAATTATGGTTTCAAGGAAATAAAGGCATTAATTGGCAAACTTGTGTGATCACATTTGAATTTCCCAGCAGAAAACTAAGTGGCAACTCAAATCTGATAGCTAACTCTCCTCTTGATAGGTGATGCACTCGGTTGAAAAGCCCTTGGAATGTTTTGTGCAAAGGAGAATTCAAACTAAACCAAATATCAACACCATCCATCCTTTTTACCATAAAACAAATCCTTTCTTTCCTAGAGTTGTAACTATGCTTTGATACCACGGTAATGACACCACAAGGCCACTTGTAGTGCATGTTAAATCCAAACCACCTCTCTTAGCCTATGGAAGTCATCAAATGCCTTTGCTATAGGTTGCTTATGCTCATTGGCTTCACCTCTTACTATTGTTGCATGTGACCTAGAGACCAATCTCCACACCCTACCCCATGTTGCAGGTCAAACATGCAAACATATATATTTTCCCCAATCATACAAAACTAGAAACACTAACCAACACAACAAACGTTCAAGCATTTAACCAAGAAATTATCCCAAATTACACACAATAGAAGATACACCCTAAGCACTACATTTAACAATATTAAAATAAGTACTTTTTATTCTTTAGATATACAGAAAGTGGAAATTACAATTTCTTTCTTTTTATGGCAAAACACATGCAATAGGAAATTGGGCTCTCGCTTGTTTTGGACTATGTTGAATCTCGTTTCTTTGAATCTACCAATTTGTACATGAGCACAAATCTTCTTTTCCTTTATTTTTACCCTCTTCCTTATTGCCACACAAATTTCACCTTTTTCCCCTTCTACCATGCGAGGACAAAATTTTGGAGTCTTGCCTGAAGATTAGTGTTCCACCAATGGAATCCTCCCACCTCTAACATTCCTCTCCCTACACATGTCTATCTTTCCCTTCCAAATTGCTAATACTCTTTTCCGAACTTCCTTCCATGTGTTCTAGTCTTATTATTCTTCCCTTTTATTGGTTAGTTCTTCTATTATTCAATCATCTTCCTCTTCCACATGCCACACACTTTTGCCTTACTCTTCTTCTTATCATCCTTTTCTTTCACACACCACTACTATTTTTAAAAACTTTGAGCATGAGTACCAAAAATGGCCACCATAAATGCTCCATCACTAGAACAACTATTTCCTTCTCAAATTTGGTGCTCAAATCATCAATTGGAGTGCCAAAAACCAATCACCTTGATGAAAAAATAATGAAACAAGTTTTAAAATTACCTAACCCCACTTAGATTCATTCCTCTACATTGGCTATCCATAAATGTGGTTGGAGAGGTTGACAAACCATTATGATCAAAGAGATGGATAGAAAATTTTAAAATTTAAAGAAAATTACACAATAAGAAGAAGAACTTCTTTGGTAGTCAAGGTGCATCAAAGAATGAAATGGTCATATCTTTTAATAAATTTTTCTTCATTTTTAAGTTATGGTTTTATTTGGTAAGCATGTTATAGAATTACATACAATTTTTGAAGGCCAAATATTCTTATCCAAATTTTATATAGTTGATTTTATGTTCTCTAGGATTGATATGATTTTCTCTTTACATTGGTAAACTATCATTTGAAGTGACATAAAATTATAGTTTATCATGAATTAAATAGGCCTAAGTTCCATTGTTCATGCTTGTCTCCTTTACACTGACCCTTTCCTTTTCATTTTATAATTTGTAGCATCTTTACTTAACCCACAACAATGCCACCAATTCTAGAATGAGACTAACTAGCTCCTTTTCTTTCAAATCTAATGAGAAGCATATTGATTGTGCATTAGTCATGGTTGAATATAATATCTATTGCATTGCATAATTTTTCCCAAGAGCAATATATGATAGTCCTAAATTATTTCTATTTTTCTTTTCATCCTAGGAGTGTGTGGCAACATGGTTACCAAGTCTTTAATGTGATAGGATTGTAAATCTAGATAAATCTCTCATGTGTCCATGATATGAATCATTATGGATTGTAGTTAATTTATCAATGCTCTAATTTATGTGAATTTATCAATGCTCTAATTTATGTGCAAGCCAGTTATTACTAGCCACCACTTAGCCACCACTCTGAGCATTTTGTGTGATGAATTTTAGTCACAAACATAACTTTCTTGTTAACATAATCATTGGACCAAATATGGGACAAGTGACTACTTTGTAGTGAATGACACTATCTTTAGGTGTCATCAATTTCTATAATAATCTAACTAGAACATTCATTTCTATTTATGTTGCCAACTAGGGGTTCAAAAAAATCATATATATATATATATATATATATATATATATGAAGTTGAACCATCAAAGGTCATGCATATGAATAGGTGGTTTTGTGGTTACCTTCCAATTATTGTTGTGTTTGAATTTTTTATTTACATTGTAACTCATTAAATACAACATTTTACTTTTTGTTATAGGTTAAAAAAAGAGATGGATGCAAGCATATATTTACACTAGATCAAACCCTCCTTTCACTACAACATTCAAGGACAAAATTGAGCCAAGTCACTACAAGATGCAAGAGGACTCAACTACTAATTTTAATGTGCGCTTGTTTGCAGAGGAAAAATGATCAACTTATAATAGAGAAACATGAACAATAATTTAGGGTCTAGGATGATTAGTGAGATGTCCTAACTTGTCCCTCTAAAACTGAAATGTTGGTGGACTTTGGGGGTAGCACGTGAGTTTAGAAAGTCTCGATATCTGAAAGCTCAAGACTGGATAAATGTCATAAATGATGCTTTGATGCTGAATTCAAGGTCTATTTTAGCTGTTGGACACTAGGGCTAGCTCCCAATTTTGCTATAGGTGAATTTATGAACTCTCTTTTTGGATCTTGAATCTTTATCCCTTAAGCAACCTCCCTATACCTTCACTTCCACAATTCCTATGGTAACTTGCACATAAGAAGAAAAGGGGTTTGGATGTTGTGGTGTTTAGGGACTTCATTCAAGCTTCCCAATATCGTTGTTAGAGAGAGAGAGAGAGAGAGAGAGAGAGAGAGAGAGAGAGAGAGAGAGAGAGAGAGAGAGAGAGAGAGAGAGAGAGAGAGAGAGAGAGAGAGAGAGAGAGAGAGAGAGAGAGAGAGAGAGAGAGAGAGAGAGAGAGAGAGAGAGAGAGAGAGAGAGAGAGAGAGAGAGAGAGAGAGAGAGAGAGAGAGAGAGAGAGAGAGAGTGTCCTTGCAGGACTCCTTAGGAGAATGAAGATTCTTTAACTCATAAGGATGTTGATGATGGTTCCAAATCTACAACAAACACAATACTTAAATAACGACAATGAATGCCTTGAATTTGTCTTTGCACAATGTCATAACCTTTCTATCATCAACCTAGCACCCAAGTCCCAAGGTGCCTTTTTCGTCAAGACCGACCATTTGACATGGGTTTCGAGGGATTAAAGGCACATGTCTACTTATAAGTTCTAATTTGATATCAAGCACAAACCTTAGGCATGCATGCACCCTAAAGTGGTTTTGTGGTTACCTTCCAATTATTGTTGTGTTTGAATTTTTTATTTACTTTGTAACTCATTTTACAACATTTTACTTTTATTTATAATTGTATTTGAATTTTAAGTTCTAATTTGATACCGAGCATAAACAAATAGGGTCTTTTGATGATTGTGATCCATAATGGGTGGTACTTTAAAACTAGCATGATTAGGGAGGGTGTTATACTCTAATATCTAGTTGAAGTTACTCACATTATCGATGGAAACATTGTACCATCACATATGTGCCTTCTATTCACTTATGGATTTAGTTATTACTTCCCCTTCTTTATTAGATACACTTACTACACTCATCCATGATTCTCATGTGTTGCATATTTCTTCCATTGAGAGTGGCACCTTCCCCTCACATGATTTGATTAATGGTAGATCTTTTAAGGAGCACACTCATGATATACCTACACCTTCTAATGGATAAATGATACATTATGTGATGAAGGTACTTCTTATTCACACATGATATTATTGGATCTTATGATGATGACTTTTCTCATGTCATGGTGATTCTACTATCCATATGGCTTACAAAAATTCATGTTTTACATCTCACACAAGCCTTAATTTTATTCCAACATTTCATGCTTTGATAAATACCACCAAATCATTCTATGGTTTGGGTCTTCCAATGGTTGTGAAATAATTTATATTTTGAAATTTTATTAATAGATGAACTTCTCTCCATGATTTATGTTTTCCATGACAGACTATATGAGATAAGAATGGTGATTTGTTTTGATTTGTTTGATACTCCACCTCTCTGCTATGTTAAAATGGATCTCCCCATTGGAGAAAGTCTTTAACATAGCCAAATTCTAAATTCATAAGTCTAGAAATCAAAACCACGATTGAATGATAATCAACTCATCTCCAAAGGCACAAATGTATTGTAATCACAATTCTTTACAAAAAATGAAATTGAAGTGATTGTGTGCCTATGAGAAGAAGATATAAAAATAGTAGCATTTCATATTCTTGAATGTGTATTTTTTTAGTCTTTAATTTGACATGAGTTGTATAAAAGTAAATTGTGATAATAAGCAAAAACATTAAGCATTTAAAAAATATTCAATAAGCCATGGTGCTACTACCAATATGCATAGCAAATAGATAATTCTATGATTCTTTTTAATTTCTACTTGAATAATGCAATTTTTATGTATTTTTGCATAATGCATCATAAAAAGGCTATGGTATTTATTATGGGAAATATATATGAATTATAATATGATTATAAATTTTTTCAAGTTCTTATGGTTAATACTTATTATGACACTCTTGGGTATCTTTGGACATAATCATCAATATTAGTAAATTAAAATACCTTCAAAGGTACTTCTTTCTTATAAAGAATACCTAAGAGTGTTATCAAATGGTTGACACACAAATTTGAAGAAGACCCTTCTTGACTAAGAAAATCATATAATGAATCTAAAGAAATAAATGTGTAATATTTGGTAAAAAGGTTATAAATATCTCATCTCTTTGAATCTCAACACTTCTCTAAGGGGGCTTTGAGGCATGTGGAAAGAAACCACCACATTTATAGAGGGGCATGCCACAAATTTCTAACCAACTTGATGTAGTTTGTGCAATCATTTTTTGAATATCTAGATTACCCTTCCATGACAAAACCCTAAATAAATATTTCCCCAAATCTAAACCCTCTATTTACCACTATTTTATGTAAATTAGATGTTAAATCTAAATATAAATTTGTAGTATTTTTGTGCATAGTTGTTGAAGGTTGAAGTGAGAAAATAATCTTTAATAAGTATGTAATGCAATAAGACAAATATCACAACATAACACATTTTAATTGTATAATAGTGGATTGTGACAATAAATAAGCATTAAAATTTCTAATGCATTGAGGAAGTGGTGATACATCTAGCAATGATACCACCTAACAATGAGTATACTAGACTTCATAAATTTTAACAATGTGTATAACAAAAAAAAAATGACTTTATGATTTCTTTTAATCTTTAAGAATAATATATTTTAAAAACTATCTACATCTAAAAGTGCTATCAAATGACCAATAGACACAAGTTTATAACCTAATCTACCTAATACTTCATATTGTCCTAAAGTTACTAGATTAGTTCATACCAAACAAATAAATATTATACATTATTAATTAGAAACAAAAATTATACCCTACTTTAAAACATTAATATAAATTAACAATTCTAAAATAAATATTAAATATTTTATTTTTTACATTTTGGAACATCACCTCCAGGGCCTCCAAAAAATATGTGATCACCCCAATCGTCATTGGTTGAAGATCCTTTCACATCATAACAATCTGGTTTAGTTGCCCCATATATCCTTTCCCTTTTTGATATAAGAGCTCCTTTAGTATCAAACAATTGTATTTGTCTGATATAAGCTGCTTTTTTGAAACCTCCTGCAGGGTAGCGTCCACTACCCATGTCTGTCTTTGAATGTGGAGTCCCTCGCCCAGTATTAGCTATTGCTACTTCTCCTCCAAAACTTATTCGATTAGCAGATAATGTCAACTCCTTAAAAATCACTGCAGGCCAGTGACCCACTAAACTACCTTGTAAGTGCACTGCCCACACTATATTGTTGCCCCTAGTTTCCTAAAAATAAAATAAAATAACATGGTTAGATTAAACTGCCTTGTAAATACAAGGAACTTTACCTACTTGAATAGAAGTAATATGATTAGAGTGATAGAAGTGGTTTGTCTCATAAAATGTATAATTTTTTAAAAATAAGATAATGAAATGGAATTAAAATTTATTGTCAATGTTGTTTTTGTAGTTAGGTTTAGATTTGGAGGCAACTTATAATATATGAGACTAATGGAATTAAGTTTTATGGTCAATGTTGTTTTGTAGTTAGGTTTAGATGTGGAGGCAGTTTATAGTATATGAGACTATTTCTTTTATTTATACTGGAAACACCTTATTCTCTCTAATATAATTTTTCTAATCATTCCTCTTACTTTAAGAAAAAAGAAAAGCATGAAATATAAAAAAATTGTGCTTACTCTTTTTATGCTTATCAGGGTTTCCATTTGATTGCCATTATAGATAGAAACATCTTTAAATGGCATTCCAGGATAGAATTTTCCTTCTTGAATAAATCCTTTACATTCAAGGTTCAAACAATTTGTTTTGTAGTTATCCAACTGTACAAATACAATTTTAGAGTAAAATTAAAAAAAACTACAAAAAAATTATACATGAATTATAGCAAAACAAAAAATTGTTAAAATTATTCATGTTAAATATTTAATTATATAAAATAAAATCCAATTATCACCGTATGAAAAATAAAAAATGTAACACCTGCAGTCCCAGTGTCTTTGCGATCAACCTGCAGGCCATATATACACTTTTTAGTTTCATATTATTTTTATTATTTCTACTAATTTTTAAAATTGAAAGTAAACAGGTAGCAGAAAGAAACAGGCTATTTCAGGTCAGAAGACCTTCTCACCAGCCAACCAGCTTCCATTGTTTCATTTCTTGAACCATCATGCCTCTCATGCACAACCCACATTTGACTGTCACTGAAAACATCAACAGATTGCACGAAGGGTTGCCATATATTAAAGATTGCTTTTATTTCATGAACTTCCTTCGCTCTCATTTGTACTTGTGCCCACTGCAAAATAAAGAGAAAATTAGGTCATGCAAAAAAAAATCTTCACTCATTCCAATTATCATTGTTACCCTCATAACCTAATACAATATTCTGACTGTTTGCCTTTTTGGGTTTTTTTATGGGTTGAGGTCCTTCTCTGTTATCTTAATCAAAACAATGCAATATATATATTTATCAAATTTAACAATAATAACTACAACTTACTTCCAGACTAGATTGTAAAATGGATAAATCAAAGGACAATATAGTTATTCTTGTACTAATAAGCCTCTAAACTGATTGGATGGATGAATGAAACAGAGAACCTCATGAACATAACCATCTGAGGCGCCGGACGCCTTTCTGTTTAAGAATTGTCTTACAGATCCTGCTCTTTTAACACGTTCATGTGTGATCTCCATGATGGGCACACTTCCCTCTGGGCACTCTTTCATTAAAGAATTGTTACTTGTAAAAGTATCCCTTAACCTTTGCCTTAAACCCTTCTGCAATCCACAAGCTATGTACTGTGAGATCTATCTCATATTCATGCATTGAACTCAAAAAAAAAAGGTGAAGACTGCAAACATACGCTAGTGTGCTCCGATTGAAGGGAGATCTGATCCTCATATCTTACACAAAGTACACTGTCTCCATTGCCATTCTAAAAACAAAACAAAACAAAGTTTAGGTAAAACTGAATTTCATAAATTTAAGGAAATAACTTACAATTTATGTTGGAATAGAAAGGAAACCTGAAATTTATGCACGGCTGGGGGATTAACGTAATTTATATACTCATCAATGGTCATATTTTGCAACTTAGACATCTCATTGATGGTAACATCGTGCAAATCAGCTGCCAGTATCAAGGGTATAAATATGAAAGAAATAAACATTGAGAAAACATTCCCAGAAGCCATAGCTGAAGAAGAGAGAAGAGAGAAGAGTGAGAGCAAGAGATATGTATCCAGAAATCACTCTAGAATAGTTTATATATTACAATTCCTAAGATTTGTATTCCATATATTACACAAGTTTCGAAGATTTATAGGAGATTAGTTTCTAAATCTCGATAAGGAAATAACATCATTTCTTTAAAGATTTGTTTAATAAGTTTTTTGCTTTCCTATATAAAGAATTATATATATTTATATTTGTACCTAAATAATTTTTTAATGGATATGAATATCTCTTTTAAAATTATCACAATTATAAAGAGATTTGTCTAGTGTTTTTTTTCCCTTCTATCTAAAGATTTTTTAAAAGATTTGTGTAATGTTTTCTTTTCCTTCTATCTAAAGATTTTTTAAAAGTTAGGAATATCTCTTTTATCATTATCACAATATTTTCCTAATTTATTAATCTTTCTATAATATTTATTCCTTTTCCTACTTAAATAAATTAGTGTAGAGGGTTAAAGTGCTTGTTCTAAACTTTTACACTCTTGTTTTACAATATTTTGTGCACTATTATAAATATATTGTTGTAAAGTTTAATTTAGCTTGTTTGCTATATAAACCAACTACACTCCTTAACCCATCAAATAAATCTCCTTCTCCACTACCTTAGTCATGATTTATATGTTTCCTTAGGTCCTTTGCTAACATAGACTAGGCCACATAGTGTAGTGTTGTCCCATAGACTAGGCTACATAATGTGACCTTATTGATGGGCTAAGTTGTAGAATACAATCTAGTCCACTTTATTCAAATTTCAAATCTCCCACTTTCGAGCTAACTTTTTCCCATTAGCTCACATGTCGAATATCTCGAGTTGACAACTAGGGACATTATTTATAAACATTCCTAGGTCATTAGAAAAGCATCTTTAAATCATTCAAAAGTGACAATTACAAGAACACTTATGAGCATATTCAACTACAAAACACTTTAAAGTATCATTTACATATCTTTACATTACATTCCTAGTTTAATGTGTGTATGAGATAGTACACCAAACTCCTAGGGATTGACTTGTTATTTTAAGATAGCCAAAGGTTGTCAAACTTTTTCTTAAAGCAAGCTTCATTGTTCTTCTCAACACACCCCATTCTTAGATGTAGGAAGAGGACACACACACACACATGCATGTGCATGCACACACACACACACACACACACACACACACACATGCATGTACGTGCACATAGACACATGCATGTGCGTGCACACACACATGCAGAGTTTTACATATTGTATCAAATCACAGATCATACCAAAATAGAAGGATAGATAACATGAAGTGATCTAGTTTGAGACCAAGTCACATAATGTGACTCAACCTAAATTAGAGTAGTCTCTAACATAGGTTTATCATTGGTACCAAATACTATCCATCTATTATCTATGTTATGCAAATTTGACTCAACACTCCTATGCATAAGTCATCAATTGCATGCACACTCACAGTTCAAATTGATTGGATGAAACTGGCTACTATTATTTGTGAGGAAACAATAGGTATAATGATTCTCAGGATTAAGAAAGTTACTCTTTTCATGAGGAAGGAGTGATCTATGGAGGACAACGATATTTGATTGCATAGTTGTGATGGTAGTACAAATAATTGAGGTTGTTTGTGGGATGGTGATATTTTTCCTATGACAATAAGTTCTTGGTGAGTGTTTTGAAGGAAGATATCGAGATCGAGAAACTCTATCTTGAATATTGCTTCCAACAACATTAACTTGATTGCTAGTTTCCAATCATTTTGTCATTGAGCTTGTTGATGGCTTGGGCTTATTGGTCTTTAATAAATTCAAGGGGTTAGTTTTCCTTAACTCTCTTAAGGTTGCCTTTATCCATTCCTCCCCAATCCTAGGACACTAAGTGTGATATGCTAAATATGATTGAGAGAGGGAAGATGTAAATAAATAATTTTAGAGGGTTTGTTGGGATACTTTTGATTGATCATGATTCATTGATGGTTTCAGTCATTTGCATTTTGTTGGATTCTTTCTTGCTTGTTGAATGTATAGTTTCTGAGACTAAGTTTTCAAGCATGCCTAACTTAAATAGAAAGGTTCTAAATTGTTGTGTTGTCATTTTGTGTTTTTGGATGAATCATTTTCTTAGAAAATAAACATTGTAAATTAAACTAGAAGTTAAAATAAACAATACTAAATCCAATAAAACAAATCTGACCTATTTTTTGTGTTTTCACATTTTCAATAAATAAATGTAAACAACAATTTATCTAATTAATGAAAGCTAGAATTTCTATGGATGTAACTAATCTTTTTATTCTTTTACATTTTTGGATGATTTGCATGTAACTCTAGAACAATTTAATTTGAACACATGAATGAACTAAACACAAAAATCAATAGTTACTCCTTTCTTTTTCTTTTCTTTTGATTAAGATAAGTTAGTTTTGAAGGGGCAATAAACCCTTTATAAAGAAAAAACTATAGCCAAAACATAACCAACCGGTTACAATAAAACCAAAATAGAGCTACAAAATAGTTGAAATAGACCAAAGACAACCAAAAACCAACCACAGGCATGTGCACAAAGATAAGGGACCAAAAAGTGGCCAAAAGCACTTTTTGTCCATTGTGCATATAACACAAGTGTGCTATAATGTACTCACATTATAATGTGCTCATTTTATGGCTTGGTAGTGGCTCATTCACTAACAAGACACAATGCAAGTGCATTATAACATTGTCGCATTATGAAAAAATATAAATGGTCTGAACCACATGCTTGTAGATAATTTTTATGTTTTTCAAAATGCTAGACCCAAACCTTTAGGACTAGAACAACCTACAACTTATGTAACACTTCATTTGCTTCCAACTCCATAATGAGGAAGCCTTCTTTAGTATTACTATCACCTCTAATACTATTGCCCTTGTTGGTGCTATCCCAGGTGTTCTATCTTTTGCCTTATTATATGTCAAGACCAGTAGCCTTAGTCCCCTATTTTATGCACTCAGAATTCCATCTTTTATAAAAATTATTTTAACTCAACCTCCTTCTCCAACAACTACATTATTTTCCTTTTCTTTTGGTTAAACCAAAACTTGACCAATGATTTTAAAGAAATAAATAAACAATAAATTAATGTAGATGCTTTCTTAAATTTTCTCTAATCAAAACTCCTTTTACAAAATAACAATAAATAATACAACTTGCTGATTTTTATTATCTTTCCTTTTCATGCTTGTTTGTAGATTGAATAAACTTGGTGATTACTTTTTTGAAAGTGGATGGGTGATTGTGTCATTATAGGTGCTTATTTTTCTAAATCCTTTGAAATAGAAAATTATTGTTTTGAACAATGGAATTGAAATAAAATAAACTAATCTAAATCAATTTAAACAATTTAAATCTATGCTAACTCTAGAACTTGTAAGAAAATGTTACAATTCTAGATCAATGCAAGACCTAGGCTAATCTATAGATCCCCTATTCTATGAAAGCAAGAAATAAATTATTCTACTATAAAAAAAAAAAAATTCCACGCTTGGGGAATGAAGTTCTCTAAAGAATGAAATTGATTGTAGTGTTTTAAAAAATGTCCTTAGAGACCTAACTTTGCTTTCATATTCTTCCTCTTTGTTGAAGGGACTTCCTTTTGGTGGTAGGAGAAACAAAAGAAAATAATGTAAGAGAGCACCAATGATAAAATATTGATGTTGTAGGATAATCTTGGGAGTTATTGGTTGAGATCTTGGTAAAGTTGTGTTTGAATAACCAGTGTAGAGGTTTTGTGGTAATGACAAATTGTAACAATGTTGTTGTAGGAGTCAAGTGGACAACTAAAAAAGAATGATACTTCTCTCCTCAAACATCACTTATCAAAACAACCAATTATTATACCTATGGGATATGTCCTCTCTTGATTAGAGATGGAAACTCCTTTCTTGATTAAACCTACACATTATAACCCCATTATATAGAAAAATAGTGAATGATTATATACTATTACATCCTTAACTAAAAAGTTAACAAAAAAATATCCCATCTTGATTTGGGAATGAAGAAGCATCTTACATTGGCCCATAATTTTTTAGTGGAGGATTTATTTTTTAAACTATTGGGAACAAATTTATTTCCCAAAAGGAAATGACTCCTTTGTACCTTAGTGGAAGAGTTTAGTTTATTGTTCATAACTAGGGTGAGAGGCTACCTTGAACACTAATAGGGAGATACATTTATCTAGATAAGGGAGGACCTTTGAATAAATCTTGGTCCTCTTGGTAGAAAGAGCTTCAAGAGCCATCACACAATTGTTAGGAGTAACATATCAATGCTACAACTTTGCCCATTTACACCGTGTTTCTTTCCTTGGAAGGATATTCTTTTTTGTTGCAAAGGAGGATTTTATATTTAGAGAAGCATCTATAGAAATTCTAAGAGCCTAGCATAATATACACCTGAAATATATTGCATCACCATCCAATTGTCATTTCTAGATTATGTTACCTACCTTAAAATAAATCACTTTTGATAATTTTTGGGAGAGATCCATTTCCATAATAAACTAAGAAAAGGTAAAATAATAACGATACCAAGTTTTTCACAAGATCAAAGTAAGTTTTCCTAAAGGAATTTCTAATAGATGAGAGGCTAGAGATGCCTTGATATTAAAGGGGAATGTTATATAATCTAAACCATAATAGAGTTACTAAATAAATTCCCTAGATAAGATGTTTAAACTTTAGATTCTATGGTCCAAATAAATATCCTCACACATCATAGATTAACTAGGTCTTAGGTCCATTAGGTTCACCTCGAACTACGTTGCCTCTATGTCGTCACATAGGCAAGGCCATTTATCAATGAGCCCTCGAGGCAGTAGGTCAGTCCCTTAGGGCCCGTCTCTCTATGTCTATTTATCATCTCACCCATAATAAGTTGATCCTTTTTCTAAACTAGGGGCAACTCCTTGACCTAGTTGCAGATTTAGATTTTTGAATGCCACATGTTCTAAAAGGATTACCTATAAGGATTGTGATGACTTTCACTAGACAAGCACACGCAGTAAATCAAGCTACCCAAAACAAAAATATTGACATAGAACATCAACCTTCTAAAAGCAAAGCTAAACATATACCGAAACAAACTAATTCTATATCAATTATGGCAAGAAGACACATCTAATGCAAGAATGTTTTGTGAATAGGTTAACTTACAAGGTCATGGATTTTTGTCATTATGTCTTTCTATACTACTCAAGGATGCCAAAAGTTAGAGATGCTATGATAGGGGCATAATCTTTTTCTTTGTCTATTGTTTGTGGATTAAACTTTAGTAATGAGACAACTTTTGTCTAACGACATGATTAGCAAAAAGATCATCAAGGACTTCAAAGGTCTAAACATGAAAAGGGGTAATCCTTGTCTATTGCAACACAAGAGATACTCAAGTCATCTAGATTCAAGTTTAACTAGATGCTTGTATCAACTTGCTATATCAAAATCCATGTAAGCGATACTTAGGTCATCTCAGTTTAATTATACCTAGATTCTTATATTTTCTTACAACATAATAAAATATGTAGATTATGAGCAGGGAGGACCTTTCAATCAAAACAACAGTAGAACTAACAATGCCAATTACACAAATGTGTCATTCGACTATGTTGTTAATCATATCTCAGAAAGTGATCCACACGTCAATGTAATAACCATCAACAAAGACTCAGATTGTAATGCTACCACTTGTAGTAATAGAGTCACTCTTAGAGGAGTCCCCACCTCTCCGTTTTATCAGTACAATATCCTAGATCAGCTCCATAAGACACCTGCACACATCTCCATTCTAGAACTTCTGCGTCTATCCCCATCCCATAGGGCCATACTTGACAAAGCTTTATTAGAAGCCTCCATTCTAACGAACCTTGCTGAAGAACAGTTTCAAACCATGATAGGTCACATTACCTCACCTCACTCCCTATCATTTACTGAAAAGGATGATATGTCAATTACCCAACCTCATAACTCACTTCATATCAAATCCTTCATCCACAAACACAAGATAAAAAGAGTCCTGATTGATGGAAGATTCGGTTTGAATATTTGCACCTTGAAGCTAATCCTTGCATTGGGGTTTGTGGAGAAAGCTATTGATCCAAAAAAGAAAATCACTATCAAAGCCTATGATGAGGAGGAGAGAACTACCAAAGGAACTGTTATTTTACCAATCAAAGTTGGACCTATAATAAAAGATGTGGCTTGCCAAGTCCTCGACATGGAGTTAGTGTATAACATTCTTCTTGGGAGACCTTGGATACATGCTCTAAAAGCAGTGCCATCAACATACCACCAGTATATCAAATTCCCCTATGAAGGCCAAGAGATCACCATCTAAGGTGATCCCAACCCATTTCAATATTGCAATTCCATTCACTCTAAACCTGAAGTTGTGATTCCTCATAACCGTGCTTCTGCTTCATCTTCATCCCGGCTGGACCCAGCTTCACTCACTTCCACATCAAAAGCTTCCCAACCAGACCTTAGACTTAAAGATAAGGGCCTAGGTGAGTACACAATCACCCAATTGCTCTGTTTGGCGCAACTCCCTCTATCTCCCAAATCATATGGAAGGCCTTCCATGAGCGAATCCAAGATAGTTGAAACTACCAAAGGTCCGTTTATCAAATGGGGAAGCCTTGAAGATGAGAGTGATGAAAAGGATATCCTTCAATGGTTATATATGGATGAAGGCAATTCATCAACACAACAAGACCATCACATCACTATACAAACTAAGCAATATGGTCAAGGATTCCAAATGCTACAAAGAATGGGTTATGAAGGACATGGCCCCTTGGTTCGAGAAAGGAAGGTATCATTAAACCCATCCAACCCCATACCTTGACAACCTGAGACACTACAGGGCTAGGTTATATTGGCACAACAAGAACCAATAGAGAAAATAAGCATAAAGGCAAACAATTAGAAGCATCTGCTACTAATTCGGTTGATCAAATTCAACAACTACAAATGGGGAGTGAGACGACTCCAATGAATATGAATGGGATAGCCTCTTTGAGCTATCTTATGATAAGAAAGATATCAATGTTGTCCATGAGTATGACCCAACCCATGCAACTGAGGGACAAGGTCCAAGGGCTAGACCGCTAGAATTAGACCCACATAATACCGATAGTGAAAGTCGTGAGGAAAGAATGATACCCCCTTAACGGATCAGCTAATGGAGAGTACCATCACAGGTATTGTCCGTGCTTATAATGACCACCATAATACCTCTATCTTGACCATCAATACCATTGAACTAGACCAACCCAATGACCCTTTACCATTATTGCACCCAGAACTCATAGATTGTGACTTGTAAGACACTACCCGTGAACTTGATACCTTTCAAAATGCTGATGCCATCATAGACTATCTTGAGCTTAGAGATCACATACCTGCAGGGGACCACAGAGTTGTCTATGCCATAGAACTCAATGACAAGGCCTATTTTGGGGAGAGTGCCAAGCCTTTCAGTCTCAAAAATGTCAAAATGAAAGAAAGATCTAATGGTGAAAACTACTCTGCAGCAGTGTTAGATCATGAAAAAAGTAAAAATATAGACGTATCCAATGGTGAAAACCTCTCTGAGGTGCCGAAGGATGGAAGGCTTGACCCTCTACCCAATCTCACACATTAGGAGAGATCTTCAATCTTGATAGAACTAGCAGCGCTGATCAATGTTAGCATAGGTGATAATCCCAGAATGATCCACATGGCACAGTCTTTAATAGCACAAGAAAAGCCAACATTCATTGAATTATTCAAAAGAAAATAGATCAACTTTGCTTGGACATATGTGGATATGCCAGGGCTAGATCCAAATCTCATAATGCATCACTTATCCTTAGCTCTAGGAGCTAAGCCAGTAAAAAAAACTTAGGAAGATGCACCCACACGTGACCCTCATGGTGAACAAAGAGCTGAAGAAACTATTAGATGTCAGATTCATCTGACTAATAGACTATCCTGAATGGATTTCAAACATAGTACTAGTTGCCAAACCAGATGGAAGAGTTTGAATATGTAATGACTTCAGGGGCTTGAATAAAGCTTGTCCAAAAGATGATTTCCCCTGCCAAACATTGACATTATTACAGATCTCACGGCAGGGCACAACATGCTGTCACTAATGGATGGTTTCTCTGGATACAACCAGATCAAAATTACACCTAAAGACCAACACAAGACTACGTTCACATGTCCATGGGGCACCTATTGTTGGTGTGTCATGCCATTTAGTTTGAAAAATGCTAGCGCAACATATCAGAGAGCTATGACCACAATCTTCCATGACATGATGTACACTATAATGGAAGATTATGTTGATGAAATCTTGGCAAAATCACTCACAAGAGAAGGACACCTGGAAATACTGGATAAAATCTTCACAAGACTAGAATAGTTTAATGTGCGCCTCAATCTGAAGAAGTACATGTTTGGAGTTACATTAGGCAAGCTACTTGCGTACATATTGTCTTCCAATGGAATCAAAGTCGACCCAACTAAAGTAAATGCCATCATGGAAATGTCACCTCCTAAGAATCTCACTCAACTAAGGTCTCTACAGGGAAAACTACAATCTATCAGAAGATTCATTTCTCAATTGGCAGACAAGTGTCACCCATTTTCCCACCTCCTACATAAGAATATCCCTTTCAAATGGAATGATGCATGTGAACTGGCATTTCAGCAGTTAAAAGAGTATCTCATGAAGCCACCTGTATTAATGCTACCTATTTAGGGTAAACCTCTGCTACTGTATATCTCAGCCACACCAATAGTTCTGGGAGCTCTCCTCGCACAACAAAATTATGAAGGGAAAGAACAAGTGATCTACTATATCAGCCGAACACTTGTTGGGTATGAACTACAAAACACACCAATTGAAAGAGCATGCCTCGTTGTGGTCTTCACCTCACAAAAGTGGAGACATTACATGTTGTCACATTTGGTCAAACTAGTAGCAAAGATTGATCCACTCAAGTATTTACTCAACAAAGTGGCCCTTACAAGTAGATTGTCCAAATGGGTCATGCTTCTTAGTGAATTCAACATCGAATATGTAGATAGGAGGGCAATAAAAGGCCAAGTACTTGCAGACCAACTGGTAGATGCACATCTAATAGATGACAGCCCTTTGAGCTTTGAATTTCTAGATGAATCTATCTTTCACATAACTACAACAACCTGGAAAATGTACTTTGATGGCTCATACACTCAACATGTATCGGGAATAGGTATCTTGTTGATCACCCCTAGTGGCGACACCATTCCTAAATCCTACAGATTACTCTTTCCCTGCACTAACAATGTGGTAGAATATGAAGCCGTAGTCATTGGCATCAAGCTAGCAGTTAAATGGAATATCAAAGAACTTTAGGTGTATGGTGACTCACATCTGGTCATAAATCAAGTAAATGACGACTACCAGACAAAAGATGAGAAATTAATCCCTTACAAATGGATGGTAGATGATTTCAAGGAATACTTTGTTGAGATAACTTTTGAGCAGATACCAAGGATTGAGAACAAAGCTATAGATGCCATGGCCAAGATTGCATCTCTCCTCGATATTCCAAATAATTAATCACATTATGAGTTCTTGGTAGAGCCAGTGTCCCGCCCTGCATATGACACTCCTGAATCCCATATCATTTGCCACATTGTCAGAACTGATTCCCTCCTCTATGGAAAAGTATTTGCCTATCTTAAAGAGAATACCCTCCCACCTAATCTCTCCAAAAACCAAAAACAAATCTTCATCCGTCAGGCATCTTAGTATGCCATTGTCACTAATACCCTTTATCGCAAAGGTCTCGATGATACTCTCCTTAGGTGTCTCGATAGTGAGGAACATCAAACTGCCCTGAATGAAGTGCATGATGGTATATGTGGGACCCACTCTAGTGGCCCTACCCTAGCCAAGAAACTCATCCGCATGGGATACTATTGGCCAACCATGGAACAAGATTCTTATCATTTTGTAAAGAAGTGCAAGAAGTGTCAAATCCATGGGAACCTTATACATGCACCAGCACAGGAGTTACAGCCATTAATGACTCCTTGGCCCTTCTGTCAGTGGGGACTCGACTTAGTGGGTAAGATACACCCTTCTTCATCATGTGGCCATAAATTCATAATCACCACCACTGAGTACTTTACAAAGTGGATTGAAGCTGTGCCCTCAGCCAATATCACAGGAAAGCAGATTGCCTCCTTTATCTTGAACTATATCATTTGTCGCTATGGCATCCCTTCATCCATTATCATGGATAATGGATGACCATTCAAAAATTAGGATGTTAGGGAACTATGTGACAAATTCCATATCTAGCACCACTTTTCTACCCCCTATTACCCCCAAGGCAATGGCCAGGCAGAGGCATCAAACAAAACTATATTGAAAATTCTAAAAAAGATTGTCAATGATGCCAGTTGTGATTGGCATATCTAACTAAATCCAGTGATGTGGGTCTATTGTACAAGTATCCGCACACCCACAAGTGCAACACCATACTCACTGATCTACGGATCTGAAGCCATCTTGCCCATCGAAGTCGAGATCCCATCCTTGCAAGTTTCTTTAAAAGGTCTCATATCTAATGAAGAGTATAGAGTGTCCAGACTTCAAGAGTTAGAGCTACTCGAAGAGAGAAGGCAACAGGCCTTTAACTACCTAAAAGCTTATCAACAATGGATGTCCAGAAGCTACAACCACAGGGTAAAGCCTCGAATATTCTAAGTCAGTGATCTAGTCCTCAGAGAAAATCCCAAAAATCAGCAAGATCAAGAGAAGAAAGGCAAGTTAGATCCCAATTGGTTGGGTCCCTATGTCATCATCGTAGCCTATGGGTCAGGAGCATATCAATTGGCTACATTGGAAGGTGAACTATTTGATGATCCTATCAATAGCATGCACCTTCACAAGTTCTATACCTAAAAACCCCAATGCAAGGGAGTCCTTAAAAATTTTAAAAAATAGTAAAAGTGATAAAAAAGGGAAAATAAAAAAAATCATCCTTTAGTGAAAACTTAGTAAACAGGCGCCTGGGATAGATACCATGATGAAAACCTTGAAAATAGGTGTCATGCATATTTTTAGCTCTTGTGCAAATAAAAGCAAGTGGTGAAAACCTGGTAAACAGGCGCTATCTCTGACAAACCACTTCCTCCATCTGTTGTGGCCTTATCTCTCTTGTGTCCATTGTATCATTCATCTTGAACCAATCCATTGAACCATTGTCGAACTACATCACCTCTAAGTTATCACGTAGGCAAGGTTATTCTCAATGCGCTCTCGAGGCTCCGCTCTGCTGCACTTCTTTTCTGTCCATTCCATCGAGTGTCATTTGTCTTGCTGTCCATACCGTTTCTACATCTTTACCATCACCTAGGTCCTAGGTCCATTAGGTTCACCCTGAACTACGTTGCCTCTGCATCATCACGTAGGCAAGGCCATTTAGCAATGAGCCCCCGAGGCACTAGGTCAGTCCCTTAGGGCCCATCTCTCCATGTCTATTTGTCGTCTCACCCATAATAAGTTGATCCTTTGTCTAAACTGGGGGCAACTCCTTGACCTAGTTGCAGATTTGGATTTTTGAATGCCACATGTTCTAAGAGGATTACCAATAAGGATTTTGATGACTTTTACTAGACAAGCGCACACAACAAAGCAAGATACCCAAAACAAAAATCTTGACACAGATTCCTAAAGCAAAGATAAACATATATCGAAACAGACTAATTCTATATCAATTATGGCAAGAAGACACATCTAATGCAAGAATGTTTTGTGAATAAGTCAACTTACAAGGTCTTGGATTTTTGTCATTATGTCTTTCTATACTACTCAAGGATGCCAAAAGCTAGAGATGCTATGATGGGGGCATAATCTTTTTCTTTGTCTGCTATTTGTGGATTAAGCTTTAGTAATGAGATAACTTTTGTCTAACGACATGATTAGCAAAAAGATCATTGAGGAATTTGGAGGTCTGAACATGATAAGGGTCAATCCTTTTCTATTGCAATGTAAGAGATACTCAGGTCATCTAGATTCAAGTTTGACTAGATGATTGTATCAACTTACTATATCAAAATCCATGTAAGCGATACTCAAGTCATCTCAGTTTAATTATACCTAGATGCTTGTATTTCTTACAACATAATAAAATCCCAATGATGAAACAAAGCACTTCAAAATACTTGCAATATCAAGATGACAAACATCCATATCCCTATCCATAACGTATCTAGTTGCATTCCATATCCATATCCATAACGTATCCAATTACATCGCATATCCATATCCATATCCATATCCCATGCAATAAAATTCTATGTAGAGAATCAATGCTTACAAATAAAAGCTTGCTATTTCTTTTGTCGAGTCATTCTTCTATCAATCAAATTTCTATTTGTCTTCATATCTCTCATCAATGGTTCTATATAGTCAGTCTGAGTAATGATCCAAATGCAAGTCCATCCTTAATCCATACCAACCAAGTTAAGTCAATCTTGTAAGAAAATACAAGCATCTAGGTATAATTAAACCAAGTTGACCTAATTATCGCTTACATGGATTTTGATATAGCAAGTTGATACAAGCATCTAGTCAAACTTGAATCTAGATGACCTGAGTATCTCTTGCGTTGCAATAGACAAGGATTGCCCCTTTTCATGTTCAAACCTCCGAAGTCCTCGATGATCTTTTTATTGATCATGTCGTTAGACAAAATTCATCTCATTACTAAAGTTTAATCCACAAACAATAGACAAGGAAAAGATTATGCCCCCATCATAGCATCTCTAGCTTTTGACATCCTTGAGTAGTATAGAAAGACATAATGACAAAAATCCAAGACCTTGTAAGTTAACCTATTCACAAAACATTCTTGCATTAGATGTGTCTTCTTGCCATAATTGATATAGAATTAGTCTGTTTCAATATATGTTTATCTTTGCTTTGGGAAGGTTGATGTTATGTGTCAAGATTTTTGTTTTGGGTAGCTTGCTTTGTTGCGTGTGTTTGTCTAGTGAAAGTCATCACAATCCTTATTGGTAATCCTCTTAGAACATGTGGCATTCAAAAATTTGAATCTGCAACTAGGTCGAGGAGTTGCCCCTAGTTTAGTCAAAGGATTGACTTATTATGGGTGAGACGACAAATAGACACAGAGAGATGGGCCTTGAGGGACTGACCTAGTGCCTCAGGGGCTCATTGCTAAATGGCCTTGCCTACGTGATGATGTAGAGGCAACGTAGTTCGAGGTGAACTTGATGGACCTAGGACCTAGGTGATGGTAAAGATGTAGAAACGGTATGGACAACAGGACAGTCGACACTCGATGGAATGGACAGAAAAGAAGTGGAGCAGAGCGGAGCCTTGGGGGCTCATTGAGAATAGCCTTGCCTACATGATAACTTAGAGGCGACGTAGTTCAACAATGGTTCAATGGATTGGTTCAAGATGAATGATACGATGGACACAAGAGAGATAAGGCCACAACAGATGGAGGAAGTGGTTTGTCATAGATAGCGCCTGTTTACCAGGTTTTCACCACTTGCTTTTATTTGCACAAGAGCTAAAAATATGCATGACACCTGTTTGCCATGTTTTCATCATGGTATCTATCCCAGACGCCTGTTTACCAGGTTTTCACCAAAGGACAATTTTTTTGTTATTTTCCCTTTTTTTTGGATCACTTTTACTATTTTTTTGAATTTTTAAGGACTCCCTTGCAAAACCAAGCTCATAACTATAATGGGTGTTATGGGGTCCATATTTTTACTTTTTTCATGATCTAACATTGACGTAGAGCAGTTTTCACCATTAGATCTTTCTTTCATTTTGACATTTTTGAGACTGAAAGGCTTGGCACTCTCCCCAAAATAGGCCTTGTCGTTGAGTTCAATGACATAGCCAGTTTTGTGGTCCCCTGTGGGTATGTGATCTCTAAGCTCAAGATAGTCTATGATGGCTTCATCATTTTGAAAGGTATCGAGTTCAGGGGTAGTGTCTTGCAAGTCCCAATCTATGAGTTCTAGGTGCAATAATGGTAAAGGGTCATTGGGTTGGTCTGGTTCGATGGTATTGATGGTCGAGATAGAGGTGTTATGGTGTCAAGATTTAGTTGGTTCAGTTGTGAATTAATAGGTGATTCTAAGGTTTTTGACCCTTCTGAGCACATTGGTTATGTCAGTTTCAGCCTAGGAGGTCATCTTTTGATAGATCCTTGCAAAACTCGACAATGGGATTTAGAGAAACACAAATTTTTACTACAAAAATTTGCAAAAAACATAAAATTGAATGGTGGGCGCCAGAAATGTTATGGGTAAAATGGGATAATAATTAAATGAATGTAAAACTTCAATGAAATGTGTAAGCAACAAAGAATAAAATCAAATAAACAACTTATAGTGCTTTGTTACCTGGTGGCTTCCATTGTTCACTTAGTCTCGATTGATCTTTGTTGTGAAGAATATGGCCCTTAGGAAACACAATTCATTGCACTTCTTCAAGATGGCGATAGAGAGGTGGCTAGGATACTTTTTGTATAGAAGATGAGCTTCAATACAATGAATAATGGATATGAGCTATGTGATGGTGTAGGTGCCAAAGGCGCGCTATGGATTCTGTAGCATAAGTTTACTTGAAAGCATGTGTTGTAGAAATGGAAGAAGAGGGTTGTATTTATAGACTCATGAGAGAGAGGATCAATGGTGTAGAAGAAATAAGAAGATCAATGGAGGAGAAGACTTGAGAGGATGTGCATGAATAGAAAGAAGATAAGTGTCATAAAAAAATCTATTCTCTTTGAGCTAACTACTTTCATGACAAAGATAAGATTTGCTTTCACAAAATTAGAATGTTTTATTCTAATTTAAGAGTTTGTTGATAAAAACAAGGCTGGTTTAAATCGATAACTCAACTTTTGCTTTTGCATGACAAGGAATATTTATTTTTAGAAGATTTGGAAGATAAGAAAGCAAATTAAATAAATAAGTTTATTTAATTACTTGCACATGATTTGGAAGAATAAATAAAATATTTAATTATATTTTATTTTTGGAGAGTGAGAGGATTTAAATAAATTTAAATGATTTATTTAAATTTGGAGGAATAGACTTGACTTAATTAAATAATTTAGAATTATTTAATTGCTTGGAAGAATTTAATTAAATAAAGGATTTTATTTAATTTTGATTTTAGAAGAGATAATTAAATATTTTGGTATTTAATTAACTTAGAGGAATATGAATCAAATAAATAAATTTAATTATTTATTTATTGATAGAGGAAGGTAGACTTAAATAAATATTAAAAATATTTATTTAGACAGAGTCGTGTCATTTTTAGGTGTATACAATAAACATAGGGATGCTTTTCCCCAAGGCCATAGCCCATCTTAATGTAATATTTCCCTATCCTTTATGAATCATAGATCACAATGAAAAACCTTTAGTAGATGGAAACAAGAAGATCTATTCTAGAAGAATTTGGGTAATCTATTCATTAAAGTCTATTGAGATTGGCTGTAATTTATGATACCTATAGATCAAAGCATGCTCCAAACAACACTCTTCTTAATTAAGAACTCCTTCCGCAAGTTCAAAAAATAGGATTTTTTGAACCCAAATGTTCGATGGGGGACCCATATCATGGAGAGATTTGGTTCTTCAAAATATTTTGATAGAGTTATTCTCCATAGAGGTTATTGAGTCTAAAAAAATACATTAGCATTCATACCTTTAGATGAATTATCACCTAAAATCCTTTGTGACATCTTTCTCCCTATGTGCTAATGTGATCCCTAAAAACACTATCACTACACTAAACTTTGATCTTTCTGTCACTAAAATCGTAACAAGAATTTCTTTTGCACAGTGTGCTAATTTGAATACCATTAGTTGTGAAAGTATTAGTCTCAAGGCTTGCACCTTCACCTTAGAAAGAAGCCAAAACATTTTTTAACAAGTACAACTAGGATTTAGGGTAGGGGTATCACCATATCTCAAAATTGTAGAAGGATCTAATCCATTAACAAATCATGAGCTACTTGGAAGTACATCATAAGTATCAACATTAGGGAAAAGGAAGGAGTTAAAAAACAACATCCATTGGATAATTGGATCCATTCCCATTAGATCTGTTAAGTGTCGGATCACATTTTAAAGTGACAAGAGTAACATGAGTCATATAAATATAAATATCAATATGATCTAGGAAGATTCATCAATAATGGTACCTAAAGTAACACCAAGACCATTTTCATGGCTTTCAATAACTATGGGGATACTTATTAGGTTTTTGGTATGTTATACCACCTCTTAGATGCTCTAGGGAACACAATATTCATATCTACTATCCAACGAATATTGCACATGCTCTAGTCACAATATAATGCACTTTGTAGAGAGATAAGAAATTCTATAGCAAACATGCCTCAACCAAACATCTTGTGGTTTCTACCATAGCTCTTGATGATGCAAAATATAGCCTTCTCATTTTTTTCCAAAGTACCTATCCTCTTCCTTTTTCCCAGCAATTATTCATGCAATTATGTTTGATTAAAAGAACTATTTATTATTTGGAGTAGAAAAAGATTGCATTTATCTTGTTTATTTATTACATGACCAACCTTTATGCAATACTAATAAATTGTATGCCAAAGATCTATTTTTTATCCTACAAGATTCCATGGAAACTCTTTTGGGAAGTATGTGGAACCCTAGAAGACCTTAATTAATGCAAAGGATTACTCTAGAGACCTTCTTGCCAACTCCTAAAACTTTAGGCTCTAAAGAAGGTAGAGGATCTTAGAAAGGATTGAGGAAATAACCTATAGTAGATATAACTCCCATACTAATCAAGGATTCTAGATACACACACAACCTAATTTTCCACCAAAATAGTTTCCATGCCGGTTTTACAATAAATGCCAACTCCAATTCGTGAAGCAGATGAAGAAATCTTAAAGACTTTTGTTAAGAGTCATTACCAAAAATATTTCCTTAATCCATTCAAATAGACATACTTTTATTTATGTTAAAACAAATTTATTTCTTTTTGTTAAGAATTTCAAAAGACTTGGATAGCTCATGCACATACAATATGTATCTAGATTTTAGGAATTTAATTTAAATTTGTAGTTAAGTAGTTAGTTATTATTATTTTTTTCATTATCATTCCACTTTCACAAGCAAAGACATATGTTCAATTATCTTTAATGCTTTAGTAGAATGAGAATTTCAAGACAAAGAGTATATCTATTGTGAACAAATTACAATATTATGATTTTTCCCATCCTCTTAGAGTTGAGAATGTTTAAGTGAGAATAAATGACTTCCTCCAAAGTGTTGGCTACTCATAGGAGAAGGAAGATAAGTAAATTATAGCTAAGTGTTTCATGGTTTTGTCTTGTATAAATTTGTGATGTCAATGTATTGTGAATGCATGTACTTTGACCTATAGGTTTAATATTCTTTACTCATCATTGTTACTATGTTTGTTACTACTATTCTGAGTGAATTATTGTAATACTATTATGTCATGTGTGAAGTCTATGTATGTGATAGTAACATTTTTTATTACAAGATGAAATTCAAACAAAACAAGGACTCAAGATCACTACACCCCTGACTGTTATGTAACCATATTCTATTCTTCATCACTGTTGATGCTTGATGTTTGTGAATATCCTTGACATTTTTTCTTCTCTGCATTTCTTCTCATCTTTCTAACCGATCGCTTGCATGCCTAGATTATTTACTTCCTTCTCCAACTGTCATCAAATCGTCAGACAAAGATTCCTCATTTCCTATTATGTAACAAATGCTTTCTCAGATTCCTTCCAGGCATTTCAATGACTCTTCAAATGCTCACTACATATTCAATCCTCCACCTGTCGATTTGCAGAATAACTGATGATAGTTTAAACCCTTTTTGAATTTGTTTCTATTACTCAGATGACATGAGACTCCAAGCTGGACTATCATAAGAATGGAAAACTACATGAATTACATAGCGACAAGAAGCTACAACGAACAATAAAAACCCCAAACTACAGAAATGGGAACAAAACACAAACCAAAATTTGATGGAGAGCAATGCCACTACATCAGTATGTTTAGTAGAAAATTTTTTTAAAAAAGAAAATCTTTCAAAGTTTCTTTCTATTTCTTGTTTCAAGAATATTGAGAAAATACTTCTAGTTTGTAGTAATTGCCATTTTATATTCAGTAGTTAGAATTTATTTACCATGCATAAACAATTTTCAAATCTCATAGATTAGTCTTTTATTCTATTTTACATTTCAATTCTGTAGCCAATGGTCTTTTATTTAGCTTTAGTAACTCAATTTTTTAGTTAACCATTTAATTTATAGTTAATAGATTAAAGTGTGAGTGTGTTTGTGTTTATTTTTTAATATAATAGGTTGAATTTGAGGAAGATTATTATGTTTCCCTTTACAAATAGCCTTTAGACACCTCTTATTTTGATAATAATTTATCTACTAAGTAAAAGGTTCAATAATGCCTTGTCACCTTTTGGCAATATCTCTAGGGACTTTTGCATAAGTGTTACTAGGGTCAAGATCAAATAGTCCCAGTTAGTTGTCTTAGGCATAGAAAAGTTCTCTTATATGCATGGTAAAAAATGAGATCTACATGGTAGGTTTATACCTAGAAATCTCCCAAAACTCAGAAGTTTCAATTGAAAATCAGTGAGAGGGAGTTTTAGATGAAGAACGTTAGACACAAAGTTTTGAGAAATAACTTGAAATCCTTGAGTAAGCTATAGAAAATGAATGGCCAAGAGAAGGCATTCCACTAAGAAATATGGAGAATCATAATGAACACAAAGAGAGAAGTGTAGAGAACACATTCACTTACCCAATAAATTTAAATCCTAGTAAAGATGCCCCAATGAAAAATATCTCCCCATCTATCCTACCCACCTTTGAGGGTATGGTCACAAAGTACCCAAACCAATTCTTCTATGCATTCAAAGTCCTTTGTCAAACCTATGACTATAGGTTTGACAACCAAATACTAAAACTATTCCCTTCAGCCTTGAAGGACTCAACAATGTGGTGGTTTATGGGACTATCTATTGGGTCTATTAATTCATGGGAAGAAATGGAGACAATATTTTTGGACAACTATTACAATTAAATTTATAGGTAAGGGATAGGAATGAGAACATCTTCTTCTTAAAACAAAGAGAGGATGAAATCTCAGAAGACTATTTAGACTGACTCCTCTTTGTTTTAAAGAAATGTGGTGATGTATTAAAAATTGAGTTAGTGAAGATAGTATTTTTGTGTGGATTGGACCTCGGATGAACAAAGAGGTGCCCTAGACCTTATAGGGAAAAGGGAACAACACAAAATTAAGCCTCCCAAACATTTTAGAGTTATGCAAAAACTATTCATGTGTACATAAAGAGGAATTAGAAAGTTTGACTTGATAAAAGGGAACAATGAGATAGGACAACTCATAGAAGAGATTTCCATCTTAAAAACTAATATCTTAGTGTAACTAAATACTACATTATATGGAATGCAAACTAAAAATAAAAACACTAAAACCCTATCTATTTATTGCCCTCTAGGTTCCATAATAAGCATCTCCTTAGACAATACCCCTTGGACAAGATAAATATATTTGCCAACTATGTGATAAGAATCATCCCATAGACTAGTGTGATCTTTTGAAAGCCATACAAAATTCAAATAAAAATGATCCACTAGTAGAAGAGGAGTTGAATTATATGGGACAATGTTAGGGTACGAACTTTTCATATAACCAATCCTCCAACCAATCCTCTTGGTGTTCACCAATTAATTGGAATAAGAATCCTTGATCAATGCCATGGACCAACCATTAAATGACACAACAGTGGGGACCCTACCTATTGGGACCCCAAGAATGTCTTAGTAATAATCCATGGCTAAACCCTTAGTGGCCTAACTAGCTAGAACAAGCATGGTATCCTTCAAATCCAACACTAAACTAGAACCTATCCTATAATTGGTTTTATCAAGACCTTAGTGCATGCAAAATCAATAGTAGGGCCTATTGCCTCCTCAAAAAATACATTGGTTCAATATCAAATAGATGTAGTCACACAACCTCAATTCCTAACACAACCTATTACAAATCCCCAAAATAATCAACCTTCCACTCCTGTTTACTTTGCGAAATTAGAAAATATGGCTAGCATTAATGCCATGCATTGTGGGACTATTCAACTCAAGTCAAGGAAGAAGATTCTTGGATGTTTATAGCCCATTATAGTAGAAATAACTAATAGTGAGGAAGTTATATCCCCCAAAGTTGTTATGAAATCTAGTGATTTTGAACATTAGTAGTTTTCTGGAGACACACCAAATTCACCTTTTGATATTATTCTTAGACAATATTCTAGAAGCCAACTGAAACCTTTCAAGGATTGCCAGAATACCTTTTCGAAGAAACCTTAAAGACATCTTCTAACATTCCTATGGAGTTTTACTTTGAAAATCCATTAAAATTAGTTTTAGAAGATTAGTCAGGTATCACCTCTCTAGAGAGACTTCAAAATCACCTTCCATTGCTCCTAACATGCATGCTACAATTTTTTCCTTTGAGTATTATTGAACTTGAGTTCTTCTAGAATTAAACTTTGGGATGAATAATGACATGAAAATTCTAACTATTCTAGAGCCATGTCTCAAAACTATTCCAGAGCATCCTCCTTTTCCTAAAAGATTTCTAGGATAATTTCAAAATCTCCTCAGGAGCTAACACCATTACCCAAAATAGGATTAATTCAAGAAATATAAAGGTTGAATATAGAGATTCTATTTCTTTAGGCAATTAATGAAATCCCAAAGTTAAACCAGTTGATTAAGAAAATTTATATCACAACTCCTGGTAGGAAAAAGAAGCAAACTAATACCATCCAAGTGGATGGATATTTAGAAAAACTTCTCCCTAGATAACTTCTTCCACCAAAATATGGTGATTTAGGTAGTCCTATGATCACTATGTCAATTGGGGGAGTAGGTATTCCTTGAATTCTTTAGTTGACCTAGGAGTTGCCATTAATGTTATGACTATGGAAGTCATGGAAACCTTATCTTTAATAAGCTTATAACCAACTAGCACTATTTTGTACATGGATAATCAATCAATCACCATTCCCAAGGGGGTTGTAGAAAACATTCCTTTGATAATAGATTCTTACAAGTACCCTATTAATTTCTTAATTCTACAATCATGAATTCCCAAAGAGAGCTACCCATTAATCTTAGGAAGGCCATGGTTGGCAATTGTAGAAACCTTAATTGATTACAGGTCTAGGGGAATGGCAATATCCAACGGAATTGACATCAAACATTTGTCTCTATATATCCACTTATAAAATCTTCTCCAATAAAAATGTACATGCGTAAGAATAGATGAATTAGCTCAAATTGGTAGATAAGAAAACCTATCTCCCCTAGCCATGGTCACAATAAAATATCATGTAGAATAAATTGAGGGTCCAATACCACCTTCAATGATGCCTTGGATTCAAATGATGAGAAAATTTTGGAAGAACAAAATGACCTGCAATCCATTGTATAGATGAGCATAGTGGAATTCACACAAGATGATAATTCCAAAAGGAGAAGACTTTTAAAAAATGTAACCACCTTCTATCGTGGCATCTTTGAACCTTCTACTTTAGTAGAATGAATTCTTGTCAAACCCAGGGGTGTTTGAAGGCTATCTATAGAAGGGTGATGAAAAGTCTTTCCTAGTAGTAAGCTTATTCTATCTAAAAGGAAATACACACACTTTTTAATCTATTTAATGATAATTTAAATGGATATGAAATACTAGACTGAATGGAAAATATTAACTATAGAATTACAAATGTTGAAATTGAATATAAATGCTAATCTACTGAACAAAAAATTACTTATGCTGGTAAAGTAAATCTTAACTACTGAATCAATAGAATAAAATTATGTCAACCCACAAATGTAACTTCTGATGTGTGACTAACAATTTAAATGATAAGGATTTGTTTTAGAATAAGAGAATAACCTGTAATGCCTTCTACAAATGAGCATAGTGGAATTTATATAAGATGATAAAAGGGAATTCCTTAATGCTATTCAATATCTGTTAGAAAACACATAATTCCAAAAGGAGTAGGCTTCTTAAAATATGTAAGGACCTTATGACGAGGTGTCTTTAAACCACATAATTTAGTAGAATAAATTATTCTCAAACTGGGGGTTTTCGAAGACTATCTATAGAAGGGCGATGGAAAGTCTTTCCTAGTAGTACAACCTTTTCTATCTAAAAGGTAATACACACACTTTTTAATCTATTTAACAATAATTCAAATGGATACCTATGAAATGGAGATACTAGACTAAATGGAAAATATTAACTACATAATTATAAATGCTGAAATTGAATATAAATGCTAACCTATTGAACTAAAAATTGCTTATGCTAGAAAAGTAAATCTTAACTATTGAATCAATAGAATAAAATTATGTCAACCCAAAAATGTAACTTTTGATGCATGACTAATAATGAGTTTTTTTATTTCCTATAAATAAAGAATTATATGTATTTATATTTATATATTCTATCTAAATATTTTTTTAAAGATTTGTCTTATATCTTTTTTTAGCCCCTCTATCTATTTTTTTAATAGTTCTTAATATCTCTTTTATCATTATCACAGTGTTTTCCTAATTTCTTAATCCTTTTATAATATTTATTTCTTCTCTTTCTTAAGTAAATTAGTGTAAAATGTAAAAGTTATTGTTTTACACTTTTACACTTTAGTTTTTTAATATTTTGTGCACTGTTATAAATATATTGTTGTGAAGTTTAATTTAACTTGTTTGCTATACAAACCAACTACACTTCTTAACCCATCAAATAAATCTCCTTCTCCACTACCTTAGTCATGATTGATATGTTTCTTTAGGTCCCTTGCTAACATAGTCTAGGCCACATGATGTAGACTTGTCCAATAGACTGGGCTACACAATGTGACCCCATTGATGGACTAGGTTATATAATGCAACGTAGTCCACTTTATACAAATTTCAAATCTCCCACCTTGACACTACAACAAATACCTGTGATTAGCTCCCTTTTCTGCTCTATTTTTTTTCTTTCACCCACTGTTTTAATGTATTTTTCTCCATTTTTTTGAAAAAGTCAGCGCTATTTATTGGGATGGCACTATTTTTGGTGCTTTCTGCACCGACCAGAACAAGTTGATGCTAAATTAGGTGCCAATTAGAGCCTAATTTAGCACCTAACTTTGCACCTACTTTAGCTCCTAATGTAGTGCCTAATTTAATGCCTAGTTTAGCAACTAATGTAGTGCCTAAATTTATTACTTGATGTAGTACTTGTTTTAGAACCTAATTAAGCACCTAATTTATGGTTACTTGGGTTTAGGAGTATTATTTAGGGTTTAGGGTTTAGAGAGAGATAGAGGACTAATAGGGAGATATAGAGGAGACCGAGGGAAGAGATAGGGAGATAGAGAGTGAGGGACATGGCCAAAGACATAGGGAGAGAGATTGAGAGGTAGAAGGGCAAAGGCGATAGGGAGAGAGGGGAGAGATAGGGAGATAGAGGTTTAGGGTTTAGGGGTTAGGGTTTAGGGTTTAGGGGCATTATTTAGGGTTTATTGTTTAGGGGTTAGGGGTTCAGGTTTAGAGGTTTAGGGTTTAGGGTTTATAGAGAGAGGAATGATAGGGAGATATAGAGGAGACTATGGAGAGAGATAGGGAGATAGAGAGTGAGGCACATGCACATGGCTAGGGACATAGGGAGAGAGATTGAGAGGTAGAGGGATGATTATAGAGATAGGGAGATAGGGGATAGATAGGGAGATAGAGGTTTAGAGTTGTTTGGATTTAGGGTTGCTCGAGTTTGGAGGGAGAGAAAGATATATATATATATATATATATATATATATATATATATCTGTGTGTGTGTGTGTGTGTGTGTGTTTTTTTTTTGTTAGGTAAGTGCCATCATGGGGATGCTCCCATTTTGTATAGATAGAAGCTGTAAAGAGAAAAAATATTTATTGGCTAACACCCTATTGGGTATGTCATGCTAGTTTTCATACATAACTAAAGGCTATTAGTGCCTCTAGATCATTCAGTAAGGCTATTAGTGCCTCCTACCACAATACCAATAATGAACTATTACATAATTTCATGGATTATCATCATAATGCCATCTGTAGCCTCCAGCAGCCTTCCCACTTTCCCATCCATAAACTCTCCTTTGTTCTCCTGGAGCAGTTTGTGAAAAGTTTCCAGATTTCTATTCTCTATTCCTTCCTTGGATGTTGTGAGAATGTCACTGGCCTTTTTTGATCTGATCTTCCTTGCATAAGCTATCTTCAAGGTTTCCTCTACTTGGTCCACTCCCACATCATCAATCTCCCCCATCACTACTACGTGGTTGGACTAAGCAATTAGTCGAGCACCCTAGGTGACCTTGTAAAATGAACCTCCCATGATCAATGTTATGTTGGCAAAAAATAACTGATAAGCCTGACCGTCATGTACATGACCACCGCTCCACGATCCTCTACCAATCACTTGCAGAATTGTCGTCCTTGCAGCTTCCTCCTTTAACTTAAATAGACACCCCACCTACTATTCCTTCTTTCTTCCAGGCATCGACATTTCATGCCCATGAACTTTGCCATCTCTTCTAGATAAATATAACTTCCTTCACTCATCTATTAATAGAAAAATTTGTCTAGGCAACCCAATGACTCTATACTTCAACTCATAATGTAGTTTGAAACACAAATCCTTTAAATTTTCCCAAATCTATAGGTTTCACATCATCACTCATCCTCTCACATTCTGTCTGGTCCTAACTTAAAACATTTGCCGTCAGATGCAAGCCCCGGGGGTCTCCTTCCATCTGCAAGCCCTCCGCATCTTATCAAAGTACTACATCAAGACCGAAATAACTTGCAGCGTCTGAGCTGCCAAAGTCCTTTTTGCCACTCATGACTCCTTGGTTTGCCAAAAAATCTGCTACCTGATTAGCTTCCCTAAAGATATGAACAATAGAGAAATCAAGATTCTTTAGAATATCCCTAACTCTCCTTACACCTTTATTTAAAATCCAATTTTTCATATTATTTCTAAGAATCACGTTGATGATTAGATGGGAGTCCCCTTCTATGTCAATTCGTGTCCAACCTCTTTTCTTACATTCTGCAATTCCCTGGGCCAAAGCTTCCAACTCTACTACATTGTTCGAGGCTATACCCAAATATCCTGAAGCAACCCAAAGGAGAGCTCCCCGCTCATCCTTGACAATAAAGCCATATCCTGCTTGCCTTGGATTACCCTTATATGCCCCATCAAAATTCAACTTAAGCCTACCACTAGGAGGGGCTAACCACCTGGTTTGTTCCCTTTTCTTCTTCCCTCTGCACATTCCCCTTGGTAACTTTAGACCTGGCTAACTTTTCATAATAAGATCATCCCAACTAGTGAATTTGCTTCCACCTCTGAATTGCGCTTTTGAATTTAATATCTCTACTAATCCAATTTCTGCCTTCCTTATTAGTTTGTCGGTAGTAATTTCCTTCTCAAAAATTCTCTATTTCCTTTCTCGCCAGATATGCCAAACTACCATGGAGGGGAGAGAAGTCTAGATACCACCCCAGAAGCCTTTCTTTTGTAGCATTGGCCAGCTCTTCAAGAAATCTACTATTGAAAAGTTCTTAGCTCCTTTCCACCCTAGAATGTTCAAAAAATGATTCCACACACCCTTGGCTACCTGACAGCCTAGAAGCAAATGATCGAGAGTCTCCTCATGTTGTTTACATAAAATACATCTATTTGGCCCATTTATGCCCAGTCGCTGCAACTTATCCCTAGTTAGAATACTCTTATGTAGTATAGTCCAAAGGAATGCTCTTGCCTTGGGCAATACTTGGTTATCCCAACAAAGTTTTTTTGGCCAGCATACATTGAAATTACTATTTCTATCCACTTTTAAAAGGTGGTATCCAATCTTTATTGGGCAATGTCCCTATTTGGCTCCACACCAAAGGATTTCATTTGGATCATGATTTATGCAAACAATTCTTTCATTAAGTACTTCAGTGAATTTCCTTTTGACTTCATCATTCACATTGAACTCCTCCCCATTCACCCATTTGACTCTCCCTTCCTCAACCTTTTCTTCGAAATAGTCTGCCACCTTTTCCGCCTTGGCTTGGATCATTTGGGTTTTTAAGTCTTGGAATTCTTAAAAGTTGTCTAACAACGACCATCCTTCCCATGAGTCTATTCAAAAGTTTGCTTTTCTCCCATCATTTATACTCCATGTCAAATGGTCCAGTATTATGGGTCTGCATTGTTTTATAAAATTCCAAACCGCTGAGCCACCCCCTGGATTTGCTATAGTCAAAATTCTATTAGGATCTAAATCATCCAAATATTTACTCTGCATTATTCTGCACCATAATTTTTGGGGTTACTTGACCAATTTCCATACCAATTTAGCTCCCAACAATTCATTTTGAATCTTCAATTCTCTCATTCCCATTCCACCTTTGTCCAGTGGGTAAGTAGCTTTTTTCCATCCAATTAACAGAATTCTTCTTACATCCTTTGCTCCGTCCCATAAAAACCTTTTCCATCCACCTTCTAGATTATTCTTGCTTTGTTTGGCATTGAAAAGCATGACATTAAATGAATTAGGACTTCCCGTAACACTGCTTTGAGCATGGTGATCCTTCCTACTAGAGTTAACCACCTTCCTTTCCAAGCTTTTATTTTATTTTTGGAATGAGCAATCACTTCTTCCCATAAATGTGACTTGATTGCTCTACTAAGCAGAGGAGCCCCTAAATATTTGGTTGGTAGAGAATCAACTTGACGGCCCAAAATAGTAGCTATTTGCTATTGCCATCTTTTCAAAGTGTTGAAGATAAACATTTTTGTCTTCTCATTGTTTATTAATTATCCTGAAAGATTTGTGTAGCAGTCCAGAACCCCTTTTATTGCCTCCACTTCCGCTAAACTAGCTTCCCTGAATAACAAAGTATCATGTGCAAACTGAGCATGGGTGATTGGTTCTATATCCCTAGCCACCCAGATTCCTTTCCAACCTCTAGACCTCTGGCAATGTTGGATCATACTTCCCAATGCTTCTACCATTAATACAAAAAAGCACAAGGATAGGGGGTCCCCTTGCCTCAGTCCTTGGGAGATTTTGAAGAAACCACATAATGAACCATTCATTACTATTAGCATTCTTGGTGTGGAGATGCATTAGAAAATGCTTTCAAGCCATTTTTGACTAAAACCCATTTTCTCCAGTAGCTTAAGTAAAAAATTCCATCTTACTCTATCACAGGCCTTGCTCACGTCAAGTTTTATTAGCATACTTTTCTATCTATTCTGATTAATAGAGTGGATTACTTTGTTAACCAAAATAATACTGTTAGCAATTTCCCTTCTTGGTGTGGAGCCATTCTGATTTTCCAAGATAATTCTTTCAAGGATAGGTTTGAGTCTGTTTGCTATTGATTTGGCCAAAATTTTATAAACCGTATTACATTAAGAGATGGGCCTGAAATCGCTTACTATCTTGCAATCTAATTTTTTTGGAATAAGAGTGATTATTGTATTGTTGATTTCTTTTATGAATTTATTCTTCTTTCTAAAGTTTTCAATGATTTTTCAAACCTCCTTGCCCACAATAGACTAGTACTTCTGAAAAAATAAGGTTGGGAACCCATTAGGGCCTGGTGCCTTGTCCGGATGCAATTGGAAAGCTGCCTTCTTGACTTCCTCCTCCATGAAAGGTTCCTCTAATTTTTCCTTTCTTCATCTCTAAGAATTTGGCTTATACAACTTGTGGCCAGATCAATATTCTTCCAATCAAACCCTTCCTCAGGGGCCAAGAAGTTTTGAAAATAATTCACTACTTCCTTCTCTATTTCTTGAGGCTCCTTTAAAACATCTCCATTCTTGTTGGTGAGCTCTGAGATTTTGTTCGTCATTCTTCTTGCTTTCACTGAATTGTGAAAGAATTTTGTATTTCTATCCCTCGCTTCTAGCCAAACTTCTCTAGCTTTATTCCTGCAATACTCTTCTTCTCTAGCTAGGAGTTCATCCCATTCTACCATTAATTCTTTCTCTTTTCTATAATCACTTTGAAACATTCCATCCTTTATTATTTTTTCATTTAGCACTTCCAATTCTCCTTCTACTCTCTCCTTTTCTACAAATATATCTTTAAATGTTTCTTTATTCCATTCCCTTAGCCTTTACTTAACATGTGCCAGTCTTTTACAAAATATATAACTCACTGATCCTCCGCTTCTAGGTATCTTTGACCACCACTGCCCGATCAACTCTACCAATTCCTCTCTTCTCCACCACATGTTTTCAAATTTAAAATATGAATTCCTGGGCTTGACTAGTGTGCTAATCTCTAGTTTGATGGGATAATGATTAGACAAGGAGAAAGGCAAGATACTTGATTCTATCCCCAAGTCTGTTTCCAACCATTCCATGCTACACAAAAATCTATCCAACCTTTCAGCAATATTAGTGCAACCTTCCCTTCTGTTGGTCCATGTGAATCTGCCTTCTTTAGGTGGAAAATCTATTAGACTTCCCTCCTCCACAAATTCCTTGAAGTCTTTTGCTGCGCTGTTTTCTATTCTTACTCCTCTTTTTTCCTCAAGACCTAACACTGCATTAAAGTCTCCTCCCAATATCACTCTTTCTTCCCCAATCATCTAGAATTTATTCAAAATAATCCTCCAAACTTCTCTCTTCTCCTCTATCTTGATAGGGCCATATACACTAAATATCCAAAATGTCATATTGGAATGAGTCATAATAACTTTACCTGAGATCCAGTTCTGACATATCTCAACTTCTCTAATATCTACCTTGGTTGGGTTCCACATCAACCCAACACCTCCTACCATCCCCCTTGGGTCGCTAAACACTCATGTTAGGGGCCTGCAATGCCTTAGGAAATTCATAGCTTCTTCTTGGATCAACCTGGTTTCTTGCAATAGAATTATGTCCAACATCAGTCTAGATAGGTGGCACTTGATTGTGCACCTTTTGTTAGGGGCATTTAAGCCCCTAACATTCCATGATAATATTTTCATGGCTTCCCAAGGGAGGTGCTTCCTCCCTTGGATCTCAGCATATATTTTTTGATGCTTGTCAGCCCTTTGTTTGCTGCATACTCCTCTCTTTTTTCCTTATCAATTTTCCTTCCTAACTTCTTCCCTGTTCCAGGTTTGCCCCAAGTACCTCTTGCGCCAGTTTGGCTAATGTGTCTATGATCTATTATTCCGATCTCCTCCTTGTGCTCTGTAGCCTCCTCATCTTCTGACCAAGACTTGCTTAACCTCTCTTCTGATTCCAAGGTTTCCATAACTACCTCTAGATTGGAATCCTCCCTGACTTCTTGGTAACTTTTGCTTACCAAAGCCTCTGACTCTTCTAGAGGTTTGATTTGCTCATTAATCTCCATCCTATCTTCAAGCTTCTTTGGTGTTTCCTGGGAGAGATCCTTTGAGTTTGCCCCTATTTTGAGCTTTGATGCCTTCTCATTCTCCTTGACCAGAAACATTGGTCCCCTATTTTGCAATTCAGCTGAGACTCCTGGTCTTCTTCCCAAGTTCTAAAGGATTAAATTTTTCTTTTCCGTCTCATGAATCTCTGATTCCTCCCTCTTTTTTCCCCTATCATTCCCATCATTCGCGCAAGATATGTTATTTGCTTCCCCTATTGAGTTTTTAGGGCATCTTGTTTCCATATGCCTTCTGCTTTTACATTTAAGACAAAAGAACTTTCTCTCCTCAAGCTCAATGATCTGTTCCCAAACTCCTGCCGAGGTGATCAATTTTAATTTCTTCAGAATTTTCTTTATTTCTATCAAGTTGATTCTTGAAAATAGATTGAATCACTATTTCCCATATCCAAATCCACCACGTTCCCTAGGGTATCTCCTATATGATATAGACAGCTACCTAACCAGAATTCAAATGGTAGGTTATATAATCTTATCCAGATTAGTTCTTTATAGGGATCAAAATTATTCGGGTTAAAATTTGGTCTCCATTTCTGCACATATATGTAATCTAGACCTATCTTCCATGGAAACTTTTCTAGGATTTTATCCCTTTCAGCCTCCCGTTGAAAATCAACCACAAAAAATTGCTTAGGGATGAAATGGACAATTTCTGCCTTTTCCCAGTTTTTGCCAATCCATTCCTTAATTTGTAGCTTGGATCTGTTCCTTCCTATTACCCTTCCTATTATTGCTATTCGCTCTAGGGTTTCAATATCTTTGTCAACTTTTTCCTTCACATTTATTAACATCTCTTCCTCCTACTTCAGACTTTCCTCTCCTTTGGTGATATTTGCATAAGTTCTTCTCTCGCTATTGATTAGGATTGTGTTGATGCCTGTCACGACATAGGGTACATTTTTATCTCTTCTAAGAATCGCTTCATCTCCTTTGTTGCCTTTGCCACCTTCCTCTGTGAAAAGTCCTCCCGCCTGCTTTTTTACATCGTCCATCTTTCGCTATATATATCCTGCAGAGAGATAGGGAGAAGGATTGAGAGCCAGTAGAGGGACAATATTAGAGATAGGGAGTTATATAGGGATTTAGGGTTTCTCAGGTTTAGGGTTTAGGGGTTAAGGTTTAGGAACATTATTTAGGGTTTATAGTTTAGGGTTTAGTGTTTAGAGAGAGGACCAATAGCTGGGAGATATAGAGAGTGAGGTACATGGCCAGAGACATAGCTAGAAGAGATTATAGGGATATATATGGAGAGTAAGGTACATGGCCAGAGACACAGGGAGAGAGATTGAGAGGTAGAGGAATGATAGAGATAGAGAGATAGGGAGATAGAGGTTTAGGGTTTCTTGGGTTTAGGGTTTAGGGGTTTGGGGTTTAGGATTTAAGGCCAGTTTAGGGTTTCTTAGGTTTAGGGTTTATGGGTTAAGGCTTAGGGCTTAGGGGCATCATTTAGGGTTTATATATGTTTTAGAGGTTAGGGGTTAGGGTTTAGGGTTTAGGGGCATTATTTAAGGTTTAGGACCTTTCTTGGGTTTAGGGTTTAAGGGCATTATTTAGGGTTTATAGTTGCATGTCAAAAGAAGTCTCTCTCTCTAAATCCATCAACCCTAAATAATACCCCTAATCCGTAACCCCTAACCCCTAAACCCTAAACCCTAAACATCTATCTCCCTATAATCTCTCCTTTATCTCCCTCTCTCTAGCTATCATCCCTCTACCTCTCTACCTCTCAATCTCTCTCCCTATCTCTCTAGACATCTCACTCACTCTCTATCTCCCTATCTCTTGCTCGACTATCTCCTCTATCTCTCCCAATCTATCTCCTCTCTCTTGACTCTACATACCTATCTATCTCTCCCTATCTCTTGCCTTTCTCTCTATCTCCCTATCTCTCTAGACATCTCTCTAGTGATCACTCTATATCTCCCTATCTCTCCCCTCTATCTCCTCTATCTCTCCCTATGATTTGTCTCCTCTCTATCTCTTTCTACCTAGCTATCTCTCCCTATCTCTCTATCTCTTGCCTCTCTCCCCCTATCATTCCTATATCTTCCTATCTCTCCCTTCTATTAATTCTCCCTCTCCCTTATTGATGAAGGAATTAATGAACAAGGAAACTTATAGGACTCTCTCTCTTGCTTTGTCTTTGTCTCTATCCAGCTCCCTTATCAACAAAGAAAATAGAAACAAGAAAAATAGGACATGAAAAGAGGGATGAGGATATAAATTGGCAGCTAGATGAAATGGAAACAAGATAATAAAACTAAAGTTCATTGGATGGGAAGAATGATGAGAGGAGAGGTGGAAAATAGTAAAATAGGGTAAAATTGGTGGGATCTAAAGGGAAATTGGAAAGGAAAAGGAAAACTAGGAAAGCTAGGAAAAGGATTTAACTAGCTAGGAGTTGGTAGATAATATATAGGTCAGAGAGAGAGAGACAAAGACAGAGAGTTGCTTGGGGTTAATGATTAGGGTTTAAGGGCATTATTTAGCATTTATGAGTTTAGCATTGCTCAAGTTTAGGGTTTAGAGTTTACTAGGGTTTATGGTTTAGTGTTTAGAGAGAGAGGACCAATAGGGAGATATAGAGAGTGAGGGACATGGCCAAAGACATATGGAGAGATATTCAGGGGTAGAGGAATGATAGAGATAGGGCTAGATAGGGAGATAGAGGTTAAGGGTTACTTGGGTTTAGTACTGTTTAGGGTTTAGGGGTTTATGGTTTAGGATTTAGGGGTTTAGAGTTTATGGCGAGTTAGGGCCAAGTTAGGGATTAGGGACATTATTTAGGATTTATGGTTTAGGGGTTAGGGGTTAGGGTTTAGGGTTTAGGGTTATTAGGGGCATTATTTGCGGTTTATAGATCTTCAAGGATCTAGATAGTGTGGCTATACACATTGCTACACATGTTGGTAGCTAGTTAGACACATGGAACATCAACAACCACATGTTATGCTTCCATACACATGTGCCAACTAATGACATTTGTACTGCAAAACATGATCATATAATTGGCACTATATGCATCTGACACATGGTCATGATGTCCATGTACACCACAATATGCCACACTGATCTACTAGTTGGCACCATATAAGCTTGAGTACATTTGTTCTCATCCCATCCATATAAGAAATGCACCATACAATATGTTGGATATTTGTCAACATCTACATGTAGAATAACTGATGGTATTCTTGAACAAATGCCTATTTGTACATTTTGTATAGTAAAAATGAGGTATATATAACAAATTTTCATCTTACCTCTGTGTATATTTCCTTTGTTCATTTTGAATAGAAGTGACTTATTGTTAGAACCCTTCTATATTTAAATGTGTTTTGGTTTACATATCTATTTTCCTTTATGTATTCTATGATCTTATTAATTACATTAATAGATTTAATATAGGATTATCCCTCACTAGTTCACCTTGGGAATGAGATGAAATAACATTTGAAGTTGACTGTAAGTTAACATGGTGAGCATTTTGTTGATTTTCTTTCTTATTTTCATCCTTTTGAAAACTAAATTTTCCTATTGAAATTTTGAAGGATAAGATTGATATTTAAGTGCATTAGACTTAAGAATTTTATAGTGTATCAAAATCATCATTAGGAATTTGATAGTGTATCTTTGTTGACAAAGTTTGAAATCCAATAACATAATCATGATTGCACTCATTAATTTGATCCTTGTTTGATTCTCTCCTATTCCTAATTCAATCTATCTTAATAGTGAAGGAAAATAAAGACATAGGCAACCCATAGAGAAATTTGTCATCAATTTTGTTCCTCAAAATTGTCTCATGATATGGAGGAAAAAATTACCAAAGATAAATTGTGATCATTATTCATCGACCCAAAAACTAATGCACTATTAGAAATGTAGACACCTAAATTTTACCATGGCCTAACATCACACCAGATCTATTCGACATCTCCTCTTACAATGTTAATTAAATAAATCATATTTATTTAATTAACCACTTTGATCATTCCTCCTAATATCAATTTAATAAGTCACACTATTTAATTAATAAATCTAACCGTTCTTCTAACATTAATTAATTATTAACCCTTCCTCTAAAGTCTCATCCTTAATTAAATAAATCCACATTTATTTAATTAAATCAATCACCCCCAACATTCCCCCACAACTAAATAAATACATATATATCATGGCCATTGTGAAACAATCTTGACTATTTTTGACTATATGAGTGTTTTTGTTTATTACCGCTATCCCATAGGTTAATTGATTATCTTTTGCGGTTATGCGGGAATAAGAGGAATGAAATATGACACATACCGCATTCCTGTAGAGCATAAAAGAATAGTTTGTGGCTTGGCAGTAGGAAGCGGTTGATATGAAGAAGCTACTACTACACCATGGACGGTTCATCTGACGCTTGCAGCTTGGTGGTGTTAGTCTCTTCTCGCGGTCTTGAGGAGGTTTAAAAAGTAACCAGAGACATTGCGGTAATAACACTAACCGCATCCCCACAAGGGTTTCAACCAAGGCTCATGGTAGGTGGGCAAGAGGAGAATGTAATGGGTTTTCATCTCCGCCGTCCTGTGACGGTCATTCATAACATTTGCGGTTGGGCGGTAAATAGAAGGACATCAAGTAATAATTTTCTGTGGTCTCGCAGGGATCAATCTAAGCATTTGCCGTTTGGCAGTAAAGGATGTAATAGAAATGTAGTGGTTGTATGCCACTGCTATCCTGCGACAATCATTCATAACATTTGTGGGTTGGCAGTAAATAGATGGACATCAGATAATAATCTCTCGTGGTCCCGCAGGGGTCAATCTAAGCATTTGCAGTCTGGCGGTAAAGGATGAAATAGAAGTGTAGTGCCTGTAAGCCCATGCTATCCCATAGCTAGTCTGGGCGAGCCTTGCGGTGACACGGTAAAAGAAATAAATGGCAAGCACATTCAATGTAGGGTCACGATTATCAAGAATTACTGTCAAATCTTGAGAAAGGAATTAAATATTGAGATTTCATGATCTCATGGCATGAACTAGAGTAATGGTGATATGATGAACTCCTTGGCTGAATAAGATTCAAAGATTTCTTGGCATTTTCTCATTTAAGAGAATTCACAACTTGGAGAAGGTGCAACTCAGCTCAGTGTGTTTTCTGCAAACTATAATTGACCGGGTAAGTTCATTCCTGCACTCTCTGATTAGAAGTTGGCATATATTTTGCTTTGTTTTTTAGTTGTTGGTATTGGGGATTCTTGTAATTACATCTTTTGTTAATATAAAATTTCTATTTTAAAAAAAGGCTAAGGCTAAGCTTTTGTGTTATACAGTAGGGGGCTGTAGGCTGTTCTATCTCTGCTACTTACAAAGTTCCCCAATTTGATTGTGATGCTGACCAAAGATACAAATCCTGTTCTTATCCATTCTTGAATGGGTTTATTTTTAATTTTAAATACTGTTCTTTTATTCCTATGTCTACCTACATTAATTGGCCATGTCAAGTTCATTTGCTCTTTCACTCTGTTTTTAGTTGCTGGTACAGTAAGTTGAATTTTGAAAAACCCTAGCCTATTCAATTCATTAAACATGGCACCCAAGAGGTCTGAGTCTTCTAGTAAAGGTGATGAGCAAGTAGTTCCCAAGAAAAGACCACTTCAACAATCTCTGCTAGAATTATTACCTCAGTCCATAGACAAGGGTCTAAAGAAGATGTTCATAGATGCAACAGAAGGGTGTCGGGATGCTACAATCCCTATCTCCGGGTGGGAGTTGTTTTGGTATTTTTATGCAAAAAGGGATGACGAGGGACCAGGGGGAAATCCATGGCAATTGGATTTGGCAAAGTTGGTGGTGCCCATTGTATTTGTGGATGTGGAATTGATTAGGGCACTAGGACAATTTTACCATCCTACCACTAAAATAGTCAGAATTCCAAATGGATTGTCATTGGTGACAGTAGACAGGAATGCAATTGTTGACTATTTTGTGTTGAACAAGAAAGCTCTCACTCAAGTGGATTTGTAGAGATTTGAACGAGATTACACAAGCCTGAGGAAAACACTTCGGAGAAATGAATTGCCAATACATATGAGAAGGGAGGCCAACAACAAAAAAATTGAGATTCCATCAAATGCTATTGAGCCTTTCTCTATGGAGGAATTTGGTGTATATTTGAGAACCTATTTTGCACTATGCCAGGTCTTGGGAATTGATGTACAAGGAAGAATGCCAACTAGTCTAATGATGATGGCTATGAAAATACAACATCCAGAGGTGAATGCTAAATATGACTTTGCATCTCATATTGAGAAAAATTTGCATGAAGGATTCTTCTATGTGAAGGAGAACAAGCAACCCTTAGATTTCAAATTCTATTCTTTATTGTGTCAATTGATTCTGTATCAGAACAGAGGGAGATGGTCAAGAAAAATGGATCTGAGTATGGTTGATGAGAAAGGACAAATATTGCTGACTCAATTTTGGTGTTATAAGTGGGATTCCTGTTGTTGGAATAGTGACTACATTGTATTTCATGATTTGTTTGTTGTCAAGATATTGAATTCTCTTGGTATCTAGTTTCCTAGGTTGAATAAGGAAGTCAGGGTAATGTTGATGCCCCTTACACACAAACTAGAGAAGGGCCACAACCGTAATTTTTCTGATTGGTTTTTTATGTCAGATCATACTATAATTAGAGTGTATGGTTGCCCCCAACCACCTCACACATTGCCAAAATTTGTATCAGACATAATTGTATTCAAGGAGTTTATGTGGCAAATGTTGTGGATGGAAAATGAGGGAATGAAAAGACAAAAGAAAGGTACATTTCTACCTAATGCTACAATTTTTGGTGCTTGGGACCTATTGGCTCTGACACTCTTGAAAATTTGCAAGCCTTTTTAAAGGTGAAATATTCTTTGAAATTGGGTATTGAAAAGAATTGTGACCCTGAGGGTCATAAGAATCTTGTGAGACAATCAATTCTGACTAAAATGGCCATATCTCATTAGGTCTTGTTTGATGAGGATGTGATAAGAAATCTTGTCACTTTTGATGAGGTATATAGTAGGAAGAGAAAATGGGATATCTTGAAAAATATTTAAGATGAAAAGAAAAAGAAGAATCCCCTATTTCTTAGATTCTTTGTTGAAGAAAAAGACCATCTGAAGAGAATTGATGTAATCATTGATAATTTTAAAAGTATTTATGGTAAATCTGAGAAGCAACCTCCTAAGGCTACCAAACTTCCAGTGAAAAGGTCTACAGGGATTGAGATTCATGAGTCTGCTCCTGATGTTATGTTAGTGCAAGATCCACAGGTCCTAGAATCACCACCAGCAAAGAAGCAGTGGACATAAGAGGTATCTCCACTTGTCCCCTATGAAATGACTGAAGAGGTGGCTAACATCTTGAGGCACATGGGAGATGAGCAAGAGGTTGATCAGCCATTGGTTGGTCAACCCACTGATGCACATAATCCTGAGGCTAGGAACGGTGAGCAAACCCAAGATGAACTAGAGTTGGAGGAGGATGAAAGGATTATAGCATCCATGAGGTTAATAGAAGATGATGACTTCATCAAAACTCTAGAGTTTAAGGATTTTTGGCTGAAAATGAAAATGAAAGAATATAATGAAAATGTTGCAATAAATAGAATGGGTGTTGATGAAACACAACATGATCAAATCATTACACAAACTTTTAAAGAATTGAAAGTAGATGAAATTGATGTGAGTCCAGAGGAGGCAAGACAAATGGTGTTGAAAAGTAATATGCTCATCATCCTTGGCCTTGAATTGAAAAAGGTATTTTTTTCTTGACCAAGTTAGAGGTCAGGATGATCCACAACTTTTTTTAGAATTTGATTATGAAGATGGAATAAGTGGATGTGGTTTTAAGCCAAAGAAAGAGACCCTTGCAATCTAGACTACTCAGAAGAATACAAGCAAACCAAGATTGCTTGATATTGTTCAAGAAATGAGGGGTACAGCTATAGTAAAGACTTTACAAGATACATCAGCAATAAAAGCAGCTACTCTCAATGTTCATACTTCTATGTTTACTCATGCTATTGTGAAGAGATTAGAACAAAGGCTAATGGATTATGAGCAAAATCAGAAAGTAATAAATGATGAAGTAAACAAATTGTATTTTGAAAATGTGAAATTAAAGAAACAATTGCAAGCTGTGAATTCTTCTCAAGGTCAAGCCATTGTACCCTATCAGCCCCCTGTGCCACAAACAACCAGTGATGTCACAATGTCTACTAAAGAATTTAATGCAACAAGATCAAAATTTGAAAAGGAAATTGAAAGTTTGAATAAACAAAATGAAATGACAAAGAATGAGGCAAAGATGAAAGTTTTTGAAATTTTTGAGAAAATTTTGGAGCATAGAGTAAAAATGGTTGTGGATAAGCTTGGGAGTGTGCATGATTGCTACTCTTCTTTATCTTAGGCCATTGAGAAATTGAAGATAAACTTTTCTATTTTGGATTTGTTGTTTAAAAAATAGCAACCCTATCATTGCAATTTGGTTATGATGTGCTTAGTAGTGCAAAGGAATCTTGATGCCCCTACAACTTTGAAGCCCACTGAGCAAATAGTTAAAATGATCATTGATGAATACCAGTATGTGAATGGGGAAAGCCAGAAGATGCAAGAAAAGGTTAAATGTTTTACTACGTTCAAGCATAAATTTATTCCTTTCATACTCTCAGAAGAAGAGAAAATCAAAAGTCTTGACACATGGAAGATGGAATTCGGCCAAACAGTATTCCAATTTATGGATTTTTTGAAGAAGGATGGAGATATCAACATTCTTAGTTTCAACATGATATTGGATTGAGTAATTGTGTTAGATGCTGGGTATGCAAAATTTGTGATGGATGTCAGAGCTTTGCTTGATAAAAGATGGAAAGATCACCAAGAGAACTTGCTTCAGATTCAGGCTTACCAATGGCTTGGTGATTTTACAATATATAAATGGGAGGAGAAATATCTTAGAGATGAATCATCAGCAACATAGGTTGAGGTGCAGAAGAGAAATGAGTCATATGATGGCGTTAAATAGCACCACCACATCTTGAACGCTCTCTTTTTGTCTCTTTATGTTTTCTTCATGTTATCAAAATATATTCAAATATTTTTGAAAATCTAAATTGGACTTATAAAAGACAAATATTGTAATATCAAAGGTTAGGAATACAAAGAGCCATTTTGAATGTGAAAGGTCTATAGCTTGTTGCTTCCTTTATAAGAGGAAACCAAGACCTTATGGCTCGAAATCTATCTGGGATTTTGATTTTTTGAAAGAGACATTGCACTGCCTGTACTTTGAAGCAAATTAATATAAAAGCTGCTATTCTGTGGTGGTCAACTTTTGGTTATCATTTGTTTGTTGAATTGGATTGCTAATAATTTATCTTGTTGTCTCCAATTTACTTTTTCTTTGTTATTCAAATCAAAAGAGACCCCTGCATTCACATTACAAAAGAGGATAGGTGATATTTATCAAACTAAAATTATAAAGTAATAAGTTATATCTCAAAAGATGTTTATATTATTTAAAAATGAACGAAGGATATTCTACTGTAGAACATTTTGACACCTTTAATATGATTTTGAGTCAAATAGGTTCAATAAATGTTAAACTTGATGAGGAAGACAAATGCATCTTCTCACTTTTTTCTTTACCCAAAAATTATAAATGGTAGTGTTGCAAAGGTGACTATGGAATCCTTTATTGTTATAATGCTCAATGGAGATATGAGGAGAAAGTTCAATGATGGAGGTTCTAAGGATGCCTTGCATGTTCTGCAAAGGCCCAAGGACAAAAGTGGATCTAAAGGGGAATGGTATAAATATCAATCCAAGTCAAGAGGAAAATCTAGAATCCCTAGGAAGATAAGAGTAAAGTTTCAGAAATATGGAAAAAGAGGACAAGTGAAGAAGGAATGCAAAAAATCAGTTAATCACTGCCACAATCTCACGATCATTATTTTAGTAGAAATCCTAGTTTTCATTCTTTTTTCATAATGCATTAGTTAATCACACACTTCACATTTGACATCATGCTAAAAAGATCAAATAAGTTTTGTATTTCTTCTCAACTATTTCATTTCTCTATCTTAATCACTTAATATCTCAATATTTTATTCTACTCTCAACTCCTTGTACTTTAAAGTTTAATTAAATGTATGATTGGATTTAAATCTTCTATTATAGGGTATGATTTATTTCCCTACCATTTTTTGAACTCATGTGATGCCTTGTCATGCAACCCTAGAATGTTAGACTAACAAGTGCAAAATTTACAGGATTTTTTTTTTTTGAAGCAAGTATATGTATTAATCATTAAATATAATTACACTATTAACAACATTAAATAAAATGAATAGCTAACACCTCTAGGGAACATAACTACATCAGATAAACATAAAATTATAACAATACAAGTGATATACATTATAATACAATAGAAGAGGATTTACATCATTCATTTGTAGAGATGAACAGTTACAAAGGTTCAAATACAAGATTACATGACCGATCATGTTAGTTTACAATATACAACAATATAATACAATACTAAAATTATAATATAACTCTTGAGGATGCAAGTACAAGTCTGAAACTGGAGAATCATCTGTAGTGATCATGAATTAGGTTGGCCAACAAAAACCAATGGATTAAGCTCTTCTACCCAACCATGTGGAACCCTGAGGTCCACCCCTCCAAGCTAGGAGATAATAATGAGGTTCCACTAAGTCAAGGGATAGAAGAAGACATATACAGACTTGGCATAGATAACTTAGATCATCAAGACAAGTTAAATCATCAAAACAAGTCAAATCAACAATACAAGTCAAATCATCAAGACAAACCTTCAAGACAAGTCAAATAATCAAGACAAGTCAAATCATCAAGTCAAGTTAAATCAGAAAGACAAGTCAAATCATCAAGACAAATCAATTCATCAAGTCAAGTTCAATCAACAAGACAAGTCTAATTATTAAAACAAATCTTCAAGACAAGTCAATTCATCAAGACAAGTCAATTCTTTAGAGACAACAACCAAAACAAAGAGGATGTAACTAAGTTGCAGTAGGGAGAGTGTCATCACATGGTCCTAGCATGGGTTTTCCAGGCTATCTCTCACTAGAAACTGGCCCCCATCTATGGTTTTCCTGGCGACCTCTCTATAGGCACCGACCCCATAGGGTGACACATGCGGAGCCGACACATCCTCTCATAGAGACAAGGAGGTCAACCTTGCCAACCAGGCCTTCTCATCCCATCCTTAGCTTGTGAAAGCACTCAAGGCATGGGTGAGGCTTCATACTTATCTTGTTATGTGAATTACTACCCAACCCATCTAGATCAATTATTAACTTATCACTTGATTAGAACTTCCATGAGGTTTTCCAGGCAGCCACTTTAGGCACTAGACCCACCATGAAAGCCACTCTCCTACATACAACTAGCAAGCCTTAACCATCACCCATAAACCAATAACATGCATGGACAAGTTTATCAACTCTTTTCATAAAGGCTATTATATTTTCATCTTCATTCATCTTCTTGAACTCTCATATTTCACTTTTAGACTTTGCTACTTGGCTTCTTTCATAGAGTCATCTCCTTCATATAGAGTTTCCAGCTTATCCCATACCTCATTTGCAGTTTCAAGATCCACAACTTTTGTCAACACTAATTCACTCAAGGAAATGAACAGAGCATCCTTGGCCTTAACATCTATCTCAAAATATTTGATTTCATCTTCTGTCATTAGATCATTTGGCAGCATGGTAAATTTTGATTGTGTAGCTAACCATACTTTATAACCAAGAGAAATGAGATGGTTCTTCATTCGTACCTTCCAAAGCACATAGTTTGTCCCATCAAATTGTAGAATTTCCTTCTTGTGTGACATCCTAGATCCGCCTCAAGCAATTAAGCTTTCTATTGAGGAACTTAGCTCTGATATTGATTGTTGAAATGCATCGAACAACTGAGAGGGGGGGTGAATCAGTTGTCTCAAAACCTTAACAATTTCTACACTTTAAACACTAATTACTTATCCGCTCATCTTATGATTGATTCATGAAAGCATAAACTCAGAAGCATAAACATAGTTGCAAACATAAACACAAGAGACACCAGATTTTATGTGGAAAACCCAAAGAGGGAAAAACCATAGAGAGGATTAGCTCTCAAATATATATTACAATCTTTACAAATAATGATGTTCAGTCTTGGTCACTCCATGGGCCTGGAACATACTAGCTCACTACCATGAAGTACAACTAGGTCTAGCAGGCTCACTACCTCAACCCTAAACCTAGCAAGATTACAATAAGGGTTGTTAAACCGTACTGGCAGCTCACTACCAAAATCAACATCTTTAAATCTGAGATCAACACATTTTAGTACAATAGTTCCTCTGCTCTACTCTGTCTTGCTTTGCCTTGCCTTCACACCTTTTTCGTTATCTTCGTATCCTAACCCCCAAGGACATATTTTCCATGACTTAATTACAAGTGTTTATACACTACATCAACCTTGGAATGATTATCAGGGTTAGCATTACAATCATCAACCATTAGAACAATCTCCAAGGTCGGCATTACAAACATTTGCAATATAGGTCTTGACCTATTAAAACATTATACAAAGGAAATGAAGTAAAAGTGTATGCAGATCACACCACACCTTAGCTGGGACTCAACATGATCTTCCACGCTTCATCATGCTTCCAAAATCTTCAAGAGATCTCTACAATCATTGGGATTAACCAGGTCAGCCAAAACTGGTTATACACTTTGTTGGCTGGGATTAATCTTCAAGCACAATCTCAACTCCTTAACATGGACCAATGTTAAGATAGGAACATGATCAGGAGACATCCACAAGGACATTATAATCATCAAGAGAAACTGCACAAACCTTAACCACTTTAACAATAGGAATTTTCACATCGGAACACATGAACTTCACTGTCTTCAACTATCATAAAAGAAAGATAGCTTGCAGACCACCAAAACATGAACCATTGTAATTGTAGGCACCTATCATCGTCCCAGACTTCCCTCTAGAACCATAGAGAAAAATACTTTATTGCAGAGAAATACGGACCATAATACTTTCTCCCTGTCCCAACTGAACTTACATAAAAAGTAGGTTTTACTTTGGTGAATGAAACTCTCTCAATTCTTCACACCGAAGGCTCAAACTCAAGATTTAGCATTTTTAGACATCCCTTTAAATAGATTCCAATCTGCAAACTGAGATCTTCATCCAATAAGAAGTGTGGAGCAATCTACTGAACTATTCTTCAACATACAACTCACTGTCTATACTACACTTCACTGTAACTCACTTGTTTCTTCCAGAGAGGCCAATTTTCTCAATATCCTTAACATACAAAGCTTCTAAACAAGTAATAGAATAAGATACAGTTGACACCAATGACAACAAAGATATGTTGACATTAATGAAAACACTGATTAGGCACATACTTGCAATAGAAACTATTAGAAAGTTGGTTTAGTTCTTTGACTTTTTTTCCATAAGAGCCATACCCAGGGAAGAGAACCAAGTGGCAGATTCAATGGTCACCTCGGCTACCTTATTTGTACCTCACGTTCAACTTCAAAATTTAGAATTCATTGTGTCAATTCATGGAGAACCATTGTTAGAAAGTGAAGAGCTACCAGACATTTTAGACTATGCCACAAATCAAATAGAGAAACCAACCCAAGATTATGTTGAGAACAATGAAGCCACCCTAGAATATTACATGCCTATGATGGGCTTCCAAGGGTGTACCACAAGAAAGGATACATGCTCCTTCCTCATCTAGATGATTATTTTGGAAGTGAGAAAGAAATCCTCCAAATTGAGTGAAATTTAGATTTACCACCTGGGCCTTAGAAATTCAAAGAGGGACATCTGTCCCTAACCAGAGACACCATTGGTGTCAATGTAGGAACCACTCAAAAGCCAAAAATGCTAAAATTGGGAGGAGAATTGGATGATGAGGAATTGGAAGAATACACTAAGTTTCTTATGAAATATTCTAATGTCTTTTCTTGGACATATTCAGACATGCCCAAGCTAGACCCAAAAATCGTAGTGCACAATTTGGTAACCAAGCCTAACACAAAACCCATAAAACAAAAGTTAAAGCCCATAAAGCCTCAAGTGGATGAAAAGGTAAAAGAAAAATTGAAGAAATTGTTGAATGTGGGCTTTATCAAACCAGTAGAATATTTGAGTTGGGTGTCAAACATTGTCCCAGTTTTAAAGAAGAATGGAAAAATTTAGATATGCCTTGATTTTAGAGACATCAACCAAGCTTGTCCAAAAGATGATTTCCCCTTACCATCCATTAATCAAATTGTTGATTCAATCGTAGGGTATGAAATAATCTTCCTCATGGATGGGTTCTTCGGATACAACAAAATCAAGATCTCAGAAGTAGATCAAAACAAAACTACATTCGCAACCCCTTGGGGAGCCTTCTGTTACGTGGTTATGCCATTCGGGTTGAAAAATGTGGGGGCTACTTATCAAAGGGAAATGACACACATCTTCCATGACTACGTTCAAAATATAGTGGAAACTTATGTTGATAATTTTTTGGCTAAATCTAAGAAATGATTAATGCATGTGGAAGACCTTCACAAGATTTTCAATAGACTTTATGAATACAAAGTAATATTAAACCCTAAGATGTGTGTTTTTGGGGTTACCTTAGGCAAGTTGTTGGGTTTCATTATTTTGTGAAGAGGTACTGATGTAGATCCAACAAAAGTTAAGGTAGTCTTAAATGCAACCCTACCAACTAGTGAGATGGTTGTAAGGGCTTTCTTGGGACAATTGGGTATAATTAGGCGTTTCATACTGGACATGACTTTCAAAATTCACCCAATCAATCAACTATTGATGAAACAAGTGGGAATAACTTGGATAGTGAATTGTCAAAATGCATTTGAACAAGTAAAGAAATTCCTATTGACTCCACCTACATTAATGCCACTGAGACATGATAAACCTTTCATCTTATATTTCAAAGCTACCGATATTTCTATAGCCTACATCTTGGTGCAAGAGATTGATGATGGAAGGGAAAGAGCAATATAATTCATAAGTCTAACCTTGTTATAATATGAAATGAACTATACTTAGGCCAAAAAGGAATGTTTGGCCATATTTTTTGCAACTCAAAGACTACAAAATTACATGTTGAATCAAGAAACCAGAGTCATTATACGATCTAAACAGTTGAGAGCATTCCTAAACCAACCAATGTTGTCAAGAAGGGTTGGTTAAATTGTGACATTGTTGAGAAAGTTTGAATTAACTTACATCAATCAAAGGATAAGTAATAGTAGATTGGCTAGAAGACAACCTAACTCCCCAAGAGGAGCCCATAAACAAAGACTTCCTTGATGAAGAAATTTATGTGATTGATCTTGAGAAATACGCTACTTCATATTAGTATAGAGATGCCATAAACTACCTAGCAAACAAAATGTATCTAAGAACATGACTCCATTAGGGAAAATCATTTACATGTCCTTATCACAAGGTATGTTTTGATTGATGACATGCTATAATGGAGAGCATTGGATGGCATGTTGCTTGGGTGCATCAATAAGAAGAAGCGCGTAAAATCTTTGAAGAATGGCACAGTGGGATCTGTGAAGGACATTTTGGTGGTCACGCTAAAAAAGGTAAAATACATCGGCTAGAATATTTCTATCCATGTTTAGAAGGCGATGCAATCAAGTTCATATAAAGGTGACCAAAATGTCAAGCTTATGCACATGTTCATCATACATCAAAAAGAGATTTACAACCCATAGTTACTCCTTGGCCATTTTCTACTTGGGGCCTAGATCTGGTGGGAAAGATCTTCCTGTTAGAGTTAGGGCACACAACTGAGAGGGGGGTGAATCAGTTGTGAAAAACTTTCTCTCAATTAAACACTTAATTCCACTTTGCAATTACCAGTCAAATAATAGATCAATCATGGAAACACAATGCAACAAATTAAGAGCAGAAACATATCAACACATGAGACACCAAGATTTTGATGTGGAAAACCTAGTTAAGGGAAAAACCACGAGGTGATTAACCTAAGATTGTATTCTCTGTTAGAAGAATAGAAAGAATAAAATGGCACATGCCAATTAGGGCTCACTGCCTGAGCACACTGCTCACAAGAGGCTCACTGCATACAAGAGACACACTGTCTACAAAGAAATAAGTATCACCTACTTGAACTGGAAAAATAGCATCTTCACCATGCTTGAATTAGTTCCATTTAAGCCTAATACTTCTGCTCTACCTTTTGCTCTCCTCCTTGCTACTACACACTCATCTCTTGAAGCACACCTTTGAAATGACTTCGCAACCCCTTATTTATACAAGACATCAACTTAGGAATAATCATCTAAGTCAGCAAACATCTACCAGAACATCCACCAGATGTGTAACTTATCCGGTCGGCCAGTCTTAGGAAGAATATCATCATCCAGAGGTTATTCTTCAATAGTAAACTCCAACTCCAATGTGGACCATTAACACACACTGGATACAATACAAAGTCCTTCACAAAGTTTCCTCAATTACCAAGAACATCTACACTTCATCTGTATACTAAAATCCTTCTCTCTTTCATCCAGAGCCTCAAGAACACAATCTGTCACCACTATCACCAAAGAATGGATACTTTTGGACCTTCAATACATGAACCAATCAAGTTGTCACATCACCAGGACTTCCTCAACACCACCTCAAATCCGCAAAGCAGGAAACTGTACTTTTGGATCTCACCAGACCTGTCTGTGTTGCTCTGTTACCTCCGAATACCTACTGGAACTAGTTTTACTTGAGCGGCCACAACTTCATATCTTCATGTAGACCTCTGAGATCTCTATTAGATCACTTCAAGACACATATCTACAAACCCTTTAATCCGCATCCTCTAAACCTCTTCCTATCTTGGACTTTTGCCTTATTGTCATCACTGATCTTCACTGTTCTTGATTGAGACTAATTTTCTCAATATCCTCAGCACACAACTCATCCAATCCTTATCATTAATGAAACATGAGTATGTTGACATCAATGACAACACATATTAGGCCCATACTTGCAACAATCTCCCCCTTTGTCATTGATGGCAACATATGATGTGAAAAACTGTTTTGACCATTAAGACAAGAACTTCTCCTCACTATCACAACTCTCCCTATCAGCAATATCCATTCATATGTCTTCTCTCCTTTTACTGCTCCCCCTTTGATTAGCAACCACTTGTTTTTCACATGTCTTCTCTCCCCCTTTGACATCAATGGCAAAGGGCACATACTTGCAATTCTAACACTTTAGAATCATACCTACTGCCCCCCTGAGTAGCAGCTCCCCATTCAATCTGGATCACAAGATATGACTGTGATATCCACTAGACCGATGCACCTCAGTGTACCTTAGTTAATCACCAGAGGAGCAATAACCCCTAACTTCTCCCTGAGATAATCAAAAGAGTCCTTAGGTAGAGGTTTAGTAAAGATGTCTGTAATCTGATCCTTGGAGGGCACAAACTCCAATCTGACTTCATTCTTGTTCAATTGCTCTCTCAAAAAGTGAAACTTGATGGATATGTGTTTAGTCTTTGAATGCAACACTAGATTCTTAGATATATTTATAGCACTTGAATTATCACAGAAGATTGTGATAGGTTCCTCATACTCCACTTTGATATCTCTTAGCATCTGCTTCATCCACAAAACTTGAGTACAACTACCTACTGTTGCAATATATTCTGCTTCATGTGTAGATAGAGATATTGCCTCTTGTTTCTTGCTTAGCCAAGAAACCAATTTCTTCCCCAAAAAGAATGCTCCACCACTGGTACTCTTCCAATCATCCACATCTCCTACCCAATTAGCATCTGTATATGCATGAAGAGAGAAATCATGATCTCTAGGATACCACAAACCATACTCAACTATCCCTTTTAGATATCTAAAAATCCTCTTGATTGCCATGACATGAGATTCTCTAGGATCAGCCTAGAATCTAGCAACAAGACCAACAGCCTGCATAATGTCTAGTCTAGTTTGAGTGAGATACAACAATCCTCCAATCATTGACCTATACTTTGCCTAATCAGTCTTAGGGGAATCCTCATCTTTGTTTAATTTACATCTGGTTGCCATGGGAGTATTCATTGGTTTTGAATCTTCCATCCCAAATTTCTTCAACAATTCTTTCACATATTTGGTCTGAGAAATGAAGATTCCTTTCTTTGTTTGAGTGATTTGTAGACCCAAGAAGAAATTCATTTCACCAATCATGGACATCTCAAACTCACTTTTCATTTGATTTGCAAAAGTTTTACACAAACTATCTCTTCCTCCAAAAATGATATCATCAACAAACACTTCAACAATTAAGATGTTTTCATTATCAATTTTGAAATATAAATTACTGTCAGTAGTACCTTTCTTGAAACCAATCTTCAAAAGATGCTTATCCAATCTTTCATACCAGGCTCTTGGGGCTTGCTTTAGTCCATATAGTGCTTTCTTCAACTTGCAGACCATATCACCATGATCAGACAATTGAAATCCATTTGGTTGCTCAATGTATACTTCTTCCAAGTCACCATTTAGGAAGGCAGACTTGACATCCATCTAATATACCTTGAAATCCTTGAAATCCTTGAAAGCAACAAAAGCAAGAAATAATTTGACTGCTTCAATTCTTACCACCGGAGCAAAAGTTTCTTCAAAATCAACTCCTTCTATTTGAGAGTAACCCATTGTAGACCAATCTAGCTTTATTTCTGATAACTTCACCAACTTCATTTAGTTTGTTTTGGAAGACCCATTTGGTTCCAATCACATTTTTGTTTCTAGGTCTGGGAACAAGATCCCAAGTGTGATTTTTCTCGATTTGCATAAACTCTTCCTCCATTGCTTTAGCCCAATTTTCATCATTGCAAGCTTCATTCACTGTCTTAGGTTTAATTTTTGAAATCAGACAATACTCATTTGAGTTTTGAACAATTTTCCTTCTTGTTTTTACACCTTTGCTTTTATCACCTATGATCTGATCTTCAAAGTGATTCAGTCTTACATATCTAGGCACTTTAGGAGTTACTTGCATTTCTGCTTCTTGATCAGACTCATTCAAACTTATCTCTTCTTCCTAATTTACCAGATCAATCTAGATTTGAATCTCAGAAGAGGCTTGGGCTCTTTGAGTCAGAACACCATTCTGATCATCTTCATCATATTCATAGAATCTTGAGGGTTTTTCAATTCCTTCATCAACCTTCACATTTGTACTTTCTATCATCTTTCTTAGTCTCTTGTTATAACATCGGTAGCTTTGCTTTGAGTAGAGTAACCCAAGAATATTCCTTCATCACTTCTAGCATCAAACTTTCCTAGATCTTCATCTCTTTTGATGTAACATTTGCTACCAAAGGCTCTAAAATACCTCACAGTAGGAGTGATGCCAAACCAAAGTTCATAAGGAGTCTTACCGGTATTGTTTCTGATTTGAACTTGATTGAGAGTATAGACTGCAGTGCTGACGGCTTCTCTCCAATAGTTCTGAGGAACATTTGCTTCCATCATCATTGTCCTAGATGCTTCCTGGATGGTCCGGTTCTTTCTCTCAACTACTCCATTCTGCTGTGGGGTCCTAGGAGTAGACAACTGTCTCTTGATTCCATGCTTCTCATAGAACTCTATGAACTCACCAGATGTGAATTCTCCACCTCTATCAGACCTTAGGCACTTCAATTTTAATTCAGTTTTATTCTCTACCATAGCCTTGAATATTTTAAATTTCTCAAGAGCTTCTGATTTCTTTTTTGGAAAGGTTACCCCCATCATTCGAGAATAGTCATCAATTAGTAGCATGAAGTATCTATCACCTTGAATAGTTCTGATTCTTTCCAAACCACAAAGATCAGTATGAACTAAGTCCAATAATCTGGTAGAAGATAGTTCCTTACTTTTAAATGTGACTCTACTTAGCTTACCCAACTGACATTCTTTACACAAGCTGTTAGAAGGTTTCACCAATTTAGGAAGATCTCTTACAACCTGAGTATTGCTTATCTTGATGATATTATCAAAATTCACATGACACATCCTCCTATGCCACAACCAACTCTGATCAATTTGAATAAATAAGCAACTTTTACCAGTACCAACCAAGTGAAAGATATTACCTTTAGTTTGAGTACCGGATGCAATCTCTGTTCTGGAACTTTCAAAGATCTTGCATTTTCCATTCTTGAACCGGAGATCATAGCCTTTGTCCACCAACTGTCCAACATTGAGAAGATTGTGCTTCAAACCTTCAACATATATTACATTACCAGTTTTGTTCCTTCCATCAAGAGAAATAGTTCCTCTACCTCTAATTTTTCCAGTAGAATTATCACCAAACTTTACCACTCCTCCTTCATACCTTTCCAAATCTATGAACTTATTTTTGTCACCTGTCATGTGGTGAGAGCAACCACTGTCAATCACCCAATCATCCTTTTCTTCAACTTGGGCAGCTAGAGCTCTTTCCACAGTCTTATGATTGACAGATACATAGGACATTGGATCTTCTTCCTTGATGGCAATGAACACCCATTCATTTCCAGATTTGTTTCCTATCTTTGATTCATTATCTATTACTCCTTCATTATCATCATCTTCATGTACATAATAACAGTTCTTTTGGAACATTGGCTTGTTAGGGTTTTTCCTTGAAAACCTTTCCGGACACCTTGAGGCAAAATGACCAATCTTATTTTAGTTAAAACACTTAAAAGGTAATTTTCCTTCATACTTACCGAATCCTATTAGTAGCCTCTTTGCAATAAGGGATTCAAGTTGAGCAGTTTCAACTTCTTCTTCCTCCAGATCTTTTCTTGCTTTTTCATACCATGACAACTTCCTTGATGAATTCTCTCCTGGATCAAACCTTTGTTTACCTTTAACAGAGGCACTGGCTTTGAATGCAGATTTAGTCTTGGGGGGTTCATCTCCAAACTTTGTCATTTCAAATGCAACCAATTTTCTATCCAATTGATCTCTTGTGATAGTTGTATGTGCTCTGAATTCTTCAATGGCAGCAACCTTGATTTTGTAAGAAGCAGGAAGGGATCTGAGAATTTTGCCAACAATCTCATCTTCATCCAAGACTCCACCAGCATTTCTAATTCCACAAACAAGCTCATTTACTCTTGGCATAAAAGTAGCGATGTTTTCATCTTCTCTCATCTTCAGATTTTCAAATTTTCCTTTCAGATTTTGTAACCTTGCAATTTTGACATACTTGTCTCCTTCATACAGAAGTTCTAGTTTTTGCAAAATCTCAAAAGCAATTGGTAGGTCAATAACATTTGAGAGCTTCGTATCAGATAATGTGCTTAGAAGAGCCTCTATAGTCCGTAAGTTGTTTTCAGCATCTGTGATTTCATTTTGGGTTTTCAGACTACCCTGTGGAGGTACATACTGTGTTGTAACCATGGTCCAGTATGCCACTCCCATACATCTCAAGTGACATTTCATGCGACCTTTCCATAGATTAAAATTGGTTCCATCAAACTTTAGACTATCCTTCTTGTAAGATGACATCCTGGATCTCCTCAAGTGGTTAAGCTCTTTTAGAGGAACTTAGCTCTGATACCAATTGTTAGACTTAGGGCACACAACTGAGAGGGGGGTGAATCAGTTGTGCAAAACTTTCTCTCAATTGAACACTTAATTCCACTTTGCAATTAGTAGTCAAATAATAAATCAATCATGGAAACACAATGCAACAAATTAAGAGCAAAAACATATCAACACATGAGACACCAAGATTTTGACGTGGAAAACCTGGTTAAGGGAAAAACCACGGGGTGATTAACCCAAGATTGTATTCTCTGTTAGAAGAATAGAAAGAATAAAATGGCACATGCCAATTAGGGCTCACTGCCCGAGCACACTACTCACAAGAGGCTCACTGCCTACAAGAGACACACTGTCTACAAAGAAATAAGTATCACCTACTTGAACTAGATAAATAGCATCTTCACCATGCTTGAATCAGTTCCATTTAAGCCCAATACTTCTACTCTACCTTTCGCTCTCCTCCTTGCTACCACACACTCATCTCTTGAAGAACACCTTTGAAATGACTTCGCAACCCCTTATTTATACAAGACATCAACTTAGGAATAATCATCTAAGTTGGTAAACATCTACTAGAACATCCACCAGATGTGTAACTTATCTGGTCAGCCAGTCTTAGGAAGAACATCATCATCCGGAGGTTATTCTTCAATAGAAAACTCCAACTCCAATGTGGACCATTAACACACACTGGATACAATACAAAGTCCTTCACAAAGTTTCCTCAATTATCAAGAACATCCGCACTTCATCTGCATATTGAAATCCTTCTCTCTTTCATTCAGAGCCTCAAGAACACAGTCTATCACCACTGTCACCAAAGAATGGATACTTCCAGACCTTCAATACATTAACCAATCAAGTTGTCACATCACTAGGACTTCCAAACATTGCCTGAAATCCATAGAGTAGGAAACTGTACTTCCGGATCTCACCGAACCTATCTGTGTTGCTCTGTTACCTCTGAATACCTACTGGAACTAGTTTTACTTGAGCAGCCACAACTTCTTCATATCTTCATGTGGACCTCTAAGATCTCTAGTGGATCACTTCAAGACACATATCTACAAACCCTTTAATCTGCATCCTCTGAACCTCTTCCTATCTTGGACTTTTTCCTTATTGTCATCATTGATCTTCACTGTCCTTGATTGAGACTAATTTTCTCAATATCCTCAGCACACAGCTCATCCAATCCTTATCATTAATGAAACTGGAGTATGTTGACATCAATGACAACACAGGTTAGGCCCATACTTGCAACACTTCCCACCATCAATGGATGGACATCTATTTATCATCACGACAACATGATATTTTACTAAATAGGTAGATGCCATGCCTCTGACTACAGTTTTAAGAACAATAATTGTGAAGTTCATACTAAATCAGATCATATGCAGATTTGGGATTCCCCAAGTGATAGTGACAGATAATGCAACATCATTCAAAAATCCACAAGAGAATTATGTGAAAGATTTCATATTAATCACAATTCGGTGTCAGTTTACTATCCTCAAGGGAATAGACAAGTAAATGTGACAATCAAAAGATTGAATTTGATATTGGTAAAGATTGTGAAAGATGCAAAAAGAGATTGGCATCTACAATTATATCCAACTCTTTAGGCTTATAGAACAAACATATGAACTCCAACTTGGACCACCCCTTATGCTCTCACTTTTGCGTTACAAGCAGTTCTATCATTGGAAGTAGAGTTACCTAGTTTGAGAGTGTCATTACAAGGCTTGTTAGACAATGAAGAATACCGAGCTATACTTGGTTAGTTGAGTTAGAAATTATGGATGAAAGATGACTAAGAGCTATGCAAAGAGATGACTCCTACCTCGCAAGGGTAAAGAAGCCTATTATAACAAGAAGGTTATCCCAAGACCATTTCAAGTGGGAGAATTAGTACTTAGTATTGACAATATAATCGATAAAAGAGCTGGAGAAGGGTGCAAGCTGACACTTAACTAGATAGGTCCCTACATGGTTAAGGAAGATGTTAGTAATGGTGCCTATCTCTTGTGCACAATGGAAGGTGAGGAATTTGGTGAAATAGTCAATTTATTTCACCTTAAGAAATACTATGTCTAAAAATCATAAAAATCATAAAAATCATAAAACATAAAAACACAAAATAATCAAATATTCCAAAAATACAAAAAAAATACAAAATCAAAAATATCAATTTTTTTTTTCTTAATGCATTTCAACATCATTCTATTCATCTTGTGTTTGAGTGAATGACCCGCTATTGTATTATTTTCATTTCAATAAGGAGTCTAATGTTGCCAAGGTGTAGGTGATCCTTATAGGTTTTGAGATTTCCCCTATCTTCACAATCACTATTTTCCCCATTCATTCCTAGTGATTCTAATCAAAGCCTAGCTCTTAGCTTTACACTAATCTTGGTATTAATAATATAGGATGTTGGGTCTAAAAAAAGTTAGTATTCAAACCTACAGTGTTCAAAGGAAGCTTTCAAGTAGACCTTCCCAATTCTTCCATAGTAGAAAGGAAGTCCAATTGGACTATGAAAACTTTTTGTGGTTCTCAACCCCTTATCTTTCTTAGCCAAAAAAGTTAGGAAGATCAAAACTCCAAAGGAAGAAATCTAAGATGTATGAGTTAATAAAAAAATTAGAAAAAAATAAGAGTGATGAGAAAAGTGAGAATAGAGAGACCAAAGATATTGTATATCCAAAATACTCAAAAAGTTGAAAAGCATTCATTTAAATAAAAATAAAAAATCCAAAAAAAAGAGTTACAAGAAAAGAGTGATAGAGAGAAGATTGTTGAATGTCTGTACCCTTGGGTGGAGATCAGTCTAAACTTGAAGCTTCAAGGTTGACATTCTATGAGAGAAATTAAGAAAGAAAGGTACAAAGCACACACATGCACTAGTTGAGTAAAGCCAAGAGTCTAATAGTCTTGAGGGCCATTTTCTATCTAGGGTCCCTTGTTCTTTCCCATTTTCCTTTACTCTAGGTCTATCTTTCTTCCCATCTATGATCTATGTCTAGTGAACACTAGTAATTTTTTTTGCCTGTCTAAGTTGAAAGCTTGTCAGATTGTCTTATGTAGATAAGGATTAGTGTTTAGCCTTTAGCAAAGGCTAAAATTCAAAAGAACTTCATCTCCTTCTTGCTCCCTACTTGAGTTCTAAATCCCTATCTCACAAACATGAATAGGTCTTCTACATCAAGATAATCAACAATCCTTTGAATTGAAAATCATATTAAAGAGAAGTCATATTGTTGGGTGTATGCACAAAGATGGGGGACCAAAAAGTTGCCACCATGGGACTTTTTGGTCCAAAATAGGTAAACATGTGAGCATGTTATAATGTGAGGCAATTATAGTGTGCTCATGTTTTGACTTGCTTTAAAAGTCAAAAAAATTTCATTTTCTTCCATTCACCCACGACCAAATGAATTTGTATGTGAAAAAATAGTGTTCAAAGTAAGAATGCGTTCAACGAAAGTCTCTCCAAGGAAGCACAAGGGAGAAATCAACACTTTCACGATGCAGAGAAGATTGTTGAATGTCCATACCCTTGGGTGGAGATCAGTCTAAGCTTGAAGCTTCAAGGTTGACATTCTATGAGAGAAATTGAGAAAGAAAGGTACAAAGCACACACATACACTAGCTGAGTAAAGCCAAGAGTCTAATAGTCTTGAGAACCATTTTCTATCTAGGGTCCCTTGTTCTTTCCCATCTTCCTTTACTCCAGGTTTATCTTTCTTCCCATCTATGATCTAAGTCTAGTGAACACCAATAAATTGTTTTGCTTGTCTAAGTTGAAAGCTTGTTAGATTGTCTTATCTAGATAAGGGTTAGTGTTTAGCCTTTAGCAAAGGCTAAAATTCAAAAGAACTTCATCTCCTTCCTGCTCCCTACTTGAGTTCTAAATCCCTATCTCACCAACTTGAATAGGTCTTCTACATCAGAATAATCCACAATCCTTTGAATTGAAATCATATTAAAGAGAAGTCATATTGTTGGGTGTATGCACAAAGATGGTGGACCAAAAAATCGCCACCATGGGACTTTTTGGTCCAAAATAGGTAAAAATGTGAGCGTGTTATAAAACGAGCATATTATAATGTGCTCGTGTTTTGACTTGCCTTAAAAGTAAAAAAAACTTCATTTTCTTCCTTTCACACACGCCTAATTGAATTTGTATGTGAAAAAATAGTGTTCAAAGCACAAGTGCATTCAAGGAAAGTCTCTCCAAGGAAGCACTAGGGAGAAATCAACACTTTCATGATGCAGAGAAGATTGTTGAATGTTTGTACCCTTGGGTGGAGATCAGTCTAAGCTTGAAGCTTCAAGGTTGACATTCTATGAGAGAAATTGAGAAAGAAAGGTACAAAGCACACACAAGCACTAGCTGAGTAAAGCCAAGAGTCTAATAGTCTTGAAGGCCATTTTCTATCTAGGGTCCCTTGTTCTTTCCCATTTTCCTTTACTCCAGGTCTATCTTTCTTCCCATTTATGATGTAAGTCTAGTGAACACTAATAAAGTTTTTTTCTTGTCTAAGTTGAAAGCTTGTCAAATTGTCTTATCTAGATAAGGATCAGTGTTTAGCCTTTAGCAAAGGCTAAAATTCAAAAGCACTTCATCTCCTTCTTGCTCCCCACTTGAGTTCAAAATCCCTATCTCACAAACTTGAATAGGTCTTCTACATCAGGATAATCCATAATCCTTTGAATTGAAAATCATATTAAAGAGCAGTCATATTGTTGGGTGTATGTACAAAGATGGGGGACCGAAAAGTCACCACCATGGGTCTTTTTGGTCCAAAATAGGTAAAAATGTGAGTGTGTTATAACACAAGCCTATTATAACGTGCTCGTGTTTTGACTTTCTTTAAAAGTCAAACAAACTTCTTTTTCTACCATTCACCCATGACCAAAGGAATTTGTATGTGAAAAAATAGTGTTCAAAGCACGAACACGTTCAAGGAAAGTCTTTCCAAGAAAGTACAAGGGATAAATTTGTAGATTCTAAATCTATATTTTTAAAAAAAGTTGGAGTTAAATTGTAATTTTTTTTGCATCTCCTTTGATAACTGGTTTTTAATAGTAAACAACATTTTTTTAAAGTGATGTGTATTCCGTAGCACATAACTTTTTTTCTACAAAGGATAAAATTCTGATTCTTTTTAATTTAAATTGGTAACACCAATATATAGTGTATGCATTTGGTTTCGTAATGTTTTTTTGAATATATATTTTTTAATTAATTTTTGAAGTCAAATGAATTATAATTTAGCCATAGGCATATTTCGTAAATAATAACTTTTTTGGTATATATCGAAATTCATTTTTTTTCTTTTGTTGAAACAAGGAAATCAATACCTAGTGCATAGATATTTTTAAGAATTTTTTTTCAATAATTTACTAATTTTCCATGTGTGTAGAATAGAGAACTTGATGTTCGATGAAAAACATACATTCACAAGAAATAAAAAATAAATATAATAATAAGATTAAATATATTTAAAATTATATTTTTTGGGAAGCTTATATTAAGGAATACATACTTACAAAGCATAAATTTTAAATGAATTCATTTTATCCCTCAAAAGATAAATCAAAATTGGTTTTTCATCAACATTTTGATAGGTGTAGAGGAGACTCCATTATAGGTATGGTTTAAAACTAGCGGGGTTCTATCCAAGGCAGTTTGAATCTAAGGGGGTTTGATCAAACCCTCTTCAATTAAAATCCTTTAAATGGAACCTTTCAAGGCTTAAATCATTATATTTTCTAAAAATATGTGATTTCAACAAAAATTAGGATGTCCCAGAAAGTGTAACCCATTATTGTGGTAGCACCTTGTCTTATCTAGATAAGGATTAGTGTTTAGCCTTTAGTAAAAACTAAAATTAAAAAGCACTTCATCTCCTTCTTGCTCCCCACTTGAGTTCTAAATTGCTATCTCACAAACTTGAATAGGTCTTCTACATCAGGATAATCCACAATCCTTTGAATTGAAAATCATATTAAAGAGAAGTCCTATTGTTGGGTGTATGCACAAATATGGGGGACCAAAAAGTCACCACCATGGGACTTTTTAGTCCAAAATAGGTAAAAATGTGAGCGTGTTATAATGCGAGCCTATAATAACATGCTCGTGTTTTGACTTGCTTTAAAAGTAAAAAAAAAAACTTCATTTTCTGCCATTCACCCATGACCAAAGGAATTTGTATGTGAAAAAATAGTGTTCAAATTGTGAGCGCATTCAAGGAAAGTCTCTCCAAGAAAGCACAAGGGAGAAATCAACACTTTCATGATGCTACCTCACTGCCAAAGATGTCATCAAGCAAATGTGGAAGGCCTAGCAACTGAAGAAGGTAGGGTTTGTTTAATTTTTGTTAGTTTGAGAAGAATTTTTGACTTTTGCATTGGTTGATTAGTTTTTTGTTTGCATTTACAGTTAATGAGGCAAGAGAAAACCCAAATCCAACCGAGGGTCAAAACAACCCCCAAAACCCTTGAAACCCTCAAAACCCACCTTCATGTCCTCACAAATGTAAGGGATGCACAAGAAAACTACCTAGGGAAAATAAAAGAAAATAAAAGACATCATCAAACCCTTATTCAAATGCTAAACAATCCAAGTGCAAGCACCAGTCGTAGGAGAGGGCTTGTGAAGTCATTAGAGGAGATTATTTCCTACACCGTAATAGTGACAAAATAAATCACTGAATTTCAAGACTATAGGGAGAGGTGTTGGCAATACTATGCTGACAAATTATCATATGAACAAGTGAAGAATGAAAAAATTATGAAATCTTAATTATGTGTACACTTTATTAATCTTAAAACTAGCCAAAAATTATAAGAAATTTGCAAACAGTTCCCTATTCATTAGTGTAGGAATGAAGAAATATCCCAAAACTTTTGGGATAGATGGTATATGGTCTTCAATGAGCACACATGCAACAATGATGAGGTGCCACAATATTTCTTAAGGAAACTCTATTGCGAGTTCATCCTCAAGACGATTCCCAATTATGTTTACATTCGAGAGTTCTAGGGTAGAGGTGGTGGCTCTGCCCAGGATAGAGAGGGGGCTTAGCGAGATGAAAACCATGTACCTAGACTCCTGTTGAGTCTAGAACGTGTGTCACTCCCTTTGACTTTGAAGGAGAGTGTTGAGGTGGAGACATTATATTCATTGACTACTTTGACGTAGTCTCTAGCATAACATGTTGATGATCTTACCTGGGCCGATGAGGGTGAGAGTAGTAGGTGGCATTTGTCCCCACATTTGTGCAGTTCAGGTGGGAACCTGTGTGATTATGGGACACATGACACATGGCAGGACTTTTGGTAGGATACTGCAACATAGGGGCAACATCCAATGTTGGAGACATCCATATTGGATGAGATTGTTCTCATCGATGATGTCTTACAACAGACATTTGGTATTGACTCTCAGGTAATTTTTTACAAGTTTCATCTTGATTTAATATATTGTTATTTAAAATTTGTAATTAATTTTATATGACTATTTATTTTACAAGTGAAAAATAATGTATGTAATTGTCTGCACAATGAAATTCTAGGGTCAGAATCTTCATCCTGCCTCCATTAGCCATCTATTGGTAGGTTATGAGAGGAGGTTAAGTCAACAGGTATGTAATTTATCACATGATCATATTTATTGTACATTTATCAATGCTGATATTATTTTGTGACAATTTGATGATTTCAACAATCATCGAGACCTCCATGGTTTTGTTGGTCCCCTGGACACAAATCCACCACTTATATGGAGGTAAATTTAATCATTTCTAATCATTATGCATTTAAATAATGTTATGTATTTAGTTTGGTTGAATAATCTTGAACTTAATTTTTAGATGTTGAATATGGACACTCCTCATCTTCATGAGTTAGCCTAGGTAGGCATTGCTGTAGCCATGATGTCTTCAAATCCTTTGCCCGAGGTATGAGCTAATAACATGAAAATGTCATAATTTTGTATTTCTTGTTTTATCTCATGTAATTTGATTTACATAAATGATATTTATGTTTAGTCAATTTTTCTTCTTAATGCTTCTCATAGGAGGTCACAACGCCAACCTGTCCAAGTATAGACGAAGAGAGAGAAAAGATGATGGAGAGTGATCATCGGGTGGTGGTAAGTAATCAATTACATATGTGATGTTATATATTTCATACATTTTCTATATATTAATGTGCATACTTTTTTATTATATTAACAGGTGAAGTTGGATGAACTTCTATCGAGGAGGTCTACTCAAGGACAACAAGAGGATCAATCATTGATTGGCTCTCCATCTTCATGGTCAAGCAAGGGACGCCAATTATTTCATAAAATTCCATAGGAAACTAGTTTTTGGGAAATGTGTATGCTTAGATGGCTTTATATACATACTTTTGTATGTTACCAATCTATATATTTTTGTATATGCCTGTATGGCTTTGTTTGGACATGCCTATATGGCTTTGTATATAAACTATATGTTATGTTCATGACATTATGTATATGACAGTTTATATTAAATATTTAATATGATGATCAATTATCATTATAGGAATTTGGTTTTACATGTGCTAATTGCATTTGCTTGAAATTTTATAAATCATTTTCAAATAATCCATTTTGTGCATATCTTGCAATCATTACATTATGTGGGACTATGCATTTCTTTGAGGCATCATTTCAAACAGTTCACATGCCTTGTCTATGCTTCCACACTTTCCATACATGTCTACAAGGGCAGTTGCAAATACAATACATGTGACAAAACTCCTATATCATTTATGCTTTGATGGTTGTCCACACCATGTTCGCCATATCCCATTTTGGCATAGGCAAGGAGGAAGTTGGATATAAGGTTGTGCAATTTGGTTTTAGAGGTGCCAAAATTTGCATTTGGTTGAAATTTACTTTTGTGCATTTCCTTGAGATTTTTTAAAGCCTTATGAAAAATCCATTTTGTGCATATCTTGCAATCATTACATTCCATGAGACAATATTTCTTTGAGGCATCATGTCAAACAATTCATGTTCCTTGTATATGCTTCCACACTTTGCATACATGTCTTGCAGAATACTTACAACTACAACATTTGACAAAATTCCTATATCCTTTATGCTTTGATGGATGTCTATACCATGTTCCAAAGATACCATTTCTAAGGTTTTTGAATTTGGCTTTACACTCGCCAATTGCATTTTCTTGAAACTTTCTAAAGGCTTATCAAAAAATCCATTTTGTTCATATCTTGCGATCATTGCATTCCAAGAGGTGACATTTCTTTGAGGCATCATGCCAAACAGTTCACGTGCCTTGTCTATGCTTCCACACTTTGCATACATGTCTTTGAGGGCAGTTGTAACTACAACATCTAACAAAATTCCCATATCTTTTGTCCTTTTATGGATGTCCATTTTGGTATAGGCAAGGAGGATACTGGCCAAGGTTGTGGAATTTTTATTTACACCAGCCAATTGTATTTTCTTAAAAGTTTATAAAGCCTTGTCAAAAAATCCTTTTTTGTTCATATATTGCAATCATTGCATTCTATGAAGTGACATTTCTTTGGGGCATCATGCCAAAACATTCACGCCCCTTGTCTATGCTTCCACACTTTGCATACATGTCTACAAGGGCACCTGCAATTACAGTATGTAACAAATTTCCCATATCCTTTATGCTTTGATGGCTATCCATACGCTGTTCCAAACATCCTATTTTGGTGTACAGATAGGGAGGATGTTGGAAAAGATTGTAGAATTTGGATTTACACATGCCAAATGTATTTATGATGCAGAGCAATGTGTTTAATGGTTCAACTACCAAGGAAAACAACCTGCAAGTCTTCAAGCCCTATGAACAACTATGTCCTTCAACTACTGCTCTATGCCTAGTAGCCCTATTTTTAGGGTCTTTTAATCATAAATTTCATAAACAACCACAAACCCACAAGTGAGTCAACTTTTTAGATACCATTTATGTTGGTATTAAACATATCAGGAAACTGCAGGTAGGGTTGTTTTAGACCTTTTAGGTGAATAATGCTAGTTTTAGGCCTAATTAGGCCACTTTTTCAAAAGAACTATGTGATCTTTCACTATCAAACTCCCAAAAATTGTTTGTGGACTCTCATCACATTGCTAATAAAGGGAATTTGTGGGTTTTATGGTCTAGAATAGTCTTATATGCTCTGAGTTACAAATTCAAACTCCAAACCCTTATAAAAGTCCAAAAAAACTAGGAAATTGAACTAGGGCTCGCTCAAAAAATTAAGAAATCTTCATACCCTACTCACAAATTCACCTTAATTATTATATATACCTTACATCTCTTCATTCCAAGAGGTTTCAAGTGATTTTGTTGATGGGGCTGGTTGTAAACTTGATTTGTTCATTCAAAACCTCAAACCCTACTTTTATGAGCTATTCTCAATCAAATGCTTATAAATCCCTTAAATAGAATAAGAACACATAAAATAACATGCAAAGGAAACTAGACTCACCATGAAATCTAATAATATGAATCTTAGCTCTTGCTTGGGTCGTACTAGTTTGTACAGTCAATTGTAACAGCAAAAAACACATTTTTTATGATATAAGAATAGGGTAAATGCAATGGTTCTTATCTTTATTCTAGCTTCATCAACTACCTCAAATGTTTTTAGGCCTTTTTAACATAATTTCTCATGAATACCAATGGTTCTCAACAGAAACTCAAATTGTGACTCTTCACCTTCCATGTATCAACACTCCACAATGCATTATTTGCTAAAATTTATACTCCTAATGCCTAGATGACACCAATACATGTTGATGGTCTTATTTAGACCTTATTACAACTCAAATGTCCTTTGACACTCACCAAAACACATATATACAACTATTTACATGACCTTGACTCTACAAATTGGCCACATTTTCTAGGTGCTCCTACACCATACAACCAGGGTGAAAAAGATTTCATCCTCTTGATGGAATGAGCTCATGAACAAAGGTACCATGCTATTTTATGTCCTCTTCTGACATCTAGGAAGCATCTTCATTTGGCAAACCTTGCCATTTGACCAAGTACTCATCATACACTTTGTGTCTTGTCCTCTTGATCTCCCTTGTATCCAATATGCTTTCAAGCTTCATTGGTTTGTTGGGTGGTAGGTCTTTGATCCATTCTTCATCATCAGCTCTTGCTACACCTACTTCTTCACCTACAACCATAGATCCTCTAAAAGGAAAAAGATCAGCCACATTAAATAAAGGTGAGATAGCTATTCCAGGAGGTAGCTCAATCTCATAAGCATTTTGCCCAAACTTATGGACGACCCTATAAGGTCCAATCTTCTTCATTAGTAGCTTGGTGTATTTGCCTTTAGGCAATCTCTCTTTCCTTAGGTGTGCAAGTACTATGTCCCCAACCTTGAATTGGATATCCTTCTTTTTCAAATTTGCATGCCTTTTGTACTTCTCCACACTCCTTTAAAGGTTTTCTTTCACCTACTTATGGATACATCCCTCATTGCCACTGCAAACTCTTCCCCATCTACACTCCTCTTCTCCATTCCTTTCAAATCTCTAAGTTCATGTATCCCTCTTGTGCTCATACCATACACTACTTCAAATGGACTCCTTCCTATGCTCTAGTTAATGGAATCATTGTATGCATACTCTGCTTGAGGGAGTACCAAATCCCATTGCTGCCCATGTTCTTTGGTAAGACACCTCAACAAGTTCCCAAGTGACCTATTTACCACCTCAGTCTACCCATTTATTTGTGAGTGATAGGTAGTACTGAAGGTCAAATTTGTTCCCAATTGTTTCCACAAGGTTCTCCAAAAATGACCAATGAACTTGGAGTCTTTGTCTAAAACTATGGAGAGTGGCAATCCATGTATCCTAACTATTTCTTTGAAAAATAGGCCTGCAATGTTTGAGGTATCACTTGTACATTTGTAAGGGACAAAATGGGCCATCTTACTAAATCTATCAACAACCACAAATACACTATCCACTCCTCTTTGAGTCTTGGGAAGACCTAGTACAAAATCCATACTTACATGTTCCTATGGCCTGCTAGGTATTGGAAGGGGCTCATAGAGTCCTACATTTGAGATAGATCCTTTGGCCTTTTGACAAATCCCACAAATATCCACAAACTTCTTGACATCAACATGCATCCTAGGCTAATGATAGAACCTCTTCACCTACTCCAAGGTTTTGTCCAACCCAAAATGTCCACCCAAACTACCACAATGTTTCTCCCTTATCAAATTAGCTCTCATAGAGCACTTAGGCACACATAACTGAGAACCCCTGAACAATAAACCATCTTGTAACACAAAACTAGAATATTCATTGTGAAAAGCATCTTGAAACTGATTACAAATAGCGAATGCATCCTTGAAATCACTGTCCTCTTTGTACATACCTTTTAGGTCATTTATCCCTACACTTTGAAGTTGTATCTCTTACACCATCATGGATCTCCTACTTAGGGCATAAGAAACCTTGTTAGATTGACCTTTCTTATGCTTGATTATTAATGTATAGGCCTACAAATACTCCACCCATTTCATATGCCTATGATTCAATTTGTCTTTACTGTTCAAAAAGATTAATGCATGATTGTCTGTGAAGACAATAAATTCTTTTGGAGAGAGGTAATGCCTCCACTTCTTGAGGGCTTGTACCATGGCATAGTGCTCTAGGTCATATGAGGAATATCTCTTTTTGGCCTCATTTAACTTCTCCCTAAAAAATGCCACCGGCCTCCCTTCTTGACTCAAAACAACACCAATTGCAAGTGCACTAGCATCACATTCAATAGTGAATACCTTGCTAAAGTCAAGTAGTGTGAGAAAGGGTTGTTGAGCCACTCTAGTATTCAAGTATTCAAAGATTTTGTCAGCCTCATTATTCCATTGGAACTTATTCCTCTTATGTCCTTTGTTGGTATCAAGGATAGGAGAATAAATATGGCTAAAATTCCTTATAAACTTCCTATAGAAAGTGGCTAACCCATGGAAACTCCTTACCTCTCCTACTGATTTAGGAGTTGTCCAATTGAGTATGGCTTCAACCTTTGTGGGGTCCATCTTCAAAGTACTCTTAGAGATCACATAATCTAGGTAGACAAGCTCCTCTTTCATAAACTCACATTTCTTGAGGTTGATCATCAGCTTCTCCTCATCCAACTTCTTCAACGCCATATCCAAGTGTTGCAGGTGTTCATCCTTTGTCTTGTTGTATGTAAGGATATCATCCAAGTAAACCACCACAAATCTGCATATGAACTATTTTAGGACCTCATTCATCAGCCTCATGAATGTACTTGGGGCATTAGACAACCCAAAAGGCATTACTAGCTACTCATAGAGACCCTCATTAGTCTTAAATGTTGTTTTCCACTCATCCCCTTCTCTTATTCTAATATGATGGTACCCACTTTTCAAGTCAATTTTTGAAAAATAACATGCTCCTGTGAAATTGTCCATCAAATCTTCCATCCGAGGTATAGGGAATCTATATTTGATTGTGATTTTATTGATTTCCCTTGAATCAATACATAATCTCTACTTACAATCCTTCTTGGGTGCCAAAACAGTAGGAACAGCACAAGGGCTCAAGCTCTCTCTAATGAGACCTTTATCTGACAACTCTTGAATTTGATTTCTGACCTCTTCATTTTTCTTGGGTGTCATTTTATATGCATCTTTGTTTGGAAAGTTAGCACCAAGTATGAGATCAATATGGTGACTCACATCTCTCATAGGAGGTAAGGAACTAGGAAGCTCTTCTGCCACTATGCCTTTGTATTTGTCCAACAGGGTCTACACCTCTTTAGGTATTTCCTCTTTATCTATTGTTGTTATGTTTGATGTAGGCTTCCCAATGATGGCATAACCAACCTCTTCTTCACTCAAACTCTTCAAGAACTCTTTCTCCTTAACCACCATCACACTTGGTCCTTCATGAACATAATTGTTTTCTTCCTACAAGGGTGTAAGAGTGTATGATTATCCATCCTTGTCTATCACATATATATTCTTCTCCCCCTCATACTTAACCTTCCTATCAAACTGCCATGGCCTTCCTAGGAGAACATGACACACATCCATAGGGATTTTATCACATAACGCTTTATCCTTGTATGGACTAATATTAAATTCAATCCAAGATTGCTCATTTACTAAAACTTGCTGACCCTTATTAAGCCATGAGACTTTGTAGGGTGTTGAATGTGGAATCCTTTTTATATTCAATTTTTCTATCATTTCCAAAGACACAAGATTATCAGTAGAACTAGAATCTATCACTACTTTACATACCTTTCCATGTACTTTGTAATTTGTCCTGAATAATGCCTTTCTTTGTGGGGGTTCTTGAGTGGTTGGCACTTTGATGAATGTTCTCCTTAGCATCAATGTTTCTCCCACTTTTGGGATAGCATATAGGGAAGGTGAGTTCACACTTTCTTTGTCTTCCTCTTGTACAATTTGTGTTCTTCTTTCACCACCATGAGAGCTTGCACTTTGTTTATCTGAACACTTCCAAGTAGGGTGTCCAAACTGATTACAACTATAGCATCTGCCTGAAAAGGCATTGGAACCTCTTCCTTGACCAACAAACCTTCCCCTACTTCTAAATCTGTTTCCACTAAAGCTGCCTCTGCCACTTGATTCCCCTTTTTTCTCTTGTTGGTTACTTGTTTCACCTTGTGGCTTTGATGGCTATCCTCTTCCACCAAAAACCTCTACCTCTAAATCTCTTGCCTCTTCCTCTCCCCTACTGCTCTTGTTTCCTTTTTATTCTCTCCTTTGCCCTAACTACCATTTGGAAGCATTCTTCCACTATTTTAAGAGGGTTGAGGTTGATTTCATCTCTAATACTCAATCTCAAACCACTTAGATATCTAGCCACCTTTTCAACCTCATCTTCATTGTGTCTAGCTCTAATGCATAACCTATGAAATTATTCAATATATGACATTACATGCATCTCCTTTTGCTTCAAAGTTTGTAGCTTCATGAATGTTTGAATGTCATAATCTGTAAGTAAGAATTTGGCCTTCACCTTGGACACCATCCTATCTAATGAGCTTATCTTGGGCTTGCCCTTTCTGATTCTTTCTTCCTGAACAAAATTCCACCAAGTTAGAGCTGGCCCCTTCAATTTGGTTTTAGCAAATTTCTCTTTCTTACTACCCTCTATATCTTCAAACTCAAAGAAATTGTCTAAAGCATCAATCCAAGACAAAACATCGTCACTATCCATCTTTCCACCATACACTGGCACTTCAAATTTCACCTTAGGAGTATTGTCACCCGTGACTGCTTTTAGCATCCTAACTATCATTGCTTCATTTGGGTCCACTTCTTCTTCCTCACCTTGGACTCCAATTGGAGGGTTCTCACTTTCACCCTCATCTTCCTCATCACTTTGGTCATCATTGACCATACCTCTTCTCTAACTTTTCTCCAGGGCTGCTAATCTAGCTAGGGTTTTTCTTGGGACTCCCTATAGATCTTCTGTCTATGGAGCATCTACTCTTTCAACTCTTGTATCTCTTTAGCCATTGCATTAGTCTTTGGAGGCATCTTGACTATGTCAAATCTTATTCACTTTCCCAATTCAAACCAGAACTTGATTCTTTGATACCACCTAATGTAGAGAAAGGTGTTTAATGGTTCAACTACCAAGGAAAACAAATTGCAAGTCTTCAATCCCTATGAACAACTATGTCCTTCAACTGCTACTCTATGCATACTAGCTCTATTTTTAGGGTCTTTTCAACATAAATTTCATAAACCACCACCAACCCACAAGTTAGTCAACTTTTTAGCTACCCTTTATGCTAGTATTAAACATATCAGGAATCTGGGTAGGGTTGTTTTAGACCTTTAGGTGAATAATTCACTCGCAATGTTGGTTTTAGGCCTAATTAGGCTACTTTTTCAAAAGAACTATGTGATATTTCACTATCAAACTCCCAAAAACTATTTGAGGACTCTCATCACATTGCCAATAGAGGTATTTTATGGGTTTTATGGTCTAGAACAGTCTTATATGCTTTGATTTACAAATTCAAACTCCAAACCCTTGTAAAAGGCCAAAAAAACTAGGAAATTAAACTAGTGCTTGCTAAAAAAATCAAGAAATCTTCATACCCTGCTCACAAATTCACCTTAATCATTGGATATACCTTACATCTCTTTGTTTCAAGATATTTCAAGTGATTTTGTTGATGGGGTTGGCTGTAAACTTGATTTGTTCATTCAAAACCACGAACCCTACTTTTAAGAGCTATTCTCAATCAAATGCTTATAAATCCCTTCAACAGAGATAAGAAAACATAAAATCACATGCAAAGGAAACTAAACTCACCATGCAATCCAATCATAAAAATATTAGCTCTTGATTGGGTTGTACCACACTGTATAGTCGACTGTAACAACAGAAAACACATTTTTATGATATAAAAATAGGGTAAATGCAATGGTTCTTATCTTTATTCCACTGTCATCAATTGCCTCATATACTTTTAGGCCTTTTTAACATATTTTCTCTTGAATACCAATGGTTCTCAACAAAAACTCAAATTGTGACTCTTCACCTTCCATGTATCAACACTCCACAATGCATTATTTGATAAAAATTATACTCCTAAGGCCTAGATGACACCAATACATGATCATGATCTTATTTAGACCTTATTACAACTCAAATGTCCTTTGACACTCACCAAAACACCTATATACAACTATTTATATGACCTTGACTCTACAAACTGTCCACATTTTCTAGGTGCTCCTGCACCAATTTACTTGAAAGTTTCTAAAGTCTTTTCAACAAATCCATTTTTTGCATATCTTGCAATCATTGCATCCCATGAGAGGACATCTCTTTGTGGTGTTGTATCAAATAGTCTAGACATTCCTTGTCTATGCTTCCACACTTTGCATACATGTCTTGTAGGGTAGTTGAAGCTACAACTTTTGACAACATTGTTATATCCTTTATGCTTTGATGTATGTCTATACTGTGTTCCAAAGATATCATCTCAAATATTTTGGAATTTGGCTTTACACCCACGAATTTTATTTTCTTGAAATTTTCTAAAGCCTTATCAACAAATCCATTTTGTTCATATCTTGCAATCATTGCATTCTAGGAGGTGATGTTTCTTTGGGGCATCATTTCAAATAGTTCACATGCCTTGTCTATGATTTGACACTTTGCTTACTTGTCTACAAGGGCAGCTGCAATTACAACATGTGACAAATTTCTTATATCCTTAATGTTTTGATGGCTATCCATACGCTATTCCAAACATCCTATTTTGGTGTACAGATAGGGAGGATGAACTATTACCTTTGAACACACCTTCTTTGCATGATATACCTATAGATGATGAAATAGTTCATTGTGATTTGATATTGTTTATTCTTATTCATATTCCATTTTTCATAGTAAGCCTAATGACGATCATATGAATAGTGGTGAGTACATACATACTAATGATCTAGACCTTGTGATGCACCTTGTAGGACAAACATTGATGACATAATCCTACCTCCTACTAATGACATTCTTGTATTTTATAATGATACTCCTCTCACATGCCATGATGATATTATTCATTATGTACTATCTTCCAAGATTAGATATATGCATGTTTTTTTGGTTCTACATATTTATGATTATTTACCTAGTGTTGAAAATTGTGTTTATTACCTTTTTCATGTTCTTCCTATATATCATGATGATTCTCTATATATCATGATGATTCTCTAAATGTGCTACCTCATGTTATACATGATGATTTTGAGCCCCATCATGATTATTCTATTGATTCACATGATTGCTTATGCTTTTATGATGATACATTAGCAACTTATCATATTAGAAGTCTTAGTGAGGAGTTATTATGCAATTCTTATGATGGTTTTATGGATGGCTTACATTTTAATCTCATGATCTTTGTCTTTCATATTTCATCTTTACATTGTCTTATCTTATCTTGTCTACTTAATTATGTTTTTTCTCTAGTCCTTTCTCTCAATCCTTTACATCTTATATTTTGATCCTTGGTTTTGTATCCAATGATACTAATAGCTCTTTGCTTTACATATGCTCTTACACTATTTGATCTAACTTCTTAAATCATTATCCATTATACTCACATTGAGTGAGGTTCTAGCTTCTTAGAACATTCATGGTCTATTATTATATTGAGCATCTTGTCTATGGTCCATCTCTTATCATTATTTCTACCTAGCTATTATGAGAATTTATGATCAAATATTGACATATTTTTTTATTTTAGAGAATTTACATCATTGATCCTACATTTTTATATCTTATATACCATGCCTTATGATATTACATTGGTATATCTTAAATATCATGATCACATATTACTATATCTTGTGTTATAATCTCATCTTTTAATATGTACTTTATAGAGAATAGATGTTAATCACACAAATAGGTTAATCACCATGTAAATGCAATGTATTTTGATTTCTAATCATGGTTGTCACAGTCAATACAACAATGGATAAGTCCATTATCTCTTTGTATTTTGCCTAGAAAACCTTATGAAATATGGGCTCTAGTCAGGTAGAATGGATAACATATATCTCTGAATGTTGTTCACACATGTACAGGCATAGATTAAGGTTTTAGGAATTGAAACGTGTCCTCCACCAGTGGCAATGTATGCATAAACTAGTCATGAACTTGGTGATATTATAGGAGATGCTTAGAGGTGCTATAAGTAGCTAGAATTAATTAGGTGTTTTTCATACAAAGATCAAAGACAACCCTAGGTTTCAACTATCATGTATCAAAGGCATTATTATCTTCCTAGAGGATACTTATACTCTGGCATTACAAATACGAAGTCTACAAGTAGGGAGTGTAGAAGAGAGAAAGAAGAGGACTGTCATAATGAAGAGATAGTTGTGTTGGTAATCAGAGAGTAGAAATCCTAAATTAAGAATAGAAGATAGCCCCATTGAGTCAATCATGTCATTCCCACATAAAGACAACCTTAACAAGGCCAATAGACCAACTATGACACAATACACTTATGAACAAGCATGCAGTCATGAATTACCATGCAATATATGGACAACCATATATCCGTTTGATGAGCAAAGCTTCCATTTGGAGGGATCTAGTAATTAAAAAACTAGTCATATGATTGCTAGGATAGTCATCAAGGTCCTAAGAGTATTTACTAATCATCATACCATTACTCACATTTTAGCACTATCAACACATATTAGGATAGTGTTATCCCAACAAAATAGAGAAGGTTGTTATAAATATCTTAGAACACTCATTTAATAAATGTATAGTTATATGTAAATGGTAGCAGTCATATGTCAAGCTTAGAATGGTCATATCAACCTAAGGACTACTTGATTGAATCCTCAGGGCTAGGAGTGACATTTTGCATTCCATAGGTCATGGGGCTGAATAAAATTCACCAACGCATTAGGGTGGGTGGGTAAATGCCAGGGGAGGTCTCGTTTTGTGTGTCAAGTGTCCCAGTCATTTAGGACGGTAAGCTACCGACAAAGTCTCTTAAGATCCCTAACACAAAAAATTGATAAACTTTGATCAAGTAGTTCTCAAAATTTGTGGTAGCTGGGAATGTTTTGTTTGGATATATAGGTGCACATGGGGTCCTTCCACGATAACCTCTCTCAGTTTTGGTCAACTCTAGTCCATTTGACCATGCCTAAATCAACACATTCTTACAAAATGCTTCAGTTTCATCTAGTGGAAATGTGCGAGGAGTGACATTTTGTGTTCCATAGGTTGTGGGGCCAAATAGACTTCACCAATGCATCAATGTGGGTGGGTAAATGCTAGGGGAGGTCTCATTTCATGTGCCAGGTGCTCCAATCATTCGGGGCAACATGGTATTGACAAAGTCCCTTAAGATCCCTAAGATGCCAAAACTGCTAAACTTTGACGTAGTAGTTCTCAGAATTTGTCGTAGTTGGGAATGTTCCATTTAGACCTACACATGCATGTGAGGTTTGTCCACAATAACCTCTATCAATTTTATTCAACTCCAGTCTATTTGACCGTACTGAAATCAAACACATTCTTGCAAAATGCTTTAGTTTCATGTAGTGGAAAGGTGCTAGGAGTGACATTTTGCATTCCATAGGTCATGGGGCTGAACAAACTTCACCAAAGCATTGAGGTGGGTGGGTAAATGCTAGGGGAGGTCTTGTTTCATGTGCCAAGTGCCCCAATCATTCGGGGCAACAAGCTATTGGCAAAGTCCCTTAAGATCCCTAAGACGCAAAAACTACTAAACTTTGTCACAGCAATTCTCAGAATTTGTGGCAGCAGGGAATATTTTGTTTGGACCTATAGGTGCACGTGGGGTCCCTCCGCAATAACCTCTCTTGGTTTTGGTCAACTCCAGTCTGTTTGACCATGCTGAAATCAAATGCAATCTTGCAAAATGATGATTTCTACAAACATGATGAATAAGACAATGATAATTAAAGAACTTTTATAATGACTAATCAATATTGATATAATAGTCATAAATGATATAATAGTTATAAATGGCTAATCAGGATTGATATAATAGTCATAAATGACTGATAAACTACTATTACTAATTGTAATTTGTCATGAACATGATAGTCCTTGATTGTTACAATAGTAAGCACCCTTGAAGCCTTCATGCAACTTGTAAAAACTATGTTAAAATGACTAGATTATGATTGTAGAAGAATGCATGACCAAGGAGTGTTGAGATCCTAAGGAATAATGGGTTTTCCATTGCATTGAGGACTGTTAAGAGGATTGTATAGTTAGAGTATCATGAGATCAAATGGTCTGAAGATGGTTGATAAATGTATATATCCCTAAGAAGGGCTATTGAGAAACCTATTGAAGTCAAAATCCATTGGTAGGGAACTCATAAAAGAGTGTAGGCTAGTCATGTGTGTGTTATATTATCATTGGAAAAGAGTGAAGAACAATCATACATGCATAAAGATTTTGTTTTATAAAATACTAACATGATTTGGTGTTGTTATGTGGATCCAAGAGATGAAGTGATATTGAGGGAAAAAACTGTCATACTGTATATGCTATGGGATGAAAATATTGGACCTTATTTTTATTGTCCTAGTTAGGAAGATTGTGCTCTCAATGTCATACTAGTCATAAGAACTATTGGGTCTATCTTTATGCTATAAGGTTATCATGAACAACATTGAAATGGTGTCACATGAGATACAAGAACAACCATGAGTACTATGATTGCTATAGCAACCCTAAGGCTATCATTTACCAAAATATTTTATCACATGTCCTATGAATATGATTGTCATGCTATCAAAATGAGAAACAATGCTAGTATAAAAAATAAAACCCTCATCATTGAATATGGAAGGTGTTGTTAATAAGAGGGTAATCATGGTATTTTCTTACAAGGGGTATTTTAATAGTTGGAGAAGACTATTATAACAATCATATGCTTACCAACCCATGCACAAAAAGATTGTTGTTCATCACAACACTCTATTCTCACATGATAGAGCAATCAACTGGGACTAAAGAGTATCCAAATGATTGATATTGGTGGATGAATGTCATCAGAGAATTGTTAAGACATCAAGAGGAATATTAAGTTCATTAGTTGTGTAATGAAGGTACAAGTTGGTTTCATGGTTGTGAGATGTATAGAAGATCTAAGAAGGAGATCAAGAGGCTACATGAAGGCAACAAAATAGTAGAAAGGTTGGCAATAAGAAACCATGATTATGGAAGGACATTGCAAGTATTGTGATTTATGAAAAAGAGATTTGAAGGGCTATTTAGAGGCCATGATTGGACTAATTATATATAGATTAGAATTTTCAAGCACCTTAAATGTACTATCAACACAACTAGGACTATCATGATAGTTAATAGGAACATCAAACAAGGTATGAAGATAATTTGATATCTTGTCAAGGTGTAAAGGAGGGGCTTTCTAGGAATAACAAGGTGTAGAAATTCAGGGTAGAGTTTCGCTTCATGATGACAAGTTGTCCTAAACTATAATATTTTGAGTATATCCCATATGTGAACATTATCATAAATAATGATAGACAAGTTGTTAAATATGGAGGTCATGTTGATGGAAGAGACTATCAAATTGCACCATATGACTATTACAAATAGCCACATAGTCTGTCACATCATAAACATAGAAGACTATTGATCATGAAAATCTAGATCACTATTAAGGTTAGATATTCAAAATATACAATAGGCTCTCACTACCCTATTCACAAGGTAAGAGATGACAACATGATGAAAATGAGTGATCTTATATACATATTAGAATTGTCAAGAACATTAAATGGACTATCAACACAACTAGGACTATCATGACAACCAATAAGAATATCAAACTAGGTATGAAGATAATTTGATATCTTGTTAAGGTGTAAAGGAGGGGTTTTCTAGGAATCATAAATGTATAGGATAGTTATAGTAAAGTAGAGGCTACTTGTAACAACTTGAGGTGTATCCATGGGTGATGGGCACTTGCAACAAAAGGAGTGAGGTGCTTGGGGTAGGTACACTTGTTAAAATAGAGAGATTACTAAGGTTTTAGGGTATCATAAGAGGCAATGTTGCAAGGTGTCCAAGAGGTCATGAAGAGGATTGATGGTGTTGCACACACACATACAACCAAGGTAGCATGACGAGAGTTCTCATGTAGATAAAGAGAGGTTGCAAGATCAATAATGACAAGTTTGGTATTTTATGCTTGAAGAGTACATGGTTGAAGTAGAGTAGAAGCAACCAAATAAGAATGGTTCATGAAGATGAAGAGGTGGTAGTGGAAGTGTTGGTTGCTGATGTTGATGTAGGAGGAATATGTAGGTGTTACATTAGTTGTGTAATGAAGGTACAAGTTGGTTTCATGGTTGTGAGGTGTACAAAAGATCTAAGAAGCAGATCAAGAGGCTACATGAAGGCAGAAAAATAGTATAAAGGGTGGCAATAAGGAGAATTGATTATGGAAGGACATTACAAGTAGTGTGATTTATGACAAAGAGATTTGAAGGGCTATTTGGAGGCCACGATTGGGTGGTAAAGGAAGTTGCAACAACATTGAAGAATCCATTCAAGGAAGGATGGAAAAAAGAGGATAGTTGAGTAGATGTTGGTCGCAAAACAATCAGCTGTAAAGGATGAATGTAGGAACTTAATGCCTGTCATGAGTGCTAGGTAGCGGTGGCTTCAAAGAGGTTGTAGAATGCATATACTATATCAAATGCAAAGGTATTGGCACTTTTGGGAGAAGATAATCATAGTTTGTAAGTTGAATAAATGCACACTATCAATTACAGTCATGTTTCAAGTTCTTATCATTTCATATTGTTTGTTATGTATCATGAAAAGATTGTTGGTTTTAGGACAGACAACTGAGAGGGGGGTGAATCAATTGTCAACAAAATTTTTGTTCTTTAAACATTTAAATCCTTCTTATATTTCTACAGCATAATAATGATTTAATCATGGAAGCACAATGTAATAACTCAAGAGAAAAAACACATTCAACACATATGACACCAAGATTTTAACGTGGAAAACCCGGTTAAGGGAAAAACCATGGGGTGACTAACCCAAGATTGTATTCTTTGTTAAAAGAATAAGAAGAACAAAATGACACTTGCCAATTAGGGCTCCCTGCCCAAGCACACTGCTCACAAGAGGCCCACTGCCTATAGGAGACACACTGTCTATAGAATAATATAAATATTACATGAACTAGAGATTAGCATCTTCACCATGCTTGAGACAGTTCCATTTAAGCTCAACACTTCTGCTCTACTTTTCGCTCCTCTCCTCTCTATCACTTTCTCATCACACCACAAATACTTTTGAAATGACTTTACAAATCTTATTTATACATGACATCGACTTTGGGATGATCATCAAAGTTGGCACAACACATACTTTATTTTATTACAAATCAATTACACAAATACAACCTGACTTATTACAAAAACTTCATACTACCCTGTCGGCCATGCATAACTGGGACTTCAATCTTCTTCAAGGAACATGCCATGCTTCATAAAACATCTTCAAGATCATCTGCAACATGTGTAAAACATCCGGTCAGCCAAGACTAGGAAGAACATCATCACTAAGAGGTAAATCTTCAATTACAAGCTCTATCTTCAATGTGGACCACCAATATGAACTAGACACAATCTAGAGACCCCCACAAGCTTGCTTGAATCACCAAGAACATCCACACCACTTTTTCTTACTGAAATGATTCGCATCTTCATCCGAAACCTTAAGAACACAACCGGTCATTGCTGTCACATAAGAATAATTGCTTGTGGACCTCCAGACCACGAACCAATTGAGTTGTCAATTCTCATTGGCTTCCCAAACATGCCACCAGATTTGTAGAACAAGATATTGCATTTCCAAATCTCACCAAACCTATTTGTGTCACTCTGTCACCTCTAAATAGTTGCCAGAACCAGTTTTACTCATATGGCCATAACTTCTCCAAATCTTCATGCAGATATTTGAGATCTTTACAGGAGCACCTTCAGACACATATCTACAAACCCTTTGATGTACTTACTCTGATCTTTAATTGACTAGAATCTTTACTTCATAGAAATTCACTATCTTTACTGTTCTTCTCCATTTCTAATAGGGCTAATTTTCTCAATATCCTCAGCACACAACTCATCCAATCCTTGACATCAATGCAACATGAGTATGTTGACATCAATGACAACATTGGTTAGGGCCATACTTGCAACAATCTCCCCCTTTGTCATTGATGGCAACATATGATGTGAAAAACTATTTTTGATTATCAAGACAAGAACTTCTCCTCACTGGCTCCCCCTAACAACATCAATCATTCACATATCTTTTCTTTCTTCATTTCTCCCAATTCGTTCAACAATCTCTTTTTTTTTCACATGTCTTCTCTCCCCCTTTGACATCAATGGAAAATGGCACAAACTTGCATCAATACTTCAAAATTATATAGACTGCTCCCCTTAAGTAGTAGCTTCCTATCATCAATATGGACCACAAGATATGATTGTAAGATCCACCAGACTGATGCACATTAGTGCACCTTAATTCAGAACTGGAGGGGTAATAACCCTTAACTTCTCCCTAAGATACTCAAAAGAGTCCTTAGGTAGAGGTTTAGTAAAAATGTTTGTAATCTGATCCTTTGAGGGCACAAACTCCAATCTAACTTCATTCTTGTTCACTTTCTCTCTCAAAAAATGAAACTTGATGGATATATGTTTTGTCTTTGAATGCAACATTGAATTTTTTGATATATTTATTGCACTTGAGTTATCACATAAGATTGTGATAGGTTCCTCATACTCTACTTTAATATCTCTTAGCATTTGCTTCATCCACAATACTTGAGTGCAACTACCTATTGCTACAATATACTCTACTTCTGTAGTGGACAGAGATATTGCCTCTTGTTTCTTGCTAATCCAAGAAACCAATTTTTTCCCTAAAAAGAATGCACCACCACTGGTACTCTTCCGGTCATCCACATCTCCTGCCTAATCAGCATCTGTATATGCATGAAGAGAGAAATCATGATCCCCAGGATACCATAAATCATACTCAACTGTTCCCTTAAGATATCTAAGAATTCTCTTGATTGCCATGACATGAGACTCTCAAGGATCAACTTGGAATCCGGAAACAAGACCAAAAACATTCATAATGTCAGGTCTAGTTTGAGTAAGGTACAGTAGTCCTCCAATCATTGACCTGTATTTTTTCTAATCGGCCTTAGGAGATTCATCATCTGTACTCAGCTTACATCTGGTTACCATGGGAGTATTCATTGGCTTTGAATCTTCCATCCCAAATTTCTTCAACAATTCTTTCACATGTTTGGTCTGTGATATGAAGATTTCTTTCTTTGTTTGAGTGATTTGTAGACCCAAGAAGAAATTCATTTCCCCAAACATAGATATCTCAAATTCACTTTTCATTTGATTTGCAAAAGTCTTGCACATACTATCTTTTCCTCCAAAAATGATATCATCAACAAACACTTCAACAATTAAGATATTTTCATGATCAATTTTGAAGTACAAGTTACTGTCAGAAGTACCTTTGTTGAAACCAATCTTCAAAAGATGTTTATCCAATCTTTCATACTAGGTTCTTGGGGCTTGTTTGAGTCCATACAATGCTTTCTTCAACTTGCAAACCATATCACCATGATCAGACAATTGGAATCCATCCGATTGCTCAATGTATACCTCTTCTTCCAAATCACCATTAAGGAAGGAAGACTTGACATCCATCTAATATACTTTGAAATCCTTGAAGGCAGCAAAAGCAAGAAATAATCTAACTGCTTCAATTCTTGCCACCAGAGAAAAAGTTTCTTCAAAATTAACTCCTTCTACTTGAGAATAACCCATACAGACCAATCTGGCTTTGTTTCTGACTACTTTACCATCTTCATTCAGTTTATTCCAGAAGACCCACTTAGTCCCAATCACATTTTTGTCTTTAGGGCTGGGAACACAATCTCAACTATGATTTTTTTCAATTTGCATCAACTCTTCCTCCATTGCTTTAGCCCAGCTTTCATCATTGCATGCTTCACTTACTATTTTTGGTTCAATCTTTGAAATCAGACAATACTTCTCTGAATCTTGAGCAATCTTTCTTCTTGTTTGAACACCTTTGCTTCTATCTCCTATGATCTTCTCTTCAGAATGATCCAGTCTTACATACCTGGGAGTTTTGGGAATTTCTTGTACTTCTATTTCTTGGATAGGTTCATTCAAACTTATCTCTTCTTCCTGTATTTTAGGATTCTCTAGATCAGTTTAAATCTGAACTATAGTTGGGGCTTGTTTTTCTTGGACCGAAACATCATTCTAATCATCTGCTTCATACTCATAAAACCTTGAGGGATTTTCAATGCCTTCATCAACCTTCACATTTGTACTTTCTATAATCCTTCTCAATCTCTTGTTATAACATCGATAAGCTTTGCTTTGAGTAGAATAACCCAAGAATATTCATTCAACACTTCTAGCATCAAATTTTCCAAGGTCTTCATCTCTTTTGATATAACATTTACTACCAAAGACTTTGAAATACTTCATAGTAGGAGTGATTCCAAACCAGTGTTCATAAGGAGTCTTACCAGTATTGCTTCTGATTTGTACTCGATTAAGAGTATAGACAACAGTGTTTGCAACTTCTCTTCAGTAGACCTGAGGGACATTTGCTTCCATCATCATGGTTCTAGATGCTTCCTAGATGGTCCGGTTCTTTCTCTCCACTACTCCATTCTGCTATGGAGTCCTTGGAGTAGATAACTGTCTCTTTATCCCATGTTTCTCATAGAATTCTATGAACTCTTCAGATGTGAATTCACCACCTCTATCAGACCTAAGACATTTTATGTTTAACCCACTTTCATTTTCTACCATAGCCTTGAATATTTTGAACTTCTCAAGAGCTTCAGATTTCTTTTTCAGGAAAGTCACCCACATCATTTGGGAGTGGTCATCAATCAGTAACATGAAATATCTATCACCTTGCCGACTCCTGATTCTTGTCGGTCCACATAGATCAGTGTGTACTAAGTCCAACAATTTGGTAGAAGATTATTCCTTACTTTTAAATGTGACTCTGTTCTGCTTACCCAACTGACATTCTTTGCACAAACTGTTAGTAGGTTTCACCAGTCTAGGAAGATCTCTTACAACCTGAGTGTTGCTTATCTTGATGATATTATCAAAATTTACATGACAAATTCTCTTATGCCACAACTAACTCTGATCAATTTGAACAAATAAACAACTTTTTCCAGTACCAACCAAGTGGAAGATGTTACCTTTTGTTTGAGTATCAGATGCAATCTTAGTTTCAAATCTTTCAAAGATCTTACATTTTCCATTTTTGAATTAGAGATCATAGCCTTTGTCCACTAAGAAGCTTATGCTTAAGACATTTAACATACAGAACATCACCGGTTTTGTTCTTTCCATCAAAAGAGATAGTTCCTCTACCTTTGATTCTGCCAACAGAATTATCACCAAAATTTACAACTCCTCCTTCATATCTTTCCAAATTTATGAACTTATTCTTATCACCAGTCATATGATGGAAGCATCCACTGTCAATGACCCATTCATCCTTTTCTTCAATTTGAGCAGCCAAAGCCCTTTCTACCATTTTATGATTGACAGATTCAATGGGCATTGGATCTTCTTCCTTGATGGCAATAAACACCCAGTCACTTCCAGATTTGTTTCCTATCTTAGATTCATCATCTATTACTCCTTCATCATCATCATCTTCTTGAACATAGTAACATTTCTTTTGGAATCTTGATCTATTAGGATTTGGCCTTTAAAATCTTTACGAACATCTTGAGGCAAAATGACCAATCTTGTTGCAATTGAAACATTTGAAGGGTAATTTTCCTTCATACTTACCAGTTCCTCTTGGTAGTCTTTTTGTAAGAAGGGCTTCAAGTTGAGCAACTTCTGCCTCATCTTCTTCCAGATCTTTTCTTTGTTTTTCATACCATGATAATTTCTTTGAGGAATTCTCTCCTGGATCATATGTTTATTTACCTTTTGCAGAGGCACTCGCTTTGAATGCAAATTCAATCTTAGGAGGAGCATCTCCAAACTCAACCAATTCAAATGTAGATAACTTCCCAACCAATTGATCCCTTGGAATATTTGATAAAGATCTAAATTCCTCAATAACAACAACCTTGTGTTTGTAAGCAGGAGGTAAGGATTTGAGAACTTTGGCAATAATCTCATCTTCATCCAAGGTTCCACCAGCACATCTAATGCCACAAACAAGCTCATTTACTTTTAGCATAAATGTAGTGATATTCTCATCTTCATTCATATTTAGGTTTCCAAATTTTCCTTTTAGACTTTGTAGCTTGGCACATTTAACATATTTATCTCCTTCATGCAGAACTTCCAGCTTTGACCATATTTCATATGCAGTTTTTAAATCTATAACTTTTGTTGGCTTTGTATTAGATAAGGCACTTAGTAAGACTTCTTTAACTTGAAGATTATCTTCAACGTCTCTAATTTCATCTAGAGTTGTCAGACCATTCTTTGGAGGAATATACTCTTTTATAGTCATGTTCCAATATTGAATTCCCATACATTGCAAGTGACATTCCATGCGGCTTTTCCAAAGAGTGTAGTTTGTTCCATCAAACCTTGGACTATCCTTCTTGTAGGAAGACATCCTAGATCTCCTCAAGAAGTTAAGCTCTTTTAGAGGAACTTAGCTCTGATACCAATTGTTGGTTTTAGGACAGACAACTGAGAGGGGGGTGAATTAGTTGTCACCAAATTTTTTGTTCTTTAAACACTTAAATCCTTCTTATAATTCTATAGCATAATAATGATTCAATCATGGAAGCACAATGCTATAACTCAAGATCAAAAACACATTCAACACATATGACACCAAGATTTTAATGTGGAAAACCTAGTTAAGGGGAAAACCAAGGGGTGACTAACCCAAGATTGTATTCTCTGTTAAAAGAATAAGAAGAACAAAATGGCACTTGCTAATTAGGGATCACTACTTGAGCACACTGCTCACAAGAGGCCCACTACCTACAAGAGACACACTGTCTACAGAATAATATAAATATTACATACTTGAACTAGAGATTAGCATCTTTATAATGCTTGAGACAGTTCCATTTAAGCTCAACATTTTTGCTCTACTTTTTGCTCCTCTCCTCTTTATCACTTTCTCATCACACAATAGATACTTTTGAAATGACTTCACAAATCTTATTTATACATGAGATCGACTTTGGGATGATCATAAAAGTTGGCACAACACATACTTTATTTTATTATAGAGCAATTACACAAATACAACTTGACTTATTACAAAAACTTCATGCATGTCACTACCCTATTGGCCATGCATAACTGGGACTTCAATCTTCTTTGAGGAACATGCCATGCTTCATAAAATATTTTCAAGATCATCTACAACATGTGTAAAACATCCAGTCGGCCAAGATTAGGAAGAACATCATCACTAAGAGGTAAATCTTCAATTATGAGCTCTATCTTCAATGCAGACCACTAGCACAAACTGGACACGATCTAGAGACCCCCACAAGCTTGTTTGAATCACCAAGAACATCCACACCACTTCTACTTACTAAAATCATTCACATCTTCATTTGGAACTGTAAGAACACAGCCGGTCATCATTGTCACTTAAGAATAATTACTTGCGGACCTTCAAACCATGAACCAATTGAGTTGTCAATTCTCATTGGCTTTCCAAACATGCCACCAAATCCAGAGAACAAGATATTGCATTTCTGGATCTCACCAGACCTATTTGTGTCACTCTGTCACCTCTGAACAGTTGCCAAAACTAGTTTTACTCATATGGCCATAACTTCTCCAAATCTTCATGCGGATCTCTGAGATCTTTACAGGAGCACCTTTAGACACATATCTACAAACTCTTTGATGCACATACTTTGATCTTCAACTGACTAGAATCTTTACTTCATAGAAGTTCACTATCTTTATTATTCTTCTCTATTTTTGATAGGGCTAATTTTCTCAATATCCTTAGCACACAACTCATCCAATCCTTGACATCAATGCAACATGAGTATGTTGACATCAATGACAACACTGGTTAGGGCCATACTTGCAAAAAAGATAACCCTATGAATAAATCCCTCATAGATTGTATCAAATTATAAGATTTGTGGATTGTTCACCTGATCTTGTTGAAGAGTTTGATTTTCAGCAGAGTTAGGGTTAGGATAGAATAACAAGGTGTAGAAATTTAGGGTAGAGTTCTATTTCATGATGACAAGTTGTCCTAAACAATAATATTTTGAGTATATCCCATATGTGAACATTATCATATACAATGATAGACAAATTTCTAAGTTTGGAGGTGATGTTGAGGGAAAATACTATCAAGTTGCACCATGAGTATTACAAATAACCACATAGATTGTCACATCATAAACATAGAAGACTATGATGAAACTTGTGATCACTATTAAGGTTAGATATTCAAAAAATGCAATAGACTCTCACTACCCTATTCACAAGGTAAGAGATGACAACATGATGAAAAGGACTAATCTTATATATAGATTAGAATTGTCAAGCACCTTAAATGGACTATCAACACAACTAGGACTATCATGATAGTCAATAGGAACATCAAACCAGGTATGAAGATAATTTGATATCTTGTCAAGGTGTAATGGAGGGGTTTTCTAGTAATCATAAATGTATAGGACAGTCGTTGTAACCTTAGGAATATCACATGACATTGTTTGAACAGTAGTCCAAAATAAGAATGATCAAAACCTAAGAGTTTCATAAGTAAATTGTTGCATTACAACCTGACAATCACAAGATCATTGAAGGTTAAATTGTGAGATATATGTTATTAAAGAAAAAAATAATGATGAGAAGATGAGAAGATGAGAAGGAAGAAGAATATAATCATGAAAACATATTTGATGACTAAGTATGAAAACATATTTGAAGAACATATCTTAGAACATAAAGAACATAAAGAACATAAAGACATAAAGAACATAAGAACATATATAAGTGAATTAAAATGGACATAACTTGAACATACATTAGAATTTGATATTTGAGTTGACCAATTCTCAAAAATATGACTTCAAAATCCTCCAATTCTTCTTTTTTGCAAGTTTGATTATGAATTCTATATAACTCTAGAATGGGATTTGAGAAATTTATGGAAAAAACAAACATATATAATCAATTTCAAACTATTTATCAATGGTAATTAGCTTTGAAACAATATCACACATGAAACATGAAACTATAGGTTTAAATAATCAAATTTTCTCCAAAAACATGCAAAATCAATTCTTGTATGTTGAAAAAACAAAGGTGGTGGATTGATCTAAAAATGATTCTTAATATATTAAACAACATGAAAAATCATTTTTTTCTGATATACTACATGAAAAGCAAGAATAATAGTCATGTGGGGTCTGGATCATGGATCCCACATGCTTTTTGGCTATTTTTTGCTTCCCATAACGCTAGCACATTATAACGCACCTGCATTATAATATGAGCATGTTCTATGAAACATGAAAACATTAAGCTTCATGCATGTAAAAATCATAACCTTCTCAATGTTGGTGCCAAAATCATGGTCTAGGATGTCATGCTCTCACATAAAATATATTGTAACTATGAATGTAGTGCATCAAATAGGTAATCAAGTGATGGTCCAAGAGTATCCCTGGACTCAAATATCCATGTTGTTGATTAAATAGAACTTGTTTATACTAGGAGGGACAAATGTAACCTTGTATCTGTTGGTTATTTTCCCAGACTGGATGCTTATTCCCAGTAATCCCTACAAAGTAGCCATCAGTGATCAACAAGATTCTTGGGCCAGGGACCAATAGTATAGGAGATAGACTCTATAAATATCTCTTCTTTAGGCTCTGCAGAACCAAGGGGGGTATTCCCTACTCAACATCTATGAAATGCATCTATGTATTTGCTAGAATGTTGACACAAAGTAGATAAATCCTCTCTTATGGAGACCAAAACTATAAGATAAGTGCAAAGGGGCTAGCATTGAGCCTATATTTCATTTGTAGATAGAGGATTTTAGTCCTAAAACTACTTCTAATATCCTAAAGGTTTGTATTTAAAGTTTGAGTTGGATTTTAATGTTTGGATGCAAAACTAGGACCTAGAATGTAACCTCAATACAGGACTAGATTGGTGCCTATCCCGAGCTCGGAGGCAGTAGACATACACATGCACATGTACACATAAACCTATAGTGATGACTGAGTTTCAAGGGGATTGTTTAGCACCTGCCTTACAGATACTTCCCAAAAACTAGGTGCTTAATCATTCATACTTAATGGTATCCCTGCTGCAACACACTTTCTCAATGATTAACCTAAAACATTTAATTTGTTCCTTGAACAAAAGTAGGAGATTAAACATTCAATATAGAAAAGCTATATTACTGAATCTTAACAACACTTAGCTATCCTGATTCAAAAGAAAGAATATGCCCACAGCTTGGAGACAAATGATTAAGCACATGCATAGAGCATTTTTCATATAAAACAACATGAAACCAGTGAATTTATGCATTAAACATACAACATAAGACTCATAAACTCACAAGACAACAAAGACAGAGCCACCAATGAAGTTGTATCCCCTTACAGCACCAAAAATTTGTCCAATTTTCAACAACCAAAAAGAGTGACACAGTTTGCATTTTATAGAAAGAATGTGTACTCAGCAAAATTAATTGCAAGGCAAATAAAAAATTTGCCAGATACACTGCATTCAAAAATGGCGCTTAGAATCATAAATGCAGCAGGGGACAAAATGGGAGAGAGCTAGAGAAGGGCGAGGAGAGCTCTGTGCCGCCGCTGGAAGACTCTCTGTCACAAACCAAGTACTTGGCCATTTGACCATCGACCCATGCCTATCTACAATCCTACCATTAATGGCTCAACCACCCATAGCTCATCCTGGAAACTATCGCAGCATGCCCATGGAAATTTTCTGCTCAAAAAACAACCGCAGACACAAGGAAAAAACCATCGCCGAAGGTTCAAAACCTGACTGTCAATCCAAAATCCATCGCTGTGATCAACAGTCCCAAAACATGCATGAAGATTTGCCAGCCAATAATATCGTGCCACGTAGGCACCTTGACCTTCTATCGTTGACCCCTTTTCCTTTCATTTCACCTTTATCACTTTTGTATATGCAAAAATGAATGCATATACAATTGTCACTGTTCATTCTTTAATAGTCCCTTGTATATGCAAAATGCATATACATACAACAACTTAATATACAAGGCAGACCCCATGCCAATTTAGAACAAATTGAAAAAAACTACTCGGGTCCGGCTTGTATCCCTTTCAATGCACATCGGCTTGTATATCGGCATATACAAGTGCCCTTATACAACCCACGGACCTCAAATTACCATTCGCTGTATTTGACTCCTCCTTCACATCCAGGTTGTATATCTTTGTTTTGTATATCGAGTTGTATGCTGTATATACAAACCCAATATACATGCTATGGACCCCAAACTCGTATGAAGCATCTTGAAATTCTACTCGGGTTCAGAATGTATCCTTTCACTTGTATGTCTGTTGAACATACAAGACCATTTGCACTTTCCCATTGTATATTGCTAAATGTACATTTTCTCTTGTACCTTTTCATTATATATTTGGATATACAAACTCAAAATACATTCGATCCTGTGATCACCTTCGTATGCTTGAATGTATATTCGCACATACATTCCCACTTGTATATCTTCAGGCCCCACCACATGCATATCTTTTCCTTGTATGTTTAGCGAACATAAAAGATCACCTGTTCATTGCACTATAACACATGTATGTGTGCCCTCTTGTATATTCTTCAACGTACATTTCCTTTGTATATTGAATATACAAACTCAAACATACAAACCCCTTATATACAAGCAAGGAATCATCAAAGAATATTCCACCCTTGTATATTTTCTTTGTATTTTCAAATGCATGCAGCCAATGTATATTAGGATGTACAACAAAACACATACAAGCGAACCTGATATACAACAACGGCATATTCCTGGAATCTTGCGGAAGATTCCCCCAATGTACATGCATCCTTTTGAACCTGATATGCATTAGGAAATGCATACAACTGCAGAATATTCCTGGGGAATATGCAACCCGATATGCATAAAAAATGCATATAACTCAATTTTTTTTGCATTTTGGAACCCGATTGAGATTTTCAAGCCTGCCAATATACAATTCACCTTTGCATGCATAGAACTTAGCATTTTTTTATGAAGTGTGATAGGGACAAACGATAAAACACTGCATGTAGCTCGGGGAACAATTAAATCAAGGCACTAAGGCTCTGAAGGAAAACACATAGGAATTTGTAAACTGGTCACAGAACCCTAATTTTAGGTGATCACCACCAGTGGCTCTGACTGGGGACATGCAGACGCAAGACGGTAGCGAGAACCAAACTACTTTGGGTAGACCAGACAAAACCCAAAACTCAAAACACGACTGATTGTACAGGGCATGTACAAAATATTCACATCTAGTTTACAGTGTTCATAAAAGTTACCCATTTATGAGAAGTAGGGTTTCAAGAACTGTCCATGTATAGGCAATTCCAGTAGTTCACCAGTTAGGGCCTAGAGAAAATAGGAATCTTCTCCATGAGTGTTGTTGATTTGGTACAGGCCTACTCATAAGGGTTCAAATTTACCATGCTTGCCCTTATCCTGGTTCCTTGCATTCCATACAAGGACCAAATCATCTACCTGAAACTTTCTTTCTGTAGCCCTTCTATCAAACAGATATTTTACCTTTTGTTGTCTCTTGATGTTTGTTCTCTATGCCTCCCTTCTCATTTCATCCAGTGCAACCAGCTGATTTATTCTTTCAGTCATTGGGTCCTCAATCTCCTCTTTATTTTCTTATATGAATTTATAAACTGGTAGGAAGTTGTTCATAGGCAATTTAGCTGCTGCACCATACACTAGTTCAAATGGCGACCTTCTAATTGCCTTCTTCACAGTTATTCTGTCAGCCCATAATGCCATTATTAGCTTTGAATCCCAAGCCCTTTTGTTTTTACCTACCATCCTTTTGATGATTTTCATGAGGCTTTTGTTGCTTGACTCTACTTGACCATTTCCGTGTGGATGATACAGTGATGCATGTAACAAATTTATTCCATAATTGCTGCAAAAATTAATAAATTCACCAGACCTAAAGCACATTGCATTATCTGTGACCAATTTGGTTGGAACTCCAAATCTGACAATAATATTTTCTAGAATAAAATCCACCACCACTTTGCTTGTAGCCTTTTTAGTTGGAATGGCTTCAATCCATTTAGTGAAGTAATCAGTGGCAACAAGAATCCAACTATGCCCTCCACTAGACTTCTCTGAGATTTCCCCTATAAAATCAATTCCCCATTACTGAAATGGGGCTTCTACAGTTATAGTCCTAAGGGGCAATGCACCTTCATATTTTAGCTTTCCCGAGAACCTTTGGCAAGGATCACACTTTCTTATCATTTTTTGTGCGTATGAGAAAAGAGTTGGCCAGCAGTAACCAGCTCTGAGAATTTTGTGGGCTGTTGTATAGGCAGCATAGTGTCCACCACACACTCCATTGTGCATGTCACTTAGAATATCCTTAGCCTGATTCTTATCCACACACCTAAGCAATACACCATCAGAATTTTTTCAATACAAGTCTCCTTGAACAATGATGTATTTTATAGCATGTAGCTTCAAGGTCCTCTTCTAATCATCACTGAGATGAGAAGGACAATTTAGATTCTGCAAGTAGTATACTATGTCCTTATACCATTTAGAATCTGACATGTTTACAACTTCATTATGCACACATTCACTTGGCATGCCTCTAGATTTGACTGTGTCATCAGTTTTGCCAAACCTTGTCCTCTTACCAACTTAGTGATCTGTATTTCAATGTTGAATTCCTACAATTTGTTTATCCATTTGCATCTACTTCCAGTTACCTCCTGCTAAGTGAAGATATCCTTGACTGCTGCATGAGGCACATATGTAATTACTTGAGAGATGACCAAATAGGGGCTGAAACTCTTGATTGCTCTAACCAATGCATATGCCTGCTTCTTCATGATGTCATATTTTAATTCAGCAGCCTATAATGACCTACTAAAGAAAGCTATAGGTTGTTCAAACCCTTCATTTTTTGCAATAGGCATGCAGCAATAGTGTGAAAAGAAGTAAATGAAAATAATTGAAATGGCTTAGAAAAATCAGGAGATTTTAAAACAGGAGCCATCTTTATAGCTTCTTTTATGTTCTGAAATGATTTGGTTGCTTCATCTTCCCATTTGACAGTTGCATTCTTCTTCAGCATTTTAGAGATATCTTTGGTGGTCTCTGCAAAGTTAGGCACAAATCTTCTTACAAATTTTATTTGTCCAAAGAAGGACTGAACACCCTTCACTATTTTAGGGATCTGAATTTTGTCAATTGCAGCCACTCTTTCGGGATCAATCCTGACTCCATCCTTGGAAACAATGTGTCCCAGCAGTTTTCCTTCCACTACCCCAAAAGCACACTTCTTTGGGTTAAGTGAGATGCCATATTCTAGTGCTTTAATAAAAATCTGCTCCAAGTGCATACAGTGCTACTCTTCCTTTTTTGAATAAGTTGTCAAGTCATCTTGATACACAACCAAGATTGAATCAATCAATCCTGCAAAAGCAACATCCATAGCCTTCTGAAATGTGGCACCTGCATTTGTCAGCCCAAATGGCATCCTCACATATACATATGTTCCCCACGTAGTAGTGAAAGTAGTCTTGAATTGCTCTGATTCCTTTACTTTCACTTGATTGTACCCTAAAAATCCATCCATCATAGACAGAAGCTCACAACCAGTCACCTTCTGCAACATGGCTTCCATGTTTGGCAACGGATAATTGTCCTTCAAAGAAGACATATTTAAATTTCTGAAGTTAACACAAGTCTTATGTCACCATTCTTTTTTCTAACTGGGATAAGGTTAGACACCCAAGTTGAATGTCTGATAGGCATAATTATTCTAGCCTCCCTAAGCTTCATAAGTTCTTGCATTTTTAGAGCTAAGGTTGGGTTGATAGGCCTCTATTTTGTCTAAATGGTTTAGCTCCAGGCTTCAAAGGAATTTCATGCTGAAATAAATCCTCTCTATAAGCTTTGAGGTCCTCATAAAACCAGGCAAAAACATGCTTATACTTTCTCAATAATGCAATTAGCATAGTTCTGCTATGTGGCTTGAGTTGTTTGCCAATGTATACCTTTTTGGGGGCATGAAATGTCCCCAAGTTTATCTCCTCTAGATCATTCTTATTTGTTGGAGATGCCTTCGTAACAAATTGGTCCCTATTGTTAAAAGCTCTCTCTAAAGCTACCAACCCTCTAGGGATTTTATTTGTCTTGAGTTGAATTACCTCCTTCCCTAGGAGAGTTTCTTTCCCATCTACAAATTCTACAAAGTTCTGAAAATCTATTTCTTGGTTCTCATATTTATCGATACAATGTAGAAATCTCAGTAAATCTTTATCATGATCAAATACCTGCCAGCTACATACATTATCTGGCACTACAGTTCTAAGTTTGACCTCAACATTTGTAACATTTGATAGAGTAACATCATCTGGCCTTATAGCTACATTAGCTAGAAAATCTGCTCTGACATTTTTTGATCTCTCTACCTAGTTTATTGAGAATGCATCAAACAATTCAATTGTATCCCAAACAACATGCTTATATTGTTTCAACCTCTTATTTTTTGATGCATACTTGTCTCTAACTTAGGAAACAATTAACTCCGAATCACCGAATACTTTGAGCATCTTGATTCCATGCTTCAGGGCAACATTCAATCCTAACAATAGAGCTTCATACTTTGCAATATTATTTGTACAGGCAAACTTTAGCAAGAATAAAAATTTTAGAAGCTTACCAGCTGGAGACAGAAAAATAATCCCTACACCAGAACCTTCCTTCGAACAAGCTCCATCAAAATACATGGTCCAGAGACCCTGCTGGTCAGGCTCTTGAATGCACCTGTCTCTTCCTTTACCTTCTTTATCATATGAGACAACCCTAAAGTTATCACAGTTAGTGTCCACAAAACAAATATGCTCCTCTGATTCTTGATCCTCGACTATGTCTAGAGACCTTTCTTCTCTGATTAGTTTGACATCCTTGCCATTCATTGGGATCATGGCATATGACAGGTCCAGTTGCATACTTCCACCAATCAATGTTGCCCACTTTCTTGACAACAACATGCCATACTATGGTTTGATGTCAACAACTGTTATGTTCATTTTGTAAGTTTTTTCTAGATATGCTGCTAGTCTGAAATCCACATCTTTCATGATTCCAATGACAGGTACTTCTCTTGCATCCATGGCATAGCATTTCCCACATGCTTTGTCTATTTTCAACCTAGCTTGCTGCATGATAGCCAAAGGCATGATATTTTTTGATGCTCCTGAATCAAGCATACAATTCTTGATTATTTTTCCATGTATGACAAGGGAGACATAAAATGGTACCACCTGTGAAGGGCATTTCGTCATGGTCATCCCCAGATATACTTCAAGAACTTCATCTTCATCAATGTACAGGGCCTGTTTCTTACCTTGAGGTTCATCACTCAACTTGGCCTGACATGGTACTCCTGAAATTAAGGATACCGCTTTATTTTTGAATTCTTCCACTTTCATCAGTTCCATCAGTGGAACAGAGACTTTTATCTGCGACAAGACTTGAGTCATGTCAAATGGAGCATAATTTTGAATAATAGATGTAACTTGCTCCACTGTTTTACCTTTATCTTGGGATGATCCAGCCTTAGTTTTTATGGCTGCTTGACTGTCATTCTTGCCCTGAGAATTTTTGTTTTGATCCTCAACTTGAGAAATTCTGTTTTCTAGTCCTTGAAGATCATGACCTGTTTTCTGCTTAAAACCTTGCTTATTATTGTTCCATTGTCTCTTATATGTTTCAGTCCCCTTATAACTTTGCACTGGCTGGCCTACAGAAGTATTCTCTGGTTGGTGTGAATTGCTTACCTGAGTTTTACCTCTTAAGTTGTAATTTCTTTTAACTTGAGCTACTGCTGCAGCTATGAAGGCTCTAATTTCTTCATCAGAAGGTCTCCTCAAATTATTCAGAAAATTATGTGAATCTTGAGCATAAGCATAGCTATCTTCCTCATGTTCATCATAGGGAAATTGCTGCCAGACCTGAATCTCATCATTTGCACTTACATCAGCATTGTGAGAAGAGTATTCTCTATTTGTAGACATCATATTGACACTCTCATCTTCCATGCAATGCGGCTCATTTCACTCATCATAGGCAACCACATTATCATATAGAGACTGAGCAATCAGGCATTGTGATTGTGAGTGAGGCATTTGACATATGATACACCATGGGGTGTCATTAACAGTATTTACAGCCTTCTTCAAAGGATCAGGGGTTTCCTTTGCATTTTGAATCCTTTGACCTATGTTGCTATTTGGAAGAATGGGTTTACCATTATGCCAATTAGTATTATATGGCATACCATGTAATGATGGTCTTCTTTCTTACCTTTGGTAAACTGGTCTATCAGGACCTATTCCCTTTTCATTTTTAGCCATTCTATAGCTCAGGTCCTTGACAATAGTTGTCAATTTGTCTAATTTATCCTCAGAAGTAGATGCATTGCCTTGAACACTTTGAGATTTGGTATTTGGATTTTGCAGAATTTTTATATCATCTCTTCTATTCATCTTACCAGATGCTTTTCTGTTATTTTCAATATTTGTTGCAATCTTGAAAGCATCTTTGAGGCTGTGAGGACTCTTGTCTCTCAATCCATAAGCTATTTTGGCATCAAAAACATTTATGTACAACACTATGCACATAGGTTCATTAGGTCTCAAGTCCTGTGGCAATTTGTTCAATACCTTCATGAATCTAGCATTGAAATCAGTAACCTATTCATTTGATCATTTGGTGATGCCAGTGAACTCATTAATGAAAAAACTAGGATCAGTCTTGTCACCATACTGTTCTTTGAAAATTGTTCTGAAGTCATCCCATGATGAAATGCTTCTGTCAGGCAGACCTTTATACCATTCTTTGGCTTCATCAACTAAGGATTGCATAAATAATTTCATGAAAACATCCTCATGCTCAACCTCAAAGTTGTCCATGATATTTTGAAAAGATTTCAAATGGTCTTCGCCTGACACAGTATTATTTCCTGAAAACTTAGGCACTTGCAGCCTCACATATTTGTCAATAGGATTTGGATAACTAGGAATGCCATAAAACACAAGCTATCTAAATCTATCTAGCTGCATCGACTGTCTACCAAATTGATTAGTATTTGAATTTTTGAGTGCGTTCTAATTTCTTACATTATTCAATGGTATTCTGGCATCATTTGCATTCTATCTTTGATCATTGTGCTGATCCTGAACTTCATTCCTGTGTTGATTTCTTTGCATATTGCATTGCCAAGGGTAGGAACTGAATCATTCTGAGCAACTCTCAGAGCTTGCACTTTTTGTCTCATGTCATCCCTGATCCTTACTACTTGTAGATATTCTAATTCTACCCTTAAGCTCTTAATTTCATTGGCTAGTTCCTCCTCTCTGGGCATTGAAGAGGATGGTTTTATCACATTCTGATCATCATTATCATCATCCCTTAGGGATTTGGCTTCTTCAAATCTATCAGGGGAATCAACAAAAGGGCATTCTTGAAACACCTCCGACCTCATTTTCAATCCACCACTCTACTGTCTCTCATATACATTCTGGATTTCAGCCTCAGTGTTTGTAAAATAAGGCATTGTTTGCTCTGAGGATCCTAGATTGTCCTGAATAAAATCATTTTTCTTGGGGCTAAGAGAACCATCTTGACTAGCTCGAACAGTCCCTTTTTTCTTATACATCATTTTTATGGGTAACTCTTCAAACAAAGGGTTATGTTGGGATCTTCTCCCTTACATACAAATCTTTACTTTACCGGTTGGGAGATTGGTTCGGAGTCACCACCTATTACTAGGAATTGTTTTCATTTTAATCAAGGTTCTTTCACTTCACATACCCAGCAGAGTCACCAAAATCTATTGGTTATTTTCCTAGATTGGATGCTTATTCCTAGTAATCCCTACAAAGTAGCCATTAGTGATCAATAGGATTCTCAGGCCAGGGGCCAACAGTATAGGAGATAGACTATATAAACATCTCCTCTTCTTCTTTAGGCTCTACAGAACCAAGGGGGTATTCCCTACTCAACATCTATGAAATGCATCTATGTATTTGCTGGGATGTTGACACAAAGTAGATAAATCCTCTCTTATGTAGACCAAAACTGTAAGATAAGTGCAAAGGGGCTAGCTTTGAGCCTATATTTCAGTTGTAGAGAGAGGATTTTAGTCCTAAAACTACTTCTAATATCCTAAAGGTTTGTATTTAAAGTTTGAGTTGGATTTTAATGTTTGGATGAAAAACTAGGACCTGGAATGTAACCTCAACACAAGACTAGATTGGTGCTTATCCTGGACTTGGAGTCAGTAGACATACACATGCACATACACATAAACCTATAGTGATGACTGAGTTTCAAGGGCATTGTTTAGCACCTGCCTTACAGATACTTCCCAAAAACTAGGTACTTAATCATTCATACTTAATGGTATCCCTACTACAACACACTTTCTCAATGGTTCACCTAAAACATTTAATTTGTTCCTTGAACAAAAGTAGGAGATTAAACATTCAATATAGAAAAGCTATATTCTTGAATCTTAACAACACTTAGCTATCTTGATTCAAAAGAAAGAATATGCCCACAGCTTGGAGACAAATGATTAAGCAAATGCATAGAGCATTTCTCATATAAAACAACATGAAACTAGTGAATTTATGCATTAAACATACAACATGAGACTCATAAACTCACAAGACAGCAAAGACAAAGCCAGCAATGAAGTCGTATCCCCTTACAACACCAAAAATTTGTCCAATTTTCAACAACCAAAAAGAGTGACACAGTTTGCATTTTATAGCAAGACTGTGTACTCAACAAAATTAATTACAAGGCAAATCAAAAATTTGCCAGATACACTGCATTCAAAAATGGTGCTCAGAATCATAAATGCAGCAGGGGATAAAATAGGAGAGAGCCAGAGAAGGGCGAGGAGTAGTTGAGCTCAAGCTCTGTGCCGCCATTGGAAGACTCTCCGTCACAAACTAGGTACTTGGCCATCTAACCATCGACCCATGCCTATCTGCAATCCTGCCATTAATGGGTCAACCACCCATAGCTCCCCCCAGAAACTATCACAACGTGCCCATGGAAATTTCCCACTAAAAAAATGATCGCAGACACAAGGAAATAACCAACGCCGAAGGTTCAAAACCTGACCGTCGATCCAAAATCCATCGCTGTGATCAACGGTCCCAAAACATGCATGAAGAGTTGCCAGCTAATAATATCGTGCCACGTAGGCACCTTGACCTTCTATTGCTAACCCCTTTTCCTTTCATTTCGCCTTTATCGCTTTTGTATATGCAAAAATGAATGCATATACAATCGTCACTATTCATTCTTCAATAGTCCCTTGTATATGCAAAATGCATATACATACAATAGCTTAATATACAAAGCGGACCCCATGCTAGTTTAGAACAAATTGAAAAAACTACTCAGGTTTGGCTTGTATCCCTTTCAATGCACATCGGCTTGTATATTGGCATATACAAGTGCCTTATACAACCCACGAACCTCAAATTACCATTCGCTGTATTTGACTCCTCCTTCACATTTGGGTTATATATCTTTGTTTTGTATATCAGGTTGTATGCTACATATACAAACCCAATATACATGCTGCGGACCCCAAACTCATATGAAGCATCTTGAAATTCTACTCGGGTCTGGAATGTATCCTTTCACTTATATGTTTGCCGAACATACAAGACCATTTGCACTTTCCCATTGTATATTGCTGAATGTACATTTTCTCTTGTACCTTTTCATTGTATATTTGGATATACAAACTCAAAATACATTCGACCTTGCGATCACCTTCATATGCCTGAATGTATATTCACACATACATTCTCACTTGTATATCTTCGGGCCCCACCATATGCATATCTTTTCCTTGTATGTTTAGCAAACATAAAAGATCACCTATTCATTACATTGTAGCACATGTATGTGTGCCCTCTTGTATATTCTTCAATGTACATTTCCTTTGTATATTGAATATACAAATGCAAAGATACAAACCCCTTATATACAAGCAAGGAATCATCAAAGAATATTCCACCCTTGTATATTTTCTTTGTATTTTCAAATGCATGCAGCCAATGTTTATTAGGATGTACAACAAAACACATACAAGCGAACCTATTATACAACAACAACATATTCCTGGAATCTTATGGAAGATTCTCCCAATGTACATGCATCCTTTTGAACCCGATATGCATTAGGAAATGTATACAACTGTAGAATATTCTTGGGGAATCTGCGGCTCGATATGCATAAAAAATGTATATAACTCAAAATTTTTTGCATTTTGGAACTCGATTGAGATTTTCAAGCCCGCCAATATACAATTCACGTTTGCATGCATATAACTTAGCATTTTTTTATGAAGTGCGATAGGGACAAATGGTAAAACACTGTATGCAGCTCAGGGAATAATTAAATCAAGGCACTAAGGCTTTGAAGGAAAACACACAGGAATCTGCAAACTAGTCACATAACCCTAAATTTAGGTGATCACCACCAGTATCTACATGAGAGAGTCTCTCTCTCTCTTTATTTCTCTATCCTCCCTCTCTACAACTCTATCTACCTCTCTTTCTATATATCTCTCTCCCTCTCTTTGTCCACCCCTTGGAATGTGAGGGAGAGAGATATAGAGATAGGGAGGTACATATATTAGATAGAGGGAGGATAGATAAATAAAGAGATAAAAGGAGAAATAGATAGATAGAAAGGGATGTATATAGAGTGGGAGGGAGACATATAAAGGGTGAGAGGGAGAGGGACAAACAGAGAGAGGTAGAGAGAGGGAGACATGGAGAGATAGAGAGGGACATGGACATGGATAGGGAGAGATCCTGAGGACATGGAAAGTGATGGAGAGATAAAGATAGAGTTAGAGGAAGGAAAAAAATAGAAAGAGGGGAAAATAGAGAGATAGAGAGGGATAGGCGGAGATAGAGATGGGGAGAGGGAGAGAGGGGGATTGAGATAGCCAAAGGGGTCTATAGAGGTAGAAAGATAGATAAAGAGGGAGATATATATATATATATATATATATACAGAGGGGAGATATAGGGAGATAGATCTAGTGAGGGAGAGATAGATAGGGAAATACAGAGAGAGGGGTAGAGAGAAATATATTAATAGATAGGGTTATGGGGGGAGATAGAGATAGAGAAAGAGATGGAGAGATGTCTAGAGACATAGGGAGAGAGATTTCAAGAGGTAGAGGGATGGGGAGAGAGATATAGAGGGAGGGAGAGAGAGGTACAGAGGGATAGATTAAGAGATAGGGATATGTGGACAAATAGAGATAGGGAAAGAGATCAAGAGATGTCTAGAGACATAGGGAGATAGATTTGAGGTAGAGGGATTGGGAGAGTGATAGAGAGGGGGAGTGAGATAGTGAGGGAGGGAGAGATAAAAAGGTAGAGTTAGAGAGGGGATCGATAGAGAGAGCAAGATAGAGAGACATAGAGAGAGAGATAGAGAGGTAAATATAGTTAGAGAGAGGGATAGAAGAGACATAGATATATCTCCCAAGCTCGGTCTCCTCTATATCTCCTATCATTCTTGCCTCTCTAAATCCTAACCTAAACCTATAAACCTTAACCCCTAACCCCTAAACCATAAACCCTAAACCATAAATAATGCCCCTAAACCCTAACCCCTAACCCCTAAACCCTAAAAATGAGAAACCATAAACCCTTAACCCCTAAACCATAAGCCCTGGAAGCAACCCTAAACCTCTATCTCCCTATCTCTCCTAATATCTATCGGTCCCATTGATCTATCTATCTCTAAACCCTAAACCCTAACCCCTAAACTCGAGCAACTCTAAACACCTAACCCCTAAACCCCAAACTTGAGCAACCCTAAACCCCTAAACCCTAAAAACAAGCATTCCTAAACCCCTAAAGCCTAAATAATTCCACTAAACCCTAAACCTTAAATTTTAGCAACCATAAACTCATAAACCTCAAATAATGCCCCTGACCCCTAAACCCTAAACTTGAGAAACCAGGCTAAACCCCTAAACATATAGTTCAATAGGGGATGATGGAGGATCAATGGGAAATGGATGTAGAATTCTTGGATCTTAATTATCATTATCCTCATTGGGATGTGATTTAATAGGATCCGAGTTATTTGTTTGATTATCTATGTTTTCTTGGGGACCAAGTGTCTCATCATGGGATATTAATGGATAATGAACAGGACTAGTGGGATGATGGATAGGGATAATGGGATGATGATGTTGTCAATTCAAGTATGCACCCTTGTTAATCTTTGCGTAGGCTTAACTACTTGTTGAAACATGGAATTGTTCTCAGATGTAGGTCTCCTTTCATGAGAACAAATCTCTAGAGTGAGCTAGTTCTCTTATAATTTCTAAACTATGACTTGAGTGGAAAAGGGATAGAAAGATGCAATTGAAGTGCAAACTAATTCTCAAATCTAAAGGTAAATGAAGTTTTATCATTCACAGGAAGATCCTCTAACAATAATCTTCTCAACTTCACTGATAGTTATTCCTTAAGTAATTTGCAACAAGGTTTAATACTAAACACAAACTGCAGCTAAGAAGAAACTAAACTTCTATAGTATTGAGACAATATAAAGGACTAAGATAGTCACAATATGACATCAAACCAAGACTACAAAAAGGTATGTGAAACAGGAAGATTTGCTATTAGAACTGCAAGGAATACAATGCATGAAAAAATGAAATATGTGAGCCAATTGCTGTATACAATTCTGCAAGAGAGAAGAAACTGATGCTAACTGACCCCAAAAAACTAAGACTTTTCTCCTATAAATGCCTCCAAAAGATATCTCTTGAAGAAAGATGAAAAAGCTTCTAAAAATAGATATGCAAATCCATTCTCAGAATCCATGAAAAGCCTCCAAAAATCCCCTCAAACTGCCTCCAAACTGTAAATAAAAGCTGCCAACCTGATGTCCTAGGTGGTCCCCACCAAATCTGCATCCAAATCTATCCACTCTGCCTCATAAAAGCAAAAACTTTGTCTTATCCTACTCAATTCGTCCAAGTGAAAGCAAAGTGCTTTAACTGCCTAATAATAGTTTAATTTTAAAGCAATTTATAATTGTGTTTATCTAAAATCAACTTTACAATGCTTTGTAGTTTTAATCCTATCTCATTGATTTGATTTTGCAAGAAAATATAAATCCCCCAATGGCTTATAATTTCACTATTATGTACAATGAAACATAATTGATTTTCTTATAAAAAATCATAAAAAATGATGGAAATATTACATATATTTTGCAAAATAAAATAAGCCTTGAAGGCTTGGTCTCCACGATCCTGCAGATAAACTCTAAGGGTAATGTGACATGTGGCATGTGAGAAATATGATCCTTTCACCTGTATGACCTCCATGGGCATATGATGTGTGTTGAGGGAACCATGGGCTCAACCTCTTACTAAGTCATGGACTTAGGCAGAATATGAAGACCTCACATGACCCCCACGGGCATTAGTTTGTGAAAATAAAAATAAATCAAAGTGAGCAAAATGCCAACTTTAAAATAGGCATTGAAACCTTAAAATAAAACAACCACCTCTCTTTTCTGAGCTCATTTCACTGTTCTTGTTTTGGGAAGAAGAGCTCTGCATAGTCGATATGAAACCCTAGGGTTTTGAATTGAAATTCAGCCATTTTGTTGTCTCTGTGTCAATTTTCTAGAGCAACTTCAAAGGGAAAATGGAAGGTAATGCTCTCTGCATCATTTTGAGTCATTTTTTCTCCAATCTATTGGTTCTTGAGGTGAGTTCATGGCCACACTTGCTGTCTCAGATGGGTTTTGACCATTCTTTCTTTTTTTTGTATGTTACTTCCTTGTCTGGTACTACCATGAGGCTAGCTCGAACTTCCATTAAAACCAATCATGAGGATAAAGCCTACAACTTCTATGCGCCTTTTCTGCTCAATGAAGGTAAACTCTTGTCTTAACTACATATTCTTTCTATTCTTCAGGGTTTTGTTGGTTTTGAAGGAAGAATGTGCTCTGTAGAAGCTCAGACATTCAAATGTATATTTGTTTTTGTGTGTTTGCCCTATGAGGTCATGATTGTGTGTCTTTTTTCAAATGGATCTTCGTCTGTATTGGGTCATGTCTCATATGGCTATGCTTTTACCATGTATTTTGCTTTCTTTTCAAAATAACTCTACAATTCCTCTTTGAAAGGCCATAACCTTATTGGTTTTTGTACACATTCACATTAATTTTTGAATGGTTTGATCCTTCAAAAAGGGGTCACGACTACAGGTCTTCATGAGACTTTGATCTTTCCTTCCATTACCTACATATAAACTTGAGCCGGGCTCTATATTGTTATCCTCTTCTCAGGCACTAAATGCAAAAGACATGATCTCTCTATATTTGAAACTATGATATTTTCCATGTGCTTCTCCATGGTCGAATGTATGTGACTCTTTACACACTGCTATAAAACAATCTCACTTGATTCTCAACAAAAATGTGAGATGACCAAAGCCGATAGCAACATTTACATTGTTTTAACTTAGAAATTTCCAGCATGAAATCTAAAATGTATCATAATCTTATACTCTGCTATGCTTATGTTCACTTTATGACTTTACATCTCTTGCAGATGAATATTGATGTTGAAGTTTCATTCTTACCATCATTTTGGTGAAGTGTATCTATTGATCCTTGGATATACTTGCCATGTTATCCTTCAATCTGTAACTTGTGATATATCTATTGTCCATTTCAAAATGCATTCTTGTTTGTATCAAATGGCTGTATTCTTGGTTTATCTTGTTCCTCATGCTTGGCTATCATATTAACTTCATTTAAACTATGATTTTGTAAATTCTTATGAAAACTAGATAGTATAAGTTCACTCATCCTCTTTGTTTTCCTCATGCCTGGAGATTTGACTCCTGATGACACGTGCATTACGCAGTGATAACTGCATCTAAGGCTTGCACTTTATCTTGAATGTGCCTTGAGGATCTTTCACAAGGACCTTGCTAATTTCATGACTGTCTTACCTCGAGGAAGGAAATTTGGCCCAGTCACTAAAATGCAAAAGATAACATTTATGTTGCTCTTCAAGTGCTGAATGTAACACTTTGGCATTGGATATGCAGCTACGGTACTTAGCATATGCCACTTGCAGTCTGGTTAACTATATCATTTCACCATTTTGAACGATTATGGCTCTTCCATTCCATTGCTTGAGCTGAATACTCTATATGCAGTGTTTCATTTCAAATGTATTCTGCCATATGATACTCATGTATCTTGATAGATTGCATTCAAAATTACACTAATGGCTACAAGTATCTTATGATTATCATGTTGCTCTTTACTATTCCTTGTGGCTCTTATTGATGTTAAATGTTTGTTCTCTGATTGGCTATTCCATTCAAAGATAAAATCAGGATGTACCTTGAACATGACTATGGCAGTTGCTCATCCATATGTGATAAGAATACTTATCTCCTACAATTGTTTCTATTCAAAAGCATGTGACTAAAATACATCATGTTGCTCATTTTGGAAATACATCTGCATATATTTGATGTTTCTTGAGTCTTGTCTATTTCATTATCAATGACATGATTGTCTTGTACTCATTTGTTACCAGATTTGCAATATTGGCATATTCTTTCATAGATACACACTGAATGTAACATGTGATACATGTTGTCATGATGCTCACGTATTGTTCACCCAATTTTGCTTGTTGATTGATGGTAAATATTCCTCATTGGATTATTGATCATGGATGGATAAGCCATCTTTGAATATGCATGCTGAGCTTGACCCTTGTGGGAGCCCATTTTACACCACATGCTAACATCTCCCTGAAACATCAAATGACTTGTCTTGTACCTGCACATGAAACAAATATATTAGAATAAAACAATGATGCTCTTGTGTTTGCTTCTCTTCATTTCCTTCTATAGATGAATGCTCTTATTTGATCAACGCATTATAATTGAAATATTATGTCTCTCTTGATTGATGAAGGATTTTCATAAATGGAGCTTCTAATGGGACCTTCCCACAATTTTTTCAGGTACATGTTGAGGTCAAGAGCAAGAACTGGATGCTTCTATGAAGATCAACTCAAAAAGGCAATGATGGCTATGTCTTTCCCTCTTCTTCATTAGATGCATAGTGTTTTACTTGTATTTGCATGAGTTTATCTATAACCCATGGCTTGTGTGGGACATTTGATATGGATTAGTTTCCTTCAATGCAATGTTTGTTCTCTTATATATTCAAAATTGTAAATGAACAATCATTGTAGTGAATGAATGCTTATCTCTTTTATTGCTATGCAATGTAATGAATAATTGAAAATTTTCTTTCTGCATTTGAACAACTAAACTACACTTGTCATAACAACTATGCAACTAGCACATAACAAAAAAAATCAAACCTCATATCAAAATGATAAATGATAAATCTACTCAGCCAATTTTTGAGCTAGGGTCAAAAATGGTAATAGATGCATAGGAGTGATGTGGGTTACTCTCATGGATAAGATCTTTATCATAGATAATATCTTGATCATATGGAGGATAAGCATGGATAATGTGATATTAGATATGAAAATGGTAAGTGGGGATGCATTGATATTCATTGGATTGGGGAGTAAGAGGTGGTGATGTGGGTTCACTAGGAGATGTTGGAGGATCAATGATGGGATTGATGGGTTAACCATGAGATGGTAAGGGATCTAGGATGAGATTAGATGGGATGTTTGGATTTTGATTAGGATGGGTGGTTGGTGTTTCCACATGCTTTGGACTAGGCTCTTAACATAGCTATAGGGTTTCTTAGATGGATGTGATGGGTTCGTGGATGGGATCAATAATCTTTGGATGTTTGACAAGATGGCTACATGATGGGGTTTGACTTGGACTTATGGTAGGAGACTCTTCAATGAAATGGATAGACATAGGAGTGGATGATGGTGTTGGAGTGGTAGATATGTTATTAGGACATTCTTTGTTAGGCTCAAGGATATGAATTTGAGTACATTATTTTCTTAGATTCCTTACTAATAGTCCTTGGGTCACATCCTTCATGGCTTCATGGGTTGATGGATTAGGATATGCATATAGTTGATGGACAATGATGGAAGATATTGTGGGGTTAGGATTTGGATCAAGTGAATGGATATAGGAGGGGATGGATTAGGATTGGAAGTGTTAGAGGGGGATGAAATTAGATCAGTGGATTTGGATGGCTCCATATCTTTGTTTTTATTTTTGGATTTTGTAAAGAGTCTTTGGAGAAAATTTTTCAAGGGTTCATTGGTTGATGGATTAGAGCTTAGAATGTTTGATGGTGGATTAGATGGTGAATTATATGGTGGATGGATTATAGGTATTGAAGGATTAGGATATGGGTGGACTAATGTGTTAGAATTAGAAGGATTGGAGGGAAATTATAAAATAATTCCCCTTTAAGCCCAATCCCTAAACCTTAAACTTGAGCAACCCTAGAAACTCATAAACTCTAAATAATGCCCCTAAACATATAAGCAACCCCAAACTCATAAACCTAAATAATGCCCCTAAACCTCTCTCTCTCTCTCTCTCCCAAAACCACTAAACCCTAAATAATTCCCCCAAAAAATATAACCGCTAAACCATAAACCTGAGCAACCCTAAACCCTAAATAATTCACTAAACCCTAAACTTAAGAAACCCTAAACTCATAAACTTGATTGACCCTCTCTCTCTCCAAAACAAGAAAACTAGGACTCTCTCTCTCTCTCTCTCTCCTTATCACCCTATCTCTCCCCTCTCTCCCCTCCATCTCCATCCACCCTCCCTCTTCCTCCCTCTCCTCTCTCATGTTGACAAAGAACTTGGAAATAATAAAACTAGGACATGCAAAGAGGGATGAGGATATAAATTAAGATGACGAAATGGAAACATGATAATTTATGAAATTTAATTAGATGGGAAGAATGATGAGGAGAGGTAGAGATGGTAGGGAAGTAGAGAGTGAGAGAGAGAGGGTAGGAGGTAGAGATGGGAGGGAAGTAGAGAGTGAGAGAGGGTAGGAGGTAGACAGGGGAAGGAAGAAGAGAGAGAGAGGGTAGGAGGTCTACAGATAGGGGAGGGAAGTAGAGACTAAGAGAGAGGGTAGGAGGTAGAGAGGGGAGGGAAGTAGAGAGTGAGAGAGAGGGTAGGAGATAGAGAGGGGGGAGAAGAGAGTGAGAGAGAAGGTAGGAGGTAGAGAGGTGAGGGAAGCACAGACTTAGAAAGAGGGTAGGAGGTAGACACTGGAGGGAAGTAGATAGTGAGAGAGAGGGTAGAAGGTAGAGAAGGGAGGGAAGAAGAGAGTGACAGAGAAGGTAGGAGGTAGTGAGGGGAAGGAAGAAGAGACTCAGAGAGAGGGTAGGACATAGAGAGGGGAGGGAAGTAGAGAGTGAGAGAGACGATAGGAAGTGCAGCTGTCCTTGTAGACATGTATGTAAAGTGTGGAAACATAGACAAGACATGTCAATTATATTACATAACACCTCAAAGAGATGTTCTCTAATGGAATGCAATGATTGCAAGATATGCAAAAAATGGATTTGTTGAAAAGGCTTTAGAAACTTTCAAGCAAATGCAATTAGCATGTGTATAACCATACATGCTTAACATAACATGAGCGCATTATAGCGCATTCATGTTATAATGCACTCACATTATTGATTTCACATAAGGTGAGTGCATTATAATGCGCTCGCATTATGTTGAGCTTGTTTGGACATGTTTTTAGAAAGTTTTTGAGATAATTTGTAGTGTGCTCCCCATCAGGATGACACTTTTTTCAATATAAACTTAAAAATATACCACCATAATCTTAGGCTCTCTATTAGCTATCTAACCATATATTTTTTTTCACATTTTGAGTATGTTAAGGGTTTCATCTTTAATTTCTTTTGTTAGTGTGTCCATTTTTTGTCAAAAACCAGTGTCCTAGTATTTTTTACTTTTTTAAACCATTCATCAAAATTTCAAATAAGTTACATTTTTAGAAACTAGACTCCATTCTACACGTATTAAAAAAAATTGATTTTTGATTAGTTTTCAAAAAATTTAGGGGGGACCATGCTCAATTTTCTAATTTTCAGGATGTCTCCACTTTGAAAATTACTAAAAAATCAATTATTCATGAAAAAATTATCAGAAAAATTAGGGATAAACTACATGGTGTTATCTAATTTCTCACCAAAGTGATTTTTGAAATACTATTTTTTTTTACATTTTAAGGGGAGCACACCAGACGCTATGTTATGTTTTTTTGAGAAAAATAGGACCAATTTGTGTGCTCCCTCTTTTTGAACCCCTTAATCTCAACCATTTTTGGGAAAAATTAGTAGTTTAGAAACTAGATTTAGAGTACTATAACTCTTGTTTTTGTTCCATCTCAAAATTTTGAGTGTAGCTTTCTTCAATTTGTCATCCAACATCAATGTTTCCTAATTTCCAAAAAAAGTGAAATCTTAAGACCCCCTTTTGGTCCCCCATCATTGTGCACTTACCCTGTTTGTTCCATAATGCATTCATACAAATTAGAAAAAGAGTTCCAAAGCAATAAAAGTCAATGTCACAACTCATGACATTCCATAAAAATAGAAGTTTTATTTCAACATTGCTTGTGTTCTTGCATTTACATATCATCCCCTGCATTCATATGTATCCAAAAAAGAGCTAAAACATGTAATCATTATCATACTTGCATTCTTATAGTTGAAGGTCTAAACATAATAAAAAAGTTCTAAAAAACTTCCAAAGTGCACAAGAGATGAGTATTCATATGATAAGAAAACAACCATAAAGAGACAATATTTCATAGATAGGTCAAAGGTTCAAACTTTTACAAGAGTACAAGAGGTAGGGAGAATGCTCTCAAAGGGAAAGTAAGGATCCTCATGCAAGAGGGCACAATTTCAAAATAAATAGACAAAAGCCTCAGGGATGACCCCCTCCAACAGAACCATCAGGACTCATGCTCCTCTGCCTCTGAATGGAACTAGTATCTCCATGAGATCTATCGAAACAAGGAACCCTACTATGAGTTTAGGAATGGGAAGGATCTACTATGCTAGATTCTAGACATTGAATCCCAAGGTGGACCATCTTGTGAAGAACAAGATTGTCACCCCTAAGGATGAGAGCCTCTGATCTCAATGAAGTATTCTCCTTGCACCCATGATAGGCAACAACAAAAATGTCAGTGTGTCAGCTAGCTCTAGGGGCACACCAAGATCAACAAGAAGCCTCTCTCATGGTAAGCTAGTGAAGGGACTAATCAGATCAACAGAAACCTCATGAACAAAATCCCTTCACTTGTCAATGCTACCTAAAAGACAAAGATAAATGGAATGACAATTCATAATTTTTGAAGTAAAGGACATTGTAAAATGTGAAAACAAAAGTAGACTTATGAGGATCACTAGGCTGTCAGGAAGGATCAAAGTGCCACATCGCCTCATCAAAATGAGGAGGTCTAGGCCTTAAAGAAGAAGTCTCTGGTATCTCCCCCTCATCAGAATCAACCTCCTAGGCATCCCTAGCTGATCCATCATCTAAAAAAGCATCTTCATTAGGGATGTAGTCCTCATTGGTAGAATATGAATCCTCCATGATAACAAGTCTATGGGAAGGAGCTCCACTCCCTCCCCTCTATCCACCTCTTGGGGTCCTAGAAGTTCTGGCAATAAAAACCATGAGAGTCAAAGGAGTCCAAACTATGGGCTTCTATCCAACCTTGCCCTTCTCCTAGACAGATTAGTAGAATGTAGGAGCTAGGGGAAAGTCCTCATGAAATTCATCACCTAGTTGTTGAAGAATGCACTTAATGCAGTGAAATTTGATGAGACCATTACAGTCTGAGACCTTTAAATGTTGTAGCAGTAATATCGAGTCTACCTAGATCATGAGACCAAGCACCCTCCATATCCATATAAGGGTCATCAATCACATATGCATCTATAAGAGTAGTCACAACATGCAAGGAAGTATCAAAGTGGCCTACATGATCCCATCTGACAACTCTCAAAAGTCTACAATCAAGAAAATGAATATCCTTATGATATGGCCTAATATGCTAAAAAATCTAGGTCATGATTAGAGAGGAGTGGCTAAATACAAAATCCCCTCACTGAGAAATATGATAGAAGTATTTGTAAACCATCGCAAGGATATCAAAACCCCATGCAAAAATGGTACCCTACTCAATACCTTGAATAATGGGTGCCCAACACCAACGTAGTAATGGAGGAGTAGAGGATGGTAAAATCCTAGGGAAGGAGTATGTTATCTCACTTGTATTATGATTTGGGTCTTTATGTGCACTATGTGACACACAACTTGATGAAATGCATGCTCCTATAGGTGTGGTAATTTGAAAACATCATGTACACACATCCACTGGGATATCTGATAGAGCCTATCAGAACGTGTCCATGAGTGCACACCTACGAGCTGAAGAGACCATGGAGATGGGGTGATTTGTTATATTGGAGAGTTGTATTTGATAGGATATAGCTAGAGGTCATCGTGTAGAGACCATACATATTATGCAAATCATGGATGGGACAGATGAGGTAACTAGCAAGGATGCAGAGAGATTAGTTTTTAGCTGGTCACAGAGATCATGTTGTTGTTCTGTTCTATTATGATAGAGTGATGAGGCAATTCGGTTGAGTGCAGGAAGTTTTTGCCACGCGACCATTCTATGCATGGTCCTCCCGTTGCGAGTGCATCCTTGTGATAAGACATAACTTACCATCACAGATAACGTGTTGAGTGATCTAGATGATGTTACTGAGGATGATGATCCTATATTTGAGGCTAACGATGTAGGTGTTATCCCAACATACACAACTTGGTCAGAGACAACACATCCTATTCTCATCTTTCCTATAGATCATCCCATTGACAATCCTACGTCTTAGGCAATGAGAGGGGATGAGTCAGAGGAGTGGATGGGAGACAACAACATAGATCATACTAGAGTTGATGATGATGATGAGGAGGAGGAGGAGGAGGATGAGGATCCACCAGTGCCAGTTTTAGTGTCAAGCGGGAGATGACATGAGGGAGTGGAGGGTGTAGGTGCCAAGGAGGAGAGACCTAGGATCTGACCTCATAGCCTGCAACCATTGCACATTGCTTGAGGTGTACAATGTCAATTTGAGCATGGAGAGTTGAGTGGTGGTGCCACTATGGTGCCCCTATTAGTGAGGATGACTACAGACATCATCACAGTCACTATTCTAGTCAAACTAGGTTGGCAAGAGGGTGATCCTAGTGAGTAGTTTATTATTGTATGTGTTTGTTGAAGTACTAAGTGTATTAATGAATTTTTTGAATGAGGTATTGATATGATATTTGTTTATGTTCTATAGTTGGAACAAGGGCATGGTGCAACCTTATGGATTGAGTCATAGCAGAGATGGTACCTACTGAGTCGATCGAACAACTAGTGTGGGCTAGTTATAAGCCACCTTAGGAGGGACAAGTAGAGTGAAATTAGTTTGAGGTTGAGAGAGATTAGGTGATCTGGAGAGTAGATACTTCTAAGGAGGCATGAGATGCACTTTAGATATAGCTAGATCAACATAAAGTGGTGGCAACACCAAGGACTAATCATGGTTTATTGAGTTATCTACATGTGAAGGTGGACCAGCTGTGAGTCGAGAGAGATCTATTTCAGTAGATATATACATATTCTACACGAGAGATGGGAGAAATTAGAGGCAAGCTTAGGGGTGTACAATTGTGAAGTACCTCTAGGAGTTACTTGTGATCCATAGCCTAACAAAGACAACCATCCCTCACTCAAGCTCCATCAGGTTGTGAGGGATCTAGATGCCATGGTCCAACACTTTGATGAGGTCTTTATGTATTGTTTTATGGTACACCACATTTTGATGTAGTTGTGGATATTTGACTATCATGTACTCAAATATATATATATATATATATATATATATATATATATATATATATATATATATATATATATATGACGTTTTGATTGATGCTCATTGTGTGTACCTTAGATGAAATGTGTGATCTACTTAGGATGTAAATGCAACAAAGATCTAATAGGTTTTGTATGTATTTCAAATTTAAATGCAGTGTGATTTAATTGTTTAACAAATGCAATCAATAATTTAAATGATACATGTTTTTGAAGAATCTAATAAACACACATATGTTTATTTAGACAATTTATAGTGCATATACATATGTTGAGATAATTCAATTGTGATCTAATTAACAACAATTTAATATTGTTAAATTAGTTATGACAATGATTATTGAGCAATATGCATATCTAAGAATTTATATGCTAGTAACTAAGTAATTTTCTAAGATGAGAGAAATACCTTAATGAATCAAGAAAAATTTCATATTTTGTTAATATTGAAGCAAACAATAAAATAGAAAAATTGAATTTAAAACAATCATTTTATTTATAAAGAAAGTACTAGAACAAAAATAAAGATTAAGTATAATATCTATGGAAATGCATTGTGTTAATAGGTTCTTGGAGAGGTATATTGTGCATATTAGATAGTCTCTATGCACCTAATCTAAAGACTTTAGTGATGATGTATGGTCTAAGCCAATTTGGGCTAAATTTCCCTTTTCCGTCAGGAGGTGCATTAACATTGTGTTGATTTTCATATAGTAGAAGATCTCTAACCTTGAATTAATGATGAATAACATGTTCATTGTATGGGGGTTGAATAGTCTTTTGATGGGCTTTGAGATGTTCTAGAGCATTTATGCGCTATTCATCGAGCTTCTCAACTTGTTGAAGTTATAGTTCTCTTTTAGTATTTTCATCAAGAATGCCATTGAGAGAAATTCACAATGAAGGAATTTCTAACTCCAAATGCATGATCACATTAATGCCATATACAAAGTTGTATGGGGTGTTACCTGTAGCCATATGCACACTCATTTGGTAAGCCCATAATGTGTAAGATAGTTGAATATTCCAATACTTTTGATGTTTGTTAATAGTTTTCTGAAGAATTTGTCCAATTACTTTATTGGAGGCTTCCACTTGTCCATTTGATTGAGGATAATAGGGTATCAAGAAGCGGTATTGTATATGATATTTTTCTAGGAATTTATTCACATCTTTGTTCTTAAAAGATCCACCATTGTCAGAAACCAAACTGGAAGGAATTCCAAATCAAGAGATTAAGTTATCTTGGATGAAATGATAGATTAATTCAATAGTCATGGATCAGAGAGGAACCACTTCAACCCATTTCATGAAGTAGTTAGTAGCTGTGAGAATAAAAGTGTGTCCTCTAGAAGGAGGTGAAAATTTTGCAATAAGATCCAAGCCCCACATGGAAAATGGCCAAGGTGAAACTCGAGCATGAAGTTTCTGGGCAGGAGTTCAAATAAGATTGTTATGTTGTTGACACTACAGGAACTTTTTGAGAAAGTCAAAGGAATCTTATTCCATGTTTTGTCCATAGCAACCCATACAGATTAATTTTTGAACCAATGATTTCCCACTGAAATATCCTTGACAAGAACTTGAATGTTCTTTATCTAGGGAAATCAAGATCTCATATTTAGTAAGGCAATGAAGGAGAATACCGTCATAGCTTCATTGATATAGTATATTTGATAAGATGATATAGTGTGCCACAAGTTTACGTATGTGAATTCAGACACTTCTGGATGCTAGCTCAAAAAGGGTACTATTACACAAATATTGAAATATATGGGAGTAGCATTCAACTGAATCTATGTTACTACAAAGGACACATCAGATATTTCTAATATTGAAGATGTTTTGAGATTACGAATGATAAATTGATAATTCCTTGAAGAATCGTCAAGGGACATAAGGGAAGCAATGCTTGCCATTGCATTCACATGTCGATTGTCTTTTCATGGAATTGTGTGAATTGTAAAGGATAATAAATTCTTCAAAATATAAAGCCAAGTCTCTATACTAGGATAAATTATCTTTCTTTGCTTCATAAGATCTAGTGACTTGTGTTATGGTCAATTTAGAATCGCCAAATATGCAAATGTTTTTAATGTTGAGAGCCATTGTAGTAGGCAAGCCAGTGATAAGGGCTTCATACTCAGGAATGTTGTTGGTACATAGAAATTTGAGATGGTAAGATAGAGGAATCAACTTACCTAATGGAGGTATTAGTATAATACTAGTATTGGAGCTAGTTTGACATCTAGAACCATTAAAGAATAACTTCCACTTACTATCAACATCTAGGGAAAGGATTTGATTATCAAGGAATGATTCTTGATTCAAATAGAAAAAAGTGAAGGAGATTCAGCTAAGTGGTCGGTTAATGCTTGAACCTTAATTGCCTTTTGGGAGACAAACTTAAGATCAAATTCCATTAACAGCATAACCCACTTTCGTAAACGTCTTGAAAGATCTGTTTTAGCAAAGAGAGGTTTCAAAATATTAAATTTTACAATTACATTAATTTTTACATTTAGGAGATAATGTCTTAATTTTTGTGTTGCAAAGAGGAGAGATAGGCATTGGATTTCTATCACAAAGTATCACATTTCATAATCGAGCAAAGTTTGACTAATATAATATACAACTACTCTTTTTCATCATCATCATGTTGTACTAACAATGCCGCGAGAGCATTAGGAGATGTTGATATGTAGAGAATAAAGGGTCATCCAGAGATGATAGGTTGTAATATAGGAGGATTACCTAAGTAACTCTTGAGATCATCAAAGGCCTTTTGACAATCCTTATTCCAATTAAAGTTAGATTCTTTCTTAAGTAGTTGTATAAAAGGGTGAGTTTGATCCATAAGTTGTGAAACAAATTAATGAATGGATTGTATCTTCCCTTGTAAACTATGAAGTTGTGAAATATTTTTAGGAGGTGGCATGTTGACAATGGCGTCAATCTTTTTTATTATCCACCACAATACCACAATGCAAAACAATAAATCCCAATAGCTTATTGCTATTGATGCAAAGACGCATTTATGGGTATTCAAGCACATGTTGTATTTACGTATGCATTCAAAGATTTGATGGAGAATTTGGGCATGATCCTGGTGCAAATTGCATTTGGCCAAAATGTCATCAATATAATCCTCTAGAATGTTATGCATGAAATCATGAAAGATAAGTGTCATAGCACATTGATAAGTCACATCGGCATTCTTTAATGCACAATAAGGAAATCCATGATCATGATGGTAATGAGGCCAATGATCATAAGATCCTAGAAATTCAGGCAAATCTTCATCCATCAAAAAACTATCCAAAGGGACATTTCTAGAATCACAATTTGTATCAATTAACTCTAGATATGCCCAATCAAGTGTAGATGATGAAATCGTACATTTACATTTAGATTAAGATGATGAGCAGCTTTGGTGGGCTATAAAGGATGGTATCAAAATATAAATAAGGAGTAATGTGGATTATCTTCCAAGGGGACTTTAATTCATTGTTCCTTTATACTATAACCATTACAATTGTATCCATATTGAGAGAGAATTTGAACACCACGACCATAAATAGATGTCATTTCCAAAGAGGGAGGAGGCAACTCATAGGTCTCATATGTTGTAGTATAAGAGTATGTATTGTCATCATTACTTTTTAATGAAATATTAGGTGTCTTAGGAGTAGAAATTGAAGCAACCTTAGAACTTTCTGACTTTGAGTGTGAGACTTCATACTTCCCTAAAATGGTAGGTGTAAAGTCTAACAAACCCTAATCATCTCCAAAAAGTGTATATGAAAGTGAATTAGATTCTTCTACAATAATATCAATAGGAGGGAGAAGAATTTAACTTTGTAAATAGGAGAAATTATAGTAAAGGGTTTAAAATATTATTTATTTTAACTTCAGTTTGTAGGCAATTTTTTGAAATTAGATAAGATTCAATTATTTGGAACGTATTATCATGAACAAATTTAATTGATTGATGAAGGGTAGATAGGACTACCCCCATGGCATGAATCTAGGGTCTACCAAGAAGAAGATTGTATGAAAGAGAATTATACATGACATGGATAAGGGTAGGCAATGTCATAGGTCCAACATTAATAGGTAAGGTGATAGTATCCAATGATTATCTACCAACATTATCAAATCCACGAATGTTGAATTTATTTGGTTTAATGATAGATGTATCAACATTGATTTTATGTAACGAGTCTATGCTATAGACATTAAGACTTGAACCACCATCAATCATGGTATGTCTAACCTTCATTTTATTAAAAATGATGAATATCATAAGAGGCTCATATTGGTTTTGAACTTCTATGGGAGATAATTCATGTGGTTGAAAAATGATATTTGATTTTCTTACATGCATACAATCTAATAGGGCTGCTACATTATTTGGCTTAACAATAGGTGGAACAATCACCTTTCGTAAAGCTTCTTAGACCATTTTGTGGTATGTAGGTGATGTTTACATCAACTCCCATAAAGAGATCTACTCTGGAGTAGCACGGAGCTACTCAACAAGATCATAGTCTCTACTAGTATGAGTAGGAAGATGAGCTGGTTAAGGAAGAATATGTTGAGAAGGTGGAAGAGAAGCTGGAACAAATGTGATTGGTTTCTTTTGTTTATTGTTTCTAGTGTTATATGTGTGAGCAACCTCACTATGCATGGGTTGTTGCAACACATTTTGATTGTGTTGAGAGATTTGCTTTGCATAGTTGAAGATATAACTAGGAGGTCTAGGTGTTCTTGGAGAACCACCTATTGTGATAGATGGGTAAGTGCAAAGAGTTGGGGGACCAAAAGTGGCCAAATTGTTTTAAAAAAAAATTAATGCATAATGCGCTCGCGTTATGGTTTGGTAGTGATGAGTCTAAGGCTCATCAAAACTAAACTATAACGTGCTCGCATTATAACGCGAGCGCATTATGACTAGCTATAAATTAAAAAAAAGAGCATTTGTGCTCATTTGAACATTTCTTTGTTTTCCTCTATACCCACAGCCTGCAAACCCTAAGAAGTGCACTTGTATTTTGGAAAAGTCAATTCAACACCAAAATCTTACCAATTCATCGCCAAAATTCTGCCACAACGTCAAGCACGCCAAAGGAGTGAGTTTTATTTGTTTATTTGTTTGAATTTGTTTCTAAATAGGTAGGTTTGAGTTGATTTTTGATGTAAATTTTGTTAATTGTCAAGAAATGTTAATGCACCTCCTCCTCCTCAAAATCCACAAAATCCTGAGGAGGAAATACCTGTAGAACAACAACCTCCTCCATCCATTCCTTGACATGCCCTTGGAATACAAGAAAATCTAATGGGGCAAATTGAAAACAATAAAAAAGAAACTGAAGACATAATTGCAAGGTTGAAAGATCCTTCCACTTCAACCTTGCATAGGTCCACGCTTGTTGAATCTCTTGAATCTATGTTATCAAATGTAGATTCAATTAACAAGCAAATATCTAGTTGGATGGATAAGAGGAGAGAGTTTAGAGACCATTATGCAGACAAGCTGTCATACCACGATGTGAAAAAATTACAAATTACAAAATTAGACTTGTGTTCAATTTTCACAAACCCACAAACAAATCAACCTCCACCCATTACATGCAAGAGGTTCCCTATCCATTGGTGCAACAACCAAGTGATAAGGGACAAATTTGGGCAGAGGTGGTGGATAGTTTTTGACCATCCTCCATGCAATAATAATGAGGTCCCGCAATACATTTTGAGGAAACTCTATTGCGAGTTTGTCCTCAATAAAGTGCCAATCTATTTTGATATGTGGGACTTTCAGGGTAGAGGTGGGGGGTCAGCACAAGATAGACTAGGGGCATGTGTTGACCCACAACAGGCAATGAGATGAGTAATCAATAGACCAGCCCATGAGTATGTTTCTATCCCTTCCATTGTGAAGGAGTGTGTTGAGGTCAATACACTTCAGTCCATTAGTGCCTTGACCCAGAGCATCATAGAGCATGCCAGTCCTACAACATAGAGTGGGTTGGGAGATAGTGTGAGGAGTAGGGTCCCACCCCATGCTTGTCAAACTTGTGGGTCAGCCTGTGGTTATGACCCCATGGATAGTTAGGATGCAGGTGCATAGGCTACATCTGTAGTTAAGCAGATGGTGATGACAGATACCCTCCTGAGTGAGACTTTCAGCCTTGATACTTAGGCAAATATTAGAAAGTTTATTGAATTTAATTTATTAAATTTAATTTATTAAATTTCATTTTTGAAATGCAAGATTAACTAATTTAGTTTGATGATTTTAATAAAATTTCAGGGTCATAGCGTTGATGCAGTTTCAGTGGTTCTCCACCTGCATATTACACTAGATCATCTACTGTCGGGGTATGTAACTAGTAAACAATTATAAATATTACATGTGATTAGCATCATTATATGAATGGTATTCTAATATCTAATTTTGGATGTTGAATAGGTTAATATTGGAGATTTCATGGCAACACCTACCAGTGGTGGTGGACTTCAAAGCTTCACGGAGGTAATAAAATAAATAGCTTAATGAATGAATTGTACTTACTAGATTTTTGTATGTGACTTGTGTTCTTTATTGTGTTTACTTCCATGTTTAGATGAACGTGTGTGTACGTTAGGAGCCATGATTTGCATCACTATTATAGTTTTCGTAATTGAATAATGTTTTTTTTATTTTCAGATGATGTAGGCTACAGAGACACCTCTTGATGTTCATAGGGAAATGGAGCATGGTGTGACCTCTGTGATTCATAGCTCCATGGCATTGACAGGGGTATGAGGTACATTAGTAAATTTCAATTTACATCATTGTTATAGTTGTTTATTTTTGAAAAATCAAAAGATTATTGATTTGAAGTTTAATTTCTATCTGAATGGTTTCTATAGGACATGACATCACCATGGCCTATTCCTGCTACTGAGGCAAGTGAGGAGATAGATTATATGGTAGAGGTAAGTGATTATTTTGTGAAATGTTTCATTTTTTATAACATGTAATTTCTATATATTAATGTCTATACTTTTTATTGTAACAGTTAAAGATGTAGGAAGAACTATAGGAGGAGCATCCCTCGGGTTCGTAGTAGACCACCCACATACGTGTCTCCATCCCCTAGAAGATCAAAGGCTACCCATGATCTATTCTCTTTACCAGCCAGAGGGGAATGACTTTTTATTGTGTTCCTTTGTTGTATGCCTATATGGCATTTGTGGATATATATTTTGTATTGCATATAGTTGACAATGTATGCCTATATGGCATTCTTGTAAGCCTATATGGCTATTTTGTATATATGTTATACTTATATCGATAGATATTAATGTATGCCTATATGGATATTTGGTTAATACAAATCTTTTTTATTGATGGCGTCCATACTTGCATTATAAATACATGTTTGAATGGATATTTGTAGATGGCTACTTCAAATATTTAAAGTCCAATTGTATTACATAAGATGTTTGTTGATCCAATAAGATAGCTATTGTTATTCAAGTATCACCTAAACGTCATTTTGGAACTAAAAGATAAAAGTTGTATTTAAAAAAAAAATGAATCATCATGTTGAACATAAAATATTAATATTCTTTATGAGTTGCTCAATTGAAAATATTCAAATGAGTATGCTGATCCATATTCTTTATGAGTTGGTCAATTGAAAATATTTCTTATTTTCTTGTTATTATACCATATTGGGATGCAAAGAGTATGTTTGTTGTTTTGAATAAGATAGTCAAAATCATATGCTTATGAGCACCTGATGACCATTGTGGCTATTAAATGTAATTCCTCTTGCATATAAGGTGAGGTTATGAGATTACATTGAGTCTTACCTAATTTTAGTATGCAACATAACATTGGGGCTATAGGCTTCCATAAGTCATACCTCAGTGATTTTTAGTTTTAGGCACAAATTTGCTTTAAGACCTTAGGCGCATTTCTCTACTTGCACAACCTCAAAACTCTTCCTAGAACTCAAGGTGCCTTTCATCATCCAAACAGCCTCAAAATTGTGCCTTGATATTGAAAAGATGTTTCGAAGTATAAAGGAGGGCGCCTTAAGGGAGGGAATTCATCTTGATTATCAAAGTTGATCAAATACATCAAACTGAGCATCATACCTCTAGGTGCATTTTTGCCTCTCTCTAAACTATCCATTTTGGTGCCTTGATGTAAAGTGAAGTCTAAACTTAGTGAAGATTGCACCTAGAAAGATATCACCTTGGATATGCACCTAGAGTCATCTGAGATCGTCCATTTGTGCCTAAGGGTCAATATAACATAATATAACTTAGGAAGACTTTAAAAATTGTCAAAAGAAGCCTAGGCACCTTTTCTTGTCTCCACCATCCATTTTGGGCACTTAGAGAAAAATGAACTTCAAATCACTTCCAACTGTAGCGCCTAGTGTTAGAACCTTCAAAATGACTAAATCCTACCAAAGGAAGTCTAGGCGCCTATTGTCACTTGGATCATCATGAACGAGTGCCTAAGTGGAAGGAGAATAAGCATCTTGTATGGAGGCACACTTTTGTGTCTAAATAACCTCATTTTGGTGCCTTGAAGGAAGATGTTCTAAATCCTAAGATCTAGCACCTAAGTGTAAAATGGTCTCCTATAGGTTTGAACAAGTGATTGAAGCCATCAAATTGCCAAGAAATGAGCTAAGTATACTAAGTTGCCTTTTCTTGTCTAAACTATCCATTTTGGCACCTAGGAGTAAGGACATTCAACATCATGAATCAATGCACCCTTTGCCATCAAAACAACCTCACATTGGCACCTTGGAGGAAATCAACTTAAAACTACAAGTCTTGGAGTTTTTTCATGTTGTGATGATGTCTTTTGAGAACAATTATAATGATTGAAGGATGAGGTGGGTAAAAAGTCTTCATCTAGCTTAGGTGCCCATTCAATATTTAGTTTTTTTACATACCTTAATCTGCGCCTTGGCTTGAAGGAGTTAGTTTATGCTTTAAAATGATTTCTATGTGTTTATATGATTCAATATTTGTAAATAATTTAATATGATGGTACAATGTAGCTCAAACTGTTTAAGCATGTTTGGGTGTAAAACAAGACCATGCCTAGCCTAAATGTACCCATCCAGACACATTAGAATTGTCAGTTTGGCCACACGAGGAGAAGAACAAAAGTTACACCCCTTTGTAACTTTACACTGCCTCTTGACAATTTTTGGGTCAGCAAAAAACCTTTCACCACGGGAAAACGCCTCAGAGATATAAAAAATTGAGAGAGGTTATTATAGAGGCACTCTATATGATTATGTTTCCTTAGACAAAATGTTTCTAAGTGATACAGTTTTCAAGTAACATCTTATCAAAGATTGCTACCTTTTTGCACTTTGGATTCTTCAGGGATATCATCGGTACAATGGAGCTCAGACTGTTTCGACATATTTGGGTGAAAAATGGGACCATGCCTAGCATAAATGTACCCATCCAGATGCATTAGAACAATCATTTTGGTCACATTAGGAGCAGGACGAAAGTTACACCCCTTTGCAACTTTACATTGCCTCCTTCTGACGATTTTTTGGGGCAGCAGAAAACCTTTCACCATGGGAAAATGCCTTAGAGATATAAAAAACTGAGAGAGGTTATTGTAGAGGCACTCTACATGATCATTTTTCCTTAGATGGAATATTTCTAAGTGACACAATTTTTGAGCAACATCTCGTCAAAGATTGCTACCTTTTTGCACTTTGGACTCTTCAGGGATATTATCGATACAATGTAGCTCAGACTATTTCGATATGTTTGGGTAAAAAAAAGGACCATACCTAGTGTAAATGTACCCATTCAGATACATTGGAATAGTTAGTTTGATTGCATCAGGAGTAGGACAAAAGTTACACCCCTTTGCAACTTTACACTGCCTCCTTCTGACGATTTTTGGGGCAGCAGAAAACCTTTCACCGCTGGCAAATGCTTCAGAGATATAAAAACTGAGAGAGTTTATTGTAGAGGAACTCTACATGATCATCTTTTCTTAGATGAAATGTTTCTAAGTGACATGGTTTCCGAGTAACATCTTGTCAAAGATTACTACCTTTTTGCATTTTGGACTCTTTAAGGATATCGTCGGTACAATGTAGCTCATATTGTTTTGACATGTTTGGGTGAAAAACAAGACCATGCCTAGTGTAAATGTACCCATCTAGATGCATTGGAATAGTCATTTTGGTCGCATCAGGAGTAGGATGAAAGTTACACCCCTTTAGAACTTTACACTACCTCTTTTTGACGATTTTTGGGGCAGTAGAAAACCTTTCACCATGGGAAAATACCTTAGAGATATAAAAAACTAAGAGAGGTTATTGTAGAGACACTCTACATGATCGTATTTCCTTAGACAAAATGTTTCTAAGTGATACAGTTTTTGAGTAACATCTCGTCAAAGATTGCTTCCTTTTTGCACTTTGGACTCTTTAAGGATATCGTTAGTATAATGTAGCTCAGACTGTTTTGACATGTTTGGGTGAAAAATAGGACCATACCTAGTGTAAATGTACCCATCCAGACGTGTTGGAATAGTTAGTTTGGTTGCATTAGGAGCAGGATGAAAGTTACACCCCTTTGCAACTTTACACTACCTCCTTCTAACGATTTTTGGGGTAGCAGAAAACCTTTCACCACGGGCAAATACCTCAGAGATATAAAAACTGAGAGAGGTTATTGTAGAGACACTCTACATGATCGTGTTGCCTCAGAAGGAATGTTTCTAAGTGACATGGGTTTAAAGTAACATCTCATCAAAGATTGCTACCTTTTTGCACTTTGGACTCTTCAGGGATATCATCGGTATAATGTAGCTCAGACTGTTTCGACATGTTTGGGTGAAAAATAGAACCATGCCTAGCCTAAATGTACCCATCTGGACGTGTTGGAACTGTCAGTTTGGTCGCATCAGGAGCAGGACACCAAAAATGCAAAAGTTGCTTTATACAACTTGACAACATTGACACTTTTTTGCAACAAGACTCAAAGACTCAAACTGACCCCAAATGACTTGAAGTGACTTAAAAAGAAATGAAATGGTCTTAGAAGACCTTATTACATACAATTGACGCAATCAAAATAAAATTTCATTTTTTGACCCCTCTTGGAGGTATGACAACCTAGGTGGCCTTGCACCATTAGTGTAACTGAAGGACTATGGTGGTGGCATGAAACTAGAGTGAGTTGACATTCATTTGCATCTAGTTTGGCATTTTGAAATAATTCTAGAGTAGAGTAAGACTCATTTTCTTGAAAACAGTTTAAGAAACCCTTATCTAGGGTTTTGGTAAGAATCATGCATTTTTTGGCCATTCCACTGATTTGATTCACTTTTGATTAGTGGAATGGGTTGTAGTAGGTCTATTATAGTATGCTATGATGAGTTTTTGGCAGGAAATCTGAGGAGAAGTTTTCTTTGAGGAAGCCTAACAAAACCATGTGTTAGGTGATGTTTAGAGACAAAGAAGGAACCATAGAGGCATTTTTGGGAACAACAGATTGTAGGAGGACAAAACCCACAAAATTCATAGTTTTGGCATGAATACTAAGTGTTCAAGTCATTGTTTGAGTTCTGTGTGTGAATTTAAGGGGGGTCTCTTTGTATTTTAGGCCTAATTGGGGCTCTAGGTTATTGAGAGGAGTTATAGATTAGGGTATATCGTCCAAAACAACCTATACCTAGATTTGGATATGTAATAGGGAGTCCAAATAGGTATCTATTGATTGTCCAAGTTCTGTGTTTGAAGATTTGTATCAAAAGTTATTAGGAATGTTCTCCTTTTTTAGGGCTACAAGTCATTTCTTGGGTTTGTGAAGGAAGTGTTAATCCTGAGTTTAGTTTGCCTTTGGCAATGATTGGAATGGGTCCCATAGCATCTAAAATCACCTTTTCCATGAAGAATTTAAAGTCTCTAACTGCTGATCCCACTTTTGATAATGATCATGAAATTTGGGCTTTAGAGCATAAGGAAACCTTGTCTAGTTTGCCATCCTCCAACTATCCCATTGCCTCTACATCACAATTAGAGACACCTATTATCTAGTTAGAAACCAAGACACCTACAGACACCTATATTTTATACATTATTCTCAAGATCAACTTCATCCATCACTTAGGTCTAACCCCATGAAGCATAACATGATGATGTACAAATGTGTATATGTGTAAAAGTGCAGCAGGAAATAAAAAATAAACCTTACAAATTAATGTACATACTTACAACTCAATGTAACATGACTTTACAAAATCAATGTGAATACTTACAAATTAATCCAATGAACCATCTAGGTCTGCTCTACTCTTTATTATGTCAAGTATTGCTTCATGGTCAGACTCACACACCTTCCACAAGATTTTGTTCAAAGGTCTACCTTGATACTAAATCAAATGAACATTGGTTGCCACGACAAGGTTCAAGTAATGAAGAATCTTTCGATGTGTGTCAAAGTCTTGAAACAACCAAACATTAACACTCTTATGTGGGTACCTTCTAAGCCATGTTCCAGTAATAACCACTGAGCCTGTAGGGTATTCGATGTTTTCTCCATCTTTAACTGGGGCCTCCAATTTCTTTTTGGCCTCAACACAATGACATTAGTAATAATATGTTCCCTCTTCATTAGCTTCATCTGCAATAACTGGATACACGTGCCCTACATTGATATGTGTAGCAAATTAGATGAAATTAGTCAACATTACAAAAACACTACACAGTAAGATGACATTAGGAATTTCAAAAACTATGCAAATAGATATATTACCTGGTTGAACTAGATCTTATATGTGGTCAAAGTCAACTGATGATTCCATCTATGTTAGTTCCAGTGCCATCGGGGTCGATATGTGTTAAGTGGGCTAAGATAACTTAACTGCCATTCATCAACCCACTCCTTTGACTCATACTCATCCCAGGCTTGAATTGTATAGGAAGAACAAAAGCATGACATATTTCGCGTATGGATACTCCATGAACCTATAATTGAGCTTTTGAAAGACTGCATCTCATTTGATCCTATCAGTGTACAACAATCCTCATATGGTGCAATGTTAGTATCATCTATCAACCAAAAAAATCTACGAACTAAAGACTTACCTACATTACCTGGACCCATGGAAGCATTACACCACTCGACAATCAATTTTGCATCTGTCAACTTTGCATTGTCTTTATACTTTAACTCTTCTCGTGCTATGGCTCTTTTGATACATGCTCCTGCACCATCATGCTCCCCCTTTCCATGCCTGGCCTCACAAAAGTTCCACATATGCTGAATACCTATAAAATTATGCCTCCTAATATAGAAATTATACTCCCTTATGATCTTTCTATCATCATTTGTACTATCATTCGCATGGATGAATGCGATGTGCACAAATATAGAAACCTGCGGAGTTGTAATATTGTGATTGCACCTCACGCTGTGGCTGCAGATTGTAGTTCTCTACAAAGTCGACAACTGAAACAATGCTACCAACCGAAAATGTGTCCTTGCATAACTTGAATTGCAAGTCCAACCATCAAGCTCTATGGGCATGTCTTGTATACTCATACACTATGCTGTCATGAAATATAGGCATAAACTGATACATTAGAATTTTTTCAATAACCAATTCACACCTTTTTGCTTCTTTACCATCTTTTGTATTGTATGTCACTATTTTATACTTGCCAAACTCTACTAGTTTGTTTCTAGCCGCATGTGCTCTTTCCATATGTTCACATATTGGCAAATGTTGCAAGCCACCGCAACAATGACATGTGCCATCCAAGCATAATTTCCTGTAGAATATTTGACCTTCCTCTCTTTCACATAAAATTCTTGATATGAAGTCTCTTGAAGATGTTGGTGGGGCACGTATGGCTCAACCCTGTAAAACATTGTTAGTATGCATATCTAAACATATAGACCTATAAACATCAAAATGGTTAGAAAATTCAATATGTAATCTACAACAACAAGTAGTGCGTGTGTGATTTATCTTGACATAGAAAGGTTTTAGCATTTCAATGCTTCAACAATTGGTTTATCTTTTCATAGTAGTCTCCCCGAGAATGCCCATAATTCATTGGCATTAGTGTCCTCAATTCTTTGGCATCTTCCAATGGCTCTTGATAAAGTTTTCCTATTAATTCTCAATTTTTGACTCATCTTTCTAATGAGACGAGCTTTCCTCATTTGACTACTTACTATAGTTGATGTAATCACATGCCATGTTGCATTACTATATTTTGTGCATGAGGTGTTACCCACACTATCATATGCACTCATTAGATTCTTGACAATAGATTTTTCACTTGAAGCCTCTGATGTTCTCAACCCAAGAATCTTCATGATGGACCTATACTTTATACTTCACATCATTTCAAGGAATAGTTAACATCTTGCAGTCTCATTTAACTTTTCAAAGAACAATCTCTAAATCTTATGAGCATATCTTCTACAAGTGCATTTTGTAATCTTACCTTCCATTGGCTGCAAAATATTCTCATCAATATCAATCTAATACTTTAGATTTCTATGCAAAATTCTAGGTGGTGTTAAGTAAGATAAATTCATCTCAACATTAGGAATTTCATCAATATTTAAATGAGATGGGCTATATGGCATACTTTCAATCGAAGATGGAATAGATGACATACCTTGAGTTTGAGGTGGGAATGATGGCATACCTCCTTCATCACATGTGAGTGATGATGTACTCTCAACTTGAGATGTGGTAGATGGTGTCCCTACATGTTGACTTGCAGTAGAGGATGTGTCTCCAACTATGGTATTCAAATCTCTCGTAGCATGAAGTTTTTGCATTCGTTCTCTTTGTGCCACCAATACCATATCTCTTTGTGATGGTTGAGGTTCCTCTTCAATTGACATGTCTTCATTTATCATGTCCAATTTCCTCTTGTCATGAAGTTCCCTCATAGCCATTGCTTTCTTTGCATTCTTAGCTTCTATCTCTTTCTTGTGTTGGTTTAATTCTTGATTGTTTCCTCGGCATGACAGAGAATTTGTCTATAGCATGATAAAGAGACCAATATTAGTTCCTAAGAAATGAATCCATACAAATAACTAAAATAAATGTCATTCAACCCTTCATAGTAAATGTACATATAATCATCATGTAAAAGAGTAAATGTCACTCAACCAAAATAGGTACAAAGCATACAAAGAAAATTATTGCAGCCATGAAAAGAGTACATGGGACTTCATGCTTGAAAAGGTTGAGGCAGACCCAATTTGACATGTTTGTTGTTACTAGGGCTACTAGGATTTGGAATTGAGAAGGTGTTTTGTTAGTACTAGGGATACTAGGATTTGGGTGGCTTGTGAAGGAATATACAACAATTGTTGTGTCATGTGCATGTACAAATCATCATGAATAGGTGCATAAGAAATGTCCTAGCCCAAGATATGTGCATACAAATCATCATGTCATGTGTGTACTTGTATGATCTTTGCACCTATTCATTTGTATTTTAACTTGTTAATATGACAAGATAATAGTAGGATTGTATTTTTATTATGTTGTAAGGATTTATTCTTGTATAGTTTGACATCATGGTATGTTAAGGTCTATTTATTACACATAATTATTAAAGAGCCCAAGTGTAGAAAATATACATGGCATCATGTGAGATTGTAGGTTGCTTTCTTGATTGGGAATGTGTCTATTTTAATCATGTATGATAAAGCATGATATAGTAATTCAAATAGAATTAAGGAAAATGTAAAGAACATGCATGTAAATACTTGACATACCTAAAAAATGAAAATTTGAATGGAGAGAGTACCTAATTATGTAGTGTTTTTTTCTTCTTGCATCAAACTCCTCAACAATTTGAGTTTTTCACCACTTGTTTCCTTTTCAATATTAAATTGAATAACACTCAAATATAATTACTAACAACAATACTATTAACCAATCTATAATGTTAAATTCCTAAACTTGAATCACAATTAACATTGCAACACTACAAAAATTGAAACTTGAATAGATATATATCAAACTTGGTGTGAAAACTATGTTATTTCCTCCTCAAGTTGCCAAAGTAGAAAAGGTGGTGGAAAGATCATGCAAATGTGGTAGAATGTGTAAAATATGCATGTGAACTTCCCAACAGCACGAAAGCACTTCTTTTTTGTCAGAGCATGCGCATAATCAGCATGAAAATAGAGCATGTGGGCCTAGATCATGGGGGTCAACACTGTTTTATTGTTTCTATAGCAAGACAAAATGTGAGCACATTATAATGTGCTTGCATTTCCTGCTATAGATTGATCCATAAATATTTGTGCGTATCTCACCTTTATAATATCTCACCTCTAGTTCCATCAGCTCATGTTCTATATCTCACTTATCTCTCCCCTTCACCTCTCTACCTCTCTACCTCTCCCCTCTCTACATATCTCAGTCACTCCTTGTCTACCTCAACCCTAAACCTTATCCCTAAACCCTAATCCCTCAACCCTAAACCCTAAACAAAATCCCTATTCCTAAACCCTCAACAGGTTTGATACTATACCTTAAACCCTAATCCCTTATCCCTAAACCCTCCAACCCTATCCCTAATCCTTATACCCTCGACACTCTACTTTAACCCTAATCCCTTGACCCTCAACCCTATCCTGAAACCCTCAACCCTTGAACCTCAATGTACCATCCATGTCAAACACTAATCCCTCAACCCTTAACTTTGATCCCTCGACCCTCAACCCTATCCCTAAACCCTAAAGCCTCAACCCTTAAACCTCAACGTCAAATCCTAATCTGTCAACCATTAACTCTAATCCCTCAACCCTAAACCCTATCCCTAAACCCTAAACACTATCCCTATTCCTAAACCCTCAACAGGCTTGATACTATACCTTAAACCCTAATCCCTTATCCGTAAACCCTCCAACCCTATCCCTAATCCTTATACCCTCAACTCTCTACTTTAACCCTAATCCCTCGACCCTCGACCCTATCCCTAAACCCTCGACCCTCAAACCTCAACCCTCAACACCTCAATGTCAAACCCTAATCCCTCAACCCTTAACTCTAATCCCTTAACCCTCAACCCTATCCCTAAACACTAAACCCTAAAGCCTCAACCCTCAACACTATACCTTAAACCCTAATCCCTCAACCCTCAACCCTAAACCTTATCCCTAAACCCTAATCCCTCAACCCTCAACCCTAATCTGTCATCCCTCAACTCTAATCCCTCATCCCTAAACCCTAAACGCTATCCCTATTCCTAAACCCTCAATGGGCTTGATACTATACCCTAAACCCTAATCCCTTATCCCTAAACACTCCAACCCTATCCCTAATCCTTATACCCTCAACACTCTACTTTAACCCTAATCCCTCAACCCTTAACTTTGATCCCTCAACCCTTAACCCTTAAAACTTGAACCCTAAAACCTATCCCTACACGCTCGATACTCAACACTATATCTTAAACCCTAATCCCTTAACCCTCATCCCTAAATCCTCAACCCTAAATCCTTAAACCTTCAACCCTAAACCCTATCCCTAATCCCTCTACCCTTGACACTCTTCTTTAACCCTAATCCCTTGACCATCAACCCTATCCCTAAACCCTCAACCCTCAACCCTCAACTCTCAACATTAAACCCTAATTCATCAACCCTAAACCCTAATACCTCAAACCTAAACCCTATCCCTAAACCATCAACCCTCAACACTATACCTTAAACCCTAATCCCTATCCCTCAACCCTTAACCCTTAAAACTTAAACCCTATCCCTATACCCTCAACACTTGACACTATATCTTAAGCCTTAAACGCTCATCCCTAAAGCCTCAACCCTCAATCCTTAAACCTTCAACCCTAAACCCTATCCCTAATCCCTCTACCCTCAACACTCTAACCCTAACCTCGACATTAAATGCTAATCTGTCAACCCTAAACCTGATCCCTAAGCCCTCAACCATCAACACTATACCGTAAACCCTAATCCATCAACCCTAAAACCTAATCCCTCAACCCTTAACCCTAAACACTATCAATAAATGCTCAACCCTCGACACTATACCTTAAACCCTAATCCCTCAAACCTCAACCCTAATCCCTCATCCCTAAACCCTAAACACTATCCCTATTCCTAAACCCTCAACCCTTGACACTATACCTTAAACCCTAATCCCTTATCCCTAAACCCTAAACCCTATCCTTCAACCCTTAATCCTTAAAAATTAAACCCTAAAACCTATCCATAAACCCTCGACACTCAACACTATATTTTAAACCCCAATCCCTTAACCCTCAGCCCTAAATCCTTAACCCTCAATCGTTAAACCTTCAACCCTAAACCCTATCCCTAATCTCTCTACCCTGAACACTCTACTTTAACCCTAATCCCTTGACCTTCAACGCTATCCCTAAACCCTCAACCCTCAACTCTCAACATTAAACCCTAATCCGTCAACCCTAAACCCTATCCCTAAACCCTCAACCCTCAACACTATAACTTAAACCATAATCCCTCAACCCTAAACCCTAATCCCTCAACCCTAAACCCTAAACCCTATCCCTACACCCAACAAAACTACTTTGCCTTATGTTAGGTTGTTAAACCCATCATTTTTGACACTCTTCTCTTAAAGATATCTGAGTTGCAAGAATATGCCAGAAAAATGGCTATGAAATTTTTTAATGTTAGTAATGTTATATGGCATGTTTTTCTGGCCCATCTGGGGTTCATTATGCCAATAGGCGTACACACTATGAGAAAAGATTTACATATGGTACATCCATAGTGAGTAATTAACAGTTAAAATCAGAAGGATGATCATTATGAGAAAACCTTTGCATTGGGGTACATCTATGCTTCTTTCTGTCCACCCTACACTTAGGGGAGGTATATTGTTATGAAATAGGCAAATAATCTCCCATTGTTTACTGGCTCTATCCACAAGAACTACTAAACTTTTTTCTCTTGGTAATTGTAGAGGACATTCACCTATTTTTGGCAACTCCTGCTTTCCCAAACCATTACAAAAACTAAGTTATTTTAACCCAATAAATAGCTAATTGCATTGATTTAATACTCTACTATATTAAAGCTTAGCATTCACACAAATGCAGATGTTCATATTATAGAAGACTGCATTATATTAGACTATTAGAGATCCCTCAGAAAAATGTAATAACAAAACTACTTTGCCTTATGTTAGCTTACAATTAAACCCATTCTTTTTGACACTCTTCTCTTAATAAAGAAAGAGTAATAAGAATAGAAGGCAAAGAATTTGATCTTACTAGTATGCATGGTCGGTTTACATTCTGTGACTTCATTTTCATTGAATAAAAAGGTAAATATCTGATTTGAAAGGTGGGGCAGAATTCACTGTCATGTGCTTTTCTAGATGATATGGTCCATAATGTCCAGGGTTCTTCAAAGAAAGGCTTGTAACATAATTAAGTTTTTGTTATACCAATCCTCTAGGTAAAGCTACAATTCAAATGCCTACTTTGAAAGTTGAAATAAATTAAATTAGACTTACAATTTTGATTTTCTTCCATTGCTTCAACAACATCATTCTTTTCTTCATTAGAAACCAACTCAAGATCATCAACTTGTTGCCCATTGGTTGACTTGAATTGCATCCTCTATTAGAAGAAGAGCATTTTTTATCTGTATCAATGTTGGTATTCATAAGATGAAGAGAATTGATATTTTTCACACAACTTGTTCTTTTAAATATCTTAACCTTAAATTATGACTTGGATATGTACTTGAACACAGTAAAATCTCCAATCTCCAGCCCATGATGATTCACAAAATTTTCCCAACCCTACCTAAATTTTAGTTTATTTATGGTACCCCTTAATTGTACATCCCACTCCTGCCCACCTGGGCCTTGAAGAAGGAGGCACACCCATTAAACCAACTCATTCGACAACTTGCTACCCATCAGTTGACTTGAATTGCATACTTTATTAGAAGAAGGGCATCTTTTATCTATATCAATGTTGGTATTCATAAGCTGAAGAACATTGATGTTTTCACACACCCTGTTCTTTGAAATATCTTAACCTTAAATTATGACTTGGATATGTACTTGAACACAACAAAATCTCTAATCTCCAGCCCATGATGATTCACAAAAATTTCCCAACCCTTCCTAAATTCTAGTTTATTTATGGTACCCCTTAATTGTACATCCCTAAACCTTAAACCCTAATCCCTTAACCCTAAACCCTAATCCCTAGTCCCTAAACCATAAACCCTAATCCCTAATTATAATTTATGGTACCCTAATCCCTAAACCCTAAACCTTAATCCCTTAATCCTACACCATAAACCCTATCCCTAAATCCTCAACCCTCAACACTTAAACCTTAAATAATAAACCCTATCCCTAAACCCTCAACCTTCAAAACTATACCTTAAACCCTAATCCCTCAACCCTAAACTTTCAACCCTAAACCCTATCCCTAATCCCTCTACCCTCAACTCTCTACCTTAACCCTAATCCCTCAACCCTCAACCCTAAACGCTATCCCTAAAGCCTCAACCCTAAACCCTAATCCCTCAAGGTCTTAAACTCTAATCCCTTATCCCTAAACTCTAAATCCTATCCCTAAACCCTCAACCCTCAACCTTAAACCTTAGTCACTCAATCCTTATCCACCCCTCTCCTCCCCTATTTGGCTCACCCCCATCTCTATCCTTCTCTACCCTCGACACTATACATACATACATATAGGCATACATAGATACATAGATACATACATACATACATACATACATGATTAATAACCTTAAACATAAAAAAATTCAAGGGGGACATAACGCAAGTGCGTTATAACATGCTCACATTATTCTAAACATGACAAATAGTCCACAAACTTCTGCGGAAAAGGAAAAATGCAAAGTTGAACATATAACACACTCGCATTATGTTTTGCTTTGGGAATACCAAGCCTTGGGCTTGGGATTTGTTTTGGATTTCCAACCCAAAGGCTTGGAGTGTTTTCCCAATGTCCAGAGATGTGTTTTTCCATATTCTACATGATTTCACATAATTTCATTCGTGCTAACCCTCAAATTTGCATGTGTTTCAAGGTCAAACAAATAGAACACCTGGGTAATGTTAGGCTTTCTCTTAGCTATTTGACGATGTGATTTTTTTCACATTTTGACAATGTTAAGCCTTTCATCTTTAATTTCTTTTATTTGTGTGTCCATTTTTGGGCAAAAACCACTATTTGGTCTTTTTTTCATTGTAAATTAACTATTCATTGAAATTTCAAAAAAATTACATAGTTAGAAACTAGACTCCATCCTACACATTAAAAAAAGAAAAAAATGATTTTCAATTAGTTTTCAAAATTGATAAGGGTAGCATGGCCAAAATTGTATTTTTTAGGATATGTCCACTTTGAAAATTAGTCAAAAATCAAATATTTATCAAAAAATTATCAGAAAAAATCAGGCATAAACTACATGTTGTTAACTAATTTCTCACTAAAGCAATTTTAAAAATACCAAAAAAAAGTTGACCTTTTGAGGGAGCCACAAAACATGCTATGCTATGTTTTTTTGACAGAAACAACACCAATTTCTGTGGCTCCCTCTTTTGAACCACTTAATCTATACCATTTTCAAAAAAAATTAGTAGTTTTGAAAGTAGACTCACAGTACTACGAACATTGTTTTGGTTGCATCTCCAAATTTTGAGTGTAACTATGCTCAATTTCTCATCCAAGGCCATCATTTCTTGATTTTTTTTAAAAAAGTGGCCACTTAAGACCCCTTTTTGGCCCCCCATCTTTTTGCACTTACCCATATTGTGATTGAGGAGTATCATTACAAAGATGCACAACAATTTTAGATTTCTCAGGATCTTTTTGGGAACTAGAAACATAAATTGTATTAATGAATCTTTGAAATAGAAATGGTTTAGGAGTCATAGAGGATTATTATATAGAGATTAAGTCATCCAAGACTTCATCTAACATGTCAAAATCATCACTTTTAAATAGCTCATCTAACATTGAAATCTTGAAGAAAGAAGTCTGACATATTTGCATAACCTAATTTTTCTCAATCTTATAGAAATGAAGTGAAAGAGAGGGAATGGAATGATGTTTATTTATGATTCTATGATGCATAAAATTAAATATAAAAAACTATGAACAACAAATTTTATCCAATTATTAACTAAAACATAAGCAAGAGTTTTTAAATTTCAAGCTAGAATTACAAAAAAATGAGATTTTTGATAACCCTAATCAATATGTACAAATGAATGCGAGGTGTGCATGTAAAAAATGTGTAAAAAACTTAGTTATAATCAGATATAAATGAACATATCATAAAATTATATTGAGATACAATGGTTTAATCTTATGAAATGTAAACAATGTAAAAAGTATAGCTTTTTCAAATATAAATCAAATGCTTATTTTTCCAATTTCTAATGCCAAAATCCAAAGAATGCACTAAACAAAAAGGATGACAACATATAGAAAATGAAATCACTTTAATTAACCTAACAATGCTACATAGATCTAAAGCAACCCACTAATCTACAAATCCTAGGGTCAAGCCTAGCTAGATTTCTAGGAAAATGCTAAATTTTTGTTGCCCTAATGATGAATTAAATGCAAAGTATGATATATGCAAGTATGAAATTTATGAATGAACTTAATTTTAATCAAATATAGGACAACAAACAAAATATTTTTATATGAAGAAGGATGCAAGAGTAAGAAGAGCTGGGTTCACCAAAATGTTAAGTAGAAAAGAGAGATCAAGCTTAAAAGGTCAAACTAGGTCAAACCCTCTTCCATTAACATTGACACACAAATCAAGCTTGGATTCTACCCTTGAGGGAGAGCCAAACTACAGGGGTTTTCCCTCTTTGTTGTATAGAGGAGAATTCAACCAAATTCAACCAAGCAAACTAGGGCAAAGCATCAAACCCTAAATGAGCTATAGATGACTGTTAGAAATAGAAAAAGAAAACCATAATGCATAGTAGAGATGAGGAAATAGAGTAGAGTAGGAAATTGAAGAAAAAATAGCAGAGGTGCCAAGGCGCTAGGTGCCCTATACGCTAATTAAGATTTTGCAAAAATTTTGAACTTCACCTAACCTATACTTGCAAAACCTTCTGTCTTCTCAAATCTTGTCTTTCAAAATCTGTTACTTCAACTTGTACACACAAAATAAGGGAAAAATTGTTGTGTCTATATATTATCTTGCCTTATTCAAGCCCCCATTTTGGTATTCCTACCTCATGAATAGCCAAGATTAGAACAAGATGTGTTCTCAAAAACCCTAAGTGTGAGAAGTAACATGCAAGATCTAATCAAATACATCAAACCCTAACCCTAGACGACTTAAGAAAATATGATAGATTGATACAAAATAATTCTCCACTCAAGGAAGCCCACAAATTCATCTCATGGATGACGATTCATTGAAGGTTTGTTGAATAAGAAGGCAATGCAATGATACCCTTGGAGGGTACTCAAGCCAATCTCAAGTTGATGGTTCCAACCCTTCTCCCAATCATGCAAATTGCTTCAACCTAGGAAAAAATGAGATAGACTCATTATCTTACTTCCTAGCCTTCATACAAATCTTTCCAAGAGCAAAATTGAATTCCACTCAATCAAATAGAAACCTGCAATAATTTAATAGCATAGAGAACATAATAATAGAGATCTTTTATGTCCAAGGGGTTGAGATTAATTGGTTGAAACATTGGTTTCTTGTTGAGGAGACCCAAGTTTAAATCCCCATAGGGACATCTAAGTGACTCTTGGTCTTCCATAGTTAGTAAAATTCTATGTTGTGATTCTTGAATTCTAATGTGGATGTATTCTAATTTCTAAGTGATCATGCTTGGGGGTGACAATCCCTGTGTTGTGGCCTCACCAGTTTATAGCTTCGGTAAAAAGCATTCAATGATACAAAAATAATAATAATAGAGATATTTTATCAAGATCACATCTAACTTCAAAAAACATCTAGTTTCCAAATGAAGAGGTTACTTTCTTTAATACAAGGCTTAATAAATGAGTAAATTGAATTAAAGAGCTAACAATACGTGTGAAAAGGAAAAATTGAGTTTAGGGTCAGCCTAATCATCATAAAAGTTGACTTGTGGACCCAATTTGCCTCCCTAAAAACATGGGAAGGACCAAGGCATTGGGTGCCCTAGGCCCTTACGGAAAATTTAGGCAAGCCCACATTTAATGTGGTGCTAACTTTGAGTTTCAAATTAGTTTTTGGGTTATGATGAAACATTAACCAAAATCACGACATTTCATAGAATTGAGGACCAATCAAGACATTAGGGTAGACCTAAAAATTAACTAGGCTTAGGACCACTAAAGTAAGGTACTAAACATAGTGAAATTGTGCTTACACAACCAAAGAGCACAATTTATGACATAAAACATACATTGCCATATGTGTATGTACAACACAAATCTTCACAACATAGTTGTGATAGTGGGTGGTAAGATATACCAAATTATGGTTTCTTTAGTACATTTATGGTTGATTATTTATGTAAAAAGTAAAAAGGCATTTCTTTAGTACATTTTATTGTTGATTATTTTTTTGAAACAATACTAGATTTGGTTTATTTAATATAATCAATATTTTAAAAATAAAATAATAATTATCATTTATTAAATAATTTCCAAATACATACTTCTAAAATTAAGCATACATTACTTTCTTCAATATATAGTATTTGACACTTATACATGGAGGAACATCATCTGTTTTAATAGTTTAAATTATTTTAATTAATTTTCTAATTTATAGACCCAATGAGTGTATGTCTAATGGTTAGAAATGAGGTGTTTTACACCATAGACTTAGGTTCAAATCCCACTTATAGGCCATCCTTGTAGTGGCCATGAAAGCACTTAGAGGTAGGGGTTGAAAATATGTCAATGAATGGACCAAAGCCAACCCATATGTTTCACCATGGGGCTACCTTGAAGCATGGTTGAGTCTAACCATGTTAAGGAGCCAAGCCCACCCCCATTTCTTCTATGAGATGCCCGAAACTTACTCTAATTTATTTTGAATATTTCTAATTTTAATTCCAAATTTTAGGATATTTATAGTTAAAGAAAAAAAGTGAGGAAACATGAGGGTGTATCTATGGATAAATAACAACAAGGGAGATGGTGGGCCCGTGTAATTATGAAGTGATTATGGTGAGTGGGATCATGATGAATTTGATTTGGTAGTCAAGGATAGAGAAAAACAGTAGGAAAGACTTCAACATCCTCATGTCCATATTTCTATGTGGCCTAGGTTGCATTGGCTGACACAGATAAGAAAAAGGCTCTTCTACAAAATGTTAGAAAATAAGGTAAACAACTATTAATGGAAATCTGATTACAATTGTAATATAGACATTTAACTATGCAGAACCAAAATGGAGATAGTATGAAATAAACACAAATAAATAATGGAACATAAGATCAAACACATAACACAGTGTTTACATGGAGAAATTATTAAAAAAAAAAACTCCACACAAGAAGAGATGCACTAGTTTGTTGTAACTTTAATAGAGTTTACAACACAACACTATCAATCTCCTCTTTAGTCTTCAGTCCAACAACACCTAATTTTCCACTCTTAACTCTCCTGATAAACAGTTAAGGGGTTGCCTTCTAGGGCAAGGCAAGTCAATATAACCTCTACTGTTAGATTTGTTCCAGGGGCATTGCCCCAGAACCCCAATAGGGCATGTGGCCCCTAGAGCCCCTACTAGAGGAATGATTCCCCCAAACACTGGATGAGGGTACTCCCCCCTATGCTCCCTAGATAACCATCATGCATTAGGTACCAAGATCAAACATGTGGCTTAAACAATAACACTACTTGGAGAATACTTCATTCCTTATGAATGATTTATAAACAATATTAGGAGTAATTAAATACATATGATTTAAAAGGATGATGACACCTTAATCCTAACACAACGTGGATTCCTTCAAGAATCCAAGACAAAGAGATTGATCAAGGATACACCTTAACAACAATAGTTTGATGGAGGACAAGGTGATGGTTTGGTTTTTCCAAAGTGTACACTTTTCATAGATATGGGGATTTTCACAAGAAACTAATTGATAAAACCAATGTTTCTTTATCATCTATCCTAGAGGATGTACATTTAGCTATGGATAGGGTTTTGAAAATATTGTAGGAGATTTGTAATGAGGGAGAGACTTTGGTCATTGAGGGTGGTGGGAGTCAAGTGAACATGAGAGAAGTCAAGATTATGATAATAGGCCTTTAGTCTTCTAAGGAAGCAATACAACCTCACCTTTTGGGATATCCATTTCTCTCTAATGATATGATCATTAGAGATGTTTCTCCTAGATGAGTGTAGTGAATAAATTTATTGGGATATGGGATCTACATCCCTTACATAGATATTTCTAGGTTGATGAGACTAACCAATGGATGGGGAAATTTTAAAATGAGATTGAAAACCCTTCTTTGTCTATGTTGTCTAAGGGTTTTTATTCAAGTTACATTTTCAAATAGAGGAGCATAACTTGGTTTGAAGGAATGACACTTGATTCCAGGCAGGATAGATTTACATATATGTGCCCATGAAGCCCTTTTTGACCTAAACGAGGAAGTTATTTGTTAAGGTCAAAGATAAATTTTCTTTGTTAGGCTTCCAATAGCTTTTAGAAATATAAAAATGATTAAACTATTAGTTGGAAAGATGGGGATTTTGTTAAGATCAACCCTAAGTAGGATAGGTCCAAGAGAAGTTATGTTAGTGTCTATATTTATATGCACATCAAAATCTATACCTTACTCCATTCATATTTCGTATGCTCACGGATCATGACTTCAACAAGTGGATTTGCAAAGGATATATTTTAGATTTTTTCATTGTGAAACAATATTGGGTATAAGGTAGTAGTTGAGTGCTCTTCCTCCAAGTTGTTATAATCTAGTTTGATTTATTTACAGAAAAGATCTTGAAGTCTAGTAGGTTGGATGAGGATTTTTTGTGGAAAAACCATGGTTGTTTCATGGTTTCTTCGGGGGAAGGCATGTCTTGCCCCAAGGAGGAGACTTCATGTAATAAATTTGGGGAGCTTGTAATTTTGGTCGATGTTTCTTTCAAGTCCTCTGAAATAGAGGGTGGTGGACATAAATCTATGGTTATTAGGGAGGGAACTTGCAAAACAAGGAAGATATCCTTAGTTCAAATGTTTGTTTGTAATAGAAGATGTAAGGTCACCTAAACTCTGTTTAATATCCATAACAATAGACTTACTGGAGTTTTATGCTTTATTTTGCTTTATGATATAGTGGATTTCATATTTTGGGAAAACAAATATTTTTGGTTTTAAAGAAAAAAAATAAAGGAAGGAGAGATTGCAAAGTAATGGGGGATGAATCATAGTCTGATCACTAGTATGATTCGTAGAGAATCATGGGGAAGTTACGAAGGATATGGAAATTGTTTCAAATAAGTTTGATAGACATACACAGCTTTGCTGAGCATGGTCATTGGCTCTAGAGGGATTGTATGGAGAAGGGATGGTGGAGAAGACGGATATAAACATGGGAATGCAAGCCAGGCTTCTTGTCTACCACTCCAATCTCACTCCTAGCTTTCATCTTTACTTGCAGGTGAGTAACATTATTTTATTCATACTTGAAATTGAATCTTTCATCACCCAACATGCAGCAGCCTTCCCCATGTAATTTTCATTCAACACTTATAGACAGGCATTACAAGTCTCTTGAAATTCCACACTGGCAATGGAACTTCCTGTAATCATTCATATTTTTTTTTTAAAAGCTAGTTTTGATGCTGAGAGTTCCTATGCTGCTACCCCATGTTTATTTTGAATATATTAATTCAAAGATCTATTGTACAATGTTATATTCCAAACTACACCAACTGCAATTTGAAAGCGCAGGCATTGAAGCCGTGACCAAGATTGTGTAGCCAGGCTTGACACTCGCCAGTTGCACTTTCTTGTAAGTTTCTAAGTTCTCAACAAATCCATTTTGTGGATGTCCTGTGATCATTGCAATCCGTGAGTCCGTTTTTCTTTCTTGTTGTGAAATAGTTGGCTTGCCCGTAGGGCTTCTAGAACACTTGTAACCCCAACAGCTGATAAAAATTCCCCTTCCATTATGCCGTGATGGTTTTCACTTCATTATTTATGGAGATCTGGCACCGTGCACATTATTATAGGACAAGCCTAGTTTTCAGATTGCTTCATTTAACACCACCAATAAACTCCACAAGAAAATTATACTCGTTTAAAAGGATGGAAATGATTCACAACTCTCTCTCTCTCCCCAATCGAAAGTTTCCATTATGGAGGAGATACGGAGGAATCAGGATGTTGGCAAGGGTTATGATATCTATCTTTTGACTCACCGATTGCTTTTGCATAAGATTATGAAGGGATGATTACTTTTTCCTAGTGTATCATTTTTGAGAACTAAGGTGTCTGCATGTTAACCAGATGATTATGGAACAATTGTATGTGATGACCTACTTCAGACTAACTTGTGTCAAGCAACCTTGTCTACCTAATGTTGTATCTATCTTTGGCTTGGCTGTTTGAATTCGGTTTGAACTTATAAGACCTGATTGTATTTTAGACAACTCAATCAAGTTAGATGAACTCCTAAATTATAATCATGATTTTTCTTTTAATGGACAAATGAGATTGAAAGATGATGAAGCTAACTTATGGTTTAAATTTTAGTAGAATTTCTTTGAGTTATATCCTATGGTTGAATATTCCAAAATTGTACATTTAGTTATGAAATGACCTATGTTATTTGTCAACATAGCTAAGTGTTACTATAGATTGGTTTATTATATTAAACATTTTAATGTCTTTGGATAAGAGATGAGGACTGGTAACATGGTAAAAATAGTCATCTTATTTGTATTGCAATTTATCTATAATTAAAACTACACTTCTATCTACCTATTTGTATTGCAATTTATCTATAATTAAAACTAATCAAAGTAACATGCATTACTAAACAATTTTAGGTGAGCTTGGTTAAACCATTTATAGTTGTTGTGTGTATTTGTGTCTAATTTTCCAAGGGGAAATTGCATAAGCATCCTCCCTCTTTTGAAGGATTTGAAAGCTTTGGGGAATCTTTATTTTGAAAAAAGGTGTTTGTTCTTAGAGGCTATGCCCAAGAAGCATAGATGGCATAAAAATGAAGTGGAAATACTATAGATGGAAGTGATGGCTACAATCAATGAAGGTACCATAGAGTGTCTCTTTTCTTGCAAGGGAAGGTCAACAATTGTAGTGTCTTCCCAAGGAGTTATGCATGGACCATGGAGTGTCTCTTTCCTTGCAAGGGGAGGAGAATTACTGTAGTGTTTTATCTTTGGATCTTGCTAGCATTGGAAGATGTTTTTTGTTTTTTTGTTGGAACTATCTATTATGGAAAGTCTTTTTGTCTTTAGATCTTGGTGTTAAGGTTGTGATTTTGATTACTTTTAGTTGGGATAGTTAGGTAACTTTTTTGATAGATTATAGTTTTGTGAGGCTATAAATGAATGAAGTTGGATCTTTCAAGTTATTAAATTGTTTTTAATTCTTAAGACAAAAGTTCATATAGAATACTCACTAATCAATCAAAAAATTCTAATTAATATAAATAAATTAATTTTATGCAAACTAATTGAATAATTTTGAAATAAATATAATTAGCTTCTTTACACCTCCTAAACCTTCAAAAAAAAGAAAAAAAGCTCATCATTTTCAATACAAACAAATTAATTCCATTTAAACTAATTGTAATAATTTTGAAATAAATATATGTTTCTTACACCTCCTAAACCTCAAAAAAAAAAAAAAAAAAAGCTAATCATTTTCAGAGAAAGAGTATAATTTAATTGCTACATATACCCTACTAATATTTGATATAGAAAGTATGTTTAACATTAAACATATATATTTTAGAATTATTTAAAATATAGTAATCCACATTGATATATAACAATATTAATTTTTAATAAATAAAATTATTTTAATTAATATTTTAATTCACAATAAACAATCAAATAAAATAATAATTGAAAACAAAAGTTATATCCTAGTTTAAAACATTAATATAGATAATAATTACAATAAATATATATTGCTTATTCAAATATTTTATCATTTACATTTAGGAACATCACCTCCAGGACCTCCATAATATATGTAATCACCCCAATTCTTATCACCTCTTAAAAATTTTACATCATAACAATTTGGTTTAGTTGCTATAGTCCTCCTTGTCATTTTTGTTATAGGAGCACCTTTAACAGTAAACAATTGTATGTCCCTGACAAAAGCTGCCTTTTTGAAACCCGCTGGAGGGAAGCGTCCACTACCCATGTCTGTCTTTGAAGGTGGAGATCTCTGAGCTACTACTACTTCTCCTCCAAAAGTACCTCTATTTGCAGATAATGTCAACTCCTTAAAAATCACTGCAGGCCAGTGACCCACTAAATTGCCTTGTAAATACACTGCCCACACTATATTGTTACCCCTAGTTTCCTTTAAAAAATAGATAGCATGGTTAGATTAAACTGCCTTGTAAATACAAGGAACTTTATCTACATAGAAGTGGTTTGTCTTTAAAAAAAAAATTTAATAAATTTTTTAAAATAAGAGAATGGAATGAAATGGATTTACAGGTATTTTTATAATATGTGACTACTTTGCACTCATATAGCAATTTCTAGTCCTCCTCCTTATTAAATACAGAAAGATTGTACTTACTCTTTTTATTCTTATCACTGTTTCCATTTGTCTGCCATTATAGATAGAAATATCTTCATCTTTAAATGGCATTCCAGGATAGACTTTTACTCCTTCTTGAATAAATCCTGAACACTGGAGGTTATAGCAACCTGAGCTATAGTTATCCAGCTGCACAAATACAACTCTGGTAAAATTTAACAAACTACAGAAATTATACATGAATTATAGCAAAATACAAAGGTACAAAAATTATTAATGTTATAAAATTCAATTCAATTCTCACCGTATAAAAAATAAAAAATCTAACACGTCCATCCCCAAATAATGAACGGTCAACCTGCAGCACACATATACACTTTAGTATCATACTATTTGTTATTTCTACTAATTGAAATAAATTAAAGGCTATTTCAGGTCAGGAGACTTTCTCACCAGCAAACCAGCTTCCATTGTTTCATTTCTTGAACCGTCAGGCCTTTCATGCACAACCCACATTTGAGCGAGACTGAAAATATCAGCGGACTGCACAAAGGGTTGCCATATATTAAAGGCTGCTTTGCTTTCATGAATTTCCTGCGCTTTCATTCGTACTTGTGCCCACTGCAAATCACAAATTCATAACTATAGTTTATAAAAAATATGATAAATATTCTGACTATCATGATATTCAGTCTCAGTTTAAATGCTAAGTATAATTAATCTAAAAAATAACAATGCAATCCATATATTCATCATATATAATATGTAGAGCTTATCATTTAAATGCACTTCTAAGCATAGATTGAAAAATAAAATGCATGGATAAATCAAGGATAGTATAGTTATTCTATACTCTTGAGCCTCTAAACTGTTTGCACGGTTGGATGAAACCACAAACCTCATGAACGTAACCATCTGGTGACTTTCTGTTTAAGAATTGTCTCACAGATCCTGCGATTTTAACACGTTCATGTGTGATCTCCATGATGGGCACACTTCCCTCTGGGCACTCTTTCATTGACGAATTGTTGTCTATAAAAGTATCCCTTAAACCCTTCTGCAATTCACAAGTTATGTAGTGTGAGATTTATCTCATATCATGCATTGAACTCTAAGAAAAGGTGAAGGCTGCAAACATACATTAGTGTACTCCGATTGAAGGGAGATCTGATCCTCGTATTTTACACAAAGAACGCTGTCTCCATTGCCGTTCTAAAAACAAAACAAAGCAAAGTTTAAATAAAATTGAATTTTATACATTTAAGGAAATAACTTACAATTTATGTTGGAATAGGAAGGAAACCTGAAATTTATGCACTGCTGGGGGATTAATGTAATTTATATACTCGTCAATGGTCATATTTTGCAACTTAGATATCTCATTGATGGTAACATCGTGCAAATCAGCTGCCAATATCAAGGGTATAAATATTAAGGAAATGAATATTGAAAAAACATTGTCACAAGCCATAGCTGAAGAAGAGAGCAGAGGAGAGCAGAGGGAGAGATATGTATCCAGGAATTTCCCTTGAATTGTTTAGATATTTATACAAGTTTTAAGATTTATATTCCATATATTTACACAAGTTCTAAGATTCATATTCCATATATTTACACAAGTTCTAAGATCTATGGCAGATTAGTTTCTAAATCTCAAAAAGGAAAATCTAATCTAATGATTAATTAAATAAATAAATTCTTCAAAAGATTTTTATAATAATTATGAATATGTCTTTTATTATTATAACAATGTTTTCCTAATTTTTAAAAATATTTTTCTTCTTCTTTTAATTAAAAAATTAGTGTAATAGATAAAGGTGCTACTCGACACTTTGAGCCTTCATTTTACAACATTTTTTAAAAATGTTTTTAATAATTATAACAATGTTTTCCTAATTTTAAAAAAATATTTATTACTCTTTTAATAAAAAAAAATAGTGTAACTCATAAAGGTGCTACTCTACACTTTGACACTTTAATTTTACAATACTTTTCTAGTTATCATAAATATATTTGTTATATATTCAATTTGCTTTATTTTAATACTAGAATACCTATATTTAAAATATATATTTAAAGTACCCTAGAGGTATCCTTTTGTTAAGATTAGTGATTAAAAAAATAGCTACCTTACTTTAGATATATATTTTAAATATAAGTATGCTAGTAGGACAAACCTAATTCTAACTATATTATTACTCTTAAGAATTATTATAATTATATAATATAATATTATAATATAAGTTAGATATATTATTATAATATTTTATAATAATAAATTACATATAATATTCTAATATAGTTTTAATAAATTATTATAATGTATTATATAATATAAAAAAATATATAATATATCTATATTATAATATATTATTTAGATATATTTTTTAAATATAGTTATGCTATCTAAGGTTTTAATCTAATTAGGGTTATAATTATATTTATAATTCTTGTTAAATTTAATATTTTATTCATGTATCAAATTATTGTTAGGGTTAGGGTTCGAATGAAGGTTAGATTTAGATTCAGGGTTTTGTTTAGGGATTGGGTTAGGATTAAACTTATAAATAGGGTTAGATATAGGGTTAGGATTATAAATTAAAGCTAAGTGTAATCTTATTTTTATGCTTGGAATAAGAGTTAGATTTAGAATTAGGGTTAGATTGAGGGTTATGATTATAATAAGGGTTTGGGTTACCGTTAAAACAAAGATTATATTATAATTAGGGATTTGTTTAGGGACACAGTAAGGTTGAGGGATATAAATAGGGTTATAGGGTTATGCCAAAATTAGGGTTTAGGTAATAATTGTGATCCTCACCATAATTGTAACCCTAATTGTAACTATAACCCTAACTCTAGTTGTAAACATAACCCCAACCTTAATTCTATCCCTAAACCTAATCCTAACCATATTTATAACCCATTTTCTAACTCTAACTCTAATGTACCCTTAACCCTAATTCTAACCCACACCTTAATTCTACCCTTATATCCTAATTCTATCCCTAATCATAATTATATTAATAATATTAATTTTATCCTTAATCCCAACCCTATTTGTGTAGTTTATCATAATTATAACCATAATTCTAACCTTATCCCTAAATGTAACTGTAACCTTAACTCTAATTGTATTCCTAATACTAACCATAATTCTATGTAGAATTCTAACCTTGATCTTAATCAAAACATAATTCTAACCCAACCCTAAACCTAACCCTAATATTCAGGCATATACTAATCCTAATTCTAACCCCAACCCTAATCCTTATTCTAACCTAAACCCTAATTGTAACCCTAATTCCAACACTAATTGTAATCATAACCCTAACCCTAACCCTAATTCTAACACTAATTCTAACCCTAATGATAGCCCTAATTTTATTCCTAACCTTAATTGTGACCCTAACCCTAATTCTACCCATAGATCTAGTTAATTTCTAATTCTTTCCTTAATTCTAACCCTAACCCCAACCCTAATTCTAACCATAGTTGTAACCCTAATTCTAGACTTAATTGTAATAATAACTATAATCCTAATTCTAACATGAAACCTAATCCCAGTGCTAATTGTAACCCTAATGTTCAGGCCAATACTAACCCTAATTTTAACCCCCACACTAACCCTATTTCTAATCATACTTTTAACCCTAATTATAACCTAAAGCCTAACCCTAACCCTAGTTCTAACACTAATTCTACCCATAATCCTAAACCTAATTCTAATTGTAATTGTAACTCTAACCCTAAATGTAATTATAATTCTAATCTTGATTTTATCCCTAACCCTAATTCTTACCCCAATACTAATTCTAACCCAAATTATAACTATAGCCCTAACCCTAACCTTAATCTTGATAATAATGCTAACCCTAACTCTAATTATAACCCTAACCATAATTTTAACTCTAACCCTAATTCTAATGATAGTTAACACCAATTCTATCCCTAACCCTAATTCTAACCCTAACCCTAATTCTAACCCTAAACTTCATCTCGATAGTAATGGTAACCTTAACTCTAACTCTAACTCTAATTTTAACCTAAACCATAACCCTAACCCTAATTCTAACACTAATTGTAACCATAACGCTATTTCTCTCCCTAATTCTAACTATAACCCCAAACTAATTGTAACCATAGTTGTAACCGTAATTCTAACCCTAACCCTACTTTAGATAATACTAACCCTAATGCTAACCCTGACCCTGATTCAAACTCTAACCCTAATTCTAACAAAAATTCTATTCATAAGCCTAACCCTATTTCTAAACCTATCTCTAGTTCTAACTATAATTATAACCCTAATAGTTAACCTATCTTTATCCCTAATTCTAATTCTAACCTAAATACTAATTCTAACCTTAACACTAATTCAAAACCAAATTATAACTATAACCCTAACCTTAATCTTGATATTAATGCTAACCCTTACTCTAATTCTAACCCTAATCCTAATTATAATCATAATTCTAACCCTGGCAATAACCCTAATTCTATCCCTAACCCTAATTCTAACCCTAACCCTAATTCTACCCTTAGATCTAGTTAATCCTAATTCTAAGCCCAACCCTAATTCTAACCATAGTTGTAACCCTAATTCAAACACTAATTCTAATTGTAACCCTAACCCTAATTATAACTATAATTGTAACCCTAACCCTAATTCCAATTATCATTCTAAGCTTAATTTATCCCTTGCCTAAATTCTCACCCCAATGCTAATTCTATTACTAATTCAAACCCAAATTATAACCCTAAGTGTAACCTTAATCTTGATAGTAATGCTAACCCTAACTCTAACCCTAACTCTAACTCTAGTTTTAACAATAATTCTAATAATAACCCTGACCTTACCGTAATTCAAAGCCTAAACCTAACCCTAAATTTAAACAAACTATAACCATAATTCTAATTGTAGATTAGACCCTAATTATAACCTAAACCCCAACCCTAACTATAACCCTAACTTCTAATTCTAAATTCCTAATTCCAATGCTAATCCAACCTAACTCTAATTCTAACCCTAACCCTAACCCTAACTCTAATTCTAACCCTAATTCTAGCCCTAAACATAATTCTAACCATAAACATAATTCTAACCCTATTTTAGTTGTAACCCTAACCCTAACCCTAACCCTAACCCTAATTTTAAACAAACCATAACCCTAATTCTAACCTAAACCCTAGCCCTAACCCTAATTATATCCCTAACTTCTAATTCAAACCCAAATTGTAAGGATAACCCTAACCTTAATCCTGATAGTTAAGATAATCTTAACTCTAAGTCTAGCCTTAACCCTAATTCTAAATTAAACTCTAACCCTAACCCTAATTCTAACACTAATTCTAACCATAAACATAATTCTCTCCCTAATTCTAAGCCTAACTACAATCCTAATTGTAACCATAGTTGTAACCCTAATTCTAACCTCAACCACAATTCTTATTGCAAGTAATTCTAATTGTAACCCTAACCCTACTTCTAATACTAAACCTAACCCTAACCCCAACCTTGATTCAAACCCTAACCCTAATTCTAACCTAAATTCTAATCCTAAATCTAACCCTATTTCCAACCCTAACCCTAATTCTAATTGTAATTCTAACCCTAATAGACTTTACCCTATCTCTATCCATAATTCTAACCCAAACACTAATTCTAACCTTAACACTAATTCAAACCCAAATTATATATATAACCCTAACACTAACCTTAATCTTGATAGTAATGCTAACCCTAACTCTAATTCTAGCCCTCACCCTAATTATAACCATAACTCTAACCCTAACAATAACCCTGATTCTATCCCTACACCTAATTCTAACCCTAACCCTAATTCTACCCTTAGATCTAGTTAACGCTAATTCTATCCCTACACCTAATTCTAACCCTAACCCTAATTCTACCTCCCTAATTTGAACCTTAAGACCAACCCTAATTCTAACCATAGTTATAACGCTAATTCAAACACTAATTCTAACTATAATCCTAACCCTAATTATAACCATAATTTCAACCCTACTCTAATTCCAATCATAATTCTAACCTTAATTTTATCGCTAACCCTAATTCTTACCCCAATGTCAATTCTATTACTAATTGAAACTCAAATTATAACCCTAAGTGTAACCTTAATCTTGACAGTTATGCTAACCCTAACTCTAAGTTTAGTTTTAACAATAATTCTAATCATAACCCTAACCTTAACATAATTCAAAGCCTAACCCTAACCCTAATTTTAAACAAACCATAACCATAATTCTAACCATAGATCGATCCCTAGTTACAACCTAAACCCTAACCCTAACCCTAATTATAACCCTAACATCTAATTTGAACCCAAATTGTAACTGTAACCTAACCTTAATCGTAATAATAATGTTAACCCTAACCCTGATTCTAACCTAAACGCTAACCCTGATTCTAACCTAAACGCTAACCCTAATTCTAATACTAATTCTAAGAACAACCCTAACTCTCTTCATAATTCTAACCCTAACCCAACCCTAATTCTAACCATAGTTGTAACCCTAATTCTAGACATAATTGTAATACTTACTGTAACCCTAATTCTAACCTAAACTCTAACCCCAACCCTAATTATAACCCTACTTCTAGTTATAAATATAACCCTAATCGTAATTTTATCCTTAACCCTAACCCTAACCATATTTCTAACCCTAGTTCTAACTTGAATCTGAACCTTAACCCTAACCCTAATTGTAGCCCTTCTAATTCAAACCCAAATTGTAATTATAACCCTAACCTTAATCATGGTAGTATGCTAACCCTAACTCTAATTCTAACCCTAACCCTAATTTTTACCCTAATGATAACCCTAATTCTAATCCTAATGGTAACCCTAATTCTAACACTATGCCTCTATAGGAAGTCCTTCCTTATAGAGGCATATAGGATGTCACCAAGTTGTAGCTTATGAAGGGGTGAAATGTTGGACAAATCTACTTGCCCCTCATGAGTGGGAATCTACAGAAGCTGAGGTGTAATCATAGGTTGAAATTGCATCTACAAGCTTAGTAGGTCCTTACATGAATCTGAGGATGATGAACTCTAACCTACATCTATAGAAGCATCTGAACATTTCTCATCTTGCTTCTCCTCAGTCTTCTCTATCTAAATTTTCTCATCATGTTTATCCTCAATCCTCTCTATTTTATCTTGAGATTTCTCATGATTATCCTCTTCCTTTTGCTCATCTTTCCTTGGATTCTCTAGAGGAGGATTGTCATGTTCTCTATTAGAATTAGTATTGTTCGGAGGAGGTGTACCCATTTTATCTTGATTCTCTGTCTCTAGAGGAGCAATCTCCTCATTCTAGTAATCAATCTTAATGGTCTCATCATCACTTGTTACATTATCTTCAAAATTGTCAAGTCTATGTCCTCAAATATATTTGCAATAATCACCTCAACTTTCTTCATCTCTGTAAGAATTTTATCTATTTTCTCTATTGTCTCCTTTTCCAATCTATATATTTCTTCTTCATCATTTCCCACTAGAATATGTATTCTACATTTGGGTCTAAATTCTTATGCTTGCCTTTGGCAAACTTTAACCTTTTCTTCATCAGAGATAGATGGACCAACCTTCTCAACTTCTTATTGCCTAATCTTGGCCTCTTTTTCCATGGCTTCATTAGGACTCTTATTGGTGAGTATGTCTAAAGGACTTACCAGAAGTTGATCAATAATCTCAATTAGTGCCACATTATAGGCCATCATATACCAGATTATGGCTTACTCAATTGTAGCTTTATCATTGTTAAACATCTCATTATAAAGCTCTGCAACATCCTTCAAGGCACCAGGTTGTGCAATAGCATTGACAGTGGCCTCAAGCTATAGAGGCTTATATTCAGATTTTTCTTGAGGAGCCTTTTTAGTGTTCTTTGTTTTTCCTTTTCCTTTTGATGGCTCTTCTTCTTCTTCTTCTTCACCTTCTCTTGCTATTTTATGTTTTCTTCAACATATAAGATTCTTCTTCTTCATCATCCTCTACATTCACCGTATTTATTTTTCCCCTCTTTTCCTATACCTTAGGCCTTGGTTTCTTCTTCTATGTAGTCTTGGTTTGTACCGGGACTTCAACAGTAGTTGTTCTCCTTCTAGGGGCTATATGAACAAGTTTAGAGGATTTAGAAGAGGTAGCAGCAACAAAAGCATACCTACTTGTCCTTCTAGGAGTTTGTGAGGCAGAGGTAGTTTGAGGTTCTTTTGCAAAACCCTCAGGAGTATTTAGCATCTCTTCCAACTTTTATTTCATCTTCTTTACCTTCTCTTCTACATTCTTCCTAACCATCTTATTAGTTATTTCATCCTAGGTCCCATATCTCTTAGGAGTAGGATCTTTAGGCTTGTTGAGCAAGATATCAGCACATCCAATCAAATTAGTTCTAGAGACCTCATAAGGCAAGGTTGTTATCTAGAAAGTCCTTGGTTCTATAGCCTCCATATAGCAATTTTCCTTATCCACCATGAAAGTTATACCATTCTTATATTTTTCTACAACTTTTTATGGTATTCTCTCCCTTATTTTCATTTCATCTTGTAAGTTTTTAAAGAATCCCCAATACATAGTGTTGCATTGTTTAGGGTCTGCAAATCTCTATATGTGATCCCTAATCCGTTGTCCCACATGAATATCTCTTCTCCAAGCTACATTTTTCATGCCAGGCAATTCTTTCATGAAATAAAACATGAGACAAACAATCAGAGAAATATACCTAGAGTGATAACATGTCTTCTTTATTCTCTTTAGATTATCCAACAGTTGTTGTCACATCAACTCACATAGATCATAGTCTTTTCCTTCCTTACCATCTGATGTGTAGTGTAGATGGCAATTGCAATAGCAAAACCTTCTCTTTTGGTGTAATATACTTTATATGCAATGCCCATTGTGGCATACTGGACCCCTAGGTCAGTGATATCATCCACTATTAGGGTTCTTTTGTCAAATTTTACACTGGTAAGGTTCACAACCACCTCATTCTTTACATCTTTCAGAACTAGCATAGATCCAAAGGAGCACAATTAGGTCATAGATTTAATGTCTTCCTTTGTTATCATATAGGGTTGATAAAGACAAAGGAATTATTCGTGATTTTGTCTTAAAATGATTCTGACCCAATCATCCTCATAGCAAAAATTAGGAAAAGCCTTCTAGACATCTAATCATTTAGCTTCAATTTTTGTATATTCTGGTTTTAGCACAAAATCATCCCCTAAAACATGGTCATTCCTAAATCGTTCCAACTTCAAATGGTTGTATTCATTTATCTATGAGTGGATGTATATGCAGACATCCTATGTATGCAATACATTAATGGGAATGTAGGAAAATGCTTTGTCCTAGTCAGTTCTAGTGGATTTGTATGAATGCTTCTTAAATTTTGGCCTTGGCCTCTCCACAATATCAATAACTACTGGTGTTTCCATGATGATTCTTCCAAAAGACTATTGTTTTACAAGCAATCTTGATAAATACCTATGAATACTGTCATTAGGGTTTGCACACAAGATTTGCTAAAAACCTCTCCTTAGCTATTGATATCAATCAAATAAGATCAAATTTGATCAAGTATTGATTAAATATGCCTCACACAGACTCTAGTGGCTTCACATTAAATGCATCTTTTGTTCTTGACCTGATCATCTTTTTGCTATATAAGGATCCATGATATTTTAGCAAACCTCCGCAAAGAGTGTATTTGCTTCGGAATTTTGATCAAAAGTCATAAAATTTCTAGCCAAACATATCCATGTCACCATTAACCATTTTGCTAAGGATTTCAGTATCTTATGTTGAATAGGGGTTTGAAAAGATTTGCAATTACAACTCTCCCTGAGTCAATTCTTCCCTTTTACTTACCAGAAGATCCATCGACACTAGGTAGAGGTACAGATCCTTCATTTCCTACACCTTCTTCCTTCTTCCATTTCTTGTTCATTTCCTTCTTTTGCTGACCAATGTCAATATTCTCTTGAGGAGTAGATCTTACATCCTTTCCCTTGTAGAACCTTGCAATGTGTCACATTTAACTACACTTGTAGTAGGTGATACTAGATTGCAAAGTATAACCACTTCTTCTCACATTAGTTCTGTAATTAGCAGCCTTATGACCAAACTTGTTGCATGTGTAGTCGTAACCATAGAAGAATTGATAAGTCATATTATTCTTATTCATGAAACCATTCCTCATCACTTTACTTCTATATGCATTAGTCTTATGACCAACTTTATTGCAAGCATAACACTGACCATGAAATGAATGAGAGTTCATAGTATTTTACCTTAGAGGCCTAAATGAATTCTGACTCATCTTGCTTCTACATTCAACAACCTTGTGACCAATCTTATTACATGCATATCAATTACCATTGAAATCTTGAGGGTACCTGGTAGGAGCAGTTTGTTCAGGAGTAGGCTTTTTGAAGTTCTTCTTGTTATTCTTTCTTTGTCTCCGAATAGGAATGAATCCATCTTATTTTTCACCTTTGGAGGCATTCTCCTTATGATCTTCAATGCAGGCTTTTTTTTCCTTTGTTTTAGACTTTCCTTCTGCTTCGAAGTTATCATATAAGTTTGCAGACGCACCGATGATATGACCTTTCCCATTTTAAAGGAAATACCTGTTGACTTTTTCCCAGACTGGATGCTTATTCCCAGATATCCCTACAAGGTAGCCATCAATGATCAACAGGAGCTCTGGGCCAGGGGGTCAACAGTATAGGAGATAGACTCTATATTTTATCTCCTCTTCTTCTTCAGGCTCTGCAAGACCTAGGGGGGTATTCCCTACTCAACATCCATGAGGATATGCATGCAAGGCTGGGATGTTGACAGAAAGCAGATAGTCCTCCTGTAAGTAGACCAAAACTGAAAGATAAGGGCAAAGGGGCTAGCTTTGGGCCTATTTGCAGTTGTAGACAGAGGACTGAGGTTCCTAAACTAACTCTAATGTCCTAATGTTGGTTTTAGATTTTGCTTTGGAGTTTAAGTGTGGATGCAAAGCTGGATATGGTTATAACACAAAACAAAGCATGATTGGTGCCTATCCAGGGCCTGGAGTCAATAGACATACACCTGTGAATGATCAGCATAAACAACTAAAACTGGATTTCAAGGGGATCTATGTGATACCTGCCTTACAGGCATCTCCCAATACAAAGTGTTAGGTTATCTCTACTTATGGTATCCCTACTGCAGTGTATCCCTCCCAATATTCAACCTGAAAACAGTTTAATCTACCCCTTGAGTAGAAGTTAAAAGATCAGACATTCAACACAGGAATTCTATGCTCTAGAATCTAAACATTACCAAACATCCAGATTCAGAAGAAGAATACATGCAATACTGGAGACAGAATTAACACAACACATGCCAGACAGCATTTCTCATATAAGCTTAATCATGAAATCAGTGGGTTCATGCCAAAAACAAACAACAGGAGATACATAAACTCACAGGTAAGCTGTACAGAGCAACCAGATCAGCTTGTCATGCATTACAGAGCCAAAATCATCAACTTTCAACAACCACAAATGAACAACACAACCTGCTTATAACAGCCAGGTAGGTGCTCAGCAATTAATTACAATGTTGACCAAAATTTCGCCAGATACACAGTATCATGAAAATGGCGCTCAAGCACAACCGGATTGGCGCCCAAACTTGAATGCAGCAGGTAGGGGAGGAGACAGGAAGATTTCTCGAGCCCCGCGCTCCTGCCCGCTGATTGACACCTCCAGTCGGGTACAAGATCGACCCACGCCATCGCCCACACCTCTGCAACAATCGCCATTAATGGCGCACCAACCCGCGGCCTGGGGAAAATCACCAAACATACCATCGCAAGCTTTTCCCGCCGAGACTCATCATCATGATATTTCGAATATGCAGGATCACATTATCCCACATGCACCCCGCAGCAACCTCCTTTGCACTTTATATACTAGGTCATGAGCATATATCATGTCGGTACTTTTGCTCCCGACGACACTAGTATAGACTTCATCATCATCATCCTCCAGCAGCATGATATCCTGTTGTTCGAAATATCACCCTGACGTCATCATGATATTCGGAATATAACCTTCATGATAATCGGCACAACCTGATCCTTCGGAGGAACATCCTCCTGCTGAGCTTATAACAAAAGTCTGGCCGATGAATATCCTGATGACGTCATCATCATATCCTGCTGACGTCATCATCATATCTGCCTACTGCGCACCTCCTCACATCCGGATGACGTCATCATCATGTTTGCAAATATCAGGAGGTCCCTTCAAGATGATCAGTGTTAGAAATATGACCCCCACGGACCTTGATGACATCATCATGATATTTACATCATCATGATATTCAGAAGACAACTGGATATTTGGAAATATCCTCCTGATGTCCAAATATCAGGTTGCACTGTAGCTCCTCTGTAAGATCAGGGCGATAACTGAATATGATGATGCTGCTTGAAAAGATCACCCTCAATAGATAACACGCGAAACTAGCAGGCGGATATCTCCCTAATATCAACATCATCATGATGTTCGAACAAACATATATCCGGGTGATATGAAAATATCACCCCCTCCTTCGCGAATATCATGATGCAGATAGGCAGAAAGAAAAATATCACCCTGATATACGGATGACGTCATCATCATCAGGATGAAGAAACAACGAACAAGAAGTGATACAACATCATCAGGATGATATTAACTAAGATCATCCTGACGTTCCAAAATATGATGACCCTAGTGAATATCGGGTCGCAATTACAACTCTTCAACAACATCATCAGGATGATGTTAACCAAGATCACCCGATGATAAAAATATCACCCCAGCGAAATATCATGAAGGCAGAAAATATGATGACCTCCACAAGCAGCAGGATGATAACTGGAAATATGATGATGATGAACACGACCCTTAGGAAAAAACAAGTTAGGTCGAGCAATTCAAAGAATAAGCAACATCATCATCATGCTCGCGCAAGGTGATAAATGGAAGATCACCGGAGGCTTTGAAACATCACCCTCGCAAGCAGATCAGGGCGCACTGTAGCTCGGCAGCATCATCATGATAAAAACCAAACATCACCCGACAGTTGAAATATGATGATGTCGTTGAAAAACAAGTCGACGAGGAACATGATGATGCAGATCATCATCGAAGACAAGATGATGATGATGACCTCCTCCTCAGGAAAACATGATGCTGCAGTTGAAAAATGCTGAGGAGGTCCAACACTTAGAAAAAATGGGCAAGAAGATAAAGGCTTCAAATGAAGAAACCTCCTGATCATGATAAATCAACCCCTAGTCAAAATGAGTGTCAACAGTGGCTCCGAATGGGGACGTGCAGGTGAAAACCTGCAGCGAGAACCAGATCTCCGGGCAGACCTGACAAAAAGCCAAAAAACGCGAGCTGTACAAGGCATTTACACTACATACATATTTTACAAATGTGCACAGCAACCAGATATTCATGTAAAATAGAACTTAAGGAATTGGCCATGCACAGGCAATTCCAGAATTTCACCATCTAGGGCCTGGAGGAAATAAGAATCCTCCCCATGAGTATTGCAAACCTGATATGGGCCCATCCATAAGGGCTGAAATTTGCCATGTTTACCCTTTTCCTGATCTTTAGCATTCCAAATAAGCACCAGATCATTAACTTGAAACTTCCTTTTTGTAGTTCTCCTGTCAAACTGATATTTCATCCCTTGTTGTCTTTTGAGATTGACCTGGTGGGCTCTCCTTCTGTCTTCATCCAATGCAACCAGCTGATTCACTCTTTCTGTCATGGGATCTTCAATCTCCTCATCATACTCTTGAATGAATCTGTAAACTGGTAGGAGATTGTTTATGGGCAGTCTAGCTGATGCACCATATACTAGCTCAAAAGGTGACTTCCCAATAGCCCTTTTCACAGTCACTCTGTCAGCCCATACTGCTAAATTCAACTTTGAGTCCCAAGCTCTCTTGTTCTTGTCCAGTATCCTCTTGACAATTTTCATGATGCTCCTATTGCTTGATTCTGCTTGACCATTTCCTTGTGGGTGATATGGTGATGTATATGACAGGCTTATCCCATACCTGTTGCAAAAATCAACAAACTCACCTGATCTGAAGCACATAGCATTATCAGTGATTATTTTAGATGGTACTCCAAACCTGATGATGATGTTCTCTAGTATGAAGTCTGTCACCACCTTACTTGTAGCTCTTTTAGTTGGAATGGCCTCAATCCATTTGGTAAAGTAGTCAGTTGCCACCAAAATCCAACTGTGTCCCCCACTTGATTTGTCTGCAATTTCCCCTATAAAATCAATTCCCCATTGCTGGAATGGAGCATCCACAGGTGCAGTTCTGAGGGGTAAAGCACCATGATATTTCAGCTTTCCTGAGAATCTCTGGCAAGGGTCACATTTTCTTACTAACCTCTGTGCATCTGAAAAGAGAGTGGGCCACCAATATCCTGCCCTGAGAATTTTATGAGCTGTTGTTTGGGCAGTATAATGGCCACCACATAATCCTTTATGCATGTCAATCAAAATATTGTTAGCCATGTTCTTATCCACACATCTCAGCAGCACACCATCAGGATTTTTCCAATACAGCTCACCTTGAACAATGACATACCTGATTGCATGTAGCTTTAGAGTCCTCTTTTGACAGTCACTGAAATGGGAAGGACAATTCAGATTTTGCAAGTAATAGATAATATCCTTGTACCATTCAGATCCTGATGCACTTACATCCTCATCTTGGACTGCATTAACTTGGCATGCTTCCAAGTTTGACTGTGCCATCATCTTGGCTAGTCCTTGTCCTCTTATCAACTTAGTAACTTGTATGTCTATGTTGAACTCCTGCAGTTTGTTTATCCATCTGCACCTTCTTCCAGTCACCTCCTGCTGAGTGAATATGTCTTTGACTACAGCATGAGGTACATATGCAATTATATGTGACCCTACCAAGTATGGTCTGAAACTTTTAATAGCTCTAACAAGTGCATATGCCTGCTTTTCCATAATATCATACTTCAATTCAGAGGCCTGCAGGGACATACTGAAGAAGGCGATGGGCTGTTCAAAACCATCTTCATTTTTCTGTAACAAACATGCAGCTACAGTATGAAAGGAAGCAAATGAGAACACCTGGAATGGCCTAGAAAAATCAGGAGATTTAAGAAGAGGGGCCATCTTTATTGCCTCTTTGATATTCTGAAATGATTCTGTTGCTTCCCTTTCCCAGTTTATAGTTGCATCCTTCTTCATCATCTTGGAAATGTTCCTTGTGATCTCTGCAAAGTTGGGAACAAATCTTCTGACAAAGTTTACCTGTCCAAAGAAGGACTGAACTCCTTTCACAGTTTTTGGCATCTGGATCCTGTCAATGGCTGCCACTCTGTCTGGATCTATCCTGACTCCATCCTTGGAAACAATGTGTCCCAGAAGCTTTCCTTCAACTACTCCAAAGGCACACTTCTTTGGGTTTAAAGAAATACCATATTCTAGTGCTCTTATGAAGATCTGCTCCAGATGCATACAATGCTGCTCTTCTTTCTTTGAGTAGGCAGTCAGGTCATCCTGATAAACTGCCAGGATTGAATCAATCAGCCCTGCAAAAGCAACATCCATTGCTCTCTGAAATGTAGCACCTGCATTTGTCAGTCCAAATGGCATTCTAACATACACATATGTTCCCCATGGAGTGGTAAAGGCAGTCTTATACTGTTCTGATTCTTTTACCTTTACCTGATTATATCCTGAAAATCCATCCATCATGGATAGGAGTTCACAACCAGTCACTTTCTGCAACATAGCCTCCATATTAGGCAGTGGATAGTTATCCTTCAAAGAGGATACATTCAAGTTCCTGAAATCAACACACAACCTAATATCACCATTCTTTTTCCTGACTGGGACAAGGTTAGACACCCAAGTTGAATGTCTGATGGGCACAATTATTCCAGCTTCCCTGAGCCTTCTGAGTTCTTCCTACATCTTGGGAGCTAAGGTAGGATTTATAGGCCTTTGCCTCTGTCTAAATGGCTTAGCTTCAAGCTTCAGTGGGATCTCATGCTGGAATAAGTCTTCTCTATAAGCTTTTAGGTCCTCATATGACCAAGCAAAAACATGTTTATACCTTTTTAGCAATGCAATCAGCATACTTCTTATGTGTGGTTTGAGCTGTTTGCCAATATATACCTTCTGAGGGGCCTGAGGTGTCCCCAAATTTATTTCTTCTAAATCCTCCTTATTTGTGGGGGATGTCCTTGTGACCATTTTGTCTCTACTGTCAAAGGCTCTTTCCAAAGCCACTAACCCTCTAGGGATCTTGTTAGTCTTCAACTGGATGATCTCCTTCCCTACAAGAGTCTCTTTTCCATCTACAGTTTCTACAAAAGCTTGGAAATCAATCTGTTGATTCTCATACTCATCTATGCAGTGCAAAAATTTCAGCAAATCCCTATCATCATTAAAAACTTGCCAACTGCATATGTTTTCTGGTATGGCAGGCCTAATTTTAACTTCTATATCTGTGACACCTGACAGAGTGATGTCATCTGGCCTTATTGCAACATTGGCTAAGAAATCAGCCATAACATTTTTTGACCTTTCTACCCAGCCAATTGAAAATGCATCAAATAACTCAATAGTATCCCAAACAGCATGCTTGTATTGCTTCAGTCTTTTATTCTTTGCAGCATACTTATTTCTGATTTGGGATACAATCAGCTCAGAGTCTCCAAATACTCTTAACACTTTAATTCCATGTTTGAGAGCAATATTCAGGCCTAAAAGTAAAGCCTCATATTCTGCAATATTGTTTGTGCAATCAAACCTCAACAAGAAAGAGGATTTGAGGAGCTTACCAGTTGGAGACAGGAAAACAACTCCAGCTCCAGAGCCTTCTTTTGCACAAGCTCCATCAAAAAACATGGTCCACAATCCTTGCTGATCCAGCTCTTCAGTGCAGACATTTTTCTTTTCATCTTCTGTATCATCTGAGACAACCCTGAAGTTATCACAGTCAGTGTCCACAAAGCATACCTGTTCATTTGCTTCTTGGTCTTCCACTGTCTCTGATGATCTCTGCTCTCTGATTAACTTGACATCCCTGCCATTCATTGGAATCATGGCATATGATAGGTCCAGCTGCATACTTCCACCAATTAGTGCTGCCCATCTTCTTGACAGCAACATACCATACTGTGGCTTGATGTCAACCACTGTTATATTCATCTTATATTTCTTTTCAGGAAATGCTGCCAGTTTGAAATCCACATCCTTCATGATTCCAATAACTGGTACCTCTCTGGCATCCATTGCATAGCATTTTCCACATGCCTTGTCAATCTTTAATCCAGTTTGTTGCATGATAGCCAAAGGCATGACATTTGTGGATGCTCCAGAGTCAAGCATACAATTTCTAATTATTTTACCATTTATAACCAGGGAAACATAAAATGGTTCCACCTGTGAAGGACATTTTGTCATGGTCATTCCTAAATAGACTTCAGGAGTCTCATCTTCTTCATTGCACATGACCTGTTTCTCACCCTGGGTCTGATCATTTTGCTTAACTTGAAAAGGTACCCCTGAGATTAGGGATATTGTTCTATTCTTGATCTCTTCCACTTTCATGAGTTCCATAAGTGGAACAGAGACCTTTACCTGAGTGAGGATCTGGGCTATATCAAATGGAGCACAGTTTTGTACAGCAGTTGTAGCTTGCTCCACAATCTTGCTTTTATCCTGAGCTGATTTAGCTTTCATTCTCATAGTTCCCTGATCATCATTCCTGTCTTGGGAACCTCTACTTTGATCTTCAGCCTGAGGGGTTTTGTTTTCTGGTCCTTGAGATTCAGGACCTGCTCTGTATCTAAAGTTCTGCTTATTATTTACCCACTGCCTTTTTTGTGGTTCAGTTCCTTTATGACCATGCATCAGCTGACCTGCAGAAATATCTTCTGGCTGATGTGAGCTGCCAACCTGATTTTTACCTCTGAGATTGTAGTTGCTCTTGACCTGAGCAACTGCTGCAGCTGTGAAGGCTCTGATTTCCTCATCAGAAGGTCGGTGTAAGTTACTCAGAAAATTGTGTGAGTTCTGAGCATACACATAATTATCCTCATGATCTTCATCATATGGGGACTGTTGGCAGGCCTGAACCTGATCATCTGTCTTCTCATCAGCACCATATAGAGTATATCCATTACCTATGGACATCATGTTAACATCATCATCCTGCACATGATGTGGCTCATTGCACTCATTACAAGATGTAGCATTATCATACAAAGATTGGGCAATCATGCACTGTGACTGTGAATGTGGCATCTGACAGATTATACACCACGGAGCATCATCAGCAATATTTATAGTTTTCTTCAGGGGATCAGGAGTTTCCTTGGCATGTTGAGCCCTCTGACTTGTGTTGTTACGTGGATATATAGGCTTACCATCATGCCAATTGGTGTTATAAGGCATATCATGTAATGATGGCCTCTTTTCCTGTTTTTGATAGACTTGCCTATCAGGACCCATCCCTTTTTCACTTCTAGCTAATCTATAGCTCAGGTCCTTAACAACATTTGCCAGTTTGTCTATCTTATCTTCAGGAGCAGATGTACTACCTTGAGTGTTCTGAGGCTTATTTGGATTCTGCAGAATTTTTACATCATCCCTTCTATTTGTCTTGCCTGATGCCTTCCTATTGTTTTCAATATTTACTGTAATCCTGAAAGCATCCCTGAGAGTGGCAGGACCTTTATCCCTCAGTCCATATGCAGTCTTTGCATCAAAGGCATTGATGTACAAAATTATGCACATAGGTTCATTTGGCCTCATATGATGTGGCAATTTGTTCAACACTTTAGTAAATCTTGCATTAAAGTCTGCAACCTGCTCATTTGACCCTTTGGTGATGCTGGTGAACTCATTTACAAAGAAGCTAGGGTCAGTTTTATCACCATATTGCTCTTTGAATATCCTCTTAAAATCATCCCATGATGATATGCTCCGGTCAGGCAGATTCCTGTACCATTCTCTTGCCTCATCTATCAAGGATTGCATGAATGACTTCATGAAAACATCCTCATGCTCAACCTCAAAATTGTCCATGACATTTTGGAAGGCCTTTAGGTGATCTTCTCCTGACACTGTATTGTTTCCTGAAAACTTAGGCACTTGCAGCCTCAGATGCTTATCAATGGGGTTAGGATACCCAGGAATACCATCAAACACCAGCTGTCTGAATCTGTCCAACTGCATGGGCTGTCTGTTTGGCTGATTAACATTAACATTTCTATTTGCATTTTGGTTTCCTGCATTGTTTAGTGGTATCCTAGCATCATTCACATTTTGCCTGTCATCATGATGCTGATGATGCACTTCATATCTTTGCTGATGTCTTTGCATATTTGCATTTTCTAAGGTAGGAACTGAATTATTTTGGGCAGTTCTCAAGGCTTGCACTTTCTGCTGTATATCATCTCTGATTTTCATGGCTTGTAGGTATTCTAGTTCTGCTCTTAGGCTTTTGATTTCTTCTGCCAATTGTTCATCCTTAGGTCTGGAGGTAGATGGTCTCATACCATTTGGGTCATCATCTTCATCATCCCTTAGGGACTCTGCCTCTTCAAACCTCTCACTTGGGTCTAGAAAAGGGCGTTCTTGGAACACCTCTGACCTCATTCTCATACTACCACCCTGTTGCCTCTCATATGCACCTTGGATATCTGCTTCTGCACTTGAAAAATAAGGAGCATGCTGTCCTGATGGCCTAGGGTTATCTTGTACCTCATCACTTTTTCTGGGGGAGCTCTCATGACTAGCTGAGACAGTTCCCTTTCTTCTATACATCATTCTTTTTGTTAATGGTAACTCTTCAAATAGAGGATTTTGTTAGGATCTTCTCCCCTGCATATAAATTTACTTTGACCGGTTGGGAGATTACTTCGGAGTCGCCACCTATTGCTAGGAACTGTTTTCTTCTGAAAACCAGGGTTCTTTCACAAGGTTCCCCAGGGTGTTTTCTTCTGTTGCTGACTCAGATGGGTCACATATATATCACTGGAGATGATTAGATAGCACTTTTACTTCTCAGTCCCCAGCGGAGTCGCCAATTTCTGTTGACTTTTTCCCAGACTGGATGCTTATTCCCAGATATCCCTACAAGGTAGCCATCAATGATCAACAGGAGCTCTGGGCCAGGGGGTCAACAGTATAGGAGATAGACTCTATATTTTATCTCCTCTTCTTCTTCAGGCTCTGCAAGACCTAGGGGGGGTATTCCCTACTCAACATCCATGAGGATATGCATGCAAGGCTGGGATGTTGACAGAAAGCAGATAGTCCTCCTGTAAGTAGACCAAAACTGAAAGATAAGGGCAAAGGGGCTAGCTTTGGGCCTATTTGCAGTTGTAGACAGAGGACTGAGGTTCCTAAACTAACTCTAATGTCCTAATGTTGGTTTTAGATTTTGCTTTGGAGTTTAAGTGTGGATGCAAAGCTGGATATGGTTATAACACAAAACAAAGCATGATTGGTGCCTATCCAGGGCCTGGAGTCAATAGACATACACCTGTGAATGATCAGCATAAACAACTAAAACTGGATTTCAAGGGGATCTATGTGATACCTGCCTTACAGGCATCTCCCAATACAAAGTGTTAGGTTATCTCTACTTATGGTATCCCTACTGCAGTGTATCCCTCCCAATATTCAACCTGAAAACAGTTTAATCTACCCCTTGAGTAGAAGTTAAAAGATCAGACATTCAACACAGGAATTCTATGCTCTAGAATCTAAACATTACCAAACATCCAGATTCAGAAGAAGAATACATGCAATACTGGAGACAGAATTAACACAACACATGCCAGACAGCATTTCTCATATAAGCTTAATCATGAAATCAGTGGGTTCATGCCAAAAACAAACAACAGGAGATACATAAACTCACAGGTAAGCTGTACAGAGCAACCAGATCAGCTTGTCATGCATTACAGAGCCAAAATCATCAACTTTCAACAACCACAAATGAACAACACAACCTGCTTATAACAGCCAGGTAGGTGCTCAGCAATTAATTACAATGTTGACCAAAATTTCGCCAGATACACAGTATCATGAAAATGGCGCTCAAGCACAACCGGATTGGCGCCCAAACTTGAATGCAGCAGGTAGGGGAGGAGACAGGAAGATTTCTCGAGCCCCGCGCTCCTGCCCGCTGATTGACACCTCCAGTCGGGTACAAGATCGACCCACGCCATCGCCCACACCTCTGCAACAATCGCCATTAATGGCGCACCAACCCGCGGCCTGGGGAAAATCACCAAACATACCATCGCAAGCTTTTCCCGCCGAGACTCATCATCATGATATTTCGAATATGCAGGATCACATTATCCCACATGCACCCCGCAGCAACCTCCTTTGCACTTTATATACTAGGTCATGAGCATATATCATGTCGGTACTTTTGCTCCCGACGACACTAGTATAGACTTCATCATCATCATCCTCCAGCAGCATGATATCCTGTTGTTCGAAATATCACCCTGACGTCATCATGATATTCGGAATATAACCTTCATGATAATCGGCACAACCTGATCCTTCGGAGGAACATCCTCCTGCTGAGCTTATAACAAAAGTCTGGCCGATGAATATCCTGATGACGTCATCATCATATCCTGCTGACGTCATCATCATATCTGCCTACTGCGCACCTCCTCACATCCGGATGACGTCATCATCATGTTTGCAAATATCAGGAGGTCCCTTCAAGATGATCAGTGTTAGAAATATGACCCCCGCGGACCTTGATGACGTCATCATGATATTTACATCATCATGATATTCAGAAGACAACCGGATATTTGGAAATATCCTCCTGATGTCCAAATATCAGGTTGCACTGTAGCTCCTCTGTAAGATCGGGGCGATAACTGAATATGATGATGCTGCTTGAAAAGATCACCCTCAATAGATAACACGCGAAACTAGCAGGCGGATATCTCCCTGATATCAACATCATCATGATGTTCGAACAAACATATATCCGGGTGATATGAAAATATCACCCCCTCCTTCGCGAATATCATGATGCAGATAGGCAGAAAGAAAAATATCACCCTGATATACGGATGACGTCATCATCATCAGGATGAAGAAACAACGAACAAGAAGTGATACAACATCATCAGGATGATATTAACTAAGATCATCCTGACGTTCCAAAATATGATGACCCTAGTGAATATCGGGTCGCAATTACAACTCTTCAACAACATCATCAGGATGATGTTAACCAAGATCACCCGATGATAAAAATATCACCCCAGCGAAATATCATGAAGGCAGAAAATATGATGACCTCCACAAGCAGCAGGATGATAACTGGAAATATGATGATGATGAACACGACCCTTAGGAAAAAACAAGTTAGGTCGAGCAATTCAAAGAATAAGCAACATCATCATCATGCTCGCGCAAGGTGATAAATGGAAGATCACCGGAGGCTTTGAAACATCACCCTCGCAAGCAGATCAGGGCGCACTGTAGCTCGGCAGCATCATCATGATAAAAACCAAACATCACCCGACAGTTGAAATATGATGATGTCGTTGAAAAACAAGTCGACGAGGAACATGATGATGCAGATCATCATCGAAGACAAGATGATGATGATGACCTCCTCCTCAGGAAAACATGATGCTGCAGTTGAAAAATGCTGAGGAGGTCCAACACTTAGAAAAAATGGGCAAGAAGATAAAGGCTTCAAATGAAGAAACCTCCTGATCATGATAAATCAACCCCTGGTCAAAATGAGTGTCAACAATACCAAATTTTTCTTTTGATGGCTTTTGAGAGTTAATTAACTCATCAAGAATTTTTTAGCCTCCTTTTAGTTTTAATCCCTTGTCAATTTGTTCTTTTTCTTTTTCCAATTCTTTCCTTAGAGTGACAACTTCTTCCTCATGTTTTTAACATTTTGCTTCTTTCTCATTAAGCTTCATATTTAGGTGGTCTTCAATCATCTTGCCTTCTTCAACCATGACTTTCAAACTAGAGATTATATCTTTTTCCTCCTTGATTTTAATGTCACATCCTTATCTCCTTATATTTGGGCTTTCAGTTTGTCAATTTCTTCTTTTGATTCTTTATCTTACGTCTTCCATTTTACAATTGTATCATTTAAGTTTTCAATCATGGCCTAACATTCCCAGTTTAGTTCTCTTGCTTCATCTAGATCCTCAAGGGCTAACCAGAGTTCTCCTTCAAGGTCTACTTCATCTAGATTGAGGTTGCAACCTTTAGGTTCCATTGCTTCTAGACCTAGTTCTAGAGTAAACACATCATTAGACATAGCTTCAGATTCCATGTGTTCAAGTGTAGGATCTACCTCATCTTGTTAGTCTTCTTAAAGGTACTTGGCTCTAATACCAATTGTTGAACATAGTGAAGTGCTTAGCAGGGGATGAATCAACATATACAAAATTTAACTACTTCATTTGTATATCAAATCAAATTACTTAGAGAAAAGAAGGTAAAGCACACACCATATTAATCAACACAATGACACCAGGATTTTTACTTGGAAAATCCAATGAGGGAAAAAATACAGGGAGGATCAACTCACAATATAATAAGCTCACTGCTATAAAACATTACAACTTTGTTTTAGGTCTACAACCCAAGGAAGTAACTATTTCCTATTGGATTTGTATGTAGTTAGGGTAAAATGGCAAATCAGGGCAAATGAATAAACAGCAATGATAAAACCCTAGCAATGCACAATGAAGCACAAGACAACATGAAAATCAAAATAACAAATGTAAATACAAACCGATCTCCACGCTATGCTTGATTTATCTCCATTGCTCTTCTCCACCTCGCATGAGCATGCAAGATTTTGAAGGATTATTGTTGGAAGAATGTTGGGTGCTCATTTCTGTAGCATAACATTAAGATGAAGATGATATGAGGATGATAGCTGAAGGATGCAAAGGCTCTAATGATATTTTGACAGAATAATGGTACTTGAAGCTCAATGCATTTTAGATATTTTGACAGAATAATATTACTTGAAGCTCAATGCATTCTAGAAAATTTGGTAGAATAATATTACTTGAAGCTCAATCCATTGCTAATGGCTTGTGAAGGGTTTGATTTATAGAAAAGGCTTGGTTCAAATGGATGGTTGAGATTAAAAAGCTAAATGATTGATGTGGACGGCTAGGATTGATTAGGTATTCCCACTCTTCAAGGGAGTTGTAGTCATTTGACAAGTGTCAAGGAGAATAGGGCTCATGTGTGGTTGTGTACATAAAAAGTACTACATATAAAAGATATTAAATAAAAGGCTGTAGTACCACTTATCTTTTTTAAATGAAAGAGACACACATGTCGGCTAAATGATAAGATAAATTAATTAAATAAATAAAATTTATTTAATTAATTGGAAAGTCGGCTTATGATGAGAACTTAATTCAAATAAAATATTTGAATTAGTTGGGATATGAGTTGGATATTAATTAAATAAATAAAATTTATTTAATTAATTGGATAGTGGGGAACTTAATTCAAATAAAATATTTGAATTAATTGGGATATGATGTGGAAATTAATTAAATAAATAAAATTTATTTAATTAATTGGCTAAGTAGGATAAGAATGGGATTTTAATTAAATAAATAAAATTTATTTAATTAATTGGTTAATAGATAAATGGGATTGAGAGTGGGATTTAGGACAAAATGCTACATGATGTCTAGGATAATGTTTTTGACTAGGTGTTGCAGGACATGAACAAAGTTGGGACAATTTTGGGTGTCTACATTTTGCCCCTCTTTGAGATGATGTTTGAGATGATAAGCTTTATGTCGAGTAACATCATTTCAAAGAAGTTAAAGTATGGATAGAGGAAAATGATAGTGATGATGAAAAGATATGATGATGATGATGGAAAGATAGGTTGGTGATGCCCCCTCGAGAGGATAGGTGGGTTGGACAAACACGGGTATGCTCTCGAAAAGAAATGGCTTGGCTACAAAAGAAAGATAAGGGGATAGATAGAAGAAATGGATGATGCGTTATGCTGCAATGAAAGTGAGCAACCATGATGTTTGATATAGCACTAGACGTTATGCACCAAGGTATAAGGACCAAGGTGACGATGTGTCTTATGCCCCAGCGTAATACAACCTTGTCTGAATACAAGATATGAATATTAGCTAGATTGATACCGATGTGATGCAAATGCAAGATAAAATGATAACACACACAAGCAAGCAAGCAAGCATGCACAAATGATTCAAAAACAAACAAGGTATTGCCCCTGTCAAGCTGTAAACCAATGATTGGTTGTCAATTGATGATAGTTGAGAGTGTTGTCATTGTGGGGAAAGCTATATCCCTAGATCAACACAAGGTTGTTTGTTGAGTTGGTTGGCTAATTGATTGATTGATTTGGCTTACAACAAGGCTAGGATCAAGACCATTGATTGTGCTTGGATAACTTGGCTTGATTGATTAACTTGATTGGTATGGATTAAGGATGGGCTTGCACTTAGATCATTGCTTGGAATGATTTTGAGGATGATGAAATGCTGATTAGATTGATTTGATGAAGTGATGATTGGATTGATGTGCTATGATAGATTGATTGGAAGAAGTTGTGTATTGATGATGTATAAGATAGATGATAGAAGAAATGATGAGAGAAGAAAGAGGAAAATCGCTTGTGCCTGAATCTGGGCACTTCCTTCGTACTCCAGACTGCCTACATACCCTATATCCACGGGATCAAGGCACTTAACGATGGAAATGAGATGTAGTTCTGATGTTGTGTTTTATTGATGAGATGATAAAAATGGATTGAGATTGATGAAATGTTGATGATGTGATGATATATGGTGGATTGAGCTACTTTTGATTTGCTAAAGTAATTGGATTTGTTTTGATGGCTAGCTTCATGTGCTTTGGTGTTGATGTGTGCTATTGCTAGGCTGATTGTTTTGATGATTGGATTGTTTTGAATGATGATAGTGATGGTGTGATGATTAGAGTGTCCACTCAATCTAAGCATAAGCAAGTGTTCTCAGTATGCTCAAAGGATGTAAAATGAACAAGGTATTGCCCTTGTCAAGTCATAAACCAATGATTGATTGTTTGTTTGATAATGATAGTGTTGTCATTGCGGGGAAAGCTATATCCCTAGAGCAACACAAAGATGTGGGAACGCTATATCCCATTGATGATGATTGATGATGATTGATTTGGCTCATGACAAGATTTGGATCAAAACTTGTTGATTTGATTGGATAATGTTCCTTGATTGATTGGCTTGCTTGATATGGATTAGTGTGACTTGGATTTAAGATCTTTGCTTTAGATTGATTTGATTGATATGATTGGAAGAAGTGATTCATTGAAACGGATGAATGAATGTTATTGATGATGATTTAATTTTTATTGAATGTTGATGGAGTGGATTGTTTTAGATAGATGATGATTAGTTTTATTGCTTGGTTTTTTCATTGGATATTTGATTTTTTTGGATTTTTTGACATATTTTTTTTTTTTATATTTTTTGGGATATTTTGATTTTTTTGTGTTTTTGAATGTTTTGGAACATCAATGGATTTACAATTTGGGTAGCCTTGAGCTTGATACCAATGATAAGGGAGAAAACCAAGTCTAGGTGCAAGAATGGATGATAGTAAATGGGATGGAAGGCTCATGATAGTTGGATGGATAGATAAGAGTATAGGCCATAAAAAGAATGGATGCTTGCCTCATGATAAATAAATGTGGATAAGCTATAAGATGGAAAGCTCGTGATAAGGATACGCCATAGTGGATGGATCATAAGGGAGCTAAGATGTGATCTCCAAAGGCTATGTTGCATAAGAAGAACTTGCCCCATTCTAGGTGGTAATGCTTAGGATTTTTACATGACAAAGTTCATGACCAAGGGATGACATGATAGGTTTTACATGACAAGGTGTATGATAGGTGGATAATGATAATATGGATTGATGAGGAAGGTATGAGGTATACCAAGAGATATCCAAAGCATGTTTCAAGATTTTGCCCCTATGTCGTCATCAAAATCAAAAGGTGGAGGATGGATAAATGGGCTCAATAAGATAGGCATGGTTATGTAATGGCTAAGGATGGTAGAATAGAATGGTATATGATAGGTTGGAAATGGATAGGATTAAAAATGATATGATGGGATAGATAGTTTGGAAATGGATAGGTTGGATGAGACAAGGTGCCCCCAAGTGTAAGTGACATAGAAGATCAACCTACACATGACGCCTGTTTGCCAAGTTTTCATCATGGTACTTATCCAAGGCGCCTGTTTACCAGGTTTTCACCGTTGGACGAAGGGCTTTCTCTTTACTATTTTAATTTTTTGATTTTTGATTTTTTTTTTTGTATTTTTCTTTTTTTGCTTTTAGATGTGTTGACAATTACACATGGTGCCTGTTTGCCAGGTTTTCACCATGGTAATGGATAGGAGGGACTCAAGTGGCTAGTGCTATGTGAGGTGATAGTGTCCCATTAGAGATGGATGTCATCGCATGGACCATGTCATTATGCTCATAGATGTTGATAAGGGATTGCGTGGATGAGAGATGGATTAGGTGGATAGTGGATGATGAAATGGATTATGAAAGGGTAGGCTAGTGGCTTATGGTGTAGATTTATATAGGCTTATGGAATGAAGATGGATGAAAAGTTTATGCCAAAGCATGGACCCTAGGGATAGCATGGGGGAGATATGTAGGATAATGGATAGAAGATGGGGAGATGTAGGCATGTGTGAATGTTTTGGAATGGAAGGGAATCATGACCAACGGCTGCACACACCGTGATAAACATTGAAGCTTTTGATTGGATGGTGGTGTAGGAAGCAATGGAGATGTTTGCTTAGGAGATGGTTGATGAAGTGATTTAGGAACCCACATAGATTTAGTATTTTTCATGCTTTTGCTTTGCTTGTGGGATTTTTGAAGGGAATGGAAGTTTTGGATGGAAGTAGGCTTTTGGATGGATATAGGTGATTGGGATTGTTGAGATGTGGATGAAGATGCCTCATTCGCTTTGCTAGTTTTTTGTTTAGGAACCCAAACCATTTTGCTTTTAGGCTTTGCTTTTGGATGTATGGGCTTGGATAGCTTTGTGAATGTACTTTGCTTAGAATATGGATGATTTAGAGGCTTTTCACATTGATTCCCTAAGGCATGAGGGTCCTTAGGAGTTTTAGTTGGATTTTTGGCTTTATAGATAAAGGCATCCAAATGTTTATTTTGGAATCCCATGGGATGGATGGAGTGGATGGAATGATTGGAAGCTTTATGCTTAAACGATGTGTGCTTTTGTTGGCCATGATTAGGGATGCAAGGATACTTATGAACAATAGGTATGTTAGGTGTTGGAAGCAGCGGTGGCAAGGTGGATGGAGGGATATTTGGAGTTGGTAAAAGTGGAGGCAAAGTGGATGGTGGAAGGTGTATGGTCACATGCTTTTGACATTTATAGGATGATGGAGATGGAATGGCTACATATGTCTTGGGTATATGATGTGGTTTGTGATGGAAAGTGGGCTTAGGATGGATGAAGGGATTACCAACATCTTGGCCTTGTTTACCTTGGGGTGTGTATCCAAGGCCATATGAGCATGGAGGGATTTTGACATGGTTTGACTCTAAAATACCTTGTTCATAAAGGCCTAGGCCTTTGCCTTCGTAGCTCATGTTTTGGAGTATGCGATGGACAATGGGACTAGGTGTGGTTTGAAGGTTAGACTTGAGTTCATTATTAGATGGAGAAGGTGAAGTGGAGGAAAAAGTTTGTTGTCCTAAGGAAGAGTGTTCATGGACAAAGGTTGTAAGACCACTAAGACATGATGGTGGACTTGAAGTGGAATCAATGGTAGATGGGGATGAAGGATCATTAGGATCTTGATTAGCATTGTGTTCACTAAGATCCAAGTTATTTGTTTGATCTTTTATGCTTACTTAGGGGACAAGTGTCTCATCATGACAAGTTGATGTTTGCTCATGATAAATAGGGTTAGATGGCGGATGACTAGGAGCAATGTGGACATCTTGCTCATGGATAGGTCTAGGATTATGGATAGGATCAAGGTGCTCATGGATAGCTTCTTCATAGGTATCATCTTGATCATAAAGAAGGTAAATATTATGGATGGGTTGCATAGAAGTGATTTGATCTTGAGTTGGACTAGGGCTTAATGTTTCCACATGCTTAGGATTAAACCTTTGACATACCTCTTGAGTTTCTTGAATGGAAGTAGAAGGCTCTTGGATAGGCTCTTGGTCAACAACATGAGAACATGATGACTCTTGACTTGGATTAATGATAGAAGGTTCGCAGATAGGCTTGATGGCTTGTATGTCACATGATGGGCTTGAAGGGCTAGGCATGGTGTAGGACTCTTGAATAGATGTTTGACATGGAGGTAGTTTATTCCTAGCTAGTAGCCAATGGATCTCATCCTTCGCAAGTGTATGAGTGGATGAGCAATATAATGGATGAATGATAAGGGTAGATGGTGTTGTAGACTTATGATTAGGATTAGGTTGAGGGCTAATTGGATTGGGTGGATTAAGATTTGGACTAGATGAGGGTGACACATGGGATTGGGATGATGTGGCATGTTTTCCCATTATAGGTAGGTACACCTTGTAAACAATTGGGACAAATATTGGGCATTGATTTGTATTATGGCCTTTGGTCCTATGGTATGCACAATAATCATGTTCATCATATGGACTTTCTTCACATGGTTTGACTTCAGGAAGTTCAATGAGTTTTGCTTCAAGCATCCTTTGTAAAACTCTCTCAGCGGCATCCTTTGATGAAGGATTAGAATGACATGGTGATGAAGGTAATGAAGGGCTTGGTGATTTGGAAGGTTGATGGATTAATGGACTAGGAATGGGATCACATGATGGTGTTGGGATAGGACTTGTTGGCTCATGTGTTGGCATAGGATTGCATGATGGTGGCCACTCTAGATTGGTGTCTCCCTTGTCAAAGGTAATTAAGTCTTGCATAGGATAACTTGGACTCATTTGATTTATGTACAAGGGACCATTGGGACTTGCATGTTGTTCTTGTAATATCACTTGATTGCTTTGTGGATGGGCTTGGTAGTGCATAGGAATGATGGCATGAGGGATTGGATAAGCTTGAGGTGGAGGTTGATAGGTTGATGTGGCATTGACTTGGTGGATAGGTAGATTAGGTTGATAGGAAGTGGATGGATATGACATGTGGCTATAAGGTGGATTAGGTTGGTATGGAATGGCTAAGGATTGCTGTACTTGTTGAGCTTGACTAGTGGCTAAAAGGTGTTGAACTTGGATTACAAGGTTTTGCAGATGAGGTGATTGGCTTACGTGGGGTTGAGCTTTTTGGATGAAGAATTGTAATATTTCAATGGCGTGTTGGTTTAGGGGTTGTGATCCTTGATAAAGATTTTGGAGGAATCTTTGGAATCTGATTGTTGGGTCTTCTAGTGTAGACATGTTGACACCCAAGTGTTTGCCTTAAGTCCTTTTAGCAAGTGCTTGTTTAGGGATTTGGATGATGATGTGGCTTGTTTGGATGACTTGGCTATGTTTGGGATGAAAGTGATTGGGTTTGAATGTTATTGAAAGAATGTGTAGGATGACTTGTCTTTATGTGTTTGGGTGTTTATAGCTTGATGTGGCAATATTCAAACAAATGATTATGCATATACACACATGAATCACTCACGCAAGACACATAAGCAAGTTATTAGTTTGGAAGAATGTGATGATGGTTAAGCAAGCACATGAAGACAATTCAACAAGTCCTAGTTAAGGCAAAGCCACTATCACAAGGAGGTTCTAGTGAAAATCCGGGGGACCGGCACCCCACGAGCATCCAGCAAGCCACTTAAGACTTTAACTAACCCTACTAGGAGTTTTAATATACACAAAGGTACACCTCCTTTCGAGTTAGCACTGTATGGTGAGCGCTAATACCGGTTAGACTTGGCTTTCGCCTTATCTTCTAATTTTTATAGCGGACCGGATGAAAGTACCGCTTGAGGTCGTTCCCTTGGGGTGGATACCAAGGCAGGCCTCTCTAAGGCTAAACAAAAGCAACACAAGTAAATGTTTTTGATCTCCAAGTTCGTGTTAGGACGCGAGGAGAGAGCATACACATTTACTTGGTCACACTCGCATGGGGTTCATTAACCTTAGAAATTCAATGTGTGGAAGACAATTCAAGCACTTGTTTGTTTTAAAGCCCAAATCTAAATGTGATGAAAGACAATGGTTTGTTTTAGCCCAATTTTTTGATGTGAATTTGCAAACAATTGTTCGTTTTATGCCCAAATTTCAAATGTGTTTGCAAACAATGATTAAGATGAAAGATTAGAATGAATGCACCTGATTATTTTTGCTTTCCAAATTGATGTAGATGTTGATGTCAATGTTGCTCCAGCTCCTTATGATCACCTACAACATAAAAAAAAATGATATTATAATGCAGGCATAAAAAATAGGCTCATCAGGCAAGGAAAATTGTAATTTTAGATGCATAGCCGAATTAGATTTGATTATTTCGATAGATTTTTGATTCGAAAATTAAACAATCAAAGAAGAGACCCCCATTAATTTTCAGAGAGCTTTCCGAAAATGTAAAGAAATCAGAAAAATTCCCTGATTTGCGCTCAGAAATGTGGATTTATGAAAATGGTACAGTCGGCAAAGATCTGATGTTTTCGCAATATAAACGACTTCCAAATTAAATCTGCAAAACATAGACCCCCATTAGAATTTCAAGAGCTTTCCAGAAATGTAAAAATTTCTGAAACATTCGCTGATTTACGCCCAGAATTGCAATTTTATGAAAAAACATAAAAACGTGATAAATCCCGCAAAAATTGCGATAAACCCGAAATTTTTCTGCTGTAGCTTCCTTATATTATGGACAAACATCTGCTAAAATCTTGTAAAGAAATTCCAAGCCGTTTGGAAGATATGATGCAATCTTTGAAACCTAGGGTTTTGTCGAAAAAGTAGCAGATCTGCAACAAAAATTTAATTAAACCTGCAAAACTCAACAATGGGGGTTATATGAATGCAAATTTTTACTACAAAAACCTGCAAAAAAGATCAAGCGAAGTGAGTCCCACCGGGCGTGCCAAATGTATGTTAGGGTAAAATGGCAAATCAGGGCAAATGAATAAACAGCAATGATAAAACCCTAGCAATGCACAATGAAGCACAAGACAACATGAAAATCAAAATAACAAATGTAAATACAAACCGATCTCCACGCTATGCTTGATTTATCTCCATTGCTCTTCTCCACCTCGCATGAGCATGCAAGATTTTGAAGGATTATTGTTGGAAGAATGTTGGGTGCTCATTTCTGTAGCATAACATTAAGATGAAGATGATATGAGGATGATAGCTGAAGGATGCAAAGGCTCTAATGATATTTTGACAGAATAATGGTACTTGAAGCTCAATGCATTTTAGATATTTTGACAGAATAATATTACTTGAAGCTCAATGCATTCTAGAAAATTTGGTAGAATAATATTACTTGAAGCTCAATCCATTGCTAATGGCTTGTGAAGGGTTTGATTTATAGAAAAGGCTTGGTTCAAATGGATGGTTGAGATTAAAAAGCTAAATGATTGATGTGGACGGCTAGGATTGATTAGGTATTCCCACTCTTCAAGGGAGTTGTAGTCATTTGACAAGTGTCAAGGAGAATAGGGCTCATGTGTGGTTGTGTACATAAAAAGTACTACATATAAAAGATATTAAATAAAAGGCTGTAGTACCACTTATCTTTTTTAAATGAAAGAGACACACATGTCGGCTAAATGATAAGATAAATTAATTAAATAAATAAAATTTATTTAATTAATTGGAAAGTCGGCTTATGATGAGAACTTAATTCAAATAAAATATTTGAATTAGTTGGGATATGAGTTGGATATTAATTAAATAAATAAAATTTATTTAATTAATTGGATAGTGGGGAACTTAATTCAAATAAAATATTTGAATTAATTGGGATATGATGTGGAAATTAATTAAATAAATAAAATTTATTTAATTAATTGGCTAAGTAGGATAAGAATGGGATTTTAATTAAATAAATAAAATTTATTTAATTAATTGGTTAATAGATAAATGGGATTGAGAGTGGGATTTAGGACAAAATGCTACATGATGTCTAGGATAATGTTTTTGACTAGGTGTTGCAGGACATGAACAAAGTTGGGACAATTTTGGGTGTCTACATTGTAAACTAAGGCTACAACCTTAGGCAAGATACAAAGACCTACTAAAGAGACTCATTGTGTGGTAGTAGGATACATGATAATTATTATGAAAACATACATATGAACTACTATGAAAGAAGCATCTGACTTATGCTGATGTTGTAGTCTCCCTTTTTTGACAATTAATCCATCATATTGACTTCACACACTTCATCCTTGATATTCATCTCTCTCACTCACACTTCTTCATAAATGACTTTGTTATTCTAGATATACCATCTGCAACAACTCAAATCCTTAATTAGGTCGGCACCAAAAAGACCTTTAGATGAAACACGTGATTTTGCATAGGTCATCCTAGAACAAATACATTATGAGTTGCAGATCACTTCACATTGCATAATAGGATCAAATACATCATAATACATCCTTCAAGGTCAAACCAATTGATCAAGATCAACTGCGCATGAAAGGCACTAGACTATCAGCCTAAACAACTCAAACACTGCTATCTATCCATCTTTGCATCAGCGGGGAGACAACAAAAACATCATGTTGACCAAGGTATGAGCAATGTACCTTATCAACACTATCCTTATACCATTCACCTAAAATATCTGATAATTATTTGCATCCACAAAAGAAGAAACATGTTGAACTAACAAAAATAGAGCATTCTGGACTAACTATAACATATCACAACCTAGGATATTGCATTGTGGACCACCAAAACATCTGGAACTCTTATGAATGAACTTATGCATCATTGTGAACATGTCTCCAAAACTACACAACCACATCTATCACTTCCAGAGAAATTCAAAGATATTCAACTTAGTTGCACCATAATCAACATTCATATAACTCAAACTATCTTTAACACTTCTATTATTTGAAGATTGAACTTGCAAATCACTAAACCACTTTATACTAAACCACTTTATATTGTAACAAATCATAATATAAACATCTTTAATCACATCCTCAAAACCACATGATCAAATTTCTACTTCAGGAGGAATGCAGAGCATTCCAACAGGTCTTCATTATTACTTTGCTCTGTCAAATCAAAGACTGAAATTGTGTCACTTATAATTTTCACTGTTGAAGATATAATGACTTGAAATCTTGGAATCTTGGATATAACCCATCCATATTCCAATTAAATTATCTTAAAAATTGCAAGACTAAATATTACTCGACCGAGGAATATGAACCAAAATATTGTGACTCTGCTTTAGGATATACACTGTGTAACATCCCGCCCTGCGAACCCCAAAGGGTAAGGGCCAAAAGAGAACAAGATAGTCACAAGGCTAAACTGAAGTAACAAGAGAAGGGTATACAAGATGGCCAACACTGACATCAATCATGGAGAGGACATGGAAAACAATGCATAACACCACAATCATAACATAGAAATGCTCATCAATTAGAATGCCAGGTACTACTCATGACTACCAATGTACTAGACACTAAAGTGCAGATCAGATGGGGAGTCATCATGCATTCTCAAAGGGATGGCACCACATTGAATCAAGTACACTACTCAATCAGATGAGGAGACTCAAACATGCCCAAATCAATGCCCTGTAGGCAGATAACTCGACGCCTCGCAAATAGATAGGCCTTCTCATATGCATCCTTAGCCTTTACAAGTGCTTAAGGCAATGCACAAGGACTCAATAACCTAGACCTAAGCTCATCCTATTTAACCAAATGAGCTATACCAAATCGACCAAAATATTGAAGTATAAACTTGAAATAGCAAATATGAAAAATATGATCTACAAGACCAAAACTTTCGATGATAGTGAAATTTATTGAAAAATAGCCCCTTGTCAGTTAGGTCAGTTGTGTAATAACTCTAGTGACCCCAATTTAATCACTCTTCACAAAGGAGTGTACAGATCACATAAGAAAACATGACAAATGGTATTGCAAGTCTACTCACAGCCAGGATCTTGCATATTGTCTACAATATTTAACATAACAAAATAAAGTGTTAAACGGACTTACAAAAAGGAAATATGGATTTTCCTCCTACAGTAGTTCCCCTAGATTCTTGTATTATGTGATAAATTTTCTTAATAGAAATTGTGTTACTAAATTTGGTGCAGGAGCACCAAGAAGACCATTCATCTTTCTTTGATGTTCATCTTGTTTTGTTCAATAAGGTCCTAGAGACCATTCTCATAATGTACTAAGGCCATAATGCCATGTTGTAATAAGGACTTGGTCCAAAAGTCTATTGCTGTCATAACACCATAGAGGACAATCATGTAATCTTCATGTTTTAAGCCTTGTTAAGGCATATTCAAAGAGCCTAAGGCACGTCCAAAGAAGTCTAAGGCATTTTCAAAGCCTAATGACATTGTAAACATGTTTGGAGGTTCATAATCACCAATGGTTATGCAAACAAACAAAAGATTGGTTGAAATTTGCAAAGATAGTTCAGGGAGTTCAAGTAGTTGTGGTCTCTTCCCATTGACCAAAACTACTTCAATGGGAGTTTCAAGGAGTATGCAACCATATATACCCTTGAATATATAAAATGTAAGGGGAGGAGTAGTTTTAAAGGCAATACAAATCAGTTATCTGCTATTCTTTTACTGTTTTCTATATTTTCCAGTGTAATAGTCCATACCATTTAGTTGTATGACATTTTCATGATTCCCAAGTGGTTTGGAAACAAAGTGTGGAGGAGTGCCTATAATTTAAGACTAGTTGGAGGCTATGATACTAAAGAGGATGCAAACTATAGGTGTTTGACTTGAGACTGTTCATTGTGAAAATTCTGTATTTTCTGAAGAAGAACGCCATTGTAGGTCGTACAGTGCAAGGGTACAGGTCTGTCATTCATCTTTCATGTTTTGATTGAGTAATCCATTGGACTAGATTGAATTTGAATGTAATTTGGTGTCTTGAAAGGTATTTGTAAGGAGTCATAAGGATTTGTTTAAAAAAATAGTCTTATAGAACCCTAGATAAGGGTTTTGCCTCCAATAATGAGAAATTGACCATCCCACAGTCTTCCAAGCCATAAGACCTATGGGATGGATGTGTTCAATTGTATTTTGAGTAATTTGATTGATTGTAGGGGTGGTAGAGCTGATTTGTGCAAGATTTGTTGAGAAGGCTTAATAAAACTATGTATTAAGCCATTGGAGGAAGCTTGTGAGACAACAACAGTAGGGAAATTAAGAATAGTCAGTTCTAGAAATAGATGAATGTTGAATTCCATGGTTTTGGGATGTTATTGACATTTCTAAGTGGTCGAGAGAGTTACAAGCCACCATTTGAGGGTACTTGGTTCATAAACTAGGCTTAATTAGGGCTTAAAACCACTAGGAGGGCTATTGGTTAGGGTATACTTTCCAAAACAACCCAAACCCATTTTGGATATGTGGTAGAGGATCATATTGGGTATCTTTCAATTGTCTGAGATTTGTTTTTAAAGGTATATGTAAGAAGATATCAGGTTTGTTCTCTATTTTTAGGGCTACAAGCCATTTTGGGTGGTTTGTGAAGGAAGTACCAACCCGAAGTCCAATCTACCTTGGCCAATGGATGGAATGGGTCCCTTGACATCCCAAACCAACATTTCCTTGATGATACTAGAGTTTCCTTCTGCTGTTCCCACTTTTGCATAAAGATCTTCATTTTTGGGCTTGTAGGTGAAATAGAACCTTGTCTAATTTATCCATCTTCTCCTATCCAATTTGCCTCTACATCTTAGTGGTATCAAATCCATAAAAGGTTTTGTTGTTGGCCTGGTATATGTCAGTAAAGGAGAGTGAAGGAGAGGCTAGCAATGTGCCTCCAAAGGGGATGACCACCGAAGTGGTCAAGAAGTTCAAGGAGATGGAAGAGAAGATCAAAAGTGGAGTCAAGGAAGCAGTCCAAGAAGAGTTAAAGGCATTGAGGATAGGAAAGAGGATAGATGAAGGTTCAAATGAAGAAGAAGAGAAAGAGGAGGAAGAAGAAGAACAAGAAGAGGTAGAGGTACTGACTGATCAAAGGCATTTCCTTGATGCCATCAAGGCAATTGGAAAAGATTCTTTGGAGGCTCGGATGGAGATTCCCATTTTTAGTGGGAAGATGAATGTGTTGGCAAGAGACACTATATGGATTCATGATTATTGTCATTGATGGCAACAGAGGCTAGCCCACACATCCGCAAGACATAATGAGTCTTTACCGGAAGACAGATTGCACAGTATTGAGGTCCAGTAAGCAGGAACAGAGCAATCAGTAAGGTCCGATAGATAGGTCTGGATCTCTTAGAGGAAGTATCTTGGTGAAGTGCAGATTTAGGGAAGTCAAGAGGACTACCTTGAGTGATAGATTCCAAGGATTTAGCCTCCGGTGATAGATGAAGAAAAAGATATGATCACTTGAGTATCAGGTTCCTGAGTGATAGTATGAACAGAGGAAGAACTGACTGGTAGAACATCAGACATCATTCCGGATGTGTTGCTGATGATGAAAAAGGTTCTTAAGGCATAAGTTATGTTTGGCTGACATGATTGATGACTTCCACAAGTATATTCTTGATCCACAATGTTTGGTAAGAAAGGATTCAGCCGACAGATCATAATTTGTGAAAAGATTGACTATTCTGGGTGCCAACTAGAAAGGTGATGAAATCACTTGTGTGGATATATATACAAGATGGATTTAGTTGTGAGAGGTGTTGTTATTGTTGGACATGTGCGAATAAAAGTAGAAGAGCAGAGCAGAAGTAGTAAGGAAGGTTCGGTATGTGAAAGGAAAGTAGCATAAGAGAAGAGGAAAGATGAAGTGCAGTAGATCAGTGTACTGAGCCTAACCGGAACTGAACCTCAGCATATGTAGATGCTCCCAATCAGTTCAAGTATTGTATAACACCCTTCTGTAGACAGTGTGTCTCTTTGTAGGTAGTGTGCCTCCTTGTGAACAGTGTGCTCAGGTAGTGAGCCCTAATTGGCAAGTGCCATTTTGTTTTTCTATTCTTCTAATAGAGAATACAATCTTGGGTTAATCACCCCGTGGTTTTCTCCCTTAATAGGGTTTCCACGTCAAAAATATTGTGTCATGTGTACTTCCATTTTCATGGTTATGTTTGCTTGTTTGAATTAATGTTGCATTGATTAATAAGAAAGTTCAGAAGAAGAATTAAATAGGATAACTAATTCACCCCCCCTCTCAGTTATCAACAATTGGTATTAGAGCCAAGTTCCTCCTAACAAAGTCTAACATCTTGAGGAAGATCTAGGAATCCAAATGGATGCATATGGTTTAAGGGAGCAACTCAAGACTGCCCTTGATGATCTTAAACAGTCAAACTCTGAAGTCAATGAATTGAAGGAAAGACTCAAGCAGGCTGATGAATTCATGAGAGAACTGAAAGACAAATTAAGTCTCTCTATGAAAAAGAGAAAGGAGCTACTTCAGCAATTGGCAAGACAAGGTGAAGCAAATGATGCAAATGAAGAGATGAATGAGAAAACCAAGTTATGTGAAAAGTTATCAAAAGAAATCATTATGGTAAGACATGAAATGGAATCAGGAGTTATGAAGTTTACCTAAGAAATTGAAGAGAAAAGAAAAACTAAAGATAATCTAAGACAATCTCTCAAGGAGAAATCAGAAGATTGCCACCAGATGGAGAGAATTGTCAGACATCTTGAATCTAATCTTGAAGATGCTAAAAATAAGGAAGAAAAACTTGAGGATCAAATTGTCTCTCTCAAAAGGGATCTTCAAACAACAAATGAATATAAAGAGAAATTCAAGATAAGTTCTGCTCAACTTGAAATTCTTCTTGACAGTCAAAAGAAGGCAAATGACAGGTGTGGCTTGGGATATGAGAAAGAAGAAAGCTCTAGATCTGGTTAGAGGAATTTTGGATTAGAAAATCCAAGGGACAGGCCTAGAAGACCTTCGGTAAGACAGCCTAATGCTCAAAGATATCCATCCTTCAATGGATACTGCCACAACTGCAATAACTTTGGTCACAAAGATAATCAGTGCAGAAAGAGAATGAGTCAGACTAACTCATCCTTCTCTGGATAGTGCTTTAACTGCAAAGGGTATGGTCACAAATCTCATGAATGCAGAAATATGCAAATGAACAAATCATTCAATGGTAGATGCTTTGCATGCAATAGAATAGATCATATGGCTAATCAATGCAGATCAAGAGGATATCAGTCAAATATGCAAAGAAATGTTGTTTGCCAAATCTGCAATAGATCTGGTCATAGTGCAAAATTTTGTAGAAGCAAGAATCAGGACAAAAAGGGTCCGGTATATCATAATCAGAATCAAGATAAGGGTAAACAAAAGGTGAATGTGGATGAAGTTAAAAGTGAGATGAGCAAGATTTGGGTGAAAAAAAGTACTGAGAATGTAGAGTTTGGATCCGCACCAGACTCTGGTGCTGATATTCCTTCCAGAAATTAAAAAGTGAGCTCTAGCTCAGGGGGAGACACAAAGAAAACCTTGTTCCCCCAGCCAGTCAATTGGTGTCAGAACTGGCACAAGAAGAGTTGCGGATTGAAGGATTCATAAGGGATACATCCAAACAAACTATGGTTAAGATTTGGAAGATCCGTAAGATGTTTAAAGATTAGGGTTGATCCGGTTCTTCAAGTCACCCGAATAAGGCAAACCAGAACAATGTAGGCCAAGCATTTATTGCAATATGATATTAGGGCCTGCGGAGCAATATAAGGGTTTCTCATTAATCACTTGTTCATTCTGCACTCAAGAAGAAATGAAAAGTGGAGCTCTACAATGAAATTCCTCAAGTTCATCGAAGATCACTTGCAGAAGTTATTACTTCTAGAGATCAATCCAACCAACTTCGTGAAACCGAAAGGCGCAAAAGGTATTTTCCATTTTCAATTATCTCACTGCAAATCTCTTGATAATGGGTACTCTGAATATTGTAAAGATTTCTAATAGACCTCGCCCTACATTTAAGAAACATCCATACAAATCATTGGAGGTAGACCCCCTAGGTGCATTTTCCAGTGTTCCGCATGGTGTTTTGCACACCAAAGATATTAGGGTTTATGTACACGCAAATGTTGAAGACTTTGGGGAATTCAAACTAAGAGATATCTATCACAAACAACTATTAGATGATTCATTTGAGTTCAAACCCCAATACAAGGGCCTTCGGAACAAGCACTTTGCACAATACATACATTTCCCCTGTTTTACGGAGGATGAATGGGTTAGGTACATTTTGAGCTGAATACATGACAATTTCATGTGGTTAAATGGACCATTCAAGATCACTAAAGATGCCATCAGGGCAATTACCGGACTACACTCATCCAGTGGGATTCCTGTTCTTAAATTTGTAAAGAACCAAATTGTGAGTGAGGCTACCAGATCCAAGTTTGACAAAAGAGCAATGACAGTAGATGACATCACTGATCCAGATGTCAAGTTTGCTTCTATGATCATTGGATATAAGATATATCATTCTAGCAGAGAAAATTTTGTACCTGGAACTACCATCTATACCGCTTATGAAATGCTAAGAAAGGATGCAGACTATGATCTTTATCAGCTTCTCTTGAACCAACTCTTGGAGAATCTGCAAAAAATCAAGAAAGATAAAAAGAATTCGTTCAAGTACGGTGGATTAATTTTGTGCTTGTTCTTCTACTTTATAAATGAGTTTCTCGGATCTAGTGGCTGGGTATGGGAGAGTGATAGGCCAGTAGCCATCTAAATCAAAGATTATTTACATGGGCTTGGTGATAACAAAGCACAAAATACAGCTCTGTAGGGATACTTCAAGAACTTTCAGAACATGATGAAAGCAAGAGAAATGATTCCCTAGTCTCTTGTTGAGAAATACAAAGACACAATCTGTTTTATGGTAGAAATTGATCAGTGCCTAATGGAGGCAGTAGAACCAAGGATAGTTTGGATCATGCCCATGGGATATGAAGTTGATGAACCGATTGTAGAGTTGCATGTTCAACACATGCTAAGTCAGCCTAAAGATCCAAAGGCAGAGAGGTTTGGAACCTTTGAGGAGCTGAGTGTAAAAATTCATGTGGAACTCAGAGAACCAGAGATGAAAAGAAAAGTAAGAAAAGAAGTAGAACATATTGCCCAAGGCCTTGGCATCTCAAAGGAGGCACTTGATGCCAATCAGGAAAAGAGACAAAAAGCTGAGGAAGAGAAGAAAGAGACAAAAAAGGGAAGCAAGAAAAGTGCTCTAGTAGAAACTTCCACCCAAACCAGATCTTCAAAGAAACCAGCACCTGTCCCTACTAAAAACTCAAAACTGGAAATCCAGACATCTGGAAAAGGAGAAAAGAGAACAAAGAAAAAGGCAACAAGGTCATATGTTAGCCTAAAGGATGATGAAGAAAACGAATTAGATGAGGAGATAAGGAAACTAAAGAAGAAGAAGAAATCATCCGGTAAACACTCTACTAGTCAAGGAGAAGAAGAGAAGGAAGAGGAATTTGTTGAAAAACCTACTCTCTCCTTGGATGATGTAGTGAAAGCAGTCATTGTGGATGGGAACCTGCAACCTCTAACAGAATTCTTTGATGAATATAATGAAGCAGATAAACAGATTCTAGAGGAAGCCACAATCAAGTTTTTGAACATTTACAATAAAGCCTTTATTGAAATCATCTCTCTAATTCCCAAAAGCTTAGAGCAAAGGCTTGAAATGAGGAAGAACAACGCCATGGCAAAAGACCTTGAGATTCAGGAACAGAGAGCTATTCAGCTATATCCTTCAACTGATCCCAAGACAATGAACATGGTATTCAAAGACTGCAAGGATGAATTCAGGAGCAAGGCAAGGATGAATCAGCTTATGCCTGGTGAGATAGAAAAGGTAGCCAAGGACATTGAAGAGATTCTCTGAAAAACCTTCAAAAGATTTAATCTTCCTAAATAGAGGACTTGGGCACTGATCCCTTAACCACAAGTGTTGTAGAAGAAATTACTGAGAAAATGATAGAAGAGGTGGGCTCTGAATAGACTAACATTTCTCCTTCGGGTTCCCCTACAGTCTTCAGATCTAAAGGAGAAGAAAAATTGCAGGAGAAAGAAGCAGAGGTGAAGGAAAAAGAAGATAACAGTGCTAAGGTTGCAGAAGGAGAGAAGACTTTAGCAAAGAAAACCACAACTGCTAGTGTTGGGAATGTAGGAGAGAAAACTCCAAAGGACAGCTCCAAGACTGCAAAAGAAAAGAAACATCTGTCTCTAGCAAGAGACATTGCACAAACTATCCAAGAATTCCTGAATAAAGAAACAATGGAGATTGATGAACCAGAGCTTCTATAAGGTCCATTCAATTTTGATTCTCTTTCTCTGGTACAGACAATGAAGATAGCTTCATTTACAAATGCTAAGGCTAATGAAAAACTCCTAAAGTCTCATATGGTAGACTGTGAGTTGATAGAAGCTGCATCTGGAGTGCTAGAAAAGATCATGCCATCTTTTCAGAAGGATCCCACTACCTCCTCTTCCAGTAATCTCAAAACCTTAGTCAGCGGTGTTAGTACACATTTTGATTCTCTAGAAAAATTAGCTAAAGAAAAGGTTCGGAAGGAGTTTTTGGATAAGAGATTCTCAGAGGACAAGGATTAATCACTAATGATAGGAGAAATATGAGTATTGGGATAAAGAGCTTAGAAAATGCTCTTAAGGATGGCAGTGAAATATACAAATTTTGTATCTCCTGGTCCAAAGCAACAGTCGAGATTGAGAAGAAAATAAAAGAGCAAGAGGATAAACTACTAAGTTTGTCTCAAAGTTTTGATCCTCTCTCTTCCTCCATAGTAAATCAAGAGTGTCAAACTATTGCAATCACAAATGCAATAAAGAATTTTGAGAAGGAAAGGAAGAACATAATTAACCGGATGGGTGAACTTAGAAGGATTATTATCCCTAAGTTAGAGGCCATGCATGAGGCCATAAATGATGCTCAGATTACAGCCCGGACCAATGATCCGACAGATCTTAAGAAGGATGAAGCATTTGCTTTCTTGTTGAGTGGTCACATCTCAATTTTGGACAGGATGAAGCAGAGTTGGGTGACAGAAGTTGTACAGCTAAAGAATATTTTTTTAGACATACTTAAGTATATGTAAGTACAACTTGTATATATATACTTATGCGGATAAGTATAGTTAAAATTTTAAAAATTTTGGTATGCGGACCCTACCCTTTGCCATTGATGTCAAAGGGGGAGTAAGGAGTAGTGAAAAATGAGGAATCCAACTATGGGGGAGCTCTAAAAAATGTATATAAAGATAGAGCATCAGCCAAGGGGGAGCATAGTGTAAACACTTAGTCATTTTTCACTAAGTGTTGCCATCAATGCCAAAGGAGGAGATTGTTGGCAAGAGACACTATATGGATTCATGATTGTTGTCATTGATGGCAACAAAGGTTAGCCCACACATCTGCAGGACATAATGAGTCTTTACCGGAAGACAGATTGCATAGTATTGAAGTCCGGTAAGCAGGACTAGAGGTCCAATAAGCAGGAACAGAGTAGTCAGTAAGGTCCGACAGATAGGTCCAGATTTCTCAGAGGAAGTATCTTGGTGAAGTACAGATTTGGGGAAGTCAAGAGGACTACCTTGAGTGATAGCTTCCAAGGATTTATCCTTCGGTGATAGATGAAGAAAAAGATATGATAACTGGAGTATCGGGTTCCTGAGTGACAGTATGAACAGAGGAAGAACTGACTGGCAGAACATCAAACATCATTCCGGATGTGTTTCTAATGATGAAAAAGATTCTTAAGGCATAATTTATGTTTGGTTGACATGATTGATGACTTCCACAAGTATATTCTTGATCCGCAATGTTTGGTAAGCAAGGATTCAGCCGACAGATCAGAATTTGTGAAAAGATTGAATATCCCAGGTGCCGACTAGAAAGGTGATGAAATCACTTGTGTAGATATATATACAAGATGGATTTAGTTGTGAGAGGTGTTGTTGTTGTTGGACATGTGTGAATAAAAGTAGAAGAGTAGAGCAGAAGTAGTAAGGAAGGTCCGCTATGTGAAAGGAAAGAAGCATAAGGGAAGAGGAAAGATGAAGTGCAGTAGATCAGTGTACTGAGCCTAATCGGAACTGAACCTCAGCATATGTAGATGCTCCCAATCAGTTCAAGTATTGTATAACACCCTTCTGTAGACATTGTGTCTCTTTGTAGGCAGTGTGCCTCCTTGTGAGTAGTGTGCTCAGGTAGTGAGCCCTAATTGGCAAGTGCCATTTTATTTTTCTATTCTTCTAACAGAGAATACAATCTTGGGTTAATCACCCCATGGTTTTCTCCCTTAACAGGGTTTCCATGTCAAAAATATTGTGTCATGTGTACTTCCATTTTCATGGTTATGTTTGCTTGTTTGAATTAATGCTGCATTGATTAATAAGAAAGTTCAAAAGAAGAATTAATCAGGATAACTGATTCACCCCCCCTCTCAGTTATCAACAGAATGCTGATGAAGTCATGGAGTTAATTGAGGCTCTAAACAACTACTTTGAATACAAAGAAGTTTCTGAAAGTAAGAGGGTTAAGTTTACAAAAACTAAACTCAAAGGTGCTGCCCTTACATGGTGGAATTACACCCAATGAGAGAGGGTAAAGAATGGGAAGAGTATGATCTCTTCATGGAACAGAATGTTGGAGAGGATCAAGTACCAATTCCTTCCATCAGACTATGAGGTGTAGATCTACAAGAGGATGCAAAATCTCAAGCAAAGAGATTTGGATGTGGCTACTTACATTGAGGAGTTTCACAAATACACTCTTCATTGTGGGTACATGGAGGATGAAAAAGCCAAGGTAGCAAGGTATCTAAATGGTTTGAGGTTTAATATTCAAGATGAAATTAGTTTATTGACCCCTGAAACCATGGAGAAGTGCTTTCAAGTGGCACTAAGGGCTAGAGAGAAGTTGAAGAGGAAAGGTGAGCAGCAAAGTATAGGAAGAGGTGGTAGAAATTTTAGAGGTAGGGGCAGTTTTGGGGGTAGAAATCAGTCCCAAAGAAGCCAAGGGGAATCTAGTTCCCAAGAGCAAAGTGGAGAATCCAGTTCTAGAGAGGGCTTTAGAGGAAGAAGGCCTAATGGGAGAGGTAGATTTAGTGGACCAGGAAGAGGTCCTAATGCCTTCACAAGAAGGTGCTACAATTGCAACCAAGTGGTACATCCAGCCTTCAAGTGTCCTGAAAAGTAAGCCTTAAACTCTCATGGAGGAGAGGGAAGGAACCAATTGATCTAAGAGGAATATTGCCAAAGTGTCAACTCTCCAATTGGAAGTGGAGCCCCGGTCCATGAAGGAGAAAGTTTGATGATGAGAAGAACCATGTTGAAGGTGCCTCAAACTCAAGAAACCCCTCAAAGGAAGACATTGTTCAAGACAACATGCAAGTCCTATGGTAAGATTTGCAAGGTAATTGTTGATTCAGGCTCAACTAAAAATTTGGTTTCCATTGAAATGGTAGACAAATTGAAATTGAAAAGGCTTCCTCATGTTAGTCCTTATAAAGTATCATGGTTGAATAAAGGGCAACAAGTTTTGGTAGATGAACAATCATGGGTTGAATTTGAGATAGGAGAATATAAGGATAAAATTTTGTGTGATGTAATTCCTATGGATGCTTGTCATTTGCTATTAGGACATCCATGGCAATATGATGTTTAATCACAACATGATGGTAAAACTAATTCTTTCATCATAACTAAGAATGGTAGAAAGTATAGAATGGATCCATTGCCTGATGAGCATGTAGAAAAGAATGTTGGGTCAAGTGTCATGATTGTGAATGGTAAAGAGTTTCTATATGCCCTTAAGGAGGAAGGAACACAAGGGCATGCTTTGATTTTGAAGCCTAAAAATAGTCCTAGTTTGCATGATCCTAGTAAGGAAGAAGTTCCTAATGAGGTGCAATAATTGCTAGAGAAGTATAAGGGGATTATGGTAGAAGAAATGCCTAATGAGTTGCCACCTTTTAGGGACATAAGCCATCAAATTGACTTCATACCGGGATCTAATTTTCCAAACAAAGCAGCCTACAAGATGTCACCTTCACAAAATGAAGAGATTGCCAAGCAAGTGCAAGAATTGTTGGATAAGAGATTGGTACGAAAGAGCCTTAGCCCATGTACTATCCTAATAGTCCTAGCCCCTAAAAAGGATGGTAAATAGAGGTTGTGCATGGATTGTAGAGCCATTAACAAGATTATCATAAGATATAGGTTCCCTATGCCAAGGATTGAGGACCTAATGGACTGTTTGGGTGGGGCTAGATACTTTTCTAAGATAGACCTTAAGAGTGGGTATCATCAACTTAGAATCAAACAAGGGGATGAATGGAAGACAACATTCAAAACAAATGAGGGTCTTTATGAGTGGTTGGTGATGCCATTTAGTCTATATAATGCTCCAAGTACTTTTATGCGTCTCATGAATGAAGTGTTGAAGGATTTCATTGGCAAATTTGTTGTGGTATATTTGGATGACATTCTTGTTTTCAGCAGGACTAAGGAGGAGCATTTGCAACATTTGGATCAAGTTTTGAGGAAGTTGCATGATGAACAATTGATGATCAACATGGAAAAGAGTGTCTTCATAAAGGAAGAACTCACCTATCTTGGTTTTGTGATTTCACAAGGTAGTTTGAAGATGGATCCAACAAAGGTAGAAGCCATTTTGTCATGGCCAACTCCAAAAATAGTAGGGGATGTGAAAAGTTTCCATGGTTTGGCAACATTTTATAGAAAATTTATAAGGGGTTTTAGTCATATTTGTGCACCAATTTTGGATACCATCAAAGGGGGGCAGAAATGTAAGTTTTTGTGGACAAAGGCAGCCAATGATTCTTTTGAAATTCTTAAACAAAAGGTAGCACAACAGCCCATACTTGTTTTACCCAACTTTAATAAGTTGTTTGTGGTAGAATGTGATGCTAGCAATCTTGCCATAGGGGCTGTCCTACGTCAAGAGGGCAGACCTGTTGCTTTCTTTAGTGAAAAATTGAATGATGCTAAGAGAAAATACTCTACTTATGATTTGGAATTGTATGCAATGGTGCAAGCTTTAAAAAAATGGAGGCATTATCTTTTGCCAAAAGAATTTATTGTTTATACTGACAACCATTCACTTAGTTTTCTGAATTCTCAAGAGAAACTCAATCATAGGCATATGAAATGGGTTGAGAAACTCCAAGCCTATACTTTTTCAATCAAACACAAGAAGGGGAAGGCTAATAAAGTGGTAGATGCATTGAGTAGGAGGGTGAGTATGGTCCAAGAAATTCAATTGCAAAGTGTAGGGGTTGATGCTCTCAAGCATATGTATCAAGATGATGAAGATTTCAAGGAGGTATATGAAGTTTGTTCACAATTTTCAGACTCTTATCATTTTGATTTTTCTGAGTTTTTGTTGCAGCAGGGGTTGTTGTTCAAAGGCAACCAACTATGTGTTCCTAAATGTTCCATGAGGCAGAACATTATAAGGGAAAAACATTGTGGTGGACTAGGAGGTCATTTTGGGTTGGATAAAACATTGGATCAGGTGAAGAAGTTTTTTTTTGGCCTAAAATGCAATCAAATATTAGAAAATTTGTTGAATGTTGTAGTATTTGTCAAAGGGCAAAGGGTACTTCATCTAATGCTAGTTTATATCAGCCACTTCCTATTCCTAATAGGCCATGGGAAAGTATTAGCATAGATTTTGTGTTGGGTCTTCCTAGGACTCAAAGAGGCTTTGATAGTATATTTGTTGTGGTGGATAGATTCAGTAAGATGGCTCATTTCTTGCCATGTAAATGCACTAATGATGCTTCTCACATTGCTGGTTTGTTCTTCAAAGAAATTGTTAGAATCCATGGTTTGCCTCTTAACATTATGACTGACAGGGATCTAAAGTTTGTAGGCCATTTTTGGTGCACTTTGTGGGAGAAGTTGGGCACTCGATTGTCCTTTACTTCAGCCTATCACCCTCAGACTGATGGCCAAATTGAGGTGGTGAATAGGTCCTTGGGAAACCTTCTCAGGTGTCTTACCAAGCAGCATGGAGAGGCATGGGATATGATCATTCCTCAAGTAGAGTTTGCCTATAATGATTCCACCAATAGAAGCACAGGAAGGAGTCCATTTGAGATTGTTTATGGCCTTCATCCAAGAGGTGTTCTTGAATTGAGAGACCTCCATGGATTGGAAAGGAAAAGTGCTCAAGGTGAAGACTTTGCATTGGCCATGAAGGACATTCATGATAATTTCAAGGAAACTCTTCAAAAGAACAATGACAAGTACAAGGAGAAATCCAATGAAAGAAGGAGAGATGTACAATACAAGGTTCGGGATTTGGTCATGGCACATTTGAAGAAGGAAAGACTTCCTAAGGGGCAGCCAACCAAACTCCTCATGAAGAAGATAGGACCATGCTGGATTGTGCACAAGTTTGGGCCCAATGCCTATGAGATTAAACTTCCTCAAGGCTTGGCCATATCTCCTATCTTCAATGTTTTAGATTTGTTCCCTTTCAAAGGTGATTCTCATGCAGATTTAGAGGCAGATATGATAGCAGCAGGAGATGAAGATTGGATCAAAGGTCTTCCACCCAATCAGCCATTGAAGTTGGAATGCATTCTTGACACCAAGGTCTTGAAGAAGACAAGGAAGAAGACATACAAGAAGTTTCTTGTCAAATTGAGTGGCTTGTCTATTGAAGATGCCACTAGAATGACTGAAGAAGATATCTTGAAACATGGTGTCACCATTGTTGATCTACTTCCTCAAGAGACATGAGTTCTATTTCCACTTAGGGAGTATGGTGTAGGAGCACCAAGAAGACCATTCATCTTGCTTTGATGTTCATCTTGTTTTGTTCAATAAGGTCCTAGAGACTATTCTCATAATGTACTAAGGCCATAATGCCATGTTGTAATAAGGACTTGGTCCAAAAGTCTATTGTTGTCATAACAGCATAGAGGACAATCATGTAATCTTCATGTTTTAAGCCTTGTTAAGGCATATTCAAAGAGCCTAAGGCATGTTGAAATAAGTCTAAGGCATGTTCAAAGCCTAATGACATTGTAAACATGTTTGGAGGTTCATAATAACTAATGGTTATGCAAACAAACAAAAGATTGGTTAAAGTTTGCAAAGACAGTTCAGGGAGTTCGAGTAGTTGTGGTCTCTTCCCATCGACCAAAACTACTTCAAAGGGAATTTAAAGGAGTATGTAACCATATATACCATTGAACATATCAAATGTAATGGGAGGAGAAATTTTAAAGGAAATACAAATCAGTTATCTGTTGTTCTTTTACTATTTTCTATATTTTCCAGTGTAACAGTTCGTACCATTTAGTTGTACGGCATTGTCATGATTCCCAAGTGGTTTGGAAACAAAGCATAGAGGAGTATGTATCATTTAAGACTAGTTGGATGATATGATACTAAAGAGGATGCAAACTATAGGTGTTTGACTTGAGACTGTTCATTGTGAAAATTCTGTATTTTTTGAAGAACACCATTGCAGGCCGTACAGTGCAAGGGTACAGGTCTGTCATTCATCTTTCATGTTTTGATTGAGTAATCCATTGGACTAGGTTGTATTTGAATGTGATTTGGTGTCTTGAAAGTTATTTGTAACAAGTCATAAGGATATGTTTAAAAAAATAGTCTTATAGAACCCTAGATAAGGGTTTTGCCTCCAATAATGAGAAATTGACCATCCCACAGTCTTCCAAGACATAAGACCTATGGGATGGATGTGTTCAATTGTATTTTGAGTACTTTGATTGATTTTAGGGGTGGTAGAGCTGATTTGTGCAAGATTTGTTGAGAAGGCTTAATAAAACCATGTATTAAGCCATTGGAGGAAGCTTGTGAGACAACAACAGTAGGGAAATTGAGAACAGTTAGTTCTAGCAACAGATGAATGTTGGATTGAATGGTTTTGGGATGTGTTGATGATTGTTTTGATGCAATCATAACAATAAGTTAAAATTCAGATATAATGAAATGAAACTATACTTGAAAGATAAGAAGGAATCATTTTAGATTCAACTAATCCCAAGTCTACAATGGTTCGGTTGGTCAAGTTCAGTTGGTCAATGTGAAGCTATAATGTTCAAGGGGCCTTAAATAGTTTAGAATTTCTTTGTGGTTTACTGGACTAAGATTATGCAAAAGATCATGAGATATGTCAATACTTTTCATTCCTTTGCATAAAAGTGCTACTGTGCTGCAAGTTTTAGATGGTTTTCTTGAATTATTGCAGCTTTCTCCTTCATACATTTATGAAAACTATCTACCTTAAACTCTATTATGCATGCTTCTTCAAATTTGAGACAATTTCCTTTAGATTTCTGCATTTATAGCTAAATATTTCAGATGGGTTGGGAAAAGTTAGAAAGATCTAATCTACACCTCATTTACTCTACCGAAGGATCTAATTGTTCTGTTATGCACTATGTAAATACCACAGTAATTTGATCAAATCCACAGTAAAAACCTTAAATGCAAGTTCTGAGCATTTTCACAAACATACATTTAAAATTGCAAGCTCTCAAAGAAAGTATTTCAAAACACAAAGAAGAGCAAGAGAACACTCAGAAGATAGATGTAGAACTCCAGATTCTATTGTATTAGAAACAAATAGTCATACATGATTTACAATGTAGGAATGACTCTTAGTTTCATTGATCAAACTACAGAGAACTTACAAGCTTTACAGATATAGTAAGGAAGCCAGACATTCCATGCGCACCTTACTACAGACAAACAAGCAACCTCCTTCTTCTACTTCTAAACTAAGCTAACTCGCTGTGTATTTCTAAAAAATCCCTGTTGTAAAATATTACAGTGTAGAGAGGCACAATATAAGGACTTTCTGATTGTCCTCACTACAGCAAAAAAACCTAACTAAACCCCTAGTTCAAACCCCTGGTTACAACAATAAATACAGATGAACTAGTCCTCCAAAATATCTCTGAGCAGTGTCAAATTTGGGCGAAATATTGCCCCTTCTGAGAAGCTTTGGCAGCTTAGCAATAACTTCCGTTTGTCTGTTGTAGTAATACCTTCAGCTGCAACCTTGTTCTTCATTTGAATGGCCTTGACTTGTTCATACTTCACCTTTATCTTCCTGCTCCTGAGATCAGATTTTCTTCTTCCATGATGTCACTGTGATCAAGTTCCAGCTGCTTCCTCAACTGCAAGCTTGCAAGACAAGACAAGCAATAAGTACCATATTTATCAAATGAACAACAAGAAACTTAAAATATCTATTTAAACCAGGGTGACTGTGCAAAAATGTGGAAATCTGGCTCAAAAAACCCTCAAAACACGTTCAAAATGTATACAGATTGCCAAAAACCATTGGGTCAACCATCGCTGACCAGAAAAATACAACGGGCGCCAAAAAAAAAAAAGGTTTAAAATTCCCACCGCTCCATTTCCCTCCCATCGGCATGACAATTGCCATTGGTGAGTTCAAAAATTCCCTGGCCGATGTTCGTTATTTGACCGACGGCCTTTTTCGTTATTTCCTCCTTATTTCTTTCCATCGACGTGATCCACAGTATCGGTGTAAGTAAAAACTTTTCCGCTGATTTTCATTGTTTGGCCGATGGCCCTTTGTTCCGTTCTATCGGCTTGCATTTCCTTCTTATCGGGGAGAGATTCACCATCAGCAAACTCCAGATCTTCTCCGCCGATCACAATACCTTGGCCGATGGCCTCTTATTTCCCTCCATCGGCATAAGTGTTACCGATATAGCCTTATCGGCTTACATTTTCTTTCTATCAGGGAGAGATTATACTATCGGTAGGCTCTAAACTTCTTCCACCGATGTCTTACCTTTCTTCGCATTTCGGCTAAGTCCTCTCTCCCTTTCTTCCATCGGCCTGACCTTACCCATCGGCAAAGGCCCCAAAAACTTGGCCGACGACTACTACTATGCCGATAGCCCTTGGCTATCGGCGAGACCATATCCTTCGGCACGATGAATTCAAACTCGGTCGATGCCCTATGTTACGCCGATGACTTATCTCAGCCACAAGCTTACCAAAGCCTTTGAACCCAAACCATTGAACCCTGCCACTATCGGCATGACTCCTGCCGATCTCCCTTTCATTTATTGAACTATTGAACCATTGAACCCCGCCATAAGGTTCAACGCGGCGGTTCAATACGGCAGTTCCATGACATATCCTTTATGCAATGCAACCGCATTGACATGACTTTGTTAGAAGAAAAAAGACCTTGAACCCCGAACTTTGAACCAATGAACCATCGAAAAAAGGTTCAAATCCAAAGTTCAAAGTGGCGGTTCAATGATACACAGCGACTGTTAAAAGAAAATGAACCCCGCGAACTTTGGACCATTGAACCTTCGAAAAAAGGTTCAAGCGGATGGTTCAAAGATGTAATACAAAATAACAGCCCACCCTTTAAGACATTTTTGAACATGCCGAACTCCTTTGAACCTCGAACCTTGAACCAAAAAAGAGGTTCAATGTGCAGGTTCAACGTGCAGGTTCAAACCTGTAAAAACATTGCCAATGAATAAATAATGGCGAGTAAAGTGCCTGATGCACTTTCTGCAAAAAAATCAAATGTAACATACAGAGTGGAACCCAGACAAAATTGCCCACGACCTGGAACCACTAAGTATGAATTTTTTCAAAATTTAAAATGAATGCCAACAAGAAAAAAAAGGCAAACGACTGACTGTTTATCATGCAAAACCTGATAGTACATTTTACCTAAATGATCATAACTTGCAAAATATGATGAATTTTAAGATGGTTCAAAAAGCAACCCTGGCTCATTTTTCACAAGGAATCCAACCATATTATGCAATGGTACTGAAAATGCAAATTTTCATATTTTTAACAAGGTTTGCCAATTTGACTCTCTTTTCCCTTTACCACTAAACAGAACAAAACAAGAAGAAGCAACAGCAAAACAACAGCAGGGGTCCTCATTTTGCTGAGGAGCAAAATGGGACGTGTTGTGAACATCACAACAACTAGCAACCAAACAAAATAATTAAATTCAAAGTGTTCAAGAAAACTAGATGAAATGAATTCATAACTTCTGACTATCCTTCCTGCAAATTACTATTCAGCTTGAGACTTAAGGTATTCAATAAAGGGTGCATGAATTTCTATTTTTAGTTTAATTATGTGCACGTGATTAATTATCCTCATCTTGAAGATCAGTTGAACAAACTAGTGACTGACATTAGCCTACATAGGTGAGGATATTCCCTCATAGCTGACCAGATAGAGCCTTGCTGCCAGCGAGCGTCTATAGCCCCGGCAAGGTTATCGTTACAATTCTCCTAAGTAGAGCCCCACTGCCAGTGAGCGTCTATAGCCCTGGTAGAGTTACTTAGATGGCTTAATCTGGATTTTTAGTATAATCCATTTTATTTATTTATATATTTTTTTATTTTCTAATTTTGAAAGACTTCATAAGATATAGCAATTTGTAACTTCATGATGCAAGGAGTGGACACTTGCTGAAATTAAGCTGAGAATTGTAATGGTAGCAAGGGTAACCTCTGATTTTTCACCTAATATCTACACTGGTAGGTTCAACAAACCCAAGGATTTTAGGTGTGTCATCGTGAGAAACTTGCTTCAAATTCTCAATCACATTTATTGAATACGAAACTTCAGAAGATAAATAACTCTCTACATTCATGACAGTGACAAGTTATGTGTAAATTGCAAATGATTAACTTGAATATCCTAAATTTTATACTGTTTTGAATGGTTGCTAGTTTTGCTCCTTAATACTCTAAAGTAAAACAAAGATCCCTGCTGAGGAGACAACCAACAAACCAAACAAGCAGGCTGTACAAAAAAAAGCAAAAAGCAGAAAAACTGTACAAACAAAAACAAAACAAACAGAAACAAACAGAAGACAAACTGCACAAACAGCTAACCTAAAAAGAAAACAGCAAAAGAAGAAAAAGAAAACAAAAGCAACTACCCTACCAAACCATATACAAGCTCCTATAAGGCAATTAGAAACCCAGGAAAAGACCTAAGAACACCCCTACTTGCATATTTCTTTAGATTGTGCAGGAGTAACAGGGTACTGGTCATGGTTCTCATCCTAGCAGATTTATCTTTGAATTCTGAAAAAAATTCTGATATTCTAGATTCATTGTGTTTTTCAGAATAGCTCTTAATAATTAATAACTGAGGCAGCTCATCAGGTTCATGATTAATCCATATGCATGTCCTATTTCTTGAATTTCCATAATCAAAATAGCATTTATCATTATTCGGTAAGGAAAGGAAAGAGACAACCTGATGTGCCTTTAGCTCTGTGGGACATGCTCATTTATTGATAGTTGGCTCTTCATTTAACTCTGTATTTTTGTTGCCCAGCTCTATGTCTGGTCCTTTTTCAAGTTGAAAGATGAATGTCTCTAGATGTATCATTTCTTCATCTTCATCTAGCTTTGTTCCTTCATTCCGGACATTCAGTTTATCCTCAAATTCAGCACGCCTCTCAATGTTCTCATTAGTTTCCTGCACATCAGTACTTAAGTAAGTATCTTCATCATAATCTGACATACAGAAATTAATCATTTCTAAATCACTTGAGAGTAAAGGTGGGACGACATCTTTTGATTGACAAGAATAATCCCCTGTTTTATTTTCAACATGGCATGGGGGTGATGTCTGATTGTGCACAACAGCTCCATGATCCTCTGTATCCTCTTCTTTCAAGAATTGTTCATCAGATGACTCACATTTTTTTTCAGTGCAGAGTCTAATTCTATTGACCTGCAACAATCTTGATTTTGATCATTTAATTCAAAGAAGTCAGTCGTAACACTAGGATTTACTTTCTTTTTTATGACTTTACTAGTTTCTATAGTAGGGATCTCATCAATTTTAGTGCATTTTAATTTTGCCAATGCTTGTTTACATTTCTTTGCCAAATCATGTTCGTTAAAACTTTTCAGGTCAGATCCAGAGATTTCTTTTTAACAAATATTCCTTAGTAGTTCCATATACTTATCAAATGTATCAAGATGAACCTCACTTTCCTTTTCTTTTTCATTAAATCCTTTTTGCTTATTATCTAGAAAAGGGACATGAGCTGTGATTTCTTCTCTGCATTTTTTAGGATATTTATACTTTTCACTAACTTTAATCACAGCTGGACCCTGACGAAAAGACAGATTTTTTTTCTTACCATCACATGATTCCTAGAAAGAGATCTTACTATCATTTACTCCTAGCATTGGTTCCATCTTTGTATCCTCTGCACATTTATTGACCGTTGATGCTGCACCCTCCTGTCGCTCAATAATCTCCTCACTTCCCTGCCAACTTTCAGCCTTATACACATCTGAGAGAGAGATTAGTCCTTTTAAATATAAATCTAAACTTGTAAGGAAAGATAGACAATTAAGCTCACCATGCTCTGCGGACTTATGTATCCTACACCTTCCAAATAAACCATAGCTAGATAAATTTTTAGGATAAAGCTGGTTATTCAAAGCCTTCTGAAATGAAGGAATGTCAACTTGAAAACTGTCCCTATATGAGTCCATTGAAAATCGGACCCTCTTTCAACTTTTTAGGCCTTTGAAATTTTATGAGATCTAACATATCTCAGAATATAGCATTTAAAACTCAGAAAATTAACCCTAAACCAAATCAGGCCCTCCTTCTAGCGCTAGAAAACTGTTGATGATTGCAATATACAGCCTTCTAGCCCTCCTTCTAGCGCCAGAAAACTGTTGATGATTGCAATAGACAGCCTTCTAGCCCTCCTTCTAGCGCCAGAAAACTGTTGATGATTGTTTTGATGCAATCATAACAATAAGTTAAAATTCACATATAATGAACTGAAACTATACTTGAAAGATAAGAAGGAATCATTTTAGATTCAACTAATCCCAAGTCTACAATGGTTCGGTTGGTCAAGTTCAGTTGGTCAATGTGAAGCTGTAATGTTCAAGGGGCCTTACGTAGTTTAGAGTTTCTTTGTGGTTTACTGGACTAAGATTATGCAAAAGATCATGAGATATGTCAATACTTTTCATTCCTTTGCATAAAAGTGCTACTGTGCTGCAAGTTTTAGATGGTTTTCTTGAATTATTGTAGCTTTCTCCTTCATACATTTATGAAAACTGTCTACCTTAAACTCTATTATGCATGCTTCTTCAAATTTGAGACAATTTCCTTTAGATTTCTGCATTTATAGCTAAATATTTCAGATGGGTTGGGAAAAGTTAGAAAGATCTAATCTACACCTCATTTACTCTACCGAAGGATCTAATTGTTCTATTATGCACTATGTAAATACCACAGTAATTTGATCAAATCCACAGTAAAAACCTTAAATGCAAGTTCTGAGCATTTTCACAAACATACATTTAAAATTGCAAGCTCTCAAAGAAAGTATTTCAAAACACAAAGAAGAGCAGGAGAACACTTAGAAGATAGATGCAGAACTCCAGATTCTATTGTATTAGAAACAAATAGTCATACATGATTTACAATGTAGGAATGACTCTTAGTTTCATTGATCAAACTACAGAGAACTTACAAGATTTACAGATACAGTAAGGAAGCCAGACATTCCACGCGCACCTTACTGCAGACAAACAGCGACCTCCTTCTTCTACTTCTAAACTAAGCTAACTCGCTGTGTATTTCTAAAAAATCCCTGTTGTAAAATATTACAGTGTAGAGAGGCACAATATAAGGACTTTCTAAATGTCCTCACTACAGCAAAAAAACCTAACTAAACCCCTAGTTCAAACCCCTGGTTACAGCAATAAATACAGATGAACTAGTCCTCCAAAATATCTCTGAGCAGTGTCAAATCTGGGCGAAATATTGCCCCTTCTGAGAAGCTTTGGCAGCTTAGCAATAACTTCCGTTTGTCTGTTGTAGTAATACCTTCAGCTGCAACCTTGTTCTTCATTTGAATGGCCTTGACTTGTTTGCACTTCACCTTTATCTTCCTGCTCCTGAGATTGGATTTTCTTCTTCCATGATGTCACTGTGATCAAGTTCCAGCTGCTTCCTCAACTGCAAGCCTGCGAGACAAGACAAGCAATAAGTACCATATTTATCAAATGAACAGCAAGAAACTTAAAATATCTATTTAAATCAGGGTGACTATGCAAAAATGTGGAAATCTGGCTCAAAAAACCCTCAAAAAGCATTCAAAATGTATACAGATTGCCCAAAAACCATCGGGTCAACCATCGCTGACCAGAAAAATACAACGGGCGCCAAAAAAAAAAAAAAGGTTTAAAATTCCCACCGCTCCATTTCCCTCCCATCGGCATGACAATCGCCATAGGCGAGTTCAAAAATTCCCTGGCCGATGTTCGTTATTTGGCCGACGGCCTTTTTCGTTATTTCCTCCTTATTTCTTTCCATCGGTGTGATCCACAGTATTGGCGTAAGTAAAAACTTTTCCGTTGATTTTCATTTTTTGGCCGATGGCCCTTTGTTCCGTTCTATCGGCTTGCATTTCCTTCTTATCGGGGAGAGATTCGCCATCGGTGAACTCCAGATCTTCTCCGCCGATCACAATACCTTGGCTGATGGCCTCTTATTTCCCTCCATCGGATAAGTGTTACCGATATAGCCTTATTGGCTTGCATTTTCTTTCTATCGGGGAGAGATTATACTATCGGCGAGCTCTAAACTTCTTCCGCCGATGTCTTACCTTTCTTCGCATTTCGGCTAAGTCCTCTCTCCCTTTCTTCCATCGGCCTGACCTTACCCATCGGCAAAGGTCCCAAAAACTTGGCCAATGACTACTAGTATGCCGATAGCCCTTGGCTATCGGTGAGACCATATCCTTCGGCACGATGAATTCAAACTCGGCCGATGCTCTATGTTACGCCGATGACTTACCTCGGCTACAAGCTTACCAAAGCTTTTGAACCCGAACCATTGAACTCTGCCACTATCGGCATGACTCCTGCCGATCTCCCTTTTGTTTATTGAACTATTGAACCATTGAACCCCGCCATAATGTTCAACGCGGCGGTTCACTGCGGCGGTTCAATGACATATCCTTTATGCAATGCAACCGCATTGACATGACTTTGTTAGAAGAAAAAAGACCTTGAACCCTGAACTTTGAACCAATGAACCATCAAAAAAAGGTTCAAAACCGAAGTTCAAAGCGACGGTTCAACGATACACAGCGATTGTTAAAAGAAAATGAACCTCGCGAACTTTGGACCATTGAACCTTCGAAAAAAGGTTCAAGTGGATGGTTCAAAGATGCGGTTCAAAGATGTAATACAAAATAACAGCCCGCCCTTTAAGACATTTTTGAACATGCCGAACTCCTTTGAACCCCGAACCTTGAACCAAAAAAGAGGTTCAATGCGTAGGTTCAACGTGCAGGTTCAAACCTGTAAAAACATTGCCAATGAATAAATAATGGCGAGTAAAGTGCCCGATGCACTTTTTGCAAAACAATCAAATGTAACATACAGAGTGGAACCCAGACAAAATTGCCCACGACTTGGAACCACTAAGTATGAATTTTTTCGAAATTTAAAATGAATGCCAACAAGAAAAAAAAGGCAAACGACTAACTGTTTATCATGCAAAACCTGATAGTACATTTTACCTAAATGATCATAACTTGCAAAATATGATGAATTTTAAGATGGTTCAAAAAGCAACCCTGGCTCATTTTTCACAAGGAATCCAACCATATTATGCAATGGTACTGAAAATGCAATTTTTCATATTTTTAACAAGGTTTGCCAATTTGACTCTCTTTTCCCTTTACCACTAAACAGAATAAAACAAGCAGAAGCAACAGCAGGGGTCCTCATTTTGCTGAGGAGCAAAATGGGGCGTGTTGTGAACATCACAACAGGATGTTATTGACATGTCTAAGTGGTCAAGGGAGTTACAAGCCACCATTTGAGGGTACTTGCTTCATAAACTAGGCCTAATTATGGCTTAAAACCACTAGGAGGGCATTGGTTAGGGCATACTTTCCAAAACAACCCAAAACCATTTTTGGATATGTGGTAGAGGATCATATTGGGTATCTTTCAATTGTCTGAGATTTGTTTTTGAAGGTCTGTGTAAGAAGATATCAGGGTTGTTCTCTATTTTTAGGGCTACAAGCCATTTTGGGTGGTTTGTGAAGGAAGTACCAACCCGAAGTCCAATCTACCTTGGCCAATGGATGGATTGGGTCCTTTGACATACCAAACCAACATTTCTCTTATGATACTAGAGTTTCCTTCTGCTGTTCCCACTTTTGCATAAAGATCTTCATTTTTGGGCTTGTAGGTGAAATAAAACCTTGTCTAATTTATCCATCTTCTCCTATCCAATTTGACTCTACATCAAAATTTCAATGCATAAACCTAGATCTCTATAGATAAGGTATTTTAGTGCCATAACATTCTTAACTCAAGTCGACAGTTTTCCACAAGGCTAGTGATTCAATAAAGAATGATAGTAGTGACCAAAATAAAAGACCAATCTATTTTTGTTTAAGAAGAGTTGTAATGAAATTATCTATAGAGAAGTCATCATCTAACACAAATGATCCATGAGACTTAATTCTCTTCAATCTATATTGTTGCATCCCAGTCTTATTTCTGTATGGCTACACTTATTATATTCACTACAAAAATTGACCCTTATTTTCTAAAAAATATAACTCAGGAATCACAAGATCTATATTTTTTGAAAACCCCTTTATATAAAGAATTCAGGAAATGGTAATGTATTAAACAAATAATTTCAGGGAAAGAGGCATTGTAAATATCTTGCATTGAAACGGGGGTTTCAGTTTTTCTATGCTTAATGAAATAGTAGCAAACATATTTTAGTTTTTGTGCTGGGAAAATAAGGAACTGATATAAATAGCTTTTAACAATTTACGCTTCCATTTTAATAGTTCACACTCCCCTTCTAGATGATCGCCCTCCCTTTTAGCCCACCTCAATCTTCCAAAAGGATATGCTTGCCTGAGATATTTTGTTACTCACCCAAATGGGTAATCTGGAGACGCTCTAGTTTCCTATGCTATTCCTTAATATTTTTCTATGTTTTCCTTTTTTTCCTTGCCTCTGTGTCTTCTTTTTTTCTATGAGTCCCATTCTTTTCTCATATGTGCATGATGAACTCCTTTTGTTCTCCTACCAAATTTTTCATGCTTCCTCTCTTTGTCACTCTAAACAATTTTTCTCCCCTTTTATTCTCTATGCTCTGTCCTCTCTATATGCAAACAGTTGAGGTAAAGATAGAATGCCTCAAAGAGATGTCATCTGAAGGGATGGATTGATTGCAGGATTTGCACAAACTGGATTTGTTGAAAAGTCTTTAGAAACTTTTAAGCAAGTGCAATTGGTGGCATAAAGCTAGATCCCAAAACCTTTCCTAGCATCTTTGCTTCCTGGCCAAAATGGGAGCTATGGAACAAGGTAGGACATCCAACAAAGTAGAATGGACAGATGAATTTTATTAGATATTCTAGTTGGAAATGCGAAGGTAGACATGTATGCAAAATTTTGAAGCATAAAGAGGGCGCATAGACTGCTGGTCACAATGCCTCAAGAAATTTGGTCTCATGGAAAGCAATGATTGCAGGTTATGCACAAAATGGGATTTGTTGAAAAGGCTTTAGAAACTTCTAAGCATATGTGATTGGCAACTGTAAATCTAGATTCCACAACCTTAGCCAACATCCTCACTAATAAATGATAGATAAAGATTGAAAATGCTCAGTACCAGGCATTTTTCTTTGCTTCATAGACTCCGAGTCTTCCCTTCTCATCCCCCTATTGCATGTCCTCTCTCCCTGTTTAGTCATCCCAGCCTCATAACGAGGAAAGAGAGGGAGTCCCAAAGCTCGGTAATGACATGGAAAATATATGGGGACTTATCCTGTCCTAGACGCCCCCTATCACAAGTCTTAGACCTACAGAAAAATAATCAATTCCTCCCTTTTTCTTAATACCCATGTCCTCTTTTTCACCTGCCTAGAATATATTTCTTCCAGCAATAACTTTTTCCACTCATATACCTACGTTGCCCTCAAAGATATTTCCCTTCCTGCAATCAATTTGATCAACTCAAAAGATATTTTCTCTGCAACAATAATTGCCTCACCAAACTATGAACACAGGGTCATTACATCCTACCCCCTATGACTAGGCTTACTCCTGGAAGCCTGCACATGCTAAGATGTAGCTAAAGCACACACTAGTCCAAGAAACACAATATAATAATAAAATCAGGTTATCACATGCACAAATACACAGAATCAATCCCAGAATATGGGTAAGGAATAGGTAAGGCACTCATTCCTAAAAAATATATATTAGCATAAAACAATTTTCTCCAATCAAAATAAAGAATGATGCCAAGGAATCCACATTGAACAATCAACGGAAACTAAGGAGAAAAAGCTCAACCACGGCACTGGAAAACTACACATGACCATAAGGTCAATCCAAATATTACCGTTAGGTAACTAAATGATAAGACAACATGACATAAACACTACACTAGCAAGGTATAGTGGCTAGGGTAGGGAACATGGCCTTTGACTATCTCTAGTAACCACCATCAAGGATAATAAGAGTATGCTCAGGATTGTTAGTCTAGATGGAGTTGATACCCAATACCTGCATCACTCTGATCACACATCAAAGCACATGTGCATTTAACATACATCATAGCTGAAGCAACAGTAAGCATGTAACCCACCATGATAACCAATCATGTCAACATCATAATAATATTAGATTCCATCAAGGAAAAATAAAAAAAATCAATTTGCACATATATAATAGCATAAACCACACAATTTTCTCATAATTTGTAGCAAAGAGCACTTTCAAGACATAAAAATTTTCAATTCTCTAACTTTTATGTGTAGCTATCTATAAAATGGAGCACACAAACACACATATACATAATCTCAACCTCTAATTTCATAGCATGCATGACATCTCTTTACATATAATGCAATAGTTTGTCACTTTTCAAGGCATAATGATGTAAATTTTGTTCTCTTCTATATTTTAATATATAACTACATACATGACAATTGTACCACCTACATATACATACATACTCATTCACATCACAAGGCTACACCAGGGGTTCATGTGGATGTCTTAGTACCATCCAAATCTAACATATCCATGAGTCCATAACCAATAACCATATCCATGTGTCTTGATGGCAATGACCCACATAGTGAGCCATCCATACAAGACACAATGACATATCTCTTGTTTGTGTAAGGGTTTTAGCCTCCAAGAGATAGTCAAACAATAGGAAGGTAGTGAATTAGAGCTTAGAATAGCTCACACATACCCCCATCCTCAAGGGTTTCCCTGCCTCTACTTCCTCATATACACTCAAATGGGTGGATCTCACCATACCCAATGAGGAATCACATCACAACACAAGACCATCATTTGAAAACAAAAAGGTCAATTAGTTTAGCCACCAAGGATATAAAGAATGAAGAATAAATCTCAATTCTGACAATAAAATAAGAAAAATGCACATAATTTTCAACAATAAATCAAATGTAACTACAAGAGTTACATGGCAAGAAAATCATTTGTGGCTAAACCATTACAAGCAAGATAACCAAGGTACTAGTCCACACAAGAAAAGTAAAAGTCACCAATAACCGAAAAGAATATTCACAATCTTTAAAATGTACACATCGCAACACTAGATGTGACTATTGCTAGTCCCCACACGAGGAAAGAGGAAAACAAGTGTGACTATCTCAACAGTCCTTCATGTGGGTGTGACCAACTCACGCAACCTCCACATGGAAAAGTATAGTGCCGGAACTCCCAGGTCACATACCTCATACGACACGACTGCGCATGGTGTACGCCAAGTGGAGAAAGCACACAATGGCCGAATACCAAATGGAAATATCCTACTCATAGGAACATCCCACATAGTGTGTACCCATGGAGAAGGCATGTGCAGTAACACACCGAGCTAGAGGTGCACATGGCTAGGTTCCACTCGCATGCCAACTAATCAGAATCAAGGCCCACTTGAGCGAACCCTCTACTCTGTGTGAGCAACCACTCCTCTTAGCACAAGTAGGAACACAACATATATACTATGCCTTCATGCATCTAGGTACATGGCATCATGTCCTCAAGCTCAGCTCACTACCATCAACGACATGACATCCTCACCAGCACTATGTCAGAACACCAGTGGGGGGTGGCATCATATCTAAAACAATCACATCAAGGTAAGATCATAGTTGTCATAGGTGCTCATACCATAAACTATTAAGATCATCCTCAAGAACTGAGGGGATTAGGCTAACATTGTATGAACCAAGTATCTGGTCCATTAATAAGGAGAAGTAGTAAGTACTTTCTCGGGAGGTTAAAACGATCATCATCATTTTGCATTGCCATAATGCATACACCGTGCAATTCCCTCCCAAGGAACTTTGTGTCTGCTACTACCCTTCACATATTGACCTATCAACAACCCTCAGGTTGGCAGTCAATAGGGTGACAACAAGTAACCATATAGGTGGTATGGTTTTCTCCCATACACCTAATCCAAACAAACCCTCCATGGATGGGTACACAGTACCACCATCCTATGGGCACACATCTCAAGAATTGGTTATTCACAATACACAATAGGAATACATCAATGGATGTTCACAACAAGGATAATACAATCACGATTTCTCTTACCCAGACATAAGCATAGCCCACACATAACTAAGCAACATGATGCAAAAAATACAACTTTACCCAAAAATAAGTATTCCCAAACATCCATACCAATTTCCTTTTTCTACAAGAGCAACTCATTTACCCATAACATCATAATTTCACTTTTCAATTCTATCATCATAACACAATAGTGTATGAATATGTATAGCATCATCACTATCACTTTTACATCAATGCATAAACATAAGTAACATTTTTTACAATCACTGTTACAGTCACTTCTATAATCACATAATGATATACATCTCATGTAGTGACACATAATGTGACATCATGTCACTAGTCACAAGAATACCATTCATTCACAAGAGAATCAGATGCTAATAACATAATGGAATGAGTTTTGTTTGAGGAACTCTAATCATTTCTCTACATTCGCATCCATACATATTAGCTTAAGTAACCATGGTCATGTCAATGGCATGCAATTTCTCATCAAGCAAGATATTCAACATTCCTATTACCCTACATTAAGTATTTGCAGTTGTATTAAAGTACAAGTGTTCATCTATATGATCTCATTAAAACCACAATGCAATAAAGGAGATCAAATTTCATCAACAAGATATACTCACTAAGCAATTACCGTTCTCATGTAAACTCAAAGTAAGGAGGTACTAATAAAGATGTAATCATTTTCAATTGCATAACCATAAAAAACATAAGTTATTCTTCACTAATTCTTTTACTTATTGCATCTTTCACTTGCTAATTAAATTCATAAGTCATCAATCTAACATCTTGACCAAAAAAAGCAAGTGTTACATAAAGTAAGCACTAACAACCTTAATTGCACAGCCATTGACAACTAAGAAAGTAGAGCCAATTAAATTTCTCCTCAATCAAGACATTACATGTGCCATCCAATATTCATTATACAAACTTGTAAATTCTACTAAAGGAAAGTTTAAGGCACCATTAGTATTCCAATGACTTCAATATGTTATCAAGGATGATAAATGGTAGCAACTCAAGCACATTAAGAGGTTATAAGAAAAATCAGCACTCATCCAACACTTACAAGAGAGCATGGAGCAATCAAACTAATCTGTCTACTTCCGTAAATAGCTACATCCTATCATCCTTGCATCTATAGCACAAAGCTTACAAGAGGAGTCCAAACAAGTGTATTTAGGCAACCTAAGTTACCTTTAACCCACAAACATACAAGGATCAACACTCTAGTTCCACTGATTAAGGTAGGGCCAAAGAGGTTATTTCATCCATGATCTCTAAGCATGGGGTTGTAACTCAACCCACTAATGCCATGCTAAGGCATGAAAGTAATCAGGACTATAAAAATAATATAACAAGCTCACTCCACACATGCCAAACACAACAAAACATAGAAAGCTCAAGTACACTAGAGCTCCTAGTGTGTGAACTTGGCTCTAATACTAGATGTAACATCCTACCCGATGAACCTTGAAGGGCAAGGGCCAAAAGAGAACAAGATAAATTTTTTTTTTGAATAACAAGTGATAACCTACATAGAAATGGTTGCTGATTTGATAGATCAACAACATTCATGGTCAAGTATGGCCAAATGCACAACCTATAGGAGAGGACTAAATCACTCTCTAGAGAAACATTCATACAACTACATTCATTTTAACCACCAACCCAAATGTTCCTATAACCCATTCTAGATCATAAACATGAATCCAAAAGCATCATAGTACAAGCAAATCTGATACCCACATCGGAATCCATAAGCCAAATATAAAACATCTCATTTATTCTCATTAAATTACATGATTACATCTATTCTCTCAAAAGAGTACAACTTAACATAAAGGGATATACATAAGTAAAATAGCATAGCCATGAGTATGGTATACAAGTACAATAATTGAGAAAGTAAGGGAGAGAGAAAGAGAGATCATCTCCAGTCTGGTGCTCCAATAACTTGTTCACCAGACCCTGATGGCAGTGGCAATGCCTTCCAACCCTATGGACTCATACGAGACCACCCCATCGTTCTCAGAGATTGTCACAAGGCAAAACCAAAGTAACAAGGGAAGGGTATATAGGATGGCCAACACTCACATCAATCATGGACTGGACATGGAAAATAATGCATAACACTACAATCATAACATAGAGATGCTCATCAATTAGAATGTTAGGTACTACTCACGACTACCAATGCACTAGACACTAAAGTGCAAATCAGATGGGGAGTCATCATGCGTGCTCAAAGGGATGGCACCACACAGAATCAAGAATACTACTCAATCAGATGAGGAGACTCAAACATGCCCAAATCAACACCTTGCAGGCAGACAACTCGACACCCCACAGACAGATAGGCTTTCTCATGTGCATCCTTAGCCTTTACAAGTGCTCAAGGCCATGCACGAGGACTCAATATCCTAGACCTAAGCTCATCTTACTTAACCAAACGAGGTATACCAAATCGACCGAAACACTGAAGTATAAATTTGAAATAGCAAATATGAAAAATGCGATCTACAAGACCAAAACTTTTGATGACAATGAACTTTATTGAAAAATAGCCCTTTGTCAGTTAGATTAGTTGTGTAATAACTCCAGTGACCCCAATTTAATCACTCTTCACAAAGGAATGAATAGAACACATAAGAAAACATAGCAAATGGTATTGCAAGTCTACTCACAACTGGGATCTTGCATATTGTCTACCATATTTAACATAACAAAATAAAGTGTTAAATAGACTTACAAAAAGGAAATATAGATTTTCCTCCTACAGTAGTTCTCCTAGATTCTTGCATTGTGTGATAAATTTTCTTAATATAAATTTTGTGACTAAATTTCAATGCATAAACCCAAATCGCTAAAGATAAGGTATTTCAGTGCCATAACATTCTTAACTCGAGTCGATAATTTTCCACAAGGCTGGTGATTCAATAGAGAATGATAGTAGTGACCAAAATAGAAGACCAATCTATTTTTGTTTAAGAAGAGTTGTAATGAAATTCTCTATAGAGAAGTCATCATATAATACAAAGGTTCCGTGAGGCTTAAATCTATTCAATCTATATTGTTGCATCCCAGTCTTATTTCTGTATGGCTGCACTTATTATATTCACTATTATTTTCTAAAAAATATAACTCAGGAATCACAAGATCTGTATTTTTTGAAAACCCCTTTATATAAAGAATTCAAGAAATGGTTATGTATTAAACAAATAATTTCAGGGAAAGAGCCATTGTAAATATCTTGCATTGAAATGGGCTTTCAGTTTTTCTGTGCTTAATGAAATAACAACAAACGTATTTAGTTTTTGTGCTGGGAAAACAAGGATCTGATATAAATACCTTTTAGCAGTTCATGCTCCCCTTTTAACAGTTCGCGCTCCCCTTCTGGCTGATCGCCCTTCCTTTCAGCCCACCTCAATCTTGCAAAAAGATATGCTTGCCTGAGATATTCCGTCGCTCACCCAAACGGATAATTTGGAGACGCTATGGTTTCCTACGCTATTCCTTAATATTTTTCTATATTTTCCTTCTTTTCCTTGCCTCTGTGTCTTCTTTTTTTCTGTGTGAGTCCCATTCTTTTCTCCTTTGTGTACGCTCTGAACAATTTTTCTCCCCTTTTATTCTCTATGCTTTGTCCTCTCTATATGCAAATGGTGGAGGTAAAGATAAGGCACGTGAAATGCTAGACATAATGCCTCAAAGAGATGTCATCTCAATGGATGCATCGATTGCAAGATTTGCACAAATTGGATTTGTTGAAAAGGCTTTAGAAAATTTTAAGCAAATGCAACTAGTGGCATAAAGACAGATCCCAAAACCTTTGCCAGCATCTTCGCTGCCTACCCAAAATGGGTAGGACGTCCAACAAAGCGGAATAAATAGAGGAATTGTATTAGATATTGCAGTTGGAAATGCAAAGGTAGACATGTATGCAAAATTTGGAAGCACAAAGAGGGCGCGATTGCAGGTCTGTAAAGCTAGACGCCACAACCTTAGCCAACATCCTCACTGATAAACAATAGAAAAAGATTGAAAATGCTCAGTACCAGGTGTTTTTCTTTGCTTCATAGACTCCGAGTCTTCCCTTCTCATCCCCCTGTTGCATGTCCTCTCTCCCTGTTTAGTCATCCCAGCCTCATAATGAGGAAAGAGAGGTAGTCCCATGGAAAGAGAGATAGTCCCATGCCTCAGTAATGACATGGAAACTAAATGTGGACTTTCTCCACTCCTATACCTATATTTCCCTTAAAGATGTTTCCCTCAAAGATATTTTCACTGTCCACCTTAGATATTTTCACTGTCCACCTTTCTCCACTCCTATACCTATGTTTCCCTCAAAGATATTTTCGCTGTCCACCTTAGATATGTTTCCCTCAAAGATATTTTCGCTGTCCACCTTAGATATTTTCACTGTCCACATTAGCCTCGATCTCAAGTTGACATATATTGAGTTGACATCAACAACAACACATATTGCCAAGAGAAGCATGGTTGAGTGTAACCATATTAAGGAACGAAGCCCAACCCCATTTCTTCTATGAGATGTTCCAAACATACTCCATTTTTTTTGAATATTTCTAATTTTAACTCCAAATTTTATGATAACAATAGTTTGATGGAGGACAAGGTAATGCTTTGGTTTTTCTAGAGTCTACACTTTTCATAGACATGGGGATTTTTGCAAGTAACTAATTATCATTTGTTCTAGAGGATGTATGCCTTTTGGGATATCCCTTTCTCTCTAATGATAGGATCCTTAGATCCACCTTTCTCCACTCCTATACCTATGTTTCCCTCAAAGATATTTTCATTGTCCACCTTAGCCTTGATCTCAAGTTGACATCAACAACAACACATATTGCCAAGAGAAGCATGGTTGAGTGTAACCATATTAAGGAACCAAGCCCAACCCCATTTCTTCTATGAGATGCTCCAAACATACTCCATTTTTTTGAAATATTTCTAATTTTAACTCCAAATTTTAGGATAACAATAGTTTGATGGAGGACAAGGTAATGATTTGGTTTTTCTAGAGTCTACACTTTTCATAGACATGGGGATTTTTGAAAGCAACTATTTATCATTTGTTCTAGAGGATGTATGCCTTTTGGGATATCCCTTTCTAACTAATGATAGGATCCTTAGAGATGTTTCTCCTAGATGAGTGTATTGAATAAATTTCTTGGGATATGGGTGCTAGATCCCTTACATATATTTTTCTAGGTGGAAGATCATTTATCGATGAGATTAATGAATGGATGGGGAAAATTTATAATAAGATTGAAAACCAAATTCTTTGTCTATGTTGTCCAAGGGTTTATTCATGCTACATTTTCAAATAGAGGAGCATAACATGGTTTTGAGGGATGACCCTTTGTTCTAGGTAGGATAGATTTACATATATGTGCCCTTTGGAAGAACTTTTTCACCCAAAGGATTAAGCTATTTGCTTCTAATGGCCTTTAGAAATGTAAAATTGATTAAACTATTGGTTGAAAAGATGGGGATTTTGTTAAGATCAACCCTAAGAAAGATAGGTCCAAGAGAAGTTATGTTAGGGTCCATATTTATATACATATCTAATTCTATAACTTACTCCATTCATATTTTGTATGATCATGGATCATGGCTTCAACAAGTGGATTTGGAAGGGATATCTTTTAGATGTTTTCATTGTGAAACAATATTGGGCATACAGTTTGTAACAAAAGAGGGTTTAATACTTCAAGATCATCCTCCCTCTTTTGAAGGCTTTGGAAGCTTTAGGGAATATTTATTGGGAGATGGTTTTATCTTTGTTGGCCAAATGTTTGTAGGATCTTGCTAGTGTAGGGAGATGTTTTGTGTTTTTTTGGTTGGAATTCTCTTTGTTATCTAGATTCTTGTTTGTCTTTAGATCTTTGTGTTAAGGTTGTGATTTTGATTACTTTTAGTTGGGAGAGTTAGGTAGCTTTTTTGATAGATTAGGGTTTTGTAAGGCTATAAATGAATGTGGTTGGATCTTTCAATTTATTAAATTGTTTATTTTTTAAGACAAAAGTTAAATTAAAAAATTCTAATTAATACAAATATATCAATTTCATGCAAATTAATTGTAATAATTTTGAAATAAATATATGTTTCTTACACCTCCTAAACCTTCAATAAAAGGGAAGAAAGCTCATCATTTTCAATACAAACAAATTAATTCCATGCAAACTAATTGTACTAGTTTGAAATAAATATATGTTTCTTACACCTCCTAAGCCTCCAAGAGAAAGAAAAAAAACTCATCATTTACAAGGAAAGAGTATAAATTTATTGCTACATATACCCTACTAATATAAAGTGGAAGTACATTTAATATTAAACAAATATATATTTTTAAATTATTTAAAAAATAGTATTCAGCATTGATATATAGCAATATTAATTTTTAATAAGTAAGATTAATTTTATTAATTTTTAATTCACAATAAACAAAAAAAAATTACACCCTACTTTAAAACATTAATATAGATAATAATTAAAATAAATATATATTTCTTATTCAAATATTTTATCATTTACATTGAGGAACATCACCTCCAGGACCTCCATAATATATGTGATCACCCCAATTCTTATCACCTGTTAAAAATTTTACATCATAACAATTTGGTTTAGTAGCTATAGTCCACCTTGTCATTTTTGTTATAGGAGCACCTTTAACAGTAAACAATTGTATCTGCTTGACATAAGCTGCTTTTTTGAAACCCCCTGGAGGGAAGCGTCCACTACCCATGTCTGTCTTTGAAGGTGGAGATCTTGGAGCTACTGCTACTTCTCCACCAAAACTAATTCTATTTGCAAATCGTGTCAACTGCTTAAAAATCTCTCCACGCCAGTGACCCACTAAATTACCTTCTAAATACACTGCCCATACTATCTTGTTACCCCTATATTCCTGAAAAAAAAAAAAAACATGGTTAGAGTAAACTGCCTTCTAAATATAAGCTACTTTTTCTACCTAAATAGAAAATAGCATGATTAGGGTAAAGAAGTGGTTTTTTTAAAATTAATAATTTTTAATATGTGAGTACTTTGCACTCTAATTTATATTAATTTCTAACCCTTCTTTTTATGAAATAGAGAAAGATTGTACTTACTCTTTTTATACTTATCACTGTTTCCATTTGTCTGCCATTATAGATAGAAAGGTCTTTCAATGGCATTCCAGGATAGAAATTTCCCCCTTCTTGAACAAATCCTGGACAATGGAGGTTGAAGCAACTTGATCTGTAGTTATCCAGCTGCACAGATACAACTCTATGGGAAAATTTAAGAAACTACAGAAATTATACATGAATTATAGCAAAATATAAAATACAAAATTATTAATGTTAAATGTTAGGATTATATAAAATAAAATTCAATTATCACCGTATTGAAAATAAAAAATCTAATACGTGCATCCCCAGATAATGAAGGGTAAACCTGCAGCACATATATACACTTTAGTATCATACTATTTGTTATTTCTACTAATTTAAAAAATTGAAAGTAAACAGCTAGCAGAAATAATCAGGCTACTTCAGGTCAGAAGACTATTTCTCACCAGCAAACCAGCTTCCATTGTTTCATTAAATGAACTGTCATTCTTCTCATGGACAACCCACATTTGAACAAGACTGAAAGCATCAGCGGACTGCACGAAGGGTTGCCATATATTAAAGGTTGCTTTGCTTTCATGAACTTGGTCCGCTCTCATTCCTACTGTTGCCCACTGCAAATTACAGATTCATAACCATAGTTTATAAAAAATATGATAAATAGTATGATATTCATGCTCAGTTTAAATGCTAAGTATATTTGCAGGTTAAAAGTGGAATGATCACAAATTAATTAAAAACAAATAACAATGCACTGCACTTCTAAACATAGGTTGAAAATAAAATGAATGGATAAATCAAGGATAATATAGTTATTCTATACTCTTGACTCTAAACTGATTAAATGGTTGGATGAAACCGCAAACCTCATGAACATAACCATTTGCTGCCTTTCTGTTTAAGAATTGTCTCACAGATCCTGCTGCTTTAACATGTTCATGTGTGATCTCCATGATGGGCACACTCCCCTCTGGGCACTCTTTCATTGAAGAATTGTTACCTGTAAAAGTATCCCTTAACCGTTGCCTTAAACCTTTCTGCAATCCACAAGTTATGTACTGTGAGATCTATCTCATATTCATGCATACAACTCAAAAAAAAGGTGAAGACTGCAAACATACGCTAGTGTGCTCCGATCGAAGGGAAATCTGATCTTCATATTTTACACAAAGTACGCTATCTCCATCGCCGTTCTAAAAACAAAACAAAACAAAGTTTAAATAAAACCGAATTTTATACATTTAAAGAAATAACTTATTGGAATAGAAAGGAAACCTTAAATTTATGCACCGCTGGGGGATTAATATAATTTATATACTCATCAATGGTCATATTTTGCAACTTAGATATCTCATTGATGGTAACATCATGCAAATCAGCTGCCAATATCCAAGGTATAAATATTAAGGAAATGATTATTGAAAAAACATTGTCACAAGCCATAGCTGAAGAAGAGAGAAGAGAGGAGACCAGAGTAAGAGCCTATCCAGTATCCAGGAATTACTTTAGAATTGTTTAGATATTTATACAATTTCTAAAACTTATATTCCATATATTACACAAGTTCTAAGATTTGTATTCCATATGTTTACACAAGTTCTAAGATTTGTAGCAGATTAATTTCTAAATCTCCATGAGGAAACTTTATCATTCTTTAAATATTTATGTAATGATTTAAAAAAAAAAGGTTTCTTCAAAACATTTTTATAATAGATATGAATACTTCTTTTATCATAATAGCAATGTTTTTCTAATTTTTAAAAGATATTTATTTCTTCTTTTAATTAAATAATACCCTACACTTTTACATTTTAGTTTTACAACATTTTGCTCATTTTCACAAATATATTTGTTATAATGTTCTATTTGGTTTATTTGTTATAATGTTATAATGTTCAATTTGATTTATTTGTTATATTGTTACAATAAAAGGATAAACTTAAAGTGTAAAAATCTGATTAACCTGATTTGGGGTACATGTGATTAACCATTAAATCTGAAATAGGGTATGGATAAACTATGCATAATAGCAATAAGAAATCAATAAACATACATGACATCAAATATACATGGAAAAATCCTGCACTAACTATACCTCCTCCATACCAAGCCCTAAATATATAGATTTATGGAGGCTAAGAAAACCACCAAAAAATAATATCATGGGCCCAAACATGGTCTCAAACTACCATATGAGTGAAAATTCTCATGACCTACTACATGAGAGTGTCTTCAAAATAGAGTATAACCCCTCTTTGACACATCATAGATTCCATTATAAGGTGTCATTAATCTCACTTTCCCATTTCTACATTCTTCATAATCCAATCATTGACTTTCCTTGTAAACTCTTTTATTCAATGTCATTACAACAATATCTCACATAATCTAGAGAATAATACTAAAAGAATATCCATTAACTCCTCATAGGTGTAGAAACCAAGAACATTTGTGGAAGGTTGTAAACACTCACACAAGTCACAAAAAGTTGAACTATCGCACACTCAATGCTATCAAAGATGTAGATTTCCTGCATAATCAAGGAGATGAATAACAAACATGTAAAATTGCAAATCATTACACACAAAAATGAAATGAAGTCCTCACACACTACATGAATCAATAGAAAAGTAAGAGAGTACATATAAGCTTGAGTAACCTTGTGTTAATGGGAGTCAATCGTATAACTTAAGGAGATCTCAAGTAGATGTGGCAAGCTAAGTGGAGTGAAAGAGTTTGAAGAACTCTTCCTAACTGCCACACACCCAATTGAGGTGTCTTATGCCATGTGCATAAATGAGGCTTCCAAATATTGCCAAATGAACATGTCAAATTAAGCCAAATAAAATGTGTACACTAGTACCCCCCTTTAAGCACAACTTAGGTGGGTGGAAAAGATGGGTCCTAGCAACAAGGCTTGATGAGGTATCCATGTACAAAGCATTCTCTCACAAATGGAGAAAAAGGAGAAAACCCAGTGGGAACAAAATTCCTCTCCAAAAAAGAGAAAGAGAAGGATTTAAGACCTTCTAAAAAGGTGTTCCTTGATGATAGGAATATGAAGATGAAGAACTTCTAAAGCATGTAGAAGGTGTAAACTCTGTCGATGATGAACTCTTATATGTTGGAACCAGTGAATCTCCAAGAAATGTAGATCAAGATAATAGATGCAAAACACTACATGAGTGAACATACAAACACTACTCAACCAATGTACACAAAGTCAATCAAACTCTGTGAAGTCAAAAATATAGATAGTACCATGATTAGGAGTAATAGAATCTCAAAATATGATCTACTAAAATAATCCCGCATATGAGAGATCAAGATGAAGGATTTAAGACCTTCAAAAAAGAAAATTCCTCCACTGCTTCATTAAAAAAAGCATTAGCATAACACATAATAGTCCCTCCTTAATGCTAAGAGAGTAAGCAGAACCAACTGATATCGAGAGTGTTCAAGGAATGTAGAGATGTACAAGAAACTGAGAAAGGGTGTGCTCCAAGGTACACTCACATGAGGAAAGAATCACAAGGATCCATTGTTGTGATGGTACAACCACCCATTACACTTTATAATTTAGTGTAAGTATATTAATTTCCCAAATTCCATTCACACATTCAATTTTGTGGCACTTTATAATAGTAGTGTATTTATAAACTTATTTGTTATTTGAGTTCTTACAAGTTTATTGTCATGAACTGTTTGGAAAATAGTTTAGAGTTCCTACTCTACAAAACAAACTGAGGTGAGTGAAGAAGTGACAGAGGGCTCTAAAGTCACAAGTGGAACATCATCCTCACCTGATGTGAAGTGCAAAAATATGAAGTTGCAGTCAAAGTGACAAATCTTTGCTACTGTAATAATATCTCAACTTTGAGAGTCTCGAATTAAGGTTGTAGTCGCTGTGAACTCAACTTTTTTATTGGAACAAGTGAGTTGATGCACCTAAAGGAAATTCCTTAACAATTCAAGAATGAATAAAACATTGTGTATATATCCATTACCTAGTTTTATGACCTTCCTTGACCACAAATAGTATAATAAATATCTTCAATCATGATTTTGAAGGTGTTGGAAGGATTGATCGACACTAAAACCTCGAAGTAAGGTGACATGTGATCAATCGCATAGGAGCTAAGAACCCATTTGTTTACTTCACATTTTTTTTTAAGATACCACAGGTTTAGCTACTTACCCCCTTGAAGATTATGTGCCCCAAATTGCTAATTTGACCCCTATTTAAACTTTATGTTAGTTTAAAGATTACAAAAGACCTAGATATAATCCCTAGATTTAAATGAAAATTTATAAGTTGAGTTCTTTTCTACCCCATTTACTAAATATAGGTGACTAAGTGAGATTAATAGCACTAACACCCCCCTTAAGAAAAGCTTAGGTGAGGAAGAAAAATGGTTCCTGACAACTAGGCCTAATCAAGTACCCATGAACAATGTAATACAATGCAATCTCTCATAAAAGTGGAGAAAGGTAGATAACCCAGTGGGAAAAAACTAACACCCAAAAAGAGAGAAAAAGAAAGTAGAGAAGCTAGAAAGCACCCCTAGAGGCTGATGTTGCCAATTAAGTGGACCATACTCCAAGAAGAGCTCACAAATGAATGAGCTTGCTCTTAGTGAAGGGTTTGGTAAAGATGTCATCAACCTACTCTGATGATTGGCAAAAGACTAAGTCAATGATCTCTGCATGAATAATCTCTCAAATGAAATACATATTGATCTTGATGTGCTTTGTCCACTGATGTTGGACCGGATTCCTACATATCTAAATGGTGCCCTAGTTGTCACAATAGATGACTATGGGCTATCAAAATGGAATGCCAAACTCAGTGAGAATACATTGAACCTAAAGAGCCTTAGTAGCTCTGTTAACAACTCCCTTTTACTCTACCTTTGTGGATGATAAGGCAATAGCATCATACTTTTCACTAAACCAACTGATAGGACCAAAACCAAGTGAGAAACTGTAACTTGAAGTGGACTTATGATTATGAGTATTACCAACCTAATCTGAATTTGTGAATCCAATTAAGTTAACCTTAGTGTCATATGTGTAATGAATCCCAAAGCCAAGAGTCCCCTAAAGGTAGTGAAGGATCCTCTTAGCTGCTTTCCAGTACAACTCATGAGGCTCATGTATGAATCTTGAAACCATGCCAACTACATATGAAATATTTGGCCTGGTTTGGGTCAAATAGATGAGACTACCAACTAGTTGTTGATACAAGGTAGCATCAACCAATGGTGTAGCACAATCAATCTCAAGCTTAACTCTAGATAGAAAAGGAGTAGCGGATGACTTATAGTTAGTCATGTGAAACTAAGAAGGAAGATCAAGAGTGTACTTAGGCTGTGCTAAAGTGATCCTTGAGTTAGGTTATGAAATCTGAATGCCAAGGAAATAATGTAACAAGCCTAAGTTTAACCTATCCTGAAGAGCTTTCTTCACTACTTAAATAGGAGATGTAGAGATCCCAGTAATCAAAAGATAACCAACATAAAGTAATAGTATGAATAATGAATCATCTTGTCACAGAAGATAAACGTTGGGATCTAAGTGGCACCTAGTAAAACCTGAAGATAGGAGGAAGGAATACATCTTGGCATACCAAGGCCATGGTACTTGTTTGAGGCCATAGAGAGATTTCCTAAGTCTACATACTAAGGAGAAATCTTGAAGATACCCTGGTGGTTGTTCCATGTAGATCTCCTACTCAAGGTCTCTATGAAGAAAAGTACTCTTCACATCCATTTGGTGCACTTCCCAACCATGTATTACGGCAATAGCAAGTGTGAGTTGTATGGAAGTCATTTTGGCCATAGGTGCAAAGGTCTCTATGTAGTCAATATCAGAAACTTATGAAAACCCTTTAACTACCAAATGCACCTTGATTTTATCAACTAACCCATCTGCTGCATGCTTGGTCCGATAGATCTATCTGCATCAAACCATTTTTCTTCCCTTACGAAGATGTGTTAAGTCCCAAGTGTTATTTATCATTAAGGAATCATATTCCTCATTCATAGCATCACCCCACTCAAATGTGCTTGAAGCCTCTTTGATGGTCTATGGATCAGAGGCAGAGGCAAAGTAGGAATGTGGCCCACTATCATAATATGACCATGTATGTCTCCCATCTACTAGATTCTCTGCCATGTCCCTACACTCTGAAGTGTCTGCTTTCCCCAAAGGGGTTGTGATGTGGGTGAATCAAGTGCCAAGAGATCAACCTCCAAAGCAAGCCCATAAGAAGATGAAGATGAAACTCCATCATGGTCCTCACTGTCAGAACTAGAAGAAGAAGGAATGTCTATATCAAGAATCAGCCATGGATGGTCTAAGTTGTCAGAAGAAGTATCATCAAAGTGGAATGAGTTGACAAAGGAGGGAGGAATGTCAAGAAAAGAGTCAATGGGACTTTCCTATAAATTAACACTCCTCTCAATGAACAACTCATGTGTAGTCAAATGTAGGAGATGATAACCTTTCATGCCTTCGAAATATCCTACAAATATGCAAGGTTTGGATTGAGGTTCCATTGACTTGCGAGTCTGAGAAGGTATTCATACCATAGTTGGGGATCCGAAGAATTTGAAGTGCTCAATTGAAGGTTTCCTTCCTTTCCAAGCCTCAAAAGGTGTGATGCCCTTCAATACTTTGTGAGGAACTTTGTTTTGAATATAAAATGCATACTTGATTGCTTCTGTCTAGTACTATGGTGTAAGGTCTTTGGAGTGTATCATGCAATTTGTCATATCTTTTAAGGTTTTGCTCTTACATTTTGCAACTCCATTTTGTTGAGGAGTATAATGAATTGTGCACTGCAAGTTTATTCCCTTTGCTGTATAAAACTTCTCAAACCTAGTATTAATATACTCTCCTCCATTATCTGTTTGACCAACTTTGATGACCTTCCCTAAATGTTTCTCAACAAGAGCCTTGAAATATTGAAAGTGGTCGAAGACTTCATACTTCTGCTGAAGGAAGTAGATCCATGTATACTGAGAGAAGTCATCTATGAAGGTGAGAACATATCTAGCCTTAGTAAAATATGGATGTGGAAAAGCCCTAGATATATCACTATGAACATGTTGTAATATCTGTGTCACTCTCCATGATTTGCCATTGTCAAATCTCTCTTCAAGATACTTCCCAAGGATACATCTCTCACAAAGACCCTTAGAGAATCTAACTCTAGGAAATCCTGTAACCATATCATACTGTCTAAGTTACTCAAGATAGTGGTAGTTTAGATGGCCAAACCACTCCTACCATAATTTGCTAACCCCATCTGAATGAGTAAGCAATGTGGTAGGAGAAACATCATGAGCAAAATGTGAGAAGGTATACAACCTCGATTGGTGATCTGCCCTTCCCAATGCTACTAAGTTATTGTTGTGCATCTCTCTGATCTCAACTAAATTTGGTGTAAACTAAACTCTCATGCCCTTGCCTATGTGAGCGATCTGGTATACAGATAGGAGATTAGCTAAAAGTCAAGGTACACTGAGAACATTAGTGAATTTCCCCCCCTCAATTTCAATAGACCCTCTCCCAACAACTATTTTTGGAGTGTCATCACCTAGGATAATGGTGGACATGTTGTGGGGTTCTAAGGAAGTGAACTCAACTTGTGAAGAACCCATATGGTGCAAGGCACCAAAGTCAATGATCCATGATGATGCTGAAGAGCCAACTACAACAAGAGCCTTGCCCTTAAATTTCTGTTTACCTTTTGACTTAGACGTTTCAAGGGTGGATGAGGATACTTTGAAGGATTGAGGTACACCTATGTTGTTCTTCTCTAAGAGATGAGTGAGGTGGTCAACCTTTTTCTTCATACGCTTGTGCTCATCATGCCTTATCTTCTTGCAGTAGGCACACTGAACTTTGTCCTTTTTAGGTTGCCCTTGTTTAGATGAAGTTTTTGTGTGACTTTTAGATGTCTCGGGTTTCTATTCTTTCTTTGTCTCCCAATCCTTCTAAGTGTTTTGTTTCTTTCCTTTGTTTCTTGAAGCATGTTGATGTTTACCATTTCTAGCTACCAGGGCTTGAGGTTTTAAGGACTTCACAGTGCCCATGTGGATTAACTTGTCTTGCTCTTTGATTAGATTAGTAATGAAGTCATCTAAAGATGGAATTTTCCAAGTGGCTCCAAGAGCTCTTTTTGTGGAATAGAATGTCGACACAAAAATAGTGTATTTAGGACTAAGTTTGAAGAGAATTGAGAGAACTAGTTCATCATCTTTTTTATGAATACCACATTCTTTTAATTACAACCTGATAGATTTAAACTTGGTAAAAAAATTTTCTAGTGTGGTAAATGTGCTCAAACTTAAACTGATTAACTCATTCTCTAGCTCATGAGCTCTCATCTCATCTACCTTTACAAAGAGCTTCTTAAGAGTGAGCCATACCTCATTGGGAGTTGACAAAGATTCTGCATGAAAGAGTAATTCTGGAGAGATACTAAGACATAAACAATTGAAGAGCTAGTCACACTTGTTAAACCATTTCACTTTAGTGTCATCATTAGAGGGTTTTATTTCAATGCCCATTGTAACCCTGTACAACCCTTGTTTTTCAACATTAGCTAGATTTTGGATTTCCAGTCATGATAATTAAAGGGGGTTAATGGTGAAATAGCTTGAGTAGAATCCATATTTGCAAGTTTGAACAAATGAGGAAAGAAAAGACACAACATTGAGACAAATCCTTATTATTATAAAGTGGTCCCCCCTGATTTTGGCACTTTATAAATAGTGCATGGGCAAAACTCCCTATTACACAATTTTAAATGCTCTTGAGTTTATTTTACCAAAGAATATTTGGACAAAAAAACTTTACAAGGAGCAAAAAACTTGTTTAAAAAACATGTCTAAAAATAGTTTGTCTAAAAAAACTTAGATTTAGTAAAAAAATTTTTAAAAAAATGAGTAAATAGAGCTTTTTCTTAAAAATACCTCATTTCCTAGAAAAAGACAAACTAGGGCACAATTTTGGAAAAAATCAGAAAAAAATACCTCTATTTTTTTAAGAGAACCTCCAAGAAATTGTGAAATCTTCTAATTTTGAAAATGTTCCATAGAAATTTATGCTTAGGTAAAGAACCTGATGCTAGGTGGATTTTATGACATGGAACTATTATTTGCTGCTATGGTAGGTTTGAAGAGCTACAAAGAAGGGTCAAAGGCCATAGTGGAGGTGTTTTGAGTATGCTAGAGGAAAAACACAGACCTAGCAGGCTTGTTTTGGTAGGCTGCAGCCTCCAAAGGGCATTTGTTCCTATTATAAACAAGTCATGGGTGCTTGAGGAGGGACACACCTACAAAAATAGGCCACTTTTCCACAAAATGCCCCTTTAATCAATAAAAAAGTCTTTTCTTCAAAAAAACATGCCACTCACAAAAAAAAACCTTTGTTTCTAAAGAAAACAACCCTCCCAACATAAAATACATTGTCCTCTACTAAAAAAACTAGTGTCCACTCAGAGAAAAAAAAAAACTTTATTCTTTGAGAAAAAGACTCTACTGTAGTATGAGATGTTTCCCAACAAAGACTTCCAAAACTAGGGTTTGATCACTCAGCAATTGAAGAAAAAAGCCTCAAGAAAAAAAGACACTTCACAATAGAAAACTGCCTCTTCGTTGAACTAGTTACACACTATGAAGCTATGCTCAATGGAATTGATAGAAGAATAGGTCTACAACCTTTCCACTCCTGTCCTAATAGCATGTAGAAACCAAGAACATTCATGAAATGTTAAAACACACACAAGTCCTGAAAGATGAATTTTCACACACTCAATGCTATCAAAGACACAAACAATATGCGAAGGAAACTAGATGATTGTATTAGCCCACATGAATGAGTACATATAGGCAATAGTCTCCCTATGTTTAGATGTACAATAAATAAGAAAGAAAGCCTATGAATAGTAGTGTCCCAAGGATAGGCATGCAACTACTTAACTTAGGATAAGCAGAGTTAGACACCTGTTCTAAACATAGACATGCTAATAAAAGAAAATGAACACCTAGATTTAGCGTAGCTAAATATAGTCGACTAAGTGAGCTTAATAACACTAACAATAGGTCTCCAAGTTACAAATTCCAAGCAAGTTGGAGACTTGACATTGTACATTGCAATAACATAAATATTGAAGATAAAATGAATAAAGTATCGGATTGAAGGCCCACGACCTCCCTACACTAAGAGAACTTATCTATGCTTACTAGTTTCATAATTGAATCTACAACATTATCTCAAGTATCAACCTTCTAAATCATGATCTTACCACTCTCCACCATGTTTTGAACATCAATATGGTTTGTACTAGTATGATACATGGGGTTATTGGATAAATAGATAACACTATAACTATCACATCTAATTTAAACCACACTGTAATAAAAATAATTCATGAACATAGTCTTTGTAACCAAACCACCTTGTTATAAATGGGTGTAGTAGTCATATACTCTACTTCAATAGTGGACAACACAACTATGGGTTTCTTCTTACTCATCCAATTGAAAGCATTTCCAAACAATGAAAACCTATAGCCACTAGTGGACCTTTGATTGTTAAAGTCATTGCCCCAATTTACATCAAGAAAGCCCTAAATATCTAACATCTCGCCCATGTCATTAGAAGTACAATAACATAATAAAAAATTATAAGTTCCTCACAAATATCTAAATACCCTCTTATCACAAGTCTATTGCTCCCTAGTATGGTTAGACATAAACTTGCTAAGAACTCCCACTACTTGAAACAATTTGTAGTCTAGTACATAAAGTTGCATACATCAGGGTCCCTAAAACACTAGCATAAGCCATTATATGCATATCCTCCAAATCATTATCTAACTTAAGACACATATCTAATGAAAGATTACTTCTAACTAGGTAAAGAAATACTCATAGGTTTGTAATTGCGCAAAGTAAATTGCTATAATATAGTGTCAACATACTTACTTTGACTAAGATATAAAAAAATGTGAACTCAGTCTTTTATAATTTCTATTCCAATAATAAATTTTACTGCCCTTAAATAATTCATGTCAAACACACCAAAATGTTGAATAGCCCCATAGATTTATCTTGCTTTGAATCCATCCCCTTCTTATTACGAAAAATAACATGTCATCCACATATAAGACAATGATTAGAATATAATCATCAATACATTTAATGTAAACACAATGATCCTCTTCACTTTTAACAAAAACCAACTTCAATCCAAAAACATCAAACTTTTTTTTATATAGGAAAGGTGTAGAACACCCCTGCTGTATTTCATAGAAAAGACCATGAATATAATGTTTTTAATAAGAGGTAGATATCCTACCATGAACCAGAAATAAAAATTTTATAGATATCTATCTACACTAGAGACCATGCTAAAAAATGCGTGAGAATGTAGAAATGTATATAAGATAACAAAAAACATCTAAATTTTTGTGAACCTTTCCTCAGGGAAGGAATTGCAAAGTTCAACTAGAGGTGGTAGAGCAACAAACATAGTAGGTGGAGTAGGAGGATCTATGGTTGGTAGGTGTGGAGCTTGGTTAGGTGCATGCATTCTCATAAATTGAGTAGCCCCATAGATTTCTCTTGCTTTGGAATCCATCCCAGCAGGAAGTTGAAAATGGTGTGCTTCTAAAGAATTGTTCAAGGTATTTACATAGCCAAACCTTAAACCCTTTTGAATGGCATGGAATACACATGCCATTGCTGATGAAGAGAGAAGCATCTCAATTACAAATACACCACCAATGAGCAGAGCATCTCTAGAAAACATGTCATAATCCTCCATGGTAGACTTCATCCTTTTAGTGGTGATCAAATATTCATGTATGTACCCAAATCCAACCATTTCTATAAAGTTTACATCTTGGACCAAGTCCATGATATTAGAAAGGAATATAGAAGCCACATCTGAGAGAATAAGTACCTGTGAGATACTTTGAGTAGAGGTTTTCTGATGATGGTTCTGATTGTGAACTTGACATGTGGACAGTCGATGTCAAAGACATGCCCAAGTTTGTCAGTGTCATATGGTCATCATCCCATTTTAGTAGTGGGAGGAAGATGCAATGATTTTTTTATCTTGTTAGGCATGAACGTTGCTAGAATGGAAGACCTACAATAACAATGGATGTCAAGAGAACAGAGAAGAGACTAGATTGTAAAAAGAAGAGAAAGAGCCATTGGAAATTGATTTAATGTGTAGAGGGCCCAAATCAAAATGATTTGGGAGGCAGTGCTAAATAAATGAGAAAATTAAAGATTCCCCCATATAATGTAGGCCAATAGGATGATCATCTCAACTCAACACACTAGAACACACAAGACATAATGATACTGATATCGGGAGGTGTACCAAAGGACCTAGTCCCATGATCTACTAATATAGATAGATGTGTCCAACTGTGTTAAGACTCACCAAGTCATCAAAGCTAATAAATGAAAATAAATTATCTTTTATTTGTGATTTGATTTCTTGTGTTCGGACCATTGGAGTAGAAGCAGCAATTAGCTGACACTGATGGAAGAGGTGGCTGGAACTCTTATTTCCTTAGTGATGTCGGAGTCCTTGTTGGCCATAGTTTCAACTGACATTTAATATGACTTGAAGCATATGTCAAGTTTGTTGGAAATAGTCCCAACTACTCACTGACACCGTATGTCCTTCTACTCCCTCACACGTGCCATATCTTTTCCTCTAGCTCAATTTCATCCCCTCTGTTTCTCTCTTTTAAGGCAACATGGCTTATGTAATCTTCAATCAAATTTTCTCACATTGTAGAATTAAATGCTACTTAAATGCTTTTATTTTTCCCTCTCTTTTGCTAAGATATACACTGCATTGGGCAGTTTTTAAGAGTATGAATGAACAAAAAAAAAGAAGTAAAGTCTGGTGTTGCAATAGTCTCAAAATAAGTTTGAAGCTACTATGAACAAAGCACCTTTTTATCATTTTTTTGCATATACAGAAAGAGCAGCAGCTCCTTGTTTATTTGGTGCAATACTTTGTATGATTTTTTTATTAGAAGTATACATATAAATACAAGAAGATTATCTCTTTTGTTATCCAGGCTATTCATTTTTCTTATCTCTGCTTTATTTTTATTTTACTCCTTTGTCTCTTCCCTTCACCTAGTATCAGAGTTACATTGATCAGTGCTGAAGGTATTTCAAGTAAGAGCTTTTCAAGCAAGGTTTTTAGAGTAGCCATCAAGCACAGGTTTTCAAAAAGGCAAAGGTTTTTCATAGTCAATAATGGTAGAAAGTACAAGCTTACCAAACCCAAAAATTCCATAGTTTAATTGAAAGAATTATGACTATTGAGAAATCACCATGAAAGCTTTGTTTTGTTCTCAAGATATTTGGGAGTTTGTTGAGAATGGAATTGTAAAACTAGCTAATGCAGCAACATGGAATGCATTGACACAAGCAAAGAAAGACCTATTGAGAGATAATAGAAAGAATGGTTCACAATATCTCTTCTACATATTTCAAGCAATGCATGAGAGCATTTTTCCAATGATTGTAGTAGTAACAAAGTCCAAACAAGCATGGGATATACTTCAAACAACCTATCAAGTTATGATAAAAGTTAATACAACTAAGTTGGAAATGTTGAGAAAGGATTTTGAAACAATCTACATGAAGGACAATGAATTAGTAGATTCATTCTTCACTAAATTATTGTACTGGTAAATAAAATCAGATCTCATGGGGAAACACTTGAAGATAAGAGAGTAGTTGAAAAGATTCTAAGGAGTTTGCCCACAAGATTTGAATCAATTATTGTAGCCATAGAGGAAACAAAGAATCTCTTACATTTTTCAATTGATGAGCTTCATGCATCTCTCATTTTACATGGACATAGACTAAGCAGGTTAGCAAACACCTCATTGGAGCATGCATTCAAGCCACAAGTTTCAATCAGCCATGGTAGAGGAAGAGGTAGATCTAATTTTAGAGGTAGAGGAAGAAATTCATATAGAGGTGGAAGAAGCAACCAATCAAGCTCAAGTGGAAGAGGCAGAAGCCAAAACTCAAGTCCAACCCCATCTCAAAATCAACCACAACGTCAAAGGTATGACAAGTCTCAAATTCAATGTCATTATTGTAAGAAGTGTGGGCATTATTCAAATGAATGTAGAAAGAAGCAATATGATTTTAACAAACCAAATGTAAACTTCACAAAAGAAAACCAAAATCAAGACAATATGTTCATAGCATGCAATGTAGCATAAGAAAACCAGAAGGATGTATGGTTCTTAGACTCAGGTTACAGCAATCATATGATAGGGAACCTAGAAATGTTCTCAAGTTTAGATGAAAATATAAAATCATATGTAACATTGGGCAGTGATAACAAAGTGTTGGTTATGGGTAAATGAAACATCAACATTTTAACTAAATAGTGACAGAAGAAGTATATTTTAGATGTGTATTTTGTGCTTGGTCTAAGACACAATCCAATGAGCATTAGACAACTTATTCAAAAGGGTTATAAAGTGTTTAAAAAAAATAGAGAATGCATTATTTTGGATAAATTTCCATGTAACCAGTTCATTGCCAAAGTCCAAATGACAAACAATGGATTATTTCCCCTAAATATTAAGCTGGATTTGAATGTGGAATGTGCTCAAGCACACCCCACAATGAACACTCAAGTGGATAAAGAAGAACTTGCAGCAGTGACACAAACAATCCTTCAAGCTGAAATAAAAGATGAAAATTGGTTATGGCATCTAAGATTTGGGCATCAACTTTGAAGGTATAACCTACTCAATAGGAAAAGTATGGTAACAAATTTTCCATTAATAAACAAACCAGAAAAAGTATGTGAAGGATGCATCTTGGGAAAGTAACATATTGAAACATTTCCAAGTTGCAAGTCAATTAGAGCAAAAGCACTATTAGAAATTGTGCATTCAGATTTGTGTTGACCTATGCAAGCATCCTCACTTGGTGGAAGCTACTATTTCTTGGCTTTCATTGATGATTATTCAAGGAAAACATGGGTATACTTTCTAAGTCAAAAGAATAAAGTGTTTGATTTCTTCCGTCAATTCTAGACTCTTGTTGAAAAGAAAAGTGGGCACTATATCAAAGCATTAAGAACTGATAGAGGTTGTGAATACATGTCAAATGAATATCTAAATCTTTGCAAAGACCATAGAATTCACAAGAAATTCACAACTAGATACACACCTCAACAAAATGGGGTAGCTAAAAGAAAAAATAGAACAATCATGGAAATGGCAAGAAGCATGTTGAAAGCAAAGCATTTGTCAAAAGAATATTGGGCTGAATCTGTAGCTTGTGCAACATATATTATGAATAGGTGTCCAACTAAGAGTGTAAATAATATGATTCTTGAAGAAGCATGGACTGGAATAAAACATAGTGTTGCTCATTTGAGAGTATTTGGATGTGTGGCATATGTACATGTGCTTGATGCGTTAAGAAGAAAATTAGACAACAAAGGAGAATAATGTATATTTCTTGGTTATAGTGATGAATCCAAAGCATACAAACTATAAAATTGAATAACCAAGAAAGTTATAATCAGCAGAGATGTGTAGTTCATAAAAGATGAAGCATGGGATGGAAGTTTGGAGAAAACAATCAATATAGAAGCCAACATACCACAAGAAGATAGAGAAGTTTTTATATCAGCAGGTATTCCATCAAATGTGACTCCTTCTACACCAATTCAAGCTCAACAAAGTGGTCAACAAATGATGCCATCATCAAGTGTAAGGACAACCCCATACATTCAAGCATCGACTCCTTCAAATGTACAAAAAACACCATCTACAAGTGATATATGTCAAATCCTACATTGGCAAGCTTGAGGAGACAAAAAAATAGAAGTATTGGAGACATTTATGAGCAAAATGAAGGTGAGAATAATGCTGGTTTGATTTCTCTTTTTGCATTTTATTCACAATTAGAAGATCCAATTTGTGAAGATGCAATCAAATATGAAAAATGGGTAAATGCAATGGATGAAGAAATTGGTGCATTTGAAAAGAATCAAACATGGGAGTTAGTGAGCCTTCCAAAAGGAAAAGATGTCATAGGAGTGAAGTGGGTTTATAAAACTAAATTAAATGCAAATGGTGATGTGCAAAAGCATAAACCAAGACTAGTGGCAAAGGGATATTCACAATAGCCCAAGGTTGATTACAATGAGACATTTGCTCCAGTAGCACATTTAGACACTATGAGAACAATACTTGAAATAGCAGCTCAAAACAAGTGCTCAGTTTATCAAATAGATGTGAAATCAACTTTTTTGAATGGTTACCTTAAATAAGTTTAGGTGGAGCAACCACCTGGGTATGAGATTTTGGGTCAAGAATATAGTCTACAAATTGAAAAAGGCATTGTATGGACTCAAGCAAGCCCCAAGAGCTTGGTATAGTATATTTGCTTCTTATCTTTTGCCAAATGGCTCCAATAGGTGCATCAGTGTGCCTACATTATATAACAAGATGAATGAGCAAGGAAAGATAATAATTATTTTCTTACATATGTGGATGATTTGATATTCACAGGTGATTTAGCAATTGATTTGTTCAAAAGAGACATGAAAAAGGAATTTGAAATGACTAATTTACGCCTCATGTAGTATTTTCTTGGCATTGAGGTGAATCAAAATGGTAACATTTGGTATATTCATCTCCTAATCTAAGCATGCCAATGACGTTTTGAAAAGGTTTAATATGACAAACTACAAATCACCACCAACACCAATTGCCATGGGACTGAAATTAAGAAAGGATGACAAATGAGCCAACATTCATCCAACTTTGTATAAAAGTCTTGTTGGTAGCCTCATTTATTTAATAGCCACAAGGCTGGATATTATGTATGCAGTTAGTCTCATTTCAAGGTTCATGAAATCTCCAAAAGTTTCTCAATGGTAAGAAGGAAAAAAGATTCTTAGATATGTGAGTGGAACAAGGAACTATGCTATTCAGTACTGAACATCAAATGAGTTCAAGATGATAGGGTATACATATAGTGATTGTTTAGGAAGCATTAATGATAGGAAGATCACTTCTGGTTATGTTTTTCATTTTAGAACAAGTGTAGTTTCATGGGCTTCAAAGAAACAACCAATTGTTACTCTTTAATTACTTGAAGCAAAGTATGTAGAATCCACAAGTGCATCATGTCAAGCAGTTTGGATGAGAAGAGTTTTGAAAGATCTATGGAAAGAACAATAAGAGGCAACAAAGATCTATTGTGACAACAATTCAGTTATAGCATTGTCAAAGAATCTAGATTTTCACAAGAGAAACAAACATATAGACACAAGATATCACTTCATTAGAGAACTAATCAACAATGGAGAAATCATTTTGGAATTTTAAAGTCTTAAGATCAATGTGCAGACATTTTCAGCAAGGCATTAGAGAAATAAAGTTTTGTCTATCAAAGAGATTGACTGGATATCATAGATTGTAGTACTTGTGATTAAGGGGGAGTGTTAGAAATAATCCCAACTACTCACTGGCATTGTATCTCCTTTTGCTCCCTCACATGTGCCATATCTTTTCCTCCAGCTTAATTTCATCTTCTTTTTCTCTCTTTAAAACAACATTGATTATGTAATCTTCAATCAACTTTTCTCTCACATTAAAGAATTAAATGCTACTTAAATGCTTTTATTTTTCTTTTACATCCCTGATTTTTGTCTTTGATATACTTTTAACTTTTACTTGGACATAAGTAAATCTATTATGATGTTTAGATTAATGTCGATGAAAGACATAGATTATATTGAATGTCATATATGGAATTATGGAAATGAATATTTTATTGTTGTTGATTTAATATTGCATTACGAGATTTGGTTTATTATTTGAATAATGATGCACTGATCATAATTTTTTGACTACAAGTTTGATATAGGATTATAGGTTTTTAGATGACTCTTGAAGGAGAGAGAGAGAGAGAGAGAGAGAGAGAGAGAGAGAGAGAGAGAGAGAGAGAGAGAGAGAGAGAGAGAGAGAGAGAGAGAGAGTATCTTTCGAGGAGAGAGATATAGACCTCGGATTATGAGTGATTATTTATGAAAAATGAGTATGAGTGTTTAATGAAAACATGAACCAGTTTCGTAAGAGGTAAGTCTTCTCTTGTCAGTTTACTTTTGAACCTAATTGATAGGTAGTCGATATCTTTCAAATCTATTCTAGTCAATTCATTGTGTGTTGTCATAGTCATTTGTAATGTAAACGATGTCGTCTAAGTAAGAATTATGACCATTTGTGTTTAATGTAAAATTTACGATGTCATTGTTGTAAAATGGTTGTGTTATTATTATTAAGTCACTTAGTGTTTTATTGTTGACGTTTAACATCAAATGATGATCTTGTCAAGTCGACGTGATTTTAACGAAGGGTCGTGATGGGGAGGTAAACTCAACCCATTCACTCTATCCATAAACCTTTGTTTTATTACTATTATTCTTATTGATCAAAACATAACTGTCAAATAGGATCAATGTTATATATATATATATATATATATATATATATATATATATATATATATATATCGAATGAGGATAATACATCATGATAAGTTAATAATTCTTACTCTTGAGCAGTCATAGGCATATATTATGGAGTGCCTTCATTGTAAATGCATAATGGATTGAATCACTCCTTGTGATTATTAATTTCTCAAAGATGGTTTAAATGTGTTGGCAGCCTCTTAGAAGAGGAGTGGTGCTAAATCAAACCACATTCATTGATCTCGACAAATGATGATCACATCATCAACATATGTTGATGTTTGCAATTTTATAGCTATCAGTGGAAACTGAATCTCCAAGTGAACTATTTTAAATTGAATGTGTTCTCAAACAATAGAGTGGAGGGAATGAAAATAGGGGTGACTGATTATGAGTCTTATTGATTCCTTAAAACCATGACTCAACTAAGTTGTTGGGGCATCATGGAGTAGTATGTTATTTTTTGGCAATATTGATGATCATTGAAAACAAAGGTAAAAGGGGGTAAAAGGAGTGTTCACGGTGGGCAGAGGGAGAGAGAATTAGTGAAGCAAAGAACATGGTTTGTCTAGGGAGAACACTAAAGATTTTTCATATACAAATCCATCTCAGTAGAGACCACCTCTTACAGGTAAATACTCCTATAATATATGCTTAAAAAAGAATATGACAGTTTGAATAATTGTTTTGTCTTGGGCAAATGTCAATTTCAGTTTGGTTATCCCTTAAGATTATTGTGTAAACTATTCAAAATGAGATGAGACAATTGTGTCACATTAAATATCATTGATTTAACTTGATTGACCGAGTCGACTGTGTTTTAAAAGGATATAGAGTCATTATAATACTACTATGTTATCTTAGTATAAACAAGAGAGCGTCGACTTAGCCTAGAAAGGCCGATGCAAGATTTTACAATGAAGTCTATTTCATTATCAAACCGGGTTGACAATATACTTATTGTCCTTAAAAAAATAAATAGACCAAGTCATTTGAAGGAGGGTATCATAGTTTTCTAGAACCTAGAAAACCAGTCACTCTATTAAATGAGCTATCATTATGAAACAAGTCAATTATTTTGTCATAAGATAATTATGTCTTTAATTCTTGTTGAGATTAGTGTAAATGATACTTGATAAGAAAACTTACCAGCTATGAGTAATATGGTTCATAGTATTAAATGTGGATATTATCATTTTGAAACCATTCATGGTTTAATTTCTATAGATTTGTCAAAAATGTTTCCTTATCAAAAGAACTTAGAATCTTCGTGGTCTATGGTAACTATGGTATAACCTATCGAGTAGTAGAAGACTAGAGATAGTTCAAAAATGGGATAAATATTAAAGGTCCATCTTTTATATCTATCTAGTAATCTTGATGAGTATATCTTCATAGTAATAACCATGTATATAATCATATATGAGTATATATGTAGTGATGGTTAATAACATCACGTAAAAGTAAATTGAAAGGTATTCATATTCCTTTGAATAGGAGTTATTATCTTTACTAGAACTATAATATTCTTAACCTTGGTTGAGTTAAACCAAAGAGTCATTTATAAACCTTAGTCTTGAAGTTATGAGACAGGGTTGGGTTATTTTGATAAAAGGGATTATTCAAGGGTTAAATAAAACCCTAGTGTAACCAAGAAGGGTTAAAGATTATTTGATGACACCTTTATGGTTATAACCCATTTTGTTATTTTATGGGGGTAGACATTAAGGGTCAAGAACCCTAAATAATAAATGTTTAATTTATCTTATTGAAAAGAGATTTGTTATTAGTCGATAATATTTAGCCTTAGGTAGAGAAACCTATTTGTTTGGTTACAAGTTGACTTGAGATATAAGTCATAAGCCTCGGATTTTGCAAGCATGCAAGAGGTACCATTAAATGGTTAGTCAAACATAAAGTTTATTATACCTTTTCAGTCACAACTTCTCTTAGCTATTACTTGTCAATAAGTGATGAATCTCAAATGGTGCAAAGATGTAAAGAGATACCCAAGAACAGATAGCCATTCCATAAGGTCTATGGAGCAATGACAATGTCTTGTGAATCTATCTAAGTCAGAAAGACTAGATTTGAGTTAGATAAAACTCTTTAGTTAAACCTTAACTTGACCAAATAAGGTAATTATTTATATTAAATCATTGTGATCATTATATAGATCGTGATTGAAAGGACAAGTACCCTAATTATGTTTATTTATTCTTACTTGTAAGAAAGGAAATAATTTCCTAGACTATGATACTTAACCTGGGTAAGGTAACCATCTTAGTCGTTATAAATCAATTTAAAATTCTTATGAGTTGATAAGTCTTGGATCTTAGGTATTGCAATGATGCAATGACAATCTTCGTAAAGAAAGGTAATCGATAATGTCTATGGAATATAGACAGTGAATTGAAATTTGTCTAGGATGGGAAGACTAAAATATTAAAGTTGCCAAGACTATATAGTTATACATAATCGACCAAGTCAAATTGTAGAAATATGATAGTATCCAAGTCGAGTTGGGGTGGGTGAACATTACAACAACGTTCATTACAAACATCAATTTATATTGAAACAATGGCCATAGTAATGCATATGTCTCTGCATGCATTGTCGGTTCACCATATCTAGATTGCATAACCTATCATAAATCCTACTTAGCTAGAGGCTATCTAGGGTTGTATGATTGAGGAGTTGTGTAGGATACAACACTATGTACTCGGGAAGGCAAATTACCACTGGTCATCTTTGGTCTATCTTCCTCATGAAGGGTAGGGCCACTTCCTATGTGAAAGAGGTGTGGGAGACCACCTGTCCGTGGATGGAGGTAAAGCACTGGAAAAATGCTCTCTTTCTCTCTAGCAGAAGACATGCCGAGGCTTGTGATAAAGATGTCAAATTTATGGATGCAGTATATCTTTGAGACTTGTGTTTATTGAGACTATGTAAAACATTATCTATTGTAGATATTTGTAGTTGTAAAGACAAAATGTCATCTTTGTATATTATATTATGTTTCTTATTTTAGGATAGAAATCTTGCAATTTGTTGTTACTTGATTATATGTTAAATAAAAGAAAAAATTTCTCTCATTTTTACCTTGTTGAATTACTCTATGGTAAAATTTCTAGTTTTACTATGTTTTTTGAATGTGGATGTTACATAGGGTATCAGAGCTACCAAGTTTGACACTAAGGCTTATGAGTCCACTATGCTAACCTATAGTCAACATTATGCGGTTAGCTAATGTTTGAATTTTCTTGTCCTAGAATGGTGTGGAGAAGAAGCAAGAAAACTACTAGGAAGTCTGTTCCCTAGTATTTGCCTAAATTAGTAGTTAAGAAGGAACCTATAGATGAAGTGAAACTTAAAGAGCATATTAATTACTCTGAGGGTGCACAGTTGGAGGATTCGGAAACTTTTGCTAATGCACTTAAGCATATTCGGTTAGAAAGAAAACAATGTTTTGAATTGGCCAAGAATTCGGCTATTTCTACTTGTGTAGTTAAACCTAGTAAACTGTAGCCAGTCATGACATGTCACTTGGAGATTGTTACGATACTTCTATTTTAGGAAAAGAGGTGTTGGAGGAGTACCTATGTGTACATCCACCCTCTAAGTTTGTTTATTTGGAAGATCCTTTAATTGACAGTGACATGTAGTCTTGTCATATCAACTATATAAATAAGGATGTAGTTACTCCTGAATAAATTATAATAAAGATGAGAATATTTTGTACCAATCTATTGATTGTTATGAGTTAAATATATTTGATGTAATGAGTCACATTAGATTTAGAAAACTATTAAATAACTTATTTTCTGGCATGAGAAAAATGACATGTTTCATACAAGAACAAACTAGGGTGAGAATCTAGAAGAGAATAAACCACTAGTTAATCTCTTGGACAAATTGGAGAAAACCTAACCATGTTTGTAAAAAAAAAAAAAAACCAAGGAGAGACCTGGTATTTTGGAAAAGAAAGTAATAGACTAGGGAAACCTTGAAGGGGGGGAGATTTTCTCATGGGATAAGCAGGGAAAATCACCAAGACCATAGTAGTATGAACCCTAAGAACCATAGACCCTAAAAGGAAGAAAAGGATAGGCTTTCCTTAGAACTTTCCTAGATATGAAGAAAATCATTCCACCAAAGTTGGATGGAACGGGTGATTGGAGCAACTGAAAATTTTATTCCTCCTAGAGTTTTGGGATAAGTTACCCAGAAAAGTATCTTACCATATGACAACTATAGAATTAATGGAAAGAAAAGCCCCATTATAAGAATTATTGGTTTAAAGGTTTGATTAGATCCAATATTTCACCATGGGTTGCACTAGTTATCTTTGTCAAGAAAAAGGACATAACTCTGTAATTGTGTATTTAGTATCGTATGCTCATCAAAGCAATGATAAAGAATAAATATCCTTTACCACGTATTGATGATCTCTTCGATCAGATACATGGAGTTGTAGCATTTTCAAAGATTGATTGTCAATCAATATATCATCAGTTAAGATTAGACGATAAGGTTACCCATAAAACAACTCTTTGGACAAGAAATGGGCACTATGAGTTTGCAGTGTTGCCTTTTGGACTTACAAATACCTTTGTCACATTTATGAATCTCATGAAAAAGTGTTTAGAGATTGTATAGATAATTTTGTTCTAATCTTTTTGGAAGATATACTCTAAGAATGAAGGAGAACAATATCTATATGGGCAAGTGGTTCTACAATGGTTAAGGGAAATGATTTGATTTGACACATAAATGTCAAGAGGAAATTGATCCATTAAAAGAGAAATTACAACACTAATTATGTGAGTTTCTAACCCCGAAGGACAATTTGAGGGAAAAACCGATGCCTTAGGAGAAGGATTAAGGGGTGTACCTATACATGATGAGCAAGTGATAGCCTAAGATTCAAGGTATGATAGGTTTCATTTTGAGCATAATGGATTATTAAGTTTCAGAGGAAGAATATGTGTTTCTAATTTTGCTGAATTAAGGAATCTAGTATGGAAAGAAGTTCATACCGCACTATATTCCAGACATCCGATAGTGACCAAAATTCTAGCAGATGTTAAACCTCTTTAATGCTGGAAAGGAATGAAGAATGATGCTACGAGATTTGTAGCAAGTTGTTTGGAGTGCCAGAGGGTAAAAGTAGAACATCAACACTCCATAGGACTAATGTATCCACATGATATTCCTGAATGGAAGTGAGAAGTCAAAGGTCAAAAGGTAGCACATTCCATACAAGGGAATTTAACTAAAGGAGCACTAATATTAGCTCGCAAACTTTAAAGATTATCTCAGATAGAGATGCACATGTAACATCAAAGTTTTGGCAAACTTTGTTCTCTATGCTAGGGACTAAACTTAATAAGAGTACAACTTATCATTCTAAGAACATATGGTTAAATTGAGAGAATTAACCAGATTTTTGGAGGATTTATTGCAACTCTATTGCATGGACCAGCAATATAAGCGGTCCAAGGACTACTTAACACTTATGGATTTTTCTTATAACGATACCTAACTTTTTGCTATTAAGATGGCTTGAATTGAAACATTGGCTAGAAAAGATGTCGAATTCCTATAAGCTGAGTAAGATAAAAGATATGATTAGCATTAGTCTAGAAATGTTGTCTGAAATGGATGAATAAATTAAGCTGATAAAAAAATATCAGTGAAAACCATTAATAAATAAAAAAGTAACATTAATGTTAAGTGTACACTAAGACAATTCTCGGTTAGAGAAGAAAAGTTCTTTTGAGGGTCAAACCCTAGAAAATGTTTCATAAAGTATGGAATGTATTCCAAACTAGTTCCTAAGTATAAAGGACTCTTCTAAATTTTCAAGGTTATCAATTCTATTGATTACAAGAATCAATTTATCACCAGTTATTGTTAGGAGGCATAATGCTTTTTGTTATATATATATGGACCAATATGCAGAGGATAGTTTTACACGGGAGGATTACCATGAACTTTATCAAAAGTTTCCTCATTTATTTAATGTTGTTACTAGTTGAAAATAATGAACTTGCTTTTTAGTTGCATTTTGATACTTTATATCATCGGGGATGATGAATCTTTAGGGGAAGGATATGTTACATCCCCAATTTTTGTCTTGATATGCTTTTTACTTTTACTTGGACATAAGTAAATCTATTATTATGTTTAGATTAATGGCAAGGAAAGATAGATTATATCGAATGTCATATATGGAATTATGGAAATGAATATTTTATTGTTGTTGATTTAATATTGCATTATGAGATTTGGTTTATTATTTGAATAATGATGCACTGATCATAATTTGTTGATTACAAGTTTGATATAGGATTACAGGTTTTTAGATGACTCTTAGAGAAAAGAGAGAGAGAGAGAGTATCTTTTGAGGAGAGAGATATAAACCTCAGGTTACGAGTGATTATTTGCCAACAATGAGTATGAGTGTTTAACGAAAATGTGAACCAGTGTCGTAAGAGGTAAGTATTGTTTTGTTAGTTTACTTTTGAACCCAATCGAAAGGTAGTCGATATATTTTGAATCTATTCTAGTCAAGTCGTTGTGTGTCATCATAGTCATTTGTAATGTAAACGACATCATCTGAGTAAGAATTATGACCATTTATGTTTAACATAAAAGTTACGACGTCATTATCGTAAAATGGTTGTGTTATTATAATTAAGTCACTTAGTGTTTTATTGTCAATGTTTAACGTCAAATGATGATATTGTCAAGTCGACGTGATTTTAACGAAGGGTCATGATGGGGAGGTAAACCCGACCCATTCACATTATCTGTAAACCTTTGTTTTATTACTATTATTCTTATTGATCAAAACATAAATGTCAAATAGGATCGATGTTATGTAAGCCATATTTGATATAATCAAATAAGTATATATGTATGCATCAAATGAGGATAATACCTCATGATAAGTTAATAATGCTTACTCATGAGTAGCTGTAGGCATATATTATGGAGTGCCTTCAATGTAAATGCATAATGGATCAAATCACTCCTTGTGACTATTAATTGCTCAAAGATGGTTTAAATTTGTTGGCAGCCTCTTAGAAGAGGAGTGGTGGTTAATCCAACCACATTCGCTGATCTCCATATATGATGATCACATCATTGACATATGTTGATGTTTGCAATTTTATAGCTATTAGTTGAAACTGAATCTCCAAGTGAGCTATTTTGAGTTGAATGTGTTCTCAAACAACAGAGTGGAGGGAACAAAAATAGGGGTAACTCATTATGAGTCTTTTTGAGTCCTTAAAACAATGACTCAGCTAAGTCATTGGGGCATCATGGAGTACTATATTATTTTTTTGCAATTTCGATGATCATTGAAAATGTAGGTAAAAGGGGGTAAAAGGAGAGTTCATGATGGGTAGAGGGAGAGAGAGTTAGTGAAGGAAAGAACGTGGTTTGTCTAGGGTGAACACTAAATCTTTTTCATTTGTAAATCCATCTCAATAGAGATCATCACTTACAGGTAAATAGTCCTATAATATATGTTTTCAAAAGATAATGATAGTTTGAATGATTGCTTTGTCTTGGGCAAACATGAATTTCAGTTTGGTTATCCCTTTAGATTATTGTGTAAACTATTCAAAATGAGATGAGCCGACTATGTCACATTGAATATCATCGATTTAACTTGATTGACTGAGTTAACTATGTTTTAAAAGGATATAGAGTCATTATAAGACTATTATGTTATCTTAGTATAAACCAGAGAGCATAGACTTAGCTTGGAAAGGCTGATGCAAGCTTTTACACTAAAGTCTATTTCATTATCAAACCATGTCAACAATATACTTATTGTCTTTAAAACAATAAATAGACCAAGTCATTTGAAGGAGGGTATCATAGTTTTCTAGACCTTAGAAAACCAATCGCTCTATTGAATGAGCTATCATTATGAAATAAGTCGATTATTTTATCATAAAATAATTATGTATTTAACTGTCATTGAGATTAGTGTAAATGATACTTGATAGGAAAACTTACCAGCTCTAAGTAATATGGTTCATAGTATTAAATGGTGATATTATCATTTTGAAACCATTCTTGGGTTAATTTCTATACATTTGTCAAAAAATGTTTCCTTATCAAAAGAACTTAGAATCTTGGTGGTCTATGGTAACTATGGTATAACTTATCGAGTGGTAGAAGAATAGGGATAGTTCGAAAATGCGATAAATATCAAAGGACCATCATTTATGTCTATTCTAGTAATCTTGATGAGTATAGTTTCATAGTAAACTATTATGATGGAATAGATTAAGTCTATCTAGAGATAACCATGTATAGAATCATATATGAGTATATAATTAGTGATGGTTAATAACATCACGTAAAGGTAAATTGAAAAGTATTCATATTCCTTTGAATGGGACTTACTATCTTTACAAGAACTATAGTATTCTTAACCTTGGTTGAGTTAAACCAAAGAGTCATTTATAAACTTTAGTCTTGAAGTTATGATATACAATTATTTTGATAAAAGGGATTATTCAAGGGTTAAAAAAACCTTAGTGTAACCTAGAAGGGTTAAAGATTATTTGATGACACCTTTATGGTTGTAACCCGTTTTAGTTATTTTATGGGGGTAGACATTAAGTGTCGAGAACCCTAAATAATAAATGTTTCATTTAGCTTATTGAAAAGAGATTTGTTATTAGTCGATAATATTTAACCTTAGGTAGAGAAACCTATTTGTTTGGTTACAAGTCAACTTGAGATATGTCATAAGCCTCAGGTTTTGCAAGCATGCAAGAGGTACCACTAAATGGTTAGTCAAATATAAAGTTTAGTATACCTTTTTTGGTCACAACTTCTCTTAGCTATTATTTGTCAATAAGTGATGAATCTCAAATTGTGTAAAGATGTAAAGAGATACCCAAGGATAGATAGTCATTTCATAAGGTCTATAGAGCAATGACAGTGTCTTGTGAATCTACCTAAGTCAAAAAGACTAGATTTGAGTTAGATAAAACTCTTTAATTAAACCTTAACTTGACCAAATAAGGTAATTATTTATATTAAATCATTGTGATCATTTTATAGATCATAATTGAAGGGACAAGTACCCTAATTATGTTTATTTATTCTTACTTGTAAGAAATGAAATAATTTCCTAGACTATGATACTTAACCTAGGTAAGGTAACCATCTTAGTCATTATAAATTGATTTAAAATTCTTATGAGTTGATAAGTCTCGGATGTCGGGTATTGCAATGATGCAATGAGAATCCTCATAAAGAAAGGTAATCAATAAGGTCTGTGGAATATAGATAGTGAATGTAAATTTGTCTAGGACAGGAAGACTAAAATATTAAAGTTCCCAAGACTATATAGTTATGCATAATCGACCAAGTGAAACTGTAGAAATATGATAGTATCCAAGTTGAGTTGGGGTGGGTGAACATTACAACAACGTTCATTGTGAACATCAATTTATATTGAAACTATGGCCATAGTAATGCATGTCTCTACATACATTGTTGGTTCACTGTATTTGAATTGCATAACCTATCAGAAATCATACTTAGCTAGAGGGTATCTAGGGTTGTATGATTGATAGAGTTGTGTAGGATACAACACTATGTACTTGGGAAGGCAAGTTACCACTGGTCACCTTTGGTCTATATTCCTCATGAAGGATAGGACCACTTCCTATGTGGAAGATGTGTGGGAGACTGCCAGTTTGTGGATGGAGGTCAAGCATTGGGAAGATGCTCTCTCTCTCTCTCTTCCTAGCAGAAGACATGCCTAGGCTTGTGACAAAGATGTCAGATTTCCAGATGTAGTATATCTTTGAGACTTGTGTTTATTGAGACTATGTAAAACATTATCTATTGTAGATATTTGTAATTGTAAAGACAAAATGTCATCTTTGTATAATATATTATGTTGCTTATTTCAGGATAGAAATCTTGCAATTTTTTGTTACTTGATTATATGTTGAATAAAAGAAAAAATTTCTCTCATTTTTACCTTGTTGAATTATTTTATGGTAAAATTTTTGGGTTTACTATGTTTTTGGAGCGTGGATGTTACATTTTCCCTCTCTTTTTCTAAGATATACACTACATTAGGTACTTTTTTTAGAGTATGAGTGAAGAAAACAAAAAAAAAAGTGAAGTCTAATATTGTAATAGTCTCAAAATAAGTTTGAAGCTACTACATACAGAGCACCCTGCTTTATCATTTTTTTTGCATATACAGAAAGAGCTACAGCTCATTGTTTATTTGCTGCAATACTTTGTATAAGTTTTGATTAGAAGTATACATATAAATACAAGCAGTTTATCTCTTTTTTTATCTGCTATTCATTTCTCAAGTACTTATCTCTGCTCTATTTTTCTTTTACTCCTCTACCTCTTCCCTTCAAAGTGCGAGGTCTTGTTGACAGTTATCTAAAAATCACACTTGACGCCACAAATCTTATTAAACCATAGTGTTAGATGATATTAAAGATTTTTCCATTTCTACTAGATGTTGAAGGGAAATCAATTGATTCCACAAATTAAGATCAAGGACTCTGTGACTTTTTCTTTGATCTATAGCTAGATTTGCTAATAAGTTAGTAGCTCTGTTCACCTCACACTAATAGTGGAAACATTAATATGATTCTAGTGTATCTAACAATCTCCAGATAGGTTGGGGTATGTACTTCAATTTCTATTTGGAAACCTTTCTAGTTCTCAAAGTATTAATTATTATCATGGAGTCCCCTTCTATCCAGATCTATTTAAGTTTATATTTTTTTAGCAAGTTCAAGACCATGTAGGAGTGCAAATGCTTTAATTTTATTATTTGAACCCTACGGGATTTTGATCAACTTAGCTTCTAAAAGGTTGCCATAGGTGTTCCTAATTATGAACCCTGCATCGAACAAGCCAGGATTACCATGGGAAGCTCCATCAAAGTTTAGCTTTATGAATGTGGTTTTTGGAGGAGTCTACTTTACATTGCCTCTATCCACCTTGCTTGTGCCATTTACAATTGAGCCACAAGAGGGATGAATTTGAATCTAATGCCATTATTTGAGAAAGTTGTTGTCCCAACTTGTGAATTTGCAATTTGGGTTGGGGCACTTGGATATCTTTGACATAGCAACTTTTGATATTGCTCTTTCAATTTTTCTATCACCTTATAGACTAGAGAGGGGGATCTTATGAAAATTCTATATTTGTGTTCCATCCATATGTGCCAAATTATTAATGAAGGACTTACCTCCACAATACATGTAAATTTTGAATGTGTTAAGAGGGTAGGCCAACTTTTGAAGTGTTGCAAAAGAGAATTTGGAAATGATGTTTCCTAACTCATCTTTCCACATAACCATTTCCAACATATATTACTGAACAAGAAACTTAGAACAAGGTGATTTGTATCTTCTTCTTCTTCTTCTTCTTCTTCTTTTCCACATAGTACACATTTGAATGAAGGAGAGATCCCCATCTTATTCAATCTTTTACCTATTAGGATTCTTTTTTAGGCAATTATTTCAAACCATACAATGATCATTTTAACTTGCAAACCAAATGTGCCCTCTCTTTTACCATAAAACCATCAAGTTGTCACATTTTAATTTTTTATTGAATATTCCCATGCAAGAAACTAATTTTAACATCCATTTTCTCAATCTCAAAATCATAACTAGTAGTAATAGATAACAAGAATCTAATGAAAAATAATTTAGCAATAGGAGATAAATTTCACCAAAATAAACTCCCTCTCTCTAAGGAGTAGCCCTTAGCCAACAATTTAGCCTTGTACCTTTCTAATAACTCATTTTCCTTGAAACTTTTTTTACACCCACTTGCAACCAATATACTTCCTACCCTTAGGCAAACTTAGAAGATCCCAAATGTCACAACTGTCTAAGGTCACCATCTTCTCCTACATGACCTTCATCCAAGATTTACTATTGATGTAAGGGCATCCCTAGACCTTGAGAGCTTGGATGAAATGGGAGTGAAGGACAAGTTTAGAAACAAGTCACATTTGCTACACTTCACAAAGGATGGATGAAATAGTTTAAAAGGGGTCGTAAGAAGGTTGAATAATAAAAAAATAAAAATTGAAGGGATAGTTTTAACAATAATATATGTTCCCATTCTTTCTATTTAGATTGGAATTTAATGTCCAAGTTGGAGGCTAGGCAGTGGATTAATATGAAGAGGGCACACATATTTAAAAGTGACACATTTATTATTGTTTGGTATAGTTGAAGACTAGGTGCCAAATGTATGTGGAGGAGCCATTCAACCAATCTTAGGTTCTTTAATAAACATCTAGTACATGAAGAAGGGTTTGTGTAGGATAATTAGGTGGATTTTAGTTTGGAAGGGGGTGCCGAAAGGACAATAAAAGACATAAATTTCTATTCATGAAAGGAAAGTTTTATTTGTATGTTGCATAGAAGATTATGCAAGGGCTATGTGGATAAAGGGAGCAAAAAAGACAAGATTTAAACATTTCAAAAGGAGGTGGGCTATAATTTTAAGGGATAGTATTTCATCTCCATATAAGAAGGAAGAAAAAATCAAAGTGATAGAGGAGGAAAAGAAATCCATAAAAGAAGGAATGATTAATGGAATAAGAAACATTAGGAGAAATTTACATAAAAAATGGGCCTCCTAAGAAACTCTAAAATAACAAAATATATCTCATATACTACAAATAATTTAAATAGAAATAAATATAAATTACTTAACCATATGAGTTAAGTGGGGACATATGTTTCTATCAGGGCCTAAATTTGATGGTTGACCTTGCATGTCAAGCATTTTTTTAATGATAGTTATTTATTCAATAGTGCCTTTAAAATATTATGACATACCTTAGTATAAGTAAATTATATAAAAATAGAATATATATATATATGAACATAATCCTATATAAATTTTGATAGTTTGTCCAAAATTTATGCTTTCATATGATACCGTCTTTTTAAAATTTCAATTATATTTTAGAACAAAAATGCCTAAATACAACTATACAACTGTCAAATTTAGGCCCTTGTTTCTATTATAATTCTTTAGAATACTCAGGTTCATTGCTTTTTTAAAGTGGTAACATATATTTCTATTATAATGTACTAAAAACTCAACTTAACTTTTCATTTTAGATTATTCCTTTTCTTGATTATTATTTTTTATTTAAAAAGTCAAGAATATTTTACAATAGCTTTTTTTTTAATCCAATAAATTTTATCACGAATATTGTTTACTTTTTTATTTTTGTGTTTTTATTTTTATCTCTCCAATAATATTTTTATTATGAATATTTCTTAGCTTTTATTTTTCTTTTTCCAATAATTTTTTTATTTTTCATTCTACATTAAGTTATTTTGAAGAGATTTTTTTTTAAATTTGCCACAAAAGAATTTTTATTTTTAAAGAAATAATTTTTAAGTATATAAAATTTAAATTATCTTTAAAAAAGTAATAAAGAAAAATTTTGAATGTAGCTTAAAAATATTCACCTAATATTCCTTTTATGTATGTTTATTTAGATAAACACATTTATAAAATTTATGAATAGTGGTAAACTATAAGTAAAATATTTTTTTATAAAAATTTTATATATTAAATCAAGTTTCATGTTATTATTATATATATAGATTTATAATTTTATATATTTAAATTAATGATTTTATAGATTTAGATTTATTGTATTAAATATATTTATAGAAGGTTTTATCATTTAAGAGAGGATTTCCGCATAAATTGTTTTTACTAAATTTTATGTGTGGGTTCTTGTAATATTCAGTCATGTAAGTTCTTGTAATATTTTTTACAACATAAAAGAGGAAAGAAGAATGAAGAGTAGCTTAAGTAATGCAGTCATGTAGGACGAACCTACATAGAAATTCAAGGAAGACATTTGTTGCGTAATTCATTTGGCATGGTTGATGCCTCACCTACCTCTTTCTCTTCTCCTTTGCTAATGTCCTCATTGTCATGCCAAAATGAGAGTTTTGGAATGGGTATGGATATCAATCAAAGCATATAAGATTTAGGACTATAGTACCCACATATCCCTATTTTTACAAACCTACTCAACATTATAATAACTTTGTTTCTTCACTATATTCTACTTATTCTAGGTCTTACCAATCTTAATCATAAGAAGGAAGACCAAAGATTAAATTATTGGGTTTATGATGATTTACAATTTCTAAATCTTACAATTAATTTAGAAGAATTACATTTCCTAAACACCTATATTTTACTGCATATAACTCTATGATTCTATATTTTAAATACATGTCTACTAGGGCACCTCCAACTACATCTAACCAAAATCTTTCTTATTTTATACTTTAATGGATGTCCATACCCTATTCTAATGCTCCAATTTTTTTGGTCAATTGTTTCAAATTAAAAATGCAGACCAAAGATTTTGGTCCATTAAAATAGTAGCTTAGTGGATGTAGAAGGGAATCATCAGTAACCCTCCATTCAACATTCATATCAAGAACTTATTCTGTGGCATTTAACTATAATGAGATTTAGGAACAAAGCATGAGGAGACTTCACCAGTGGACACAATGGCCTACACAGTTGCATTGTGTATATGTGGAGACCCTGTATTCAGACCTTTGATGAGTGTAGTTATGAGATTGATGAATGAATAAATTTGTAAACACATATCTTTTTGTAGAGTCCCCATAACGTAACATTAGGGGGACATGCATGTATTGTATGCTTTACTTACATCTATAAAATATAAACACATATCCTAATATGTATAAAAATACAAATAAATATAGTTTATATATATATATATATATATATATATATATATATATATATATATATAGACAGTAGAGACATTCCCATGGCATGCAAATCATCATGCCATTTGATATTAGCCAAGGTTTTCTAATTCTAGCTCTAATGATGATCATATCAAAGAATATGAAATTGTAAATCATAAATATACAAAGATAATACCCTTTGATAGAAAAAGAAACTCAATATGTAGACATGGAAAAATTAGAGAGAACAATCATCATAAACACGAGTATTTAAGGCCTCACATTCTTCAAGCTTTCCCTGATATCATGTAATGGACATAATTTTCTTCATATAGATTTGATTAGTATAACCATATACCTAGGAAGAACTGGCATAAACTTCAATTCCAAATTGAATTATATGGACATCGGTAATAACTAACTTTAATCAAAGATGAAGTTGAACTTTTCAAGGCATGATCTTTTTCAAACCTCTAGTTCCCCTACACCAAGATGACTAAGTTTTATTTCTACTTACATGAAAGCAATGGATAGAAAAATATGGTAGATCACCTGACTATCATTCCTAAAAAGTTTGTAAAACCAAACCACAAATATTGAATATTGTTTCTTCAAAAGGCATGTCTTCATCATTGTGGTAGATATTATCTACCATCTGCCACATTTGAAGAATCTTATCTTCTACCACACTGGTTATGACCCAATCCTCAAATACCATTTATTTAATAGATACCATTACATTTTAAAATTACATCAATGACATAATACTTAAACTGATAGGGATTTAAGTATTTTCCTAAATATATTTCTGATTATCTAGATCACTAAAAGCACAAGATAAGAGCATATGTCTGAGACTTCTAGACTCTATCAACTTGATCTGACTCTAACTTCAAATCTGAATGAATCACTATGAGGTAGGACCATCCTTATATAGCCAACAGATCTGGACCTTTACCTATAAGTAATAAATTCTATTTTGGAACCAAACCATACCGAAATGACACCTAGCAATAGCTACAGGGAAAGCATGCAACTGGTTATGACCCAATCCTCTGATACCATTTATTTAATAAATACCATTACATTTTCAAATGACATCAATGACATAATTGTTACCATTTTTTACCACAGCCCAAAATTGGCTGAGAAAATGTGACATTATCATTTTTTGAGTGAGGTTTGATATTCTTTTGTTATGAGTTAGTTACATAGTTATTGTGTTTTAGAGTTAAATGTAGTTCAGTTGTTCAAGAAAGGAGGAAAGATTTCAGATCATTCATTGCATTGCAAAACAGTCAAGAGAGATAAGTATTTCATTCATCACAATGATCTTCCATTTACAAGTTGAAATACATAAAAGAATAAGCATTGCATTGAAAGAAATGATGACATATCAGATGTCCCACACAAGCCATGGGTTATAGCTGAACATTTGCAGATATAAAGAAAATACTATGCATCTAATGAATGAAAAAGGAAAGACATAGCCATCATTGTCTTGGGGTTGTCGATCTTCGAAGTTGCCTCTTGTCCTACTCCTGATCTTGACAATGAACCTGCAAAAATGTGGGAAGGGTCCCGTTAGAAGCTCCAATTATGAAAATCCTATATCCTATCAAAAGAGGCATAATACTTTGTTTATAATGCATTGATCAAATGTGTAGGTATAGGTATAAGTCATGTAGCTGATTTGAAGACATTTTAGCATGTGGTATAAAATGGGCTCCCACAATGGTCAAGCTCAACATGCTGCCCCGATTCTCAGGGGGGGGTGGATTGTAAATATATCAATCAAATCAATTAAATTGAAGGAATATCAAGCAATCAGGTACATGCTCATGATTACAATTCAAAACATGAAATGAAACCATAAGGATGTGACTAAACTCATTAAGGATAGTTGTCAATTTTTCTTCAACTATCATTGGGACGTAAACTTTATAAGAGGTACAGAATTACATCATCAAGCATATGTAGTACATATATAGATGGAATAGAATTCACATCAAGTGTGTTTGTCATTTTAAGAAAGAGAACTATATTGCTCCCATCTCAAGAGTGACAAGAAAGAAACCAAGCAAACATTTTGCCTTTCCATGTAATATTGCATTTATGAAGCAGCCATGTGTTTTCTTCATTTCATCATAAAATCATAAGTGCATATATGGAGCAGATAAAACAACTATAGCAATGGAGCAGAATGTAGATTACATCATGTGTTACATAGCAGATAAGTTATGACAGGTATATTGCATCTATGGAGTAGCAGTGTTGGTAAGAAAAGAACATTATTTATCGTGCTACAGAAAGAGGAAGTGCCATCTTTCAATATGGCCCATTATACATTTGCCTAATAGATCAACAATTCCCTTAATAAAACTATGTCACACTGTATGCCTATATACCATATTGATATGTTACAGTAGTACAAATGCAATGTCATCAAAAATATAGAAGGTATACATTGTAGCAACCAATCATACCAGGCAGCCATGCCAGTATCATGTGTTTCCATGTGCAAGTGGATCATGAAAAGGAAAATATTCACATATCTTCTGTTTATGTGTTATACAATGATCAGAATGTTCATCAAGTCCTATAATTATGACCCATATTCATAAAAGATTGATCTAAGTTACATTAGATAATGAGATCAAGTGTTGCCATCAAATGATGTAATGCTACAATTGCATAAGTTTGTACTTGTTAACCATATTTGGAATGCATGAGGGTTTCACAAACCTTCACACATGAGTATAATGCACTGAGGAGTAGAGAAAGGTATATCTTCCGACTTCATGGTTTGTTCATACTATCAAATGTTGGATCTATTTTGGAGCAGCCAGGATGTGTGAAAATAAAAGTATAGCCATTGTGTAAAGCATCTCAGGAAAAAGCCATAACATCTCATAAAGAATGTCTAAAGAATTCATTGAAGAACTGAAAGTATGCATGCCATGTATAGCTACAGGACCTCTCTAGGTAGCAATATATGAGAGTGCTTCAAGTTGGCAAATCATTTAGCCAAACAAAAAGAAAATAGCATTGAAATGGTGGAACATAAATGCATCCTCATTTATATCTTATGGGACATCTGCTGAAGTGAATGAGTTTTTCCTCAAGAGCAGTCAAGGAAAGCCATGTAAATCTGCTAGATATATAACACAATTGGCATATCAAAAGGAGAATTATAAAATGTATGGTTACATACAAATTAGAGTGGAAATGCAAGTGACAAAAATATGCAGAGTTACATCTTGTTAGCCACAGCCCCATGGCCACTAAAGTCAATATGCATATCAGATTAAAAGCTCAAACTTGATTTAATAATGCCACGACCTCATTAAGTAAATTTGATATGTGTTTAATAGAAGTGCAAGTTTAGGCTGTGGCCTCCCAAAATGACATATACAGAAATACATAGTGAAATGAGATTTTTTCAAACCCTCTTAAGGTTTAAAATAGCAAATGCAGTACATATTGAATCTGTGCAAGTATGGAGCTTCAAGAGAGAGATTCAAAGTTTAAACTAGAAACATATACACTAAATAAAATCATAGATACAGGACTATATAATAGAAGTCATGGCCATACAAGTTGCAAATATAGAGATATGAATAGGGTTTTGAGCCATAGAAGAAGACAAAACCATTTCATTCCTGAGTAAAAGTGAAAGCTATAGCCGCTGCCCAAATACACATTTCCTTCAAAGGATTCAAAACCATTTTGTTTTGTTAAAAGATGCAAGCTACATGAAGAAAATAAAAAGGCCGAGGGCCTTAAGCCCAATACACAGAATGCCACAAAGAATGAAAGATATAATGGCAAAAGGGCTTACCTATACATAGAGCTAAAATACAATGAATAGAACCGAGCAAATATTCTTTCTTTTGCTTCATTCTTTTTTCTCAATAGGGTTTCACTGGCAGTCAATATATAGAAGGAAAGTGACAAGGAAGAAAAAATGGATAAGCTCATCAGAATATACACATAGGGTGCAGCTCTATGAGCCTTTTATCTCAAAGAATTCAGAGCAAAATAGAGGAAATCATTGAAGAATAAAGAGTGTGTATGCATCAGATAGCATATTACCTTCACAAATTGCAAGAAATTCATAGTGTCGAGCACCAAAATGATAGGTTGGAGGAGGATTCGAGCTTCAAACCCTAGCTCCAATGGCAGCCATGGTGTATAGAGTTGTTTTAAAAAAAATACAAAATGAAAATGGCCCGAAAAGATAGGGCTCTTTTGTTTTGTTGTTAGGGTTTCATTTTACCCAATCCAAATGAGTATTTTTTTTATCACATTTTAAACTCATTTATTTGTCCAAGCTAATACCCACAAGGGTCATATAGTGTTCACCATGGAGCCTAATTCAATGACTTAGAGAGGTCGAGCTATGCTTCCTCTAAGTAGTTTTTGCCTTGAACATGTTAACTCACCATTATGATGTATGCCATATGAGATACCACTTGGAAATAGTGATGAACCCCTTGCCTTAGGGGTTATTTTGTAGGACCATGGAGATTAAGCCCCAAGGCTTTTATTTATTTTTGCAAAATATATAGTGATATTTTCATCATTTTTTATGATTTTTTATAGAAAAATCAATTGTAATGCATTGTAAAATATTTGGTGAAATTATGAGCCAAGTATTAGTTATTTTTTACAAAAATCAAGTTGGATAGGAAATGGGATCAAACTACCAGTGCATTGTAAGGTTAGTTTTAAAGCAATCATTGATAAATTGCTTTAAAACATAACTATTTTTAGGTAGTTGGAAGATAATAAAACAAACCATATATTCTTTTCGATTTGTTTTATTTAGAGGCATATAGGACAAAATTTGAAGATTTCATGGGCAGAAGAAAGCATCTTTTTGTTGGGGTCACATTGGAGTCATTTGGATAGATTTGGCAGCTGTTTGGACTCTTTTGAGGAGCTTTTATTTTTTCTTTTCTGAGTAGCTAGAAAATGGACTTGGAGTCTATTTTTAGGAATTTTTTCCAGCTTTCGGGAGGGGATAGATTTCACAACATATATCTCAGATATCCCTTTCTTTTCAGTAGTTCTAGTTCCATTATTTTTCAGTTAGAGTTTTAGAGATCAGAGTATAGTGATACTAGAGTCTTTCTCTCACATCGAGAGTGTTGTACTCATTATTCCTTCAGTTATTGAGCAGCAACTTTCCTTCACATTTTGTCTAACTATTTGCAAGTTAATTTGATGTTGCATTGTGATGAATGTTTGCCCTTTGCTTTGTCTTAGCTTGTGATATTTTTGCAAAATCTTTGTTTAATTCAGGTTGCATGTTGTGTCTACCAGACCATCATGTGAAATGTTTATGAGTTAAAATGATCAAAGTGTTGTGAAGGCTAAAGTCCAATAATCTATTTGTGAGTAAGATCTATTAGGCGATACAATCTTAAAATTAACTAGAATCCATTTATTTCAGCATATCCTTCTATTCCTTTTCCCTTGCAAGTCAATTAGATTAGGAAATCATAAGGAGAACTAGCTCACTCTGGAGATTCACTCTCATTATAGGAGACCCACATCCTGAGAGTGATTCCATGTTTCAATAGGTAGCTAAGTTTATGTGAGCTTAGTAGGGTGCATACTTGATTGACAACAGTTTTTGCATGCCCAGTGGGACTCTGAAAGAGATTGTAGAGAAGTTTGTGCCCTCATAGTAGCTATTCTGGTATATGCAGCAATTTTCCAGCCTTTGGAGGCTTTCACAATATACCTGGCGACTCATTTTCTCTGGCCTTACATGTAGATTAGTACTATCAACCTATGAAAACTAGGTCTAATCTAGGCCCATTTGATTATTTATAGCTATCCACATGAAAAAGGAGAGGTAGATCAACAAGCATAATAGATGAATCATCAAGAAGATCAAAGTCTACACCTACAAGATTTAGTTCTCCAAGTCTAGTAAAAAGGAGTAGGAGCCCGATTTTGACAGTCCAATTACCAATAATGGCTAGACAGTTTGCTTTTGCGTCCTTTAATGGAGGTAGTCCATTACAGCTTGCCCAAGGAGATGATATTATTGTTGCAACACTTAAAGGACTACCGTTTTTCACTGGAGAGGTAACACTACTACTATCAAACACATTCAAGATGTGGCAACCTTATGTTCTGTACATAATGTCACCCAAGAGAACATGGCAATCAGATTACTAGCTACATCACTTAAGGGGAAGGCCTTACAATGGTTTAGAGGACTTGCAGAAAACTCGATTACAACATGGGATCAATTGGGAGATGGACTGTACAAACATTTCAAGGAAAATTTTGATCATCTCTCATTGCTCGAATAGTTGAGCACCATCAAAGGGCACCCCATGAACACATGACTGATTTCAACTACCTATTTCAGAGAACCTGGGATAGAATTCCCACAATGGTAAAACACCTACCAACCCATGCATTTTTTTTTTATCTTAAAGCTTTGAACAATGAAATTTCTATAATGATCCAGTCTATGGGAGGAACTTGTTGATTTTAGGATAGACAATTGAGAGGGGGGGTGAATCAGTTATCACCAAAACTTCTATTCTTTAAACACTTAAGTCCTTCTTATATTTCTACAGCATAATAATGATGTAATCATGAAAGCACAATGCAATAACTTAAGAGAAGAAACACATTCAACACATATGACACCAAGATTTTAATGTGGAAAACCCAGTTAAGGGAAAAACCACAGGGTGACTAACCCAAGATTGTATTCTTTGTGAAAAGAATAAGAAGAATAAAATGGCACTTGCCAATTACAGCTCACTACTTGAGCACACTACTCACAAGAGGCCCACTGCCTATAGGAGACACACTGTCTATAGAATAATATAAATATTACACACTTGAACTAGAGATTAGTATCTTCACCATGCTTGAGACAGTTCTAGTTAAGCTCAACACTTCTCTACTTTTCGCTCCTCTCCTCTCTACTACTTCATCATAACCAAGGATACCTTTGAATGACTTCGTAATTCTTATTTATACATGACATCAACTTTGGAATGATCATCAAAGTTAGCACAACATACTTTATTCTATGACAGAGAAATTACAAAAATACAACTTGACTTGTTACAAAAAATTCATGCGTGTCAATACCCTATTGGCCATGCCTATCTGAGACTTCAATCTTCTTTGAGGATCACACCATGCTTCATGAAACATCTTCAAGATTATCCCCAAGATGTGTAAAACATCTGGTTGGCTAGGATCAGGAAGAACATCATCACCGAAAGTAAATCTTCAATTACAAGCTCAATCTTCAATGCAGACTGCCAACATGAACTGGACACAATCTAGAGAACCCCAGAAGCTTGCTTGAATCACCAGAAACATCCACACCACTTCTTCTTATTGAAATCATTTGCATCTTCATCTGAAACCTCAAGAACATAGTCTATCATTACTGTCACATTAGAATAATTGCTTGTGGACCTCTAGACGATGAACCAATTGAGTTGTCAATTCACATCATCTTCTCAAACAAGCCACCAGATCTGTAGAACAAGAAATTACATTTCTGGATCTCATCAAACCTATTTGTGTCACTCTGTCACCTCTGAATAGCTACCTGAATTAGTTTACTCATATGGCCATAATTCCTTCAAATCTTCATGCGGACCTCGCAAATCTTGACTGGATCATCTTTAGACACATATCTACAAACCCTTTGATACGAATTCTCTGATCTTCATCTATCTGAGATCTTCACTTCATAGAGCTTCACTGTCTTCACTGTTCTTCTTTGTTTCTGATAGGACTAATTTTCTCAGTATCCTCAACGTACAGTACATCCAATCCTTGATATTAATGCAATAGGGGTATGTTGGCATCAATGACAACACTGGTTAGACCCATACTTACAACAATCTCCCCCTTTGTCATTGATAGCAACATATGATGTGAAAAATTATTTTAACCATCAAGACAAGAACTTCTCCTCACTGACTAACATAGCTCCCCTATCAACACCAATCATTCATATGTCTTCTCTTTCTTTACTGCTTCCCCTTTGATCAGCAACCACTTTTATTTTTCACATGTCTTCTCTCCCCCTTTGACATCAATGGCAAAGGGCACATACTTGCATCAATACTTCAGAATCATATAGATTGCTCCCCCTGAGTAGCAGCTTCCTATCATCAATTTGGACCACAAGATATGACTATGAGATCCACCATACTAAAGCACATCAATGTACCTTAATTCAGAATCGGAGGGGTAATAACCCCTAACTTCTCCCTGAGATACTCAAAAGAGTCCTTAGGTAAAGGTTTAGTAAAAATGTTAGCAATCTAATCCTTTCAGGGCACAAACTCTAATATGACTTCATTCTTGTTCACTTGCTCTCTCAAAAAGTGAAACTTGATGGATATATATTTTTTCTTTGAATGCAACACTAGATTTTTTGATATATTTATTGCACTTGAGTTGTCACAGAAGATTGTGATAGGTTCCTCATACTCCACTCTGATGTCTCTTAGCATTTGCTTCATCCACAATACTTGACTGCAACTACCTACTACTACAATATACTTTGCTTCTGTAGTGGACAGAGATATTGCCTCTTGTTTCGTGCTTAGCCAAGAAACCAATATTTTTTGTAAAAAGAATGCACCACCACTGGTACTTTTCAGATCATCCACATCTCCTGCCCAATCAACATCTGTATATGCATGAAGAGAGAAATCATGATCCCTAGGATACTATAAACCATACTCAACTATTCCCTTTAGATTCTGAGAATTCTCTTGATTGCCATGACATGAGATTCTCTAGGATCAGCTTGGAATCTGGCAACAAGACCAACAACATTCATAATGTCAGGTCTAGTTTGAGTAAGATATAGTAGTCCTCTAATCATTGACCTGTACTTTTTCTAATTAGCCTTAGGAGATTCATCATCTTTTCTCAGTTTACACCTAGTTGCCATGGGAGTATTCATTGGCTTTGAATCTTCCATCCCAAATTTCTTCAACAATTCTTTCACATATTTGGTTTGTGATATGAAGGTTCCTTTATTTGTTTGAGTGATTTACAGACCCAAGAAGAAATTCATTTCCACAAACGTAGACATCTCAAATTCACTTTTCATTTGATTTGCAAAAGTCTTGAACATACTCTCTCTTCCTCCAAAAATGATATCATCAACAAATATTTCAAAAATTAGGATATTTTCATGATCAATCTTGAAGTACAAGTTACTGTCAGCTGTACCTTTGTTGAAATCAATCTTCAAAAGATGTTTGTCCAATCTTTCATACTAGGCCCTTAGGGCTTGTTTGATTCCATACAATGCTTTCTTCAACTTGCAGACCATATCACCATGATCAGATAGTTGAAATCCATCCGGTTGATCAATGTATACCTCTTCTTCCAAATCACCATTCAAGAAGGCAGACTTGACATCCATCTGATATACTTTGAAATCCTCGAAGGCAGCAAAAGCAAGAAATAATATGACTGCTTCAATTCTTGCCACCAGAGTAAAAGTTTCTTCAAAGTCAACTCCTTCTACTTGAGAATAACCCTTACAGACCAATCTGACTTTGTTTCTGACTACTTTACCATTTTCATTCAGTTTATTCTGGAAGACCCACTTAGTCCCAATCACATTTTTTGTCTTTAGGTATGGGAACAAGATCCCAAGTGTGATTTTTTCCAATCTGCATCAACTCTTCCTCCATTACTTTAGCCCAGCTTTCATCATTGCATGCTTCACTTACTATTTTGGGTTCAATCTTTGAAATTAGACAATACTTCTCTAAATCTTGAGCAATCTTTCTTCTTGTTTGAATGCCTTTGCTTCTATCTCCTATGATCTGGTCTTCAAAATGATCCAATCTTACATACCTAGGAGTTTTGGGAATTTCTTGCACTTCTATTTCTTGGACAGGATCATTCAAACTTATCTCTTCTTCCTGTATTTCTGGATTCTCTGGATCAGGCTGAATCTCAACTATAGAATGGGCTTGATCTTCTTGGACCAAAACATCATTTTAATCATCTTCTTCATATTAATAAAACCTTAGAGGGTTTTTCAATGCCTTCATCAACCTTCACATTTGTACTTTCTACAATCTTTCTCAATCTCTTGTTATAACACCAGCATGCTTTGCTTTGAGTAGAATAACCCAAGAATATTCTTTCATCACTTCTAGCATCAAAATTTCCAAGGTCTTCATCTCTTTTAATATAACATTTACTAACAAAGACTTTAAAATACTTCACAATACGAGTGATGCCAAACCAGAGTTCATAAGGAGTCTTACCAGGATTGCTTCTAATTTGTACTTGATTAAGAGTATAGACATCAGTGCTTACAACTTCTCTCCAATAGATCTGAGGAACATTTGCTTCCATCATCATGGTTCTAGATGCTTCCTAGATGGTCTAGTTCTTTCTCTCCACTACTCAAGTTTGCTGTGGAGTCCTTGGAGCAGATAACTATCTCTTTATCCCATGTTTCTCACAGAATTCTATGAACTCTCTAGATGTGAATTCACCATAGCCTTGAATATTTTGAACTTCTCAAGAGCTTCAGATTTCTCTTTCGGGAAAGTCATCCATGTCATCCGGGAGTGGTCATTAATTAATAACATGAAATATCTATCACCTTGCAGACTCTTGATTCTTATTGGTCCACATAGATCAGTGTGTACTAATTCCAACAATCTGGTAGAAGATTGTTCCTTACTTTTGAATGTGACTCTACTCTGCTTACCCAACTGACATTCTTTGCACAAACTATTAGTAGGTTTCACCATTCTTGGAAGATCTCTTACAACCTGAGTGTTGCTTATCTTGATGATATTATCAAAATTTAGATGACACATTCTCCTATGCCACAACCAACTCTGATCAATTTGAACAAATAAACAACTTTTGCTAGTACCAACCAAGTGGAAGATGTTACCTTTTGTTTGAGTACCAGATGCAATCTCAGTTCCAGAGATTTCAAAGATTTTACATTTTCTATTTTTGAATTAGAGATCATAGCCTTTGTCCACCAACTGCCCAACAGTGAGAAGATTATGCTTTAGACCTTCAACATATAGTACATCACTAGTTTTGTTCTTTCCATCAAAAGAAATATTTCCTCTGCCTTTGATTCTGCTAGTAGAATTATCACCAAATTTTAGAACTCCTCATTCATTTCTTTCCAGATCTATGAACTTATTTTTCTCACCAGTCATATGGTGGGAGCATCCACTATCAATAACCCATTCATCCTTTTCTTCAACTTGAGCAGCCAAAGCTCTTTCTACCAGTTTATGATTGATAGATTCAATGGGCATTGGATCTTCTTCTTTGATTGCAATAAACACCTAGTCACTTCTAGATTTGTTTCTTGTCTCAGATTCATCATATGTTACTCCTTCATCATCATCATCTTCATGAATATAGTAACATTTCTTTTGGAATCTTGATCTATTAGGATTTGTCTTTAAAAATATTTCTAGACACCTTGAGGTAAAATGACCAATCTTGTTGTAGTTGAAACATTTGAAGGGCAATTTTCCTTCATACTTACTAGATCCTCTTGGCAGCCTTTTTGCAATAAGGGCTTCAAGTTGAGCAGCTTCTGCCTCATCTTCTTCTAGATCCTTTCTTGCTTTTTCATACAATGATAATTTATTTGAGGAATTTTCTCTTGGATCATACCTTTGTTTGCTTTTTATAGAGGCACTAGCCTTGAATGCAGATTTAGTCTTGGGAGGTGCATCTCCAAATTTAGCCAATTCAAATGCAACTAATTTCCCAACAAATTGATCCCTTGTGATATTTGATAAAGATCTGAATTCCTCAATAGCAGCAACCTTGTGTTTGTAAGCAGGAGGTAAGGATATGAGAACTTTGGCGACAATCTCATCTTCATCTAAGGTTCCACTAGCACATCTAATGCCACAAACAAGATCATTTAATTTTGGTATAAATGTAGTGATATTCTCATCTTCATTCATCTTCAGGTTTTCAAATTTTCCTTTCAAACTTTGTAGCTTGACACATTTAACATATTTGTCTCCTTCATATAGAAGTTCCAGCTTTGACCAAATTTCATATGCAGTTTTCAAATCCATAACATTTGTTAGCTCTAAGTCAGATAAGGCACTTAGTAAGGCTTCTTTAGCTCAAATATTATCTTTAGCATCTCTAATTTCATTTGTAGTTGTTGGACCATTCTTTGGAGGAACATACTCATTTATAGTCATGTTCCAATATTGAATTCCCATACATTTCAAGTGACATTCCATGAGGCTTTTTCCAAAGAGTGTAGTTTGTTCCATCAAACCTCAGACTATCCTTCTTGTAGGAAGACATCCTGGATCTCCTCAAGTGGTTAAGCTCTTTTAGAGGAACTTAGCTCTGATACCAATTGTTCATTTTAGGACAGACAACTGGGAGGGGGGGTGAATTAGTTGTCACCAAAACTTCTATTCTTTAAATACTTAAGTCCTTATATTTCTATAGCATAATAATGATGTAATCATGAAAGTACAATGCAATAACTTAAGAGCAGAAACATAGTCAACACATATGACACCAAGATTTTAATGTGGAAAACCCAGCTAAGGGAAAAACCACGAGGTGGCTAACCAAAGATTGTATTCTCTGTTAAAACAATAAGAACAAAATGGCCCTTGCCAATTAGGGCTAACTGGTCGAGGACATTGCTCACAAGAGGCCCACTGCCTATAGGAGACACATTGTCTACAGAATAATATAAATATTACATACTTGAACTGGAGATTAGCATCTTCACCATGCTTGAGACAGTTCCATTTAATCTCAACACTTCTACTCTGATTTTCACTCCTCTCCTCTCTACTACTTCATCATAACCAAGGATACCTTTGAATGACTTCACAATTCTTATTTATACATGACATCAACTTTAGAATGATCATCAAAGTTAGCACAACATACTTTATTCTATTACAAAGCAATTACAAAAATACACCTTGACTTGTTACAAAAACTTCATGCATGTCAATACTCTATTGGCCACACCTATCCAAGACTTCAATCTTCTTTGAGGAACATTCCATGCTTCATGAAACATCTGCAAGATGTGTAAAACATCTGGTCAGCCAAGATTAGGAATAACATCATCACCCAAAAGTAAATCTTCAATTACGAGCTCAATCTTCAATGTGGACCACCAACACGAACTGGACACAATCTAGAGACCCCCACAAGATCGCCTAAATCACCAGAAACATCCACACCACTTCTTCTTACTGAAATCATTTGCATCTTCATTCGGAACCTCAAGAACATAGTCTGTCATTACTGTCACATTAGAATAATTTCTTTCAGAGCTCTGGACCACAAATCAATTGAGTTGTCAATTCACATCAGCTTCTCAAACAAGCCACCAGATCTGTAGAACAAGACATTGCATTTATGGATCTCACCAGACTTATTTGTGTCACTCTGTCACCTTTGAACAACTGCTAGAACTAGTTTTACTCATATGGACATAATTCCTTCAAATCTTCATGTGAGCCTCTTAAATCTTGATTGGATCATCTTTAGACACATATCTACAAACCCTTTGATGCACATTCTCTGATCTTCATCTATTTGGGATCTTCACTTCATAGAGCTTCACTGTCTTCACTGTTCTTCTCTGTTTTTGATAGGACTAATTTTCTCAATATCCTCAGTGCACAGCACATCCAATCCTTGACATTAATTCAACAGGAGTATGTTGACATCAATGACAAAACAGGTTAGGCCCATAGTTGCAACATAACTACCCTTCCTTATTCTTTTGAAGTTGCTATTAGAGAAGAAAACTACCTCATCTAGGTAGGGAAGATAGCCTCGGGGCCTCCCTTACCCATTTTCCTTGAAATATAGTCATCTATGGTAGTGGAAGTACCTCCTCTAACTATTGTCCCACCTATTCTAGCAATAGAATACCAAGTAGGCCAAGGAACTGCTATTCTAGCTCAAACCTAGAATTCCCTAGAGCTTGAAAATACTCTGAAGACCATTGCAAATAAACTAGTAAGTATGGAGAAATGCTTGCCTTATCAAAATTAGTATTAGCACAATTAGCAAAATGCCCAATTTTAGCCTAATCAACAATATAGGCAACCCTTTCAAGTTGATCCTCAGGGTCAAAGAAGAAACTACAACTCTCGACCCTTCCAATCTTACAACCCAAATATTGCCAACACCTCAAGGGAACTTGTGCCCACATAGAATAATTTAGCTCAAGATAGTGACTGGTGTTATCCATGTCACCAATTGCATAATTAAGCTGTGTGCACAAATGGAGTAAGAAACCAGGCACTCATGGTTTAGAACAACTATGTTAGGGTTAGCCAGTAGAAGATATCAATTAAATGCAAATAAAGATTAAATAGTGGAATGGAAATACACATAAATAATAACAAGAGACAAGTTTTAATGTGGTTCATGCAAACTCAGGCTACATCCACCAAATAGAGAGTTCAATATTATTATCTAGTAAATCAAACCGATTACAATCAGCAATCCCTGCAACTCAATACCGTTGAAAATGCTACAATACAACATCAATCAAAACCCTAAACCTTAGCTGCTTTTATCAAGCTTTTTGTCGGTTACAAAAATAGTGTTTTTTATGTCGGTCAATGAAAAAATAACTCCCGGTGCCTTTATAAAATAATAAAAACTATGTGAGGTTTTGGGGGTGCTTCCCCAAAGCCTCCGCGAGGGCACTGCCCCTCGACCCTGCCCTGTATCACGACAGGGAACGTGCCAGGGGCACTGCCCCTTGACCCTGTCTTGAGGGCGCTGCCCCTTGACCCCGTAGAAATTTGGGGGTAAACCGCGTCAATAAAAGTGGGGTAAATTTAACTTCAGAGTCTGATTAGGCTCCATATAACAACAAGATATGCAAGCTTGGAAGGTGTTCTTGGTGAAGTTTCATCTTAGCAAAATAATGTTGATGTGGCCATAATGAATTGGGAAGAGTCTAATTTCTATGGTATAAATTATTCGTAAGGTCAAAATCAACAAAATACACCTGTTTTAGCCAACACAAGGTCAAAACTGAGAGCTATAGATATTAATGAGCAAGCTACTGTGGTACAATAGCAGATTGTAAGGGATAAAAATCAAGCCTATCTATCACAAACTACTCCTGTATCACAGTAGAAAGTACAAATTTTGTAGAGGGATCAAACTATACCAGTAAAGGATTACCCCAAAATGCAACATTAATCTTCACAAAGGCAGATTGATGCAACTACAGTAAAAGAACAATAGAAGGTAAATACTATTTCTTTCAACATAGTTGACCATCTTAAGAAAGCTATAGTGAGTATGTCAGTTAGGGATGCTTTATGCATTCCTGGCAAGAAGAATTTTCTCCAAGAAGCATTGGCTAAACTCTCACTTTCTGAGCATTCTAATCAAGAGAAGGCCAAGGTTGTACTTACCAATAGCCCAGAGATCAAGAGTGGGTAGCCAACAAATGAGGTAAAACCCCCCCTTTCTATCTGAGTCTCATTATCGGTGAGAAGCTTGTTATAACTACATGGTAGACTCAGGAGCAAGTAGTTTAGTCATGCCCAAAAGTGTAGTTGATTCATTAGGATTGGTTTATGAGCCCCTTGTAAAAGGAGTAGTCCAATTAGATGGGTCTACACTTAATATTGCTAGGATAATAAAAAAATATGCCACTTACATTGCATGCTTGTCCTCATTTTACCATCCATCAAGACATTTACATCATTAATCTGCCACCTAGTTTTGCAATTTACCTTTCTAGCGAGTTCACAGCCAAATTAGGTGGGTGTCTATCCTCTGATTGCACTCACTTATTCTTTAGAACAAGGTATGGTACAAAAGTAACCATACAATCTGAACCATTTGCAAAAGACCATATTGAGCCCTATGTTCCCATCCCAATAAATGCTAATCTATACATCACTTGTGGGCACCAAGATGAACCCATGAACCTAGACCCCAATACACCTATAGAAGACATAAATTTAGATGATTGGGTAGTTGAAGATCATGAAAGTGACCCTTTTCATCACACGAATGAGGTAGGATTAGGCATCTATATGATACAGGAAACTAATGCAGTGATTCCTAATTTGATTAAGGACCAAAGTCAGTCAGAACAACAAGAAAGTCATCTTTGGAAGATGTACTTTGATGGATCAAGGACCAATATAGGTGCTGGTGCAAGTGTTGATCTCACCTGAAGGGAACAAATATTATGTAGCCTTAAGGTTCACTTTTAGCTGCACAAATAATGTGGCTGAATATGATGGTTTAGAGTGGACTTGAAAAAAAGGTATCAAATCTGTTCAAGTTTATGGAGATTCTGAATTGATTGTTAATCAAGTTAGGAATCTGAATGTTGCTAAAAATGATCTGCTCAAAAAGTACAAGCATAGAGTGTAGGATTCAATAGAATTTTTTGATGCTTTTAATCTGATTTCGATTCCTAGGAACCAAAATAAATATGCAGATAAGCTTGCAACCTTGGGATCTCAATTTGAGATTCCTGATCAGATTTAGAAAATTGAAGTATAGCTATATGTCAAAGTGGTTATCAGGCCTTTAGTACTTGATAATAGTGTTTCCTGGCAAGTGTTTGATAGCAATGAACAGGTCTTATGTTTTTTCAGTGCAGAAGCTAAATTTCTAGCTGACAATCAACATAATATCAACAACAATTTGAAGATCAGATTGTACAGTTGAGGTCCAACAAGTTGCCCAAAGGACTAGTCACATTAGAATTAGTGTTCAACATTGATGATCAATTCAGAAAGGATAAATGCAGCATGATAGTGAAGCAAGAACACTATCAGACCATAGAAATTTTCAAAAAAAAAACTACTAAAACATGGAAAGGTATGTACTAGAGAAGAACAACAGTCTTTTGTTCAATTATGTCAAGAATTTTTTGATGTTTTTGCATGGGAGTATAAAGACTTAAGAGGGTTTGATCCTAGTTTGGCCCAGCATACCATAGAGTTAGAGCCTAATGCCAAGCCTGTTAGGTAGAAGCAGAGACCCCTCAATCCCAAACTTGAGCATTTAATGAAGGCTTAATTGAACAAACTGATTGAGAGCAATATATTATTCCTGATAAAACATACCTCCTGGGTTTTCAATTTGGTCCCAGTCAGAAAAAAGAATGGTGAAATCTGACTTTGTGTCGATTTTTGTGATCTAAATCAGGCCTCATTAAAAGAACACTACCCTCTACCTTTCATGGAATAGATACTACAAACTATTTCAGGTTCTAATAAGTATTCTTTACTAGATGGTTACTCTAGATATAATCAGATTTTGGTCAAAGAAGAGGACCAATATAAGACTGCATTCATAACTAAGTGGGGTACTATGGCCTATTGGAAAATGCCATTCGGTTTGTCCAATGTAGGGGCAACCTTTCAGAGGGAAATGGATATGGCCTTCCATGGCCTTATGAATAGAATAGTGCCAGTATATTTAGATGACATAACTATTTTTTTGAAAGATGCTAATGATCACTTTGACCACTTGAAGCAGATTTTTCAGAGGTGCGGGGAGTTTGGAGTCTCATTGAACCCCCAAAAGTGCATATTTTCAATTCATGAAGGTAAACTCCTCGGCCCTATTGTTTCAAAACAAGGTATTTCTATTGACCCTGAGAGAGTGTCTGCAATTTTAGATTTACCACTACTTGTATATAAGAAAGGCTTGCAAAACTTTCTTGGCAGGATTAACTTTGTTAGGAGGTTTATTCCAAACATTATAGCTTTGTCACAACCTCTCACTGCCATGTTGAAGAAGAATGTGTCATTTAGCTGGACTAAGGGGGGGAAAAAAAGCTTCGAGTAGATTAAGGAAGTCCTCACTACTGCCCCTACCCTCATTAATCCTAATTATGAGAGGGATTTTATTTTGTATGCTTTTGGAGGAGCTGACACCATCTCTGCAATGTTATGCTAGCAAAATGATGATGGTTTAGAGTAGTCAAGAGCATTTTTTAGCTAGGTACTTCATGACTATGAGGTAAAGTACTCTTTTGTAGAAAAAACATGTTTTTGTTGTTGTGAGGAGACTCAAGAAGTTTAGACACATGCTGTCTAATAACAAAATTCACTTAATGGTTGCTCATCCCACTGTCAAGAGTTTCTTATTGAATAGAGATATAAATGATAAGAGGGCTGGTTAGATAACCAGAGTTATGGAATTTGATGTTGATATCAAGGTGACCAAGCTGATTAGAGGCAAAGGCTTATGTGAGAAGCTTGCTGAAAGTGAAGAGATTAATCAAGAACATGAAAAGGACACTAAAATAGTAATGAACAATAATGAACCAGCTACTGTACCAGCTCCTACAAATAGCGGGGTGCAGCAGATGATGCATTATTTACAGTTCGGTCAATGCCTTGAAGGTTTAGATAGGGCAGGAAAAGGGTATTTCAATTTACAAGATATTCCTTATGCTATCATTGATGGTATTTTGTATAGGAAAGATTTTAATGGTGTATTTTTAGGATGTGTTAGACCTAATCAAGTTGATAAGTTGTTGGAAGAGTTTTAGAATGGACCTTTAGGAGGTCACTTTGTAGCTAGGAAAACTACTTTGAAGATTATGTAGGCTGGTTATTACTGGCTTGACCTCTTTAAAGATTCTTTTGCTTCGGTGAGAAGATGTGAGAAGTGTTCATTATTTGTAGGTAAGCAAAGGCTTGTTGCCTTACTCCTATATCCTATTAAAGTTGAATAGCCATTTGCAAAATGGGGTCTAGATTTCATAGGACCAATAAACCTGCCATCTAGTGTAGGCCACAAGTAGATCTTGACTTCCATAGATTATTTCACCAAGTGGACTGAGGTTGTTTCTTTAAAAGAGGCAAATGAATCTGTAGTCCTAAGTTTCTATTAGAATCTGGTATCAAAATTTGGAACACCAAACTCAATCATCACAGATAATGGTCTAGCTTTCATAGGATTGAGAATTTTAGATTGGTCTATTAGATATTATATCTATTTGAATACTTCATCTAACTATTACCCATAGGGTAATGGGCAGGCTAAGTCTACCAACAAAAACCTGATAAGGATCATCAAGAAGATTGTTGAAGATAGCTAGAGAACCTAGCATGAGAAGTTAAAGTTGGCTCTTTGGGCTAACAGAATTACACCCAAGAGAGCTGCTGGTTGTTCTCCATATGTACTTACTTATGGTAAAGAGGCCCGGTTACCTATTTTAGTTGAATTTCCTACACTGAATTTCATCAAAGAACTTGAGCTACTAGAAGAACAACCTCTAGTAATCAGGCTAGCTCGGCTCATGGAGCTGGAAGACACAAGGAAAGAGGCCTTAAGAAAACTTGATATGTATCAAACTCAAATGAAGAATGCATTTGATAAGAGGGCAAGACCAAGGAGCTTTATTGTTGGTGATTTGGTGTTCAAATGGAGTGAATTAAGGAGCAAACCTGGACAACATTCCAAATTTGATGAAATTTGGGATGGGCCTTATGTTATCATAGAGTGCAAACAAAACAATGCTCCAAATTAAGTGGAGAGGTGCTGTCTATCCCAGTTAATGGGGTCCACCTCAAGCATTGCCTCTGAGGATAAGAACTTCTTTTGTATATAGTAGAGTAGTGTTACAGTTAATAAGTGCTCATGCACATTTGTTTTCAGCATTTTGTTTTGGCCATCCAGGCCTATTAGTTTGCTTTTAGTTGTGTTTCTTTTCAGTTTTTCTATTGCTATTGCTATTGGAGAGCTAAATTGTAGTGTTTTCTAAGTTTGAGAAGGACAAAGTATGACTTGATGCCCAATGGATGTTCAAGGTAACTGATCAAATGCTTAGCAGGCAAGCATATAGCAGAAGTTGCCAAAAATGTTACAATTTTTTACCACAGCTCAAAATTGGCTGAGCATATGTGACATTATCATTTTTTGAGTGAGGTTTGATATTCTTCTATTATGAGTTAGTTTCATATTTATTATGTTTTAGTTTTAAATGCACTTTAGTTGTTCAAGAAACGAGGAAAGATTTCAGATCATTCATTGCATTGTAGAACAGTCAAGACAGATAAGTATTTAATTCATCACAATGATTATCCATTTAGAAGTTGAAATACATAAAAGAATAAGCATTGAATTGAAAGAAATGATGACATATCAGATGTCCCATACAAGTCATGGGTTATAGCTTAACATATGCATATATAAAGAAAATACTATGCATCTAATGAATGAAAAAGGAAAGACATAGCCAATATTGCCTTGGGGTTGTCGATCTTTGAAGTTGCCTCCTATCCTACTCCTGATCTCGACAATGAACCTACAAAAATGTGGGAAGGGTTCCATTAGAAGCTCCGGTTATGAAAATCCTATATCCTATCAGAAGACGCATAATACTTTGTTTATAATGCATTGGTCAAATGAACATCATCCATATGTAGAAGGAACTAAGAAGGAAACAATCATGGAACATCATTATTTTATTCCAATCTATTTGTTTCATGTGCAGGTATAGGGTAAGTCATGTCACTAATTTGAAGACATTTTAGCATGTGGTATAAAATGGACTCACACAAGGGTCAAGCTCATCGTGCTGCCTCAATTCTTAGGGGGGGTGGATTGCAAATATATCAATCAAATCAATCAAACTAAAGGAATATCAAGCAATCAAGTACATGCTCATGATTACAATTCAAAACATGAAATGAAACCATAAGGATGTGACTGAACTCATTAAGGAAAGCTATCAATTTTTCTTCAACTGTCATTGGGGAAGTAAAATTCATAAGAGGTACAGAATTACATCATCAAGCATATACAGTACATATACAGATGGAATACAATTCACATCAGGTGTGTTTGTCATTTTAAGAAAGAGGACTGTATTGCTCTTGTCTCACGAGTGACAGGAAAGAAACCAAGCAAATATTTTGCCTTTCCATGTAATGTTGCATTTATGAAGTACTCATGTGTTAGCTTCTATTCATCATAAAATCATAACTGCATATATGGAGTAGATAAAATAGATATAGCAATGAAGCAAAATGCAGATTACATCATGTGTTGCAGAGCAGATAAGTTATGACAGGTATATTGCATTTATGAAGTAGCAGTGTTGGTAAGAAAAGAACATTATCTATCATGCTACAGAAAGAGGAAGTGCCATCTTTCAATATCGCCCATTATACATTTGCCTAATAGATGAACAATACCCTTGATCAAAGTATGTCACACATTATGCCTGTATGCCATATTGATATGTTACAATACTACAAATGCAATGTCATCACAAATACAGAAGGTATACATTGTAGCAACCAATCATACCAGGCAGCCATTCCAGTATCATGTGTTTCCATGTGCAATTGGAACATGAAAAGGAAAATACTCACATATCTTGTGTTTATGTGTTATACAATGATTAGAATGTTCATCAAGTCCTGTAAGTATGACCCATATTCATAGAAGATTGATCTAAGTTACATCAAGTAATGAGATCAAGTGCTTCCATCAAATGATGTAATGCTATAGTTGCATAAGTCTATACCTGCCAACAATATTTGGAATGTGTGAGGGTTTCACAAAACTTCACACATGAGTATAATGCACTGAGGAGTAGAAAAAGGTATATTTTCCCACTTCATGGTTTGTTCATACTATCAAATGTTGGATCTATTTTGGAGCAGCCAGGATGTGTGAAAATAAAAGCATAGCCATTGTGTAAAGCATCTTAGGGTAAAGCCATAACATCTCATAAAGAAGGTCTGAATAATTCATTGAAGAATTGAAAGTATGCATGTCATGTATAGCTACAAGATGTCTCTAGGTAGAAAGATATGAGACTGCTACAAGTTGGAAAATCATTTCAGCCAAACAAAAATAAAATAGCATTGAAATGGTGGAACATAAATGCATCTTCATTTATATCTTATGGGACATCTGCCAAAGTGAATGAGTTTTGCCTCAAGAGTAGTCAAGAAAAGCCATGTAAATCTACCAGATATATAACACAGTGGGCATATCAAAAGGAGAATGTATAAAATGTATGGTTACACACAAATCATAGTGGAAATACAAGTGATAGAAATGTGTAGAGTCGATATGCATATCAGAATTAAAGCTCAAACTTGATTTAATAATGCCATGACCTCATGAAGTAAATTTGATATGTGTTTAATAGAAGTGTAGGTTCAGGCCACGGCCTCCCAAAATGACATATACATAAATACATAGTGAAATAAGATTTTTTCAAACCCTCTTAAGGTTTCAAAGAGCAAATACAATACATATTGAATCTGTGCAAGTATGGAGCTTTAAGAGAGGGGTTCGAACTTCAAACCAGAAACATATACACTAAAGAAAATCACAAACACAAGACTGTATAAGGGAAGTTGCGGCCATACAAGTAGGAAATACAGAGATATGAAGAGGGTTTCGAGCCATAGAAGAAGACAAAACCATTTCATTCCTAAGTAAAAGTGAAAGCTACAGCCGTTGCCCAAATACATATTTCCTTCAAAGGATTCAAAACCATTTTGTTTTGTTAATAGATGCAAGCTACAGGAAGTAAACAAAAAGGCCGAGGGCCTTAAACCGAATACATAGAATACCACAAAGAATGAAAGATATAATGACAAAAGGGCTTACCTATACATAGAGCCAAAATACAATGGACATAACTAATCAAATATTCTTTCTTTTGCTTCATTTTCCTTTCTCAATAGGGTTTCATTGGTGGCCAATATACAAAAGGAAAGTAACAAGGAAACAAAAGTGGATAAGCTCATCAGAATATACACATAAGCCATGGCTCTATGAGCCTTTTATCTCAAAGAATTCAAAGCAAAATGGAGGAAATCAAAGAACAAAGATTGTATATGCATCAAATAGCATATTACCTTCACAATTTGCAAGAAATTTATAGTGTCAAGCACCAAAATGATAGGTTGGAGGAGGATTCAAGCTTCAAACCCTAGCTCCAGTGGCAGCCATGGTCTGTAGAGCCATTTTCAAAAAAATTACAAAATAAAAATCACCGGAAAAGATAGGGCTCTTTTGTTTTGTTGTTAGGGTTTCATTTTACCCTAATCCAAATGAGTGTTTTTTATCACATTTCAAACTCATTTATTTGTCCAAGCTAATACCCGCGGGTGTCATATAGTGTTCATCATGTAGCCTAAGTTAATGACTTAGTGAGGTCGAGCTATCCTTCCTCTAAGGATTTTTTGCCTTGAACATGTTAAGTCACCATCATGATGTATGCCATATGAGATACCCCTTGGAGATAGAGATGAACCCCTTGCCTTAGGGGTTATTTTGCAAGACCATGGAGATTAAGCCATAAGGCTTTTATTTTTTTTTGCAAAATATATAGTGATATTTTTATCTTTTCTTATAGAAAAATCAATTGTAATGCATTATAAAATATTTGTTGAAATTATGAGCCAACCAAGCATTATTTATTTTTTGTAAAAATCAAATTGGATAGGAAATGGGATAAAACTGCCAGTGCATTGTAAGGTTAGTTTTAAAGCAAGCATTGATAAATTGCTTTAAAACTTAGCTATATTTAGGTAGTTGGAAGCTAATAAAACAAATTAGATATTCTTTTTGATTTGTTTTATTTAGAGGCATTTAGGACAAAATTTGAAGATTTCATGGGCAAACAAAAGTATCTTTTTGGTGGGGTCACATTGGAGAGTCATTTGGATAGATTTGGTAGCTGTTTTGAGGAGCTTTTATTTGTGCTTTTTTGAGTAGCTCAAAAATGGACTTGGAGTCTATTTTTAGGAGTTTTTTCAAGCTTTCAGGAGGGGATAGATTTCATAGCATATATCTTAGATATCCCTTTCTTTTAATAGTTCCAATTCCATTATTTTTTAGTTAGAGTTTTAGAGATTAGAGTGCAGAGATACCAGAGTCTTTTCTCACATCGAGAGTGTTGTACTCATATTCATTATACTCATTATTCCTTCAGTTATTGAGCAGTATCTTTCCTTCACATTTTGTCTAACTATTTGCAAGTTAATCTGATGTTTCATTGTGATGAATGTTTGTCCTTTGCTTTGTCTTAGCTTGTGATATTTTCACAAAATCTTTGTTTAATTCACCTAGCATGGTGTGTCTACTAGATGTTCATGTGAAATGTTTATGAGTTAAATGATCAGAGTGTTGTGAAGGCTAAAGTCTAATAATCTATTTGTGAGTAAGATCTGTTAGGTGATACAATCTTAAAGTTAACTAGAATCCATTTATTTCAGCATATCCTTTATCCCTTTTCCCTTGTAAGTCAATTAGATTAGGAAATAATAAGGAGAACTAGCTCACTCTAGAGATTTACTCTCGTTATAGGAGACCCACATCCTGAGAGTGATTCCATGTTGCAACAGGTAGCTAAGTTTCTATGAGCTTAGCAGGGTGCATACTTGATTGATAACAATAATACCTAAATTGATAGGGATTTAAGTATTTTCCCAAATAAATTTTTGATTATCTAGACTGCTAAAAGCTCAAGATAAGAGCATAGTCTGAGATTTCTAGACTCTATCAACCTGATCTAATTCCAACTCCAAATCTGAATGAATCACTACATGGAAGGGTCATCCTTATATAGCGAATGGATCTGGACCTTTACCTCAAAGTAATAAATTCAATTTTGGAATCCAACCATACAAAAATGACACCTAGCACCAGCTACAGGGAAAGCATGTGCACTAAGTGAGGAGACAACTATTAAGTAGTTTGTTGTAAAGACTAAACTTAGTGATGGACAAAGGGAATCACTTTCCAAAAACCGTATAGTGAGAATGACCCACTTTACACCTGAAAGTGGAAGTGGGAATCATGCTTTTATGATAGGGTAGCATCCTATTGTTAGATCTTAATGTGGCTAACATCATGGCACAGACAAACCCATGTGCTAGTCTATATCAAATGGTGTCGGTGACATTAGAATAATAGGGATGGGATCAAAAGCCCTATCTAGGTCATCATCTCTTCTTCAAAAAACATAAACAACTCTTGTAATTTTCTCAGGATAAGCAAGATCTATTTCAGTTCTTATAGCCAAGAGTGTAGATCACTGAGTTGGTTCCATTTCGTTAATTACATCCTTTGGGAACCAATTGTAGAATAGAGGATGATATTCTACTTGAGGAATGTTGTAGTAAATAGGATGAACAAGATATTCTATCATTCCTTCTAATATGGCCCAAGAATAGTTTCCATGGACATGATTAAAGAACTCATTCTTGTCTAGAGACAAAACTATTCCTCTAAGCCCTGAAAAGAAATTTGCAAAATATTTGAATTCATGTTGAAGAACTGTTATGCTATTGATGAAACCATATTTAGCACATTTTAACAAATTCTTCTTTATCTTGACAAGCCAGACCATTGGGATTAAAGAGATTATACAGATATCAAAAGAAAATCCATTCCTCATAGTATAAGCAATACTGGCTTCTTCCAACCTGAAATTGGACATAAACTCTTCTTGTTTGCTTGGTTCAAGGATACCTCAATTATAGTGATCAAATATCATATTTCTAAGTTTTTGGAGCCATTCATTGAGGAAGTAGGCTTGAGGAATTGGGTCAATTATTTTAGGAGGTAACTGAGGTACTATCATGGTATTTTCTTCTTCATCTGGGAGCTCATAAACTTCAATCTCATCGTCTCTTAGAAGAAATGTGCCAGCTGGTTCAATTACCAAACATGCACTTTCTTTCATGATTTTAGGATCCATCTCTCAAGTGAGTGAATCTACAAGGGGGTTATTTTCTCCTCTAATCCACTCAATGTTAAAGTCATACCTGATAACTTCAAAGTACCATTTGGCAATTCTGCCCTGGGCAAAATCCTTGTCTAGTTTCTTTTTTCTAAGATTCCTCATGGCTTGGCTATTAGTGAGAACAATGAAATAAACCAATTTCAAGAAGATCTTGAATTTTTATATGCCTTTCCTAAATGATAAAATCTCCTTTTCATATATATGATACCTTGTCTTTGTGTTAGTAAAGTTGCCTAATTTGTATCCACATAACTGACTATGTTCTCCTAGAGCTTCCTGCATAAGAACAACTTACCATGTTATGTCAAAAGCATCTGTATATAAAATGAATAGCTTTCCTAGTTCTAGAATCTTTAGTGGAGGCAAATGCTGACATTTTTCTTGGAGCCTTTTGAGAATATGAGGTTGAAGCCTCATCTTACCACCTTTCAAGATTAAACCAAGGAAATCAATTTCTTCTTTACCAATTACCATCTTTTGGCTAACATACATATCCCATTCTTTATAATGGCTGCATATAATTCCTGTAGATGATGTAAATGTTTTGGAATATTTTCAAAAAACACAAGGATATTGTCAATATAAAGTGCACAAAATTCCTTGAGATATCTCAAGGCTTTATCCATCCTTCTTTGGAAGTAAGCTAGAGTTGTTTTTAAACCAAATGACATAAAACACCATTCATATAATCCTTGAGGAACTAAAAATACTATTTTCAACCTATCTACCTATTTTATCTTTATTTACCAAAATCTAGATTTGTAATCAAAATTTTAAAATATCCTTTTATTTACAGCTCTCTTGATCAAATTTGTGCTGAAAGGAATTAGATAATTGAATGGCATAATAATATCATTAAGAGGTTTGTATTTTACACAAAATATTTTCTTACCCCTTTCTTGTTCTTCTCTTTTGTTTCCCAGGAATGCTAGGCATGAGAAGGGGCTTTTGCTTTCTCTGATGAATCCTCCTTCTAATAGTTCATCCAAATGCTCATCCATCTCTTTTACTTTTGTTGGGATGAAGAAATATGTTGGTTCATATGGGATTATACCTTGACTTTCTTATTTTACATTGATCTCACATTCTTCATGACTTGCCTTCCAAAATTGTAATGAATTCATGCTGCAACAATCCTTTTCAAAAGTTTCTCTTATAGAACAAAAGAGATATGTTTTTGTTGTATTGCTAGCTTGAACATAGTGATCTTTGATTTCTCCCATTCTTTATCCTTCACTTTAAATATTTCTTTTTTATTTTTAAACCGATATGTGGCAAATTTAAGAATAGGTATATTTTGACCTAAGTTCATCATCATGTCTTAGAGACATCATCGTTTTCCTTACAATGAAAGGTTCACATTTTGTGAGGAATAAGTAACCAAGTAGTACATCATTATCCATTTCATTAAAATCTATGAAGTCTATAATGAATATGTGTCCATTGATTTTGATATGGACATCTTGTGCATATCTTCCCATTTTTAACTGTTGCCAAGTAATAGAGTGTCCTTTGGGAATGTCTAGCCTTGATTTCCATAACTATTTAGGAATGGCCTTTGTCTTTTCAAATGAACTTGTAGAACCTGAATCAACAAAATCATCATAATCTAATGGCTTATAGCTAGGAAATATCATACTAATTCTAATAAATACACTGTTAGTTATAATGTAAACTACTATTGTTTTTTCGAAATTCCTTCTTGGTGAAGTGTCAACATCTACAGATGTTGAAATTTCTTTTGATGTATTGTCTACTTTGAACAAAACATCATGTAGCTCCCCCATAGATTTATTGAGCTGTCGAAGCTACTTTCTATTATCCTTAACTAGGTTGGTGAGATTTTCAACATCCTTAATAACCATGTCTAGTTTTTTAAGGATTGTAATTTGGTCATTCAAAGAATGACTCTCTATATCAAAACGGTGGTGTGATCTAGAAGATTACCTAGAAGATTGTCCTCTGTGTCCCCTTTTCTAGCATGCAAGAACCTTATAGCCAAAATTATTTTTGTAGGTTTTGAGTTCCTTTACTATCCTCTGTTTGTCTTCACTAATGTCCTTAATTTTTCGGATGTCTTTTCCCTACAATTTGCCTTTGTTCTCTAGATTCTGTGTCCTTGTAGGGATCTTTATTTTTTATTCTTGTAGACTTTTTTCAACATCTTTAATTTTCTGTTTGAGCATAGTCTCTATATAATTTGCATCTTCATCATCTGAGCTATCTTCTACTGATGAAAACATAATTTTCTTATGTTTTTCTTTCACCATATTATAGGAGTCTTCTATCTAAATGAGCTCATAATATTGAACTTCAGGTTGGGAATAAGCCTGTGTAGAAGATAGAATATCCCACTTGATACTTTTAGGGGTATGCAGCATATTTGGAAGCTCCTCTAGGGGTAATGTGCTTCTCTTTTCTTGGGCAATTAGTTGCATAATGAGACCCTTTATAGATGAAGCATTTTACATGCCTTGGTGCCCTTTTATTTTCCTTTTTTAGAAGATATGAGGGAATATTATAACCTTTCTTCTTGAATTGCTTTTTATGAACTCACAACTTTAAATTTCCTAAGATTTCTATTTCTGATCTATATCCTAAAAAAGGAATTAAAGCTAGAATGCTTACTTCAGTACATCAATCTGAGCTCAATTTACAAGTTAAGGGTGAAGGAATTAGACCAATTTATTTGTCATTTGTTATACCCAAAGATGTCTTGAGGTGGCATGAGAAAGGATATTTCCATGTCTATTTTTCTTACATAGACCTAATTGTCCACCCTCAGTTCAACTATGATATTGGTGTAAAATATTTTTCTACCTTGATAGACACCATATGTCAAGTATGGGAACATGTTGTTATTACCCAATTTAGGGGAATATTAATTGGCCAAAAATGATATGGGAAATGCTCTGTCCAACCAAATTTTACCATTTCCCTCGAAGATGAACACATCTCCTTAGCTTTCTATCTTTTACTTTAGATCAAAGGGGTTAACCTTCAAACAAGATCAGTTTATGCAACAATTGGTGGTAGGTGTATCTATAGGTTGCTTAATACAATTTTCCCTCCTTCAAAATTTCCTATAGGAGTATCATATTACAAAGGAAATAAATATTTGTTTGATTTTGGTCGTAATAATGATCATACTGGGTTTGATATTGGTTTTCATGTAATTAAAATTTTGATCAATGGTGAAAAACATCAATTTTGAGATCTAGATATCCCATCCTCTTCTCTTCTTTCTAATACTCCTCATGTTCAACACAGGAGAATCTCTACCACTGATATGTTAACCAATCCTTAATAGACCATCTTTGAGAAAGATATCAACCTTGAACTAGGATGGAGATCCTTGAGATCATCATGCAGTTACTCAATGCTTAGGGATAGTCCTAGTCATAATCTGCAACAAGCCAACACAAATGAAAAGCCATACATTGACTACAATCCAGATACTCCTAGTTCATCTAATCTTCCTCAAAATACTTTGTGATGACAAATGTTTGTCAATCCTTACCCATCTCAAGCCTCAATGGATAATTTGATAGATTTAAGTAGCAATCCTCAATTGATGGATGCATTAGCATGGCAAGTCAATCTTAAACTTGCCTTAACCCCTAAAGAAGAGGAGGAGCAATAAAAAAAGGAAAAGGCATTAAGATCACCAAGATGATTGAACAAACAGTTATGATCAAAGAATCCTTGTAAAGAGTCAAGGATGAAAAGAAAACAAAATTCAAGTTACAAATTGCCCTATGACAAACAAAGGAGATTACCAGTTATGAACCTAGTCAGTGGCCAACCCCTAAAACTTTTATAGTATTAAATGAGGATTCCAAACTCTAGGGAAGGTATGAGTCTAGATTGCATACAATAGTGGTAAAACATAGAAAATTCTGAATCCTAAAGAAATTGAATTACTTAGTGGAAGATCTTTGCTCAACAAAACATTGATGACATAGTTGTAGATATGAAAGATGCTTTGGCATTAGGACATGACCTTCAGATTAAAGGATAAAATATAGAATCATATGCAGTCAGAACTCATATAGATGTTATTAATTTGGCACACCAATTTAGATGGCTTGATACAACAATAACTATGATACATAACAATAATATCAAGATAGAAATAACCCTTGAGAATTCCTCTACTAAAAATTCTAGGAATGAAGAAAAACTCCAAGGTGAAATTATGGATGCTGAGCTTCTGATAGACCATGTATCTAGAATATGGGATAAAGTCATATCCTATGTAAAAAAATATTAGAGTCACTCAAGTAGAACATGATAGTTCAGAAGAAGAATCCAACAAAACTAAAGGAAAAGAAGTAGTTTCCCCTAAGAAAAAAAGGACAATTCAAAGAAGAAAGGGTTTATTAGATGACTATGATAAACCTATAAGGAAACAATATTTTAAGGCATACAACAAATCAATCCACAAGTCTAAAGAAAATTCTAATGTTGTAATAGAAGAAAAGGATTGCTTAGCAGAAGTAGGTGTCACTAAAATTATGCCTGAGCCTATCTTTGTTGAACAAGATGAGTCTACTCATGAAGTAGACCTAGAAATATCTACCTATTTTGAATCAGAGAATCGATCAGAACAAGATCTTGAAATAGAAATTCCTGAAGAATTCCTAGGAGATTGGGAAGAAGAGTATGTAAGAATTGATGAGGATGGCTTTGATGAGATTATGGAAGAATCTCTATCAAAAAATACTCCACCAGAACAAATGAGGACAAATGGAAGCACTAGTTATTTTATGAATATTGATAAATTAATTGACCCCTATGATGCTATTTGTACATGGTACAATTCTCTATGGAATTTCTTTGAAAATAAACCACACTCGTCTAATTCACATCAAGTTCACTATGTAGTTAGATTATTTTTTAGGAAAATTAAGAGACTGGTGGGATGGTTTGATAGATAGAGCACCATGAGCACAAGAATCCACAATAGAATTAGATGATCAGACTCAATATGTACATATTAGAGATATCGATGTAAGAAAATTAGATATTGTAAATGATGGCATGGAAAAACTTAAATTAAGTATGATAGATCAATTTTCAATGACTAATAAGAATCATGTTAAACTGGCCACTAGATTTATGTATAGTATGAAGCTCAAGAATTTAGCTTATTATCCACAATATGCTTTGACTTTTGAAAAGTATCTTTTCACTACTTGACTACAAAATAATGAAGCATCCTAAAGGCATTTATTAAATTCTCTTTCATGTGGAATGGGGGAATTTGCAGAAGAATATATTATCAATAAAAAGAAGAAGATAGTTATAGAGACAACATTTGTTGAGATGAAATATTTGATTGGTCATAAGTTGAACAAATTATGTCTTCAAAGGGCTTTTGATGATAGTGACAAGTATAATTCTTCTTGCAACATGAGAGGATATTACAAACAATCTCCACATGGCACTCTTCATAAATTCATGGAAATAAAAAGTTTTAGTAAAAAAAGATATCATTCCAATTGTGGATGTAGAAAATGCTACAAAAAGAAACTGGTATGGTCAAAGGATACAAGGTGGTTTGGAGCTAAAGATTTTCACAGAAAGCGAAGATATAGGATTGCCCGAGTCCATAAAAGGAAATTCAAGAAGAAAGGTTATAATATTCCCCCATATCTTCTAAAAAAGGAAAATAAAAGGGTACATAGGCATGTAAAATGCTTTATTTGCAAAGGGCCTCATTATGCAACTAATTGCTTAAGAAAAGAAAAGTGCATTCCCCCTATACGAGCTTTCCAATATGCTACTTTCCAGTATACCCCTAAAAGTATCAATTGGGTTATTTTATCTTCTACACAAGCTTATTCCCAACCTAAAGCTCAATTTTATGAGCTCATTTAGATAGCAGACTCCTATAATATGGTGAAAGAAAAACATAAGAAAATTATGTTTTCGTCAGAAGAAGATAGCTCAAATGATGAAGATGCAAATTATGTAGAGACTATGCTCAAATAGAAACTTAAAGATGTTGAAAAAAGTCTGCAAGAATAAAAAATAGAGATCTCTACAAGGACATAGAAGTCAAAGAAAAAAGGTGAATTGTAGGGAAAAGACACATCCATAAAATCAAGGACCTTAGTGAAGACAAACAAACGATAGTAAAGGAACTCAAAATGTACAAAAATAATTTTGGTTATAAGGTTGCTGCATTGTAGCAAAGGGGACACAGAGGACAATTCTCTAGCCAATTCCAGATCACACCACCATTTTGATACAGAGAGTTATTCTCTGAATGACCAAATTACAATCCTTAAAAAACTAGACATGGTTATTAAGGATGTTAAAATTCTCACATGCCTAGTTAAGGATAATAAAAAATAGCTTTGATAGATCAATGAATCTATGGGGAGATGCATGATGTTTTGTTCAAAGAAGACAATAAATCAAAAGAAATTTCAACATCTTTAGATAATGACATTTCACCAAGAAGGACTTCTGAAAAAATAGCAACAGTTTGCATTGTAACTAACGGTGTATATATTAGAATTAGTATGATATTTCCTGGTTAAAAGCCATTAGATTATGATGCTTTTGTTGATTCAAGTTTTGTAAAATCATTTGCAAAGACAAAGGCCATTCCTGAATAGTTCTGGAAATCAAGGCTAGACATTCCCAAAGGACACTCTATTACTGGGAAGCAGTTAAAAATGGGAAAGTATGCACAAGATATCCATATCAAAATCAATGGACACATATTCATTACAAACTTCATAGAGTTTAATGAAATGTATAATGATGTACTGCTTGGTTACTGATTCCTCACAAAATATGAACCTTTCATCCTAAGGAAAACAATGATGTCTCTAAGACATGATGATGAACTCAGGTCAAAATACCTATTCTCAAATTTTCCACATATCAGTTTGAAAATTAAAAATAAAATAAGGAAGAGAAGGATCAAGAATGGATTAGAGAAATCAAAGATCACTATCTTCAAGCCAATAATACAATAAAAATATATCCCTTTTGTTCTATAAGAGAAATTTTGAAAATGACTATTGCAGCATGAATCCATTACAATTTTGGAAGGTAAATCATGAAGAATGTGAGATCAATGTCAAATCAGAAAGTCAAGGTATGATCCCACATGAACCAACATATCTCTTCAGCCCAACAGAAGTAAAAGAGATGGATGAACATTTTGCTGAACTATTAGGAGGATTCATCCGAGAAAGCAAAAGCCCCTTGTCATGACTAGCTTTCCTAGTAAACAAAAGAGAAGAACAAGAAAGAGGTAAGAAAATATTTTGTGTTAGAGTAAATTGCATTTACCTTTCTTAAGTTTAACTTAGGCCTAAATAATAGTTAGGTTGGGAATTTATTTCCCATAATCCGTTCAAGTAGTTTTCACCTACTCCCAAATACTATTTATATTTTGCATTGTACACTATGTAATATATCTCATATCTCATATATCTGAAATATATTTTTCTCTCTGGCGAAATATTCATTTTCTCTTGATTGTGAAGGTGGTTTGATGAAGGAAGTACTCCTAGGAGGTGTTTGACACCAACATGGTATCACAGCCGTTCTCCTGCCCCTCCTTCCAATTTTGAGAGTTTTCATTGGGATTTTGAGATCATTTATTTTATCGCAATGCTCTCAGGCCAAGAGATATTTGGAGGATGTTATTGCTCTACCCTTTGGCAATGGCACTACAACATATCTAGGGTTTCTATCTTGTATTTTCAATCTCATTGTTGGATCATTATATTTTCTCAACAACGATTATTCCCAGTTTTGGCGACCTGATTTATTGCTTGATTTTACACCAAATATATTTGTTTTTAGCCATCCATTTTATTGGATAGGCATGAGACAAATTCTACACCATTTGTGGTGAAATCCCTTTACTCAGCATGTGAATTTGGAGGTTTGAACATGTTGATGAGTGTTTTAGCACGTAGTAATGTAAGTGTGATTGTTGGTTTCACACCTCTCTTGAAAAGTATCCTACCCTAGATAAGACTACTCTAAGGATAATAAAGCTAGGTCTTAGCTTTCTTGGAATCTCTCAGTTGATATGTTCTAGCTATGCTTACAAGGGGTCTTACATGCAATCTACAAATTTTGAGTTGGGACAACAAATACACATAAACCCTTTATGATTTTCAGTTCATAAAACAATGTAAAATGCTGTTGAAATTCGTAATCTAACAATGGTTTTCAAAGAAAATGTAAAAGATATAGAGCTTAGAGGGATCCTAAATGACATTCATAATGCATAGATTTTACTTTAAGTAGACAAATGCTCTAAAACTTAACCAGTTTTCTGAGTTACCAAACTGAAATGGGTGTTAGAGCACTACAAAAAATGATGCTATCTTCAATGGAAATCTAAAGATTCTCAGATTACATTCTTTCATTAAATACATAATAAATGGTGTAATTTAACCTATGAAATGTAATTGAACTAAGCACAACTGATCAGACTAGACTAACTTGACATAGTCATTTACCATCGGCAAACAACCAAAAGTATGGACTAGAGCATTCATCAAATACTTTCAGCCAACCATGAGCATTATAAAAGCACAACTAATTAATTTTGGGAGAGAAAGAAGAAAACCATGAAAACCAAAATGAATCAAAACAATATAGAAATTCTCAAAACACTTGCAAAAACTTGCTTTGTATTACTTCAAATGGTAGAATGTCAACAATTCGGCAACAAATTCTCTCTTACAAATAGTAGAAAAGGCATCCCTTTATATAGGAAAGCAACATACTGAGTTTTTCAAATGAATGGTGGAAATTAAGTCAACACTGACTGTCCAAATTACATCAATAAATGGAAAAACAACATCTCATATCAATTCCTGGATTACATGTTGTCTTTTATGAAAAGGATGAAAAACAACCCCAGATACATTGAATCTAGTCAATTTCACTAGCCAACTCAATATATTAATAGAAAAGAACATTTTTAAAACATAGAAGAGACAAAATAGAGTCAAATGTTATCCCAAATATAGCAATTTACAATAATGACGAGATTGCATACCAAAATATTCAAAAATATCAAGACTCTTCATCCAAATTAATTTTGTCCTCTTCACCCAACTTGTTGCAGTAGTTAAGCCATGCCTTGAGTGCAGGATTGATCTCCAAAGGGTCTGGATTCTTTAGATGATTGACTTTATACTCTAACATCTCCAGCTCTCGGCTGAATCTACTCTATATCTTTTCTATTTTTGCCCCTGCCTTGTGGAACGCCTTAAACTCAACTCTGAGGTCACTAACCTTATCCAATCTGTCCTCCATGGCTAGCTCGGTACTCTTGAAAATGACCCTATGTAATGTGCATTTGCATTTCTAGACATCATAAGGGGCATAGTCATTATAGGACTCTTCCTGGAAATCCTTCAAAGAATCATTGATATCATAAATAAGTGACCATAGCTCTTCATCTACTGGCTTATATGCTTCTTTTATGTTTTCTAAAGTTACTTTTCTCAAATGCAGCTGTTGATACCATTCAATGGCTTTGGACAACTTGTCCCTAGTCAGAATTTTCTCAACTACCAGAGTTTGGGCAGGAAAATATCTGATGCTCTTTACCTGAGGAAATATGTGGGAGTAATACTCATCAAAGGAGTCACATTCCTCACGTAGATCTTTCCATTTCTCATGGAGTTCAACTGGCTTCTTGTGTGCTTGAGCAGAAGCATCAATAGTCTCACATCCTTTCTTGAATACTCTAAACAACCAATTCTCAAATCCCTGGGACTTGGCCCTTACCTCGCCTAGTTTTTCTATTTCATCTATAGACAGGAAAGTGGACAAGTTGTCCTTATATCTCCTCCTACATCAACTGGTTTGATAAAAAATTGGGGACAACTACAGAGTTCTTCATTTTTTTGTTTTAACTCCTTTGACAACTCATCCTTATCTAACTGTTCCATAATTGAAGTGATTGATCCTTTAAATTCATCCACTCTTTGAGCACAAATGGCTGGTCCCAAATAAACTATTAAAATAGCACAATCCTCTACCCTAACTTGTTCTCTAGTTGCATTTGCTAGCGAGACAACTATCTCTACAATTCTAGATCCTACTTCATCCTTATAAATTCTAGATTGTATCTTTGCTTTCTTCTACTTTTTGGGCCTTTGAGCCTGTGATAGGATAGTGCTTAAATCCAACTACATTATCTCCACTTGTGGCTTAGGATATGCCACTCTATTTTGCAACCACTCAGGTATTGAAGAAGATGTCTTGCTTAATTCAGTGGTTTTATCATTATTTTTTTTGGCAGGCTCCTCAAGTGATCCCTGCTCCTACTTTGATTCCTTATCTTTATTTGTCTCATTTTCCCATTCTCCTTCATTAGCCAAGTTTCTCTAGTTTACCATCATATTTTCTTGAGCTGCCTTGAAGACTTCCTCTATTTGACCCTTCTCCAGAGGGCTGTTAGATATATCAATGATTTCACATTAACCGCTTCAGCTAGAGGTTCATTTGGAATTTCATTACTTACCTCTACAAATGCATCTTTCTCTACCTTAGGCAATAATTCAATTTCAAGCTCTTGCAAACCCAATTCTGCACACACTTTATCAATTATGGGTAGTAGAGGTATGGCTAAGGAAGTTGAATTTGTAGGCATCTGGGAAATAGGAATGACAGAGAATATAGACGGTGTAGGCAAGTTTCTTTGAGTTAAATTAGCCAATACTTTTGACAGAGTGGAAGAAATGACAAGGGGTGAGGGAAGAGAAAGTGAAGGTAAATGAAGAGAAGGTGAAAGAATGGTGGAAATGGGAGGTAGTGTCATGGTGGTGGATAATTGAGTGGAAGAGGTGGAAGGTAAAGGTGTAGTAATGGTAGAGGAAAATGAGGTGGAAGTGATGGATGAATTAGAACTGCTAGAGGTATTGGAAGATACTGTCAATGAACAAGAAATAGTTGAAATGGTGGAGGTAGGAGAGGTGGTAGTAGGGGTAGTTTCTTGGACAATAGTAGCTGATGTCGTGGGTGAAGTAGGTGTAGCAACAGTAGAAGTAATAGAGAGAGAAACAGTAGTAGAAGATATAGAAGTGGAGGCAGTTGTGTTTACACTTGGAGCAGCAGAAGAAGGGGAGGCCTGGCAGACTAGTATTGTCTTGAGTCACAACATCATCCTTAGTTACCTTCTTTGCTTTAACCCTCTTGGTTTTGGAACCTTCCTAGGACCATTTGGCATATCTCTTTTCTTGGAGGCTCTTGTTCTAGTAGAAGGAGGCTGATCTTTCTTAGAAGGAGGCTTTGTAGATGGCTTCTTAACTTTCTTTGCCTTCTCTACCAAAGATGTATGTTCTTCACTATCAGATTTCTACTTTTTAGCCGACTCCACCTCATCTGTGATGTTTATTGGTTTGTCTTCTTCACCTCCAAAGTCCTTGTTTGATTCTAATGTAGTGTATGTAAGATGCATTCCTTGTCTCTCCAAAGTAGCTACCTGGCCTCTTACACAGGCCTTGCTCAATCTAATTGGTTCTTTCATTATAATATCTAAAGAACATTCCTCTGCAATATCCCAATTTGGAAGTGGGAATGGTTGAGGGTATTGGGTTTCCCAGGTTCCTCTGACCATAACATTCTCATCATCCTCTAATTGGTTAGACATTGCAGAAATGTGGAACTTCCTTATGAAATCCAGAGATAATCCTGAATGAGCCTTTTTCATTACTTCATAATCATCCATGCAATTAGTCCAAAAGTCCCTAATATGTATCTTGTGAAACAATTTCTTTCTTACAAAACTCTCCATCACTTTATTTGGATCAAAGTGATCCCTTGCATTATAGTAGTGGAGATTAAGAAGTTGAAGTTCCTTGTCAAAGTGTTCAGCTGATGCCAATGAAGGACATGCATAATTCCCCTTACCAAACCTAACGGGAAACTAAACATTGGTTCTATGCAAGTGCTTGAGTTTCTGAGCACCAGGTATCAATTTCCTAGTTAATTCTAAGAGTACTATTTTATCATTAGGATATCTAGGAAGTCTATAAGGAATCTCAGTGAAACCTTGCACCCTTAGATATGTGAACTTTTCAAACAAGATGTACCACCTACCATATCTGGTCACTTCATTCATTGCTTCATGGAAATCCTCAGGGCTGTGTTACCTTGAAGCAATTTGGCTATATACATTGTAAAAGCATCATTCACCCTTTTCAAATGCATCAGAGATGGAGATGAGGTAAGATGAGGGTAACAATCATATACTTCCACTCGGGTCTTCTCATCATTTCCAACTTCTCCAATTTTGGACAACCCAACATAGTGATTTCTTCTTGTCAGTGCATAGAAAACATAGGATGTCCATCTAAAGAATCTCCTCTTTGAAGTTTCTAAAGGCCTCATGATGTTATCACTGGGGAGTTGGGACCAGTGGAACTTAGTCCCTTTTAGTATCTCAATTATGACGATGAACATCCATTCCTCAAAAGTGGATGCTATAGGTAATCCATATATTCTACTCAAAAAGGTTATCAAATCCCCTATCTCATCATGGAAGTAGCTTATGTATAGCACTTGGAGGAACTTGCTCATGGCCAACCTTCTACTTTTTTCCCAATGATCATTTATATGTTTTCTTCATCCATTCACATCCTTATTGTAAGTCTCCTCTGATCCTCATTTGTCTAGCATGGTCATTACTGTGTGCCATGGAATGTCAAAAGTCTCAGCTAGAGAGGGTGGACTTAAATCAGCCAGGATATCACCATTGGTAGTTTGAATTGTCCTTGTCATGACATCATATCTATCTGCACATGTCACTATCAGCTCTACACATTGTACTGAGGTAGGGAAGGCAACAACTGGAGCAATACTACTATCTTTAAATTTTTTGGCCCTAGGAGTTGGTTTTGGGTGAAAGGTTCTTAATCTGAAGTCATCCAAGTCTATGTGACCTAGATCTATATCTCCTACATCACTCCATCCAAAATGAATCTTAGACTCTGGAGGGATGCCCTTGAATTCATACTTCAAGATTTGAGCTTGGGTAGTCATCTAATCTGTAGGACTAGACCTTATAAGTTTGATAACTTAAGAACTTTCTACAAACTCCTAAGTTTGAGATCTAAGATTACCAAGTGGACTACTAAACTCTTTGCCATGTTCAAAATGAATTTAATGAATCTGCTAAGCTACTGATATGTCTTTTATAAATAACAAATCTAACATTTATTATCACTGCACCCACCTCATAATCTATCAGTAAACAATTTATCACTAATGCATGCAAAAAACATTCAATGTTGCAAGAAATCTCATTGGAAGCATGTAAAACATCATTATCTATGTTCACAACTTTAATTACATCATTTTAGACATCTTCCCCTTTTAAATTTCTTTAAAAACATTCATTTTTTACCATTTGCGCTAATTTCAGGGTCAACCGACCTGTATGCAGGAAAGCGCTATTATTGAGGTCCACCGACCTTAGCAGGAAAATCAAGCTCATCTAGCCCAAGGTTCTATGAATGTTTATATGTTTTCTCACTTTTACAGAGATTTTTTGATTGACCAACTTGCGCGACTTTCGAAGGTCACCGACCTTAATTTGGTTGTTTAGTTAGTAGGTTAGAATTTTAGTGCAAGACAACTGAGATCACTTTTACTACGTTTGCATGGGATCTGGCTATGTCAGACCTTGCGTGGATTTTAAAGTCAACCAACTAAGTTAGTGATGGCATGTTTTAGCACAATGTCTGACGAGATTAATTTTAGTGCAAAGTCATTCTTCTTGTTTTTAGCGGGGTTTTGGACGTCACCAACTTGTAGAGATATTCTAGGCATCTAACCAAGTCAGAGACCAAGTCTTTTAGCGCAAGGTCGATGTAAAAGGTTTTTAATGTTAAATAGATTTTAAAAGTTTGCGAGGTTTTTAGGTCCCACTGATCTGATCAGTTAAAGAGGTAAAAGCTATGGAGGTCAGAGGTCAAAGTTTTCAGCACTAAATGAGTTTTAAAGCATAGCGTGGGTTTTCATGGCTACTGACCGACTGGATGAGCTGAAGCATTATAGGTCAGTCGGACCCAAGTTTGGCACAAAGGTCAAATGATTCTCTAGTTTGTGAAGAGTTTTAAATTTGTCCAAATTGTAGCCAAGCCTAGTTGAGTTGTTCTTATTTTGCCCATGGCAATCCAACTATGTTTTCATGCAGAAGTTCAACTAGGGTTTGAGGGAGAACCAAACAACTTATGCATAAAACCCTAGCTAAAACCCCAAATTCATTGCTTAGAAAAAGGAAAATGTACTTGAATGAAACTCTAAGCACACACAGAGGAAACTCAAAGAGGTGAGATGGAACCCTATCTGGTTAGTTGTAGAAAATTTGTTCAAAGTACACAGGTAGGAAGTGATTGCGAGATCAAATTCAAGGGCAATGACGGCAAAAAATGCTTGATGGGTTGCAAAGGGGATCTCCAAAATCTTTATCAAAATGTAGAAAATGTGTTAAACAATGTGGATTAACCTTTTATTGTCTTTGGCCACATCTTCATTAATGCGCGACATACGTAGTGTCAGTTGATAGGTTAGGGTTTTCGCGTGCCTTTTCATTAGCTCTGACTTGCAGGGAAATTAGGTATGACAGACTTGGTCAGTGAAAGGTTATTTTAACGTTGCGACAATAGACTCAATTTTATGCCATTTGCGGGACTTTGAGGCTCCTCAGACTTGCGGGATTTTTGGTATCCTCTGACTTAGTCAGTGATCAAACAATACAACACAAGTCAGAGACAATCAATTTAAGTGCATAAGTCTGTCAAGAGGGAAACTAGTGCCAGAGTCAGTGATGAAGGGTTTTGACACAAAGTCAGTTGGGAGGCAAATTAGTGCAAAGGTCGGTTGGGGAGAAAATCAACACAAAAGGGTTATTCAGAGCCACTAAAAGAGATACAAAGATCTAACTTAGCAAACCTTTGAAATGATTTTCAACATCATCATTCAAACATGGCAGAAGTGCACCCTGACCACTTGACTACTTAGGAGGTGAAAAATCTTCTTGACACTCTAACCAAATTTGAAAGAAGGGGTCCCTATTTTTTGAAATGGGGCGTGTGTGTGAGGCACAACAAATGGTGACTTTGCTAGGAAATGCTCCCAAGCATTTCGCTAATAAACTTTCAGTTTGACCCCAAAATCTCTGTGTTCCCCACATATTAAATGAAAATAGTAGGATACCCTATCAAAGAATCCAAGATCACTAACTAGTGCAACCATCCACATCTTGAAAACCTGAGTGTGCATGATTGTATTCATTCCCATCCTTTGGTAACTAAGTTCATTCAAAATCCTTCATGACAAGCTATGAAGTTGAGACCATTCTACCACAAAGAAATGCTCAAATATTGAGATGTGATGAGCCTTGAGGAAAATAAATGGCAGATTTTTCCTTAGTATCTCTAATATGATGGTAATTGATGATAATTATTTTCGAACAATATCTTTTTGTGAGAATTTTCAATTGGTAGTTTTCTTTTCTGATGCACTGTAATGGGTCTGGTGTTGAAAAACACCTTTTATTTTTACCCAATATAGGCTAGCAACACTTAGTGTCACCTACCTTCCTTCTCAATTGATAGTGCATGTGGTAGAATAGGAAGCCAAACCTTTCACTTGACACAAGATCACTTAGACTTGCTCAGGTACTTCATGATCATTTAAAATGTGAGAGATACATGGTTAGAAAATAGTTCAGGTGCACCGACTAATGACTCATTTTCCATGAACAGGCATCATACCCCTTATAATAATAGCAGAACCTGTGGTGAGACCTAAGCAAAACCATGGCTTCTCAAAGAAAGACTAAAGATTATTTACCCAACAAAGAAGCATTTGTAGGTCCGTACAACTACCACCACTTTATAGAAACAAAGACCCCACATAAAAGCAAGTGCAGTGAGCGAAAACAAGACTAGAAGGACAACTAATCTAAGAAAAACATCTAACAACTACAGAAAGCAAAGGAAAGAAAGAAAAACTAAGCTAAAGGAAACCTATTCTAACAAAAGAAAACATACCCCCTAACTATGTACACTAGGATGAGGCATGACTGCCTCTCAGGCCTAGAAGTAGTGCTTTAGGAATTGGCCATTGACAGGGAATGGGAGCTCCTCACCAGTAAGGCTCTTGAGTTGATGTGTGTTGTCTCCAAGGATCTCATAGATCTAATATGGACCTAACCAAAGTTTATCAAACTTAACATGTTCTCCTTTCTTCTCATGTGCCTTATCCCAATATAGGACCAAATCAGAAATGCGAAAGGCTTTGAGTTTGGCTCTCTTGTCGAACCATCATTTCACTACACCCTAATGTTTAGCAAAGTTTTCTATAGTAGCATCACGTTTCTCTTCAAGGTGCAACAACTGGGCTAGTTAGGAAGACAATTGGTCATTAGTTTCAAGGTAATCTTGCATGAATTGTAGTATGAGAATCCTCAAATGAATGGGAAAGATGGGTTCAATCCCATAGACTAGGTGATAAGGCAATGTGCCCAAAGCAACTTTATGTCGAATTCAATCAGCCCATAAGGCAAATTTAAGTTGAGTGTGCCAGTCTCTAGGGTTTTTGTCTAACAATTTCTTAACGACTTCAAGTAGATTTTTGTTCGTTGATTCAGCTACCCCATTCCCTTGTGGATAGTAACTAGATGAGAACTTGAGAGTGATCCCATAATCAAATGCCTAGTTAGAAAAATGCAATGATGAAAAGGTAGGGCCATTATCACAAACTAAAGAAAATGGACATCCAAACCTAGTGATAATATGCTTTTCAACAAATTCAATAACTACATCTGTGGTGCATTGTTCACAAGCTATTACCTAAGACCATCAGGTGCAATAGTTAGTAGTGGTCAGAATATACTTGTGACTTGTAGAGGAGAGCAGATTGATCATACTGATAAAGTCGAGGCTCCACCGAGCAAATGGTCATACCTCCACTACTGGTTGTAAGGGCATGACAGTGTGTCACTCTTTGTGTGCAACAGTCTGACATATATGACAGGCTCTCACATGTGAGTATGCATCTTTGAACAAACTGGGCCAATAATATCTAGCACAGAGAATCTGATTAGCAGTTGAGTGAGCTGATTCATGGCTTGTCCCAAATTTCTCATGAAAACTAGTCAATACTTGGTTTACTTCTGACTTGTCTAAGCACCTGAAATAGATCCCTTCTTGATTCTTCTTGTAAAGAACTGATCCTTTTATCATATAGCTATTACTTTTTAGCCTGAGTGCTCTCCTTTGAATCAAATTTAGCTGTGGTGGCCAGTGTTGATTAAGTAGATAAAATATGATATCTCCCTACCATTTATCTTTTGAAACATCTTCTAACAGGTACTACTGGGATACTAAACCTGGTCCTACTTCAGCCATTGTTCTAGTTAGTGCTTGACCTCTTATCAATTTCATGGGTTGAATATCTATATCAAACTCTTGCAGGATGGTGACCCATTTGCCTCTCCATTCTCCCAGTTCACTTTGCATCAATAGTGCTTTAATTGCGGCATCTGGGACTATTGCGATTACTTAACTTCTTAATATGTAGTGACGGAACTTCTTGACTGCCTTTACCAGAGCGTATGCTTATTTTTCCACATTTGGATATTTTAACTCTATGACTTTTAACAAAGTACTCAAAAAAGCAATGGGCCTTTCATCATCAATTGATCTCTTCTACATCAACATTGCAACACAAGTATGCTCAGAAGCAAATGAGTAAATCTAAAATGGTAAAGTGTAATTAGGAGTTACCAAGACAGGTGCATTGGCTATAGCTTGTTTAATTTCTGCAAAGACAACTTTAGCTTTTGGAGTCCAATCCATTTTAGCATCTTTCTTCAGCATGGCATTAAGAGGTCGAACAATCTTAACAAAACCTATAATAAACTTGTGTACAAAGTTGATCTTAGCAAAATATGACTTGAGCTTCTTCTTGCTAGCTGGGGGATGTATTTTGAGTATTGCTTGGATTTGGTCAAGGTCAATAGATATTCCTTGCTCATATATCACATGTCCCAGCAACTTCCCTTCAGTCACTCCAAATATACACTTCTTGGGATTGAGTGATATACCATAGTCTTTTAATCGCTACAACACCTTCCTTAAATTTGCCACATGATCTTCTCACCTCTTTAAGAACACCATGTGGTAATCCATGTAGATAATAATACATTTCCCAACTAGTCCCTTCAAAGCAACATCCATTGCACATTAAAAAGTGGCACCAGTGTTTATTAAACCAAATGGCATTCGACGATATGCATAAATGCCCCATTTGCATGTGAAAGACGTCTTCAATCTGTCTTCATAGTCTACAATCACTTGGTTATATCCTAAGTACTATCCAAGAAGGACATCATCTGAGATCCATTAACAATCTGCAATAGTTCATCTAATGAAGGTAGTGGGTAATTATCTTTCTCAAATTCCTTATTTAAGTTTTGAAAGTCAACACAAAGCCTGATTTCTCTAGTTTTTTTCTGGCCTGGGACTAAATTTACTACCCATGTGGAATGTTTGATAGGAAATATTATCCTTGCTAATAATAGCTTCTAAACTTATTTGAAAATTAGTGTTTCCAATAGGGCATTTACTGGTTGCTGTCTTTGTCTAAATGGCTTTGCTCCAGGCTTCAGCGGGATGGTGTGTGTGATGATTGATGTATCATATATCTTCAGATCTTCATAGCTCCATGTTATAACATCATGGTAATCTCTTAATGCAGGTATGATTCCTGTCTTTTCTTCTTTAGTACTAGCTTTTCCAATGAACACATTCTTAACGTCTTCTTCTATTCCCAAGTTAAATGGATCACACTTTCCCCCTAGAGATTCTCCTTTTTTCTTTGGATTCCTAAGTTGTCTGTATCAAACTATCTTTCCAATTCTACCATTCCTCGTGGAATTAAATTTGTTTTTCAGGTTTAGCACCCCTTCTAAATCCATTTCAATTGGTTCCATTTCTTCTTCGTCTATTATCTGAGCAATGAAAACATCAGATGAAGTAAGGAAGTTATTTATGTGTTGATCATCCTCAAAGACTTGGAAATTCATAACATTGTCAGGTACAGATGGGGTGACGACAAATTCAGCAGGGAATTTCTTCAATCTTGTCATGGAAGTTGGCTCTAATGTGCTTTTTGTTTAAGTTAGAGCATCTGCGACATGGTTTTGTCTTCTCAGGATCAATTGGATGTTAAAACCATCAAAGCATTCTATTAGGTCCTAGACTCTATTTCTATATCGATTCAATCTCTTATCATTACATGAGTATTATTTCCTGACTTGTTTAACCACCAAATTAGAATCACCGAACACCTGGATAATTCTGACCTTCTTCTGTAGTGCTAGCAGCAATCCTTGCACCAATGCTTCATACTCAGTTACATTGTTTGTGCATGGAAATTGTAGTCTATGTGATGCCAAATATGAGCTCCCAGTAGGACTAATTAGCTCAACACCTGCTCTGGATCCTTGTTTGCATCTTGACCCATCAAATCTTAAAGTCCATAGGTGAAAGTCTTTGCTGCTATCATTTTGTTTTACTAATTTCTTCTTATCAGGTGGAGGTTGTGGTTCTTCCTTCTTTTCAACAATCGGCACCTCTTTCAGAACAATGGGAATTTTCAATTGTCTTTGCACTTGTTCTACTACCTCTTGAAAAAGCTGGCAAGTAAATTTAGAATGCGATGTATCATGTATGCGGCACCAACTGTGCAGCAATAGCTCCTCCATTTGAATCTGCTTTCCAACAGTAGTCTGATCATTTACAAATTTGGTCACGAAATCATGAAATCCTTCGAATATCCTCAGTTCATCTTCTTCTAAGGAGTCTCCTAGATTTGATTGAACGTATGCTTCTGTACTTTCTAGTTTTTCTGTAAGTGGAGGATCAGGGATCCTAAGAGAACTCAACATAAGAATCTCTTCTATTTGATTGATATGAGGAAGATAAACTCCCAAATCAACTTCTGAGAACAAAATCTCGTTGGGTTGGTTGTACTCTATAATCATATGTTTCATCTTTGGTTCTCTTTCAATATGTATCTAGTTGGCCAATCCTTTTGATGGCAGCCACATATGAGAAAAGTTGGTTGCCATGTAATTGTTCAAAGTTCTAGACCAATCCCTACTCAAAAACATACCATACTGATCTAGAATGGCCAATACTTGAATATCTATATATTACTGTACTCTTGGATTAGAAGCTAGTTGCATGTGTATCATATTCAACTCACCTACTACATTCACCTCAGTCTTATCTAATTGTGTCACCTTCCTAGAAGACTTGGCCGAAGTGAGACCAAGTGCTTTACAAACTGATAATGGCATTACATTCGTGGAAGCACCAGAATCCACTAAACAGCTATGAAGATTTCTATTGAATATCCTGGTGTCAAGAGGAAAGGAGGACTTTCCCTCTTGTCTTTATACAATGTCATCTTCTATTCCACATTAGTCACATGTATTCTTTCCTTTCCCTTATCAATGTTATCCTTGGTGATGGTTTCCTTTTGTACATAGTCAATTTTGGTCCCAACACCCATATCTTGAAAGAAGGATGTCCTAACATTAGGTATTTTAAGTGACTCATATACAAAAAGACTAACCTTCATTTTCTTGAGTTTCTCAGCAACATACTACCCCATTTTTACTATGTTAGACTGTTGAGAACTTTTAGCAGTAACTACCTAATATACTAGTTGATGTGTGACTTTTTTAGGCTCACGATTATTGGAAGCTTTTGGGTCTGGTGGAATATGATATCTATTTGGAGGGATGGAGGTGGTAAAAGGACCTTTAGGTTTACTACTTCTCAAGTTGTATGGAGTCTTATTATACTGCTGGTAAGCATTAACTTCTTCAGATTTTTCTTCCTCAAGCTGATTGTCATCTTGAAATGGAAATGTATAGGTATCAAGTACTAGAGCAGTGTCATACCTCTAGGAAGGAACAATTTCATATCCTATTGGTGGGGTCTCTTGGGTTTCAGCATTTTGAATCTCCATCTAGAAGATACTGGATGCAATTTGGAATTTCGAGCAGTCTAGTTTGGAATGGGTGCTTGTATTGTGCAATTTGCACCAAGTAGACAAAGTTGCCTCAGCTAACATCACATGACTAGGAGGTTTGGTATCATTGTTTTGATTCTCCAAGGGTGATGGTACCCCTCCATTGTTAGGTCTAGTGTTCCAAGATCGGTTTGACTATTGTTGAAAATTTTGATTTTGGTGTTGATTCTAATTTTGGAACTGGGACTGATTTTGGTTCTGAAAATGTTGTTGATTCTTCCCCCTTTGTTGTAGATAGGCATTCTGGTTCTTGAGGTGAGTAACTTCTGTAGTGAGCTTCTTCATCTATTCAATGAACTCTTTGATATCATCTTGATCCTTATTCACCTTAGCTGCCTCTGAAGATTATAAGAAAGGCACTTATGCAGGAGGCATTTCAGCCATTAGATTGCTTGGATGGATCACTAAAGCTTGTGTTTTAGCTACATTGGGAATCAAATTCATCACAAGAGTATGGTTAGCCAAGGCTTGATTAATCATAGGTATTTGATTGGGCAAGGCTGCAGGCCCTATATGATTAAGTGGACCAAAGGCTGTCTGTCCTAGTTGGGTACATACGGTGGTAGCAGTGGAATATGTTTGAGCCAAAGTAGTAGGGATGGGGTCAGCTCTCCTTGCGAACATGGATGTAAGTTTGTCTAGGGCTGCATAGTAAATAGGCAAAGTTGTAGCCTAGGATATAGCGTAAGGGTCTTGCAAATAGCTAAAATCTTTTTGAAATCTATTGTTGAAAGAACTTATCATCTCGCCTTGACCTCGACGAATTTCCACAAAAGATCGGTAGAGATCACTGGGGTGGTGGGTATTCGAAACCTATCTAGAAACACACTTTTCAAACCCCTCCATGAGTTTATGGATGTTGCAGGGAGGTTAGCAAACCAATAATATGCTTCATCTTGTAAGCAATAAGGAAATAATTGGCATATCACATCCTCATACTATACCTACAACATAAACATGTTACTTTCAAAGATTTTAATGTCTTCATCTACAATTCTATCTGGGTCATTCACCCTAAATTTGGAACAAAACTTGTCTGGGTTCAATGGCATGTCATTATAATCATTGAACCGGAATGGGGATTGATTATTTGCTGCAAAAAAGGCCATGATTGGTGGTGTAGCAGCATTCATTGGGGTTGACTAAGCTCTTGGTGCCCTTGGTATCCCTTGATCTCTTCTTGTGCATCTAAATTCTGTCAGAGACAACAGCTCCTCTCCAGCTGAGCTGGATCTGGTATGCCTTTGTCTAGTCCCTAGACTTGCTGATTTTGTAAAGGGAAATAACTCTTTGTGGCCCTCCTTCTAGCACCAATTCTATTGATGAGTGTTTTATCACGCAACAATGCAGGTGTGATTGTTAGTTTCACACCTCTCTTGAAAAGTATCCTACCCTAGATAAGACTACTCCAAGGATAATAATGCTAGGTCTTAGCTTGCTTGGAATCTCTCAGTTGATATGTTCTAGCTATGCCTACAAGGGGCTTACGTGCAATCTACAAATTTTGAGTTGGGACAACAAATACACATAAACCCTTTATGATTTTTAGCTAATAAAACAATGTAAAATGCTGCTGAAATTCCTAATCTAACAATGGTTTTTAAAGAAAATGCAAAAGGTATAGGGCTTAGAGGGATCCTAAGCAACATTCACAATGCATAGATTTTACTTTAAGTAGACAAATGCTCTGAAACTTAACCAGTTTTCTTAGTTACCAAACTGAAATGGGTGTTACAACACTAGAGAAAATGATGCTATCTTCAATGGAAATGTAAAGATTTTTAGATTACATTCACTCATTAAATACCCAATAAATGGCACAATTTAACCTATGAAATGTAATTGAACTAAGCACAACTAATCAGCCTAGACTAACTTTGCATAGTCATTTACCATCAACAAACAACCAAAAATATGGACTAGAGCATTCATCAAATACTTTCAGCCAACCATGAACATTATAAAAGCACAACTAATTAATTTTGGGAGAGCAAGAAGTGAACCATGAAAACCAAAATGAATCAATACAATATACAAAGTCTTAGAACACTTGGATAAACTTGCTTTTTATTACTTCAAATGGCAGAATGTCAACAATTCGGCATCAAATTCTCTCTTACAAATAGTAGAAATGGGAGCCCTTTATATAGGAAAGTAGCATACCGAGTTTTTCAAATGAACGGTGGAGATTAACTCAACATTGACAGTCCAGATTATATCAATAAATGAAAAAACAATAGCTCATATCAATTCCCAGATTACACTTTGTCTTTTATGAAAAGGATGAAAAACAGCCCCCAGATAAATTGAATCTAGTCAATTTGACTAGCCAACTCAATATATTAATAGAAAAGAACATTTTTAAAACATAGAAGAGACAAAATAGAGTCACAAGCTATCTCAAATATAGAAATTTATAATAACGATAGGATTACATTCCATAATATTCAAAAATATCAAGACTCTTCATCCAAATTAATTTTTTCCTCTTGAGCCAACTTGTTGCAGTAGTTAAGCCATGCCTCGAGCGCATGATTGATCTCCAAAGGGTCTAGATTCTTCAGATGATTGACCTGATACTTGAACATCTCCAACTCCTAGCTGAATCTATTGTATATCTTTTCTATTTATGCCCCAACCTTGTGGAATGCCTTAAACTCAGCTCTGAGGTCACTAACCTTATCCAATCTGTCATCCATGGCTAGCTTAGTACTATCAAAAATGATCCTGTGTAATTTACTTTTGCATTTCTCAACATCATAAGGGGCATAGGCATTATAGGACTCTTCTAGGCAATCCTTCAAAGAATCATTGATATCAAAAATAAGTGACCTTAGCTCTTCATCTTCTGGCTTATATCCTTCTTTTATGTTTTTGAAAGTTTCTTTTCTCGAATGCAGTTGTTGATACCATTTAATGGCTTTGGACAACTTGTCCCTAGTTAGAATGTTCTCAACTACCAGAGTCTGGGCAAGCAAATCTCTGATGCTCTTTATCCGAGGAAACATGTGGGAGTAATACTCATCAAAGGAGTCACAGAGTCACATTCCTCATGTAGATCTTTCCATTTCTCATGGAGTTCAACTAGCTTCTTGTGTGCTTGAGCAGAAGCATCAATAGTCTCACATCCTTTCTTGAATACTCTAAACAACCAATTCTCAGTCCCCTAGGACATGGCCCTTACCTCGCCCAATTTTTCCATTTCATCTGTAGACAGGAAAGTGGGCACTATCCTTATATCTCCTTCTACATCAATTGGTTTGATAAAAAATTGGAGACAAGTGCAGAGTTCTTCATTTTGTTGTTTTAACTCCTTTGACAACTCATCCTTATCTAATTGTTCCAGAATTGAAGTGACTAATCCTTTAAATTCATCCACTCCTTGAGCATGAGTGGCTGGTCCCAAATCAACTATTGAAATAGTATAGTCCTCTGCCCTGACTTATTCTCTAGTTGCATTTGCTGGCAGGACAACTATCATTGCAATTCTAGATCCTTCTTCATACTTATAAATTCTGGATGGTATCTTTGCTTTCTTCTACTTTTTGGGCCTTTGAGCCTGTGACAGGATAGTGCTTAAATCAAGCTGCATTATCTCCACTTATGGCTCAGGATATGCCACTTTGTTTAGCAACCACTCGGGTACTGAAGAAGATGTCTTGCTTAATTTAGTGGTTTTGTCATTATTTGTTTTGGTAGGCTCCTCAAGTGATCCTTACTCCTGCTCTGATTCCTTATCTTTATTTGTCTCCTTTTCCCTTTCTCCTTCATCAACCAAGTTTCTCCAGTTTACCATCATATTTTCTTGAGCTACCTTGAAGACTTCCTCTATTTGACCCTTCTCTAAAGGACTATCAGATATATCAATGATTTCAACATTAACCGTATCAACCAGAGGTTCATTTGGAATTTCATTACTTACCTCTAGAAATGCATCTTTCTCTACCTCAGGCAATAATTTAGTTTTAGGCTCTTGCAAACCCAATTCTGCACACACTTTATCAATTCTAGGTAGCAGAGGTATGGCTAAGGAAGTTGAATCTACAAGCATTTGGGAAATGGGAATGGCAGAGGATATAGGTGGTGTAGGCAAGTTTGTCTGAGTTAAATTAGCCAATGCTGACAGAGTGGAAGAAATGACAGGGGGTGAGGTAAGAGAAGGTGAAGGTAAAGAAGAGGAGGTGAAAGAATGGTGGAAATGGGAGGTAGTACTGTGGTGGTGGATAATTGAGTGGATGCTATGGAAGGTAAAGGTGTAGTAGTGGTAGAGGAACACGAGGTGGCAGTGATGGATGAAGTAAAATTGCTAGGGGTATTGGAAGACACTGTTAGTGAACAAGAAACAGTTGAAACGGTGGAGGTAGGAGAGGAGGTAGCAAGGGTAGTTTCTTGGACAACAATAGCTGATGTCGTGGGTGAAGTAGGTGCAGCAGTAGTAGAAGTAATGGAGGGAGAAACAATAGTAGAAGCTATAGAAGTGGAGGCAGCTGTGTTTACACTTGGAGCAGCAAAAGAAGGGGAGGCTGGCATACTGGTATCTTCTTGAGTCACAACATAATCCTTAGTTACCTTCTTTACTTTAACCCTCTTGGTTTTGGAACCCTCCCCACGACCACTTGACATATCTCTTTTCTTGGAGGCTCTTGTTCTAGTAGAAGGAGGCTGGTCTTTCTTAGAAGGAAGCTTTACAGATGGCTTCTTAAATTTCTTTGCCTTCTCTGCCAAAGATTTATGTTCTTCGCTATTAGATTTCTACTTTTCAACTAGCTCCACCTCATCTATGATGTTTATTGGTTCATCTTCTTCACCTTCAGAGTCCTTGTCTAATTCTAATGTAGTGTATGTAAGCTACGCTCCTTGTCTCTCCAAAGCAACTACCTGGCCTTTTACCTAGGCCTTGCTCAATCTGATTGGTTCTTTCATTATAATATCTAAAGAAATTTCCTCTGTATTAGCCCAATTTGGCAGTGGGATTGGTTGAGGGTATTGGGCTTCCTAGGTTCCTCTAACCATAACATTCTCATCATCCTCTAACTAGTCAAACATTGCAATAATGTGGAACTTCCTTATGAAAGCCAGAGATAATCTTGAATGAGCCTTTTTCATTACTTCATAATCATCCATGTAATTGGCCCAAAAGTCCTCAATATGTATCTTGTGAAACAATTTCTTGCTTACAAACCTCTCCATCATTTTATTTGGATCGAAGTGATCCCTTGCATTATAGTAGTGGAGATTAAGAAGTTGAATTTCCATATTAGAGTGTTTAGCTGATGCCAATGAAGGACATACATAATTCCCCTTACCAAACCTGACGGGAAACTAAACATTGGTTCTATGCAAGTGCTTGAGTTTCTAAGCACAAGGTATCAATTGCCTAGTTAATTCTAGGAGTACTGTTTTATCATCAGGATATCCTCGACGTCTATAAGCAATCCCAATGAAACCTTGCACCCTTAGATATGTGAACTTTTCAAACTAGATGTACCACCTACCATATCTAGTCACTTTATTCATTACTTTAGTGGAAATCCTTAGGGTTGTGTTACCTTGTAGCAATCTAGCCATATACATTGTAAAAACACCATTCCCCCTTTTGAAATAGATCAGATATTGAGATGAGGTAGGCTAAGGGTAACACTCATATACTTTCACTTGGGTCTACTCATCATTTCCATCTTCTCCAATTTTGGACAACCCAACAGTGATTTCTTCTTGTCAGTGCATAGACAACATAGGATGTCCATCTAAAGAATCTCTTCTCTTTGAAGTTGTTGAAGGCCTCATGAATGTTGTCACTAAGGATTTGGGACCAGTAGAACTTAGTCCCTTTTAGTATCTCAATTATCATGATGAACATCCCGTCCTCAAAAGTGGAGGCTATAGGTAACCCATATATTCTACTCAAAAAGGTTATCAAATCCCCTATCTCATCATGGAAGTCACTTCTGTATAGTACTTGGGGGAACTTGCTCATGGCTGACCTTCTTCTTTTTGCCCAGTGATCATTCATATGTTTTTTTGCATCCATTCACATCCTTGTTGTAAGTCTCCTCTAATCCTCATTTGTCTAGCATGGTCATTACTGTGTTCCATGGAATGTCAAAAGTCTCAGCTAGAGAGGGTGGATTTAAATCAGCCAGGATATCCCCATTGGTAGTTTGAATTGTCCTTGTCATGAAATCATATCTATATGCACATGTCACTATCATCTCTGCACACTGTATTGAGGTAGAGAAGGCAACAACTTGTGCAATACCACTATCTTTAAGTGTTTTGTCCCTAGGAGTTGGATTTGGGTGAAAGGTTCTTAATCTGAAGTCATCCAAGTCTATGTGACCTAGATTCTTACATCACTCCATCCAAAATGAATCTTAGACTCTGGAGGGATGCCCTTGAATTCATACTTCAAGATTTGAGCTTGGGTAGTCATCTAATCTGTAGGACTAGACCTTATAAGTTTGATACCTTAAGAACTTTCTACAAACTACTAAGTTTGAGATCTAAGATTACCAAGTGGACTACTAAACTCTTTACCATGTTCAAAATGAATTTAATGAATCTTCTAAGCTACTGATATGCCTTTTATAAATCACAAATCCAACATTTATTATCATTGCACCCACCTCATAATCTATCAGTAAACAATTTATCACTAATGCATTCAAAAAACATTCAATGTTGCATGAAATCTCATTGGAAGCATGTAAAACATCATTATCTACGTTTGCAACTTTAATTAGATCATTTCAGACACCTTCTCATTTTAAAGTTCTTTAAAAATAGTCATTTTTTACCATTTGAACTCATTTTAGGGTAAACCAACCTGTATACAGGAAAGTGCTATTATTGAGGTCCATTGACCTCAGCAAGGAAATCGAGCTCATCCAACCCAAGGTTCTATCAGTGTTTATATTTTTTCTCACTTTTGCGCGAGTTTTTTGATTGAGTGACTTGCATGACTTTTGAAGGTCACCGACCTTAAGTTGGTTGTTTAGTTAGTCGGTTAGAATTTTAGCACAAGACAACCGAGATCACTTTTACTATGTTTGCATGGGATCTGGCCTTGTTAGACCTTACGCAGATTTTAAAGTCCATCAACTGAATCGGTGATGGCATGTTTTAGCACAAGGTTTAGCGAGATTAATTTTAGCGCAAAGTCATTCTTCTTGTTTTTAGTGGGGTTTTGGATGTCACTAACTTGTGGAGATATTCTAGGCATTCGACTAAGTCAGAGATAGAGTCTTTTAGTGCAAGGTCGGTGCAAAAAGTTTTTAGCACTAAATAACTTTCCAAAGTTTGTGAGGTTTTTAGGTCCCGCCAATCTAATCAGTTAAAGTGGCAAAAGCTATGGAGGTTAGAGGTCAATGTTTTCAGTGCTAAATGGGTTTTAAAGCACAGTGTGGGTTTTCATGGCCATTGACTGACTGGATGAGTTAAAGGGTTATAGGTTGGTCGGACCCAAGTTTGGCACAAAGGTTAGATGATTCTCTAGTTTGTGAAGAGATTTAAATTGGTCCAAATTGTGGCCAAGCCTAGTTGAGTTGTTCTTATTTTGCCCATGGGAATCCAACTATGTTTTCATGGAGAAGTGCAAAATAGGGTTTGAAGGAGAAACAAACAACTTATGCATAAAACCCTAGCTGAAACCCCAAATTTGTTGCTTAAAAAAATGGAAAATGTACTTGAATGAAACCCTAATTGCACACAGAGGAAAGTCAAAGAGGCGAGATGGAAACCTACTTTATTAGTTGTAGAAAATTTGTTCAGAGTGCACAGGTAGGAAGCGATTGCAAGATCGAATTCGAGGGCAACGACAGTGAAAAATGCTTGATAGGTTTCAAAGGTGTTCTCCAAAATCTTTATTGAAATGCAGAAAATTAGTTGAACAATGTGGATTAACCTTGTATTGTCTCCAGCCAAATTGCCATTAATGTGTGACGTATGCAGTGTCAGTTGATAGATTAGGGTTTTTGCATGACTTTTCATTAGATCTGACTTGGTGGGGAAATCAGGTATAACATACTTGGTCGGTGAAAGGTTATTTTAGCGCTAGGACAACAGACTCAATTTTATGCCATTTGTGGGACTTTGAGGCTCCTCAGACTTGTGGGAATTTTGGTATCCTCTGACTTAGTCAGTGATCGAACAATACAACGCAAGTCAAAGATAATCAATTTAAGCATAGAAGTCCATTAGGAGGGAAACTAGTGCCAGAGTCGATGATGAAGGGTTTTGACACAAAATCAGTTGGGAGGCAAATTAGTGCAAAGGTCAGTTGAGGAGAAATTTAGTGTAAAAGGGTTATTTAGAGCCACTAAAAGAGATACAGAGATCTAACTTAGCAAACCTTTGAAATGATTTTCAACATCATCATTCAAACATGGCAGAAGTGCACCCTGACCACTTAACTACTTAGGAGGTGAAAAATCTTCTTAACACTCTAGACCAAATTTGAAAGAGGGGGTCCCTATTTTTGAAATGGGGCATGTGTGTGAGGCACAACAAAATGCTGATTTACAACAATAAGGGACATGAGGTTGGTTACAGATTGGCACCATAGATTGGTTGCAGAGGATGTAATTTTTTCATTGGTTGCAAATTATCACCACGACTGTACAACAAACACATTCTTTTGGACAATATACATTATTTGGTAATCAGACTTTATATTTCATAAAGTTTCATTACAAAATATTTCCTAGGGTTTCAAGTTTGTTGTGCATGAGGAGGTGGGTCCATCAGGATTGGGTGCTGTTGTGAAGTTGTTTTGGGATCTTTTGTCCCACATTGCTGGCATTGGAAGATTTTTGGCTATTGAAATAGCCTATCATTGCATTCACTTGTTGTCAGTAAGTCTCACAAGAGGCTATCTTGCTTGTGTGCTCGGTGGAGTTTGCTTTGTCTCTCCCATGCATGGAAGTCACTTGGTTGCCTTAACTGATTGATGATTAGGTATTGAGATTTCATTGATTAGTGCTTGGCATCTAACAGCTCTATCCAAACCCTTCTTTTTTCTTCTCATTGGTTGTAGGTGGTCATGTGGGTGACCAAAGGCTCAATCCAGCCCTCTCTCTCATTCAGTGGGCTCCATATAGGCAATTTTCTTCCACGGAGAATATCTTGGGCATCTAAAGTCAAAATTTCAAGTTTTATATATCATCAGAAAGTTGATTTCACCAAGCTCATGGTGGTGTAGGTTAATCCACCTGATTTCGCCATTTATCAGGATTTTTTGACCCAAATCAGGTTTAATTCTTTTTTGGAAGTTTTTGAAAGCATTATCTTTGAATTTTTTGAAAGAATTATCAAATATAATGGTTTCTTTGGAGAAATGGAACTTTAGGCAATGGCGTGATTTTATTCTCACTCACCTTAGTGAGTAGAATTTATTGCCATATTTGGATAATGAAGTTCCTATCCCAGACACACCTTATGGGGATATGTTTTGGAAAGGATATAGGGCTCAAGTCATTAGAGTTATTTATGAGCGTATAAATGATGATTACCTTTTTGATTCACTTGTTCATTTTGAGAGCCCTTATGCTCTTTGGACTTACATTTGAGAATCATATGGAGATCCTGATACTCTGCCATCTCTCAATGACCCTCTTTCCAATACCAATGTGCCTTGTTATTCTTCAGAGAAGATAAACCATGCTTGTGATCCTTTGGAGGTTTTTGAGACCTTAGATGAGGTTGTAGATGCTTCAAAGGTTCTTGATTCTTTGTTAGAGATAGTTGATCCACCTTCATTAAGTACTTCCATCATTCCTAAGCAACAAGATTACCATTGTCTTCCTAAATGGGATTCGTATTTGCCAAACATTGATTCATTGTTCATGGAATCTCACATTTCAGACTTGGAAGACACATTTGAGGGATTAATTTTTGTATTTGATGATAGTTGTTGTACAACTGTTGTCTGTCCATCTCTATCTTTGGAGAATGTTCAAAATCAATTTCCAGTGGTACCTTGTTTCTTACCTTCTATTGTGATTGGGCATGTTCCTGATTGGTTCGTGCCATCATTTTCCAAGGTCTTAGCAACACATGAATAGATTTCAGAGACATTATCTTCCTACATTTGGATTTCACTTGCTAATTCCTATCTAGAATGTGAAGCATACCTGCATTTGTACCTAGTTTTGTTTCTTCCAAAAGGAAGACAAGTTGTTTGTTGACATTGGATCATCTTTTGTCTTTAGGTACTTACCATTTTTGCTGGCAATTACACATTATGGGGGGGCTACATAGTCTCCTAAGATTTCCCTCTTACGGGGGGTCATTGATTGTATATATATGATGTATGTAGTTCTTTGGGGGTGTAATTGAGTCCTCCATCCATGCATCATTTTATTTTCTTTTCTCTCTTTTGGATATGGGTTTTTTCCCACATGGTTTTTTTCCTTTTCTCCATTTGTGAGAGATTTCTTTTTTGCTTTGTAAATGGGTACCTAACATGGTTGTGTAGCTGGGACCCATATTGCATAATAATCTCCCTAAGTTGCACTTAAGGTTGGGCGTTAGAGTAAATTACATTTACCTTTCTTAAGTTTAACTTAGGCCTAAATAATAGTTAGGTTGAGAAGTTATTTCCTGTAACCCATTCGGGTAGTTTTCACCTACTCCCAAATACTATTTATATTTTACATTGTACACTATGTAATATATCTCATATCTCATACATATAAAATTTATTTTTCTCTTTGGTGAAATATATATTTTTTCTCTTATTTGTAAAGGTGGTTTGATGTAGGAAGTGCTCATGGCAGGTGTTTGACAACAACATTTTGTATAAACTATATACCTCTTAATGATATTAGTATGCCATTCAATTATCCAATTCCTTTTAGCACAGATTTGATCAGGAGAGCTACAAATAAAAGGATATTTTCAAAATTTGATTACAAAACTAGATTTTGGCAAATAAAGGTAAAAGAGGAAGATAGGTTTAAAACCACATTTTTAGTTCCTCAAGGATTATATAAATAGTGTGTTATGCTGTTTGGTTTAAAAATAGCTTTAGGTTACTTCTAAAAAAGGATGGATAAAGCCTTGAGATATCTTAAGGAATTTTGTGCATTTTATAATTATGATATCCTTGTGTTTTCTAAAAATATTCCAGAATATTTGCATCATCTACAAGAATTATATGTAGCCATTATAAAGAATGGGATATGTTTGTCAGCCAAAAGATGGTAATTGGTAAAGAAGAAATTGATTTCCTTAGTTTAATCTTGAAAGGTGGTAAGATCAGGCTTCAATCTCATAGTCTCAAAAGGCTCCAAGAATTTCCAAATTTTCTTTCAAATGTAAAACAAATTCAGATATTCTTAGGATGGCTAAATTATGTTGCATTATTCTATCACAATTTGGCTAAAGATAAAAAATGTATCCAAAATGTACCTAAGGAAAACAACATAGGATGGAATGAGGAAGATACAGAGGTTATGATCTAAATTAAAGAAAAATATCAACATTTGCATCCACTAAAAATTCCAGAACTAGGAAAGCCATTGGTTTTATATACATATTCTTCTAACATAACATGGTGAGCTATTTTTGTGAAAGAAGTTCTAGGAGAACATATTCAATTATGTGGATATAGATCAGACACCTTTACTAACACAGAGACAATGTATCATATATATGAAAAGGAGATTTTAGCAATCAAGAAAGACATAGAAAAATTCAATATCTTCTTGAAACAGGTTTCTTTCATTGTCTACACTGATAGAAAAGCCATGAGAAATCTCAGAAAAAAGAAACCAGACAAGGATATTGCCTAGGGGAGAATTGGTAGATGGTACTTTGAATTTATCAGGTGTAACTTTAGCATTGACTTGATTAGAGGAGAAAATAACCCCCTTGTAGATTCACTCACTCGAGAGATGGCTCTTGAAATCATGAAAGAAAGTGCCTGTTTGGTAATTGAACTAGCTAAAACATTTCTTAGAGAAGTTGGGATTGAAGTTTATGAGCTCCCAGATGAAGAAGGAAATACCATGATAGTACCCCAGTTAGCTCCTAAAATAATTGAGCCAATTCTTCAAGTCTACTTCCTCAATGAATGACTCCAAAAACTTAGAAAATTGATATCTGATCACTATGACCGAGGTATCCTTGAACTAGATGAACAAGAAGAGTTTATGTTCAATTTCACATTGGAAGAAGCCAATATTACTTATACTATGAGAAATGGGTTTACTTTTGATATCTGCATAATGTCTTTAATCCCAATGGTTTGGCCTATCAAGATAAAGAAGAATTTGTTAAAATGTGCTAAATATGGTTTAATCAATAGTATAACAATTCTTCAACATGAATTCAAAGATTTTGTAGATTTATTTTCAAGGCATGGAGGAAGAGTTTTGCCTCTAGACATGAATGAATTCTTTAATCATGTCCATGGAAACTTTTCCTGGGGCATATAAGAAGGAATGATAGAATATCTTGTTCATCCTACTTACTACCACATTCCTCGAGTAGAATATTATCCTCTATTCTACAATTGGTTCCCAAAGGCTCTAATTGACAAAATGGAACCAACTCTGTGACCTGCACTCTTGGCTGTAAGAATTGAAATAGATCTTGCTTATCCCAAAGAAATTACAAGAGTTGTTTATGTTTTCTAAAGAAGAGATGATGACTTGGATATGGCTTTTGATCCTATCCCTATTGTTCTAATGTCACTGACACCGTTTGGTATAGACTAGCACATGGGTTTGTCTATGCCATGATGTCAGCCACATTAAGATCTGACAACAGGATGCTACTCTATCATAAAAGCATGATTCCTATATCCACTTTCAGTTTTAAAGTGGGTCGTTCTGACTATACGGTTTCTAAAAAGTGATTCCCTTTGTCCACCACTAAGTTTAGTGTTTACGATAAACTGCTTAAAAATTCTCTCCTCACTCAGTGTGCATGTTTTCCCTGTAGTTGTTGCTAGGTGTCATTTTGGTATGGTTAGATTCCAAAATGGAATTTATTACTTTGAGGTAAAGAACTAGATTCATTGGCTATATAAGGATGACCCTATCTCATAGTGATTCATTCAAATTTGGAGTTGGAGTTAGATCAGGTTCATAGAGTCTAGAAGTCTCAGACATATGCTCTTATCTTGTACTTTTAGCGATCTGGATAATTAGAAATATATGTAGGACAATACTTAAATTCCTATCAGTATAAGTATTATGCCATTGATGTAATTTTAAAATGTAATGGTATCTATTAAATAAAAATTAGAATGTTCTTTAGGATGTTGCATAGTTAGGCTATATTTTTAAGGGATAGTATTTCATCTCCATATAAGAAAGAAGAAAAAATCAAAGTGATGGAGGAGGAAAACAAATCCATAAAAGAAGGAATGATTAAGGGAATAAGAAACATTAGGGGAAATTTACATAAAAAATGGGCCTCCTAAGAAACTCTAAAAAAACAAAATATATCTAATATAATACAAATAATTTAAATAGAAATAAATATAAATTACTTAACTATATGAGTAAAGTGGGGACATATGTTTCTCTCATGGCCTAAATTTGATGGTCAACCTTGCCTATCAAGCAATTTTTTAATGATAGTTATTTATTCAATAGCGCCTTTAAAATATTATGACATACCTTAGTATAAGTAAATTATATAAAAACTATAAAACTATATATATATATATATATATATATATATATATATATATATATATATATATATATATATATATATATATATATATATATATATATAATCCTATATTTATGCTTTCATATGATACTATGTTTTTAAATTTTCAATTATATTTTACAACAAAAATGACTAAATACAACTATACAACTGTCAAATTTAGGCTGTAGTTTCTATTATAATTCTTTAGAATACTCAAGTTCATTATTTTTAAAAAGTGGTAACATAAATTTCTATTATAATTTACTAAAAACTCAAGTTCACTTTTCATTTTAGATTATTCCTTTTCTTGATTATTATTTTTATTTAAAAGGTCTTTTATCTAAAAGTTCTATTTAAAATGCCATACTTGCTATTTTATTTTTATTTTTATATTTTAAAGTGGTAACATATATGGGTGAAGCTGCTAAAGAGTATGGGGATCAGGAAAACAAGGGAAATTGCTCTCTGTGTGTTAAGATTGTCGAGGACCTAAGGCACCTACAGGAGAAGATGGTGAGTATACAGAAGAAGTGGAAGGTAATGGTGGAGTTTGTTGCTAAAGCCCTTCACAAGGTTGCATCGATCTTCATGGTTGTCAAAGATCTGGATGATAAGGTCAAGCAGGTGGGACTGGAGAGCCTAGGGGATTACAAAGAAATGGTGGAATTTCTGGCTAAGTATGGGACGACTGACAATCCCTAGTTTCTTGGTGTTTCTGTTGTTTTTTCTATTTTTGATTAGTCATTTTTTTGTTTGTTGTCCTTGAACTGTTTATGTGTTGTTACTGGGTTCTTTCTAGTAAGCTTAAGGATTTTTGCCCTGGGGGTTGTTTTGTAAAGAGTTTAGGACCCTCTTTTCCTGCTGAACTAATCACAAACATATATTTCTATTATAATTTACCAAAAACTCAAGTTCATTTTTCGTTATAATTTTTTTTAAGTGGTAACATATATTTCTATTATAATTTACTAAAAAATCAAGTTCACTTTTCATTCAGATTATTCCTTTTCTTGATTTTTTTAATATTTAAAAAGTCTTTTATCTAAAAGTTATATTTAAAAAGCCACACTTACTATTTTATTTTTAATTTTTTTAATAAGAATATCTTACAATAGCTTTTTTTTAATCCAATAAATTTTTATCATGAATATTGTTTAATTTTTTATTTTGGTGTTTTTATTTTTATCTCTCCAATAATATTTTTATTATGAATATTTCTTAGCTTTTATTTTTCTTTTTCCAATAATTTTTTATTTATAATTCTGCATTAAGTTATTTTGAAGATTTTTTTTTAAATTTGTGCGAGAAATTTTTTTATTTTTAAAGAAATAATATTTAAGTATATAAAATTTAAATTGGCTTGAAAAAAAGTACTCAAGAAAAAAATTGAATGTAGCTTTAAAATATTCATCTATTATTCTTTTTATGTATGTTTATTTAGATAAACACGTTTATAAAATTTATGAATAGTGGCAAACTACAAGTAAGATATTATTTATCGAAATTTTATATATTAAATCAAGTTTCATGTTATTATCTTATATATAAAGATTTATAATTTTATATATTTAAATTAATGATTTTATAAATTTAGATTTACTGTATTAAATATACTTATAGTAAGTTTTATCATTTAAGAGAGGATTTCTACATAAATTATTTTTAATGAATTTTGTGTGTGGGTTCTTGTAATATTCAATCGTGTAAGTTCTTGTAATATTTTTTACAATATAAAATAAGAAAGAAGAATGAAGAGCAATTTCAGTAATGCAATCATGTAGGAAGAACCTACATAGAAATTCAAGGAAGACATTTGTTGGGTAATTCATTTGGCATGATTGATGCCTCACCTACCTCTTTCCCTTTTCCTTTGCTAATATCCTCATTGTCATGCCAAAATGAGAGTTTTGGAATGGGTATGGATATCCATCAAGGCATATAAGATTTAGGACTATGGTACCCATATATCCCTATTTGTACAAACCTACTTAGCATTATAATAACTTTGTTTCTGCACTATATTCTACTTATTCTAAGTCTTACCAATTTTAACCATAACAAAGAAGACCAAATATTAAATCATTGGGTTTATGATGATTTACAATTTCTAAATCTTACAATTAATTTAGACGAATTACATTTCCTAAACACCTATATTTTACTGCATATAACTCTATGCTTCTATATTTTAAATACATGTCTACTAGGGCACCTGCTACTACATCTAACAAAAAATGCTCTTATTTTATGCTTTAATGGATGTCCATACCCTATTCTAATGCTCCAATTTTTTTGTCAATTGTTTCAAATTAAAAATGCAGACCAAAGATTTTGGTCCATTAAAATAGTAGCCCAGTGCATGTAAAAGGGAATCATCAATAACCCTCCACGTTTCAACATTCATACCAAGAACTTATTGTGTGGCATTTAACTATAATAAGATTTGGGAACCAAGCATCGGGAGACTTCACTAGTGGACACCATGGTCTGCATAGTTGCATTGCATATACGTGGAGACCCTAAATTTAGACCTTTAATGAGTGAAGTTATGAGATTGGTGAATGAATAACTTTGTAAACACATAACTTTTGTAGAGCCCCCATAACGTAACATTAGGGGGACATGCATGTATTGTATGCTTTACTTATATCTGTAAAATACAAACACATATCCTAATACGAATAAAAAATACAAATAAATGATGTTTATATTTATGAGTTATAGTTTCATATTCTTGGGTATGATCATCATTAGACCCAGAATTAGAAAACCTTGGTTGATATCAAATGGCATGATGATTTGCATGTCCTAGGAATGTCTCTACTGTCATCATGCCATTTGATATCAACCAAGGTTTTCTAATTCTGGATCTAATGATGATCATACCCAAGAATATGAAACTATAACTCATAAATATACCATGATAATACCCTTCGATAGAAAAAGATGAGAGAAAAAGGGTAGAGGAAAACAAAGAAAAAGGGCAACAAATATTTGAAGTTTTCACAGAAATAAAACAAATACACTGGAACAATCCTTCTTCACTACTTGTCCACACAAACAAAAAAACAACTATATTTATATATATTCTTCTTCTTCTTCTGAGATAGAGCTACAATTCATTACATATAAAAGAAAATTTAGTATATTTTTTAAACTACTGAACTTCTCACTCTATATCTTATAGAACATAATAGAAAATATATGGTTTTCTACACCCAACCAAGGAGGGAAAAAACAAAGACAATAAATACAATTAATTGGAGTTTCCATAAACTATGTAATAAATTTGAGATATAGATTTTACAATTAAAATAAAGTCACATAAAGATTTGAAAGGAAGTCTAAATGAGATGGACAAAGCTAGAGGGAAGAATGTTTTGCACATGTGAGAGATGGAGAGCGGATACATTAGTAGGGAGATCATATGCAGAGAAATTAATGCTAGTAGTTGGGATTATTTCCAACACTCCCCCTTAATCACAACTACTGCCATCTATGATGCCCAAATGATCTCTTTGATAGACAAAACTTTCTTTTCCTAATGCCTTCATGAAGATATCTACACATTGATCTTAAGACCTGCAAAATTCCAAAAAGATTTCTCCATTGTTGATTAGTTCCCTAATGAAGTGATACCTTGTGTCAAAATGTTTATTTCTTTTGTGAAAAACTAGATTTTTGGACAATGCTAGAGCTAAATTATTGTGACAATAGATTGTTGTTACCTCTTCTTATTCATGCCTGAGATCCTTCAACATTCTTCTCATCCAAACTACTGGACATGATGCACTTGTGGCTGCTACATACTCTACTTCAGTTGATGAAAGAGTGACAATTGGTTGTTTCTTTGAAGCCCATGAAACTATACATGTTCCAAAATGAAAGACATAACCGTAAGTGCTCTTCCTATCATCAATGCTTCCATCAAAATCACTATCCATGTAACCTATCATTTGAACTCATTTGACCTTGAATATTGAATGTCATAGTTCCTTGTCCCACTCACATATCTAAGAATCCTTTTTCCTACTTGCCAATTAGAAACTTTTGGAGATTCCATGAACCTTGAAATGAGACCAACTGCATACATTATATTAGGCCTTGTGGTTGTTAAATACATGAGACTACCAACAAATCTCTTATATAAAGTTGGATCTACATTGAATCCTTTGTCATCCTTGCTTAGCTTCAAATTTGTGACAATTAGTGTTGGTGTTGATTTGCAATTCATCATATTAAACCTTTTCAAAATATCATTTGCATACTTTGTTTGAGAGATGAATATGCCATTTTCATTCTAATTGACCTCAATGCCTAAAAAGTATTTCATGAGCCCCAAATTAGTCATTTCAAATTCTTTTTTCATAGCTCCTTTAAACAAATCAATTGATAAGTCACCCGTGAATATCAAATCATCAACATATAAACATACAATTAGAATTTGACCTTTTTCATATAACTTTGTATACAAAGTAGGCTCGCTGCTACACCTATTGAAGCCATTTTGTAAAATATATGAATCAATTATGTTGTACCAAGATCTTGGGGCTTGCTTGGGACCATAAAGTGCTTTCTTGAGTTTGTAGACCTTGTCTTCTTGGCCTAGAATTTCATACCTAGGTGGTTGTTCCACATATACTTTTTCCTCAAGAAAACCATTTAAAAATGCTGATTTTACATTCATTTAATAAACATACCACTTGTTTTGAGCTTCTATGGCAAGTATCTGTACAAGAACAATCAACACTAAGAATGGGGGTGAATCAGTATTGTATCTAAAAAGAGATTTTAGAACTTACTAAATTTGACAATGAACTTTATCAAAGAAGTGAGTTAGATATTCAAACATATAGAATAAATGAATTCACAAAAGATTTGAGAATATGCCACAAAATATTTTATGAGTTGAAAACCCTCCTGGGGTAGAAAAACCACTCAAAATTGCCTCATTGGCTTAATCATATAAATAAACATACACATAGCCTCACTGGCTTATGAGAGTCACACTGAAAAAATAAGGTCTCATTGACCTATACAATCATTTTGAATACAAGGGAAAATAGATTAGGGGATTTACCTGATTCACTCCAGTACAAAACCTTATACCTCCTTTTGATTTTTACTCTGCAAACCTTTCTTCAATTTCACATCAGTCAAGCTGCAATTCTTGAAACACTGTATATTGCAAGTCTTATGCAACAAACTTCATATACTCAATATGTCATACTCCTTCAAATACCACACTCCTTACTTGAAACCTCTGCACAAAGAATGACCAATTTTTCATGAAGCCAAATAGATAATTATATCTTTGATATAGAACACTAATTATAGTATTCAAAACTCATACAGACTCTTGTAGATAATCTCCTAGTACATTGAGATTCCCTTGGCACAATAAGATTCAATAGACAGTTTTAAGGACTTATCACTATATAATATTCTTCAACCAATTATTATCGTGCATAAACTGATCATTTTCCTCACAAAGGCATAGAGATTACCATTTAACAATTTCAAGAAAACAAACACAGTCTTCAATTTCCTCACATACATCTCTGAAAATAATCCCCTATCACACTACATATAAGACTCATCATGTATATTACATCTCTACATATTATATTCAACATACTCTTCATAAATTTGATAATAGATGAATCTGCATGAAGCCATTAGCTTTACCAACACATAGTAATGATCAGATATCAAAAAGACATAGAATAGTTTCCATAATCAAAAACTCTGTCCTTTGCTGCTAAAAAGAAGATAAAAAATAGTCTTTTTAGCCTTAAATAGAATATAACATGTCAAATTTAGAAACATGCCCGTGACCGTTTGGATTCAAAAGTCAATTAAAAGATATCCATTTGATAGTCTTTTGTGCCATTGTGCCTTTTTAATCTACACCGCCCAATACACTTTTGGATCTCAAGTTATAAAATTTAACCTAGTCACCTGGTGCCTTAAGAGGTCAAGGCTAGTCAACAAACGTTGTTGAAGCCCTTAAGTTATGACTTAACCTATTGAGCCAGTCAACAAAAAAAAGAACTAAATAGATGATAGGATACTTGGGAGTTTATATGATATTCTTTAAAACATTTAACTTAGGGTTTAAGGTGTACAACTAGGGTTTACGTGAGATGAGAAATAGGACTATAGAATGCTAACAAGAAACCTTTATCACGAGAAATAATCCTTTGAAATGACATTATACACATTCTGGTTTTGGTAGAGAACATATATGAATGAAGAATTTAGGCCTTTTAGGTGTTCTAGGGTTTTAGAAATGAGACACTTAAGACTTCAAAGTATGTGCTCCAAAAGAGGTAATGTCAAAATGACTCCATGATCCACTAATGATCCAAACATTAAGAATATAGACGTCCATTGGGCATACCGAACAAGAAGCCATTCATGAACATAGGCATTACATCATCTATGAATAGAGAGCATTATGTCATGAGCTATTAAGGTTCTTATGAAGATCTTAAACAAAGAATGCTTATGTAGATCATACCAAAGAGATGAACCTTATCAACCATAAACCTCTTAAACCTTTTGAAGTAACCTATGAATATTGGATTACTAAAGCAATAAGGCACCATGAAGATATCAAAACAACCTTGTGATGTGTCTTTTTAAAGATCTTTGTGAACCATGTGAGCTATTAATGATGAAGACATCATGAACCCTATTTTGATGGTCAACTGCTACACTTAGACACAAACCTTGCATCATTTCTCATCCTATACCTAATCATCAAATTCAAGGCATCCTTGATGGGGTAAAGATCAGTATATAGCATGTAAACCTCTTTAACACTTTAGCACATAGAAAGATGATAAACTCCATCATTTATTTTCCATAACACATTATCCTTTTCAACAAATCCATTTTGTACATATCTCGTAGTTATTCCAGTCCATGAGACCACTTTTCCTAAAGGCATTCTATCAAATAGTTCACGTGCCTTGTCTATGCTTCTACATTTTGCATACATGTCTAACAGGGCAGTTGCAACTACAACATTTGACAAAATTCCTCTATCCTTTATGTATTGATGGATGCCCATACCCTATTCCAAAGCTCCCATTTTGACATAGGCAGGGAGGACATTGGCAAATGTTGTGGAATTTGGCTTTACACCAGCCAATTGCATTTGCTTTAAAATTTTTGAATCCTTTTTAGTAAATCCATTTTGTACATATCCTATAGTCATTGTAGTCCATGAGACCACATTTCTTTGAGGTATTCTGTCAAACAGTTCATGTGCCTTGTCTATGCTTCCACATTTTGCATCCATGTCTAATAGGGCAGTTGCAACTACAACATCTAACACAATTCCTCTATCCTTTATGTATTAATGGATGTCCAAACCCTATTCCAAAGCTCCCATTTTGACACAGATAGGGAGGATGCTCAAAAATGTTGTGGAATTTGGCTTTACACCAGCCAATTGCATTTTCTTTAAAATTTCTAAAGCCTTTTCAACAAATACATTTTGTGCATATCCTACAGTCATTACAGTCCATGAGACCACATTTCTTTGAGGCATTCTGTCAAATAGTTCACGTGCCTTGTCTATGCTTCCACATTTTGCATACATGTCTAACAGGGCAATTGTAACTACAACATCTGACAAAATTCCTCTATCCTTTATGTATTGATGGATGTCCATACCCTATTCCAAATCTCCCATTTTGACGCAAGCATGGAGGATGTTGGCCAAGGTTGTGGAATTTGGATTTACACTAGCTAATTGCATTTGCTTTAAAATTTTTGAAGCCTTTTCAACAAATCCATTTTGTGCATATCCTGCAGTCATTGTAGTCCATGAGACCACATTTCTTTGAGGCATTCTATCAAACAGTTCACATGCCTTGTCCATGCTTCCACATTTTGCATACATGTCTAACAGGGCAGTTGCAACTACAACATCTGACAAAATTCCTCTATCCTTTATGTATTGACGGATTTCCATACCCAATTCCAAAGCTCCCATTTTGACACAGGAAGGGAGGATGCTGGCAAAGGTTGTGGAATTTGGCTTTACACCAGCCAATTGCATTTGCTTGAAAATTTCTAAAGCCTTTTCAACAAATCCATTTTGTGCATATCCTGCAGTCATTGCAGTCCATGAGACCACATTTCTTTGAGGCAGTCTTTCAAATAGTTCACTTGCCTTGTCTATGCTTCCCCATTTTGCATAGATGTCTAATAGGGCAGTTGCAACTACAATATCTGACAAAATTCCTCTATCATTTATGTACTGATGGATGTCCATACCCTATTCCAAAGCTCGCATTTTGACACAGGCAGGAAGGATGGTGGCAAAGGTTGTGGAATTTGGCTTTCAAACAACTCATACTCGTAGAGTCATGGTTTTAGGTCATGTATGTTATGGTAACAACAAGGTATTCCAACTATGGTTACAATAGCCAAGACTACCCTCATTTGTGACCGTAATAAGGTTCTTGGACAACACTATCTTGCTCTTCACACTGGGTACTATATAAGCCAAGATTAGGTTGAAGAAATCACTTGATGGTTACCTATATAGTGATACCACACCCTAATACCCTAGATGCATTCTAAATATCTTGAGGTTTATACAATACTCAACCAAGATGAAATTGTATCATTGTACCACACTTAACTATGACAGTCTTTTCTTGACAATAATTTGTAATCTTTAGACTATTGGGATCCTTGCCACAAATAAATCTTAGGTCAAAGACACAAGGATTTTAAACAAAAACCATAATCCCAACTCTATATCTATCCCCTTGGTAGTCTCAAGGGCCACCTTGAGACAAAAAATGCTAATGTACTATTATGATAGTTATGATTGTCCTCCATCATTTCATTATGCATTTGAAACTTGAGATGAGGATTAGGGAGGTCTCCATTTGTAAAAACATGGAAAATACTCATGGCAAGATCTTTAAAATAGGCATATTCAACTTCAGGCATTTCTGCAGACCCTAAGAAGGTGGATGTAAACTTAATGACTTTAACTACCACCACAAAGACTATCCCCTTTGTGACTATGACAAGGTAACATTGTCATGGTCTTTATGACAATCCCTTCTCCATTGGGTGATGCCATAATAACATTTATCTCCTTTGTGATTTTAATGCCTCTCTAATGCACTATCATAGGAGTCTTGGCAGTCCTTATGTATTAGTGAAGAAGGCTTCCAACAAATCCAAAAGGAGGGCTTGAGATTACATACAAAGTCCTAGTCTTCATACCCTAGTCATATATCACCCCTCTAAGAAGACCTCAAGACAATTGCCCTTTAATACAGGAAGTCAATGCAATTTTAAAAGATAAAGTACAAGAGGCCAAAGGACAAGAAAACTTAAGGGCTTAAGGGGTTTAAAGGAATAAAAATATAGGATTGCAAACTCGACTTAAAACCCTAACACTAGGTGGGTACCACCAAAACCCTTTAACTTGGCACTGCAAAACCTTGTCCAATCTGATCATGGGAAGCTGAAATGAAGCATTTACACTCACATATGGTAGACAAGTATTCCTACCAAGTTGTTTGACATAAAAATGAATGGGCTTCGAATTATAACCCTTCAAAGTAGGCCACTGAAGTATATTGTATAGGTGCATTTCTAGGTGTTGCAGTCAGATTTTTCATCATGGGAACCTAAATTTTTTGCAAAAAATGGTAGGAAATTTTAGGTTCCAACAACTCCATTAGTTGGAGGTAGGTAAATAAGGGTTTTCTATTCACTATTATCCCATTAAACTTCAGCATATGAGATAGCATGGCACACACAAAATGTTGCGGATAATGACCACAAGATTAGGCTAATTGCAACCACTTTTTGTAAGCAAGCACAAGACTAGTATACTCATTATGATCCTAATGGTACCAAGAAGGGTCCCCAAAGATATAAGTGTAATCATTTGTCATCTAAGAGAAATCTTACATTTAAGGGCACTAGGGCCAACAGAGAAGCACTTTAGAACTCATCCTATGCATCAATAAACAACTCAACACAAGAAATTCAAATTGACATATTAATACAACAATATCCAACTAAGTTATTGAAAGTCAACTACTGATACCTCGTTCTCCATCCAGATTACAAAATCGGTCCACTTTTTGCTTTGTAACATCTCCTTTTCAAATTGTCTTAGATGCCGACCATATTTCTCCTCCTATCAAAACATGGCACATGGACTAGTTAGACGAATTAATATGCAATCATTTACTTTTTCCTAGGAAATTAAAAAAAAATCATTTAACTTATTAAATATACTTACAAATGTACAGATCAAGGCTTGTAAACCTTTCTGGCCACTGTGATGTGTGGCACGAAGTTTGTCAAGCCTAGCCTTGGAGGCCTTGTCCTGAAACATATACTAATTCAATTTAACTATGCACAAATAAAATTTAAAAATCATTTAATAAATTTGATATAATCTTATGAGCAAATTCAAATACCTACGTACTCTCCTCACTGGACTTCCTCTGTGCATCGAACTTCTCATATGCTTTTACAAGCTCTTTCCATACTTTCAAACTTACATCAATTGGCCTCTTTTTGAGCCTTTACTTAGGAGGGAGTATTTTTATCTTCTTTGTTTGGTTGCACCAAAATCTCTTGTAGTTTTGAGATATTCATAGGTTTATCTTCTTTACAGACCAACCCATGCCAAATTCAATCTCCATGTCTTGGATAACTACTTTTTGCAGGTGTATGGGTATCTTTGAGAATGGAAAATGTAGATGGTCTTTGAACCATTGAAGGCATGATTCCTTCAACCTATTCACAAATGGTTTTCTAGCATCCATCATTCAGACATCCCCTAAAACCACATCGTAATCTATCTTGGTATCGTAGGTACCAATACAAGATGCAAAACATCGCGTGGTGGTCGAAGAAGTTTGTGTCCCAGGAGTGGGTGGGACATTGGAATTCTGTTCCTTATTCCACATTCTTAGAGGTTGTTGTTAGTGATTTCCTCCTAGATCATTTGCTCGATCCATGACTAGTTGGGGAATTAATTGATTCCCTTTGACACTGTTGATTTGGTTGTAATGTTTCAAGGGCTTTACCAGATCATTTTTCTATGTATCTAGCAAGCATTGTCAAGTTCACACCAGTTTGTTCATTGCCTCTACCCCCAATATAGAATCCAATGCCTCTTTATCTTTGTTAGTCTCATGTTCCTATAAAATAAATTTCTTCTATTAAATTTACAAATAAAGAACTAAAAACTAAAAGTCAAAGAAACAATGGAAACATTTACAAATCTATAAATTGATAATGAATTACCTCATTGTGGCTAGAGTCTGCTCCCTTTTCTCTCTTCCCTCTATTGCTTGACATTTTGAGGTGACCTAGGGCAGATTATTTTCATTCATTCTGTGGAGGCAAATGAAGTACACACTGCCAGGTATGAAAGTTTTCTTCTAGTTTTTCTGTATTCCCCAAGGTTTTTGACCTTTACTTTGTAGAGAAAATCATCAAGCTATTTTCCTATGAATCAATTGGTGCCTTGGGAGGGAATCTATAGTTCCCGGCCTGATTTTAGTTTTCTCACCCTCATCTCAAAATCCCTATCTCCTCGTATTGTCTCGACCAACCTCTATTTTAGTTTTCTCACAATTGACTTGTCTTAAAGCACTCAACTACTTTTTTAGGAAGGGAGCAAGAAAGTTGTGTTTAGAGAAAGGTATTGATGGTAATGATAAGTGAACCTACACTTTGGGGTTTGAAAAATGTGTTCACTTCTCTCAAATGCAGAGGAAATAATGCAATGTATTGATGGTAATGATAAGTGAACCTGGGCATTGGGGTTTGAAAAATGCGTTCACTGCTCTCGGATGCAGAGGAAATAATGCAATGTCCACAATTTTACCCTCCTCCTTTGCAACAACATGAGACTTGAACAATTCACCTGTAAACAAAACAATATTCACAACCCTTTCTTCACAATCCTCTTCATTTAATCAAAACAAAAATATATTTGGGAATGAAATTTTTTTATTGTAATTGTAACCTTACCTATGGTGTCATAACCTAAATCAAATTTCTCATCTACTTTCTTATTTTTCCTTTTTTCCTCCTCTCTTCACATGGCATTTTTCTCCTGTAATTATCAAATTTCTCATATAATTCAAGCGGGACTCACCCAAATGCTCGATCTCCAAACAAAAAATGAACACCAAAAATCAATAAAGTTTTGTTTTGTTTTTTTTGTTTTGGGGTATGTGCAGGTGGGAATTTTAATTTTTTTTTGATCCAGTAGTCGGTGCTATAGTCGGAGCAGTTAACAATAACTTTAGTGCTGAATTTTAGGCCAAAATGTAATCTGTTTGGGGTACCAAAGGCAGCATAAAGTGCACCTCATTTAGCGCCAATCAATGCAAAATGATGTATTTTTCTTGGAAGTTGATAAAAACACAACCTCACCAAATTTGGATTGTCCTTATAATAAGTAACTATATCTTGTTTCTATGATAGCATTTTGACTTCATTCTTCTCTTATAATTAGCTCAATAATGACTCACTCTTTCATGACCTTACACAGATGGTTGGTGACAATCCTTGTGCAACTGATATGGCTTTGGAAAAACCAAACAACTCTTCTCTTACTATCATGATGACATGATATTGGGACTATATTGGTAGCTTATGGAGTGTGCTTATGGTATTGTGATTTTCATTTCTATATTCTCATTAACCTATTTTAGGTTGAAGCATGGTAACTAACCCACTAGCTATTATGACAGTCATACAATGACTAGACAATCCTCTCCACTTTGACTATGGTAGTCCTATGCATGGTGTTTTCTTCATGACAATCCCCAATAATGTGAATTATTGATAGTAGCTAGTTCAAATGGAGTTTTGGATGGTGTAATAAGTTGTCCCTATGGCTCATGATACTGCATGCCTTGGTTATATCCTTGTGACATTACTCTCTAGATATCTCCTCTTTATAGTGACAATGTTTCAAGAACATAACAACTTAGGTAAGGTATTGTTTGTTAACAAATTTGTCACCTAACTCTATATACTCATGCCTAGACAAGTGACAAATGTAATCAATAGTTGAGTTAGATGTATTGGTATTTTACACCAGCTCTCTGCAATTATTTAACAAGTTGTAGCTACCTTGTATAGATATTCTGAGGAATATAAACTTGAGGTTGCTTTTAACCAGAAAGTAAGATAAAGGTGGAGATTTTAACTAGAAAGATATAAAGGTGAATCTACAACTCTAACATCAACACAAGAAGTTCACAGTCTCCCAATTACAACAGAATATTAAAAATACTACACATACACATGAAATCACCACCTTGAGATAAAATACCAACAGATATATTACTTGAAGCAGTGAGCAAAATTAACAACATCCAACTACCAGAATATATGAATACCATTAACATCAATAGAACAACATTCAACTTAGGAAGAACATTAATTCAAATAATCATAACACAAAGTCCATGATCATTCAAAACTCCACTGCATTAAATGTATTTCATGTATCATAGAAGCTAGAAAACAAAATTTAACTATCACCCTTGCCAGAAAAACAAAATTTTGGCCAAAAAGAAGAGTCCTTAACTTAGACCAGCCATTCAGAATATATAGCTGAGATAAATCATAACTGTCTAGAAAAACTATAACAGCTTCTTGAAACAACCGATTAAAAGATTGTTTAAATGGTCATAATAATAAGAGGCCCTCCAGAGCCAATAGTTTTAGAGAAAATAAAAGATAACTTTGCAAATATGACATTTCAAATTAATTTAAGATCTGCAATTCCATGTCGCCATCGTCCACCTCATCCATGTCTTCATCTTCCCTCTACTGCTCACCTTCCTTGGTGAAACTTTGCACCACTTGAGGTACCTGTGCTTACAGTCTGGCTTTACATGCTCTATATCTTTTGATAACAGGTGTTAATACCATGCTAGGTGGAGATCCGGTCATGCTAATTTGATGCTTCCTTTTCATGGTAGCCCTGTCAGAGTCAGTCACCTTTCGATGTATCTCCTTGATACCATTTTTGCAACTGCTAAGGTAAGCTGCCATTTTAGAAAGTCTACCCAATAAATCCCCTGTAATCGTATTGTAGTTTACTATATCCTCTATCACCACCTTCTTGAATTTCTGCTTAATTATCTTGATGTCCAACAACTTTTGATCATCAGACCCATTGGCTTCTACATCCAAAGCAGTAAAATCTCTTTTAATTCTCATCATTTCTTTGTAATAAATTGCCACTACCTTTCCTATTTCTTCTTCAGTTACTGCAACTATGCAAATATTCCACTCCAATGCATCAGCCCACACAGCAGTATCTAATTCTATGGGGTCAGCTATGACTTCTTCAACCATTAGGATACCAGGGTCCATGTTGGCAATTTCACACACTTCCTTAGAAATTATGTTCAAAGTGTGGTGAACACTTCAGACCTTTTCAAATTCTACTATTAAAACTTCTCTCTTAGCACGAATAGAATCAAACAATTTCACTACTTCTTCAATAAATATGAGACCATCAAATATGATATTCTCAGCCCATTACTCCATAGCTTGTCTCAGAGACAAAGAAGTTCAAATTTGTTGAAGCAGATTTGGGTCAAGAGTGGGAATATTAGAAGTGGAGGAAGTTCCAGTAGAGGGAGTAATTATCTCCTTAATGGATGGAACAATGTGTCTCTTTTTCATTTGAACTACCTTCTTTAAGCAATTTGGAGATGACACTGGTACATTGGCAGCATCAGTAGTCACCATTATTTGTACAGGATGAGAATTCTACCCAGACATTTCTTTTTGTTGTGGGGAATTAGGTGGATTGAGTAATGAATGCAATAAATTGTCTCCCAATTGTGAGAAGATAAAAGAATTAGAATCACTCGCTTGATTGTATGATGAGGGCACATGGTCAGCTTTAGATGATAAGGCTGCCAATCTAGTATTCCTTTTTGTGAGTTGAACACCTTGTTCACAAGAGGTCTTCAACTTGCCAAGATCCTCAGGTGGACCTTCACCGCCACTGTTTGGTTGTGAAACAACTCTTTGCAGAGCTAGATCCAAACTAGATGCTCTTCTGTGTGAGGTGGTAGTTTGGGACTTGGCTTGATTTTGTGAGGCTAAGTCCTTAGGTGTCGATGAGCCAGCACATTCCTTAGTCTTTTTTTGGAACCATTTTTCAATTCTCCTTAAAACATGAAACGACAGTAACATAACATCTGTAAGTTCTTTCACCGACCATTCTATTGGGGGCAAGGGTTCCCTAGACACTGTACCATATTCTTCACTCAAAAGATCTAAAAAATCATCAATTATATCTAGGATCTAAATATTCAGCTTGAAAGCATGGACTTGATCAACAGTCAACCTCATCCACTTCCTTTTCTAAACTTTTCTTTTTTCAATGCAGTCCTCCCAAAAATCTTCAAGTTGAGGAATGTGTAAGTAGGAACCCCCTCCATGCATATGTTCTTTTATAAAATTTTTACTATCAAACTATACATGAGGAGACAAGCTATGAAGACTATACTCAAACATCAATTTGTCTACATTCCGAGCACCTTCATTGTTTTTGGAAGAATAGAAGGACAAAGACATGAGAAAAGAATACCCTTTCTCTTTCATTTCCTGATATTTGACATTAACCATAGCCATTTGGTGACAAACTTCTAGTAATACCAAATAGTTGAAGGGATATTGAGGAAATTTTAATGGGGCATTTTCATAAACCCCAATCCTTAAATATGAGAAGCGGTCAAACTGAACATAGACACTCTTGAATTTTGTGACTAATGAAAATGCTTCTATAGAAAACCTCTTTTCTATTGAGCCATCAATTCTTTTAGCTAGAAACATAGAAAATGCATCATTCACACGATGGAAATCCTTCATACCTTCATTTCATTGCAATTGAGGGAAAATTTGATACATAGGCATGCTCACCGAAGAACTCCGGGTCCTCAAACTAGGCCAAGCAGCCTCTTTTCGAGCCAAGATGTAGACCAATTGAGAACACATGTGGAAGGTTACTCTTTGTGTAAAATTCATTAGCTGCTCATGAAGACAACTACTGATGATTCTTGGCCAGTCAACTTGGTGATCTCCATAAATTAACAGGATAAACTTGCACATCCAGAATTTGAAAACATCTGACTCAGGACTACCAATCACTCTGTTCAGCAAGGTTATCATATCTGAGATTTCTTCCTTGAAATAGCTTCTTTTCAAATTAGCAGGCAGCTGAGACTTCTCAATCTTTTCTTCTTCTAGCCAATTTTTTGCGACACATGTACGACACCAGTATTTCTTTTCATTGTAGTAATTCTAGGTACACAAAAACATCAGTATTATCTTCATGTTCTTCCAAGTCTAGAGCTAGAGCAATAGATTCAGAATCAATTTTGGCCACCACAGTACCATTGGGAGTTTTTATCTCCTGAGAGTCTAGAATATAATCATTAGCACATGCAACCATTAACTTGGGACAAGGCACGACAAGTGGAAAGCCACGAGCTTTATGCAGACCGTTGCTGACAATTTTCTCCACTAAAGGAGTTATTTTCTCAGATTGTATTCTTCCCAAAAATCATCTAAATCAACATGGCCCAAATTCTTATCCCTTACCCCGGACAAATCATTCTCTATAATAGAGGCTATAGGAGCTCCTTGGAACTTAAATTTCATTCTCATATGCTCTAGGAACTAGTAAACAAGAGACTTAGAGATATGTACGGATAGCAGAGAATGAGGCAAAACACTTATAGAGAATTCCTTATGCAGATTCATGGGAAATAGAAATATCTAACTCCTCCAAGAAGATATGAAGTCTTTATAGAGAGGGAAAAGTTCCCGACTTTACTAACCTGCAAGAATAAATCTGAGCTAAAATTTCACACGTACCAAGCTAGCCATTTGTTCCTCTGCAACACATTCTTTATCTCATAATACCACCTTATGCGGGCCTTTAATTCAATTCACTTCTCATAAGCTACCTTGAGAAATATATTAAATATTGGCAGCAAATTTATCATTAAAAATCATAAATGCATGTCTCAACTTTCCCTCCAATAAATGTGCCACTATGTCCGCATGTACCTCAAATTGAATACATAATGACAAGTGGCATTCCTTCATACAACATGCCAGTGCAGCCAATACTACTTAGGAAAGTACGCCATACGAAGTCAGCGAGTCAGGCAAAATATGAACTTTTGAACTGGGAGTCGAAGATTCAAAACTTCAAAGAATCTTTGACCTCCCGACTACAAAGGAAATACTTATTACGGAGACTTAACAAAGACTTAGGATACTAGAATTTAGGGTGAGTCGGCAGGTCCGGTGGTTTAAGAACTCGTGAACCTGTCGAATTAACTCCAAAAATATAAAGGATAACTGACAAATGAAAATGACTAAGTAAAACTGACCTGAAGGAAGAAATAGGCGAATAAGGCCGATGAAAAACTACAAGGGAAAAACAAAGAAAGAACTTAAGGCAACAACTGGCTCTAATTGGGGACAAGGACTCGAGAGGATGCAGAGAACTTGGGTAAAACATGGCGAACAAGCCTTATTCCAAGGGCGGTAGAGTCACACCAAAAATGAAACAACACAAAACAAAAATGGGAAAACAAGGAAAGAAACTATGGTATAGGACCGGACTCAGAAATCCTACCAATTGTATAATTTCAAATCTTACCCATTTTAGGCAAGAGATAAGGTGTTCCATCAGGATATGCCAATAGAAAAGCATTTTCTCCCACAACTTCTCTGATTTTGAAGGGGCCTTTTCATAAAGAATCAAATTTCTTGTGTGCACCCTTTGGTTCTCTTCTCCTATCCCATAAGAGTACAGAATCCCCAACAACAAAAGTCATTTGCTTAGCCTTTTTGTCAAAAATCTTCTTTACATTTTGTTGATGCCTAGCAATCCTATCCATAGCAATTTCCCTCTGCTCTTCTAGCTGTTGTAAGTACAAAATTCTCTTTTCTAGGGCCGACTGAAATTGTTCATCTTGAATTGCCTTCGACAGATTTAATGCAGACAGTTCTAAGGGAATGTGAATTGCACTGTCAATATCATAAACAAGCTGAAAAGGAGACATATCGATTGCTCTTTTATATGTTATCCTATTGGCCCAAAGAGCATCATATAAATGTTTATGCCACTCTTTCTACTTTTCTTCAACTAGTTTTTTAATGATAGAGATGAGGTTTTTGTTGCTAGACTCCACCTGGACATTACGTTGTGGGTAATAATCAGATGAATGGGATAAGTTGATACCAAAATCATAACAGAAGAGTAATTTTAGTAGAGGAAAAACTTGAAGCATTATTAGTCACTAGGTTTTTAGGCACACAAAATCTAAATATAATGCTTTCTTTGAAAAAAGTACAAACCACCTCAAAGGTAGTACTCTTCACTAGTATAGCTTCTACCCATTTAGTAAAATAATACATTGCAGTCAAGCTATGAGTATGTCCAACACTTGAGTTAGGATTGATTGTTCCAATGAAGTCTAGACCCCATTGCTAAAAAGGTTCATCTATGATTACTAGCCTCAAAGGCAAGGCGACTAATTGTGGTCTGCCTATAAATCTTGAACACTTTTAACACTTTGATACCCATTCATAAGAATCTTTAAACATTCTAGGCCAATAGAAACATTGTCTCAATATCTTGAAAGCCATTATTGATGCAGAATAGTGTCCTCCACAAGCTTCATTATGGAAAGCTTCCAGTATCTTCTTATGTTGATCCCTATCTACACACCTCAGGAAAGTTCCATTAACTCCTCTTTTATACAAATTACCTTCCTAAATAACATACGTGTGTGCTTTGAGCTTTAGATTTCTCCTCTCCTTTGCTGATAGGTGGGATGGACAATCACCATAGGTTAACAAGTAAGAAATATTAGAGAACCACTCATTAGTGTTGCTAGTGAAAAGAACCAAGGGTATTTCCTCCTTACCTTCCTCCTCGATTTCAGAAATCATCTTACACAATCCTTTACCCTAGACTAGGTTAGTAGGTTTGATCTCAACATCATATTCTTCCACTTTAGTAATCCAAGCTACCCTATTGTTACACCCAATTTCTTACTGAGTTAGTATACTTTTGACCATAGATTCTGGAACATATGCCATGGTATGTGAATGTAAGATGTAAAACCTAAAGCTCTTTAGTGCCTTCACCACTGCATATGAATGTTTCTCCAGAGCAGAGTATTTAAGCTCATAGTTCTTCATGGCACACTCATGAAAGTGATGGGTGCTTCAATTCCTTGTTCATTCTTCTATAATAGGATGGTTGATAAAGTATGCTCAGAGGCGTAACAATAGATAATAAAATCTTTCTAAAAATTAGGGTGCACAAGTGTGGGTGCATTAGAAATGGCCCTTGTTATGTCCTAGAATGCATTCTTCCCTTTAGAATTCCAACTAAAGATAGGATTATTCTTCATCATTTCCACAATGTGTCTAGTCAGCTTAGCGAAATTAGGAACAAATCTTCTTAGAAAAGTTTCCTGACTAAAAAAGGACCTCGTGTTATTCTTAGTCATAGGTAGACTTAATTGCTGAATTACCGTGACTCTTTCTAGATCAATTTTTATCCCATCCTTTGAGATAATATGACCCAATAGCTTTCCTTTGGTGACTGCAAAGATTGACTTCTTAGGATTCAGGGAAATACCATTCTCTCTGCATCATTGTAGAACCACTTCTAAGTCATGTAAGTGATTAATTCTTTTCTTAGAGAAAACTGTCAGGTCATCAAGATACACTACAATGATTTTATTTTTTAAATCAACAAAAGTCAGGTCCATTGCTCTTTGAAATGTGGCTCCATTATTAATGAGATCAAAAGGCATCTTGTTATATGCGAATACACCAATAGGCGTAGTGAAAGTTGTCTTATGCTGATCTTCTCGGGCCACTTCAATTTGGTTATATCCTGAAAACCCATCAAGCATGGACATCATCTTAGAGCTAGACATAGTTTGCAAAATATGATCCATAATGGGCAAGGGATAATTATCCTTCAATGAAGATTGATTCAAATTTCTAAAATCAACACAAATCCAAATCTCCCCATTTTTCTTCCTAATAGGCACAATATTTGCCACCCAAGTAGAGTGGTGAATAGGGTAGATAATTTTTGCCTTCAGTATTTTGTCAATTTCATTAAAGATGGATTCAGTTATTTTTGGATTATAAGTCCTCTATTTTTAGCTGAATGGTATGGTACCAGGCTTCAAAGTGATATGATGCCACATTTCTCCATTCTGAACCTCTTAAGATTAGCATAACACCAAGCATAGACATCTTTGTATCTAGTGAGTAGGGAAACCAAACGTTCTTTTTCTTCTTTGGAACAACACCTACCAATACTCACAATCTTTGGATTAGCCTCACTACCAATATTCACCCTATCATAATCAATTGATATCATTATTGAAATTTTATTCTTCTTTTAAAGGTACTGATCATGTCGATTAAAAAGATCTTCAAGAGAGACTAGCCCTATAGGGATTTTATTTCCTTTCAGTTGAATGACTTCTAAGCTTGAACTATTAGGGGACTTCATTTCTTCTTCTAGGACATCGTTACTGTCATCATTACTACATTCAAAAAATATACTGGTAGAAGAGTCAGCCTTTTCAAGAAATGAGATAATTTGCTGATTAGAGTTGAAAACTTGCTAGTGATTAACATTACTAGGGACATTGGGTCTATACACCACTTCAATCCTATATGGTTTCTCTTTGAAATCTAGAAACGACAGGAGGAGAGACGCTGAAACAACTAAAGAGTCAATCCTGGAATTTTGTTCTTTGGGTATTGCCTCTATGGAAAAAGAATCAAATTCTTCAATACAATCCCATACCCTATTACGATAATGCCTCAATCTACCATTTTTGACTATGTACAATTTCCTCACCTGCTTAACAATTAGTTTGGCATCTCCTTTAACTTTCAATTGTTTTATACCCCTTTCTTTGGCTAATTGGAGGCCTAATAACAAGGCTTCATATTCGACTATATTGTTTGTGTTCTCAAACTCCAATTTGAAAGAAAAAGGGAAAGAGTAACCATCAGGTGAAATCAAGACAACCCTCACCTTAGATCCTATGGTAGAACAACTCCCATCAAACTCTAGAGTCCATAACTCATCAACCGGATCAGGATTAATTAAATTAATATTCTCATCTTTAGCAGATGTACACATGTAAGTACCTGGTCCAATTTCAACAAACAGAATGTCCAACCTAGGATCTCCAGATTTGAGTACAGTGAACTTAGCCATAGGTTTGAGGTTAAGGTGATCTTTCTTCCCATCAATAGGTTTTAGGGCATGTGACCAATCCATTTGAATTTCTCCCCCCAAGTCTTTATAGAAACTATGACTTAAGATCATCCCATAACTAGTAGGTATGTCCAACACAAGAATAGTCAACTTCAATCTTTTCTTTGGGAAAGCAACTAAGGCAGTTTGGGCATCTTTAATCTAACCCAAGATAGGTACCAAGGAGCCATCCATTGTAAAACATTTTCCATGTGAGGGTGTATAAGAAAAACCTAAAGCTTTAGAAACTTGCATAGGAATAACATTCTCTGAGGCCCCAGAATCAATAACACAATTACTAAGTTTAAAACTGGTAATAGAAAGAGAGATATAAAAGGGCTCTAGCTTGTTAAGAAGATCTTGGGGACTAATGTCTCAAGAACTAGAGTTTGAACAATTTTGGCTTTTTGCATGTATTTCAGCATCACTGGATATTTGGGTATTGCAATGGGAAGGGGAAGCTTCCTGTCTAACATACTTAACCAGTCTATCAAGTTCAAATGGGTTAAGCCTCAAATACTCAGCTTGGGAAATCTCAATCTTTGTATTCTTACATGATTCTACAATATCAAATGAATTTGAGACATGAGCCTTAGGAGATGAAGTAGACGATACCTCAACTGCTATATGTTTAGTTGACACCTCCTCAACTTTCTTGGCATTGTTTGGTCTTGTCAAGATATACTTAGGGGTGGGATTTGAATTGCTAGATTGGCATTAAGTATTCTGACCTCTTTGTACTTGTTGGCCTTGAGTAAACACCGCACAGTTGGAATTGTCTAATCTAGTATATACATCTTCCGCATCCTCTTCATCTGATTCATATTCAAAGAAATTCACACCAGCATCATCGGGTGTGGAAGGTTCTTCTACTAGTGGTTCTTCGGCATGTTCATTCATGGATAACATTTACATAAATTGCATCATCTTAGGACAAGAGGCTCCATCATGGTTGGATGTGAGATGAAAATTGCAAACCATATGATTACACTTACTGGCTGAAGGTCCTTCAATAGCTAATCTCTGATTAGGGCAAGGCAATTGCAATGTCCTATTATAACCTCCTTGAGGATTTTGCATAGGACCTTTAGGCATCTAGAATTTTAGAGTGATAATGTCATTGGCCATTCCCTAAATGATGGGATCAGTAGAACTGGTTACTGCAGATTTACCAGTTTGTAACTCTCTTTTTCATTTCCCTGCAGTAATCAAATCATCTTCCATAGTTACAGCCAGTGATTTTACGGTAGCCAAGTTAGTGACTCCTTGTCTTTTAATGGCATAACTGACATCCAGTGGTAATGAATTGACAAAGAAACACATCACTAACCTATCGCTAGGTCTAACATTTGCAGGAATTCTATTGGCTAGTCTGTTGAACTTAGCTATGTACTCCCTCATTTGCTCATGAATCTCCTTCTTCATAGTGGAAAATTGGGCTACAAGTGTATGTTCATTATCAGTAGTTTTAAATCTTTCTTTGAACCTTTGCCTCATTGTAGCCCAATCATTAATACAAGCATTAGGAAGGTGGTAAAACCACTTAGCATCTCAGTCATCCAATGACTCGACAAAAATCCTAACCGGCACATCTTCATGTTGAACCCCCAAGATAGAAACATACAATAAAGAAGGCATTGATGTGCTCTTTGGGAGTAATTTTTCCATCACCTCTAAAATTAGGTAAAATTTTACCTAACCCTCTTGGAAGATCATGCAAGTTAGCACCAAGGTTGAGCAGTCCAATGGTTGCACCCCATGGAATAGGTCGAGGCTGTGGATGGACCATATGTAGAAGAAGAAAATTTACTTGTAAATGTAAGACAATACTATGTAAGGTAAAACTTTGGCAAGATGAACTAGTGGCACTTCTTGTGGGTGGAGGAGAGGATGGTCTACTCAAGGATTTGACTTTTCTTGTTGGAGGATAAGGAGCAAAGTTCAAAGATTGGAGCAAATCAAAATCAATATTGGCTATACCATTTTTTCTATCCCCTCGTGTATATCTTTTCATATCCCACTTCTACAGATATGTAATAAAATAATTAAGTAGAGTCTCCAAACCACTTACTAGTTATTGTGGGGAAGAACTAGTCTGGCAGGATTTTGATTCCTTGGTCTAGCAGCAGGATTTCTTAGCCTATTTTCAGGAACCACTCCAATTTACCAAGGCTCTGCTCTTATTGGTGTAGGAACAGCTGGCCTGATGAGAATTAACTCCTGAGTATTAGTAAAATGACATGCATTAAATTCTTCTATAACTTCACCCAGTTCTTCCTCCTCTTCTAGTACTTCATTAACTTGGTGATACTACTGATTAGTTCTTCTAGTTTACTAGGAAACAAGCCTAAGGCTAGTAACAATATCTTCTTGGTCTCCTACTAGCCAATCAACATTAGGCTGCAAAATAGGTGCACATCTCCCTCGAAGAACCATAAAATCCAATTAAACAACTCACAAAGATGGTATAACAAACTTCAATCTCCCCAGTAGAGTCACCAAAAATTTGTTGGTTAACAGATTTGTCACCTAACTCTATATACTCACACTTGGACAAGTGACAAATGTAATCAACAGTTGAGTCTGATGTATTGGTATTTTACACCAGCTCTCTGTGTTGTTTAACAAGGCACAAGTACCTTCTATAGATATTCTGAGAAATATAAACTTGAGGTTTCTTTTAACAAGAAAGCAAGCTAAAGGTAGAGCTTTTAACCATAAAGCTATAAAGGTGAATCTACAACTCTAACATCAACATAAGAAGTTCACAGACTCCAATCACAGCAAAATATTGAAAATACTACACATACATAGGAAATCACCACCTTGAGATAAAATACCAATAGATATATTACTCAAAGCAGTGAGAAAAATCAACAACATCCAACTACCAGAATATATGAATACCATTAACATTAGTAGAACAACATACAACTTAGGAAGAACATGAATTCAAATAATCACAACACAAAGTCTATGATCATTCAAAACTCCACTGCATTAACTATATTTCATGTATCATAGAAGCTAGAAAACAAAATTTAAATATCACCCTTGCTAAAAAAAAATTTGGCCAAAAAGAAGAGTCCTTAACTTAGACTAGCCATTCAGAATATATAGCTAAGCTAAATCATAACTATCTAGAAAAACTATAACAACTTCTTGAAACAATTAATTAAAAGATTGTTTAAACGATCATAATAATAAGAGGCCCTCCATATCTAATAGTTTTAGAACAAATAAAAGATGAATTTGCAAATATGAAATTTCAAATTTAGTCAAGATCTGCAATTCCACATTGTCGTCATCCACCTCATCCATGTCTTCATCTTCCCTTGACTACTCGCCTTCCTTGGTCACACTTTATATTGCTTGAGGTACCTGTGCTCACAGTCTGGCTTTATATGCTTTGTATCTATTGATAGCAGGTGTTAATACCATGCCAGGTGGAAATCTAAACATGTAGATTAGATGCTTCCTTTTCATGTGATAGCCCTGTTAGAGTCAGTCACCTTTCGATGTAGCTCCACAATACCGTTTTTTCAAGTACTAATGTAAGCCACCATCTTAGAAAGTCTATACAACAACTCCCCTATAATCATATTAAAGTTTACTATATCCTCTGTCACCACCTTCGTGAAATTTTGCTTAATTATCTTGACATCCAACAACCTTTGATCATCAAACCCATTGGCTTCTACATCCAAAGTAGTGAAATCTCTTTTCATGCTCATCATTTCTTTGTAATAATTGCCACTGCCTTTCCTATTTCTTCTTCAGTTGCTTCAACTATGTAAATCTTCCATTCGAATGTATCAACCCACATAACAATATCTAATTCTTTGGGGTTAGCTATGACTTTTCAGCCATTAGGATACTAGGGTCCATGTTGGCAATTTCCCGCACTGCCTTAGAAATTAAGTTCAAAGTGTGGTGATCACTTTAGACCTTTTCAAACTCTACTATTAAAACTTCACTTTTAGCATGAATAGAATCAAACAATTTCACTACTTCCTCAATAAATATGAGACCATCAAATATCTTCTCAGTCCATTGCTCCATAGGTTGTCTCAGAGACAAAGAAGTTCTAATTTGTTGAAGCATATTTGCGTCAAGAGTGGCTATATTGGTAGTGGAGGAAATTCTAATAGAGGGAGTAATTATCTCCTTAATTGAATTAGTGAAGGAGGACAGAGAACTTACATGCACTAGAAACTTCAAATTTTCATCCTACAAATCTTTGGCTCTTTTAGAAATGTTGCTCACTGAATAGTGTATGTGGTACAAATCACCCTCGGTGGTCGATGGTCCTAGATCCACTTGTCTTACTCTGAAATCAACTTCAATTATTTCATCTTCATTCTTCTCAACTAGTGGATCTACAATCTCCAAGAATTGATTTCGTGAGGTGGCATCAGTTACTATCCTAGACATCCTTTTTGCACATTTTGGTTTTATTACCATCTGCAACAAACTAGCAAAATTATCGATGCCATCATCAGATAGAACAGTGTATCTCATTTTCTTTTGAACCACCTTCTTTAACCAGTTCGGAGATGAGACTAGTGCATTGGCAACATCGATAGTCACCACTATTTGTGTAGGATGAGAATTCTTCCCAGGCATTTCTTTTTGTTGTGGGGAATTAGGTGGACTAAGTAATGAGTACAATAAATTGTCTCCCAATTGTGAGAAGATAAACAAATTAGAATCACTTGTCTAATTGTTTGATGAGGGTACATGTTCAGCTTTAGATGATAAGGCTACCAATCTGGAATTCCTTTTTGTGACTTGAACATCTTGTTCACAAGCGGTCTTCAACTTGTCGATCTCCCCAGGTGGACCTTCACCACTGCTGTTTGGTTGCGAACCAACTCTTTGCAGAGCTAGATACGTACTGGATGCTCTTCTGTGTGAGGTGGTAGTTTGGGACCTAGCTTGATTTTAAGAGGCTAAGTCCTTAGCCGTCGATGAGCCAATGCATTCCTTAGTCTTTGTTTGCAACCACTTTTTAGTTCTCCTTAAAACATGAAATGATAGTAACATAACATCTGTAACTTCTTTTGCCGACCATTCTATTGGGGGCAAGGGTTCTGTAGACACTGTACCATATTCATCACTCAGAAGATCTAAAAAATCATCAATTATATCTGGGATCTGAATATTTAGCTTGAAAGCACAGACCTGATCAATAGTCAACCTCATCCACTTCCTTTTCTGAACTTATCTTTCGTTAATGCAGTCCTTCCAAAAATCTTCAAGTTGAGGAATGTGTAAGTAAGAACCCCCTCCATGCATATGTTCTTTTATAAAAATTTTATTATCAAATGATACATGAGGAGACAAGCTATGAAGACTAAACTCAAACAACAATTTGTCTACATTCTGAGCACCTTCATTATTTTTGCAAGAATACAAGGACAAAGACACAAGAAAAGAATACCCTTTCTTTTTCATTGTCTAATATTTGACATCAACCACAGCCATTTGGCGACAAACTTCCAACAATACCAAATAGTTGGAGGGATACTGAGGCAATTTTAATGGGGTATTTTCATAACCCCCAATCTGTAAATATGAGAAGTGGTCAAACTGAACATAGGCACTCCTGAATTTTGTGACCAATGAAAATGCTTCTATAGGAAACCTCTTTTCTATTGCACCATCAATTCTTTTAGCTAGCAACATAGAAAATGCATCATTCACCTAATGGAAATCCTTCATACCTTCATTTCTTTGCAATTGAGGGAAAATTTGATACACAGGCGTGCTCACCGAAGAACTGCTCTGGGTCTTCAAACTAGGCCAAGTAGCCTCTTTCCGAGCCAAGATGTAGACCAGCTGAGAACACATGTGGAAGGTTGCACTTTGTGTAAAATTCATTAGCTACTCATGAAGACAACTGATGATGATTCTTGGCCAGTCAATTTGGTGATCTCCACAAATTAACATGATAAACCTGCACATCTAGAATTTGAAAACATCTGACTTAGGACTGCCAATCACTCTATTCAGTAAGGTTATCATATCTGAGATTTCTTTCTTGAAATGACTTCTTTTGAAATTGGTGGGCAACTGAGACTTCCCGGTCTTTTCTTCTTCTAGCCAATTTTTGGAGACACATGTACAACACCAGTATTTCTTTTCATTGTAGTAATTCTAGGTCGAGGAAACAGAAATATCAGTGTTATCTTTGTGTTCTTCCAAGTCTAGAGCCAAAGCAATAGATTCATAATCAATTTTGGCCACCACAGTAAGATTGGGAGTTTTTATCTCCTAAGAGTGGAAAATAACCATTAGCACATGCAACCATTAACTCAGGACAAGGCACGGTAAGTGGAAAGCCACCAACTTTATGCAGACCGCTGCTAACAATTCTCTCTACTAAAGGAGTTCTTTTCTCATATTGTATTCTTCACCAAAAATCATCTAAATCAACATGGCCCAAATTCGTATCCCTTACCCCAGACAAACCATTCTCTATAATAAAGGCTACAGGAGCTCCTTGGAACTTAAATTTCATTCTCGTATGCTCCAGAAACTAGTAAATAAGAGACTCAAAGATATGTACGGATACTAGAGAATGAGGCAAAACACTCATAGAGAATTCCTTATGTAGATTCATGGGAAATAGAAATATATAACTCCTCCAAGAAGATATGAAGTCTTTATAGAGAGAGAAAAGTTCCCAACATTACTAACCTGCAAGAATAAATTTGAGCTAAAATTTTGCAAGTAGCAAGCTAGCCATTTGTTCCTCTACAACACATTCTTTGGCTCATAATACCACCTTATGCAGGCCTTTAATTCAAGTCACTTCTCATGAGCTCCCCTGAGAAAGACATTAAATATTGGTGGCAAATTTATCATTAAAAATCATGAATGCATGCCTTGACTTTCCCTCCAGTAAATGTGCCACTATGTCTGTACGTACCTCAAAATGAATGCATAATGACAAGTGTCATTCCTTTTTACAACATGCCAGCATAGCCAATACTACTTAGGAGAGTGTGCCATGTGAATTTGGCGAGTCAGGTAGAATATGAACTTTTGAACTAGGAGTCAAAGATTCAAAACTTCAAAGAATCTCTGACCTCCTAACTACAAAGGAAAGACTTCTTACAAAGACTTAACAAAGACTCAGGATACTAGAATTCAAGGTGAGTCGACAGGTCGGGTGGTTCAAGAACTCGTGAACCTGTTGACTTGACTTAAAAAATACAAAGGATCGCTGACAGACAAAAATGACTAAGTAAATCTAACCTGAAGGAAGAAATAGGTGAATAAGGCCGATGAAAAACTACAAGGGAAAAACAAACAAAGAACTGAAGGCAATAGGTATCAACTTGTCTCTTTAACCTCTGGATTGTCATTTTTCAAGAATTGATCTCATTGAAATGCAAAGACAACATGTCATAGATTAGATGAAAAGATCAAGGAGATGGATGTTATAGAGTATAAAACTCAAAATCAAGTCTTTTTGGGCCTTTTTTCCAACAATATGAGCAAAATTCAAACTTTAAACATGTAGCACAAGTATCATATGACTCATTCACATACATCACACATGTGAGACCACTAAGAAGGGAGGTAGGTGCTTATAATGAGCAATGACAATTGCACATAATGTTTAAGTTCACTTCAACAGATATTTGGGGTTATGATAGCTAATGGAGGGTTTTCTTTTCAAAGGAAAACATTAATTTTGGAGTGAAAGGTAATGGTGAAATATAACATAGTGTCCCTATAATTAAAAAAATCCAATGGCTAGGATTAACCTAACAAAGATCTAACGATGTGATTTCAAAATTAACATCCAAATTATCCTTCCCTCCATCAAGAATTTAAAATTTTGGTGCCAAAGACTCTTGGAGACTATTTTGAGGGTTCTATGATAGTTTTGAGGGTTTTATGGCCACTTGGAGAGATATAGATTGCCTTAAAATGACCCATAAAAGAAAAAGGAGAGTCAAATATGAAATAACTGTCTTTTTAATGTGAATTTGTAGTCATCTTGTAATCATAAGGATTGAGCTCTAGTTGTCAAGATTTCACGTGTAAACTTTTTTTGAAGAGCAAAATGTTGCAATGTCCTATTTTATTTTTCATAGTGCGTCTTAATGAAAAGCGAGTGTATTAACAAGATAAATTCAAGAATATTCTCTTGGTGCATAGCTCTTATGTGACTATTGTCATTGTTGTGTATTATAGGATCCAGAGGAGGCCATGAAGAGAGGACATGGACAATGTAGAACTACTAAATCACAGAGAGGAAAGTGGGTGGAAATAGATATGACAACAAAATCTACAAATACAATAGAGATAAGAAGAGAAAGCAGCCTCAACCAAAGGAGGAAGGTGTTTATGAATTCACAAATGCTACAATATAGATGAGATAAAGTCATTTTTTAATCCACGAGGCCTCTAAGGTCAAACTTATTGGTTGAAAATACACAAGAATGATGATTAAATGTGATTCTATGATCGAGGGAAAAGTTTGAAAATTAGGATGGCCAAAACATGATATCAATATGTCAAATATATGACTAAAGTGAGGTTTTGTGTTGGATAGCATATTCATTGAAATGATATAATTGGTGTACTAAACATTATTTACTATGTTGTGTATTATAGGGGCCCGATGAAGCCATGGCAATAGATCGTGTCGTACCAAATGAGGACACAATGGATGAAGTGGGAAATTAGATACTCAAATCCAATTTCTTTAGGAAAAAATGATCTAATGGCATTTTGTGATACATCCATCTTTTTTCATAGTATTATTGAAATTTATAATGTATTATGCAATCTTGACATAAATTAATGCATGTTGTTGATTATTTTAGATAGAGAATGGAGCAAATGGAGAGCTTGAGCATTCAACTAGAAAACAAAAAATATATGTATGTGGACGTGGACCTAAAATTGTTAAATCATGTAGATGATAGTGGGTGGAAGAGAATATGACAATGGATCCCGCAGACACAACAAATGATTGCACTGAAGAAGAGGTTGGTCAAGACTATAGTACATGGGATAAATACTTTGAGAAAATTGTTGTTTGTGGATGTTTTGTATGTCGTGGAAAGAAACAATTCAAACGAACGATTGTACAAAGACATTACATATATGATGAGATTCTAATTGGCAGTATGCCTCCTACAATCGATTCAAATGTAATAGGAATTGTGGTAAGGAATTTTCCAAATTGATATAAATAACATGTATACTTCGTTTAAAAATTATTTTATATTATTTAAACAACTAATTCTTTTCTTAATGGATACTTGCAGGATAAAGTTCTTGTTTTAAAGTTTCCTAGGTCACCAACTTCCAGCCTAGAGGGCAATGATCATTTATCAGATGATACATCTAGTAAAAATATGTACCAATATACTAGATCGAAAGATGAGGAATTGATGAAAACAAGCAACAGAACAAGAACTTGTTTAAAGATGCATAATTTGTTTAAAGACAAGGGGAAGGTGGACTATATACCCTATGAGAATGAATGTGATGGAGATGATGACTTGCCCCTAAGTTTGAGATCAATTTACAAAGAGACATTTGATCATCGACTATATTGTGAATGACATAGTGATCAACAACTGCCTAGAGTGTATGAGATGTTTCAATTTTGGGGATACAACTACATGATATGACCCTCCAATATTCATGGAGCGAATCTAGGCCTCTTTATTGTCCAAAATGTACATGTGGGATCTAAACATAAAAATAATTCAGAACAAACCACTAGGAGATTAATGCCATATTATGGTCCATCATATTACAGTGGTGAATGGAGAAGGCTAGCAGAATATAAGCCTAGCAGGTCAGCATATGGTCTAAATTTGAATATGTATACACATCATCTCTGATTGGAAAATGGAAAATAAATGAATAGAGTTCATCTTATGTATACAGATGGACGTGCATACACACAAAAATATTGCAAGGTTTATAAATAGTAGTAAGGGAAGGGACCCTACTGTAAGATTGAATTGTCAATTTGTTGAGGTTATAAATGATAAAGATGGAGAAATGGAAAGAGAGGTTGATGGATTGATAATGGTTGAGGCTATTATGGACCTTAACATTGGGGATGAGTTATTGATTGACTACCCCTTCTTAAAATTCACTCCTGCACGAAAGAAGAGGGAAGAACAAGGTCTCCCTAAGGATGTTCTTAAGAGAAGAAAACCAAAGAATAATAAATGAGTGTGGATTGATGTTTTATAAACTATGTTGTCAAAATTGTGTTTTATTTAAATTATTGTATAAAAAAGGTAGTCTATAAAATAATGTTCCATTATTCAATTGATGTATATATGTTCATACAACCAATATTTTTATTTTTTAAGCCATATTTGATTATGTTTATTTGAAATTGATACATTTATGATGAAATCCAATTTTTGCCAAACATTAAATAATGCTTGCATTTATTGATAGGTAGAAGATGTTGATGAAACACATACTAATACCCAAGATCTAACTGGGTTATTAAGATTTGGATGGGATGATCCAAACCATCCTTTAAATAATACTAGGGCAAAAAGAGCATTATTGAAGAGAATACTATCAGCTAAGAAATTGAAGAGCTAATGAGATCCACATACACTGATGACATGCCACCCAACCTTAATGATGATGATCATGATAGTGAAAATGCAATGTATGAAGAAGGATTGAATGAAATGCTTATAGATTTCTTTAGGGATGAAAACAATGTTGACAATAATGATCACATGGTTGACAGTAATGATGATAGAAGGGGTAATTACCACCAACATAATGTTGATGATAACAACCTAAAAGACTCCATCAATCAAGCAGCGAAGACACCCATGTTCAAATCAGGTGCAAGTAGAACCTCAAAACTAGCATGCACATTAATATTATTAGAAATCAAGTCACTATTTGGTTGGTCAGATAAAGGATTCACTACCATACTGAAGTGAGTTGAAATCTATTTCTTACTTTGTAATTGTCAATTGGTGTTCACATAATTCATAAACATTCATCAACTTCGTTTATATTTCTTTAAGGAAATTTTCAAACCATATATTGTATATTAAATAGTCCTAGTATAGATTGACATATCAAACATGTTCATCATAAGTTAAACATTCAATTGATTTAATCTCTGGCAATCTTACAGGGCACTAAAAACTAAAATATTCCCTTAAGATAATGCGTTGCCATCAACTTGCAGAGAGGTGCGTCTGTTGTTGGTTGAGTTGGGGATTGAATATAAGCAAATTCATTCATGTAAAAATGATTGCATTTTATATAGAGATGAATATCAAAACAAGTTTGAATGACATGTATGCAAAGAGAAGAGATATCGTATAGATGTACAAGGTCCTACAGTTCCAAAGAAGGTTTTACGTCACATGCCAATTATACTTAGACTTCAACGAATGTTTCGTTGCAAGTCACTTGTACAATTGATGGTCTAGCATGCAAAGAATAGGAGTAAAGATGGATTCATGCGAATTCCATCTGACTCCAAAGCAATAAAACACATAAAGGAAAAATGGCCAGGAAAATTCAAATATGAACCTCGTAGTATTAGGTTTGGTCTTGCAATTGATGGAGTGTGCCCATTCTCTTTCCTGAGCTCAAATTATAGTGTTTGGCCAGTCAGATTGATAGTATACAATATTCCCCCATGGATGAGTTTTAGAAAGGAGCACCTTATGCTGACTCTCATTGTTCCAAGAAAACATCAAGTTAAAAATATGGATGTTTATCTTGCACCTTTTATTGATTAGATGCAACTGCTATGGAAAGGCATAAGAATGTATGACATATCATGTCCCCCATCAAAAAGGTCCTTCATGTTGTAAGGTGTGCTATGTTGGACTATTCATGGTTTCCCAGGACTTGGTGTTTGTTCTGGTAAGATAAATTATTTACGTATTTACACTCATAATTTATTTTCATCCCAACTTTCATACTTAGTTTTATACTATTTTTTTGATGTTATTAACATTACTTATTGAATTGTAGGGCTTCAAACAAAGGGGATATTTTCATGTCCAAGATGTGTAGAACAATTTCAAGGGTGGTATTCTAAAGATCTACATAAATTTATTTACGCAAACAACAGGGTTTTTCTACCACTAGATCATAAGTTTAGAAATTGCCTAAAGAATCAATTTGATGGAAAAGTTGAAAATAGAGGGCCTCCCATGATTATGGGTCTAGATGATTGGCTTAAGAAGTAGAAGATGCCGAATTGAAAGTTTGGGAGGATTTTTTTGATCGGGGTGATTTAATTGAAGAACCAGAACAAGTTGTAGTTAATATGTCAAAAGGAATGAAAAGGAAATCCTCATTTTATGAGCTCCCTTACTGGAAGGATCTATTAATATCTCACCTATTAGATCCTATGCATGTCTTCAAAAATGTCCCAGATTCTATATTTTGACATATATCAGGAAAAGAGAAGGATACCTTGTCTTCGAGGAGAGATATTACTCTTTTGCATACCAAAATTGATAGAAAATATTTGTGGCTAAATAGGGAAAATGAAACATATGCAGAAGCTCCATGGATTTTGAAAAAAAAAGGAGGTAGACCAACTAAAAATGTCATCTGTTCAATAAGGACACCTACTGGCTATGGGTCATCATTGGCTAAAGCTTTTATAGTTGATGGACATATCACAGGATTTAAAACACATGATTTTCATAATTTCATGAAGGTATTATATATCATCATTTAACATTTACTGGTAAATTGATTAAGTACTAAATATATTTTGATATCGTTATGTTGTGTGAGAAAAAAATACTAATGACCTTTTCATAAATGTGTTTCATAGCATATCATGCCATTGGCAATTAGGGGGGATTCATGTCTTACAATTGACTTAAGGAATGCCATAAGTCGATTGTCAGCATTTACAAGGTATGTGGTTAATGTGTGAGAGACATAGATATATTATATTGCATTTTAATTTTTGGCTAAAGGTTCATACTAATTTACTATTCTTATATTAGGTGGGTGACCTCCAAGGAGATCCACGAATGTGAAGTGCCAAAATGGAAGATGGAAATTGCAGAAATTGTATGTGTATTTGAGAAGAGCTCCCTACAAGTTTCATGGACATACAAGTCCATTTACTTATACACCTAGTCGATGAAATTGAATTGGCGGGTGTTGTATCAACGAGGTGGATGCTTTTCTTTGAGAGGTATATGAAAACTCTAAAAAATATAAGTTTGACAAAAGGCACATCTAGAGGGTTGCATCGCTGAAGGGTATGTATTGAATGAAGCATTTTTCTTTCTGTGTGAATTCCTTGGTAAGGATTTTGAAGATGGGCCATGCTTTTGGGATGAAGAATGAGCATCAGATATTGTTAATGGAGAAAAACTAGAATCTAATGGTGTTCAAGTAGAAATTAGTAAGTAAATTCATGATCAGTGTGGTTTTTTTCTTGCAATCATTAACTTACTCTGTAATTTATTTGTCAAATTAATAGCGTGACATTTGGAGTTTGAAATAAACATGTTGAAATGTAATAGGTGTAGACGAAAGTACTATACTTGACAAGTTCATTCTATACCACATGGACTTTATGAACAAATGGATTGATCTGTATGATAAAAAGGAGAGAAGAAGTGTTAGAAGCAAGGAGACAATTTAAGAGATTGAACCCAAAGAATACTCCACTTCCCACTAATCTACTTGGTGAATGGGGCAAAGATTGCACACTAGAACAGGTTACTAAACAAATTCAAAATCTAATAGAAGATGTAGGTATAGATTCAAGCATAACAAAAGATGAAATCAACATGTCTAGAGGATGTGAAAGAAAGGTACAGTTGAAATTTTACAAAATGTTGTTTCCTTACAACTTTGACACTATTAACTATTTTAATATTCATCATTATATTTGTTTTCACTAAAATAAATGGTCTTTCACAGGAAGAAATATCTAGCAATGTGGGCATATGGTCAACATTATCATGAGAAAGTGTAGATGTAAAGAGACGATCCTTCGATTGTGGCATCATGGTTGACTTCAAGCAATCCAGTTGATCAAGCTCAAAAGATAAGAATATAATTGAAGGGAATCTACAATATGTTGGGAAAATACAAGAAATTATTGGGTTGGATTACCGCTCTTTTAAATGTTATATTTTTAAGTGTAGATGGTATGAAGTATTTGAGAGGACACGAAGACATGATACCCATAGTGGATAGTTTTCTATAGATTCCTTATGTTTCCTACCGGAGGATAAGGAGTCTTATGTTCTACCAATTCATTGTGAGTAGGTATTTCTTTAACTCAAACAAGAAGCAGTAGTGATCATTAATCTACTAATTCATAGTTTATTGCGAATATATACATGTGTTAATTAATCAATAAAATTGTTATACCATACATCTAATATATGTATGTCATTCATGTGCAGGTATTTTTCTATGAAGATATTTTGGACCTGAAATGGATATTTGTCATACATTATGATCCAAGATTAAGGCATGTATTTGATGATGTATTAGTGGATACTGAGAAAAACAATGATAGCCAACAAAATGAGAGAGAGGGATAAGAGAACATTGAAGAAATTGACATCCATGATGATGTTGAAGATGGTTATGTTCAAGCACAAGAAGACAACAATCCAGAGTTGGATGATGTTATGGAAGACAACAATATGGATGGTACACAAAATGATGATCCAAATACATCTGGTAACAATATAGATGGTCTACAGTCAGATTTCAATGATGATGAAGATGATGGAGGTCAATATGAGGATGATGATAATATTAAATACTTGAAAGAACATATGAACATTGACAATGATACACTGGATGACATTGTAGCAGACAATAATGTTAATGACCAAGACTTCTGCATTTTTAGAATTGTTTACAATCCATGTTTAAAAAATGATGATTAAATTGTTGGCAATAATGTTAATTAAATGGATTGTTCAATTGTTGACAAATTACCTATTGCAATATCCTTAAATTGTTCAATCTTTGTTATGGATTGTTGGCAATAATGTTAATTAAATGGATTGATTGATGTTCTTCATAACTTGTTAATGGATAATCCTTATGTGATGGAAGTATTAAGTGATATAGGTCAAAGGATAAGCTCATCAAGTTCCTTAAATAGTGGGCATTACCTTGTTTCACTAATGACAATTTACTTTCAAGTTTGCTAGCGACTTTAGAAAAAATTAAGGAGCTTATGTAATTTTGTCAATTAAATCATCCACTTCACTTAACCCAATCTGGCATATGATTTGGATTAATGTTTTCTATAAATCTTTCAACCCTGCTCCTAAAACAAAAAAACAAATTTGGATTTTGAAAATATATACAAGGGAATGATTTTCAAAAGAGAAAGACTCGTGCCTACCACATGAGGAATTTGTTTACCTTTAATTATTTTTCATATATATCCTTAATTGTATCTATGTCATGTTATCTTGTGATAAGTACTTGAGTATGACCATTAATAAAATATGAAGTGGACATATTATCATCTATATTAGCTAATTGATTGCACAAATATTTCAATTTATCAACGATCTCATGTTTCTATTCATTTTCAACACTTTTAATAAAGACATCATGATCATAATATTCTTCTTCATCATTATAATGTAACATGTGATCGTCATAGGAAGTAGGAGAAAGAGGTAGTCATGTTTGCAAGGTGAGGGTTTGACCTAGTACTTTTTTGAAGGGGACATAAGGATCATAGATGTTTCTTAGGAATGCAAAATTAAAGGCATTGGGTTGTTTCCAACAAATGCAAACCAAAAAAATCTCAAAATAAAAAATCGATCTTTTTTTATCCTAAACATAGGTATGGAAATTGTGAGTTCAAAAAAATGTGGGGAAATAAATCATACCCTATAATAGAAGATTTAAGTCCAATCCTAGATTTAATTAAACTTTAAAGTATAAGGAGTTGAGAGTAGAATAAAATATTGAGATATTAAGTAATTAAGATAGAGAAATGAAATAGTTGAGAAGAAATACAAAACTTATTTGATCTTTTTAGCATGATGTCAAATGTGAAGTGTGTGATTAACTAATGCATTATGAAAAAAGAATGAAAACTAGGATTTTCTACTAGAATAATGATCATGAGATTGTGGTAGTGATTAACTTTTTTCATTCCGTCTTCACTTGTCCTCTTTTTCCATATTTCCAAAACTTTACTCTTATCTTCCTAGGGATTCTAGATTTTCCTCTTGACTTGGATTGATATTTATACCATTCCCCTTTAGATCCACTTTTGTCCTTGGGCCTTTGCAGAACATGCAAGGCATCCTTAGAACCTTCATCATTGAACTTTCTCCTCATATCTCCATTGAGCATTGTAACAATATAGGATTCTGTAGTCACCTTTGCAACACTACCATTTATAACAAGCATTATGTTCTCCTAATTTTTGGGTAAAGAAAAAAGTGAGAAGATACATTTGTCTTCCTCATCAAGTTTAACATTTATTGAACCTATTTGACTCAAAATCATATTAAAGGTGTCAAAATTTTCTATAGTAGAATATCCTTGCTTCATTTTTAAATAATATAAACATCTTTTGAGATATAACTTATTACTTTATAATTTTAGTTTGATAAATATGATCACCTATCCTCTTTTGTAATGTGAATGTATGGGTCTCTTTTGATTTGAATAACAAAGAAAAAGTAAATTGGAGACAACTAGATAAATTATTAGCAATCCAATTCAACAAACAAATGATAACCAAAAGTTGACCACTAGAGAATAGGAACTTTTATATTGATTTGCTTCAAAGTATAGGCAGTGCAATGTCTCTTTCAAAAAATCAAAATCCTAGATAGATTCCAAGCCATAAGGTCTTGGTTTCCTTTTATAGAGGAAGCAACAAGCTTCAGACCTTTCACATTCAAAATGGCTCTTTGTATTCCTAACTCTTGATATTACAATATTTGTCTTTTATAAGTCCAATTTAGATTTTCAAATATATTTGAATACATTTTGAAAATATGAAGAAAACATAAAGGGACAAAAAGAGAGCATTCAAGATGTGGTGGTGCTATTTAACACCATCATATGGCTCATTGCTCTTCTACACCTCAACCTGTGCTTCTAATGATTCATCTCTAAGATATTTCTCCTCCCAATTATATATTGTAAAATTACTAGGCCATTAGTAAGCCTAAATCTGAAGCAAGTTCTCCTGGTGATCTTTCCATCTTTTATCAAGCAAAGCTCTGACATCCATCACAAATTTTGCATACCAAACATCTAATGCAATTAATCAGTCCAATATCATGTTGAAACTAAGAATACTGACATCTCCATCCTTCTTCAAAAAATCCATAACTTGGAATACTGTTTGGCCGAATTCCATCTTCCATGTGTCAAGACTTTTGATTTTCTCTTCTTCTATCAGTATGAAAGGAATAAATCGATTCTTGAACATAGTAAAAGATTCAACCTTTGCTTGCATCTTCTGGCTTTCCCCATTCACATACTAGTATTCATCAATGATCATTTTGACTATTTTCTCAATGGGCTTCAAAGATGTAGGGGCATCAAGATTCCTTTGCACTACTAAGCACATTGTAACCAAATTGTGATGATAGGGTTGCCAATTTTTAAACAACAAATCCAAAATAGAAAAGCTTATCTTCAATTGCTCAATGGCCTGAGATAAAGAAGAGTAGCAATCATGCACACTCCCAAGCTTATCCACATCCAATTTTACTCTATGCTCCAAAATTTTCTCAAAAATTTCAAAAAGCTTCATCTTTGCCTCATTCTTTGTCATTTCAATTTGTTTATTCAAACATTCAATTTCCTTTTCAAATTTCAATCTTGTTGTATTAAATTCTTCAATAGACATTGTGACATCACTGGTTGTTTGTGGCATAGGGGGTTGATAGGGTACAATGGCTTGACCTTGAGAAGAATTCATAGCTTGAAATTGTTTCTTTAATTTCACATTTTCAAAATACAATTTGTATACTTCATCATTCATTAATTTCTAAGTTTGCTCTAAATTTGTTAGCCTTTGTTCTAACCTCTTCACAATAACATGAGTAAACATAGCAGTATGAACATTGAGAGCAGCTACTTCTATTGTTGATGTATCTTGTAAGGTCTTTACCACAGTTGTACCCCTCATTTCTTGAACAATATCAAGCAATCTTGGTTTTCTTGTATTCTTCTAAGTAGTCTAGATTGCAAGGGTCTCTATCTTTGGATTAAAATCACATCCACTTATGCCATCTTCATAATCAAATTCTAAAACAAGTTGTGGATCATCCTGACTTCTAACTTGGTCAAGCAAAAATACCTTTTTCAATTCAAGGCCAGGGATGATGAGCATATTACTTTTCAACACCATTTGTCTTGCCTCCTCTGGACTCACATCAATTTCATCTACTTTCAATTCTTTGAAAGTTAGTGTAATGATTTGATCATGTTGTGTTTCATCAGCACCCAATTTATTTATTACAACTTTTTCATTATATTCTTTCATTTTCATTTTCATCCAAAAATCCTTAAACTCTGGAGTTTTGGTGAAGTCATCATCTTCTATGAACCTCATGGATGCTATAATCCTTTCATCCTCGTCTAACTCACTCAGCTTGGGTTTGCTCACCCTTCCTAGTCTCAGGCTTATGTGCATCAATGGGTTGACCAACCAATGGCTAATCAACCTCTTGCTCATCTCCCATGTGCCTCAAGATGTTAGCCACCTCATCAGTATCCCCCACCTCTTCAATCATTTCATAGGAGACAAGTGGAGATACCTCTTCTGTCCTTTGCTTCTTTGCTTATGGTGATTCTGGGACCTGTGGATCTTGCACTAACATAAAATCAGGAGCAAACTCATGAATCTCAATCCATGCAGACCTTTTCACTGGAAGTTTAATAACCTTAGGAGATTGCTTCTCATATTTACCATAAATACTTTCAAAATTATCAATAATTGCATCAATTCTCTTCAGAGGGTCTTTTTCTTCAACAAAGAATCCAAGAAATAGGGGATTCTGCTTTTTCATTTCATCTTCAATAATTTTCAAGATGTCCCATTTTCTCTTCCTACTGTATACCCCATCAAAAGTGACAAGGTTTCTTATCACATCCTCATCAAACAGGACCTGATGGGATACAACCATTTTAGTCAGAATTGATTGTCTCACAAGATTCATATGATAAGGCTCAGGGTCACAATTCCTCTCAATACCTAATTTCAAAGAATATTTCACCTTTAAAAAGGATTGCAAATTTTCAAGAGTGTCAGAGCTAATAGACCAATCACCAAAAATTATAGAATCAGGTAGAAATATACCTTTCTTTTATCTTTTCATTACCTCCTTTTCTATCCAAATCATTTGCCACATAAACTCCATGAATACAATTCTGTCTGATAGAAATTTTGGCAATATGTGAGGTGGCTGGGGGTAACCATACACTCTAATTATAGTATGATCTGACATAAAAAAATCAATCAGCAAAATTATGGTTGTGGCCCTTCTCTAGTTTGTGTGCAAGTGGCCTCAGCATTACCCTAACTTCCTTAGTCAACCTAGGAAACCAGATACCAAGAGAATTCAATATCTTGACAACAAACAAATCATGATATAATGTAGTCACTATTCTATTAATAGGAATCCCACTTATAACACCAAAACTGAGTCAGCAATCTTTGTCCTTTCTCATCAACCATACTTAGATCCATTTTGCTTTACCATCTCCCTCTGTTCTAATATAGAATCAAGTGACACAATAAATAATAGAATTTGAAATCTAAGGGTTGCTTGTTCTCCTTCACACATAAGAATCCCTCATGCAATTTTTTCTCAATATGAGATGCAAAGTCGTATTCAGCGTTCACCTCTAGATGTAATTTCATACCCATCATCATTAGGCTAGTTGGCATTCTTCCTTGTGCATCAATTCCCAAGACCTGGTATAGTGCAAAATAGGTTTTCTTGAAATATACAACAAATTATTCCACAGGGAAAGGTTCAATAGCATTTGATGGAATCTCAATTTTTCTGTTGTTGGCCCCCCTTCTCATATATATTGGCAATTCATCTCTCTTAATAGTTTTCCTCAGGCTTGTGTAATCTCGTTCAAATCTTTGCAAATACACTTGAGTGAGTGCTTGATCATTCAACATAAAATAGTCAACAATTGCATTCTTGTCTACTGTCACCAATGGCAATCCATTTGGCATTCTGATTTTTTAGTGATAGGATGGTAAAATTGTCCTAGTGCCCTAATCAATTCCACATCCACAAATATAGCGGGCACCACCAACTTTGCCAAATCCAATTTCCATGGATTTCCCACTAGTCCCCTACCATCCCTTTTTGTATAAAAATACCAAAACAAATCCCACCCAGAGATAGGGATTGTAGCATCTTGACACCCTTCTACTACATCTATGATCATCTTCTTTGGACCCTTATCTATGGACTGAGGCAATACTTCTAGCAGAGATTGTTGAAGTGGTCTTTTCTTGGGAACTACAGGCTCATCACCTTTACTGGTAGACTCATACCTCTTGGGTGCCATGTTTAATGACTTGAACAGGCCAGGGTTTTTCAAAATTCAACTTCCTGTACCAGCAACTAAAAAATAGAGTGAAAGAGAAAATGAACTTGACATGGCCAATTAATGTAGGTAGACATAGGAATAAAAGAACGGTATTTAAAATTAAAAATAAACCCATTCAAGAATGGATAAGAATAGGATTTGTATCTTTGGTTAGCATCATAGTCCAATTGGGGAACTTTGCAAGTAACACAGATAGAACAGACTATAGCCCCCCTACTGTATAATACAAAAACCTAGCCCCAACCTTTTTTTAAAAGAGAAATTATATATTAACAAAAGATGTAATTATAAGATCCCCCAGTACTAGCAACTAAAAAATAGAGTGAAATATACGCCAACTTCTAATCAAAGAGTGCAGGAATGAACTTACCCGGTTAATTGCAATTTGTAGAAAACACACTGAGTTGAGTTGCACCTTCTCCAAGTTGCAAATTCTCTAAAATTAGAAAATGCCAAGAAATATTTGAATCTTATTTAGCCAAGGAGTTCATCATATCACCATTACTCTGGTTTGTACCATGAGATCATGAAATCTTAGCACTTAATTCCTTTCTCAAGATTTGACATCAATTCTCGATAACTGCGACACTACATTGAATGTGCTTGCCATTTATTTCTTTTACCGTGTCACGCCACAAGCCTCACCTAGACTGACTGCAGGATAGTAGGGGTTATCGCCACTACACTTCTATTTCATCCTTTACTGCCAGACTGCAAATGCTTATATTGACCCCTATGGGACCATGGGAGATTATTACCTGATGTCCATTTGTTTACCACCTACTCGTAAATGTTATGAATGACCATCACAAGATAGCGCTAGCTTACAACCACTACACTTCTATTTCCCTTTACCTCTAGACCACAAATGCCTAGATCAACCCCTATGGGATCGTGGGAAATTATTACCTAATGTCCTTCTATTTACCGCCCAACCTCAAATGTTATGAATGACCGTCGCGGGACGATGGAGGTGAAAACCCATTACATTCTCCTCTTGCCGCTCTATCGTGGGCCTCGGTTGAAACCCTTGTGGGGACGCGGTAAGTGTTATTACTAGAATGGCGCTAGTTACTTTTCAAACCTCCACGAGACCGCAAGAAGAGACTAACACCTCCAAGTGTAAGATGAACACTGCCAAGCCACAAGCTTCAGATGAACCATCCATGGAGTAGCGTTAGCTTCTTCATGTCAACTATTTCCTACCACCAAGCTATAAACTATTCTTTTATGCTTTGTAGGAATGTGGTATGTGCCATATTTCATTCCTCTTATTCCCGTGTAACCGCAAAAAATAATCAGTTAACCCGTGAGACAACGGTAATAAATAAAAACACTCATATAGTCAAAAATAGTCAAGATTGTTTCACAATGGCCATAATATATATGTATTTATTCAGTTGTGGGGGAATGTTGGGGGTGATTGATTTAATTAAACAAATGTGGATTTATTTAATTAAGGATGAGACTTTGGAGGAAGGGTTAATATTTAATTAATGTCAGAAGAATAGTTAGATTTATTAATTAAATAGCATGACTTATTAAACTGATATTAGGAGGAATGATCAAATTGGTTAATTAAATAAATATATTTAATTAACTTTGTAAGAGGAGATGTGGGATAGATCTGGTGTGATGTTAGGCCATGGTAAGATTTAGGTGTCTACATTTCTAACAGTGCATTAGTTTTTGGGTCGATGAATAATGATCATAATTTATCTTTGGTAATTTTTTCCTTCACCATATCATGAGACAATTTTGAGGAACAAAATTGATGAAAAATTTCTCTATGGTTTGCCCATGTATTTATTTTCCTTCACTATTAAGATAGATTGAATTACAAATAGGAGAGCATCAAACAAGGATCAAATTAATGAGTGCAATCATGATTATGTTATTGGATTTCAAACTTTGTCAACAAAGATACACTATCAAATTCTTAAGTCTAATGCACTTAAATATCGATCTCATCCTTCAAATTTTCAATAGGAAAATTCAGTTTTCAAAAGGGTGAAAATAAGCAAGAAAATCAACAAAATGCTCACCATGTTGTTAATTTATAGTCAACTTCAGATGTTATTTAATCTAATTCCCAAGGTGAACTAGTGAGGGACAATCCTATATTATCTATTAATGTAATTAATAAGATCATAGAATACATGAAGGAAAAGAGCTATGTAAACCAAAACACATTCAAATATAGAAGGGTTCTAACATATATGTGACTTCTATTCAAAATGAACAAAGGAAATATACACAAAGGTAAGATGAAAATATGTTATATATACCTCACTTTTACTCTACAAAATGTACAAAGTAGGCATTTGTTCAAGAATACCTTAAGTTATTCTACATGTAGATGTTGAAAAATATCCAACATATTGTATGGTGCATTTCTTATATGGATGGCATGAGAACAAATGTACTCAAACTTGTATGGTCATGCCAACTAGTAGATCATTGTGGCATATTGTGGCATACATGGACATCATGACCATGTGTCAGATGCATATAGTACCAATTATATGATCATGTTTTTTAGTACAAATGTCATTAGGTGGCACACGTGTATGGAAGCATAACATATGGTTGTTGATGTTCCATGTGTCTAACTAGCCACCAACATGTGTAGCAATGTGTATAGCCACACTATCTAGATCCTTGAAGATCTGTAAACCATGAATAATGCCCCTAATAACCCTAACCACTAACCCCTAAACCATAAACCCTAAATAATGCCCCTTATAAGCCCTAACTCAGCCCTGACCTACCATAAACCCTAAACCCTTAAATCCTAAAGTGGAAACACCTAAACCCTAAATAGTATTAAACCCAAGCAACCCTAAACCTCTATCTCCCTATCTCCCTATCTAGCCCTATGTCTATCATTCCTCTACCTCTCAATATCTCTCCCCATGTCTCTGGCCATGTCCCTCACTCTCTATATCTCCCTATTGGTCCTCTCTCTCTAAACACTAAACCCTAAACCTCTAAACCTTAACCCCTAAACCATAAACCCTAAAGTACCCTAAATAATACCCCTAAACCCTAAACCCTAAACCCTAGTAAACTCTAAACCCTAAACTTGAGCAATGGTAAACTCATAAATGCTAAATAATGCCCCTAAACCCTGACCGCCAACCCCAAGCAACTCTCTGTCTGTCTCTCTTTCTCTCCCTGACCTATATATTATCTACCAGCTCCTAGCTAGTTAAATCCTTTTCCTAGCTTTCCTAGTTTTCCTTTTCCTTTCCAATTTCCCTTTAGATCCCACCAATGTTTCCCTATTTTATTATTTTCCACCTCTCCTCTCATCATTCTTCCCCATCCAATGAACTTTGGTTTTATCATCTTGTTTCCATTTCATCTGGCTTCAAATTTATATCCTCATCCCTCTTTTCATGTCCTAGTTTTCTTGTTTCCATTTGCTTTGTTGATAAGGGAGACGGATAGAGACAAAGATGAAGATAGAGAGAGAAAGTCCTATAAGTTTTCCATGCTTGTTCATTAATTCCTTCATCAATAAGGGAGAGGGAGAATTAATAGAAGGGGGAGATAGGAAGATATAGGGATGATAGGGGGGAGAGGCAAGAGATAGAGAGATAGGGAGAGATAGCTAGGTAGAGAGAGACAAAGAGGAGACAGATCATAGGTAGAGATAGAGGAGACAGAGGGGAAAGATAGGGAGATAGAGAGTGGTCACTAGAGAGATGTCTAGAGAGATAGGGGATAGAAAGGCTAGAGATAGGGAGAGATAAATAGGTATGTAGAGTTGAGAGAGGGGAGATAGATTGGGAGAGATAGAGGAGATCACAGTCGAGCGAGAGATAGGGAGATAGAGAGTGAGTGAGATGTCTAGAGAGATAGGGAGAGAGAGGTAGAGGGATGATAGCTAGAGAGAGGGAGATAAGGGAGAGATTATAGGGAGATATGGGTTTAGGGTTTCTTAGGTTTAGGGTTTAGGGGTTATGGGTTAGGGGTTAGGGATTAGGAGTATTATTTAGGGTTGAGGGATTTAGAGAGAGAGAGAGAGTTCTTTTGACATGCAACTGTAAACCCTGAATAATGCCCCTAAACCATAAACCCTAAACCCTAGACCTCTAAACCTTAAATAATACCCCTAAACCCTAACCCCTAACCCCTAACCCCTAAAACATATATAAACCCTAAATAATTCCCCTAACCTATAAACCCTAAACCTGCAAAACCCTAAACCCTAAATCCTAAACCCCAAGCCCCTAAACCCTAAACACTACACACAAGCAACCCTAAACCTCTATCTCCCTATCTCTCTACCTCTATTGTTCCTCTACCTCTGAATCTCTCTCCCTGTGTCTCTGGCCATGTCCTTCACTCTCCATATATATATCCCTATAATCACTTTCAGCTATGTCTCTAGCCATGTACCTCACTCTCTATATCTCCCAGCTATTGGTCCTCTCTCTAAACACTAAACCATGAACCTCTAAACCCTAAATAATGATCCTAAACCTTAACCCCTAAACCCTAAACCTAAGAAACCCTAAACCTCTATATATCTCCCTATCTCTAATATTTTCCCTCTACTAGCTGTCAATCCTTCTCCCTATCTCTTTGTAGGATATATATCTTGCTCACTCTAGTAGTCTCTCTCTCTCTCTCTCTCCAAACTCGATTAACCCTAAAACCCAAACCCCTAAACCCTAAATCCAAGCAACTCTAAACCTCTATCTCCCTATCTATCCCCTATCTCCCTATCTCTATCATCCCTCTACCTCTCAATCTCTCTCCCTATGTCCCTGGCCATGTGCATGTGCCTCACTCTCTATCTCCCTATCTCTCTCCACAGTCTCCTCTATATCTCCCTATAATTCCTCTCTCTCTATAAACCCTAAACCCTAAACCTCTAAACCTGAACCCCTAACCCCTAAACAATAAACCCTAAACCCTAAATAATGCCCCTAAACCCTAACCCCTAACCCCTAAACCTGAGAAGCCCTAAACCTATATCTCCCTATATCTCCCCACTCTCTCTACACCTTTGTCCCTCTACCTCTCAATCTCTCTCCCTATGTCTTTGGCCATGTCCCTCACTCTTTACCTTCCTATCTCTTCCCTTGGTCTCCTCTATATCTCCCTATTGATCCTCTATCTCTCTCTAAACCCTAAACCCTAAACCTCTAAACCTTAACCCCTAATCCCAAAACCATAAACCCTAAGCCCTAAATAATACACCTAAACCAAAGTAACCATAAATTAGGCACTCAATTAGGTGCTAAAACAAGTGCTACATCAAACACTAAATTTAGGCGTTAAATAAAGCATTAACATAGGTGCTAAAACAGGGGCTAAACTAGGCATTATATGTGGCACAAAATTAGGTACTACAGTAGGAGCTAAAGTAGGCGCTAAAGTAGGCACCAAGTTAGGTGCTAATTTAGGCACTAATTGACACCTAATTTAGTGTCAACTTCTTCTGGTCAGCGCAAAAAATTCCAAAAATAGTGCCATCCTAAAAAATAGAGTTGACTTTTTTTAAAAAAATGGAGAAAAATACAATAAAATAGTGGGTGGAAGCAAAAAACAAAGAAAAAAAGGGAGCTAATCATAGGGATTTGTTGTAGTGTCAAATTTTTATATAATGACATTGCAGGTTTAGTGTGTGATGATTTTAGTGTGTGGATCAAAATGTAGTGATGAAGACATATCTATGAAAATTCATTTGAAAAGAAAATACAGATGAATCATGTGATTTAAGAGATGTATGAGATCATTTTTTTGTAGGAATGAATCAAACAAGAATGAAGACTGTATACAGAGAACTTATAGATTGAACCATGAAGAATTGATTATGCATTAGGTGAATTGAGAGTGATATTTAGATTGAGTGTGATTGAATAGAGATATGCAAATTTTGGACCTTGTATTGAAATAGAGAAACCCTTTGTATTACTTGTATTGTTTTGATGATGGTGATTGCATTTGTTAGTGAGGCTTTGTTGGTCAGTGAGACCTCTTTGTACCCAATGAGGCTTGAATGGTTAGTGAGACATTGTTGTAACTAGTGAGGTTTTTAATAAGCTAGTGAGGCAAATTTGAGTGGTTTTTCTACCCCATGAGGGTTTTTCACTCTAGTAATCTCTGTGTCATGATTTGCCTTTATATGTGTGTTTTGGATTATTTACACATAAGTTTTTGTTTCTCTCTTTTCATCATCATACTTGTGCATATGAATTTGATAGATTATTGTTGTCTCCTTTATTCTCTTTGTCTTGTAAATTAAAAGTTGTAAAAATTTAAAATTTTTCACAACACTAATTCACCCCCCCTCTTAGTGTTGTCCTTGACTCCAACAAGTGGTATCAGCACCTAGGTTCCCTATAGAAGTCTAATCATCTTGGGTAGGTCTTAAGGGTGGAGTACCATGGGTAAGTGCCAAAGAAATAAGAACATGAGAAATGTCAAATCTCATTCTAATCAAAAGGTGCAATCTGAATCAAATTTAGATGTTAGTATACAATCAGTTGATATACAAAATGTTTCACAAGATGTTCCTTTCTTTGATGGTTCAAACTTCTCTATTTGGTGTTTTAGGATGCAAGCCTATCTATTTTAATTAGGATATGGTGTATGTATATCTATTGAGAATGCTTATTTTATTTCCTCTCTATCACCTAATGATACAAGTAATAAAGAGGCTTATGAATACAATGACACTGCAAAGAAGGCTATTTTAACTGGATTATCTAACGAAGTTTCTTACAAAGTTATGTATTATGAAAAAAATCAAGATATGTGGAAGGAGTTTATTATAATTTATCAAAGTGATACACTTGAAGGGGAAGACAACTTGCTCTCTGAAAAGGGTGACAATGAAATGAGTAACTATGATAGAAGTCATTCACATGAAGAGGATGAAGTACAAGAAGAAGAAGATCTTTTTGTAGATGAAGATGGACAAGAGTTTGTTGAAGATGATTGTGAGGTTGATATTGAAGGAGAGCTCATATGTGCTCTGAGTGAGATCAAGAAATACAAAAAGGAAAATTAGGGATTAGAGTTGCAGCTACAACAAGAAAAAGACTTTAAAGACAAAGCACTCTGTGATCTTGAAGAGACAAGAAATCAGATTGTAAATTTAAGGACACAAATTAATGAATTAGACAATTTAATTATCAATCTAAAGACAGAGGTTGAGGAAGCTAAGAGGATAGATAATGTAACAAGATCTGACCTTGAGGTTAAAAAAATTGAAAATCTGAAATTAGAAGCTGAAATTATCAATCTTAGAAAAGATTATGAAGTTCTCAAAGTTCTGTCTAAGAAGTATCAGGAGTTTGAAGAAAGTACAAATAAGTTGCATGAGATGTTGGGCAAACAAAAGCATCATAAGAACACAACTAGTTTAGGTTATGAAGAAGGAGACTATTCCAAAGCAAGTGAAACTCCAAGAAGGAAAACTGATTTAAATCATCATGTTGCTGCCCCTGAATATAAAAACAAGTGTGAAGCTGGGGAGAAAACTAAAAATGAGTTTCTCAAATTACACAATCAAAGAGGAAAAATTAGAAGAACTACTCTAGTAAAACAAGTATATATGTATAGGTATAATTATTCATTTAATGGTTATTGTTATACCTATAATAACTTTGGACACAATGCAATTAATTGTAGAAGAAGTCAATTTGTTTCAATAAAGAATATGAATCTTGTATGTTACAAGTACAATAATATTGGTCACATACAAAGAAACTGTAAAATGCATAGAAGGTAAGATCCTGCATGGAAGCATAACATAAATGCTCAAGGGATGTCAAAAAGGTATTATTAGTCATTTGATAATTATTACAATATAGTTTGTTATTTGTGTAATTCTCTTGGTCACAAAGCATATAGTTGCAAAAAAGTATCACATGGTTCGATAGATTGGAAAAAAAAAGAGGCTAAAAAAGTCTGGAGGAAGAAAGAACCTATAATAGTTTGGAGACTGAAACAAAACCAAAATAGGATAGATTCTAAACTTGTGCATCTTGTACAAGTTACATCATCAGTTGGATAACAGATAGCATGATGTTAGGGGGGTTGTCCATGTTTTATCAATTATCCTGAATATGTTTCAGGAGGAGATCATTTGATGTTTGTCAATGTGGTGATTTTATTTTGATTATCATGCTATTATATTTATGCTTGATAATATTCATATTAGTTTTGTGAAGTGAAGTTCATAACTTTGTTGATCTTTAGTGTATGTCAGTGATATAGTTGATCAGTGATTCATGATGTCATAATGCATACATGTTGATAAGATGTTCAAAACTTCTCTACACAAAGATTTTGACGATGTTGAGTGACTTGATCCTATTTGTATATTGTTCATATCATGTTGATACTTTGTCATGATGGTGTAGTTAGTTTGTTGATGTGCAGACTTGATGGGCTGATTTGAATGATGATTGACAGAATCTTGGGTGTACTCAAGAAACATTCATCAGATGTTATCATATATTAGCTGGGGAGGTTTATATTGGAAGAAGTTAATTCATAGAATATGTCTCTGCATTTGCCTTTAAAAAGGTATTGATAGTGGTTTTGTATATATTAGATTTAACATTGTGTTGCAATAAGTATCATATCCAGGAATAGGAAGATAGTCTTCATTTCTTACTAGATGGTCTTCATTCTTTATCATGTCAAGAAGTATTTGTAGGAGCAGATTGATTTTTGTCACTATCATGGAAGTCTTGGCAAGGTCATCTCTTGAGTGGTTATCATGTCATCATGAGTTATGATGAATTGTCTTCATGTTATTTTTATCAGAATGTTTCTTGTTGAGCCTGCATTATTGTTCATCATGAGTGTTGATGTGATTATGATATCTTTGCATGGAATTAAAGTTTATGCCTTCATAATCATATGATTTGAGAGTTCTTGGGGATTTATCATTTGGGTCAAAAAGTGTTGGTGATTGTGGAAAAATTATTTGTCATGAAAAGTTTGTTTTGCAAACACAAGTGATCTCATCAAGAGTTTGTATTTTGATAACTGAAAAATGGTAGCCTTCATCTTAACAAAAGAAGTGATCAGAGGATTTCAATGATATCAACTTTCATCTTCATCTTCATATTAGTGTAGTGACATGAACTAGTATTGTGTTGAGATAGACATGCATGCTTCATTCTATTAGGATAGTGCTCTTTTGTGCAGATTTTATGATGTAACAGATCTCATTTTATGTATGCAGAATATGGTACAATCTATGGGTAGTTTATCACAGTGGTTTGATACTTTGTTTATTGTACCTCACATAATGTTGCTCTCAGATTTTGTGCTTCAGGATGTATATCTTCAGATGTGTGCTTCATGGTGACTTGTTGTTCTGAAGTTGAAGAGTTGTTTATAGGTATTGTGAACATGGTTTGTCATATGTTTCCTCAAAGGGAAGATAGGTGATGATAACAAGTGAACAAGAGTTTATGTCTTCAAAATCATTCTCATAATGCAATGTGAGTGTACATGTTATGATCAATCTTTAACATTTTTTTGTGGAGCTAAATGATAGGGGAGCATCTTATCCTGTGTCATATGATGTCAAAAAGGGGGAGAGAAAGAAAATACATCATGTATTTTTGCCATCAATGACAAAGCGGGAGATTGATGGAGATTGATCGTCATTAATGTCAAAAAGGTCCTTGGAGTTTCTAGTTTTGTTTTATGATGATGATCCTATAGGAGTTTAAGCAATGACGATGCAATACATCAAGATCATCCTATGTAATGGATGCTTTTAGTTTCAAGCATAGGTTGCTTCACAGTTGTAGTAGATTTCTCGTTCAAGTTACGATGTGTGTTTTGATGTTTGAATTAGGAGTTGCATAGTGTTGAGTTCAACATTGAAGGTTTGGTTGTTGTCATGATTCTTACCATTGTTGTTATGATGCTCACCATTCTTCAAATGATCATGATTCTTGATTCAAAGAGAGTTGATATGGGTGCTCAAAGTTGCTTTGTTTGCCATTAAGAATAATGGTTGGATGATTAGGATGATCAATGTTGACATAACAAGATCTTTCTAAAATATGCAAGGTTAATTATCAAAGGTTTTTGCAGTTGGTATTGTCAAAGGTTGAAGAAGTGTTATGCAGGATGTATTTTGCATGATATCAGGAAGTATGTCTTCATGAACCTCATTATAACATAAATCATTTATGTCTCATCATAACATCATACTTTATGTTTTTAGAAGGTCAGAACTGAACTATGTTGGCTCATTTTTTATGGAGACTTGTTATCAAGGTTAACAATGTGAAGAGGTCATCGGTCTATTACTTGGTTATAAATGGAGTTGTACCTTGTATCAATTCACTTGTGTTTATCTATGTTGCAAAGATAATATCAGTAAAGATATTATGCTATGTTGGGGCAGGTTCATTGGCAGAGATTAAGATTTTCTTGGCAGATGGAAGTATAGTGTTATAGTGTTGGTAGATGGTAGAGATCTAAGCTTTGTAATGAAGTGTTTTGAATTTGTTAAATTCTAATAATACATTTCTAAATGTGCTAATTCTCTATTCTCTGCTCGTCACCTTATTAGTTTCTTTTTGATCTAATTGTTCAGTGACCTATTAGCACAAGTCATATAACTCAAATCGACCTGCTAATGGGGTGTTAAAACATTATGGGGACTGGCCCCTCCACCTAGTATAACATACTACACCAGTCACCTCATAAAGAGCTCGAGCGGGTAATGCAAATCAAAGGTCTTATTTGAAATGACAATGGGTGTGAATATTATGATCAATGGATAGTATTTAAACTAAGACCCTGACCATTTTGCATTTCTTTTGATGGTCATCAGAACATCATACATACTATGACTACATAGATAATCTTTTTAAAAGCAAATTTTAGTATATTTACAAAGGTAGTTTTTGTAGACTTTTAAGGATATGTTTTAGGTGAGTTATTTCTATTTTTTGACTTCATTCGAGACATTAAAGGCAAATAGAATGATGATTTATTTTTTAAAAAGGTACCTTTTTGGTGAAAGATTTAATGCCTTTTGTAAGTAAGGAGGTTTTATTTTCTTTCTATTTTCACTCTTCATACAGATGTTTTTTTAAGTTACGAGTCTTAAGATAATCAAAGAAGAATTTTATTTTTTAAGGCAGATGGATTAAAAACACTATTGAAGATTTTTGTGGAAGAAGAAAAATACAGAGTGAAGATGAAAGTGAATGTGTAAAGAAAGAAAACTATGAAGGGTCATTTAGGAACAAAGATTTTGAGATTGAAAGAGAAGATGAATGTAGAGAGGAAAATGAAAAGACTTCATGCAGATGATTTTTGCAGATTGAAAAATATTGTTAAAAGGAGATGAATTTTTTTTATGAAAGGGAAATTGAATCAAGAGGAATGTGAATGGTTTTACAAGATTATGATCTTATTTTGTTTTGCAGGTTCTTCATAGATGGAGAGATGAAATATATTTGATTTTATTTTTGCAGACACATTGTGAATAGGATTTTCTTCTTGGAAATGGATTGGTGTTTTGTCTGAAGATATTTTATCACAGAATGATTATATTTCATTGAAGATTTATTTTTTTGTCAAGATGAAAATGAATGAGAGAAGAATGTAAATGAAATTCAAATTTTTATATAATGAGATTGTAGGTTCAGTGTGCGATCATTTTAGTGTGGATCAAAATGCAGTGATGAAGACATATTTATGAAAATTCTTTTGAAAAGAAAATATAGATGATTCATGTGATTTGAGAGATGTATGAGATCATGTTTTTGTAGGGATGAATCAAACAAGAATAAAGACTGTATACAGAGAACTTACAGATTGAACCATAAAGAATTGATTGTGCATCAGGTGAATTGAGACTGATATTTAGATTGAGTGTGATTGAATAGAGATATACAAATTCAGGAGCTTGTATTGAAATAGAGAAAACCTCTATATTACTTGTATTGTTTTGATGAAGGTGATTGAATTTTCCAGTAAGGCTTTGTTGGTCAGTGAGACCTCTTTGTAGCTAGTGAGGCTTGAGTGGTCAATGAGACCTTGTTGTAACCCGTGAGGTTTTGAATAAGGCAATGAGGCAATTTTGAGTGGTTTTTCTACCCCATGAAGGTTTTCCACTTGAATAATCCTTATGTCATGATTTTCCTTTATATGTGTGTTTTGGATTATTTACACATAAGTTTTTGTTTCTCCGTTTACATCATCATACTTGTACATATGAATTTGATAGATTATTGATGTCTCCTTTATTATCTTTGTCTTGTAAATTAAAATTTGCAAAAATTTAAAAGTTTTCACAACACTGATTCACCCCCCTCTCAATGTTGTCTTGGACTCCAATAGTCTTATCATTACATGGAAAGTTGTAAGTGTGTTGTTGCATGTGTGCAACTAGTTCCTGTCGCTCATAGATAGATGTATGTTCTTGTCACCTAGTGGAATTTGAATCTAAATGTACAAAATGCTATCTATATTTGTTTTGTGTAACCCTATCATTACTATCTGGTTCCTATCACTAATGTGACAAAAGGTCTATATGAATTGGTTCAGTGTGGTAATTCTATTTATTTGTTGTTGGATTATATTGGGTATTTAAGCATGCATATGGAAGTGTGTCATCAGAATAGTATTAGAGCATGAGTTTTAATTTTCATGCTATCACGTATGCTCTCACCTTGCCTTTTCTAAAAACTAACTATTTTCCAAACTATGAATAAATGTTGCTATTTTTTAAATTAGCAAAAGACTATTAATTGGAGCTTTAATAACTGAAAGCAACATCAATAATTAATCATTTGAATAATAATGTGAATATCAAAATGAGGAAATCTATAATATTGATAATAGATGGTAAATTAATATAGAGAATAATTAAACTATACTACAATGAAAATGATACATATCTTTAATAGTTTTTGGAAGCAGCTACCTCGCATACAAAGATGGAGTTACTCATTCCTAACTTTACCCAGCATAAACACCCTTAGAGGAACCGGTTCTTGCACAGATCCAACTTGTCTTTACGACATAAATACAACCCTGACCAGGACACTCCCGGGTGTACACTATACCTTGAGTTGGACACATGTTGTTTTCCCCTTCTCAAAATGTTTAAATGCCAAGTAGAACCAAAATCCTCCACTCTTGTGTGCCTTCCAAATTTTGTATTCCTTTTCCTTTTTCTTTTTCATTGTCCTCCTGTTTCCACTAATTTACAGGTTTATATATAATATTTCAAAGGGTGGTTAAAAAATCCACACCCTTTCATAACAATAATGTTTACTAATTAATTTTACATTATTTTATTGCAATGTATTTTTCATGGGGAAAAAGTCCTGTAACAATTCTCCTCCTGTAAATCAGTTGTTGTCCTCACTAGCTCAAGTTAAATCTACAACATATTTCAGCACAAACAATTTGTTAAGTAAGTGTGGATATAACACTATCAAGATCACAATAAATTTTTTAACTTCATCTATAATTATATTTTAAAATTTAGATCTTTTCAATAACTCTATTTATTTTAACTAAAACTAAAATTAGATCCCATAAAAATACTTTTCTAATCAATAACATGATTGCAACCATAAGTATAATTTCACATGAAATAAATCATGAATTTATATTTGAGAAGCTAAGACAAGAGAGTACACTAAATCTCTTATAAAATAATCTTTAAATTTTTCATTCATGTGTAACCTTATCTTTAATGTGCAAGTATTTTGATCTTTTAAGTGTCACTTTAATACACAAAAGTATTATCATGTAGTCACATAGGACTTACCCTAGTGAATGACATGCATATCCTATACTATGTAGTCACTCATAACTGAGTCCCATATACTCAAAATACATTCAAAGATGATAGTCATGCATTCTGGACTACATGAATATCCTCTTTTCATATACCAAATAAAATTGGATAGCAACAAATACATCAAAACATGTACAAGGTTATTGCCCATTGATCAAGTCCAATAACGAAGTACAATAAAACAAAGATGGTACAAAACAATCTTACAAGGCAACTTAAGCAACAAAACATCAACAACTATGACCATCATAAAGTGCTTCATAGAGAAACAATAGGAAAACATCAACAACTATGACCATCATAAAGTGCTTCATAGAGAAACAATGGGTCTAATATTTCCTTTAAGTAATGGGGTTAATTGAAAATCTTTCTTCATCTTTTCCATCCCAATTAATCTCACAACCATTTAATTATGACTTCCTAAAATACTTAAAAAGGACAATTCAAGGTCTTTTGATTGATTTTCTAAACCCAAATCCCCAAACAATGGGTTACCAATATAATTATAGTAGCTATGATCATGGATTTTATTTTTCATCTTGTGCCTTTCCTTGGACTTATATTTTTATCTTATATAGTAAGCTCATAGGTGATGATTTAAACATTACATAAACTCGCTCTTTTTTTTCAAAAAAAATTCTTGAGGAACTTGTATATGAAAAAGGTTTTATCTTATCAAAAAATGTCTTGAGTTTGGGATTGGCTCTCCCCCTATAAATTTTAACATGTCCTCATGATAGATGTCAAGATAATCATTTTGGTTTCATATCTTGTAACAACATTGTTTCATTTCACCTTTAGAAAGAACACCATATTTTCTAAAGTTGAGATGTGAAAATGATCTTGGGACCTATGAGTTATGGGTCCACAATGTACCCTATGTTAGACCTAACAAATCTAGGTGGTAAAAAGTTTTATTTTTATTTTTCACAAACAATAAGCATAGATATAATATTGGCTTAATATGATTACTTATATTACTGAGTAGTTTAAATATCTTTATTTCAATGTCTTTATTGTACAAAAATAAAAAAATTATATCATCACCTATTCTCCACTTTTATAGGCATGCCTCTTATTGATACTAATAATATATTTAAGCTAATTCCATATTCTTTGAGTTACATATCTTGTCTAGGGTAGTTATATTACACCCTTATATTGCACCATTGAATTGGGAGTATTACCCATCTAGGACCATCACTACAGACAACATTTCTTCATATAAACTTGTTTAACTAAATCTATTCATTTATGTAAACCAAAGATAAACAACCTAAAAAAGACCATGTAGAGAAGGCATTTCTTCATATAAACTTGTTTAACTAAATCTATTCATTTATGTAAACCAAAGATAAACAACCTAAAAAAGACCATGTAGAGAAGGCATTCTCTTGTACATCTTGGAAATCTAATATGGATAAATATAGTATGCTAAATATCTCACTAGGCACCAATGTGCATGAATCCATGCAATACTAGGATATGAGCATAAAAATGACATAATTATAATGTGAAACCCTAACATAAGAACTCTTCTAGTCTATATGTTGTGGCATTAAGCATTTGACATTTTATTTGCATCACCATGATATGACTACAATAAATAATAATGAAAGACATGTCTAGGATTTGAGAAAAAATTCACCTCTATATAGCTATTCTTGCCATGGAAAAATTGTGGACAATAGACAAAGAGGCTTATTGACTATGGAATGTGGGTACTAATAGAAATTTAGAAATACATGCAAATGATTAAGTAGGACAAGCTATATTTGAGATACTACTTGACAACTAGATTATAGGTGTATGAACTTGGATTTTATTCATATGAAGACTGGCTTGTCATTGCGAATTATATAGGAATAACTATCATTCTCATGACAATAATGTGTATGGATCTATTATGTACAATGAACACAAAGTAGTTAGAACATTGCAATCCTATTAAAGGAAAGAGTTGTGCTTAAGCATCCAATACATCATTTTATCTTCTTTACATAATTAGTTCTTAAGTGAAACTATTACATTGTAGATCTTATCAAGAGGTTTCCTAAGGAAGGGAAATAACATCAGTAAAGTGGGATTTTACAACTACCTCACACATTCTATGTAGAATATAACCCATACAATGATAGATTTAAACAAACCTTGATCAACTAGTACTAATTTTTTATTTCTATATGTTAAAATTATCATAGTCACAAATATCTCTACATAATTCCATAGGGCATGACTTCATACTAATTAAACTGAAAGAAATGATATGATGTGACATAGCTGATTTGGAACTCAATACATTTGGTAACTTAGACCTTCCTCTTTTAGTCCTAGAAGGAATCTGACCAGAACTAATGGACTAAGAAGACATGGAGAGGAAACCATTATTCAAACATAATCTCACAAATTTTGTAGAGAAGTGGGATAGCAACTTAAGACAATTGCCACACTTCCTATAGGAATAGGAATGTGTAAGCCTTAGAAATAATGAAAGGTCAATTAAAAAGAATTGATTTATTTTTAGCTACTAAAAATGACAGCAGCAATGCCTAGATATAGATTATCCCACCACAGATATATTACGGAAATTGCAACCTGATAAATGAACACAATTTATCAATGAATTTCCCTGTAAGGAAAACATAAGAGCTTATCCAATTTGAAACCTTCTCCAAATTTGAAAGTCAAGAACGCATGATAACTGGATAAAGAAATAGAGACGAAGGTACCGGTAGAGAGATAAAAAGATATATACTTCAGCATTTCTCAACCTGTGAGGCCTACTCTATACCAATGCCCAGATGTCAATTTGATAGAAAAAGTTAAACTAATATAAAATCCCATAGACACGTTATAGATCTACTACCTATTTGTAGATTTGTAGAGGCTAAAAGGGAGGACATCCAACTATATCATTCGTGTTATTCACATCAACACAATGGAAAAGTACCATTAATGGAGATGTTTCAAATATTATTCTAGCTTAAGGTTCATAAATTTGGTACCATTAATGGAGATGTTTCGAATATTTTTCTAGCTTAAGGTTCATAAATTTCGAAATCCATAAAGAAATTCTGTTTGGACACTTCTTAGGAAAATACCAAAAAATAGGCGCCATGTGACAATACCTTTAAACAATATGAACAATTTCTACAAGATCCAAATGAGGTTGCCATGTGAATAGTATTTTTATCCCTGTAACAAAACCAATCGGATAGCATGATACCTAACATTCTTGAATCAAGGCCCTATAAGAACATCTTCAAATTTTATGCATTAGTTGTCACTCTTTGAACTCTACATCATCAAATGAATCTCTTTGGTGTTGGCTATGCTGCAAGCACTAGGGATTGCCTTCACCAACAAAATTGCAAGGAAAGCCATTTTGGTTGTATTTATTTTGATTTTGAATTAAGATACTCATGGATTTAGGATCTCTCTTATACATTTGCACATCAATCTAGTAGCCATGCAGATTATATACATCCTCTATGGAAGACAGGAAATCTTGACGTCTTGATAATTTAGGCCCAAACTTTCTTCCATTATGGATATATACTGTTTGCGTGCTATAACTACTGTAACCAATTCACAGGAAAAAAATAACATATAATCATCCAATGGACGTGTTTGAGGTTGTTGTTTGTCTAGGGTTGACAAGAGAAGATGATAGGAGAGTCTCATTCACCTGTTACTTTAATTTCTAGTAATAGGTAGTTGTGTTGCTGCGAACATAATTTTTGTAAGCCGATTGATTTTTTGTTTCGTTACCAGATTGTTTAGTGTGCTTATTCAAAAGCTGGGCACCAACCAAAAGAAATTGTACGTGTTTTTAGCTTCTGGAAGACTTAGAAATTATATTATTCATTTTGTCTAAATCTACGGTAGCAAACAATATCAACAACAACATTAGACTAGAAACTTTGACGCCACTGTGCGGCAAGTTCGCATGCATGCACCTGATTACTCATGCATAAGTGATTCGATGGATGCAAAACATTATAAACTAGAACTTACTTTGGATTGTGATCCATGAGGATGCTATGATAATTCAAATCTCTGTAGTCCTCTGTCAAATTGATCAATACAACTGGCTTGTTGAGTATAGACACGTTATTGAAGGATAACAAAACAACAATAGAACAACATTACCTTACTATCAATTCCATAGTAATTCTGTCACAATTTTTCAAGTTGTTATTCTTGGTTAAAGACTTAAATTTGTGAATGTAAAGGGTTCCCTAGTCGGGTGTGAATTTTGATTGGGTTAGCTTTCTTGTTTTATGGAAGACTTTGCTCAGATGATGTGGTCACGGTGTTTTCCAGTAAAGAGGAAATAAGAGTGTACTTTAGCTTTTAAGCGGCATTCCTAGGTTGCTTGAAAAGAGTGTCTGCGGTGGAGACCCTTTAAGGTTGGATATTGAAGTTCCGTGTGAAATACCAATCTAAGACTACTTATGATTGCATATGATTACATTTGAGGACAAATGTACATCAAATATATTTTTGATTTATATATTTTGCAAGTCTCATTCCTGAATTAAAATGAAAATGAGTTAGAAATAGAATTATTTTGAAGTTGTTTTACCTAATTTAATCTAGGTGTTTTTGATTTGAAGATTACAACAATTTTACCTATTTCATTTAGGAGGGAATTCAGAACATAAAAAGATTGAGCAATTGTTATGTGAATTGAATCTATTTCCTTGTTAAATTAATTTATGAGGGGTAATCGAGAGGTAAGAAAAGTTTTACTATTGAGTAAAAGATAAATATTTCATGGAACCCTAACTCACATATAATTACTCACATATAATTTCCCTTTCTAAAAAACTTTAAATGTAACTTTTATCAATAAATGCAACTAAATTTAAACTATTCTAAAAATTTAATATATCTATTTTGAATGAATAAACACAGCCTAATTAATGTTGGCAACAGGGGAAGCTGGGGAGGCAGACATGCTGACTAAACAAATGCTATAGCAAATATAAGACAGCTTCAAAACAAATACACAAAGAAGAATAACGCACAAGAGACAACAATATATTTTATATATATTTTCTTCTTCTAAAATACATTCAAGCTTCTTACAAAATTACAATACAGAGCTGCTGCTCTGTTTTCCTGTTATGTTCCAATCATTGAAGCTACACACTAAATGATTATGGAGCTGCCTGTAGGAACTCTATAGCTGTCTGTGCATCACTGTTTCTACTACAACATTCCCTTCTACTATCTTCTCTGTTGCTCTTTGTTAGAACATTCCCTTCTGCTGCTGTAGGATCCTCTAACATTCTTTTGTCAACTGTTCTTTTCCCTTCTATTTGTCTCTTCTTTCCTTGCCAGAAAATTGGTGCTCAAACACATTTGAAATTCAAACTTACCTACCAGAATTAATGTGGGCAGATGCAAATAGTGCTGAGGCTGATTTTTGAAATCCCCAGTCTGATGCGAGGGCTGACAGAAGTTAATATACTGACGAAGATTAATAAATTCCAACACTCCCCCTTAATCTGAAGTCAGATGTCATTCAACAATTTTCTTTTCGGAATTGATCTCTAGAGTTGTACCTATCCATTTGCCTTTCCAGAGTAGATCTCCAGAGCTATTTTCAGAGCTGATCTCTGCATCGGAGCACCCTATTTGCATCTCCAGAGCTAACTTACAGCATCTCCAGAGCACCTCCAGAGCATCTCCGGAGTTGACTTCCTTCATCTCCGGAGTTCTGTTTCTGCATCTCCGGAGCATCTCCGGAGCTGCACATACATTCCAGAGTTGAATCTCTGGAGCTCTCCTACTGTCTTTCTGGATCTAAACATCCAAAGCTATCTTCTTTGTAGGACTACACACCTCTGGAGCTATCCTCTTTATGGGACTGTACACCTCTGGAGCTGTCAACAATGCCTAGCCAATCCCTTAGGCGTTCAAAAAAATCTTTTAGCAATGCCTTTGTAAAAATGTCAGCAAGCTGCTGTTCGGATCTATAATATTGCACTTAATCTCTCCTCATTCTACCAACTCGCTTATGAGGTGATAACGGATCTCAATGTGCTTTCTACGTCCGTGGAAGACTAGATTCTTTGTCAGGGCTATTGATGAAACATTGTCACAATGAATGGTTGTACCATCTTCGTGTTGCTCATTCAAGTCTGTAAGGATCCTTCTCAACCAAATAGCCTGACATGCTGCTACATTTGTTGCAATATACTTAGCTTCTGCTATAGAGAGAGAAACAATGGGTTGCTTCTTGGATGCCCGTGATATCACGCCTAAACCCATGTGAAATACATAGCAAGATGTGCTCTTCTGGTCATCTACATTTCCTGCCCAATCACTATCCATGAAACCAGCCAACATAAACTCATTAGAAACATCATACATGATGTCATAACCTATTGTGCCATTCACATGCCTCAGGATCCTCTTTCCTGCTTGCCAATGTGTGTCCTTAGGCTTCTCCATGAACCTAGAAATCAGGCTTATAGTATACATCAAATCAAGCCTAGTTGCTATCAAATACACGAGGCTTCCAACCATGCTCTTATAGAGGGTTGGGTTTACTTCTTTGCTGCTATCCTCTTTACTCAATTTTAGACCTGTGGTTATTGGTGTAGGGGTAGGTTTACTATTCTCCATTTTAAATCTCTTCACAATCTATTTGGCATAGTTAGTTTGTGAAATAAATATGCCATGCCCTATTTTCTTGACCTCAATGGCAAGAAAAAAATTTAGCAGACCTAAGTCTGTCATCTCAAACTCATTCTTCATTGCCTCTTTGAAATCAACAATGAAAAGATCACTATTTCCAATAAAAATTAGATCATCTACATACATAACAACAAACAAAATATTACCTTTAGCTACTTTGATCTAGAGAGTGGGCTCACTGTTACTTTTGCTAAAGCCATTGCTCACTAAATATGAGTCTATTCTATTGTACCATGCCCTAGGAGCTTGTTTCAGCCCATAGAGGGCTTTCCGAAGCCTATATACCTTGTCCTCTTGCCCTGGGACTTCATAGCCAAGTGGCTGCTCCACATACTTCCTTATTTAGCACTCCGTTCAAGAAGGCTGACTTTACATCCATTTGAAACACCTTCCACTTGTGTTGGGCTGCTATTGCTATGACTGCCTGAACTGTTGCTAGCCTTGCAACTGGTGCATATGTCTCATCATAATCTCTTCCAGGCTATTGTTTGTACCCTTTGACAACTAGCCTTGCCTTATGTCTTTCAATTTTTCCTTCAGTAGTAGACTTGGTCTTATAGACCCACTTAACTCCGATCACTTGTTTACCCTTGGGTAAATCAGTTAGCTTCCATGTGTCATTTCTCTCTATGGCATCTAATTCTTCATCTGTGGCCTTACACCATTCCTCTTCTTTCACAACTTCTTCAAAGTGAATTGGATCACTGTAAGAAAATAATGCAAAATTTAAATTCTCATCATCATCAGCATACCTTGTGCTGTCATAAATCTCCCTCACACTCTTTATCCTTCGTGGAATCAATGATGCAAGTGTGGAGTCTGAATTACCTCTGGAGTTGCGGTTGTTCTGACATCCGGAGCCACTGTACTGATCTCTGGAGCTGCTGTCCTGACGACCTCTGGAGCTGTTGATCTTAAGAGTTTCAGACCTCCAGAGCTGCTGATCTCCAGAGCTACTGTATTGCTATCCACCTCTGGAGCTGCTTTGCTAAACACCTCCAGAGCTACTACTATTGTTCTCCAATGCTCTACGGTAGTTTATCCTCGAGCTGCTACTCTCTGTAGTTCCTCTAGAGTTGCTGTCCTCCAGAGCTTCTCCATCTTCAATGGGTATTGTGACTAAAATACCCATGGTGTTATCCACCATTCCATCCCATGCTTCATTCTCAATGAACTCAACATCCCTGTTGATTACAATCTTTTTGGTGATGGGATTATATAGCCTATAGGCTTTTGACTCTTCACTATAGCCTGTGAAGATACATTTTTCACCTCTATCATCAAATTTCTGCCTCTTCTCTTTAGGCATGAATGCATATGCCACACCCAAAGATTCTTAGGTGTTCAACACTCTATTTGTAGTTTGTCCATGCCTCTTGTGGAATCCTATCACAAATGGCCTTTGTAGGACACCTATTCAATAGGTAAGCTGTTGTTGCTACAGCCTCACCCCAATAGTCATTTGACAGTCCCTTTGCCTTCAGCATGCTTGCTACCATCTCTGTGATGGTTTTGTTTTTCCTTTCAGCTACTCCATTTTGCTGTGGATTATACCTTGTTGTGAACTATTTATGAATGCCTTCATTCCTACAAAAATTTAGAAATTGTTTGGAGATATACTCTCCCCCTCTATCCGTTCTTAGGGCCTTGATACATCAGCCACTTTGCTTTTCATCTGATGCCTTAAACTCTTTAAACTTCTCAAAGGCTTCTAATTTGTTCTTTAAAAAATAAATCCAAATTTTTCTACTGTAATCATCAATGAAGGTCATGAAATATACATTCCCAGCTAATGTGGGAGTCTTCATAGGACCACATAGATCTGAATACACCAACTCCAATGGTGCTCTTCCCCTTCTAGAATATCCTAATTGAAAGGGTTGTCTATGTTGCTTTCCTAAAATGCAGGCTTCACATTTTCCATCAGGCTCTACAATGTTTGGTAGCCCTCTAACCATGCCTTTCTTGGACAATAAACTCAAACCAGAAAAACTTAAGTGCCCATACCTCAAATACCATAATTTGGATGGGTCTTTGATGACTGTCGTAAAGGCTATTTGTTGTCCCACTGATGTGAGCATCAAAGATAGTGCTGGAAACTGCGCCAAAGATAGTGCCGGAGATAGTGACAGAGGAAACATTCTGTTCCTCGTCATCTGCACTGCTGCAATAACTTTCTTGCTGCCTCCTTTATCAAATATTGTGCACTCTCTATTTTCCATCAAGATTCTATAACTATTTTGGACCATCTGTCCAATGCTCAATAGGTTATGTTTTATTCCAGGGGCATAATAAACATCCTGGATCTGCATTTTCTCACCTTGCTTGCTAAGGACTGTGATGATGCCTCTTCCTATGACATGAACCTTTTAACTGTTCCCCATCATGATTTCAGACTTGACATTTCTGTCAATGGAAGCAAACAATTTTTTATTACCACTCATGTGGTTGCTACACCTGTTGCCCAAATACCAAACTTTAGGGTTGCTCTTCTTAGCAAGGTTGCACACAATAAATACCTTAGACTAATTTTTATTTTCAACCTTGTTCTCATTTGCTACATTAGCATTTTGGCCTCCATGATCACGTTGTTTATTTCTACACTCACTAGCATAATGACCAAACTTATAACAGTACTAACATTGAACATTACTTTTGTCATACCTCTGATTAGAATGAATGTTCTTCTTCTTTTCTTGATAGCTTGGCTGTGAGTTGTGAGCTGCTTGCCTCTTCTTGGCTGTTGAAACTCCTCTTCTGGAGTTGCTTCTTCCTCTACCTCTTTGACCTCTACCTCTACTATTTCTTCCTCTTCCCCTACCTCTTGTATCGGTTTGAGCCTTGAAAGCTTTCTCAAGGGAAGGAGCGGATCTATTCAACCACTGCTCATGGCTTTGTAGAGAGTACATCAACTCATCCACTGTCATCTTGGACAGATCCTTTGTCTCTTCAATGGTTATGACTATAGGGTCAAATCTATAAGATAGACTTCTTAGGATTTTCTCAACAATCCTTTGTTCATCCATGGTTTCTCCATTTATCCTCAACTGATTTAACATAGTAGAAACTTTAGTGTGAAAGTCTGAAATAGACTCATTCTCCTTCATCTGTAGGGTCTCAAAATCCCTTCTAAACAACTGGAGCTTGACTGATCTTACCTTGTCAGTTCCCTTATAGTCATTCTACAATATTTCCCATCCTTGTTTTGAGTAGTTTGCTACTACAATGCAAGGGAAAATAGCCTTTGTCAAGGCTGCCTCGATTAAACTAAGGGCTTTTGCATCCTTCATTCTTGTTTCTTTCAACTGGTTTCTTTGAGCATTAGAAAGGGCTGCATAGGCTGCTGGGTCTGTAAAGTCTGTGAACCCATTGGTGACCAAATCCCATAGGTCATTAGTAACCATAATAGTCTTCATCTTTTTAGCCCAAATATCATAATTCTACCCATCAAATGTAGGTGGCTGCTACCATCCTTTGATATCCCCACTTGGCATGCTTCTCACATCTGAGAACGCTGATAATGCCTAGACAAGCTAGGGATTATATTAAACACCGACACAAGAAATCTAACTACCCAGAAAAATAGGGCTCTAATACCACTTGTTGGTAACAGGGGGAAGCAGGGGAGGCAGACATGCTAACTAAACAAATGCTACAACAAATATAAGATAGCTTTAAAACAAATACATAGAGAAGAACAAGGCACAAGAGACAATAATATATTTTATATATATTTTCTTCTTCTAAAATACATTCAAGCTTCTTACAAAATTACAATACAGAGCTGCTACTCTATTTTCCTGTTATGTACCAATCACTGAAGCTGCACACTAAATGATTATGGAGTTACCTGTAGGAACTCCATAGTTGTCTGTGCATCACTGTTGCTACTGCAACATTCCCTTCTACCATCTTCTCTATTGTTCTCCATTAGAACATTCCCTTTTGCTACCACAGGATCCTCTAACATTCTTTTGTTTACTATTCTTTTCCCTTCTATTTGTCTCTTCTTTCCTTGCCACAAAATTGACGATCAAACACATTTGAAATTCAAACTTACCTACCGGAATTAATGCGGGTAGGTGCAAACGGTGTTGGGACTGATTTTGGAAATCCCTAGTCTAACGCGGGGGCTGATAGAAGTTAATATACTGACAAATATTAATAAATTCCAACAATTAAAGGGATCAGCAAGTCTCTGATACCTATTGAAATCTAACTATTTTCCAAACTATGAATAAATGTTGTTATTTTTTAAATTAGCAAAACATCAATAATTAATCATTTGAGTAATAATGTGAATATGAAAATGAGGAAATCTATAATATTGATAATAGACAGTAAATTAGCATAGAGAATAATTAAATTATACTGTAATGAAAATGATACATATCTTTAATAGTTTCTAGAAGCAGCTACCCTGCACATAGAGATAGAGTTACTTGGTCCTGACTTTACCTAGCACAAACACCCCTGGAGGAACCGGTTCTTGCACAGAACAAACCTGTCTTTATGACCTAGCTAGGACACTCTCGAGTGTACACTATACCCCGAATTGGACACATGTTGTGTGCCCCTTCTCCAAATGTTTAAATGCCAACCGAAACCAAAAACCTTCACTCTTGTGTTCCTTCCAAATTTTGTATTCCTTTTCCTTTTTCTTTTCCATTGTCCTCCCATTTCAACTAATTTATAGGTTTATATATAATAATTCAAAGGGTGGTTAAAAAATTCACACCCTTTCATAACAATAATGTTTGCTAATTAATTTTACATTATTTTATTGCAATGTATTTTTCACAAGGAAAAAGTCCCATAACATTCGCAGATCTTAGTGATCAGAAAGTACTAGGGAATTGAGAATGCACTTAGTCACAAAGTTACCTAATTTGGATTGAGGAAGTAAACTAGATTTCATGAGAAGACACCTGATAGAGATTACTCCACACTAGTACTAATTGATAAACACTCCTTTAGGTTTTGTGGTAGTGGATTAATTTCCATCTCTATCTCACTCGAGTGGGTGGCAGCAGATGAAGAACTGTCTGGAATAGAGAATAACCCTAGAAAGGGTTGGATACTTGCTCACAATTGCATCAAACATAGTACAAGACATAAATACATATTCGCATACCCCAGTGTTAGTCACATCCAGAGGGGCCTTAATCTCATGGATACAAGATATGTAGGCAGTCTGGATGGCAAAGGATGCCCCCAATATTTAGGTCCCCTAGATATAGGGTGTTCTTCTATAATTAACATTGTGATCTTAACTTTCTATGTAGTGATTTCTGTGTAGTGATTTCTATTGTCTAGTTAGTTTTGTGCAGATGATAAGGATATAGTTGCTGGACAAAAAGCAAGTTGTTGGAAATGAATGTAGGATGTAATGCATGACTTAAGGTATGTGTTGATTTATTGTTCTTGCATGTTATCTTGAGAAATGTACTTTCTCTCTTCACTGGATTAACAGTGGTAAACTTTTTAGGAGTTTATAAAACAAAACTCGAGTTGTCTAATGTCTATAATATTTATTGGACACTTCTTAGAATTAATAGTAAATTTCATGATTCTACATTTCTTGCATCTGTTATATCAAATAATTTAAATTTTGAATTCAGAGTTTAGTATTATTTTGTTAATAAGGAGTTGGGTCCCTACATGTGGTATCAGAGCCGACGCTCAAACATTAGGCTTGGAGGTCTGCTAACCTAAAGTATGGAAAGAATTAAGATATAAGGTATTATAATATGACATTAATGATATTCCCCCTCTTGTGATCTAATGATCATCTAATTATTGATAAACATGAAGAGAAAACATACAAAATGAAGGAAAGGGTAAGGTTGTAGATAAACCCTCCCTAGAGGGTGAGATGAATAGATTGATACTAGTGACAATATGTGTGTGATGAGACAATAGTAGTCTGGTACATGGAAACCATGAGACTTGTGGATTCTCTTTCTAGAAGTGGATATCATATTCTGTGGCTAATTCCTTTTGTGGATCTTTTCATGATGGCATGCCCTGGGTTGTGTGGGGGCATGTGACTATTTGTGTGGATTTCAATATAGATATATGATAAGGTTCTTTCAGTTTGTGTGGGGAATGATTAATGTGACATGGTGATTTATCATTGTTCTCTATGTGGTTTGAGACCATTGTACGATTTAGCTATTCGAGTGATAGAAGTCCACCCAATTTCCCTACTCCCCTTAGGTGGTCTTATTGTAAGGCTACATGGTGATTGTAATGTGCAAATTTTATGAGATTGTTGCATTATTTATTCTTGGGTTAAAGGTTTTACTTAAGTGTTAAGCCAACAGTGTTTTGTTTATTTGGGCTAATTAGTTATTTAAATTTTGAGATGGTCATTTTGCCTCAAGGACTTGTTCTTTGTTAAATTTGGGATGTTGCAATGGTTGTTGTCTTTGATCTTCACTTCTTCTATCGCTTGTTTTATTTTAATGTATTCTAATTGAAAATTTAACTTATGGACATGTCTTACTTAGACTTTCCTGATTTGGGGCATTTTATTGTTGCAACTACTGGCATGTGTGGAGTAATGTGACTTCTATAAATTGCCATGTTCAGGAGGGGCCCCTAGTAGGTTGTATGGTAGAGAAGGTGGCCTAGGGAATTCTATTGTGAGGATGGGGTTTGCAAATGGGACTAGTATGTGACACTCATAATCTATCCATCCCCTTACATCTATGTGTGTATTTCTTGCATACCTTCCTCTTAGAGGATAACACTTTAAACAAACATGAGCAAGCTATTAGGAAACGTGATGAGGGGTCCTTGAGACCATCTTTCTTTTTTGGTTACTTGGCACTAAGGTATTAATGATATTGGTTTCCTTCAAGGATCTAAGATTAAATGGTTTTATGGAAAATTGGATGAGTACTAAGGACATCTATTAACTTTTGGGAAATTTGATGTCATCATGGACTCCTAGTTTGGGAAGCTACTATCAATTTTGGGATGTTAGCACTACTTTTGGATAACAAGCCCTAAGGTGGTGCCAATTGATGCAACATTTGTGAAGAAGGAGATGGATGGAAAGTTTGGAAGAGTTGTTGATGTTGTAGTCTCTGCAAATAGACATGCATGATAGCTAGAATTGTTACCTTTCACTTAAGTGTTGATGTGTGTTCTTGAGCACATATTCATTTTAAGTGTAATGTTTATATGATATCAAAATAATGGAAGTCACTGATACTCAAAAGAATCCTCAGGAGGATTGATCTTGCACCTAGCCAGTTCCCTGCAAACCTGAGGGAGGGTACAAGGTCCTTAGAATATTCTTGTTGAATAAACTTATGGAAATTTCTCAGTGGAATATATGGGCCTATTGCATAATTTCCTATAAGTGACTCAGGATCCAGATTGATCCTAATGAGTCTAAGTCTCTGTCAGAACAATTTATTGATTCTTTTCCTTGTTAGCCCATATGAATGTTGTGTTTACCTATTGGATAAAGTTTGGATCCGTTTGACCAATATAGGCCTATTTGTCCATTATTTTATATACCCCGTATTTGGTAGCGATGGGGTCTTTTAGACCTGGTTCCATATGAACAAGTTTGCCCAAAGGATAGAAGAGCCTAGTTGGCTTTATTTCAGTATGTCCTGTTTTGGACACTTTAGCCCAAATTAGCTATTTGAAATTCATAAGTACCCAGATTAACTAAGATAATATAATTCTTCTAATCTACAGTGGTGTATAATTTGTCTTGGATTCTAACATAGGTTACAGTAAACTTCTAACATAACTAGAAATTTTGGATAATGAGTTTCAGTACTTCACATTTGGAGTCGATGCACAAGCAGTAAGGTTGTATAATCAGATATGAAAATCTCACATTTATTTCTTAATGCAAGACAAAGACGGTGGCTAGAATTTATAAGTATGATTTTGACATTGAATATATCTAGGGTGAGGTGAATAGAGTGCCTGATGTATTAAGTAAAAAAAAAGACACATTATAGTAACATAAACACTTCAAACCAACCTTAGGGAAACAAAAGAATGATCCATGGTGTAAAAAACTGGGGGTAGCCCTTGAAGTATCTCTAATAGATAAAAGTATGCAGGATATACCTTGATAGTGATGGATTACCAAGGGAGAATTTATGAACCTAAATTTTTTATCTAACTTAGAAAGTTGATTCCAAGGTTTTATTATCTTTTATGATGGATTTTTAAAGTGAATTACAACCATGAATGATCAAGGTCATGACATTGTACAAGGATCAAAGGAGGTTTTAAAATGAGATAAAATTAAGGATATGAACAATAAGATCAGGCAGTTGGACTTTGAGTTTGGTACGCATTTTATTATGATTAAGTATGGTTGAAGGAGAACAATAAATTTGACCCTCTTATGTAAGAGAGAAACTAACTTAAAAGTGGATTTAGAAAGATAACTCAGTATAAATTGTGATATATCTCAGAAGATGGGATAATTAGTAAAGGAAGAAAATTTATTTAATGACGTTTTGGATATGTTGACTTTGGATAAGATCAATTATCTCTATTTTATTCTCTATGAAGGAAAATAGTTAGAAACCAAAGTGAGGAGCAAGTGTACTTTGCTTTATTGTGAATAGACTAAGGTAAGAGCCTTCCTATATGGAAACAAATCTCATGAAGAGACGTTAGAAAATAATAATATTATGATCCTCGCATTCAATAATTTGACCTCTTGACATTGAAATATGTTTTGGAATACTTTCATTTGCTCTTGATTATACCACTCTCATGACAAATCCATGAGCATCAGGATGTTTTACTTTAATTAGTTCACATGTGGAGTTCATGATAATGACACATGTTTGATTTGATGGCTCCATTCTACGATATAAATTGTGGAGAAGTTATACTAGCTAGTTATGATAATAATGTGCTTAGTGATGATACTCTTGAAAGTTAGATCTCTTCCTAAATTTTTAGACACTTATACACTATTGTTGTATTTCACAAGACTCTTGTAGATAATTATGAGGAAGTTACTTAAATGATGAAGTAAAGATTTAAAAATGGCATCTTTTGAAACTTATGATCACTACATGATTAATCTTAATGATTTATTACTTTGATTTGCTTTTTATTGATAAATGAAAGTACTTTGTGATGAATTATTACACACCAACATGACAATCTTAGAAGCATGGCTAAACAACACCATGATTAACATCATAACATGATATGTCTAACAACCTCTGCAAGTGTTTATCCTAGACACAAGAAAATTTGAATGGATGAGTACATTGGAATAATCAACATTCCTGACTAGAGGACAAGCCGCAAGGATATGCTCAATCAAGTTTGAAAGTTTAAAGTAATTTCTTAAACTCACATTGTTATGATAATACATGGATGCTTTATCATTTTGGAACCTAGTAGAAGTTTTGATTTATGTTGAGCACTTTTGCTACCTTAATTTATGAACTATAGTTAGTGATGTTTTGCATCGAGACAATGCAAAGTTTTAGGTGGGAAGTATGTCACGACCCACTACTACAATTTATGAAATAACTAAGTTGGTCATATTTTAGTATAGATATAATATCTACTTATACATTTTGTCATTCAAATACTCAAATCATATGTTTTAAATTACTAACCCACATAAAAGATATTAATGACCTTTTTAAATTAAAGAGAAATTAAATAATGTGAAGTCACAATAAAAATGAAATAATAATAACAATAAATGAATTTTTAGTTGACACAATTTAGAGTTTTAAATAAATAAATTTAAAATTAAAAAAGGGTACACTTCTAGAAAAAAAGAAATAAATGAGGATTCAAATCCCTCCTTTCCAAGTCAATTTTCAAACAAACATTTAATATTGAAATGGGGATTTTCCACATGAATTAATAGCAATTTGGAAAAGTGGAAAAGACATATTTATTGAGTAGACTTGAATCCAAAGACTCAAATTTTCCACCATGTGCTTGGAAAATATTGTTCTAGATAAGGGTTGAATTTTTCTATAAATAGCGTGGAAGTATGAAGGGAGGGAGACACATGAGTTTTGGATTGGTGGAGCATTTGGTATGATCTATCCTTCCCTTCGTATTTTTTTTTCCTTTTAGAAATTATGTCAAATAGCTCATTGTCTCACACATATTTTTTTATGATTTCATGAATTTTGAGTTTGAATTTCTGTATTATGGATTGTATGAAATTAAATGTATTTAAAAAAAATTCCCCTTCTGTTATGCATTGATTATTACTAGAAATGCGACATTGCATATTATGTTAGTGCAAGCCTATTTTTTTTATTGCTTCGTTTAGCATCACCGATAATCCCCATAAGAAAATTGTCCCTATTTAAATTGATGGAAAATGATTCACATCTCTAATTGAAATCAACATTAAGTAATGTCTTAAATCTAGAGAATATCCTGTTGCCTTCATCTTCCAATCCATTTTCTCCAACTTTGCATGGATATCATGTGTCTATGGTTGTGATTTGTCTCCAGACCACGCTGAAATCTCATTTCCATTATTCTTTGATGAGTGTTTGAACCCTGTTTCTAGTCTCTTATTTGAAAGAGGCTAGTAGAATGCTACCAAACATTAATTGATCAATTTGGATATCTTTTTTTTGGGTTCGGTGAAGCAGTGTCAATGCCTCATGAGAAAACTCATGACTTTAGTAAGCTACAAAGAAAACTAGTTACGATATGAAACCATTCAAGAGACAATTTGTGTAAAAGTTGTTGTGAAGGCTTTGGTGATTGGATGTCAAATTTGCAACTTTAACATCTAACAAAATCCCCCTTTTATGCTGTGATGTACGTCCATGCCTGTGCAAAAGCTCCCGTCTTGGAATAGGCAGGGATGATGTTGCCATAGGCCATGGAATTTGGCCTTACACCTACCAATTGCTATTGGTTGAAAATTTTTAATGCCTTTTCAACAAATCCATTTTATGCAGAACCTGCAATCATTTGCATCCCATGAGATGGCATCTCTTTGAGGCATTCTACCAAATAGTTCACATTCATTTTTATCTGTATTTCAATTATAATATTTGACAAAAATCTACTTACCATTATGCTTTGATAGACAATCATACCATGTTCCTAAGCACCCATTTGGCCCAGGCAGGGAGGACATTGGCAAAGGTTATGGATTTTGGCTTTATGCCTGCCAATTACATTTGCTTGAAAGTTTCAAAAGCCTTTTTAACAAATCCATTTTTTGCATATCATGCAATCATTGTAGTCCATGAGACCACATTTCTTGAGGCATCTTGTCAAATAGTTCATGTGCCTTGTCAGTGATTCCACATTCTACATAGATGCCTACTAGAGTATTTACAACCATAATATCTGACAAAATTCCCCTACCTTTATGTTGTCCTTACTCTGATCTAAAGCATCAATTTGTGCACATGTAGTAAGGATACTAGTAAAGGTTGAGGAGTTGGTTTTTTCACCTACCTATTGCATTGGCTTCAAATTTTCTATGGCCTTTTTAAACCAAAAATAGGCCAATATTCTTAATAGAGATTTGTGTTAAGCTAGTACATGTTTTCATGAAACATATAAAAAATCCAGAAATAGTCACTATTCTTTGGATTGTTAACTGAGGGAGAATGTTGAATGGTCAATATGTATCTCGTAGTTCAATCTAATTGAAGTCATAAACATTTTTTTATTTACCTCTCCTAATCTATGCTTATTACGATTCATAGCAACTTTTGATTTAAATTAGATATTGAGCCTTAAAGTATTCAAATTGTAGTCTCAATGGGGATTAAAGTGAAATTATTTGGATTTCCTTGATTGCAATCTCCATAACATAATACCATAGCTATTGTTCAAACCTTATTATTTGCAAGGACTAGAACCTTGCAGTTCTATAAATTTAATCTTCGGTAAATCTCTTGAGCACATGTTAACATGACTGAATAACCTCTACAATGGAATTGCCTTGTAAAATATTTTAGGACTATCAAGGAATTGGGAAAATGGATCACCTTACTTGACACAAAAGTTTTGGGAGGGTTGACTAAATAGATGCCACTACTTATCAAGATAGAAATTTCTAGTCAAAACATGAATATATTTAATTATGTAATATTAAAACATGAATTCCTAATATTTATTAATTGACTTAAATAATACTTTAATATCAAAATATTCCTTGAACTTGTTATGGGTACAACTGCTAGTTATAATAGGGGTATTTTTGTATGGAGACTTATAATTTGTTAATTTGTTGGTACTTTGTGTCTAAACCATAAATGGGTTTCAAAATTAGAAGGTAAATGATCAATCATGCATAATTGTAAGTTATCATATAAGTTTTCCTTTCAACTAGATAGGTAAACTTTATAAATAAATATCCAAACTCAAACAAATCACAGTGTTTTGTTTTTATAGTACCTCTGTGGCACATTTACGGGTAATGTCGTCATGTTGAACCAAGTACATCATGCCTAACATAGCTATACAATAACAAATGTCTAGGCACCGTCGCTCTAAATCGTCAAGGAGTAATAAGGGACATGTTGAAGCTAAATCCGCTGGAAGGAAAAATCTCCTCAGATGTCTCATTAAAAGATTGACTAAAGGATGAGTCTATTGAAATAGTTTTATGATGATTACCATGTGAATTTTTAAAGTATTAAGGCTACAATGCTTATTTAGAAAACTTTTCAAACTATCAACAGAAAATGATGCTTATTGACAACACGAGTCTAAATCAAAGATGACTTGTAAAATGTTAGATAGGGCAACTAGTCTGATCCAAAAATCCTATCTGTCGTATGCTCTCACCTCACCTTTTGGATATTATTGATCAAAAATCACTAGGGAATCGAGAACGGACTTAGTCATGAAATTACCTAATTCAGCTTGAGGAAGTAAACTAGATTTCATGAGAAGACACTTGATAGGGATTCCTCCACACTAGGACTAATTGACAAACACCCCTTTAGGTGTTTGTAGTAGTGGATTAATTTCCATCCCTATCTCAACTGAGTGGGTGGCAGCCGATGAAGAACTCTCTAGGGCAGGGAATAACCCTAGAAAGTATTGGATACCCACTCACAGTTGCATCAAACATAGTGCAAGACAAAACTACATATTCGCATATTGTAGTGTCTCTCACATCTAGAGGGCACCTTGATCCTATGGATATCAGATATATAGGTAGTCTAGATGGCGAAGGATGCCCCCAATACTCGGGTCCCCTAGATATAGAGTGTTCTTCTATAATTAACATCGTGATCTTAACTTTCTATATAGTGATTTCTAAGTCATGTTAATATAAGATTATCTAGTTGGTTTTGTGTAGATGATAAGGATACAGTTGCTAGATGAAAATCAAGTTGTCAAAAACAAATGCAGGATGTAATACATGACTTAAGGTATGCGTTGATCTGTTGTTCCTACATGTTATCTTAAGAAATGTACTTTCTCTCTTCACTAGATTAACAACGGTGAACTTTTTAGGACTTTATAAAACTAAAATATAGTTGTCTAGGATCTATAGTATTTATTGGACACTTCTTAGAATTAATAATAAATTTCATGAATCTGCATTTCCTGCATCTGTGAGATAAAATTTTTCAAATTTCTCAGTATTTTCAAATTCAAAGTTGAGTATTATTTTGTTAATAAGGAGTCGGGTCCCTACATGTGCTATCAGAGCTAAGGCTCAAACACTAGGCTTGGAGGTCCGCTAACCTAAAGTATGGAAATAATTAAGATATAAAGTATTATAATATGAAGTTAATGATATTCCCCCTCCTGTGATCTAATGATCATCTAGTTATTGATAAACATGAAGAGAAAACCTGCAAAATAAAGGAAAGGGTAAGGCCATAGATAAACTTTTCTTAGAGAGTGAGATGAATAGATTAATACTAGTGATAGTATGTGTGTAGTGAGATGATAGTAATCTAGTACATGGTAACTGTGAGACTTGTAGATTCTCTTTTGGGAAGTGGGTATCATATTATGTGGCTAATTCCTTTTGTGGATCTTTTCATGATGGTGTGCCGTGGGTTGTGTGGGGGCGTGTGACTATTCATGTGAATTTCAACACAGATATATGATAACGTTGTTTTAGGTTGTGTGGGGAATGCTTAATGTGACATGGTGATTTATCATTATTCTCTATGTCATTTGAGACCATTGTATGATTTAGCTCTTTGAGTGATAGAAGTCCACCCAATTTCCCTATTTCCCTGAGGTGGTCTTGTTGTAAGGCTACATGGTGATTGTAATGTTCAAATTTTATGAGATTGTTGCATTATTTATTTTTGCATTAAAGGTTTTATTTAAGTGATAAACTAGCAGTGTTTTGTTTCTTTGGGCTAATTAGTTATTTTAATTTTGAGATGGTCCTTTTGCCTCAAGGACTTGTTCTTTGTTAAATTTGGGATGTTGCAATTGTTATTATCTTTGATCTTCACTATTTCTATGGCTTGTTTTATTTTAGTGTATTCTAATTGAGAATTCAACTTATGGATTGGTTTTACTTAGTCCTTCCTGATTTGAAGCATTTTATTGTTGCAACTGCTAACATGTTTTGAGTAATGTGACTTCTATAAACTGCCATGTTCAACAGGGGCCCTTGGTAGGTTGTATGGGGGAGTAGGTGGCCTGGGGAATTCTATTGTGAGGATGGTGTTTGCAAATGGGAGTGGTATGGGGCTATCATAATCGATCCATCCCCCTAGATCTATGTGTGTGTTTCATGCATACCTTCCTCTTGGAGGATAACACCTTAAACGAACGCCAACAATGTATTAGGAAACATGAGGAGGGGTTCTTGAGAGGGCCCTTATACCATCTTTCTTTTTCGTTTACTTGGCACTAAGGTATTAATGATATTGGTTTCCTTTGGATGGGAGAATATATAGTTTTATGGCAAATTGGATGAGTACTAGGGACAACTATTGACTTTTGGGAAAATTGATGTCATCATGGACTCCTAGTTTTGGAAGCTACTATCAATTTTGGGATGCTAGCACTACTTTTGGATAACAAGCCCTAAGGTTGTGCTAATTAATGCAACAATTACAAAGAGGGAGATGGATGGGAAGTTTGGAAGAGTTATTGATGTGGCAGTCTTTGCAAATAGGCATGCATGACATCTAGAATTGTTACCTTGCACTTGAGTGTTGATGTGTGTGCTTGAGCACGTATTAATTTTAAGTGTAATGTTTAAAAGATATTGGAATAATGGAAGTCACTGATACTCAGAAGAATCCTTGAGATGATGGACCTTGCACTTGACCAATTGCCTGCAAACCCGAGGGAGGGTACAAGGTACCCAGAACATTCTTATCGAATGAACTTACAGAAATTCCTTAGTGGATTATATGGGCCTATTGCATAATTTACTATAAGTGACTTAGGATCTGGATTGATCCCAATGAGTCTATGTCTCTATCAGACAAATTTATTGATTCCTATCCATGTTAGCCTATATGGCTATCATGTTTACCTATTGGATAAAGTTTGGATCCGTTTGACCAGTAAAGGCGTGTTTAGCCATTATTTTATATACCCCATATCTAGTAGTGATAGGGTCTATTAGACTCGGTTCCATATGAACTAGTTTTCCCAAAGGACAGAAGAGCCTAGTTGGCTTTATTGCAATATGTTCCATTTTAGACACTTTAGCCCAGATTTGCTATTTGAAATTCTTGAGTACTCAGATTCAATAAGATAATATAATTCTTCTAATCTATAGTGGTGTATCATTTGTTTTGGATTCTAACAAGGGTTGGATTAAACTTCTAACATAACTAGAAACTTTGGATAATGAGTTTGAGTACTTAACATTTGGAGTCGATGCACAAGTAGTAAGGTTGTATAGGTTGTATAATCAGATATTAAAATCTCACATTCACTTTTTGATGCAGGAGAAAGAAGGTGGCTAGAATTTCTAAGTGAGTATGATTTTGAGATTGAATATATTGAGGGTGAGGTGAATAGAATGGCTGATGCATTAAGTAAAGAAATGACACATTATAGTAACATCAACACTTCAAACCAACTTTAGGAAACAAAATAATGATCCATGGTATAATAAAGTGGGGGTAGCCCTTGAAGTATCTCTAATAGATCAAATTATGCATGGTATACCTTGATAATGATGGATTACTAAGGGAGAATCTATGAACCTAATTTTTTTTACCTAACTTAGAAAGTTGATTCTGAGGTTTTATTATCTTTGATGATGGAATTTTAATGTGAATTGCAAGCATGAATGATCAAGGTGATGACATTGTAATAGAATCAAAGGAGGTTTCAAAGAGAAAATTAAGGATATAGACAATAAGATCAAGACTTTGAGTTTGGTACAAATTTTATTATGATAAAGTATGGTCAAAGGAGAACAATAAATGTGACCCTCTTCTATAGGAGATAAACTAACTTAAAGGTGGAGTTAGTGGTGCAGGGCACCTAGGAGCAGTTTGATCCCTACAAGCATTTTGATAGCATCTTTTGATAACTTGAGTTTTTGTTTGATGTGTTTTGTAATAAGGATTTTCATAGCTATGTTGGAAGGTCTATTCTTGTGTGGTCAAGAGGTCTAGGGTAGCTTTATAAACCTCATATCCTTCTTAGTCCACTTGGACCTAGTTGTGCCACTTAGGGCTAGAAGGTCTAATTTTAGCTTTTTGAGTTTGTTTGAGTTGTCTTAGTGTTTTAGCATGGTCTAAGGAGTGTGACGGTGGTTTGATTCCCTTTGACAAGTAAACCTAATCGCCATCCGGTTGAAAATGTAAAAACTCCATAGTGTAACAAGTTGACAATAGTGTCAATGACACATTGGCCGATTGTCACTTGGTTTTAATAGTTGCAAACTATTTTTAGGAGTTAGAAACTGACTTGGATCAGTTAGAAACATTTGTACTTCACTCCTGTATGGCAGAGGAGACCTGGTACGGATTTTTGGGGCATTAAAACTACAGAAAATAGCAACTTTTCCTGCTTTTCTCACTCTGTACGGACTGTACAGACTTGTCATGTGTGCAAATGTCATTTTTATGAAAGTGCTTGGAGTCAAGGTTCCAATGAAACTAGTTTGAGGTCTTAAAGTTGTCGGGATCAAAAGTTATTGATTTTTCTTTCAAAACAGGTCTAGAAACCCTGTTTTCTAGGGTAGCCATAGAAATCCGGCCCTAGAATGCATTCCCACTAGTGAAAATTCACAAAAACTGGTGAAATGCAGGCTAGGGATGTGTATTATAGGATTCCAAAATTATTTTTCTCAGAGATGTTGTTTTCAATTTTTAAGGTGATGCCCTAGGTCAAGTATTTCATTGTATTTGGCCAAATTCATGCTATTTGAGGTTGTAGATGATAGAATCCTGATAGGGTGAGTAAATAAATGATGGATTTGTGTTTTAGGGACATAGTAGAAGCATTCCAAATTCCTGCCCCTGACCTATGCACCCAATTTTGAGCACTTACTTTGTAACCTAGCCCTAACCTGATCAATTAGGCCTAGAGACCTAATGAGTGTTCTGGATTGCTGGAGTAGAGTTGGAACAGGAGACTTGGAAGTTTGATAGGGTCCCATAAAGGGTATCTAAAACCATCATTTTTTTGCCTAGTCCTTTGGGATTTTGTCAAGTTGTGTGAAGAAAACCTAGTTTGGAGGGCTAGTAGCCGTACTAGTCAAGGTATAGGTTGGAGAGTTTTGGGAAGTTGGGAACCAAACCAACTATCAAAAAGGTGTTTATAGACCTGCATGAAGGTGTAGACATAGTCTTGAGAGTTGGACAAGAGCCTAGGTAATAAATACTTCATATACCCTAGTTCATGTGCCTTTGATTGTGTTGGATTGAAGAAGTGAAGTGGGTGAGTGGGCTAAGGAGAACAAACTTCCTTTGTGTTGTGCTTCCCTTGTGTCACCTCTGCATTAGGTGGTATTAGAGCCATCAAAGAGATGGGAGATAGAGAAGAAGAGGAGGAAATTCCTTCAAAGGTGACAAATGCCGAATTGGGAAAGATATTGAGAGAGCAAGCAACCAAGAACAGAAGGATGGAGGCTGAGATAGAAAAGTTGAAGAAGGATAAAGAAAAAGACAAGAAGAAGAAGCCAGAGGTCATCTTGGTTTCAGATGAAAAGGATCAAGATGTACAAGAAGAAGTGCCTATGGAAGAGCCACAAGGAGGCATGTCAGAGAGACAATTCCTAGATGCACATGGAAAGTTGAGTAGGAAGGACACTAAGGCAGACTTACCTATGTTTCTTGGTAAGATGAATCTAGAGGAGTGCCTTGATTGGATTGAGGCAATGGAGAACTATTTTGAATGTGAAGAAGTGGCAGAGAATCAGAAAGTGAAGATTTCCAAATCAAGAATGAAAGGACCAGCCTTGAGTGGGTGGAATTTTATTCAAAATGAGAGGATAGAAGATGATAGGAATCTTATCTCTACATGGAGGAAGATGGTACTTGAAATCAAGAAGCAATTTGTCCCTAAAGATTATGAGGTCAACTTGAACAAGAAGTTGCACAACTTGAGACAGAAGGACATGGACGTGAGCACCTACACAGAGGAGTTTCACAAGATGACATTGAAAGCCAAGATGCCTGAGAATGAAAAACAGAAGTTTGCAAGGTATCTCAATGGCCTCAAGTTCTCCATTCAAGATGAATTAACTCTCTTTAACCTGGAGATAGTCCATAAGTGCTTTCAAATGGCACTAAGGATTGAGGATAAGCAGAGAAGAAAAGGGGATTTTAATAGCAGCAGCAGAGGCAAAGGAAAAAAGAACTTTAGGGGCAGGGGCAGATTTCAAAACAGAGATAATTTCTCTAGATTCCAAGGTGGCAGATCACAAGAAGGCAGCCAAGGGTAGGCTAATAAAAATAGTGCTGATAAGGGTCAGTTTAGGGGTAGAGGTAATGGCAGAGGAAGAAGTGGGGGTAGAGGTCCCAATGTGTTTACTGGAAGGTGTTTCTCTTGCAATCAGATTAGACATCAGTCCTTTAGGTGCTCAGAGAAAATGGGAAACACTGCTGCAAATCGGAAAGAAAGAAGAGTACAACTCCTTGAAGAAGAAGACTGTCAAAGCACCACATCATACCAAACAGCCTCTTCCAAGTCTGTAGCACCTGAGAGTGGAGAATGCATCATGTTTAACAGGTCACTCATCATGCCAGCCACCAAGGATCAGCCCCAAAGAAACAACTTGTTCAGAACCACTTGCAAGGTGAAAGGAAAAGTTTGAAAGGTAATAGTAGATTCAGGTTCTTTTGAAAATTTGGCCTCTAATGAAATGGTGACTAAGTTAGGATTGAAAAGAATGCCTCATCCTAACCCCTATAGAGTCTTTTGGCTAACCAAGGAACAACAAATTGTGGTGAAAGAGTAATGTTGGGTTGAATTCAAGATAGGTGAATATCATGATAAGGTTCTTTGTGAGATAGTGGATATGGATGCATGCCACCTTCTTCTTGGAAGGCCTTGGCAACATGACACAAGTGCCCAACATGATGGTAAGAACAATGTAATTCATTTGTCCAAGAATGGTGAAAAGTTTACAATGACTCCTTTGATTGATCATTGCAAAGAGAAAGTCATTTCTAGTTCAGTTATGTTGGTAGGTGAAAAAGAGTTTTTGGCTAACCTCAAGGAAAAGAAAGTGCCATGTTTTGCAGTAGTCATCAAGCCCAAGGATGTGAATCCCAAGAAGGTCAAAGTGCAGCAACCTCTTAGGAGGATTGGACCAAAGGAAGTGGAAGAACTATTGGAGAGATTTCATGATGTGATAGCCGATGAAGGCAAGGATGCCCTTCCACCAAAGAGGGAGATTAGTCATTGCATTGATCTCATCCCTGGATCCACCCTACCAAACCAAGCAGCCTACAAGTTGACTCCAGAGCAAAATGCAGAAGTGGCAAGTCAAATCCAAGATTTGTTGGATAGAGGACTTATCAGGAGGAGTATTAGTCCATGTGCAATACCTGTAGTACTTGTACCCAAGAAGGAAGGAAAATGGAGACTATGCACTGATTCCAGCACCATCAACAAGATTACTATCAGGTATAGATTTCCAATGCCTAGGATAGAAGATTTAATGGATTGCTTGGGTAGGGCTAAGTATTTTACCAAGATAGACCTAAAGAGTGGTTATCACCAAATCAGGATAAGGGAGGGGGATGAGTTGAAAACCACCTTCAAAACCAATGAAGGACTATTTGAATGGGTTGTCATGCCTTTTGGCTTGTCAAATGCACCAAGCACCTTCATGAGATTGATGAATGAAGTGCTAAAACCTTTCCTTAACAAGTTTATTGTTGTGTATTTGGATGATATATTGGTTTTTAGTAACAGCAAGGAAGACCACATAAGGCATATCCATCAAGTGCTCAGGAGGCTTCAAGAGGAGAAGTTGAGAATCAATCTTGACAAATGTGTCTTCCTACAAGAGGAGTTGATATCCTTGGGGCTTTTCATCTCCAAGGGCAGCCTAAAAATGGATCCAAGTAAGGTTGAAGCCATTCTTAATTGGCCAACACCTACAACAGCCTCGGAGGTAAGGTGTTTCCATGGTTTGTGTAGCTTTTATAGAAAGTTCATTAGAGGGTTTAGTGGCATTTGTGCTCCACTTGTTGACACCATAAAAGGGGGCAAGAAATGTGTATTTGTGTGGACAAATGAGGCCACTCAAGCCTTTGAACTGTTAAAGAAAAAAATTTCAGAAAAACCAGTCCTAGTGCTACCTAATTTTGACAAGGTCTTTGTGGTAGAGTGTGATGCAAGTAAGAGGGCTATTGGGGTAGTCTTAAGTCAAGATGGGAGGCCTGCAGCCTTCTTTAGTGAGAAGTTAAATGAGGAAAAACAAAACTACTCCACCTATGATCTAGAGTTATATGCCATGGTTCAATCGTTGAGGAAATGGAGACACTACTTATTGCCAAAGGAATTTATAGTTTTTACTGATAACCATGCATTAAGCTTCTTGAACAAGTAGCAAAAGTTGAATCACAGACATGTCAAGTGGATGGAGTACATCCAAGCATACACCTTCTCCATAAAACACAAGAAAGGAGTGGCAGACCATTCAGTTGGAAAGTACAGGTATTCAAGCCATCAAGGATCAGTATGCAGCAGATGAAGACTTCAAAGAGCCATACCTATCTTACAAGGCCATGACAGGAAGGTATAGAACTGATTTTTTTGATTTTTTGTTGCAAGATGGATATCTTTTCAAGGGTAGCATGTTGTGTATCCCAAGAGGGTCTGTTAGAGAGAATATAATCAGGGAAAAGCATTATGGCAGCATGTCAGGTCACTTTGGTATTGACAAGACCCTAGAATTGGTTAGGAGGTACTATTTATGGCCCAAATTGCTAACCGATGTAAGGAAGTTTGTTGAAACTTGTCAAATTTGCCAAAGAGCAAAGGGGCACACATCAAATGCAAGTTTATACACTCCTTTACCTATTCCTTCAAAGCCTTGGGATTCCATCAACATGGACTTTGTACTTGGTTTGCCTAGGCCCAAGAATGGACATGATAGCATCTTTGTGGTTGTAGATAGGTTCTCAAAAATGGACATGATAGCGGGTCTTTTCTTCAAAGAAATAGTTAGGTTACATGGTTTACCTTTGTTAATCATCTCAGACAGAGACCCCAAGTTCATAGGACACTGTGGAAGAGACTAGGTACAAATTTGTCCTTATCATCTGCCTATCACCCTTAGTCTGATGGACAAATAGAGGTGATTAATAGGTCACTTCGTAACCTCCTAAGATGCCTAACCAAGGAGCAGGGTGCTAGTTGGGATTCAATTTTGGCTCAGGCAGAGTTCTCATTCAATGACACTGTCAATAGAAGCACCGACTTGTCTCCTTTCCAAATTATTTATGGCACTCACCCAAGGGGTATTTTGGAACTAAGGGAGGTTAAAGGACTGGGAAACAGCAGTGCCTTGGCTGAAGACTTCGTTCAAGTCATGAAGGATGTCCATGAACAAGTACAACAGAAATTGTTGTCCACTTCTCAAAAGTACAAACAATTTGCTGATAGGAAAAGAAGGGGATTTGGTAATGGTCCATATGAATAAGGAGAGGCTCCCTATAGGTAAACATACGAAGCTACTCATGAAGAAGATTGGGCCTTGTGAAGTGCTCAAGAAATGTGGAGAAAATGCTCACAAAATCAGCCTTCCAGATGGCATTGCTTTGTCTCCAATTTTTAATGTTTCAGACCTTTATCCCTATAAAGGATCTGATCCTTAGACTACTGTTGAAGATGATCAAACTGATCAGACACTCCAGGAACTCATTCCTTCATCTCCAAATCAGATTAGTGCATTTTGGACAAGAGGATTACAAAACAAACTAGAAGGCACACCTATCATGACTATTTGGTGAAGTGGCTAAACAAACCTTAGGAGGATGCCACTTGGATGAGTAGAGTAGACATTGAGAAGGTAGGTTTCACATTTGACACCATTCCAACTCAAGAGACTTGAGTTCTGTTTGACAGTGGGTGTATGGTGCAGGGCACCTAGGAGCAGTTTGATCCCTACAAGCATTTTGATAGCATCTTTTGATAAGTTGAGTTTTTGTTTGATGTGTTTTGTAATAAGGCTTTTCATAGCCATGTTGGAAGGTCTATTCTTGTGTGGTCAAGAGGTCTAGGGTAACTTTATAAACCTCATATCCTTCTTAGTCCACTTGGACCTAGTTGTGCCACTTAGGCCTAGAAGGTCTAATTTTGGCTTTTTGAGTTTGTTTGATTTGTCTTAGTGTTTTAGCATGGTCTAAGGAGTGTGATGGTGGTTTGATTCTATTTGACAAGAAAACCTAATCGCCATCCTCTTGAAAATGTAAAAACTCCATAGTGTAACAAGTTGCCAATAGTGTCAATGACACATTGGCCGATTGTCATTTGGTTTTAATAGTTGCAAACTATTTTTAGGAGTTAGAAACTAACTTGGATCAGTTGGAAACATTTGTATTTCACTCTTGTACGGCAGAGGAGACCTGGTACAGAGTTTTGGGGCATTAAAACTACATAAAACAATAAATTTTCCTGCTTTTCTCGCTATGTATGGACTATACGGACTTGTCACATGTGCAAATGTCATTTTTCTAAAGTTTCTTAGAGTCAAGGTTCCAATGAAACTAGTTTGAGGTCTTGAAGTGGTCAGGATCAAAAGTTATTGATTTTTCTTTCAAAACAAGTCTAGAAACCCTGTTTTTTAGGACAGCCATAGAAATCCGGCCCTAGAATGCATTCCCACTAGTGAAAATTCACAAAAAATGGTGAAATGCAAGATAGGGATGTGTATTATAGGATTCCAAAAGCATTTTTCTGGGAGATGTTGTTTTCAATTTTTAAGGTGATGCCCTAGGTCAAGTATTTCATTGTATTTGGCCAAATTCATGCTATTTGAGGTTGTAGATGATAGAATCCTAATAGGGTGAGCAAATAAATGATGGATTTGTGTTGTAGGGACATGGTAGAAGCATTCCAAATTCCTTCCCCTAACCTATGCACCCAATTTTGAGCACTTACTTTGTAACCTAGCCCTAACCTGATCAATTAGGCCTAGAGACCTAATGAGTGTTCTGGATTGCTGGAGTAGAGTTGGAACAGGAGACTTGGGAGTTTGATAGGGTCCCATAAAAGGTATCTAAAACCATCATTTTTTTGCCTAGTCCTTTAGTATTTTGTCAAGTTGTGTGAAGAAAACCTAGTTTGGAGGGCTAGTAGCCTTACTAGTCAAGGTATAGGTTGGAGAGTTTTGGGAAGTTGGGAACCAAACCAACTATCAAAAAGGTGTTTATAGACCTGCATGAAGGTGTAGACATAGTCTTGAGAGTTGGACAAGAGCCTAGGTAATAAATCCTTCATATACCCTAGAATGTGCCTTTGATTGTGTTGGATTGTAGAAGTGAAGTGGGTGAGTGGGCTAAGGAGAACAAACTTTCTTTGTGTTGTGCTTCCCTTGTGTCACCTCTGCATCAGTTAGAAAGATAAATCAGTATAAAATATGATATATCTCAGATGATGCGATAGTTAGTAAAGGAAGAAAATTTATTTAATGACGTTTGGATATGTTGACTTTGGATAGGATCAATTATCTATATTTTATTCTCTATGAAGGTAAATAGTCAGAAACCAATGTGAGGAGAAAGTGTACTTAGCTTTATTGTGAATGGACTAGGGTAAGAACCTTCCTATATGGAAACTAATCTCTTGAAGAGACGTTAGAAAATAATAATATTCTGATCCTCGCATTTTGTAATTTGACCTCTTGACATTGAAATATGTTTTGGAATACTTTCATTTGCTCTTGATTATACCACTCTCATGACAAATCCATGAGCATGGGGATGTTTTACTTTAATTAGTTCACATGTGGAGTTCATGATAATGACACATGTTTGATTTGGTGGCTCCATTCTACGATATAAATTGTGAAGTTATATTAGCTAGTTATGATAATAACGTGCTTAGTGATGATACTCTTGAAAGTTAGATTTCTTTCTGAATTTTTAGACACTTATACACTATTGTTGTATTTCACAAGACTCCTATAGATAATTATGAGGAAGTTAATTACATGATGAAGTAAAGATTTAAAAATAGCATCTTTTGAAACTTATGATCACTACATGATTAATCTTAATGATTTATTACTTTAATTTTCTTTTTATTGATAAATGAAAGTACTTTGTGATGAATTGTTGCACACCAACATGACAATCTTAGAAGCATGGCTAAACAACACCATGTAACATCATAACATGATATGTCTAACAACCTCTGCAAGTGTTTATCCTAGACACAAGAAACTTTGAATGGACGAGTACACTGGAATAATCAACATTCCTGACTAGAGGACAAGCCACAAGGATATGATCAATCAAGTTTGAAAGGTTAAAGTAATTTCTTAAACTCAGATTGTTATGATAATACATGGATGCTTTATCATTTTGGAACCTGGTAGAAGTTTTGATTTATGTTGAGCACTCTTGCTACCTTAATTTATGACCTATAGTCAATGATGTTTTGCATAGAGACAATGCAAAGTTTTAGGTGGGAAGTATGTCACGACCCACTACTACAATTTCTAAACTAACTGAGTTGGTCATATTTTAGTATAGATATAATATCTACTTATACATTTCATTATTCAAATACTAAAATCATATGTTTTAAATTACTAACCCACATAAAAGATATTAATGACCTTTTCAAATTAAAGAGAAATTAAATAATGTGAAGTCACAATAAAAATATAATAATAATAACAATAAATGAATTTTTAGTTGACACAATTTAGAGTTTTAAATAAATAAATTTAAAATTAAAAAAGGGTACTCTTCTAGAGAAAAATAAATAAATGAGGATTCAACTCCTGCACTTTCCAAGCCAATTTTCAAGCAAACGTATAATATTGAAATGAGGATTTTCCACATTAATTAATGGAAATTTGGAAAAGTGGAAAACAAACATTTATTGAGTTGACTTGACTCCAAAGACTCAAATTTTCCACCATGTGCTTGGAAAATATTGTTCTAGATAAGGGTTGAATTTTTCTATAAATAGCATGGAAGTATGAAGGGAGGGAGACACGTGAGTTTTGGATTGCTGGAGCATTTAGTATGATCTATCCTTCCCTTAATAATTTTTTTTTTCCTTTTAAAAGTTATGTCAAATAGCTCATTGTCTCACAAAGATTTTTTTATGATTTCACGAATTTTTAGTTTGAATTTTTGTATTATGGATTGTATGTAATTCAATGTGTTTAAAGGAAATCCCCCTTCTGTTATACATTGATCATTACTAGAAATGTGACACTGCATATTATTTTAGTGCAAACCTATTTTTTATTGCTTCATTTAGCATCACCGATAATCGCCATAAGAAAATTTTCCCTGTTTAAAATGATGGAAAACGGTTCACATCTCTAGTAGAAATGAGCATTAAGTAAATGTCTTAAATCTAGAGAATACCTTGATGCCTTCATTTTCCAATCCATTTTCTCCAACTTTGCATGGATATCCTGTGTCTATGGCTATGATTTGTCTCTAGACCATGCTGAAATCACCTTTCCATTATTCTTTGATAAGTGTTTGAACCCTATTTCTAGTCTCTCATTTGAAAGAGGCAGGTAGTATGCTACCAAACGTTAATTGATCAATTTGGGTAATTGTTTGTTGGGGTTAGTGAAGTAGTGTCAATGCCTCATGAGAAAACGCATGTCTTTAGTAAGATGCAAATAAAACTAGTTATGATATGAAATCATTCAAGAGAGAATTTGTGTAAAAGTTGTTGTCAACGCTTCGGTGATTGGAAGTGGAATTTGCAACTTTAACATCTAACAAAATCCCCCCTTTATGCTGTGATATATGTCCATGCCCTGTGCCAAAGCTCCCATCTTGGAATAGCCAGGGAGGATGCTACCATAGGCCATGGAATTTGGCTGTATGCCTGCCAATTGTTATTGCTTGAAAATTTTTAACACCTTTTCAACAAATCCATTTTGTGCAGAACCTACAATCATTTGCATCCTACGAGATGGCATCCCTTTGAGGCATTCTACCAAATAGTTCACCTTCATTTTTATTTGTATTTCAATTATAATATCTGACAAAAACCACCTTAACATTATGCTTTCATGGGTGGTCGTAGCGTGTTCCTAAGCGCCCATTTGGCATAGGCAAGTAGGACGTTGGCAAAGGTTATGGATTTTGGCTTTATGCCTGCCAACTGCATTTTCTTGAAAGTTTCAAAAGCCTTTTTTAACAAATCCATTTTGTGCATATCCTACAATTGTTGCAGTCGATGAGACCACATTTCTTGAGGCATTTTGTCAAACAGTTCATGTGCCTTGTCAGTGATTCCACGTTCTGCATACATGCCTACCAGAGTATTTACAACCATAATATTTGACAAAATTCCCCTAACTTTATGTTGACAAAATTCCCCTACCTTTATGTTGTCCATACTCAGATCTAAAGCTTCAATTTGTGCATATGCAGTAAGGATACTGGCAAAGGTTGACGAGTTGGCCTTTTCACCTGGTTGTTGCATTTGCTTAAAATTTTCTAAGGCCTTTTTAAACCAAAAATAGGCCAGTATTCTAGATAGAGTTTTATGTTAAGCTACTACATATTTTCATTAAGCATATAAAGAATCCAGACAGTCACTATTGTTTGCACTGTTATATGAGGGTGAGTGTTGAATAGTCAATCTGTATCTTTTAGTTCAATCTAATTGAATTCATAAAACATTTTTTTATTTACCTCTCTAAATCTATGCTTATTACAATTCATAGCCACTTTTGATTTAAATTAGATATTGATCCTTAAACTGTTCAAATTGTAGTCTCAATGAGGATTAAAGTGAAATGATTTGGATTTCTTTGATTGCCATCTCCATAACATAAGACCATAGATATTGTTCAAACCCTATTATTCACAAGGACTAGAACCTTGAAGTTCTATAAATTAAATCTTTGGTAAATCTCTTGAGCACATGTTAACATGAATGAATAACCTCTACAATGGAATTGCCTTGTAAAATATTTTAGGACTATCAAGGAATTGGGAAAATGGATCACCTTACTTGACACACAAGTTTTGGGAGGGTTGACTAAATAGATGCCACTACTTATCAACATATAAATTTGTAGTCAAAACATGAATAGATTTAATTATGTGATATTAAAACATAAATTCTTAATATTTATTAATTGACTTAAATAATACTTTCATATTAGTATACTCCTTGAATCTGTTATGGGTACAACTGCTAGTTTATAATAAGGGTATTTTTGTATGGAGACTACGATTTGTTAGTTTGTTGGTACTTTGTGTATGAACCATAAATGGGTTTTGAAATTAGAAGGTAAATGATCAATCATGCATAATTGTATACTCTTTCTTTATTCAGAATTATTAGAAATCAAGTGAGTAGAACAGATTGTTTAAATTCCAATTATCTTAAATAGTAATATAAATATTGGTTACTAAAAGTTCTATGAACAACCATGAAATATGTGTATAGGTACTTTATGGATTTCGATATTTGATCAATTGTACCCTATTGCACAATATTAATGATAAAATCAATAATAGTATTACACATTTTAAATCTAATTATTTAATTAGATATTGGAATTTGATTATCTATTTTGACAACGTGAATGATAGAGTCACCTTATATGAATTTATGTTTCCCTTGGATAATAATTGTAGACCTGTATAATGTTTAATAAGAATATCTTTGTATATGCCTAAAAATGACACAACTTGGTCTAAATAAATATTCTTAATATTTATTTTATTCTAATTCTTCTATCAATAAATAAATAAACAAATTTATTTATTTGATTCACATTCCTATAAGTTAATTAAATATCAAAATATTTAATTACCTCTTCTAAAGTCAAAATTAAATAAAATCCTTTATTTAATTAAATTCTTCCAAACAATTAAATAATTCTTAATTATTTAATGAAGTCAAATTCATTCCTCCAAATTTAAATAAATCAAATAAAATTTATTTAAATCCTCTCAATCTCCAAAAATAAAATACAATCAAATAATTTATTTATTCCTCCAAATCATGTACAACAATTAAATAAATCTATTTATTTAATTTGTTTTCTTATCTTCTAATTCCTCAAAATATCTTCCAAATCTTCTAAAAATAAGTCTTCTTCTTCATGCACACAAAATTAAATAATTTATTATTTAATTTCTTTCAAAATATGCAAAAGCAAATCTCAAGTTGAGTTAATTGACTCAATCAACCTTGTTTTTATCAATATCTCTTAAATTAGAAAAAAACTTTCTAATTTATGAAGTCATATCTTATCTTTAGAAAAGAAAAGTAGTTAACTCAAACAAAATAGTTTTTGTGTGAAACTTGTCTTCTTCTTATTCATGCACATTCTCTCAACCATTCTATACCATTGATCTTCTCATTCTTTCTATACCGTTGATCCTCTCTCTCTCGAGTCTCTAAATTGAACCCTATTCTTCCATTTCATTCATCCAAGCTTTCAGTATTGTTACTCTACAGGAATTACAGCATGCCTTTGGCACCCAAGTCATTCCTTTTTGCTTGCGATCAACTTGTTACCATATCACTATCATTGTTGTGAAGCTCATCTTCATTACATAACACTATCATAGCCATTCTTCGTTGACAATCTTGGAATAGCAAGGAAGTGCACTCTCTAAGGGTATTTCTCATACATGCAAGATTGATTGAGATAGGCAATCAATGGAAGCCATGAAGCTTTGAGGTTTGCAAAGGTTTTTGAAGTTCTTTATTTGATTGATCTCTTTGTTTCTATATTTCGTTGAGTTTTGGGTATCATTGATATTGATATATTGATTATTCGTGTTTACTCCAATTTTTCCTTAACATTTTTTGGCACCCACCATGGGCCTAGCTCCAATTTAACCCAAAAACTGAGTTTTTGTGTGTTAGAAATCGATACATAGGAGGAATCTACGTATCTGCCTCATTCTAACATGCATCTGCTGTCTATTCTGGTGCATCCAATCTTTTAGCGCATATAGGCTCTGTTTTGGTGCATATACCTTATAAAATGATGCATCTATCAGTTTTGTGCATATACTTTGTGTTTCTGTGCTTTTGACCTCTATCTCAGCATATCTGTACTATTGTGCTTCTAAGCTTTGTTTCTACACATTTAGACTTTGAAGCTGCACATATGTCTAGACAGTGACTTTAGGGTTTTTCTTGTGGCTTTTTGTTAACGCTAACACTTTCTCATAGGAACACTCTTGGATCTATTTTGTAGGCTAGGTACTAGTTTAGAATCATATAGCTACACTTGTTAACTCACACTTCAATTTTTAAAAGGAAAGTAAAAGGATGCTCATGCAAATCTCATGTAGTCTTAACTAGGAGGGTGGTAACTAAATCATTGCTATATTGCTATCTTTCAACATTAGACACATTGCTATCTGGGTAAAACTGAACTATTGCTATCTTGTCATCACTTCAAAGTTAACAAATCATTGCTATCTTGTTATCACTTCAAAGTTAACAAATTTCTGTGCTTACCCAAGTAGATAGCTCATTTAGTATTTTTCCTTTTAACTAGGGGAAAAGAACCACTATCTTTTGTGTTTTGGGAATGATATCAAGCCTATGCTCTCCCCTATCTTGGGTGACCAAAATTCTAGACATATCATTTTCGCATGTGTTTAACCTTTAGAGGGGCCTACTCTTGGATACCATCCATCCAAGTAGGAATGACCCTAAGTGGTAACAAGCTAAAGCAAAGCTCTGCCAAGCCACTATAAATAAATTGTGTTTGGAGCAAAAGTTTCAAACAACGAGTGAAGTTATGTTATATCGACAACCAACCTCCTCTAAAACCCTCCAAGGTGCAACCCTTGCAGGCTGGGAGACTCCATAATGGAGAGTAGTGTTGCTGCATGTATAACCACTTGAACGGTTTCCTTTATTAAACACCTTTGTTTTAGTGGCCAAAAACCCCTATAAGCCAGTGCAGGGAAGGGTGATTATCACCTCCCGAAGATGCTTCACTAGAGATAGTGAGAATTCAGTTTATATTGTCCTTTGAAACCTAGGATTGTACTTGCTTTCTTTTAGTCGAAAAGAGTCAAAAAAATTATAAAAAAAATAAAAAACCATAAAAAAATTCTTTGTGTTTATTGTGTCTTCTTGCCATAATTAAAGAAAATCAGATCAAAGAGACCATCTTGCAACAAAAGAAACCAAAAACAAAATAAAAATTGCCAAAAAATTTGCAAAAACACTAAAAAAACCAGAGCTGCGCTTTTATCATTTTCTGTTGCGCATCTGTTTCGACTGGTTGTGCATTTGTACCGACTTGTTGTGCTTATATCACCTATTACTGTGCATCTAATTTTTACCAGTATTGCGCATCTATGTTGACTTTCTATGCATTTATCCTTTTCTGATGTGCATCTATTCCTATGCTTGTGTAATAGTGAGTACTTCCACATACTTTGAGAGGAAAATTTTACCATTTTTGGGTACCCATTTCAGACTAGTTCCAAGTTTTGAGATTGGGTCTTACCTTGAAGTCACTTTTCCATCCATTTTGCATCAAACTCTCTCTTTCGTTGGTCGTCTCATCCACCTTCTTCTAGGTCTCCTTAGTGCAAAGTCAAAGTATCCTATATCAGATTAGCGCAAGATCTATTTTTGATCATTTTGGATTCAAGTAACACTAGTAGGTTGCAGAACTTCGCTAGTGGTCTTGATGCATGACTAGTCTCTACACGGTAAGATAGGTATCAAGTACCCTTACTTGTGGCTATCATCTTGTATCGGCCATCTTACTTGGAATCATTGATCGAAAGAGTCCCTTGTCCAAATCTCGTCACAAGTATCCTATCCTCAACAGTCTCCATCAGCATCTTACCAAAATCTCTAGTTTCATCCCACCACTTCCTACGTTGCCTTGCATGGTTCTAACTAGATCTCAATACAAAAGATAGCTTGAAATGAATGAATCATCCAATCGCATTATCACTCCTCATGATAGTGATGAGGAAATCTCTCATGAAGAGTATCAAGGACACCTCTAAGATTGGAAATTCCAATGCTTACTAGAAAAAGTGATCCACAAGGATCCTCACAAGTACTTTATTCATCTTGCAAATCTGGGACTTAAGTTACCCACTGACTTTGATCTTAGCAAACTAAAAGAGACTGTAGAGGATAATCATGAACACCACACTAGTGAAGATAAACAAAAGAAGGTCATGGACCCAAGCATGCCCATGGAAGAAATGAGGAAACAAATTGAGTGCCTAACACAACAAATGATAGATCTCAAAACAAGAACAAATACTAAAACTTACTCTTTGGAAGACATCACACCATACCCCTTTGATAAAAGTTTGAACATGGTGCCCTTCCCCTTTCAGTTCAAAGTTCCTAAGTTTGACAAGTACAAAGGGAAAGGAGACCCTAGAGATCACATTAGGGAATTCAATGTCGCATGCATGGAAGTGGCTCACAATGAAACTTTCTTAATGAGACTATTCCCTAGATCTCTAGGTAGTCAAGCCATGGAGTGGTTCTCATGACTTCCACTAGGTATCAAGACATTTGATGAGTTAGAAAACAAATTCATCACGCACTTCTTGTATAATATGGAACATGAAGTCTCCATGCTTGATCTATGCAATACCAAGCAAAAGAGTGGCGAATCATTCGTCTCCTTCTTACAAAGATGGAGACAACTAGCGAGCAAATGCTCATATGGTGTACTTGAGAAGAAATTGATGGAGATCTTTGTCCACAACCTCAACTTCGATCTAAGCTATCAAATCCAAATTCAATGCCCTACCTCATTTTCAAAGGTCATTGAAATGGGATTCTTCATCGAGAAGGCTATGATCGCCAAGGGGCAAATAAAATTGTACAAGGACACCCCTAACTCCAACTACACTACAGACAAGTCAAAGTTTTGGACTAAGAATAAAAATGTCGTCAATGATGGAGTAGTTGATGCCAAGGTCATGGCTCCCAAACAACAACCAATCTTCACTCTCAAAGGAGAGGCAAGCAATGCTACGCCCAGCAAAAAATTCTCTTAGGAACCAAGGCCATGGTACAACTCAAATCCTAGGTGAAAGTTCACACCGCTGGGTGAGTCCCAAGAATCTGCATTAAGGAATCTATTGGCCAATAATGAGATCACTCTACCACCTACTAGCGATTATGAACCTCAAATAAAATGTCACTATTGGAAAGACACTGACTTTTGTGAGTATCATAGAGGAAGAGGTCATACAACCAACAATTGTATCCATCTCAAACATGTTATTCAAGATATATGATCAAAATCAAGGAGGTGCTCAACAACATACCTCTAATGAGACGCATGTGGCATACAAGGATCTACTTCTCAATCATGACAGGTCATACAACAACAACAACAATGGAAACAACAACAACAACTGCAATAGGCAAAATTAGAATAATGGGAATAATAATGCTAACTATGCAAGCGTGTCGTTCAACTACACTATCAATTGCATATTGGAGCACATCCCACAAATCAATGTGGTTATGTCCAACAACAATTAGGACCCAACAAAACTGATTGCAACATCATCACTCGCAATGGTAAGGTCATGTTGAATACCCTCCCTCCAAGGTCATCACCTTCTTCGTCCAACTCCCATTAGTATAGTGTCATAGACCAACTATGGAAAACTCCTGCCCACATATCTATCTTAGATTTGTTGCATCTATCTCCTTCCCACAAGGAGATTCTCGATAAAGCCTTAGTGGAAATGACTGTACCCACAAACTTGGCCCAAGAGAAGTTTCAAGCCATGGTAGGAAATCTAACCTCCTCAAGTACCATATTGTTTACCGAACAAGATGACCTCTCAGTGTCTTAGCCTCATAACACCCCCTTGCATATCGTTGCCTTCATCCATAAGCACCATATCAGAAGGGTTCTCATTGATGGAGGAGCCAGTTTAAATATTTGCACACTCAAGCTAGTCCTTACATTGGGGTTCTTTGAAAATGCAGTAGATCTAAGGAAAAAGATTACCATTAAATCCTATGATGAAGAGGAAAAAACTACCAAAGAAATAGTGGTGTTACCAATACAAGTGGGACTAGTGATAAAGGACATTATTTGCTAAGTCCTAGACATGGAGCTAGCCTATAATATTCTCCTAGGTAGACTATGGATTCATGTCATGAAAGTTGTGCCTTCTACCTATCACCAATGCATAAAATTCCCTTATAATAGCAAACAAGTCACCATCCAAGGTGATCCAGATCCCTTTTAGCATTGCAACTCTATCCACTCAAAACCCAATTACATCATACCCAACAATAGAGCATCTACATCCCCTACCCCACAGCATGACTCTATCTCTGAATCTTCCTCATCCAAGCCCAAAGAGGAGAAAATTACCATCAAAGAAATGGGAGTAGGGGAATACTCCATAGAGCACAGCCTCAAGTTAGCCAAAATACCTCTATCTCCTAGATCCTTTGGGCAACCCAAGCATTTTCCAAAGCCATCTGCTCCTCCTACACCTTCCATAGCTCCCTTTGTAAAATGGGGGACCCTATCAGATGAAACAGAGGAAAGAGATATCTTACAATGGATCTACATAGAAGAAGAAGAAGAGAATACACAACAAGAACCACCTAAGCTCTCAATGGAAATCTATGGGTGAGGTGAATCTATCCTACACAGAATGGGTTATGAAGGACAAGATCCCATTGGCCTAAGAAAATAAGGAATAATAGAACTCATTCAACCCTCTTTGTCCTCATTGGCAAGAAATACAAAAGGTCTAGGATACAAGGACAAAGGAAAAGGAAAAGCAAACGCTTGTCTTGTGGAAATGATCCATAACCTTCAAGAGGACAGTGATATAGATTCCAATCAGTATGAGTGGGATGAGCTGACAGAGCACTCCTATGACGAAAATGAAACTAACACTGTTCAAACTTACAGCCCCTACTATGAGGGACAAATGCTAACGCATAGACCATTAGAGTGTGATTCACCAATTTCTAAGAATATGACTTTTGAGGAAGGTTAAAGTTCTATCGCAATAAACAATTTGGAGGAAAGTACCATCCTAGACCCTATCCCTACCAATACTCCTCGCATATCCATCCAAACTATCAATGAATTAGATCTATCCTCTAACCCCCTCCCCCTTGTTCATCCTGAACTTATCGACTGGGATCTACAAGGAACCCCGCAACTAGACATGTTCCAAAACAATGATGCCTACATGGACTACATGGAACTTAGGGACCACCTACCTACAAGAGATCATAAAGCTAGCTTCGCCATTGAACACAATACTATGGCTTATTTTGGAGAGGGTGCCAAGCCTTCTAGTCACAAAAATATCAAAATAAAAATAGGATCTCATAGTGAAAATCACTCCGTGGCAGTATTAGATCCCAATATAGTAAAAAGAAAGGATGCATTTGATGGTGAAAACCCAACTATGGCACCTGACGATGGAAGGCTTGACACTCTCCTTGATGACATGCACCAGGAGAAGTCTCAGATTGTTGTGGAACCTACAGAACCTGTTAACATTGGAATAAAGGAACAACCTAAGGTCATTCACTTTGCTAACTCTCTAACTCCACCTGAAAAGACTAAGTTTGTACCATTCTTCAACAAAAAAAAGTCAACTTTTCTTGGTCATATGCAGATATGCCGGGATTGGATCCAAATTTTATTCTACATCATCTTCTACTAGATCCAGGAGTGAAACTAGTCAAATAGAAGTTTAGAAAGATGCACCAACACATTACCCTACTAGTGAAAGAAGAACTCAAGAAACTACTGGATGTTGGATTCATCAGAGAAATAGACTATCTAGAGTGGGTCTCCAACATAGTGCCAGTGTCTAAACCTGATGGCCGAGTCAGACTACGTAATGATTTTAGAGATCTAAACAAAGCTTGCCATAAGGATGACTTTCTATTGCCAATTATAGATATCATAGTCGACTTAACAGTAGGGCATACTATGTTATCTCTCATGGATGGCTTCTTTGGATACAATCAAATCAGGATAGCACCAAAAGACCAACATAAGATGGCTTTCACTTGTCCATGGGGCACTTTCTGCTAGAATGTCATGCCATTTGGGGTAAAGAATGCAGGAGCCACATATCAATGTGTTATGACCACTATATTCCATGATATGATGCACATCACAATGGAGGACTATGTAGATGATATCCTTGCAAAGTCACTCACTAGAGAATCACACCTGGATGTAGTAGAGAAGGTCTTTTAGAGACTATAACAATTCAAGGTTAGGTTAAACCCAAGGAAATGTGTATTTGGAGTCACCTCAAGCAAGCTCCTAGGCCTTATTGTATCAACAAATGGGATTGAAGTGGATCCTACCAAAGGCAAGGCCATCATGGAAATGCCGCCACCCAAGAATATTACTCAACTATGGTCTCTACAAGGCAAGTTGCAAGCAATCCGTTGGTTCATATCACAACTAGTAGACAAGTGTCAACCATTCAGTCATCTCCTACATAAGAACATTCCATTTAGGTGGGATGAGAAGTGTGAAGAGGCATTCGACAAACTGAAGGAATATCTTATGAATCTGCCTATCTTGATGCCTACTATCCAAGGGAAACCATTGTTATTATACATATCTGCTACACCAACATCTCTTGGGGCCCTTCTAGCACAACACGATTATGAAGGTAAAGAAAGAGCCGTCTACTACATCAGTCACAAATTGGTGGGTTATGAATTGCAATACTCTCAAATAGAAAGATCATGTCTTGTTGTGGTTTTTGCTTCCCAAAAACTACGACAGTACATGCTAGCACATCCAGTTAAACTTATTGCAAAAATAGATCCACTAAAATACCTACTAAGCAAAGCAGCTCTAACAGGTTGCCTAGCCAAGTGGATAATGCTCCTAAGTGAATATGACATTGAATATGTAGACAGAAAGGCTATCAAGGGACAAATCATTGCCGATCAGTTAGCAAAAGCACCATTATAGGATACCACACCAATGACATTCAAGTTTCTAGATGAATCCTTATTCAATATCACAACACACTCTTGGAAGCTCTATTTTGATGTATACTACACAAACCATGGATCATGGGTAGGAATCTTGTTGGTCCCTTCTGACAGAGACACCATACCAAAGTCTTATAATCTGTTATTCCCATGCACAAACAATATAGAAGAATATGAAGCCTTGGTCATTGGTCTCGAGATGGCAATAGAATGGAAAATCAAAGAGCTACATGTCTATGGTGACTCTCAACTAGTGATCAACCAAGTCAATGACGATTACCAAACCAAGATGAGAAGCTTGTCCCATACAAGTGCATGGTTGATGACTTCAAAGAGTACTTTGTGATCATCTCCTTTGAGCAGATACCTCACATTGAAAACAAAGCAATAGATGGCATGGTAACCATTGCCTCGCTCCTCGAGATCCTAGAGAATTTGTCATAGTACGAGTTCTTGGTGGAGCCAATTCAACAACCAGCTTATGATCTTCTTGAAACCCATTCCATATACCTACTAGTCAGATCTAATTCACCTTGGTATGGTAAGATTTACACTTACCTCAAGGACAATACCCTCCCACCTAATTTGTCTTCAAAGCAACTTCAAACCTTTATACAGCAATCCTCTCATTATACAATTATTGCTAACACTCTATATCATCGTGGTCTAGATGGTACTTTACGTTGATGTTTAGAACAAGAAGAATCTCAAACCACCTTACAAGATGTGCGCAAAGGAATTTGTGGAACACACTCTAGTAGTCCTTCCTTATCTAAGAAACTCATGTGTTTGGGTTATTATTGGCTGAACATGGAAACATATTCATATCAATTTGTGAGGAAGTGCAAGCAGTGCCAGATACACAGAAACCTAATACATGCACCAGCTCAAGAGCTGAGACCTTTAACAATACCTTGGGCCTTTTGTCAATGGTGACTCGACCTTGTGGGAAAAATCCACCCACCCTCATCCAATGACCACAAGTTCATAATAACTGCCACTAAATACTTTACCAAATGAATTGAAGTCGTTCCCCTCACCACCGTCACAAGTAAACAAATTTCCTCATTTATCCTCAACTACCTCATCTGCAAATACAGAATTACCCCATCCATTATCACGGATAACGGAAGACCCTTCAAAAACAAGGATGTACAAGAGCTTTGTGACCAATTCAAAATCCAACACCATTTCTCTACACCCTATTACCCCCAAGGCAACAACCAAGTAGAAGCATCCAACAAGACAATCTTGAAACTCCTCAAGAAGACAGTCAATGATGCTGGCTATGATTGGCACATCCAACTCAATCCCACTCTGTGGGCCTATCAAACTAGTATACGCACTCCCACAAGTGCTACCCCTTATGCCCTCGTCTATGGATCAGAAGCTATCTTGCTCATCAAGGTCGAGTTACCATCTCTCAAGGTGTCATTAAAAGGTCTCATAACTGATGAAGAGTATAGAGTTTCCAGATTACAAGAGCTAGAGCTACTAAAGGAAAGGAGACAGAAGGCTTTCAATCATCTCAAAGCATACCAGCAAATGATGTCATGAAGCTATAACCACAGAGTCTGCCCAAGAGTCTTTAAAGTTGGAGATCTTGTACTTAAAGAAAATCCTCACAAACAATAGGATCAAGAAAAAAAGGTAAGTTAAAACCCAATTGGCTTGGGCCTTATGTGATCGTTGCTACCTATGGATCGGGGACATATCAGTTGGCAACATCAAAAGGTGAGTTGTTTGATGACTCAATCAACAGTATGCATCTTTGTCGGTTCTATACCTAAGAGAACCCCAATGTAAGGGTGGCATAAAATACAAAAAAAATCAATCAAAAAATTAGAAAAATACAAAAAAAAAAAAAGAAAAGAAAAATATAAAAAATTGTCCTTTGGTGAAAACCTGGCAAATAGGTGCCTTGGATAGGTATCATGATGAAAACCTGGCAAACAGGCCTCATCTGTACTCTTATCTTTCATGCAAATAAAAGCAAGTGGTGAAAACCTAGTAAACAGGCGTTACTTGTGATAAACCGCTTCCTCCATCTTTGGGAAACCAATCACCTTGTGTCCATTCTTCCTTCAATCATTTCCTATTTGATCCATATCTATTCCATAATAAAAACCTAACGATAACCTATCATGGATTGATACTCTATCTCTTTTGTCACCTTGTCAACCAAGGTCTTATCCAGTATCCTATCCACAATGTCAGCCTAGCATAGCGTCTGTCGTTAGTATCCACATGGTCCAAGTCCATGAACTACGTTGCCTCTGTGTTGCCATGTAGGCAAGGCCATTTCTTCAAATGCACCCCTGAGTCTCCACTCACCCATCCTTCTATCTATCTGAGTCCACACCACTTTCTATCACCTGGGTCTTAGGTCCATTAGGGTTTACCTTGAACTACATTGCCTTTGCATCATCACGTAGGCAAGGGCATTTAGCAATGAGCCCCTAAGACAATTGGTCAGTCCCTTAGGGTCTGTCTCACCAATAAGGATTGTGGAACCTTTCACAAAGGCAAGCAAGTGCAAGCAAAACCTACTTTCAAGCAAAAATTTTGATGCAAGACCCCAACCTATCCTAAGCAAAGCAAGAAAATACCTAAGGCATTCTAAATGATTTTACCTAAATTATGGCAAGAAACATACACATCTAAATGCAAAAATGTTTTATGGTTGGGATCATAGTTAAGTTATAGTGTCTTGATTTTTGTTATCATGTCTTTCTATGCTACTCGAGGATGCCAAAAGCTAGAGATGCTATGATGGGGGCATGATTATTTTTCTTTGTTTGTTGTTTGTGGATTAAACTTTAGTAATGTGACACCTTGTCTAAAGAATTGATCGGCAAAATATCATCGAGAACATCAAAGGTCTAACATGAACAGGGGTAATCCTTGTCTATTGATATTCAAGCAATACTTAGGTCATCTTGGTTCAATTATACCTAGATGCTTGTATTAACTTACAACATTCAGAAAAAGTACCAAAAAAAAATTGCCCAATGATGAAATAAACACTTCAAAATACTTGCACCATCCAGATGTCAAAAGCAAACACCATTCACATCCATTATACATCCATAAAAACATCCATACCATATCCCATGCAATAAAAGATCCACAAAATGCAGAGTATCAATACAAATGCAAGTTTGTATATTTCTACCAAGGCAATCTTCAATCAATCATATGTCTATCATTGTGTCATCTTTGTGTCGATTGAATACATTTGGACATAACAAAAACATAGCATAGTTTGCATATCATATCACATGAGATAGTCATTTACATGATTTCAATCATCTGCATACACTAATAAGTGCATTAGGTTGTCCATACACATTTTACATCATAACATAGTGTCAAAACAGAAAAATCCACAAAAATAGATGAAGGCATACATAGAGCATCATAACATCTGCATCATCATGTAGCTAGCATAACACATTTTGCACATCACATAGCATCATATAGAAGTCTGCATTAGATAAACATCACATAGCATCAAGTAAACATCTAAGTCTACATTTAGATAACATCACATAGACATAATCAAAGTATGCATCACATGTCTACCATCATACAATAAAATGCATCCATAGCATATAGTGTGAACAAACTGCATAAAGAGATCATAAATAGTTGCATCATCATATAAATATCAAAAATGTGTCCAAATGTACAATATATCAAATGTCCATCTTTGGGTCAATATCATATACAGTGTATACATCTCAAAAATAATGATACATGTCTCAAGTACAAAAATGATACATATACATGTAAGGCTATTTGAGCCATCAAAAGGTATATACATAAGTGTCAAAATCTGTACAAGTGTTAACTAGCCCCGCTACTGTGGGCCACTGCTACTAGCACTGCCCTCTCCATCCCCCCTCTGCTAGCCCCAGACTATTGCAGGCCCATCATAGAGGCTCCCGACCGTGAACCTCTGGCTCTCTGCGAATCCATAGACTGGCTCCTATAGCTAGGTACCCTCTACTCTACGGACACTGCACCATGATTCAACCCTCAGTAGTACTGAGTTTGAGCCTGCGCTTTAGCAAGCTCACCCTGTACCTGTGCCAACTAACCCTATACCTATGCCAGATGTGCCTGTGTTTGTGCATGTTGTACTTGCACCTGTTGCACCTGTCCAACAAGAAAAGTGCTGGTATCATCTGTCCCCAGGGCTGCCACTACTGTGTCCCTCTCCACTTAGATGGCCCGTACTCTAGCCTTAGCTGCATCTCGCTCTCTTGTGAGCCCTGAGATAGTACCTACATCTGACTCCTACCGAGCCTTGGCCATCCTAAGCTATGCCCTCAGCTATCTGACCTGTCCTCTCAACATAGAAATGGCCCTCTCTTGAGCTCTGGCTACACTAGACCCTGAGGAGCCTCTCCCTGTCCCTGCACCTGCTACTGGGGCACCTACTGTTGGGCCACCTACTATGGTGGTAGTATTTGCACATGTTGGGCAACCTGTGGCTATGTTACCTACTGACGGTGAGAAGAACCCTCACCAGATCTCCTCCTATGTCTCTCTCTACCTCCATCTCCACCATCTCCACCATCTCCACCATCAACTCCTCCTCCTCCTCCTCCTCCTCCTCCATCTCGACCATCTCCTCCATCTCCCCATCCTCCCCTCCTCCTCCTCCTCCTACCATCCCTACCCTCCTCATCTAAATCCTCCTTGTCTATGCAAGGAACCAGCTCTTTGGGCCCTGAGTACCTCAGAAAAGGGTGCGTGGTGAACCACTCCTCGTAAATTAGAGTCATCCCTGCATGTACCACCTCTCTCCTCATAGGCCAAGCCACATAAGGAGTCTGTCAAAACTCTTTTAGTGCCTCCTCATAGGATGCCACTAGTCCCCATCTGAACCGCTCTGCATGAGTGTATGCAAACAGTGCTTACCTCTGCGGTCGACCCTGTCTCATCCCAAACTGTCTCAACACTCTACTAACAATCTACCTCTCCAAAATAAACTGTGTCCTGCCTATGAGCCACTGAGTCTAAAAGAAGTATGGCAGCTCATCATCCTCATCATCCCAAGGCTTGCAGTCTAGATATTGTCGCCAGATAACTGTATCTACACCATCCAGTGCATGCCTCCTGTTGGTTTTTTCCCAGACTGGATGCTTATTCCCAGATTTCCCTACAAGGTAGCCATCAGTGATCAACAGGATCTCTGGGCCAGGGGGTCAACAGTATAGGAGATAGACTCTATATTTTATCTCCTCTTCTTCTTCAGGCTCTGCAAGACCTAGGGGGGTATTCCCTACTCAACATCCATGAGGATATGCATGCAAGGCTGGGATGTTGACAGAAAGCAGATGAGTCCTCTTGTAAGTAGACCAAAACTGAAAGATAAGGGCAAAGGGGCTAGCTTTGGGCCTATTTGCAGTTGTAGACAGAGGACTGAGGTTCCTAAAACTAACTCTAATGTCCTAATGTTGGTTTTAGATTTTGCTATGGAGTTTAAGTGTGGATGCAAAGCTGGATATGGTTATAACACAAAACAAAGCATGATTGGTGCCTATCCAGGGCCTGGAGTCAGTAGACATACACCTGTGGATGATCAGCATGAACAACTAAAACTGGATTTCAAGGGGATATGTGTGATACCTGCTCTACAGGCATCTCCCAATACAAAGTGTTAGGTTATCTCTACTTATGGTATCCCTACTGCAGTATATCCCTCCCAATGTTCAACCTGAAAACAGTTTAATCTACCCCTTGAGTAGAAGTTAAAAGATCAGACAGTCAACATAGGAATTCTATGCTCTAGAATCTAAACATTACCAAACATCCAGATTCAGAAGAAGAATACATGCAATACTGGAGACAGAATTAACACAACACATGCCAAACAACATTTCTCATATAAGTTTAATCATGAAATCAGTGGGTTCATGCCAAAAAACAAACAACAAGAGATACATAAACTCACAGGTAAGCTGTACAGAGCAACCAGATCAGCTTGTTATGCATTACAGAGCCAAAATCATCAACTTTCAACAACCTCTCAAATGAGCAAGACCACCTGCTTATAACAACCAGGTAGGTGCTTAGCAATTAATTACATGGTTGACCAAAATTTCGCCAGATACACAGTATCATGGAAATGGCGCTCAAACACAACCAGATTGGCGCCCAAACTTGAATGCAGCAGGTGGGGGAGGAGACAGGAAGATTTCTCGAGCCTTGCGCCATCATCCGCTGATTGACACTTCTAGTCAGGTACAGGATCCACCCACGCCATCGCCCATACCTCTGCAACAATCGCCATTAATGGCGCACCAACCCGCAGCCTTGGGAAGATCATCAAATCTGCAATCGTAACCATTTCCCGCCGAGATTCATCATCATGATATTTGAAAATGAAGGATAACAATATCCCACATGCACCCCGCGATGACCTCTATAACACTTTATATACTAGGTCATGAGCATATATCATGTCGGCGCTTTTGCTCCTGACGACACTAGTATAGACCTCATCATCATCATCCTCCAGTAGCATGATATCCTGTTGTTCGAAATATCACCCTGACGTCATCATGATATTTGAAAATATAACCTTCATGATAATCGGCACAACCTGATCCTTCGGAGGAACATCCTCTTGCTGAGCTTATAACAAAAGTCTGGCCGATGAACATCCTGATGACGTCATCATCATATCCTGCTGACGTCATCATCATATCTGCCTACTGTGCACCTCCTCACATCCGGATGACGTCATCATCATGTTTGCAAATATCAGGAGGTCTCTTCAAGATGATCAGTTGTTAGAAATATGACCCCCGCGGACCTTGATGACGTCATCATCATATTAACATCATCATGATATTCGGAAGACAACCGGATGTTTGGAAATATCCTCCTGACGTTCAAACATCAGGTTACACTGTAGCTCCTCTGTAAGATCGGGGCGATAACTGAATATGATGATGTCGCTTGAAAAGATCACCCCCCGGAGATAATGCGCGAAGCCAGCAGGCGGATATCTCCGTGATATCAGCATCATCATGATGCTCGAGCAAACATATATCCGGGTGATATGAAAATATCACCCCTTCCTTCGGAATATCATGATGCAGATAGGCAGCGAAACAAATATCACCCTGATATATAAGGATGACGTCAGCATCATCAGGATGTCAAAACAACAAACAAGAAGTGATACAACATCATCAGGATGATATTGACTAAGATCATCCTGACGTTCAAAATATGATGACCCTAGTGAATATCGGGTCGCACTTAGAACTCTTCGACAACATCATCAGGATGATATTAACCAAGACCACCCGATGATAAAATATCACCCCGGCGAAAAATCATGAAGGCAGAAAATATGATGGCCTCCGCAAGCAGCAGGATGATAACTGGAAATATCATGATGATGACGACCCTTAGGAAAAAACAAGTCAGGTCGACAACTTAGAGAATAACCCCTTCAAGATATCGGGGCAACATCGTCATCATGTTTGAGCAAGGTGATATTCGGAAGATCACCGGATACTTGAAAAGATCACCCTCGCAAGCAGATGAGGGCGCACTGTAACTCACCAGTATCATCAGGATGATATCCAAACATCACCCGATAGTTGAAAAATGATGATGACGATGAGAAAAACAAGTCGACGAAGAACATGCTGATGAAGATCATCATCGAAGACAAGATGATGATGACGACCTCCGCCTCAGAAAAAATATGATGCTGTAGCTGAAAAACGCTGAGGAGGTCCAACACTTAGAAAAATTGGGCAAGAAGATGAAGGCTTCAGATGAAGCAACCTCCTGATCATGACAAATCAACCCCAGGTCAAAATAAGTGCTAACACCTCCAATACTCTAAATTCCCCATCCTATACTAGGAAATCACTCCTGCATATCCATAGTTGTAGGGTTTTCTCTCTACCTAGAAAATACGTAAATTAGTCTAGTGATGGGCAATATGCTCCCATAGCCAAAATTGTAGCAAAGAAACACTTGCTAATAGGCTCACATCCCTGTGGTATACCACCTGATGCATATCGTGGTAAAGGTGTGCAAGGACACAGACACCCCATCCATAGCGGGTACCCTCTATGGTCATCCTCTCCATGGTGCATCCCCATCCAATTGGCAACCCATGCGATCTCCTATTGGGGCATACAACGCCTCTGATCAATCCTGCAACTATACCAGGGAAGTAGTCGTAATAATCATGTATGTCCTACCAAGAGATAACCTGACAGTCTAGCTCAGGGTCATCAAACACCTACCTGCACTCCATAAGTCTTCCATCCCGTTGCGGATCGTACACCATAAGCTCACCCTATATTGGCAAGTGTAGTATCCTATAGACATCCTCAAGAGTCACCGTCATCTTGCCAGTCAGGAAGGGAAATGTCCCATCCTCACTGTGGAATCTCTCCACTGCAGTAGTCAGTAAACTAAGGTTCACTCAAACTTCAAGCATGAAGCAAATGTAATCCAGGCCCATAGCACTGAGAGCCTCTTGATCTATCTCTGTCAACATATAGCACTGCAACATTAGTAAGGGAAACTGTTCCCTCGACATAAGTGTATCTTGAATATCCTCCTGCAAGCATGCAAGGCAAAGCGTCAACCTAAAGCTACAAGTATCATGCTCAACATATTTATAGAATCATATCAACTAACTTAGCATATTAAATTGATCAAAACAACATACTACATCTCTTGACTAGATTCCTGCAATCTTGGAGATAGCTTATCAATTGACGCATCAAACAGGATGCCAATCGAGTCAATTTGTCCAAGTAAACTAACTATCTATATCATATGCACTGAAATAGAAGGTAAATACACCATTTCTCAACAAATGCACCACTTCTTGTAAATGCTCAGCAACATTTCTTAAATGCACCGAACCATGTCATATGCGCTGATCCACATTGTATATGTGCAGCCAAGTTGCATGTGCTGATTCCCCTATCAGATGCGCGCAATCCTCATGCATGCACTGACCTATATCTTGCATGTGTAGCACTAGTGCATGTGCAGTTTCATAGCCTATATGCACCGCAAGAAGATGAATGTGCAATTCTGCATGTCATATGCGCCGAACTGTGATCCTATGCTTTTGTTTTACCTAATTTTGCCTAGCATTTATTGCACCCAAAATTGACCCTAGGTGAAGTTTTTCGAGATACATACCAGTGGTCCTGCCTCAGCTGGCTGATTGAACCGTCGGACTCACTCAAAGCGGTGCTCCTCACATGGAATATCCATCCTAGTGGTAACTACTCTATGCTCTATGCTCTCCTAAGCTCTCAAAGACAAATCAACTAAAGCCAACAAATGACTTGTCTTGTGGACCCAACTCCTATTTATAGCATGAAAACCCTAAACTGGTTGTGTGATGACTATGACTACTTCTCGCACCCGTTTCTTCCCATTTCTCTGAAATGCATCCTTTTTTCTTCAAACCTAACCTATTTTCTCCTTCATCGTGAGATTATCTGTCTCTTGTCCCCTTCTGCCTTCTTCCCATCCAATCTCTTAAGGGGTCATCCTATCATCATAACCTATACCAGGGCCAAACTAGGGCATGTATCATTATCAAACAACCTATTCTTTGAAACAACACCGTAAACTACATTACATCAAAGAGGGGCAAAATGTATATGCAAAAAATGACACAACTCGGTCTAAATAAATATTCTTAATATGTATTTCATTGTAATTCTTCTATCAATAAATAAATAGACAAATTTATTTATTTGATTCACATTCCTCTAAGTTAATTATATATCAAAATATTTAATTACCTCTTCTAAAGTCAAAATTAAATAAAATCTTTTATTTAATTAAATTCTTCCAAACAATTAAATAATTCTTAATTATTTATTAAGTTAAATTCATTACTCCAAATTTAAATAAATCAAATAAAATTTATTTAAATCCTCTCAATCTCCAAAAATAAAATACAATCAAATATTTTATTTATTCCTCCAAATCATGCACAATAATTAAATAAATCTATTTATTTAATTTGCTTTCTTATCTTCTAGTTCCTCAAAATATCTTCCAAATCTTCTAAAAATAAGTTTTCTTCTTCATGCACACAAAATTAAATGATTTATTATTTAATTTCTCTCAAATCATGTAAAAGAAAATCTCAAGTTGAGTTAACTGACTCAATCAACCTTGTTTTATTAATATCTATTAAATTAGAAAAAAACTTTCTAATTTATGAAGTCATATCTTATCTTTAGAAGAGAAAAGTAGTTAACTCAAACAAAATAGATTTTGTGTGACACTTGTCTTCTTGTTATTTGTGCACATTCTCTCAACCATTCTATACCATTGATCTTCTTATTATTTCTATACCATTGATCCTCTATCTCTTGAGTCTATAAATTGAACCCTATTCTTTCATTTCAATCATCCAAGCTTTCAGTATTGTTACTCTGCAAGAATTTTTGTTTGCGATCAACTTGTTACCATATCACTATCATTGTTGTGAAGCTCATCTTCATTACATAGCACTATCATAGTAATTCTCCATTGACAATCTTGGAATAGCAAGGAAGTGCACTCTCTGAGGGCCTTATTGATACATGCAAGATTGATTGAGATAGGCAATCAATGGAAGCCATGAAGCTTTGAGGTTTGTAAAGGTTTTTGAAGTTCTTTGTTTGATTTATATCTTTGTTTCTATATTTCATTGAGTTTTGGGTATCATTAATATTGGTATATTGATTATTTATGTTTACTCCAATTTTCCCTTAAAAATCTTAATAGAAAATATTAAACTAATGATTACATGAGGGAAATGATTATTATATGGAGCCAATACATGAGCTTTTGTTTCCTTGGGAATAGATTTCAATGTCAAAGGTTGGGTTAATTGGTATATTATTTAGTAAAAGATTATAGTGAAAATCAAAGATGGATTTGAAATATTTCTTTAAACAATTGTTAGTCTTAAATGTTTTAGGAAGTACAAGATGAAAACTTAGTGTTTTAAAACAACTTCCCTAATCTCGAAATGTGATCAAAGAATTCCTCATTGTGACCTATGAAATAGAAGTCAACATTATTTATTTTGGTTATGATTTTCTAATCTCAATTAATGAAGTTCAAGTTAAACTCTTGCTGAAAAACTTATCTTGTTTAGATTACAAACCTTAATTTGGTTCCATTTATATATAAGTTTGAAATGATTGTGCAAGAAAAGGATCTGGTTCCTTACTTTTGGAACAAAGATTAATTTGATATGTGTTAATTCATTATTTGTCTCAGACTATACATTAGTGTTATAGTACTTTACTTTTGAACAAAGTTTACTTATTTACAAAAAATTTAATTATCATAAATTCATTATTTCATCTTAGACTGAATGATTAAGTATCTTTTCTAGTTTATGCTTATGAATAATTTGAAGTGAATTAGTATCTTTTCTAGTATTATGCTTACAAATTATTTGAGTATCCTTACTTGACTATTCCTTATGTATATATGAATGGATCAAATACCTATTCTTATTCTGTACATGCATTATGATTGATCAAGCGAAGAAGTTTATTTTCCTTCTCATTTTAGGTTATAAGTTATCATATAAGTTTTTCTTTCAACTATATAGGCAAAATTTATAAATAAATGTCCAAACTCAAACAAATCACAATGTTCAGTTTTTATGGTACATATATGGTACGTTTATGGGTAATGTCATTGCATTGAACCAAGTACCTCACACCTAACATAGCTGCAACAATGACGTATCGGCACCATCCCTCTAAATCATCAGGGAGTAATAAGAGATATGTTGAAGCTAAATCTACAAGAAGGGAAAATCTCCTTAGATATCTAATTAAAAATATTAACTAAAGGACAAGTCTATTGAAATAGTTGTATGATGATTACCATGTGAATTTTTAAAGTATTGAGGCTAAAATGCTCATTTAGAAAACCTTTCAAACTATCAATAGAAAATGGGGCTTATTGACAACACGAATTTAAATCAGAGATGACTTGTAAAATGTTAGATAGGGCAACTAATCCAATCTAAAAACCGTATCTATCATATGCTCTCACTTCACCTTCTCAGATCTTGGTGATTAGAAAACACTAGGGAATTGGGAATGGACTTAGTCATGAAATTACCTAATTTATCTTGAGGAAGTAAACTAAATTTCATGAGCAGTCACCTGATAGGGATTCCTTCACACTAGGACTAATTGACAAACACCCCTTTAGGTGTTTGTGGTAGTGGATTAATTTATGTCTATGTCTCACCTGAGTGGGTGGCATCTAATGAAGAATTGTTTGGGGTAGGGAATAACCCTAGAAAGGATTGGATACCCGCTTATAGTTGCATCAAACATATTGCAAGATAAAACTACATATTTGCATACCCCAGTGTCGGTCACATCCAGAGGGGGCCTTGATCCCATGGATATAGGGTATGTAGGTAGTCTGGATGGCTAAGGATGCCCTTAGTACTCAGGTCCCCTGAATATAGGGTGTTCTATAATTAACATTGTGATCTTAACTTTCTGTGTAGTGATTTTTGGGTCGTGTTAACATGAGATTGTTGAGTTAGTTTTGTGTAGATGATAAGGATATAGTTGCTGGAGGAAAAGCAAGTTGTCATAAATGAATGCAAGATGTAATGCATGACTTTAGGTATGTGTTGATATGTTGTTCTTGCATGTTATCTTGAGAAATGTACTTTCTCTTTTCATTGGATTAATAGTGGTGAACTTTTCAGGACTTTATAAAACTAAACTTTAGTTGTCTAATGTCTATAATATTTATTGGACACTTCTTAGAAATAAGAGTAAATTTCATGAATCTGCATTTCCTACATCTGTTAGATCAAAAATTTTAAATTTCTCAGAACTTTCAAATTTAGAGTTTAGTATTATTTTGTTAATAAGGAGTCAGGTCCCTGCAAAACTTGATCGTCGACCTTACCTATAAAGCAATTCTTTTAATGACAGTTATTCAACTGCTCTTAAAATATTATGACATATTTTAATATAAGAGAAATTATATATAAATATGTATATTATAATAGTTTTATATAAAATTTAACAATCTATCCAAAATCTCTCCTCTCATCTCTTCTCATGTGATACAATTTTTTAAAATTTTAATAGTATTTTAGGACAAAAATGTCCTAATATGGCTATAAGGCCATCAAATTTAGGCCCTTTGGGGGAGGAAAGCATAATGTAAAGAGATTGTATTAAGATATGCCATAGTATTTTAACTGAAAGAAATCACTAACAAGAAGAAAATGTAGAAGAAGAGTGAAGGTGTATGAATCCATCAAAATCAATCCCCATTGATTCACTATAGTAAAATGAATCACAACCAAGTGTACAATTAGTAGCACAAGGTAAATTTAATTGTTTAAGGAAATTATTTATTCCAATCTGAAAGATTGGTAAAAGAGCTAAGAAATAAAATAAAAATTATAATGTTTGGAAAGGATATTTTGGAAGAACAAGTGAAAGTTAAAAAGAAAAATGAAGAATTGCAAGAAAGTTGAAACATATGTAAAGGAAAATGAGTGTCTAAGGTTTAAGCCTTCACTATGTAATGTCTCATGTGATATAAATGATTTGTGTGATATAGTTAATGATTCTTTACATAAAGAGTGTAAGGCTAGAGATAACAATGTGTGAATTTGAGCCCATTGAACCAAGAGTGAGGCCCTTGGAGATAAAGAAAAAATAAATGATGTTAGAAGTAATATAGTTCCAAACAAGTTAGTTCAACAAACGTAGTGTTTTCATTATTCTCATTGTAATGGGAAATGATATAAAAATGAAATGTTTTGGGATCTTCATCCCTGTACTATTTTTGGACTGAAGAATCATATAGTATTGAAGAATCATTTTGGAAAAATTGTGTTGCAATAAAGAGTGGAAGAACAATCTATGAAAGATTGTATACAAATGAACTATGGATGGGTTGGTGTATCTAATTGGTAAAAGGTCTCAAATATGTTCAAAAAATTGTGCAAGCATAAATATTCACATGCCAAACAAAATAGCAATCAAGTAAGGTTTGAATGTTTAATTTGGGTGACTAATGATTGTTTGTTATGATTCAAAGGAAATTATTGTCTTGTGAAAGGTATCATGCAATTTGAAAGACTAGGAGTCTTCACAAGTGATAGCGATTTTGCAAGAAGAGTAATTTTGAACATGCTTAAATTAAAGTGGAGCAAGCACATTGATACTAGGTACCATTTCATTAGAGAGTTAGTGAACAATGGAGAAATTTACTTGTAGTTTTAAAGATCTAAAGATCAGATAACAAACATATTCACAAAGGCATTTGTAAAAGAGAATTTTTAATATCTAAGAAAGAGTTTGGGTATTGTAAATGTTGAAGTCGTTAGTGGTAGAAATTAAGGGGGGTGTTGGAATATTCTAGTAATTTCTCTCACAATGATTAAATAAAAAGGAAAATTGTAAATGTTCTAGAAGAAACTAGTAAGAGTTGTTTAGAAAGTTTCAAGATGAGACAAAACAAGGTTTAGAAGTTTTTGCAAGCACCAAAATCATGTATAGCCTCCATGAAGACCCTGATGATGACTCACAATCCTTATCACGTGCATGTAAGTGTGGAATAATATCCTCTCAACAACGATTGTCTTTGTAGCATGTGGTTTCTTTCTCCTTTTGTTGTTCCCCATTTTTCATGGTAACCTTTTCCTCGCTTTCAACACTTTTCAACACTTATTAATTTGCATTTCTTGTGCTTGTGACTTTGTTCTTAAGCCTTGTATTCATCCATTTGGTTTGTGCTCACAAATGTGCCCTGGAATTAGAGGCGAGTAGGTGAGGGTAATCCACAATGAGATAGAGGAGGTGCACCCTAGAGCATAACAAGATCAACAAACAATTCAACAACAATAGCAAAGGTTAAGGACATTCCAAATACAGGCTATCATCAACAATTCAAACAACAATGCCAAATTGAAAGAGGTATCAATGAAAACAATAGTCGATGTACACAATACTAGAACCTTAGAAATCTAAACAGAAGAATGGTGACTAGTAACCCTTTGGGTCATATAGTTATTTTAACAATAGTCACAGAAAGTCAAATCAAAATCAACACAAAAGAAAGGTCCTAGGATAGACCGACCACTCTCTGCAAAGTCCAGCTCTCAAGTGATCTAGACTGCCCCCATGTCTCACCTCCTCTCAACTAGCTACTTCCATAAGAGCGAGAATGACATGGAGGTTCACCTTGTGACAAGGAGAGTGGTCCATGTGCACGCCAAAGATGACTCAATTGCCCTAGTCTACTGAGTTGTGTTTTTGAGTCTACATGTTTTGGTGAACCCAATGTGATGGGCAAAGCCTCTTGGTTATACTTTTTTTGTTCCCATCACTTGGATCCCATTTCCATTATCATTGTCACGTACGACATTATATTCACCACATATTTTGGTGAACCTGACATGAAGAGAAAAACATTTGTTGCACTTTTTGCATGTCTTTGCAGAGTCTAAGTCATTCTTTCTTTTGCCATCATCCTCATTTCTTCTAATTCTTCCACTTTTGTCATCTTAACTTTCACTCATTCCATTTATTTTGTGGTGTTTATGACACCCCTGAATATGACAGAACTAGACATGAATTTAGGGTATATTCCCTCAAGGGAGCCGGAAACTCCCTCTTTCGATAGGTATGTGCCACTTGATCCAAATGCACTAGTTTCAAACTGCTATGACTATGAAGATTCAAACTATGAACAAGATAAAAGAGAACCTAGACGGGTAAAAGCACAAAGTTGTGTCACACTTTTAGTTGACTTATCAGCACAAGTGAATTGAAGTATTTCTAACTAAAAAATCAATTTTGGTCAAACATATGATCTTGTAAGATTCATTCTAGCTAAGTTAGATATGTCCACAACTTTTCCAACAAAATTGTTGGCTAAATGCATATGTAGCACCACTATGAGGCAAATTTACCAAAAACTAAAATTATTTGAAAAACTTGTTAATTCAACAACTTCTACTCGTGTAAATAATAGTTTTAAAAAAATTAAAATACCCTTTTCTAGATCTATAAGTTTAATTTTTAAAAAATTATATATTTTAATATTTTAATAGTTTAATTATTATTTATATTTTCCTTTCTATTTTTACTAAACCTAGGTTATCAGCACAAAACATTAGGTTGATTAGCATGTCAGGGAAAAATAGTAAAATTTATTAAAAAAATTGAAAAAAAACATCATGCACTAAATAAAAGAATCTATATCAAGATGGTATAATTTTCTTTCTATTTTAGATAATTAGTTAATATGAAAGTTGACGTCAAATGGAAACAAGTACATTTTAATACACACAATTTTATTATTTATTTAAAAATATATATATTTATCAAAATTAGAAAAAAATATATCCATGCACTAAAGTCTCAAGTTATAAATACACACAAAAAAATTAAAGAAAAATAAAATAAAATTTACTATATAAAGATTGACATCTCACGTAACTTCATTTTTCGGCATTTTATCAGCAACTAAATTATAGTGTCAATTTATTAAAAACTATATTCAAATAATTTAAAATTTTTTTAAAAAAAATACAAACATAAAATATACTTCAAAACAAATATTTTATTAGTTTACATCATTCCAAAATTCAAAACATATATGTCACTTTTTAGTGATTCAAGTTTAAAAGTTGGATCAGCATTAGCTATTTGCTTTATAAAAGTGTGACACAACTTTGTGCTTTTACCCAGTCTATGTCCTTTGTCATTCAACAATCCTGTATGGGAGCATAATCCTATCATCCCAAACACACCTCACAAAGTGAGAAGAATACAAATGAGGTCAAAACACTCAATGTTTTTTCTTGTGTCTTATTTTTTTCAATCAATTTCTGTGCAAGCAAAAAAATTAAACTAATTCATTATGGTTTTGTTTTTCTCTCTATTTTTTGTGCATGAAAAATAGAGAAAAGTTGAATTTTGATTACTTGCCCATTTTTTCCCCATTGGCAAGCTATTTTTTATTTCGTATAAATTTTGAAGAAACACATCCAACGGAATAGAGGACAAATAGATTAACTGATTTCTAATGTTTTATTGTGGGCAACAGCTACGTGCTAGTCTATAAAGTAGCTCATGTGTCTTGTCTATGTTTCTACATTTTTCATACATGCCTAACATGGTAGTTGAAATAACAAAAAAAAAGCCTTTCCTGAAGATCTGATATTTGCAATGGTCTGTGCAAGTGTGGATGGTGAATATGGGTAGATATAGATCTATATCTAGGTCTAAGCATATGCAAGAGGGAAGCTTACCTTATACCTATTTAACCAAATGCATCATTGCTTTCTATCTCTCACACAGGGCAATACAAGCAAAAGAATAAAAACTCAAGTATCCCTAATTGTTTAACCCAGCACAGGTTGCATTGTCGAGTCACATAAGATGGCACAAAGAAGTGAATTGGGGGCTACTGATTGGAGGGTGGGGATGGGGAAGAATTAAGTGTACAAGGCCATGGATAGGGCCAAGATGGCCACTATTGGAAAGCCAGATAAAACTGAAATGGAATGGTTTGTACCCTTCGATGCCCTCCTATCTATTCATTTTGTTTCATCCTTTTTAATCGAAGCAAATACTCCTTGTTTGTCTTTTGCACTTCATTTATGCATTCAACTCAATTGGTAGGAGATTTGTGATTCTCTGAGGGACACATTCTTTTAAGTGCCTACATTATTTTTTGACACTCCTTTGGTCTATCCCTAAATATGTCTAATGTTTCACAAATGCCACAATGTTGTAAAAAGAACCAAGATGCTAAAAGTTATCTATTTAGAAGCTCATTTTCTCATTCATGTTCATAATTTTGAGGCCATTCAATTGGTCTATCACTGGACCTCATGAATTTGCAAAAGCATATTTGATAAACTAATATGTACAACTGAAATGTTTTATTTTAAATTTATCAGGAGGCTATTTCCTTGTTCTGTCATTTATATATTATTATTATCCCTTCTCTTGGATTTTTTAGTACTCAATGTTCAAGTCATTTTGGTACATATGGTGTACAAATGCATCAACAATTTTCCAAGTTACTTGCCTCGCTTGGTGGTATATCTTTAGTTATACCTTCAGATAATTTACTTATGCTATTTTTATGGAAATTGACTGTACTTCTAGATAATTAGTGGCTAGTCATTGTATATTATCTCATAATATTGTCATGAATGTCGATTGCAGGATGGTTGCTTGGATCAATATGCAACCTTTTAGAGAAGTTTGGTCATAATATTATCAAGCTCTTAGTAATTTTGAGTTGATTGAAGGTCATTGTCTTTACTATCCTACCATGCTGATCTTATGAGAAGTAATAACATTCCAAAGGAAAATTTCAATTGAGGATGGTAAACAATGACAATATTCTCAAGCTAAAATGGCTTGTTACCAACATCAATGTTGTGAGAAGCATGATTTATATGTTTTTAGTTGTTTTCATATTGTTTCTATCAATAATGAAATAGATTCAAATGCCTATGTTGTATAGTTGTAATCATATTTGATCATATTACTGGTCAAAAGTTATAAGTGGAATTAGGGCCAATCTCTGCCATAGGAAGTCAACTATGATATTAAGATAATGAGCTTTCAAATAATTTTTTTGTATCATAATTGTTGAAATTTTACTTAAGCAGAACACTTTTTTGTATAGAGCATTCAGATTAGGCCCATTCTTTAGGATTTTATTTCTGAAGTATAATACTTGTGCCATATTCTTTTTTGGGAGGGTGGTGGTTTGACCAATGTAAATATTTTAGTTTTATGAAATTTATTCAAAAATTAGAATTAGATTCTTGTATAATTTTTATTTTTATTTTGGGTTTTTTGGTTCTCCCACATAAATCCTTTTGGGGTTCATGTAGTGATCGGTGAAGGAACCAAAATGGTTATCACTGTAGCACCAATGATGATGTCTTTTGCAAGTCCTCATTGCACCACATAGAACAGGTTCTCTTCATCTTATAACATGAAAGAGATATCTAGGGCATTTGATTGAGGGTCTGGTAAAAATCACTGCTACACCTCCTTTGGTTGTTTAATAGTCTCTTATAGAGAGGGTGTCCTGTCATTTTAAGGCTTCTAGATCTCCTTCATACCGAATAAATAAAATATTTTGTTTCTGAATCACCTAAACAACCAGAATCTGGCATTCCCAATTCTTGTTTGATTGACTTTGAATGCTTTCAATTAATAATTCATGATTTTAAAACACCTATTGCTATTGAGTTCCAATACACCCAATTCGTATCCTTAATCAAAACAGGGCATCTGACATTGATCACTATTTATAATATAGTACATTCCTAATTGATTTAAGAGGCCCACTTGGTGTTTATTTCTTTTGATTGAAAGACAATGGAGATGATATCTACATCTCTTTCTAGGGAATCATAAAAGACACCAAGGGAAAGTTGTTCCAGGGAATCATAAAAGACATCAAGGGAAATTTGTTCTGGGGAATCATAAAAGACATCAAAGGAAGGTTGCCCCATTACAAACAAGATTGGCTCAATGGACTTCATGTAGGGTTTAGGTAGAAATGGAATTTGTATAAAGGTTTTTGTTCTATATTTTTTAAATGTCTTTTTCAGATTATAAACCTATATGGATTCAACATCTATTAAATCTACATTATTATCTTATGTCAAATGGAACTACAAATTTTGTAGTGGGATCCACTATATTCTGTACCACATGTTATTTTTCTCTCTTTTGTTGTGTAACATGTATCCAGACTCAAAAAAAATTCTAGACAATATTCTAGAATTTGGTTCCTTTGTACTAAATTTTTCTCACCTAGGAACTCTATTTCATCTAAAATCATCAAAATCTCTTGAACTGCATCATTTGTTAAGATTTCCCTATGTTTTTCTATCTATATGCATATACAAACATACATGTATGCATACATAATATACAGAAATGAACATATGTGTCAGTATTTGTATATGTATGTGTGCATGTATTGAATTGATTTTTTTCTAAAAATGTTCATTTCATTTTGTTTCTCGTTTTGTACCATATAGATGCTTATATAATTTGTTCTCGTTCCTGCAGAATTTTTGCTCCAACCACCTATATTTTCTTTTCTTCTGCTCTTCCTATTATAGCATTTGGCGAACAACTTGATAAAGCCATAGGTGAGAATTGAGTAGGCAAATATGTTTTCATTTTCATCTTCCATTGGTACTAAAAATATACTTGATTGCTTCTTATGGATGCTCTGTTTATAGACATTAGATTTCTCAACGTAAATTTATTTGGTTTTAAATACTCTTCTATAAACATATATAGATACCCTCTTAACATATATTTTATTTGTAGATGGCATCTTAACTGCTATTTAGACACTGATTTCTACCACCTCATGTGGAATAATATATTCTTTGATTGGTGGACAACCCCTGTTGATTCTTGGAGTTGTAAAACCCACAGTTCTTATGTATACATATATGTATAACTTTGCCAATGATAGGGATGGTTTAGGATAGAGATTGTTTCTTGCATGAGCAGGATTGTAAACATGAATACTCACAATATTTGAGAATTAATATAACACATGTTCTATATTGTATCCTTTGTATTTTGATACATGTGATAGGATGTAGAAGATGGCCATATTATGGATTATTTTAAGGTAGAAAGTATTTTGTATTCAACTGTGTAAAACCTTTATTGATGGAAAACATGTTGTTTAGGGCTTGTGTGTGGACATAACTATTGCTATTTGTTATTGCAAATTTGAATGCCTGTACGGTCATCAATAGGTTTACAAGAGTAGCTAGAGAGCTCTTTGGCATGTTAATTGTTGTATTATTCATGCTATTCATGACCATTTCCTACTTGGGAAATTCCTAGTGGACTTCACCCTGGTTACTAGTCATAAGGGACTCACCAAAATTGTTGTGTGAAAATTGGTTGTCCCCCACCTACAACAGATAGCTATTGTTGCAATCTCTACCATTAACAAATTGCTCAAAAAAGGAAGCTAGGAAGGGATCTTCAACATAGGAGAGGTGATAAAAAACAAATAGCTATTGCTGTAATCTTTACCATTAAAGAATTTGAGTTAACAAACTTATGCGATGAGCAAACTGTAAAAAAAAAAAAAGAAAATAACTAGTAAAATACAGACTCCATCAATTGGAAGGAAATCATGGAATAATGGCATATAGAATGACTCTTATGCACCAGAAGGGTCCTGGATTGTCTGCAAGTAGAACCGCTGGGCTTCAAGGACAAGGGAGAGAGATTTAATCCATATTGAGGAAACCAGGACTGCGGGATCATAAACAACTACCACCTGGGAAAAAAGTTTGGTTTCAAGATGGGTACCAAAACTATGGGGCCAGATGGAAATCCCCATATAAGGAGGATAACATAGTCACCAGAAAACCATTGAAATCTTAGCAAGATGCTTTCAATGAGTTTTAAGCAAATAGAGAAGATGTCATTTATCGAAGTAGGAGGGATATGGGAATGTCGAGTGCTTTCTCAAGAGGCTTTCATCAAAGAGACTTTGTAAAAGGAAAAAGGCCTGAATCTCACAGATTTCTTGAGTGATGAATAGAGGAAGGGCATGAATCAAAGAAAAAAAGGTCTGGATCCCCATAATTAAGAGAGTTACAAGATGCAATGAGCTTGGGGAGGTCTCTCTAGATCAGGTGGATCAAAAATTGAGAGATAAAATACTCTTATTATCTGAAACTATCTTGATATGTAAAGTTCTATCTCCTCACTTCTCAATAGAAGACCTTAGAAAATGGTATCAAGAATCATGGGAAAAGGTAGAGGACTTTTGTGAGCTGGGAAATAGATTCTTTTGTTTTGTGTTCTCAAACAAGGAAGAAAGGAATAGAATCCTCTCAAAGAAAATATGGAAGTTTAATCAAATAGTGATTTGCTGCCAAGAATGGAGACCTAACTTTCATGTTGGGAAAGAACAAATCCCCCTGATTCCCTTCTGGGTTCAACTTCCGTATCTCCCATTAGAATATAGGGATGTTGAAATTTTGAAGTACATAGGCAACTCCATTGGGGTGTGCCAAGAAGTGGATATACCAATAGAGAATCTTGCCTCCTCGACAGTCAAGATGTGAATTCTTACAGATGCTAAAGAGTTACTGTGAGAGTAAAATGTGGATTAATCAATAACAATAATAAACCCAAACATCAATAGAATATGAAGGAGAAAAGGAGATTTAAATAACAAACAAATGATACTTACAACCTTTCACCTTTCGTCTTCCATTGCTCGCCTTTTTTGTCTTGATCTTGATGGAGATGAATATGACCCTCAAGAAGCTTGCTTCCTTGCTTCGAAATCCTCAAGATGACAAGATGAAGTTGGCTATGATACTTTGTGTGATTGAAAATGAGCTTCAACACACTATTGATACATGATAGGTGATATGGAGATGGGGGTGCCAAAGACGCACTTGTGTTTCTGCAGCATAAGTTTACTCAAACAAGGGATTTGAAATGAAGGAGAAAAGGGTTGCATTTATAGAAATGTGTGAGAGAAGATCAATGATTGAGAAGAAGTAAGAAGATCAAAGGTTGAGAATGGTTGAGGAATGTGTGCGAATAGAAAGAGGACAAGTGTCCAAGCTCCATCATGTAATAGGGGAGTTAACACAATTGATTGAACAGTTAACAGAATGAACCAATTAGTTAAGTGAATTGATTGGGGAGTTGACTAAATTGATTAATCAGTTAACTAGGTTGATTGAGGAGTCAACAGAATAGATTGATCAGTGAACTTGAATGATTAATTAGTTAATAGATTTGATTGATGAGTTAACTAATTTTGACTAGAGGATAAATAGGACATGTGGGTGAGGGAATATTAGCTAATTAAATATTTAAAATATTTAATTACATGTGCAACATGGTGAGGTGGAAAAGGTGAGGTGGAAAAATGAGGTGGATTGATGAGGTGGAATTATTAAATTAGGACTTAGGATAGAGGGATTTAGGATTAATTAAATAATGTAGGATTATTTAATTTATGCGAGACATTAGAAGAATTTAGGGAATTTATTTAAATAAAATGATTTTATTTAGTTATGGGACAATGAACCAATCAAATAAACTTAGAATATTTATTTAATTGACAAAAGAAAATAAGAATTAAGATAAATATTAAAATATTTACTTAATTCGGCATGAGCCAATTTTAGGTGTATACATTTTGCCCCTCTTTGAAGCAATGTGTTTTATCACATTGTTTCAAAGAATACAAATTTTTTTGACAATGATACATGCCCCAGTTTGCCCCTGGTACAAGTTTGACAACAAGATGCCCCCTCGAGAGATTGGACAAGAAGATGACAAAAAATGTGAGACGGACAATCTCATGAAGAAGAAGGTCAAGACTAGGTTAGGATGGAGAAAGAGCTGAAATGATATAGGATGCAAGATAAAAAGATGACACACAGAAGCAAGAAGTAAGTATACACAAATGATACAAGAACAAACAAGGTATTGCCCTTGTCGAGCGATAAACCAAGGATATAGATTGATGATGTTTGGTTTTAGGAATTAAACATGTCATATAAGACTCTGGGTCTGGTTTTGATAATGCAACATCCTATCTAAGACATTGGATATGATAACAATATACGATAGTGTTGTCATGGCAGGGAATGATATATCCCTAGAGAAACATGAAGGATAGTTATGACTGATTGATATGGTTTATGACAAGATTAGGATCAAGACCGCTGATTGCGATTAGATAATTCGACAAGATTGGCTTGACTCGATTGGTATGGATTAAGGATAAATTTGCATTTTGATCACTGCTCAGACTGACAGCTAGAACTGTTGATGAGAGATATGAAGACAGATAGAAATTTGATCAATAGAAGAATGACTCGATAGAAGAAATCACAAGTTTTTATTTGTAAACAGTGATTCTCTGCATTTTAGATCTTTATTGGATAGGATATGGAGAAATGTAATTGGATATGATATGGATATGGATATGGATATGAACTGCAATTGGATACAGTATGGATACAGATATAGATATTTGTCATCTTGATATAGCAAGTATTTTGAAGTGCTTATTTCATCATTGGGCTTTATTATGTTGTAAGAAAATACAAGCATCTAGGTATAATTAAACTGAGATGACCTAAGTATTACTTACATGGATTTTGATATAGAAAGTTAATACAAGCATCTAGTCAAACTTGAATCTAGATGAACTGAGTACTTCTTGCGTTTCAACAGACAAGGATTGCCCTTTTTCATGTTTCAGACCTCAGAGTCCTCGATGATCTTTTTGCTGATCATGTCGTTAGACAAAAGTCATTACATTACTAAAGTTTAATCCACAAGCAGTAGACAAAGAAAAGATTATGCCCCCATCATAGCATCTCTAGCTTTTGGCATCCTTGAGTAGCATAGGAAGACATAATGGCAAAAATCCAAGACTTTGTAAGTTAACCTATTCACAAAACATTCTTGCATTAGATGTGTCTTTTTTCCATAATTGATATAGAATTAGTTTGAGTGTTTCAGTATGGTGCACTGCTTTGGACAGATTGATGTCTTCGTGTCAAGAATTTTTTCTTTGGGAAGATTGTATTTGTTGCACCTGTTTGTCTAGTGAAAGTATCACAATCCTTTATTGGTATCCTCCTTAGAAAGGTGGCATTCAAGAATCCAAATCTATAACTAGGTCGAGGAGTTGCCCCTAGATTAGACAAGGATTTACTTATTATGTACGATAGGATGAACAAATATGGAGAGACAGACTCTAAGGGACTGACCTAGTGCCTTGGGGGCTCATTGCTAGATGGTCTTGCCTACGTGACGACGCAGAGGCAACATAGTTTAGGGTGAACCTTGATGGACCTAAGACCTAGGCGATAGGAAGTGGTGCAGACTTAGAGAGACAGACGAACCAGATATAGGACAGATGGGATAGTGGAGCCTCGGGGGCGCATTAAGAATGGCCTTACCTACGTGATAACTTAGAGGCGACGTAGTTCGACAACAGTTCAAAGGACTGGTTCAAGATGAACGATATGATGGACACAAGAGATATGAAGTCGGAACAGATGAAGGAAGTGGTTTGTCGCAGATAACGCTTGTTTACTAGGTTTTCACCACTGCTTTTATTTGCATGAAAACTAAAAGTACACATGATGCTTGTTTGCCAGGTTTTCACCATGGTACCTATCCTAGGCACCTGTTTACCAGGTTTTCACCGTAGGATGATTTTTTTTGTTATTTTTCTATTTTTTTTTTATTTTTTTGTTATGTTTTTTATCACTTTTTTATTTTTTTGGATCTTTTTAGGACTCCCTTACATTGGGGTTTCCAGGTATAGAACTTGTGAAGATGCATGCTATTGATAGGATCATCAAATAGTTCATCTTCAGATGTAGCCAATTGATATGCCTCTGATCCATAAGCTGCAATGACGACATAGGGCCCTAACTAGTTGGGTTTGAATTTTCCTTTCTTTTCTATGTCTTGCTGATTTTTGGGATTTTCTCTTAGAACTAGATCACCAACCTAGAAGACCCGAGGCTTTACCCTATGATTGTAACTTCTGGACATACGTTGCTGATATGCTTTTAGATGGTTAAAGGCCTGTTGCATTCTCTCTTCAAGCAGTTCTAGCTCTTAGAGTCTTGTTACTCTATATTCTTTATTTGATATGAGGCCTTTTAATGAAACTCGAAGGGATGGGATATCAACTTCAATGGGCAAGATAGCTTTAGATCCATAGACTAGGGAGTATGGTGTTGCACTTGTGGGTGTGTGGATGCTTGTACGGTAGGCCTACAATGCGAGATTTAGTTAGCCATGCCAATTATGGCCAGCATCATTGATAGTCTTTAGGATTTTCAGAATGGTTTTATTTGATGCCTCAGCTTGGCCATTGCCTTGTGGGTAATATGGAGTTGAAAAGTGGTGTTGGATATGGAATTTGTTGCATAGCTCCCTGACATCTTGATTTTTGAAGGGTCATCCATTATCCGTGATAATGGACAAAGGGACGTTGTAGCGACAAATGATATAGTTCAGGATAAATGAGGCAATCTGCTTTCCTGTGATATTGGCTAAGGGTATAGCTTCAATCCACTTTGTGAAGTATTCTATGGTAGTGATTATGAATTTATGGCCGCTAGATGAGGGAGGAAGGATCTTGCCCACTAAGTCAAGTTCCCACTGACAAAAAGGCCAAGGAGTTGTTAATGGCTGTAGCTCCTGTGCTAGTGCATGTATCAGGTTCCCATGGACTTGGCATTTCTTACACTTTTTTGCAAAATGATAGGAATCTTGTTCCATAGTTGGCCAATAGTACCCCATGCGTATGAGTTTCTTGGCTAGGGTAGGGCCACTAGAGTGAGTCCTACATATACCGTCGTGTATTTCACTCAGGGCAATTTGATATTCCTCGCTACCGAGACACCTAAGGAGAGTACCATAGGGACCTCTGCGATATAGGGTATTGGCGATGATGGCATACCGAGATGCCTGACGAATAAAGGTTCTTTTTAGGTTACTAGAGAGATCGGGCGGGAGGGTATTCTCTTTAAGATAGGCAAATATTTTTCCATAGAGAGGGGAATCGGCTCCAACAATGTGGCAAATGATATGGGAGTCCGGGGTGTCATATGTAGGATAGGATACTGGCTCTACCAAGAACTCATAGTGTGATTGATTGTCTGAATTATCAAGGAGAGATGTGATCGTTGCCATTACGTCTGCAGCTTTGTTTTCAATCCTTGGTATTTGCTCAAAACATATTTTGATAAAATATTCTTTGAAGTCATCTACCATCCATTTATAAGGGATCAATTTCTCATCTTTCATTTGGTAGGCATCAATTTACTTGGTTGATGACCAGCTATGAGTCACCATATACCTGAAGTTCTTTGATGTTCCATTCCACTTCTATCTTGATGCCAATGACTAGGGCTTCGTACTCTGCCACATTGTTAGTGCAGGGAAAGAGTAGTCTGTATGATTTAGGTATAGTGTCACCATTAGGTGTGATCAATAAGATACCTGCCCCTGATTCGTGCTGAGTGTATGAGCCATCGAAGTACATTTTCCAGGTTGCTGTATTGATGTGGAAGATAGATTCATCTGGAAATTCAAAGCTCAAGGGACTGTCATCAGTTAGAGGTGCCTCTGCCAATTGATCTGCAAGCACTTGTCCTTTTATCACTTTTCTGTCAACATATTCAACGTCGAACTCACTGAGAAGCATGACCCATTTTGATAATCTACCAGTTAAGGTAACTTTGTTGAGCAAGTATTTTAGTGGATCAATCTTTTCTATCAGTTTGACAGAGTGTGATAGCATGTAGTGTCTCCATTTTTGTGAGGCAAAGACTATAGCTAGACATGCTCTTTCGATGGGTGTGTATTGCAATTCATACCCAACAAGTGTTCGGATGATATAATAGATTGCCTGTTCTTTCCCATCATAGTTTTGTTGTGCAAGGAGAGCCCCCAGAGCTGTTGGTGTAGCTGAGATATACAATAGCAGAGGCTTGCCCTGAATTGGTGGCATTAATACTGGTTGCTTCATAAGGTATTCTTTTAGCTGTTGGAATGCCTGTTCACATGACTCGTTCCATTTGAAGGGGACATTCTTATGTAGAAGGTGAGAGAATGGGTGGCACTTGTGCCAGTTGATAAATGAACCTTCTAATGGATTGTAATTTTCCTTATAGGGATCTTAACTGAGTCAGATTCTTAGGAGCTAGCATCTCCATGATGGATTTCACCTTAGCTGGATCAACTTCAATACCATTTGCAGACACTATGTAGCCTAGTAATTTACCTGATGTAAACCCGGACACACACTTCTTTGGATTAAGGCACACATTGAACTATTCCAACCTGTTGAAGATCTTGTCTAATACTGCTAGATTTCTTTCTCTTGTAAGTGATTTTGCCAGAATGTCGTCAATGTAGTCTTCCATTATGGTGTGCATCATGTTGTGGAAGATTGTTGTCATGGCTCTCTGATATGTTGCCCTCACATTTTTCAGACCAAATGGCATAACACACCAATAGTAGGTGCCCCAAAGACATGTGAATACAGTTTTGTGCTGGTCTTTGGGTGCAATCTTTATCTAGTTATAGCCCGAGAAACCATCCATGAGTGAAAGCATAATGTGTCCTACTGTGAGATTGACAATCATGTCTATGTTGGGCAAGGGGAAGTCATCTTTCAAATAGGCTTTGTTTAAGTCCCTGAAATCATTGCATATTCTAACCTTGCCATCTAGTTTAGCCACTGGTACTATATTTGAAATCCATTCAGGATAGTCTATAGGCCTGATAAAACTGATGTCTAACAGCTTCTTTAGTTCCTCTTTTACCATGAGGGCTACATGTGGATGCATCTTTCTGAGTTTTTGTTTTACTGGTTTAGCTCCTGGAGCTAGAGATAAATGATGCATGATAAGATTTGGATCTAGCCCTGGCATGTCGGCGTATGTCCATGCAAAGTTGATTTTTTTTCTCTTGAAGAAATCTATAAATGTTGTTTTTTCATGTTCTGTTAGAGCTTTTGCCATGTCGATCATTTGGGGCTCATCACCTGTGCTGACGTTGATTGGTTCTGCCAGTTCTATCAAGATTGACGATCTCTCTTGATGTGTAAGATTGGGGAGAGGGTCAAGCCTTCCATCCTTCAGTGCCTCAGAGAGGTTTTCACCATTGGATGCATCTTTATTTTTACTATTTTGAGGATCTAACACTGCCGTGGAGCAGTTTTCACCGTTAGATCATTCTTTTATTTTGATATTTTCATGACTGAAAGGCTTGGCACTCTCTCCAAAATAGGCCTTCTCATTGAGTTCAATAGCAGAGCCAGCTCTGTGGTCTCCTACAGGTATGTAATCTCTAATTTCAAGGTAATCGATGATGGCTTCATCATTTTCAAAGGTGTCTAGTTCAGGGGTGGTGCCGTCGAGGTCCCAGTCTATGAGTTTAGGGTGGACCAAAGGTAAGGGATCATCATGTAGGTCTGGTTCAATGGCGTTGATGGTTAGGATAGAATTATTAAATGCTCGGACAAAGTCTGCGATGGTACTCTCTATTAGTGGATCTATCAAGGTGGGTATCATTCCTTCTTCACGATTTTCACTATTGTTGCTATGTGGGTCAAATTCTAGTGCTCTATCCCTTGGACCTCATCTCTCATTGGCATGGGTCAGGTCATACTTGTGGACAATATCAATAGCCTTTTCATCACAAGACATCTCAGAGAGACTATCCCATTCATACTCATTAGAATCAATTTCGCTCCCCATTTGCATTCTCTGAAGTTGCTCCACCAGATTGGTAGTAGATGCTTCTGGTTGTTTGCCTTTGTTCTTGTTGGTTCTGTTGTTTCTTGGTGCTCTAGTGTACCCTAACCCTATAGTGTCTCAGGCTGTTAAGGTATGAAGTTGGACGGGTTCAGTGATGCCACCATTTCTTGAACCAAGTGGACCATGTCCTTCATACCCCATTCTCTGTAGCTTTTGAAAGCCTTGACCATATTGTTTCGTGGGTATAGTGTGATGGTCATGTTGTGTTGAGGAACTACCTTCATCTTTATATAGCCACTCTAATACATCCTTTTCATCACTCTCATCTTCTAGGCTTCCCCATTTAACAAATGGACCTTTGGTAGTTCTTTCTACTTTGGATGTTTTCAAAATAGGTCTCCCGTGGGATCTAGGAGATAGAGGTAGTTGTGCTAAGCATAGGGATTGAGAGATCATGTATTCACCCAATCCTTTTTCTATGAGTCTAAGGCCAGGTTGTGGAGCTTGCGAAGAGGAAGCAAGTGAAGTTGGATCAATACAAGATGAAGAGGCAGTAGAAGCACAGTTGGTGGGGATCACCACTTTTAGTTTGGGTTGAATGGAATTGCAGTATTGATAGGGGTTAGGGTCACCTTGGATGGTGATCTCTTGACCTTCGTGGGGGAACTTGATACATTGATGGTGTGTAGAAGGTATTGCTTTCAAAGCATGTATCCATGGTCGTCCAAGAAGGATGTTGTATGCTAGCTCCATGTCGAGGACCTGACAAGCTACATCTTTTACCACAGGGCCTACTCTGATCGGTAGGGTAACAATTCCTTTGGACGTTCTTTCTTCCTCATCATAGGCTTTGATAGTGATTTTTCTTTTCGGATCGATAGCCTTCTCTAAAAACCCCAATGTAAGGATTAGCTTCAATGTACAGATATTCAAACCAGACCCTCCATCGATTAGGACTCTTTTGATCTTGTGTTTATGTATAAAATCTTCAATATGGAGGGAGGCATTATGGGGTTGAGTGATAGACATATCATCCTTCTAAGTGAATGATAGGGAATGTCGTGAGGTAATATGACTGACCATGGTTTGGAATTGCACTTTAGCAAGGTTTGTGGGAATGGAGGCTTCCGCTAAGGCTTTATCAAGTATGAACCTATGAGAAGGAGATAGATGCAAAAGTTCTAAGATGGCGATGTGTACAGGTTCTTTGTGGAGTTGATCCACGATACTGTATTGGCTAGCCGGAGGGGCGGAGGCTCCTCTAAGGGTGACTTTGTTACTACAGGTAGTAACATTACAATCTAGATCTTTGTTGATGGTGATCACATTGATGTGTGAATCACTTTCATAGATATGGTTAACAACATAGTCATAGCCGACATTTGTGTAATTTGTGTTGTTAGATCCATTGTTGTTTCTATTGGAAGGTCCTCCCTACTCGTAGTTAGGAAGAGGATCCTTGAATGCCTGATGATCACTGTTGGAGGTATGCCCATCAATGGATATTTTGTTTTGTTCTATAAGTCTTGGATTGTATGCTTGAGTGCAATACAATCATTTTTCTTGTGCCCCCTATTTCGATGGTATTCACAAAAGTCGTTCTCGTTCCACCAATGGGGTTTGACCTTTGGTTCGTACTCTCATGCCAAGGGAAGCGTTATGAGCTTGTTGGTGATTAGCTTCCATAAGGTAGTTTCTAATGACTCATCCAAAGGTGTGAACTTTCTCCTAGGTCAAAAGTTGGTAAACCTAGATTTAGTATTTCTTGGTTTGTTTTGCGGGGGGTATTTTAAGCTGTTGATAGATTGAAAATTTGTTGTTTAGGTGCTGCATTTTTGGCATCTACCACCCCATCATTTATGATATTTTTATTTTTCGTCCAAAATCTAGGTTTGTCATTGTGGGTGTTGGTACTAGGAGTGTCTTTATAGAGCTTGATTTGACCTTTTGCGATTAGAGCTTTTTCTATGATGAGGCCTATCTCAATGACCTTGCTAAAAGAAGTAGGACATTGGATTTGGATTTGATAACTTAAGTCCATTTGCAAGTTGTGGATGAACATCTCTAGCATCTGTTTCTTTGGCATTTGGTGTGGGCACCTGTTAGCCAATTGTCTCCATCTTTGTAAGAATGCGGCGAAAGATTCTCCACCTTTCTGTTTTGTGTTACAAAGATCCAATATTGAGGTGTCATGCTCAATGTTGTAAGAGAAGTGGGTAACAAATTTATCTACAAGTTCATTGAATGTTTTAATACCAGGTGGCAGTCTAGAGAACCACTCCATGGCTTGTCCACCTAAGCTTCATGGAAAGAGTCGCATAAGGTAAGTGTCGTTATGTGTGACCTCGAGACAAGTAGCATTAAATTCTCTGATGTGATCCCTTGGATCACCCTTTCCTTGATAATTGTCAAACTTAGGCACCTCAAATTTTGAGGGGAAAGGTATCATGACCAGGGCCCTATCAAACGGATATGGTGAAATATCCTCTAGGGTGTAACGTTTAGGCGATGCCCCTATTTTCATGTCCGCGAATTCTTGTCGTAATGCTTGGATTTCTTGGTTTACTAAACTTAGGGTATCCAAGGAATTAATTGTTGCTTTGCTCTTATCCTTTGGTATTTCATCGTGTCTACTGCCTTCAGGGATTCTCTCTTCTTTAGTTTCTTTAAGAGTCTATACGTCATAGTCCTTAGGTAGCTTGACTCCTAGGCTTGCTAGATGTAAAACGAATTTTGTAGGGTCTTATGCAAGTACTCCTTCTAATAGGCATTGAAATTTTGGGTCATGTTGCATTTGAAGGATCTCTTCCATGGAAATTTCTTCATTACTTTCGTGACTGTTGGGAACACTTTTCTTTGCCATTTCTAACTATTTTTGTTTTTGTAATCTTGTTAAGACCATGCAAGGGCGATAAAGAGATGGATAGAATGAGCTTGGAAGATTTGAGCAAGGTGCTTGGATAAGACAAGATTTTAGTAAGATTCTTCTGATTTTAGTAAGATTCTTCTTAGATCTATTTCACATCAAACAAGTGGGATATACAAAATTGATAGTCAAAGTAAGGATGTTAGAAATCCATATACTTGAGTTTGACTAGTCTTGCACCACCCCCTAGTGGAGTTCCGAGAGGAAAGGATAAGTAACCCTTGATATTGGAGACTCACTAGGTTTTGCTTGAGGTTTGATTTTGATCAAGAATAACTTGGCTATAATTTTGTTGGAATCTTGGAAGAATTTGGCAAGATTTTTGGATGAACAAGCAGCTATGGTGCGGAAAAGAAGGAGAAATGGTTGATTTGCAAGGTCTTAATCAGATTTTTGGAAACTGAAATAGATTTGAAAAGGTTTTGAAAAATGTTGAAATTTTTTTCTCTTAGAAGATACTAGTTTACTCTCTGTTTTGGATGCGCCAAAGTATATACGCCACAAGAGAAATCAAATGCTCCAGAAGTCAAGTCAAATGTGCAATACTGGTAAAGTTTTAGATGCACCACAACAGAGTTCAGATGAGTTAAAAGTCGTGCCAAATGTGCCGCAAGTCGTTTCAGATGTGCAACTCTGGTTTTTGTTTGTTTTCTCATAATTTTTTGCAAAATTTTGGATTGTTTTCAGGATTTTTGTGTTTTTGGTTTGAAAAACTTGCTGCTTGTGACAATTCTGAAGTTCAATTATGGCAAAAACACAGCAAACACATAGAAGTTTTTCATGATTTTTATCTTTTATTTTTTTTGTATTTTTGGACTATTTTGACTCAAAGGCAAGTACAACCTAGGCTAGATATGACAATATTCATTGAATCCTCTAGTTGTGCACACTCAAAGCATGTAGCTCCAGGATTTGGTAGCACTGGCTCCCCTCCATGGCACTCACTTCTCATGCATACCAGATCCGGGTTTCCTTAGGCTCGGACCCCCACCAAACCTTAGGATTGTCTCTACTACCTCTACTAAGAGTCACTTGAATCAAGGCCACTTCAAGGGCTCCACCCTTTACATCAACAAATAGGGGTTTTTGGCTTACTACACAATTAGTTCTTAGTTAGGGCAACCATTTGAGTGGTTACACATGCAGTGGCACTACTCTCCATTATGGAGTCTCCTAGCCTCAAAGAGTTACACCTTAGAGGGTTTTGGGGGAGGTTGGTCATAGGTGTAACATAGCAGCACTCGTTGCAGAAGGTTTTCACCTCAAGCACAATTTATTTTAAGTGGCTTGGTAGGGCTTGGCTTTAGCCTATTACCACTCAAGGTTGTTCCCACTTGGACAAGCGTACATCCAAGGGCTGGCCCCCCTAAAGGTTTAACAAATAGAATGACAACTCTGGCACTTTGGTCACCCAGTTAAGGGGAGAGCATAAGCCTATTGTCATTCACAAGCACAAAATACACTGGTTAATCCAACCTAGCTAAAAGTAGAAAAACTAAATGGGCTACTCTACTTGTGCACTCACACAGTTGTTAACTTTTAAGTGGTTAAAAAGATAGCAATGTTCATTCCCGTTTGTAAGATAGCAATGATCTAACTAAAGAAGATAGCAATATGTAGATATAGCAATGGCTCAATTACTCTCTTCCTAGTTATGGACTACGTGAAATTTGCATGTATGCATTTTTACTTTCCTAATTAGAGTTAGATTAAAATTGTATGCAAGTTGCATGAACAATGGGTTACTCCTTCCTAATTAGAACTTAGATGAAAATTGTATGCAAGTTGCATAAATAATAGGTTACTCCTTCCTAATTAGAACTATATGAGAATTGTATGCAAGTTGCATGAACAATGAGTTACTCCTTCCTAATTAGAACTAGATGAGAATTGTATGCAAGTTGCATGAACAATGGGTTACTCCTTCCTAATTAGAACTAGTGAGAATTGTATGCAAGTTGCACGAACAATGGGTTACTCTTTCCTAATTAGAACTAGATGAGAATTGTATGCAAGTTGCATGAACAATGGGTTACTCCTTCCTAATTATAACTAGATGAGAATTGTATGCAAATTGCATGAGAATGCCTAAATTAGTCTGATTCAACACTTAGTGAAAAATGATTGTCTTTAGTGGATGTTTTGCACCAAACTAGATTAGTAGTCTCTTGATATCCATCTGTAGTCCACAAAAACAAAAATTGAATCAAGAAGTTTGTAAATCAAATGGTTCGGTGAAAAACACGTAATCTGGAAAATTTTATGAAAATATCATTTTTGACAGCCAAAATAGATATGAAAATCAAAATTGCACGAAATTCTATGCTATTTCAAAAAAAATTCATGAAAATTCGATAAAATATGTAAAAGTTATAGCTGTTTGAAGTTGTCAAGGTAAAGATGACTTTGATTGATTATACCTATTGATATTGACCTAGTGGGCTGAAAATACCTATACCATTATGAAGTTCATTGAGTCATCTTTCCAATGACTATAATTTTGTGAAAATCTGACCTTCCTGTAAAAAGTTATGCGAAAAGGAAAAAAAAATTCCTATTTTGCCCTCATTAACATTTGTTTTTTCTTTTAAAAAAGAAAAAGAAAAAAAAAAAAAAGAAAAAAAAAAAGAAAGAAAGAAAGAAAAGATTTCTAAAATTAAAATTTAAAAGAAAAATTAAATTATAACATTAAGAAAAACAAAACCTAACCCTAATTTTTTTTTGGTTTTTACTTGGTTTGTTTTTTAATTGTTTTTTTTTTTTTTTGGTTTTATATTATTTTACTGTGCAAGTGTTGCAAGTGCTGGCTGGGCGGCGGTGGGCATAGGCAGAGGTACGACACAGAGGGGGTGATGGAGGGGGATATGGGTGGAGCAGGGTGGCAGGTGCAGAGGGGATGGGAGAGGGAAGTGCGCAGGGCATGGGGAGAGGAGGGGAGGCGGGGAGATGGGAGTGGGGTGGAGTGGTCGATGGGGGACGTAGGTAGCGGTGGGAGCAGGGAGCGGCAAGAAGGAGGAGCCGCGGGGTATAGGCAGAGAGGGGGTGTTGGGGACGGGAGGCCGCGGGGGCCTGGGATGGTGGGTAGCAGGGTTAGGGGAGGCCACAGGGGCCTAGGATGGCGGGTAGCAGGGTTAGGGGTCTAGGTGGGAGCAGGGACAGGGGGGATCGGGGGTGGGGGTAGAGGGTGTTGGCAAGAGACACTATATGGACTCATGAATGTTGTCATTGATGGCAACAAAGGTTATCCCACACATCCGCAGGACATGATGAGTCTTTACCAAAAGTCAGATTGAAGAAGTGTTGAGGTCCGGTAAGCAAGAATAGAGCAGTCAATAAGGTCTGACAAAAAGGTCTGGATCTCTCAGAAGAAGTATCTCAGTGAAGTGTGGATTTGGGGAAGTCAAGAGGACTACCTTGACTAATAGAATCCAAGGATTTAGCCTCCGGTGTTGAAAGGATGAAAAGATATGAATACTTGAGTGTCGGGTTCCTGATTGGCAGTGTGGACAGAGGAAGAACTGACTGACAAAACATCAGACATTGTTCTAGATGTGTTACTGATGATGGTAAAGGTTCTCAAGGCATAAGTTATGATTGGTCGACATGATTGATGACTTCTACAAGTATATCCTTGATCCGCATTACTTGGTATGCAAGGATTCAGCCGACAGATCAGAGTTTGAGGAAAATATTGACTATTCCGAATGCTGACTAGAAAGGTGATGAAATCACTTGTGTGGATATATATACAAGATAGATTTAGATGTGAAGGTGTGTGTGGTGTAATGTGTAGTGTGAAGAAAAGTAGAAGAACAGTGTGAAAGCAGAAAGGAAGGTCCGGTATGTGATAAGACAGCAGCACAAAAGAAGAGGAAGGATGAAGTGCAGCAGGTTAGTTTATTGAGCCTAACCAGAATTGAACTCCAGCATATGTGGATGCTTCTCATCAGTTCAAGGATCTTGTTACTCTTCTCACAACTTGTAGATAGTGAGCCTCTTGTGAGCAGTGTGCTCGGGCAGTGAACCCTAATTGGCAAGTGCCATTTTGTATTTCTATTCTTCTAATAGAGAATACAATCTTGGGTTAATCACCCCGTGGTTTTCTCCTTTAACAAGGTTTCCACGTCAAAAATATTGTGTCATGTGTATTTCCATATCATGGTTATGTTTGCTTATTTGATTTGATGCTACATTAATCATTAAGAAAGTTCAGAAAGCTAAAATAATTAAGATAACTGATTCACCCCCCTCTTAGTTATCAACAATTGGCATCAAAGCCAAGTTTCTCTAAATAGAGCCTAACAGCTTGAGGAAGATCTGGGAATTAAAATTGATATGTATGGTTTGAAGGAACAACTTCAGTCTGCCCTAGATGATCTTGAACATTCCAACTCTGAAGTTAATGAATTGAAGGAAAGACTTAAACAGGCTGATGATTTCATAAATCAATTAAAAGGGAAACTACACATCTCTATGAAGAAGAGAAAGGAACTTCTTCAGCAATTAGCAAGTCAAAGTGAAACAAATGATACAAATGAAGAGCTAAAGGAGAAAACTTAGTTATGTGAAAAATTGTCAAAAGAGGCTATTATGATAAGACATGAAATGGAATCAGGAGTTATGAAATTCACCCAAGAAATTGAAGAAAAAAAAAAGACTGAAGACAATCTAAGACAATCTCTCAAGGTGAAATTAGAAGACTGCCACAAGATGGATAGAATAATCAGACATCTTGAATCTAATCTTGAAGATGCCAAAGATAATGAAGAAAAACTTGAGGATCAAATTGACTCTCTTAAAAAGGATCTTCAAACAGCAAATGAATACAAAGAGAAATTCAAGATAAGCTCTGCTCAACTTGAAGTTCTTCTTGAAAGACAAAAGAGGGTAGATGACAAGCATGGCTTAGGATATGAGAAAGGTGAAAGCTCTGGATCTGGTCAAAAGAATTTTGGATTAGGAAATCCATGGAACAAACCTAGAAGACCTCCGATAAGACAGCCCAATGCTCAAAGATATCCATCTTTCAATGGATAATGCCACAACTGCAATAACTTTGGTCATAAAGCTAATCAATGCAGAAAGAGAATGAATCAAACTAATTCATCCTTCTCCGGACAGTGCTTCAAGTACAAAAGGTATGGTCACAAATCTCATGAATGTAGAAATATGCAAATGAACAATTCATTCAATGGTAGATGCTATACATGCAATAGAATAGGTCATATGGCTAATCAGTGTAGATCAAGAGGTTATCAGTCAAATATGCAAAGAAATGTTGTTTGCTACAATTGCAATAGATCCAGTCATATTGCCAAAGTCTGTAGAACCAAGAATCAGGACAAAAGGGGTCTGGTGCATCATAATCAGAATCAAGACAAAGGAAAAGGGAAAGTGAATGCGGATGAAGTTAAGAGTGAAATGAACAAGATTTTGGTAAAGAGAAGTATAGAGAATGTAGGGGATGGATCTGCACTAGAATCTGGTGCTGAAATTTCTTCCAGAAATTGAATAGATGGGCTTTGGCTCCAGGGGAGTAACAAAAGAAAAACCAATTCCCCCAGCCAGTCAATTGGTGCCTGAAATTGGCACTTGAAAGGTTGCGGATCAAAAGGGTTTTCAGAGAAACATCAAAAGAAGGCTTGGTTAAGATTGGGAAGATCTGCAAGAAAATTTGAAAAGTTTAATCTATCAAAATTGATCCAGTTTAACAGTCATCCAGTATGAACATGACTTTCACAGTTAAATCCAGTACGATTCAAATTATTGAGATACCTTGATCTGTGGATAGATCAAATGATTGGGAAAAGTAAGAAAGCTCATTGTTAATCACCAAGGACAATTCTAAGCATATTACAGTGATCCAGAAAGAGATCTACTTCAAAACAAGAAGAACAGTGCAACTGGAATAACTTGAGTTGCGCATTTATTGCAGTATGAATTTAGGGTTTCTCTGGCAAATAAAAGGGTTCTTGCGCTCATCAGTTGCACATTTGCATTCGAAAGGAAAGAAAGGAGAGCTCTGCAACAAACTGCTTCAAACTTCTCAAAGGGAAACCATTAGAGTAGATTCAATCAACAAATTATTCAAGCTCACTCCGCGAACCCTGCAGACGCAAAAGGTATTCTCTGTTATCAAATATCTCTCTGTAAATCCTTGAATGATGGGTACTCTGAATATTGTGAAGATCTCTGATAGGCCTCACCCCACATTCAAGAAACATCCATACAAATCCTTGGAAGTAGATCCCCTAGGAGCATTTTCTAGTGTTCCACATGGTGTGTTGCATATAGAAGATATTAGGGTTTACATACACGCAAATATTGAAGAGTTTGGGGAATTCAAACTAAGAGACATCCATCACAAACAATTGATAGATGATGCTTTTGAATTTAAACCACAATATAAGAGCATCCACGAGAAACATTTTAATCAGTACATTCATTTCCCCTCCTTTGAAGAAGATGAATGGGTCCGGTATATATTGAGTAGGGTGCATGATAACTTCTTATGGCTGAATGGGCCTTGCAAGATCACTAAGGAAGCAATTAGGGTAGTAACTGGTTTACACTCCTCCAAAGGGATACCTGTCCTCAAATCTATCAAAAACCACATTGTAACTGAGGCCACCGGATCAAAATTTGATAAGAGGGCAATGACCATTGAAGATATCACTGACCCAGATATCAAGTTTGCATCTATGATAATAGGGTATAAGATATATCACTCCAGTAGGGAGAATTTAGTATCTGGAACTGCAGTGTATACTACCTATGAGATACTGAGAAAGAATGTAGAGTATGATCTATGTGAACTCCTTCTGAGTCAATTGATGGAAAACATACAGAAGATCAAAAAGGAAAAGAAGAACTCCTTTAAATATGGTGAACTGATATTGTGTTTATTTTTCTACTTCATGAATGAGCTGCCCGGATCTAATGGATGGGTATGGCAAAATAACAAACCGGTAGCAATTCAAATTAGAGATTACTTGCATGAACTTGGGGATGCCAAGGCAAGGAATACAGCTCGGTGGGGGTACTTTAAGAACTTCCAAAATACTATGCAAATCAGAGAAAGAATCCCAAAATCATTGGTTGAGAAATATAAAGATATAGTGTGCTTCATGGTAGACACTGATCAATGCCTAATGGAGGCAGTGGAGCCAAGGACAGTTTGGAACATGCCTATGGGGTATGAAGTTGATGAACAAATTGTGGAGCTACATATCCAACACATGCTAAGCTAGCCAAAGGATCCAAAGGCAGAAAGATTTGGTACCTTTGAACAACTGAGTGTAAAAGTTCATGTGGAACTCAGACAACCAAAAATAAAGAGAAAAGCAAGAAAAGAGATTGAAAACATTGCCAAAAGCTTTGGAATATCAAAAGAGGCACTTGATGCCAATAGAGAAAAGATGGAAAGAGCAGAGAAAGAAAAGGAAGAGGTAGAAAAGGAAAGTACTTTGGTAGAATCTTCCACCTGGACCAGATCATCAAAGAAATCTGCACCTGCCACTGCTAATAGCTCAAGGGCATCAAAACTGGAAGCAAAATCATCCGGCAGGGGAGAGAAAAGAACCAAAACAAAGGCCATAAGGTATTATGTCAGTCAGAAGGATGACGAAGAAACTAAATCAGATGAGGAGATAAAGAAAATGAAGAAGAAAACATTCGGTGAACCTTCTACCGGTCAAGGTGAAGAAGAAAAGGCAGAGGAATTTGTAGAAAAGCCCACTCTGTCTTTAGATGATGTCATCAAATTAGTTACTGTGGATGGAAACCTTCAACCAATGGCTAAATTCTATGATGACTATAATGAAGCTGACCAAAAGATCTTGCAGGAAGCAGCAGTTAAGTATCTAAATATATATAATAAGGCTTTTATTGAAATTATATCTCTTATTCCCAAAAGCCTAGAAAAAGAGTTAGAAGTAAGAAAGAACAATGCCATGGCAAAAGATCTTGAGATTTGGGAGTAGATAGCTATTCAGCGCTATCCTTTAATCACTCATAAACAAATAAATATGATCTTCAAAGATTGCAATGATGAGTTCTAGAGTAAAGCCAGAATGAATCTCCTTATGCTTGGAGAAACTAATAAAGTGGCAAACGAAACTAAAGAGATCCTCCAAAATGCCTTCAAAAGATTCAATGTTCCTGTCTTAGAGGACTTAGGTGTTGATCCCTCGGCCACAGGTGTTGAGGAAGAGTCTATAGAGAAAATGGCAGAAGAAGTAATGGACACTAGTGTAGAAAAAGATAAGGATTTGGAATCCTCTGCTCCAGAAGAGGAAATTCTTGAACAAGAAAACACCTCTCCTCTGGTTTCCCTTGCAGTCTCCTGATCTAAAGGAGAAGAAAGAGTAGAAGAGAAAATCAGCCAAGAAGTAGAAGTGAAGGAAAAAGAAGATAACAGTACTAAGGTTGTGGAAGGAGAAAAAGCTCCAAGAGACAGTTTTGTGATTGCAGAAGGAAAGAAGAATCTGTCTCCGATAAGAGACATGGCATAATCTATCAAGGACTTCTTGACAAAAGAGACTATGGAGATTGATGAACTGGAGCTGCTAAAAGGGCCACTTGACTTTGACTCTCTTTCTTCGGTACAAACAATGAAGATAGCTTCATTTGCTAACGCAAAAGACAAAGAAAAACTCCTAAAGTCTCACATGGAAGACTGTGAGCTTATAGCAGCTGCATCCAGAGTGTTAGAAAAGATTATGCCATCTTTTCAAAAGGATCCCTCTGCCTCCTCATTCGGTAATCTCAAATCTTTGATTAATAGTATTAGTACAAATTTTAACTCTCTAGAGAAATCAGCTGATGAGAAGGTTAGGAAAGAGTTTTTGGATAAGAGATTCTCTGAGCTGCAAGGGCTAATAACAAATGACAGAAGAGTCATGGGTATTGGAATAAAGAGCTTGGAAAATGCTCTCAAGGATGGAGGAGATGTATAAAAATTTTGTATAACCTGGTCTAAAGCAATAGTGGAGATTGAGAAGAAAGTAAAAGAACAGGAGGACAAACTAACAAAATTTCTCAAAATTTTGATCCACTTACCACATCCATAATAAATCAAGAATGTCAAACGATTGCAATTTTGAATGAAATTAAAAAGCTTGAAAATGAGAAAAAAAATAGAATCAGTAGGTTGAATGAACTTAGAGGAATAATTATCCCTAAGTTGGAGGCCATGCATGAGGCCCTAAGTGATGCTCAAACTACAGCCAGGACAAATGATTTGACAGATCTGAAAAAGGCAGAAGCTTATGCATTCCTGTTGAGTGGTCACATCATAATTTTGGACAAAATGAAGCAAAGTTGGGCAATAGAATTTGTCCAGTTGAAGACATCTTTTGCAGATATCCTTCAGTTTATGTAAAGTATAGCATGTATAAATATCTATGCGGCTAAGTATAGAAGTCTTTTTGAGAAATTTTTGATGTGCGAACCCCATCCTTTCCCATTGATGTCAAAGGGGGAGTGAGGAGTAGTGAAAAATGAGGAAACCAACTAAGGGGGAGCTCCAAAAAATGTACATAAAAATAGAGCATCAGCCAAGGGGGAGTATAGTGTGACACTTAGTCATTTTTCACTAAGTGTTGCCATCAATGCCAAAGGGGGAGATTGTTGGCAAGAGACACTCTAAGGACTCATGAATGTTGTCATTGATGGCAACAAAGGTTATCCCACACATCCGTAGGATATGATGAGTCTTTATCGGAAGTCAGATTGAAGAAGTGTTGAGGTCCGGTAAGCAAGAACAGAGCAGTCAGTAAGGTCCAGCAGAAAGGTCCGGATCTCTCAGAAGAAGTATCTCAGTGAAGTGTGGATTTGGGGAAGTCAAGAGGAGTACCTTGACTAATAGAATCCAAGGATTTAGCCTCCGGTGTTGAAAGGATGAAAAGATATGAATACTGGAGTGTCGGGTTCCTAATTGGCAATGTGGACAGAGGAAGAACTAACTGACAAAACATCAGACATTGCTCCGGATGTGTTACTGATGATGGTAAAGGTTCTCAAGGCATAAGTTATGATTCACTGACATGATTGATGACTTCTATAGGTATATCCTTGATCCACATTACTTGGTATGCAAGGATTCAGCCAATAGATTAGAGTTTGAGGAAAATATTGACTATTTTGGATGCCGACTACAAAGGTGATGAAATCACTTGTGCAAATATATATACAAGATAAATTTAGATGTGAAGGTGTGCGTGGTGTAATGTGTAGTGCAAAGAAAAGTAGAAGAATAGTGTGAAAGTAGAAAGGAAGGTCCAGTATGTGATAAGACAGCAGCACAAAAGAAGAGGAAGGATGAAGTGCAGCAGGTCAGTTTATTGACCCTAACCGGAACTGAACTCCAGAATATGTGGATGCTTCTCATCAGTTCAAGGATCTTGTTACTCTTCTCACAACTTGTAGATAGTGAGTCTCTTGTAGGCAGTGAGCCTCTTGTGAGCAGTGTGCTCGGGCAGTGAGCCCTAATTGGCAAGTGCCATTTTGTATTTCTATTCTTCTAATAGAGAATACAATCTTGGGTTAATCACCCCATGGTTTTCTCCCTTAACAGGGTTTCCACGTCAAAAATATTGTGTCGTGTATTTCCATATCATGGTTATGTTTGCTTATTTGATTTGATGCTGCATTAATCATTAAGAAAGTTCAGAAAGCTGAAATAATTAAGATAACTGATTCAACCCCCCCCCCCCCCCCCCCCCCTCTCAGTTATCAATAGAGGGTTTAGGGGGTTAGTGTAGGCAGAGGGGGGACAGGGGCAGGGTGTAGGGGGCTGCAGCCCCTTGCAAAATTTAATTTTTTTTTTTTGTTCTCTATATATAATTTTTTTTTGGTTTTTTTTAATCTAAAAAGAAAAATACAATAAAAGTTTAAAATAAAAATAAATTAAAAAATACTGTAATTTTTTTTTTGGCAATCTAATACAATGATATCTAAAAAATGTTTGCTGATTTAGACCAAAAAATTTCTATGTTTTTTTTTTCCTTTTGGGTTTAATTAAAATAGTGTAAAAATAAAATAAAAAATTCAAAATTTTTTCAGTAATCCAAAGTAGGCAAATGATATGTTATTTTTCACCTGTAAGGTCTCCCAAACACAATGGTGAGGTTCGATTGAGCATAAGAGGTCATGTATAAAAGTTGATGTCCAAATTTGTAACAAAACACACTTGAAGTTGTGACAAAACACACTCAACAAAACACTTAAAAACAAGATGGCTTAGATCACGGTGGGCACCAAAATGTGAGGGTAAAATGTGGATTAATCAATAACAATAATAAACCCAAACATCAATAGAATATCAAGGAGAAAAGGAGATTTAAATAACAAACAAATGATATGTACAACCTTTCACCTTTTGTCTTCCATTTCTCGCCTTTTCTGTCTCGATCTTGATGGAGATGAATATGACCCTCAGGAAGCTTGCTTCCTTACTTCGAAGTCCTCAAGATGACAAGATGAAGTTGGCTATGATACTTTGTGTGATTGAAGATGAACTTCAACACACTATTGATGGATGATAGGTGATATGGAGATGGGGGTGCCAAAGGCGCGCTTGTGTTTCTGTAGCATAAGTTTACTCAAACAAGGGATCTGAAATGAACAAGAAGAGGGTTGCATTTATAGAAATGTGTGAGAGAAGATCAACGGTTGAGAAGAAGTAAGAAGATCCAAGGTTGAGAATGGTTGAGGAATGTGTGCGAATAGAAAGAGGACAAGTGTCCAAGATCCATCATGTAATAGGGGAGTTAACACAATTGATTGAACAGTTAACAGAATGAACCAATTAGTTAAATGAATTGATTAGGGAGTTGACTGAATTGATTAATCAGTTAACTAGGTTGATTGAGGAGTCAACAGAATAGATTGATCAGTGAACTCAAATTATTAATTAGTTAACAGATTTGATTGATGAGTTAACTAATTTTGACTAGAGGATAAATAGGACATATGGGTGAGGGAATATTAGCTAATTAAATATTTAAAATATTTAATTACATATGCAACATGGTGAGGTGGATTGATGAGGTGGAATTATGAAATTAGGACTTAGGATAGAGGGATTTAGGATTAATTAAATAATGTAGGATTATTTAATTTATGCAAGACATTAGAAGAATTTAGGGAATTTAATTAAATAAAATGATTTTATTTAGTTATGGAATAATGAACCAATCAAATAAACTTAGAATATTTATTTAATTGATAGAAGAAAATAAGAATTAAGATAAATATTAAAATATTTACTTAATTCGGCATGAGCCAATTTTAGGTGTATACAGTTACTACCCAAAAGACTCAAAATGAAATCCACTCATGGGTTATGGTTTCAAGAAATTATTCTTTGAGATGGGGCAGACTCAGATGACTTTGAAAGGATGAAGGAGTTTTTATTACTTGAAGACACAATGGATATGAAAGAAATTTTAGGACTGTGGAGGGATATGACAAGCTCAGTCTCGACTACAGAAGTTTTGAATGTGGAGTCTGATCAAATCTCCAGAGATGATGAAGGGATTGGAAAATAGAATGACAAAGAGATGGAACTTGAGCTAGTTAGTTCTAGTACAGGGGAGATTTAGGTTGTTTAGCAGGGTCAATGGCTAAAGGCCAGGTTACAACTGAGGAGGCCTCTGACGGTGATAGCAAAAAGGGTCAGCCCTTGTCACTCAAGGATGTTGAGCCTACAAAGATGATTAGCCAGGAGGAAAGACTTGTAGATGCTGGTGAGAAAGAGGCTGAAGGATATGTATTACTAGCTTAACTGGGAAGAGGATACCCCGCTACAAGAAATGATTCAAATCTCTAAAAAAAATCAGGAGGAGAACGTGGGGAAAGATCCTGTGTGCAAAAACTTTTTAGAAGACTTGTTACAGGACAATGAAACTTTGAGAGATCTTCTTGATCAGGTAGTGATGAAGGTAGCAAATAATGTGATTGAGGAGATAGCTGATGAAGTTTTCCAGGAAGATTCAGACAAGATCAAAAATATGCCACTAGGTCTTAATCAGATGAATCTAAAATGTCCCCTGGTCAAGGGTACTTCCCCTTCTATTAGGAAAAGCTCTAGACATAAATAGATGAAAAAGAATAAAGATCATTCAAGTGAGTAGAATCTTTAGGCTAAACACAGTCCAAGTAAGAGGAGAGTGAATTACTCTCCTCGGAAGACATGAAGATACTTATGTGGAATGTTAGGGGTCTTAATGCCCCTAACAAAAGAAAACTCATCAGTTCTCAGATTGATGAGGAGAAATTTGACATCATTATGCTACAAGAAACAAAACTGTCTACTGATTCGAATGATCATGTTTTCAAAAGTTGGAAAGGCAGGTCCTTTGAGGTGGTGGCTACTCGAGGTGCATTTGGTGGGCTTGCTTGAGGTTGGAGAAAGCATATTCAACCCTTGGAGGTGATGGAAAAGAACGATAATTTTCTAATAGGTAAGTTCCCTTCATTTCTTTATGGCGCAGATCTTTGGATAGTTAATGTGTATGCCCCAATTGATTTATCTTAGAAAAGACAAGTATGGGAAAGTTTGTCTATGTGGCTAGGTTTGTTGAAAAGGAATTTATATTTATTAGGGGGCATTTTCAATTCCATTCTAGATGAATCTAAAAAATCGGGGGGCATCTCTCATCCGCCTAGATCTTAGCGGGATTTTAAAGATTTTATTAACAAAAATCTTCTGTTAGATTGTATCCCCAAAAATAGAAAATTAACCTAGACGAATAGAAGGAAAGGATTCTTAAAAATAGCGGAATGTTTGGATAGATTCTTGCTATCTTCATAATGTTCTAATCTGCCAGCTAGATTTGAGACAGAGATCTAGCCTTTAATGGGCTCTGATCATTTCCTGATCAGATTAAGAAAAGGAGGTAATTCCTTCCCTAGTAAGAAGAAGTTCAGATTTCAAACAATGTGGTTTAGAGATGCTTCTTTTATTGAAAAAATTAAGATTTGGTGGATGCAAATCCCATTTGTGAAAGGATCCCGCATGTTTCAACTAGTAAGTAAATTAAAATTCCAAAGGCATAAGGTGATGGAATGGAACAAGTCTCAGTTCCATAACATTTTTGTAGAAAAATCTAGATTATAGAAAGAGATGAGAGCTCTAGTAGATCTTATAATAAAAAATGCCATGGATCTCTCCTCCTTTCAGCGGGAGAAGCAACTCAAAGCTGAACTAGAAGAGATTTTGAAAAGAGAAGAAATCTTCTGGAGGCAAAGATCAAAAGAATTATGGTTAAAAGGAGATAAAAATACCTCCTTTTTTCATCTGTCAGCCAAGGTGCGGGAGGGCACAAATTATATTAAGTCAATCCAATTGGGAAATGGGCAGAGTTGCACTAAATCAACAGAAATTCTCTCTGCAGCAAAAGCCTTTTTCAGAAATCTCCTATCCAGCTCAACTCTTGAAGTGGCAAAGGATCAGAATGTCTGTAACTTTGTTCCTAAACTAGTTAAAGAAAATCATAATTTGGATTTATTGAAAGAATTCTCCTTAGAGGAAGTCAATGCAGCTATCTTTTCTCTGGCGGGTGAGAAAACTTCAGGGCTGGATGGGTGGACGGGATTCTTCTTTCAGAAATGTTGGGACATAGTTAGCAGAGATGTCTTTTTGGCAGTGGAAGAATCTAGGAAATATAGAAATGTGCTCAAGGAAATTAAGTCTACTTGTCTAATGCTCATCCCAAAATTTATCTCTCCTCAAACATTTGAAGACTTCAAGCCAATTTCTCTATGTAACTTTATCTACAAAATAATCTCTAAGGCCTTGGCGCAGCGGCTATCTACATTCATGCTAGATTTGATTTTAGTTGAGTAGGGGGGCTTTGTCCTAGGTAAAGAGACTTTGGAGGGTGCCATTTTAATGCATGAAATTCTACACTCTATTGATAAAGACAAAAAGACAGCCATGGTTGTTAAATTAGATATGTCCAAGGCCTACGACAGAGTAGAATGGAGTTTCCTCCTAGCTATTTTGCTACAACTAGGGTTCTCCAAAGAAGTGGTGAAATGGGTTGCTTCTTGTATTTCAGGTTTTCAAGTTTTAGTTCTTATAAATGGTAGGGAGTCGGATTCTTTTGAACCTTCGCGAGGGTTGAGGCAAGGGGATCCTCTATCCCTTTACCTTTTCATTCTTATGACAGAGGCACTCACATGGGCAATAAAGGAAGCTAAGAGAAGATCAGAATGGAAAGGCATTAAGCTCAAAGGGATTCAAGAACCCTTCACTTAAGCATAATTAAGTTGTATTGCCGTGTCTCAGGACAATTGGTCAATTTTAACAAGTCTATGGTTTTCTTCCAAAATGTGTCGCTTCAACTTCAGAATGAGATCCATGGCATCCTTAATCTAGAAATGCACGCTTTATCAGGAAGTTATCTTGGTCTCCCTCTTTTCAATGGTAGATATAGAAATGATTTATGGAGTAAAGTTCTGAGAAACATGAATGCAAAGCTTTTTAGTTGGAAAGCTCGTAGCTTGTCCTTGGTAGGCCGAATTGTGATGATAAAAGCAGTCCTATCCATTGTGCCAGTTTACATGATGTAGATCTTCCACATCCCAAAAGGTATCATTGCCAAAATAGATGGGGCATGCAGGAAATATTTGTGGCAAGGTTCTCTCCAAGAGAAGAAAATCCATCTATTGGCCTGGGACAAAGTGTGCAAGCCTAAAGATGTAGGAGGGGCTGAAATTCTCAATATTGAAATCCAAAATCAAGCCTTGGGGGCCAAATTGGTGTGGAACATATATGCGAAACCTAATTCTATATGGGTAAGACTTATGAAGGAAAAATATCTAGACTCTTTTGATAATGAGAGAATTTTCATAGTACAAAACCCTCCCAAAGGCTCAACAATTTGGAACTTCCTAACAAGAAGCAGAGACATTCTTCAGCCCAATCTGACATGGATAATCCATAATGGAGAAAAGGCCAATTTCTGGTATGACTCTTGGGGAGGGGGACCGGCATCAGTAGCAAGGAAGGAGCTCATAGAAGCAAGAATCTTTCTTCAATTGAGCTAGGGGACCAAAGTCAAAGATTAATAGCTCGTGACAAGGGTAGGGACTTTAGTCTCAGTAGCTTGGAAGAGCACCCCGGACTGTAACTTTCCAAGGAACCAAAAAGCGTTGCTTATTCATTTATTAAGGAAGAAGTTGGTAACTGTATCTAATGTGGAGGATGAAGTGGCCTGGACGGGCTCAAAGTCAGGCCTCTATTTAGTCAGAGAAGGATATAGAATCTGCATGCATAAAGCTACCTTAGAGTGGCCTTCAAATCTGTGTTGGGGAAATGCTTTATTCCCTAAAGCAGGAGCATTTGCTTGGTGTGCACTCCATAATAAAATTCTAACAGGAGATCGAATCAAGAGGTTGGGTCTTGGCTCCAATTTTCCTTGTGTGTTATGTGGAAGTGAGGAAGAGTCCACGGATCATCTTCTTCTCCTATGTCCCTTTAGTAGAGAATGTTGGTTCTAATTTTTTAGAAAAATAAATTGGATCAGTCATATATCTAAATCTTTGTTCCTAATGTTTAGGAATTGGCCTCATCCATTTACTAATTCTTATTTAGCCTGTCTATGGGACATACGCCACTCGATGATTATTTGGCACTTATGGTGGGAAAGAAATCTTCACATTTTTAGAAAGGAAGCAAGTTTTGTGAGCCTGGTCTATGATAAATTAGAAGTGGCGATATCTGATTTGTTAGTGGCTTTTCTTAGACACACAAACACTAGTAAGTCAATATGGTCTAAATGGGATGTGGCAACTATTTCACTCTGGCCGTTAGTTAGTAAGCTAGGTTTAGGCAGCTTTCTAGGGGCCTCCAAGACTACTTCAAAAAGAGAACAAGTAAAATGGATTCCACCCTCCCCTTGTTTTTTCAAGTAAAATTTTGATGGTGCATGCTGAGGGAATCTAGGTCCCTCTGGCATAGGATGTGTTATTAGAAATGAAGATGGCTCATTGATTGCAGCCAAATTGTCTAATTTACCCATAGGAACCAATAATGAGGTAGAAGCATGGGTGTTAGTCCATGGTTTACAACTGGTGGTTGAAAAAGAGATTAAAAATGTGTTGATTGAGGGTGATTCTTTGATAGTGACCAATGCTATCAAAGGAAGAGGATTAGATAACTGGAAACTTAACTATATTCTTCAGCAGGTCGACACCCTACTAAACAGGCTAGACAATTATCTCATATCTCACACGTTAAGGGAAAGCAACAAGGTGGCAGACTTGTTAGCAAATATAGCTGTTGGGATTGAGAGCGCATCTGTACTATTCCCACCTAGAGATCAAATCCATTCAAACATTTTGTCAAACCTCCTATCACATGAGATGGAAGAAGTGATGGGTAGTAGCTCGGTTTGATTTTAATCTATTTTGGCATATTTAAGATATCTCTTATAAAGCAATTTATTAGATGGCTTACATCTTGTCAAATCTCTTGTTCAATGAGATGAAATATGTGATAGGTATCAGTTTGGCCCAATTTATTAGATGGCTTACATTCACTTAAATGTGGCATAACTCTTTTTTTCTTCTCACAAGTCTGTGGAAGAGGATTGCTAGCTCTCATGAGGGTTAGTGATCCGAGACATTTTAAGTCATTCTAGCTGTTATGGTGGGCAGGTGGGGATTGCAAATCCATCCTCATAATGCGCAATCTTAAGGGGAAGTGACTAGCCTTAACTACACTGATTAATTGAGATTTCTCTGGCGGCACAACGACTTTATCTCTTTTGATGGGAAGTACTAGTAGAGGACACGTAGCAAGTTCCAAATGGTGGCCTCCTTTTAGTAGTGCACTTCAAATCTTGTCACTAGTGTTCTCTAATCCCATGATGCCATCACTATCCTTCGCCAATTTATTTCTATCAAGATGACATGGTACTTTCATTTCTACTACATATGGTGTTGTTGGCTTTGATAAAGGATGTTGACTCTTTTACTTTAGCTACATTCTTGCCTTCTTCTGCATTTCCTTCTATCGTCTTTCCTTTCCTGTAGCTTTCCTACCTTTGTTTCCTATTCATCTCTAACCGGTAGCCTATACGGCTGACACACACCTCAACCAGAGACTATTTTTCCAAACTCTCGATTGGGAACTGGAGATTTGAGGGAGGGTTAAGTCAGCAGACTTGATGACTCTGCTCGACTCGGATTGCACCTTCATCCAGTTTGTAGTTAGAAATATAGCTGGACATGCTTGGATAAGAAGCTATGAGGGGCATGTGCTAAATTACTCAGATCTAGTCTCCCAGCTCTTATCCAATATTATGGCCTTGGTTATGGATGGCGAGTTTGTACATGCTCTAGCGTCAGGCAAGTTTTATAAAAATATTTACACTATTGAAAGGTGGGAAACGGCGGTGTCTACTTACAAAATGGAATAGGGGGAGGCTCTTATTGGGGGGCTCTTCAATCTTGCATCTTTGCGCATGTCTACCTCGCAACAAACTATTTACAGGGCCAAGAAAAAAGCTGACAGGATAAAGGATGTGTTCATGACCATCCTATTTCTAAGGATTCATGCCCCTGATTTAGCTCTAGGAATGCCTCGATATGCTTTGGAGGATCTTGACAAAGGAGCTCATCCTTTTGCGGATGTGGATCTGGATGAGTAGAATCTCCCTGCAGCTCTGGCAGCAGCGTGAAGGGGTGGCATCAGGTCATGTTTTTGGTGTCCTGGTGTGGGTGGTTGGCTGCGTTTGCTCTGACATTGCTTGTCTTTGAGGTGGTAAGGGGTGTTTGGGTCATTTTGATTCAGGGGTGGTCTCTTTGAGTTTCCGTTTTGTGTCACGGTTGCCCTAAGCTGTGCTTTTCCAGGGAATGTTTTTCTTTTATGCCTCTTTGTTTTCTTAGTTAAATTTTAATGTTTCAGGTCTGTTAAGGGCCTTCGCTATTGTTTTATTTCATACTCTGGACTTGGCTTTGGCCATTATTTCTGTAATATTTTTAAGTATATTTAATCTATGGGTACTCCTACACCTTTTTCTGTTAAAAAAAGAAGAAGCTATCAAGGTATATGATGTAATTTTAGTTGTAATTTGTCATGAAGCTTTTAGTTTTTACTGTTTTCATTTTTTTTAATTAGGAGGATGAACACCTCAAAACACTTTTAGTAGCCCATATGCATCAGATACACTAATTAATGACCTTTCACTTAGTGCCAAGGAGCGAGGGTATCCATACTACCAAATCAACCCAGCACATGATCCCAGCCTCATCCATCATGGCGTAGGGCCTTTATACACGACAAGACTTGATCCCTAGTGGGTCTTTTGCAACTTATTCAACTTCACCAATAGACAAAGGACCACTTGACATTAAATTTATGTTAAAAGAAACTTGCAATTGTTTTTTTTTAATCTGTAGGATATGGTAGAAGTATTCTGTATACCCAAAAATGTTAATCCTCTTACAACCTATTTTGGCAGGATATGCATAAGGTGCCGCCACAATATATTCTAGCTACATTTATCCTTGATATTATGATTGCAAGGATTTACTTCTTTGATCAAAGTGTAGCAACTCAAATAGCTCAACAGAGAGTTCAATTTGAGAAACCCGTCAGCTTACCACTATGACTTACTTCTATTGGGCATCATGGTTTTTTCGTGACCTTTCTTCAGGCTTAAATATCAATCTCTGTCTATTCTTTTCTATCTACATCTTATATTGCAAGTAACTTTTTTCAATAATATATGAAAGATCTGAGTTTCTTGATTGCGGGTCTTAATGTGTGGATTGTTTGGAATTCCTCCATCAAATGGTGTATTACCACAATCTCCAATGCATACAAAGAGTCTTGCTACTGTGAATAGACAGGTCTTTAATTTACTTCTTAGTCACCCTTTTCTTGGGAAACAGCTATCCAGCACCGCAAATCGCATGCGGCATGGATGCCATTTCCACCATGCATCCATGGCATAACCGGTATAATAAATGACAGAACCGTCAGATTAGCAATCTATGGTATAAGTAAAATAAATGCGGTGACTCCTTCTGCGGCAGCAACCACATGGCCTTTGTTGTTTCTTATAGTCCGGCCTCACCGTAATTTAAGTGGTTCACCCATAGTTTAAGTGGTTGCCTAAATGAGTAGTTGAAATACCCCATGGTGGAAAAAGTGGATAGAATTGATTTTATATGTTGTTTTAGATCATAACTTCTTTCGTTTTTTCTTATAGTTTTCAAAAGTTCAATGAAAATAAAGTAAACTATTTATTTCATTCCTTAATTTAATAATTACATTCATATAATAAAAAGTGTAAAGATTTAGAAAAAGGAAACTAAAATAAGGAGAATACAAATTCAAAATAAATAAGTTATTTTATTTTTCTATATATGAATATTAGCACAGAGGGCTTAAATTTGATAGCCGTATGACCCGATATATGCATTTTTACCGTCAAATACAATCAACTTTTTAAAAAGACTGTATCACATGAAAGGATATATTTTGGACAATCTCTCCAAATTTATATAGAATAATGATTATATATATTTGGTTTATATATAATTTTACTTATACTAAGATATGTCATAGTATTGTAAGGGCACCTTTGAATGGATAACTGTCATAAAAAAATTACTTGACCTGTCAACAAATTTAAGCATAGACATCTTAAATACATCTATCTAAAAATACCTTTATTTACTTAAGATTTATTATTTTATTTTATTTGCATTGTTTGAACTATTTTTATTTACTTAGAGTTATTTTTCTTTACTAAAAAGTTATTTTATTTTATTTACTTGAGTTATTTTATAGTTTTGTTTTTTTAAATACATGTGGATTATATTTGAGTGTTCATACACATGGTCACAACATGAGTGCCTTGCTACCACTATACCTCTTGGCCTAATTAAATGTCCCTAGCATAGCTAACTATTTTGTCTCATGATCTTGACAAATTACTACAAATACATAAATAGATAAATAAATAGAAATATTTTATTTACTTATTAGATATTTTATTTATTTTTTATTTTATTATAGAAAAAGAAATTTATTAATAAAAAGTGTAAATATTTAGAAAAAGGAAACCAAAATTACAAGAATACAAATTGAAAATGAATTATATACTTTAACAAGTTATTTTATTTTTCTATATATAAATACTAGTATAGGTATCTTAAATACATCTATCTAAAAATGCCTTTATTTATTTAAGATATATTATTTTATTTTATTTGCATTGTTTGAACTATTTTTATTTTTTATAAAGAGTTATTTTTATTTACTAAACAATTATTTTATTTCATTTACTTAAGAGTTATTTATAGTTTTGGTTTTTTAAATATATGGGTTATATTTGAGTGTTTAAATATATGGGCACAATATAGTGCCTTGCTACCACTATACCTCTTGGTCTAATTAAATGTCCCTGTCTATAAAGGGATTTTTCAACACAACTAACTATTTTGTCTTATGATCTTGACAAATTGCTACAAATACACAAATAGATAAGTATGAGTTATTTTTTTTATTTTACTTTTTATTTTATCTACATTGTTTATTTTATTTTATTTTATAAGCATTGTTTATTTTATTTTATAGTGGGATATTTCAACATAGGTAGCTATTTTGACAAATTGCTACAAATACACAAATAGATAAGTAAATAGAAATATTTTATTTTTGTTTCTATCTATAATGAGACTTTTCAACATAGCTACCAATTTTGTCTCATGATCTTAACAAATTACTACAAATACACAAATAGATAATGAATAAAACTATTTTATTTACTTATGAGTTATTTTATTTTATTTTATTTTTATTTTTATCTATTTCATTTTTTAAAAATACACTTGTTAACTTTTAATACTAGTTTTTGAAAAGCCACAACTACTAGTGTAAGTTATGCCTCTCTACTTAATGATATAATATAGATATTTTAAATATATTTATTTTAAAAGGATTAAGAGATATTATTATAAAAAAATATTTTTTCTTAAATTTAATTTAGGTTAATTTAATGAGATGTATACATAAGCAATAATTAATGTAGATTAATTAATAATGTTTATGGATTAATGTATTTTAAATTAAATGTTAAAACATAAAACATTAAATGTATATGAGAGAGGTAATTAGCTCTGTGACCAATGACTGAATGTCTTTGATGAAGATTTTAGAATCTAGTCTATCATAGTCCTAAAATGTCTACTCTTAGGCTGGATCTTATCTCAGAATCAAAATATTTTTTTTGTGCTCCGAAAGGTTGAATCCATGGATCAAGGCAAGTTTAGATCCACACTTGTGGAAATGTCATGTACTCGCATAAATGATTTGGTAGTCTATCTATTTATGCTCTATGATTTGCCTAATTGATCTTTTTGGCATTACCTTTTTTTAACATGTCTTCTCATATTACTCAGAATTACACACAAATTACTTGGAAAGTAAAAGAAAATGATATACAAGAGAAATATATTTTTTAAGCATTTGCTAAACTTCAAGAAATAAAAGTAAATCTTTTTTGAATATTTTTCAACCTGAAAATTCAATATATTCAAAGAGAACTTATAGTGATAACATTTCACTTTACATTTACAAGTACATTGCTCTTAACAAAGAATAGTTTTACATCATATCATAACTTGAATTTAATTACAGAAAGAGTACTATTTGTAGAATCTTGATATTTGTCATTCAAATCTTGGCAAATCATTTTCTATAGAGGGAGAGCATCATCTAAGTGCTTTACCTCCAACCATAGACCAACAGTCCCTACACACCTTCCTTCTTGGAAGTGGCCCTACCCTTCATGAAGAGTATAAACATGTGGATCGAACAAGTTGTCATATGAGTCCTAGTGTTGTGTCCTACATAACTCAATTGACCATACAACTCTAGACAATCTTCTAGCTATGTTTGATCATACTGACCAGTTACACCATCTAGACACTGTGAACCGACTAATGCATGTAGAGACAAATGCATCTCTTTGGCCAAAGTTTCTATATTAATGATCATTTGCAATAAACGTAGTCGATTGTTCACCCCTCTAACTTGACTTGAAGATTATCTCATCCTACAATTTGATCTATTTGGCTAGTATCTCTAGGCATAATTGTCTGATCTATACTCAATTCCTAACTAGTCCATCTGACTTAGAAATATTCCTTATCTAGGATATACATAAAATATGCAAATTTAAATATTTTTATCTTTTCTAAGAGTTCCTTATTGCATATCCGCAATTTATCAAGGTCTATGACTTCCTGTCATTTTACTCTCTACTCAATAATAACCATACTTAGTTTATATAACTAGAACGAACTTTCTAACAAAAAGGTGCTTCTTAGTCTCTTAATAATGTCTAGATCTATGGTTTCTCGACCTTTTATCTATTGACCAAAGTATACAATAGATATAAATCAATATCATAATTGACTTGAGAGTTAAAAATTTCTAAACTCTTCAAGGTAAAATCTAGGGTTCTTAACTTCCCTATTTCAATACTTTGCAATATCAAAATACCCTTAAAAACTAATAAAATTATTAACCATAATATTGCATGAATAAGGTACCTACTCGTCAAATATTGACTAGTATTTGACTACTTGGTCATCGATCAACTTCACCTTTACATACTTGGTTTATCTTCCTTTAAATCAAGTCTTAATAGATACTAATAAAAACATATGAATTCTTGATTAATTTTAGGTCATGTGATTAAGATGTTGTTCATGAAAATTCCTTCATTTTAGGGTGTACAATAACTATATAATAGTCATCCCATGTGCAACATGTAAAATTTTGTATTTCACCATAGAGGATCAATATATCAAAAGATATTCAACTTGAATATCAAAGAGGGTATTTTTTAGTCAATGTTTCTAGATGATATTAATATAAATTCCCTTTTGGGGAACAAGTCTCCTAGAATTTTAATATTTTGTATGAGTTATTTTTTTAAAATGATATATAAACTAGTTGTAATTAGAAGAATTGAAAAAACTGTTTGATAGCTTGTCAAATCACATAATGACCTCACATATAATTATAATAACAAAGACATTAAACTATCATTACCAATACTTTATTTTTATTTTATCAACACATAAGCCATGCTTTATTAGTACCTACCTTCGCTGGTACTATTGCAATGAGTTCGCACTTATCTAGTTATTAATCTATTGAAAAGATAGGATTATTTTTCTTGTCAGACAAATTTGATTTAAATTTGTACTTTTCCTATGTCAACATGATAAATTTTTAACAAAAAATTATTTAGAAATATTTATCTATATTATCATTGGCTGAAAAAAAATGACCTCTTCTCAGATTATCGGGAGAGTGCAAAAAAAAACTATAAATGCAGAGAGAATTTTGGTTTGAGGGGAGTACATGGCAAGTAAACAAATTATGAACACAAATTTTGTTTTTTAGGGTTCTACACATTTTATTTTATGTAATTAGATTATTTTGGGGATTTCAATTTTATTTATTCAAAAGTTAAAAATCTTGGATTTCAATTTTATTTAGTCAAAACTTTAAACTCTTATCATGAATTTAATTAATTTTTTAATGTATTTTAAATTATAAAAGTATTAGTATTATTAAATTAATTAATTCTTTAATCATTATAATCATTATTATTATATTATTTAAATATTTAATATTTAATTTTGAAAATTTATATTTAAATTTTAAGTGAAAATATGAACATTGAATATTTAATACATAGGAAACAACTTCCTATTATATTAAATATACACCCTAATAATTTTTTATAAAACAATAGTGACAAGAGTTTATTAAAGACTATTTTGTTACTTTGCTTGTATTTAATTAAATCTTTCCAGTGTAAATATTAAATTGAAATTAACAAAGTTAATTTATTATTTACAAACCTACAAACCTAAATCAAAACTTATATTAAAAACCGGTGCAGTTCACCTAACTATTACCGTTCAACTACCCACACTGCTTTTACTCCAAAATTTTATAAATACCCTACATTTCCCAAATCAAAATTATGACAAGCACAATCTACCGAGTTATGCAAGTTTTGGTACATTTACGTATCTCCAGATTGCGATTGCGAAAAAATTTGAATTTTTTAAAAATTGTTTTTAAGTTCACATGTCTTTTAGCCCCTTTATCCAACAGTATCTTTGCTATAACTCTTTTACAGTTCATAGTATATTAAATTAGATTTTATCTATTCCTTTGTGCTCAATTGATTTAGGTTGGTGCAGTGGACTTGGTTTTTGTTTTTAATCTTGACATTTAAATCTTTAGGGTTTTTGAATGCTTCAAATAACAAATCCTAAGCGATAGGCTTTTATATGTGAACATTATAGTGCTTTGAAAATTTTCTCCAGGTAATGAGCTTGTGCCAAGGAAACTATAAGTAGGCCTGTTCTTAACTAGTTATTTTTATTTAATCTAATTGGCAGAAAACTTTTACATGATAAGGGTGATTAATGCATATCCATTACAATAATGGTCATAATATTGCCTTATGGAAAGAGAGTGGCAGTTAATATATTATTTTATTAATATTTAATAATATTTTATAACTATATTTTATCAGGGTTTTATCAAATCAAATAAAAAAGGGAAAAGTATATGATAAGGAAGTGCATTATATTTTTAAGATTTTACTAACTATATTTAGGAACATGGCATCACTTCATTTAAATATTCTCCATCACATTAGATTTTTAACTGTTGAGTAAATAAAATTGAAATCCCTAAAATAACCTAATTTCATAAAATAAAATAACACTAAAATTTTTTCTTTACAAAGCATACATATTTTTATTTATTGATTTCTTTTATTAACTATTCATTTGATCTTAACCATTGATGTCTAATTAAATGGAGTTGGACCACATACTTTTATTAAATGAATGCACCCAAAATTATTGCTAAACCAGATTAATTAAAATAATTTAAAATCATGTTCTCTAAAAGTACTTACTATTATTACTTAAATAAAAAAATTAAGTGACTAAGATAAAATATTGTAGTGATGTAAATATAAATATGTTATTGTTATTATATTATGTAATTATTCTTCAAACTTACAATATTTTAATTCATTTTAACTTGTAATAGTATTCAATATTATTACATTTTAATATCTTAGGTAGACATTTCAAATCTATCCACACTATTATTATATTATGTAATTATTCTTCAAACTTACAATATTTTAATGCATTTTAAATTGTAATAGTATTCAATATTATTACATTTTAATATTTTAGGCAGACATTTGAAATCTATCCACACGTTAGGGTTCTACACATTTTATTTTATGAAATTAGATTATTTTTGGGATTTCAATTTTATCTAGTTAAGAGTTAAAAATGTAGGATTTCAATTTTATTTAGTCAAAAACTTAAAAATCTACAGTATCACAAAAAATATTTTGCCATGTTATTACATTTTTTATTTTATTCTTCAAACTTACAATATTTTAATGCATTTTAAATTATAAAAGTATTAGTATTGTTACATTTTAAGGAAATATTTATGTTATTTAATAGACTTTGTAAAAGTTTAGTTTTATAGTTAGGAAATATTTTAATCCTATTTTATTTACCCAAATCATTTCAACACTCTTTAAAAATTAATTTTTCAATTATTGGAATGCAATTTGTCTATACAACCAATACCTAATCAACAAAAAAATTACAACTAAACAAATACTATAATAACAACACTACAAGGTAGGTACTGGCCACTACGTGGCACTTGTTAAGTTTTGAAGAGAGAATAAAAGGACAACAATATAAAGAGCATGATGAGGACACTTGCCACCAAATATTGATAATATGTGACTACTCTATAGTCAAATTATTCATCTATTGTTTGTATGAGCACTTCTATAATTTTATATAAATTTCTATCAATATTATCACAACTACAACATGTAATAAATAATTCTCAAAAAAATCACATGCCTAATGAAATTTGTTACATTTTCTATACAAATAATTTTTTTCTTTATTTTTATGGAACTTTACACTATTTTCCAAAGCTCTAAGATTACAAAATTGGGAAGTATTGTGATAAATGTTGAACCTATTAGTTGCATTAATTTTTGATACTAAGAGCATTCAATTGGTAATCTAACAATGATTACAACCCTTGAGATACAACTCCTTAAGGGATTTTGTTAAACATTGAATAGTTTAATTTTATGGTTTTACATTTTTTTTAGATGTAAGGTAGTAACACCTCCACCTTCTTAAAAAAATATTTTCAATTATATTTCGATAGTTTCACAAATCCTTTTCTAAAATCTTTTTTAGGTATATATTAGAATAATGTTGGAAAATTATAAGTTTTATATTGCTTATGTGTTTCAATTTTTAATAAATTTGTAAAATCTTTATCAATAAGATTATTTTTTCATATTTAATAAAGATTATAGTTTACAAGACCACATTTTATTGTTTTCTCATAAAATATTTAAAATTTTAATTAAAAACATAAACTCGTGCAAACCTTAAAATAAAATTATAGGCCATAAATACATTGTATACTGTAGTCTTATTTTGGGTCCACAACTGACCATAACTAACCAGTAACCCTCTGCTGAAGGAGAACAGCAAAAAGTAAATTAAAATAAAATTTCAAAAAACGATACAAAAACTGCCATAAAATAAAATAAAGATTCATAAAACGACATAGAAAACTTCCATAAAATAAAATATTACTAAATTCTAAAGCCTGTATCTGTAGGTGAAAATTTTGGCTGGCTGTGGAGTTTTTTAGAGTTCAAATAAATTTATCAAATATGCGTAGTTTCTTGATGTCCAGTTCCCAAACAGATGCAATTAAAAATTTAGGGGAAGATCTATTAAAAATTTACAAAGCATGCATGTGTGATATACGCGACTATTTACCTGTGTATTTTACAGAGATGCAGAGAGTATTTTGCATTTTGAAACCATAGATATTTAGCTGAACTATATTCGATCCGGACAAAAGCGAAAACAAAAAACTGCATAAAATACCAGCAGAGAAATTGAATTAAGGGTTTTAAATGGCAAGAAGCACACCTTTTGTTTTCAAAGCAAATATGCAGCTGGCCTCAAATATTGCCTGAGGAGGAGTCTTCGGATCTGTCCAAGTCCAAGCCTTTCACTATGCAGAAAATTAATCTGCAAAATGGACCCAAAAATTAAGAATAGCATAGACGGAAGAGGTTTTAGACATGGAAGATATATTTGTAGCATTAATAGTGTCATGCCTTTTTATGTGGAAGCCATTTATATGGAAGTGTCGTGCCCTTTTATGCGGAAGGCATTTGAATGCAGTTTTCATTTATTATACCGGTTATGCCATGGATGCATGGGGAAGGGGCATCGGCATAACCGGTATAATAAATGGGAAGAAAATGTAATCAATGGTGGATCTCCTGAAGGAGTGAGCTGGAAAATAGAAGACGTCCCCTGGTCTATCCAAGGCCATTCGAAGGCATGTCCAATTGTTTTCCCTGCTCAGTTCGTACGCCTTTAAAAACTATGTAAAGGAAGACGAAGTGGAAGTGAAAGCCAACTCCTGCGTGACAAAGGTGATTGTCAACACAGCAGCCAGCAACATTGTCTACATCATGGTGTATATAAACAACGGCCGTCCCACGTTCCAACTGAAGCGCTCCAAGACCGATTTAGCTTACCATAGTGGAGAATTGAGCTCCACTACTACTTATAATGTATCTGTACATAAATTCATAAATAGTGAAGAGAGCTTTGGCCCATCGATGAGCATAGCCTCCCAAATTGAAAGAGTGCACTTGAGTCTAGACGCATATCTTGTATGTATGTGTATTTAAAAAGTGAAGTGCCAACCTAATCTATCTAGTGAACAACATTACTACTACTAGGATTGATTAGGAGATAGAATCCATACTAGTTGACTACTCTTAAGTTCATATAGTTGTCAGACATCTCAGTGACACCTTGGGAGACAAGGACGCCACTATGAGGGTGACTAGGTGGAAATGCAAGGTTGAGACATGAGTGACCCCTAGAATGAATAACTACAACATGATCTAGGTGATGTCCTAAGTTTATAACTCTATATTTTTTCACAATTGAGAACTATGTTTAGATTTTATTACTTAAGTGCATGGGTTGCCAATTATCTTAATATTTATCTTGGAACTTAACATGTGTCTTAGATGCTCCAAGAGATGGCCTAGTGATAGGCAAAGCTATGAGCTCCTTTAGAGTGGCTAAGCCAAGGACTATTAAATCCATGATAGAAGTAGACAATCTTCAAATTCTTGTCCTTATTCTATAAACAACCAATAGTGGATAACTTGCCAACTACTATCTCCATGAGCAATAAATTATTTATCAACCATTCAAGATGCACCATATCATAGATGGTGTCATGCCATACAACCATACAATAACCATTAGAACTCTATGAGTTAACTACCTGTCAATCTAGAGATTAACAAGATGACTTTCACTACTATCTTCATGTAGATTTTCACTAGAATTTTCTTTTTATTTTGAAACATACAAGTGAGGTGATGTACAAAGAAATTTTTGTTTGAAATCATTTAATTTAGTTTTTATCAACAAGAAAGGAATCAAAGGACAGGTAAGTCTAGAAAGTGTATACAAGAGGTCAAAAGAGATGAGACTGAGAATGAGAATGCATATGTGAATTGGTTGGCTATGTTACCTTTGCACTTATCACTCTAGGAATTAGGAAAATCTACAAATAGTTTCATCACAAATCTCAAGAGAGGGGATTTGGTTATGTTTATGAAGGCATTCTATCTAATGGGACAAAGATTGTAGTGAAGTAGCTTGACAAAGCAAGACAGGAGATAAAAGAGTTTAAGGTAGAGGTAGAAATAGTAGGAAACATTCATAATCTTAATTTGGTAAGATTGAAAGTCTTATGTGTATAGAAATCCTATCAAATACTTGTTTTTGAGCATTTATCAAATGGTTCTCTGGAGAAATGGATATCTCATAGCAATACCCATCAACCTATGATGGAGTCAAAGAGTACATCCAAAGGAGTTCTTCATATTGCATGGGACCTACTTACATCAAGAGTGTCAATAGAGAATCATTTGTTTCAACATCAAACCCCAAAACATTTTCTCAGACTTTGAGCTTACAAAGTTGACTAACAAAGAGTAAGGTGAAGTGATGACCAAGTTGAGAGGAACCCTCAGTCATATGAATTCTAAATAATTGAATATGCACATTATAGATGAGGCAAATATATTTATCTTTGGTGTTATGTTGATAGAGATTATGAGTGAAAAATACAATAGAGAACTTACTGGGTACTACATGCTTTTAATATTTTGCCTAGTGTACAATGCTAGGAATTTATAGAATTTTGCCATTTGTCATTATCTTTGGGCACATCAAGACACATCAACTCTTAGTTTCAATGTTTATCCCACTTACAATAGAAGAAAAAGATCATAGTTGATTATACAAATATATGCAAGAAATTGATCTCAATTAGATTGTAACTTTCAAAAAATCAAGAAAAAGATCATCAAATTGTTACACAAACATCTATAGCCACCAAACTTGAGCATTGGGATTGAAATTACATTTAATTTGGGGAATCCACCTAGGTATCTAGACTTTGATCTTTGGTTTAATTTTTGCAACAAAAATGTTCCTAGTTGTGTCTACATCTAAACTTCAACTACCACCATAAAGACCAGTTACTCACAAATTGTCAAGCCACAACCTACATAGGCCACTGAAAACTAAAATCAGATTTCATGAAAGTACTAAAGTAATGTAAAATCTAAAGAAACCAAATTTGATTTAAAAATATTCTTAGGAATTAATAAAAGTAACATAAAATTTAGGCTTTTATGGTCATGTGATGTGTTTGGATTGAACTAGGTAAATTGTTGCAAAATTACATGTCAATCAACATTAGAATTATGTTATATGCATAAATCTTAAGATTTAGACATCTCATCACTAAGCATATTGCAAGTGACATTGGAAATAAACTAATGAAACAAGAGGGCCACCTTGCAAATCAAAGTGAAAATGACTGTCAAAGTTGAATATGGCTAGGTAGAATATGTGGCATTACTAGAAAGAAAGCCTAGAAGTGAGTGAAGGTAACCAAACTTATAAGAAATGTGATTCAAACCTCAATACTCTTGTAATGTCTATTTCATTCATCTCAGTGTCTAAGAGAACTCGTGTATATTATGAGAATTCATCTAAATGTGAGTTATCAATTTAAGCATGGTTGTCTGGGTGTTCGGTATCCATGGAGAAAGTACCAAGGTACAACAATGATGATGTGTGCAATGTCTCCAAGATAGACACATGATAGAAACTAATTGGAGCAACTCAAAATATAGCATGGACATAGGATGCTATAAAGAATACTTAAAAAGTCTAGTGAAGTAGTTCTAATATGAGTTTTTAGGATTGAGAGGCCCTACACTTAAAAATTTGTAAGACTAAGGTGGAAGATATCACACAAAATGTAGTCAACTAGTAACCTAAAGTTTGGATAAAACTCAAAACATAATACCCATGGGGAAAACATGGACATGGTTGAGAGTAATATGTGGAATATTACTTGGGCCTTCCTTTTCTAAAGGCTTCAATGTAGATAAAATTGATAATTTCCTTGATTGTTGATTTCCCTTCCTTTTAGATAGTTCACCATAATTAATGAATCACCTTCTATGTGAAAATTGGAGATGTGATTCTCTCTTGCAAATTATAGGCCTTGAAGTAGTGTTGAAGCTTCTACTTCATTGTTAGTGCCATTGGGTAACTTTATTGATATAGTTTTGGTAATATTGCCATTTACATCTCTAATCACACAACTTGCACTAAATGGGCCTAGATTACCCCATGAAGCACCATCAAGATTCATCTTGAGGAAAGGATGGAGATGGGGGACCATCATATTTTTATTCTATCTATTTTTCATGCATCTAGTTTCCTTGATTCACTCAAACTTGGAGGATGGATTAAAGGCCAATGTTGCAATAATTCCTTATCCCATTTTGTAAATTGATCCCCCAGTCTAGGATTCTTGTTGACCATGGTCATAGCTGATTCTTAAATCAAGTTTTCCATTTTTTGATAACCTTATTTATTAGGAGGAATGAGTTCCTAAATATCTTGTAATTACGTCAAACCAAATGGTCTATATAAGAGATTTTTTTAAATCCTGAAAATACTATTATGTTCCCTGCAATCAAGAGGTAAAAGTTATAAAGTTATTATAGATAGTGGTAGTATAGATAATTTGGTTTTTGAAGAGATGGTTGAAAAGATTATTACTTAACATTTAACTAAGTTCACAAGTTTCTTACATGTTGCTGACTTGTCCTCTTGCTTGCATTAACAATATTAGACAACATGTCTTACTTGTATTGGTCCCCTTATTGGGAGAATTTCAATATTTTTCTTGTAAGAATAGCTACATACTCTAGCACTACATTTGTAAAGATAGTTTTCAAATATTAGCTCAAAATTTAACTTCTACTACAAAAAACTATGTTGTCAAGAAAATGCATTTTCATACTTAAAGAAATGGTGCATCCTATTTGTATTCTCACTTTATTGTTTGTGTGATAAAATCACTTTTAAGTTTTAAACTCTATATTTTCTTACAGCTCCATTGTCCTATTCATTAGCAATTATTTATATATTAAATTTATTATATGACTTTAGTCACAAATAACCAATGGGAACTAAACACAATAATTTCTTATTTGATTTTATTGATTATTTAAACCCTATAATTTTTTAGAGGGTGCATTTTATTTTCATATAAATCTACTAGTCTAGTAGTTTATTATATCCATTTATAAATCATTTCTTTCAATAGATGTGCAATCATTTCTAAAGTTTTTCAATGGTGAAATTTGCATGCCCATGCCATTTCCCATTTGGTTTTATGCCCATTTTGAGAGAGTGACTTCAGGAATTTACATATTGACAAATGGTGCGATCTTGTGCAAAGTTAGGTACCTTCCACTATGCTAGCCATTTACCTATTTATGCACATTCTTGTACACCAATCCCCACACCATATCTACATAAACACAATTTTCAATAAATTCATTCAAATTATGCATTTGTTATAGCTATTCATGCACCTATCTTTATACATTAAACTTGATTTTAGTATTTTCATGTCTAGAGTAATTTTTGTGGGCATGAGGTCAACTCTGTGACCATAGATTTGACCCATGAAATTTTAATATCCAAAATTATATTTTGGACAACACTTGCCTATTCCTTTCCCACCTAGGGTTGACTAAACACATGTGTGAGATTTATTGTTACACCTTGTATATAAAGGCATTCAATTATATTTATGTATTATCTATCATCATTCAATCTCATCTTATTCTATCTCCTCATCTTCCATGTATTATTCACATATCAGTAGTATTTCAAAAAAGAACACTTCAGTTTGGTGTTTAGATATTTTGTTCTTCAACTCTTAACATGATTTTCTAGGGGTTAACCTAGGAGAATGTGTCCCCTCTAGCAACATACTAGCAACCCTATAAAGGTATTTTAAAATATTGCTAGTCTAGATAGTATAGAAAATAGATGTGAATCGGACACAATAGGAATTAGAACTATACATTGTCCTACATCACTTCCACAACTAGAGGTCAAATCTGCATCTAAGGAAAATATCCAAACCCACAGACTCGACCCTCCAGGGTGCATGTTGACTATTCCAAGTATGAGGTAGACTTGTAATAGAGACTTACAATTTCCAATCCCAAGGCATAGTATATTCAATGTCTACAATATATTATGAATATTATCTTCATACCTAAAACTAAGTACCTATTCTTTCCTTTTACTCTTTTAATTTAATATTTAATATTCCAATTTTTTAATAAATCTATCATCTAGATTGCTCTATTCTTTCATTACTTATATTAAATAATTAATCCAGATAACAATATTTAATATAGAGAAAGAATTATCTTCCTTTATAAATTTATTAATAAATTTTATTTATCCCAGGGACTGGACATATCATGAGACTAGGCCAACACACACAAGACATTAAAATAAAAAGGAACAATATGGCTTTAGCATTAGTTAAGGATGAGTTGTGTATGACTCACTTTATCCTTGCATGCATGTAAATGGAATGTATGGATAAACTTCTGAATATAGATATTATACATTTAATATAGATAGTAAATTAATATCAAATTATACATAATCTAATATTATATTACAATTATTACAAAATCCATAATTAATATAATTATATATAGTATTGTAATGAACTATATATAGTTAGAAAATCTCTTAAATCTTTGAATGGGAAGAAACAAAGTATTAGGGACAATTTTTCAACTTGAATGCTAATTGTTGTCAATTCAACTCTTACAACCTAGATGGAATAGAGTCAGAAATAGCATGAACAATAGGCTAATTCCAAATGTACCACCAATGCTTCCAAAGATCCATAGAGGAGTACTAGAAGAAAAGATGAGCCATGTACTCTTCCCCAACCCCACAGAGAACACATTTGGATGATCCTTCGAATCCTCTATTTTGTATGTTGTCCCAAGTAAGATATTTATTTTGACAAAGAAGCTAGAGAAAGAAGTTACACTTAGGCCAACAATAATGATTCCAAATCTTCTTCCACTAAGGGAATCCTCATACCTAGTTCATTCCCGATCTAAAACTTGGTGCCCATGAGACATTGAATAAACCCCTTTAGGATCATAGCCCTAAGCAAGAACGTTTGCCTCCTCTAGTGAACAACATGGCTGATCTACAAGAATAGAGGATAAGGTACCTTGAGAATTCAAATCACCCCCATAGGCCAACTACTCAAATCTTTCCAATAATAAATCTGAGATTTCCCCAACAATTCTTTTAAGTATGAGACTTTAGACCAACTGGTATCTGAAAATACCTTACTTAAAGGGAGAAGATGAGGAAAAGAGATAAAAATTGATGGATAAAGATCCCAAGAGTCTATCCAAAAAAGAGCATTGTAATTAGAATTGATAATGGGTGATCCCACAATACTGGGTTACACTTTTTGGCCAAACTTGACGTTGAAATGAACATTTTGAACTAAATCTTCACTTTTGAACACCTATAATTGCTAAACCGTGAGGAATTTGAAGATGATGCAAACTAGTGATTTGTGACATTTTGTCTATAGATTCTAAATATATATATTTTTTAAAATTTGGAATCAAATTGCACTTCATTTTCCATCTTCTTCGATAACTAGTATTTAATAGTAAACCAGTTTTAAAGAGTGATGTGCACTATAGACCACATAACTTTTTTTTTCTATGAAGGATAAAATTCTTTTTTTTTTTTTAATTTAGATTTGTAACTAGAATATCTAGAGGATGCATTTGGTTTCATAATGTTTTATTGAATTTTTTTAATTAAGTTTTGAAGTCAATCCAATTACAATTTAGACATAGGTGTACTATAAAGAGCATAATTTTTTTTGTATGTATAAGAATTCAATTTTTTTTTGTTGGAATAAGGACAACAATACCTAGAGGACATGTATTTTTTTGAATTTTTTTTCTATATTTTCCTATTTTTTCAAGTATGTATGAAACAAAGACCTTGATGTTCATTGAAAAACCTACACTCACAAGAAATGAAAATGAATATAATAATCAAATTAAATATATTTAAAATTATACTTTTTGGAAGCTTATAATAAGGACTACATACTTACAAAACATAAATTTTAAATGAATTCATTTGATTCCTCAAAAGGGAATCAAAAGTAGTTTTTTATTAGCATTTTGATAGGTGTCGAGGAGAATCCATTATAGGTATGATTTAAAACTAGTGGGGCTCTATCCAAGAGGGTTTGATCTAAGGGGGTTTGATGAAACACTCTTTAATTAAAATCCTTTAAATAGAATCTTTCAAGGCTTAAATCATTATATTTTCTAAAAATATATAATTTCAGCAAAAATAAGATGTCCCAGAAAGTGTAACCATTATTGTGGCAGCACCCCAATCCAAAAAAGACCTCTCTTAATGACAGAAGCTAACTTCTTAATAGTATTCCAAAACATAGAGCCTTTACCAACCAAACTCATTCTCAAAACCTTGTTCTCAACAGCACCATGTAAATATTTGTGGTGAAGAAGTTTTGCCCATGGTTGATCCTGTTATGTACACCATCTCCCATATTGTTGAGGAGAAGTAAAGTGTGAATCTCATGCATGAACATGACCCTAGGTTTTTCTAATGTTTCCCCAATAATTTTCTCTTTGTCTTGAACTATTTTTCTCTCCCTTTTTAAGACTTTATCCATACATTATTTAAAGATTTTTTTGTTGCAATCCCAACAAAGCAGGTGTTTTCTTCCTTACACCAACTTTAGCACCTTCTTTAATCCCAACATCTAGAATGAATTCTTGGACAATGTAATCTATAGATTCCTAAAGAGGAGGAATTGTAAAAATAGGATCCATTGCACTCAAATCTATACTTTTCATATTGGCTCCATGCCTTCCACCTAAACCCCCATCACTAGAAAGCAACACCTACACATCAAAATCTTTCTGGACTTCTAGAAATGGGAGGTGGGATGAATTGGGAAGTACCAAATCCTAATGGGCTAAAGGATTCTCAATCAAAGCATGATTGTAACACCTAGTTATTGTTTTGACCCTAAAAACTAAGTTTTAACCAAAGGTAATATTTTTTTTTGGAAAGAAAGTTTAAAATAGAAAAGCAATTTGTTTCAAATTTAAAATCAGGTAGTTCATCCATTGATTATCAATAATCATGAAATTATAATTTATACAAAAGAATATATCCATCTACAACATTTAAACAATATGTTGTTAAAAGATACTTAAAACAATTCCAAAATAGGAACTTACCAATGTCACTACATCTCGATTGTCGACCATCCAAATTCAAGTCTCGAAAATCCTCAAGAATAAAGAAGAGAAAGTATCTTCAAGGAGATTAACCTCCAACCTGTTGTTCTCAAAATCAGCTACGCTCATTTTGTAGACAACCCCACGAAACTTGTCCGTTTCGTGAAACTACACTCTAAGATCGCAAATCGAGAAAAGATGTTCTTGTTCTCGTGCGAGGTCATTTGACGTTTTTACGACGCTTCCTTGAATTAATTTCTCAATGAAGGCGAGGAAAGTTCAAGTCGTAAATTGGTCAAGGTGTTAATTTTAGTCTTTTTTAAGTTTGGCAAATTTTGACTCTTGATATGCAAGAGCGGCGAAATTTGCCGCTCTTGCATATCCCTTAAGTTTATTTTGTTTTGATGTAAAGTCGGCTAAATTCGCCGCTATTACATCGTTTTTAGTCCAAAATGCGAAAGCGGGTAAAATCACCGCTATCGCATATGTCGAGTAACTGTTTCACATGCATCGGCGGCCTTTTTTGCCGACTTCGCATATTAGTCAACGGCGATGTCGTAACGGCCGAAATCGCCGCCCGAACGAGATCTTCGGGATTTTGGTGTCGGACGCCATTAATGGCCACTCGTGCCAGGCGCTTCAACTCCAGTTTCGACCTTTAAAAAGCTTTTTCTTCCTTCCATTCATCATTTCTTATCCACAAGACTTCTACGCGACTCGCTTTACGCTTGTTCGATCTCACCGTTTGCCGAATCGCCGACGGATCTATTCTTATAATTTCCACTTCAAACACGGGTAAGTTTCTTCTTCCCACTCGTCGTTCAACTTTTCCTTCAAGTTTGTCACAGGTTTTTGCATTTGATTGGTTTTTAGTTGGTTTTTTTTATACGTTTCGTGTTTGTTTAGGGTCTGGTGTTTTCATTTTGTGTCGTCATTGTCGTTGTCCACCTGCGTACCCTAACTACTACCCCGAAAACCCTAGGGATTCCCTCGCCTTAGAATTCCCAAACCCTCAACACGAAATTCCTCTCATACGACATAGGTGAATTTTGCCGTGTTTACGTTGTTGGTTACCTGAGTGTCGGATCGGCGAACATCTCTGCGCTCAAAACTTGCGGATGTTACCTTGCCATGCAACGTCGGCATTTTTTGCCGCCCTAACTTCACTTTACCTTGCAATGTAAGGGCGGCGAAATTCGCCGCTCGTACATATATAGAACCCAAATGCAGTGTCGGCAAAAATCGCCGACGGAACATTGAAGAGATCAAGTTTAGAACTCAAATGCAGTGTCGGCGAAAATCGCCGCCCGAACATTAAAAACTTTTTGTTCCTTTCGCCTGCAAAAGCGGCAAAATTCGCCGCTCCTACCAACCCATACTCTCCCAACACATGCAAGGGCGGCGAATTTTGCCGCCCGTGCAAAATTATCTCAAATTTTCCTAACACTGGAAAATTTCCAATTTCATTTTCCCGAGCCCCGCTTCTCCTCTGATCCTTGGCCAGCTCGCACTATAGCCCTTTTTCAAGCGCACTCCCATAGTCGTGATCGTCAACATGCAATTTTCCCAGATTGCCCATATTTTCCCTGATTGCATGATCATGATTTCTGTTGCAGTTTCTTCTGCGGAGCTCCTTTCGACGTCAAATTTCTTCTCAGTGAAAGATCGTCCAAATGACTGATTTGTCTCCGAAGAAGGCTAAAGCAATGAAGTATAAATATCAAGGTGTTTTCCCAATCACCTCAGTCCACTCTAATGTTGAAGATATTAGAGATACAGAGATTGGCCATGTTGATATGGCTGAGTTCGTAGAGAGAACCAAGTCGAGCAACCCCAGTGCTATGATGAGGAAAATAGTAGAAAGTAATATTCATCTGGTATCCTCCTTCCCAGTGGCGGCTCACAATACAGAATTTGTTCTTCAGTGCGCCCATTTCTACAACAAAGATATCAGAGCTGTGGTGGACGCCAGTGGTAATGTAATAATCAGGTTGGACCCTGAGTTTATTGACAAGGTGTTCATGTGTCCTCCTGCAACAGAGGTGTTGAAGCTTGATTTCACCGATGCTCAAAAGGAATATGATAAGAATCCAGAGAAGGCAAAGAAGGTAATCAACAACAAATGGTTGAAGATTGCGAGGTCAAGTTTGTCTAGATGGCCACGCAGCTTCCCTCGAAGTGATTTCGTGGAAGAAGTTGGTGACTTGATTACCCTCCTCAGCAGGATAAGAGGTTTGTCTTCCTCTTCACAATTTCAGGAATGGATGTATCCCTTCATTAAGGTAATACTCCAAGGCAAGCAGGTCATTTTCTGGGGAGAGCAAATTAGTAACGCTTTGCATGATCAATTGACGAAGGTATCCACTACCTCCAAGTTCTTCATGACTTCCTATCTGGTATACATTGCAGCCTCCATGAGGATTTTTCCAGGATTGTCGTCAGAAGGGGATAGAAGAGTAGTCCCAGTATACCAGTACTATTCTCAGCTAACATTGAAAGGCTCAATTCACCATTTTAGGAGAGTGAATGATGCATTCTTTGCTGTATTCTTGTGCCTTTTCAATCCCCAACTGGAGCAGAGAAGAATCTCAGATGAGGCATGGACAGTGGTTAATGGTTTTGGTTGTATGTTTTTGCAATTTCCATCTTTCTCCTACTTGAGGGTTGGCTTTTTCCAAGGTTACCCTTATATGCTTCCAAGGTTTCCTTCAGATAGATTAGTCTTGATGGAGTTGTGCAGGCAAATGATTGTCGTGCATAACAAGCAGATGGAACTCAAGAAGCCTGGTTTCAGATTTCCTGTAGAAATTGGCAGATACTCAGTATTGACTGCCGCAAAGGCAAGAGCTATGGAAACGGAGATGCAGCTGGTCACCATGAAGCAATTCAAGAGGAGACCAAAGTTTGATTACCGGGGTGTAAAGGATAAAATCAAGAGGAAAACACAGTTCCATGAACCCATGGTGGAAGATGTCTGGATAGACTTGAGAACAGAGGAAGACATCCGGAAACTGGACTATAGCAGGCTGTCTCTAGAGCAAATTGAATACCTAGGACTTGCTGATATCCCAGAAGACCTTGTAGATGATGGAGAATTGGTTGATGCCAAGTATGAAACAGAACAGATAGCTGGTACTCCTCTACCGCCAATCCAATGGTCCCAAAAGGAACTGACTTCCCTAAGGAAGAGATTTGAACCCATATTGGCCAACACCAATAAGTGGCTGGAAGATAAAGGAATTACGCTGAAGGAATTCCTCACTGGTTCAGAAACTGAAGTTCAAGAGCAAACTGGTAAGAAGGTTGAAAATAGAACGAAGAATAAGAGTGATGCTCCATCATCCTCTAAAACACATAAACCTAAAATCAGATTTGTGACAAAGAAAGCAAAGGTTGTTGAGAAGGAACCTGAAGCGAAGGATATGGAAGTTGAGGAGCCAGCGGCCGAGGATCCAACAACTGAAGAGCCAGCTGCAGAAGAGATGGATGTCGGAGACAAGGGATCAGAGGAACAAGAAAAAGAGGCTTTGTCTCCACAAGACAATACACCTGTTGCACCCCCTGTGCCTGCTTCCCCCATTATCATTCCTTCTTCTGAATCCCCCTCTCCTCCTAAGATAATCTTTGATAATCCCCAGGGCACTTTTGAAAATGTTCTCCATTCTTCTGATTCCATTCCTAGTTTGTCTTCTTCGTCATTTGATATAGGAGATACTTCTATGTTTGATCATTTTGTGATGAATACTGAGCAAATTTCAAGTGCCAATGTAACAGGTGCGGTTTTTACCAACACCCCGCCTATTGTTACTACCACCAGCACAAGTACAGTCCCAGTAACACCAGTGGCAGGAATGGACTCCAATGTAAATACTTCTCTGCTGCCACCTTGGTTATCAGCTTACACGCCAAAGAGGAAAAAGCAAGTCATCTCTCCAGATGATTTTGATTTCACTAAGCTGACACCGGCAAAACCTAAGGCTCCGAAGAAACCAAAGATCCTTTCAAGGGTACTTGAAGAAAAGGGGCAGAAGGTTTTGGAGATAGCAAAACCCCCACAGGATGCAACTGTCAAAAATTTTGACATGAATGACTATTCTATTTCTAGGGTTGAATTGGGCAAAATCACCCATGAAAGCGCTAAAAATGATATGCAGTCAGCCATGGACATCCTGATCCAGAAATTCGACAGGGAAAAAGAAATGAAAGACTACTACAAGGCAAAAGCAGAACAGCTGACTGCAGTGGTAAGAAAGATTACGTTGAATTCAGAAGCAGTTACTCCAGAGGCCGTGTCTGTAGAAGACCCCGTCATCCTGAAAGCGGAAAAGACTCACCTCAGAGGAAAAGTACTTGAAGAGTACTTAGACAGGATGCGAGCTCAGGGAATCTCTTTGCTCAAGGAGGTTTTTGAGAAAACGGATAAGATGAGGAAAGTAAGAGCAGAACTCAACGATCTCATTGATGCCATCTCTCATGATATTGAGCACACAGAGGATACTCATGATAAGTGGATTGAAATGAGGAAGCTGAAAATGAGCACTTTAATATCCATTGGCGCCATTTCCAACAGGGATTCATATATAGAGACAAAGGAAGCTCTAACGTACAGGAGCAATGTGCTAAGAAATTTGATCAAGGATCTCGAAGCTGCCAAGGAAACCAGCGAAGAAAACGATGTTAACATTTTGCATAAGCTGGAGGAGTTGCCCTGTAAATTGGTATCACAGGATAACCAGTTTCTTTCTGCAGAAGAAATGGTTAAGGAATTTGAGGACATGTTTCAGCAGGAATTTGAAGACAAGGTATTTTCAATAACTTCTGTGGACAACATATTGGACAACCAGTTAACCTTGGACAATTTGAAAACCAGGTTAACCAATCACGCCAAGTCAATCACTACAGTAAGGGATGCCATAGTGAGGGCCAGGATGATTTTCAAGAACACATTCAAACCAGATAGCATTGAAATGCAGGCGACCTTCACTATGTATGATGACCACGTGAAAAAGGGCGGTGACACAAGTCGAAGCAGCTGATTTTTTCCCTTAATTTATTTTCTGATTTCTATATGTACTTTCAAAACAGTTTTGGACATTTTTACATGTACATTTTTGATATGCAATTACATGTAAAAAATAGGAAGTCCCAAGTCAATAAGGACTCCTATTTTTGAATAAGTCAAAGTAGTTGTAGGTTTCCTAGATTTTCTCAAGGTCTTTCCCTATAAATAAAGGGGACCTCTTTTGTAAATATTATCTTTTATCTATTGCAAGAAAACTCTGGCGAATTGAAAAGCAAATCAAGACTTTGTGCTTATTGTGAAAATCAATATTCAAATATTCATTAATACAAGAAAGCAAGTTCAATTCCAATCTTTGTCTTGGGATTATTTGCGTTGTGATAGTTTTGTTCTTATGTCTTGCTATCATAATCTTAATTGATAATAATTGAAAGGTGGAGTTTGTTTCAAGTGATTGAAGAGCGCTCTAGATTTGATTCTGATAAACTTTGTGTTATCAAATCGGTTGTGGGTTATATGTTCATGTTTGTGAAAATACAACAGTTTGAAGACTTTGTGCTGCAAGTTGTTATATTTGAATCATTTTTATCATATTGAAGGAGAGTGAAGACTTTGGGCTGCATTTTGCTTCAAACAAGTTCTGGTTACAAGTAGTGAGTGAGGTAACAGAAAACTTTGTGTTTCTGTGATATCGTGATAATTTATAAGTTTTATATTGAGAGTTCGAAATATAAACATCTATTCTGAAAAAAGAGAATGAGATGAGATGGAACCACCCCAAACATAGTTTTTAGTGTACATAAATTTGATAAGTGTTTGATTTACAAAAGTTAAGCAATTAGAGGGAACCTCCCCTTGCTGAGAGGAGAGACTTTGTCTCATCATAGCTGTGGCTGATATACCCATTTTGCCGTTAGAGAGTTAACGACAAAATATTCACCCAACAGTTTTTTGGCGACTCTACTGGGGAAGGAACGCGCAACTTGAAGCCTCACGCTTCGAGTTGAAGCATTTTTCAGTTCTTTTCCATTTTTCTTGCAAATATTGTGGTTAGTATAATACAGTCTGGCAGATTCCTGGTACACCAGAAGTAAGAGGGCTCAGGGTATTATTGATCCTGCATTTGAATTAATGCGGCAGAATAATTTTGGATTCTTAACTCCACGACCTCGTCTTTAGCGCACCAGGAGTTTTCCCCCTACAAACACCAGGTCTCCAATACCAGGTGAAGTTTCTATTGCCAGTACTAATAGAGTTTTGGCTGTTCATACACCACCAAGGTTTACTATACCACCTTTCAACCGGCGTATCATGGCAGCCCAAGGACCTTGGGGTAATACCTTTGGTCCTCTAAACTTGACCCCACCATTACATGAACTACCTCGTAGTTCAAGAAAGAATTTCCCCAAATTCTATGGTGACGGAAAAGTTCATCCTGATGAGCACATTGCTGCTTTCTGTATAGCCTGCGGTGTAATAGGTGTCGAGCACGAAGACGTGGCTGTATGACTCTTTGTAGAAACACTACAAGGCGCTGCTGCAGACTGGTTCTATCACCTCCAAGCCCAAACCATAACAAACTGGGCTACTCTCAAAACTAAGTTCGAGGCCAGGTTCAAACCTGCGGAAGATGCTCATGCGTTGTTAGCACAGCTGACACAGATGAAAAAGGAACCTCAGGAACCAATGCGAGATTTCATCGCTAAGTTCAACAAATTGAGGAATAGGATTCCTGCTACTGCTGAGCCCACAGCGGAGAATCTCAAATGCTTCTTTATTAATACACAGCTTCCAGAGGTGAGTTTCCTATTGAGGCGAGCTGCTCCTACTGATCTTGCTGCGGCTCAGATTCTGGCAACAGAAGTAGAAGATGATCTTATCCTAGCAGGTAAGATAAGAAGGGATGCTAATAGAAACAAAAGCTCCTCTTCTACTGAAAACCATTCCACAAGCACAACGGATCCCATGGTGCAAAAGCTAGCGAATGAATTGCTGGCTCTCAAGAGACAAATGTCCCAAGGTGTATCTGCGTCTCCTTCTTACCGAGATATACCCAGGAGAACATTCCCAAACAATTCATATCAAGGCACTGCTGCTAGGAATCAAGGACAGCAAAACCGTCTTCCTCCTACTCAGGGGAAGCTTGCTATTGAGGCAGCGCCGGTCAACTCTGCTGTTGGCTACTATGAAGCCGAGAATGAACTCTCTTTCCAACCTGAGTTGGAATATGAAAACGGTGCTAATCTCTTCACAGAAGGAGAAGAAGAGTTAGCTGGCGACTCTACCATCAGCTTTCTGAACTACCAGGACGAAGCTGAAAAGGGAGAAGTGAGTGAAGGAGCATATGCTGTTTTCACTAGGTCTCAAAATCAGTCAGCTCCTCAAGCGGATAAAGGGAAGGTGAGAGAAGAATCTCAACCGGCGATTTTAATCGCTAAACGGGGGACTCCACTACCTTTCCAGTCAAAAGACCCAGTGGTAAATAAACAGGTAAGTGTTTCTAATGAATTTGCACCTTCTACTTCTAATCCTCAGACTAGTGCTGTTTCAACCAAAAATCAAAATGATGGTTTTTCTTCCTCCGTATCTAATTCTTTTTAGCAGTTCGACATAATAGACCATGCTAGGAGAACTAAGATACAAATGTCTGAAGTTGAATATTTACAGGCTAATCCTGAACAGTTTGATAGATTAGCCAAATATGTCAAAAATAAGACCATCCCTAAAGGACAAGAGTTTCCCAAAGCTACTCATGACTCCTCTAAAAGTAAACCTACCCAAAACAATCTTGTTACTACTCCCCCTGAGGTTTCTGGAAAAATCGAGCCCTTCTATGTTTCTCTATTTGTAAATGGCCATAAATTGAGCAATTGCGTAATAGATTCTGGAGCCTCAGACAATGTAATGCCTGCTAAGGTAGCAAATGCCCTTGGCCTCACCTTAACCAAAACTTTTGGAAGGTGTTTCTCTATGGAGAATAAGCAAGTTCCACTTTTGGGTCAAATCAAAGACGCCCAATTTGCATTTGCGGCTTTTCCGGATAAGAGAATCAAGATGACAGTCTTGGTAGCTGATGTTCCAGCTTCATACGGCATTCTCCTTGGACGTAATTTCTGCAAAGATGTGGGTGGTGAGTTGAACATGGATTTGTCTGAAGCTAGGATACCCGTTAAAGGTGTCATGCAGAAATTGCTTCCTGAGAAGGAAGCGAAATATATTGTTACTCAAACATCAAACCCCAAAGCTCAAATTTTGTTTGAATCCTCAGAAATGGGTAACTATTTTCTATCTACTGAAGATTGTTCCGATTCATCAGATGAGGCTACATCGGGTGATTGTTCCGATTCATCAGATGGAGACTCAGAGGAGTTTTCAGACGAAAGTTCAGGTAAAGATATAGCAATTCCAGATTCTTCCCTCACCGATGAAGAGGAATCTTCTGATCAGAGGAAGTCCAAGAAATCAAATTCTGATGGAGTCTGGATTTTAGAATTTGATGGTAGCTGTTCTTCTACCGGTTCTGGAGCCGGAGTGGTTTTGATATCGCCACAAGGTGATATTTTGCCTTTTTCATACAAGCTACAATTTGACAATACCAATAACACCGCCGAATACGAGTCCTTGTTGCTCAGATTGGAAGTGGTGCGTGCCAGAGGTGTTAAGATCCTTCATGCTCAAGGGGACGCCGAATTGGTGGTTTGTCAAGTAAGAAATTTGTACCAAACAAAAAATGAAAGGTTGAGACACTATCGCAATCGCGTATGGGATTGCATTGAAGATTTCGATGCTTTCAATATTTCAGCAGTGCCAAGAGAGTTCAATGACCGTGCAGATTCATTGGCTGTTTCCGCCACTCTCATGGTGCCTCACAAGGATTTCAAAGGAAATAAGTACACTATTGAACTGGTCTTCCGACCAAGTGTACCTGATAACTCTGACCATTGGCAGGTGTTCAATGGTGACAATCAGATCATTGCTTTCCTGGAAAAGATGGATAGTTTTGATGAGCTTTACTTTGAAGGAAGTGAATCACCACCTCGTGAATATGTTTCTGAGGTAGATTCGCAGACTGGCGAAGAATTTCTACAGTTGAAAGGAAATAAAATCCCAAAAGGATTGGTTTCCCTTGAGAGGCTCTTTGATAAACATGACAGGTATATCAAGCAGCGGCAACAACAGCAGGATTCGAATTCCTCCATGGAATTTGAACAGGTCAATTTGGGTACAGAAACAGATCCTAAGATGGTCAACATCGGAAAATGCTGCACGGCTGATGAAAGATTCAAATTCATTACCCTCCTCCGCCATTACATTGATGTTTTGGCTTACTCCTATGATGATCTGAAGTCTTTCAGGCCTAAGGAGGTTCGACACGAAATTCCCCTCAAAGCTGGATCGTTGCCTTACAAACAGAAGCAGAGGCAATACAATCCAAAGATATCAGGTACGATTCTTTCTGAAATTCAGAAGATGCTGAATGTGAGGATTATCTTTCCAATTCATCATTCCACATGGATTTCAAACATAGTACCTGTAAGGAAGAAGAACGGAGAAATCCGTATCTGTGTTGATTTCAGAAATCTCAACCAGTCTTCTTTGAAAGATAACTACCCTTTGCCCATCATGGACCAAGTATTGCAAACAGTGACAGGTTCAGAAATGCTATCTATGTTAGATGGTTTTTCAGGGTACAATCAAGTGGAGGTAAATGAAGCTGATCAGTTCAAGACCGCCTTCACCACACCGCGGGGCACATTTGCATATCGCAGAATGCCTTTTGGACTGATCAACGCTGGCGCAACATTTCAGAGAGCGATGGATCTTGCTTTCAGAGATGAAATGGGTAAGTTCATCGTGGTGTATCTCGATGACTTGACTGTGTTCTCCAAAAACTGTCATGATCATGTACATCATTTGCGACAAGTGCTGGAGCGCTGTCGGCAAAATGGTATTTCACTCAATCCCAAGAAGTCAGTTTTTGGGGTAACGGAAGGCAAGCTTCTCGGACACATTGTATCCCGAGAAGGTACTAAGATCGACCCGGAGAGGGTCAAATCTATTCAAAGTCTCACTCTGCCAGCAAGTAAGACTGTTGTTCATTCTTTCTTTGGAAAGGTGAATTTTCTGCGAAGGTTCATCCCTGAGTTTGCAGAAAAAACCCGTCACATTGTTAATATGATGAAGGGTAAAGCCACTTTCCGTTGGACTGCGGAAGGTAAGGAAGCATTCGAGGATATCAAGAGAGCTATTGCTCATGCTCCGGTTCTTGTTTGTCCTGACTACACTAAGGATTTCCTAGTCTATAGTTACGCTTCAGAACACACACTTTCAGCTATTCTGGTTCAGCAGAATGAGGAAGGCGTTGAATCCCCCATATCATTTATGAGTTGTCCTCTCAAAGCTCATGAATTAAAGTATTCGAATATGGAGAAGCATGCCTATGCCGTAGTCAAAGCGGTTAAGCATTTCAGGTTCTATATTCTAAATTCACACACTGTTGTCATGGTGCCTGATACAACAGTCAAATCCATCCTAACTCAACAAGAGTTCGGAACGAAGAGAGGTAACTGGATCGCTAAAATTCAAGAATTCGATCTGGATATCAAGCCTACCAAGCTTGTGCGGGGCAAAGGTTTGTGTCAATTGATCGCAGACAACGTTCCAAAAGAGACAGGGGACGAAGAAGAAGAGGTTGTGGACACGCCAACTGTTCTTTTTGTTACTACAACTGACGAGTGGTATTCCAATATCGCTCATTTCCTTACCTATGGTGAGTGCCCTTCTCACTTGTCTTATAAGGAAAGGAGAACTGTCAAGTTAAAAGCTGCTAACTACGTCCTTTGGGACAATGGTTTGTACAAGAGAAGTCTTGACGGAGTATTTTTGCGTTGCGTGGATAAAGCGCAACAAGGTAAGCTTTTGGAGTCTTTCCACAATTTGGCTTGTGGTGGACATTTTTCAGCACCTGTAACGGCTCATAAGATATTGCGAGCTCGATACTATTGGCCCACACTATTCCAAGATGCGTATAATTGGGTACGCAGGTGTGAGTTATGCCAGCAGTTTGTTGGGAAACCAAAATTGGCAGCCTTACCTCTCAAACCAGTGGTGATTGAGGAGCCTTTTCAGCAATGGGGTATTGACTTCATTGGCGCAGTGAATCCATCATCAAGTGCCGGACACAACTATGTCCTCACAGCAACAGACTATTTTACCAAATGGGTGGAAGCTATTCCAGTCAAACACGCCACTTCAGAGGTGGTATGCAGTTTTCTTAAAGAAAACATTATCTCCAGGTTTGGAATCCCAAACAAGATTGTAGCAGACAATGCTACTTGTTTTTCCTCTTATGAGATCACTGAGTTTTGCTACGAGCATGGGATCACTCTTTCCCATTCTTCAGACTATTATCCGCAAGGGAATGGTCAAGCAGAATCAAGCAACAAGAATCTGGTCACTATCATCAGGAAGCTGGTTGATGAGAATCAGAGAACTTGGCATAAGGCGTTGTTCGATGCTTTATGGGCAGATAGAATTACACCCAAAAGGGCAATAGGCATGTCGCCATTTCAGCTTCTATATGGACTGAATGCGGAGATACCGATCACCTTGGAATTGCCAGCGTTGAAGTTGGTAAAGGCATTGGAAGATAGAACTTTTGATAGTTCTATTGATAAAAGGATCATGTATTTGGCCGAACTTGAGGAGCAACACACTGTTGTGGTGGATCGCATTGCTGAGCACCAAAATCAAGTAAAGAGACTCTTCGACAAGAAGGCAAAGGCTCGTGAGTTTCAGGTTGGAGATCAAGTCTTGTTGTGGGACAAGAGGAGAGAACCAAAAGGAATGCACGGAAAGTTTGATTCCTTGTGGAGAGGTCCATTCATCATTCATCAGTTCTGTGGTGAAAACAGTTTCTTGCTGGAATATCAAGATGGAACACCATTCTTGTTGCCTCACAGTGGACATCATCTGAAGCATTTCAATCCTTGAGGTTTCAGATAAGTTAAATTGTACATTTGTATAGTTTTGTGTTTTATTTTTGTGTTTTCGTTTAGTCTTTGTGTCCTCTTCTTTTTAGCTTGACTCTATAGCCCAATGGCATGGATGAAGGCACTTAGAGACTGGATTCTACTCCCTTCAATCGTTTCAAAGTTCGATTGAAGGAAGTTCCCCAGTTAGAGCCAGCTGTTGTTCTCAAAATCAGCTACGCTCATTTTGTAGACAACCCCACGAAACTTGTCCGTTTCGTGAAACTACACTCTAAGATCGCAAATCGAGAAAAGATGTTCTTGTTCTCGTGCGAGGTCATTTGACGTTTTTACGACGCTTCCTTGAATTAATTTCTCAATGAAGGCGAGGAAAGTTCAAGTCGTAAGTTGGTCAAGGTGTTAATTTTAGTCTTTTTTAAGTTTGGCAAATTTTGACTCTTGATATGCAAGAGCGGCAAAATTTGCCGCTCTTGCATATCCCTTAAGTTTATTTTGTTTTGATGTAAAGTCGGCTAAATTCGCCGCTATTACATCGTTTTTAGTCCAAAATGCGAAAGCGGGTAAAATCACCGCTATCGCATATGTCGAGTAACTGTTTCACATGCATCGGCGGCCTTTTTTGCCGACTTCGCATATTAGTCAACGGCGATGTCGTAACGGCCGAAATCGCCGCCCGAACGAGATCTTCGGGATTTTGGTGTCGGACGCCATTAATGGCCACTCGTGCCAGGCGCTTCAACTCCAGTTTCGACCTTTAAAAAGCTTTTTCTTCCTTCCATTCATCATTTCTTATCCACAAGACTTCTACGCGACTCGCTTTACGCTTGTTCGATCTCACCGTTCGCCGAATCGCCGACGGATCTATTCTTATAATTTCCACTTCAAACACGGGTAAGTTTCTTCTTCCCACTCGTCGTTCAACTTTTCCTTCAAGTTTGTCACAGGTTTTTGCATTTGATTGGTTTTTAGTTGGTTTTTTTTATACGTTTCGTGTTTGTTTAGGGTCTGGTGTTTTCGTTTTGTGTCGTCATTGTCGTTGTCCACCTGCGTACCCTAACTACTACCCCGAAAACCCTAGGGATTCCCTCGCCTTAGAATTCCCAAACCCTCAACACGAAATTCCTCTCATACGACATAGGTGAATTTTGCCGTGTTTACGTTGTTGGTTACCTGAGTGTCGGATCGGCGAACATCTCTGCGCTCAAAACTTGCGGATGTTACCTTGCCATGCAACGTCGGCATTTTTCGCCGCCCTAACTTCACTTTACCTTGCAATGTAAGGGCGGCGAAATTCGCCGCTCGTACATATATAGAACCCAAATGCAGTGTCGGCAAAAATCGCCGACGGAACATTGAAGAGATCAAGTTTAGAACTCAAATGCAGTGTCGGCAAAAATCGCCGCCCGAACATTAAAAACTTTTTGTTCCTTTCGCCTGCAAAAGCGGCAAAATTCGCTGCTCCTACCAACCCATACTCTCCCAACAAATGCAAGGGCGGCGAATTTTGCCGCCCGTGCAAAATTATCTCAAATTTTCCTAACACTGGAAAATTTCCAATTTCATTTTCCCGAGCCCGCTTCTCCTCTGATCCTTGGCCAGCTCGCACTATAGCCCTTTTTCAAGCGCACTCCCATAGTCGTGATCGTCAACATGCAATTTTCCCAGATTGCCCATATTTTCCCTGATTGCATGATCATGATTTCTGTTGCAGTTTCTTCTGCGGAGCTCCTTTCGACGTCAAATTTCTTCTCAGTGAAAGATCGTCCAAATGACTGATTTGTCTCCGAAGAAGGCTAAAGCAATGAAGTATAAATATCAAGGTGTTTTCCCAATCACCTCAGTCCACTCTAATGTTGAAGATATTAGAGATACAGAGATTGGCCATGTTGATATGGCTGAGTTCGTAGAGAGAACCAAGTCGAGCAACCCCAGTGCTATGATGAGGAAAATAGTAGAAAGTAATATTCATCTGGTATCCTCCTTCCCAGTGGCGGCTCACAATACAGAATTTGTTCTTCAGTGCGCCCATTTCTACAACAAAGATATCAGAGCTGTGGTGGACGCCAGTGGTAATGTAATAATCAGGTTGGACCCTGAGTTTATTGACAAGGTGTTCATGTGTCCTCCTGCAACAGAGGTGTTGAAGCTTGATTTCACCGATGCTCAAAAGGAATATGATAAGAATCCAGAGAAGGCGAAGAAGGTAATCAACAACAAATGGTTGAAGATTGCGAGGTCAAGTTTGTCTAGATGGCCACGCAGCTTCCCTCGAAGTGATTTCGTGGAAGAAGTTGGTGACTTGATTACCCTCCTCAACAGGATAAGAGGTTTGTCTTCCTCTTCACAATTTCAGGAATGGATGTATCCCTTCATTAAGGTAATACTCCAAGGCAAGCAGGTCATTTTCTGGGGAGAGCAAATTAGTAACGCTTTGCATGATCAATTGACGAAGGTATCCACTACCTCCAAGTTCTTCATGACTTCCTATCTGGTATACATTGCAGCCTCCATGAGGATTTTTCCAGGATTGTCGTCAGAAGGGGATAGAAGAGTAGTCCCAGTATACCAGTACTATTCTCAGCTAACATTGAAAGGCTCAATTCACCATTTCAGGAGAGTGAATGATGCATTCTTTGCTGTATTCTTGTGCCTTTTCAATCCCCAACTGGAGCAGAGAAGAATCTCAGATGAGGCATGGACAGTGGTTAATGGTTTTGGTTGTATGTTTTTGCAATTTCCATCTTTCTCCTACTTGAGGGTTGGCTTTTTCCAAGGTTACCCTTATATGCTTCCAAGGTTTCCTTCAGATAGATTGGTCTTGATGGAGTTGTGCAGGCAAATGATTGTCGTGCATAACAAGCAGATGGAACTCAAGAAGCCTGGTTTCAGATTTCCTGTAGAAATCGGCAGATACTCAGTATTGACTGCCGCAAAGGCAAGAGCTATGGAAACGGAGATGCAGCTGGTCACCATGAAGCAATTCAAGAGGAGACCAAAGTTTGATTACCGGGGTGTAAAGGATAAAATCAAGAGGAAAACACAGTTCCATGAACCCATGGTGGAAGATGTCTGGATAGACTTGAGAACAGAGGAAGACATCCGGAAACTGGACTATAGCAGGCTGTCTCTAGAGCAAATTGAATACCTAGGACTTGCTGATATCCCAGAAGACCTTGTAGATGATGGAGAATTGGTTGATGCCAAGTATGAAACAGAACAGATAGCTGGTACTCCTCTACCGCCAATCCAATGGTCCCAAAAGGAACTGACTTCCCTAAGGAAGAGATTTGAACCCATATTGGCCAACACCAATAAGTGGCTGGAAGATAAAGGAATTACGCTAAAGGAATTCCTCACTGGTTCAGAAACTGAAGTTCAAGAGCAAACTGGTAAGAAGGTTGAAAATAGAACGAAGAATAAGAGTGATGCTCCATCATCCTCTAAAACACATAAACCTAAAATCAGATTTGTGACAAAGAAAGCAAAGGTTGTTGAGAAGGAACCTGAAGCGAAGGATATGGAAGTTGAGGAGCCAGCGGCCGAGGATCCAACAACTGAAGAGCCAGCTGCAGAAGAGATGGATGTCGGAGACAAGGGATCAGAGGAACAAGAAAAAGAGGCTTTGTCTCCACAAGACAATACACCTGTTGCACCCCCTGTGCCTGCTTCCCCCATTATCATTCCTTCTTCTGAATCCCCCTCTCCTCCTAAGATAATCTTTGATAATCCCCAGGGCACTTTTGAAAATGTTCTCCATTCTTCTGATTCCATTCCTAGTTTGTCTTCTTCGTCATTTGATATAGGAGATACTTCTATGTTTGATCATTTTGTGATGAATACTGAGCAAATTTCAAGTGCCAATGTAACAGGTGCGGTTTTTACCAACACCCCGCCTATTGTTACTACCACCAGCACAAGTACAGTCCCAGTAACACCAGTGGCAGGAATGGACTCCAATGTAAATACTTCTCTGCTGCCACCTTGGTTATCAGCTTACACGCCAAAGAGGAAAAAGCAAGTCATCTCTCCAGATGATTTTGATTTCACTAAGCTGACACCGGCAAAACCTAAGGCTCCGAAGAAACCAAAGATCCTTTCAAGGGTACTTGAAGAAAAGGGGCAGAAGGTTTTGGAGATAGCAAAACCCCCACAGGATGCAACTGTCAAAAATTTTGACATGAATGACTATTCTATTTCTAGGGTTGAATTGGGCAAAATCACCCATGAAAGCGCTAAAAATGATATGCAGTCAGCCATGGACATCCTGATCCAGAAATTCGACAGGGAAAAAGAAATGAAAGACTACTACAAGGCAAAAGCAGAACAGCTGACTGCAGTGGTAAGAAAGATTACGTTGAATTCAGAAGCAGTTACTCCAGAGGCCGTGTCTGTAGAAGACCCCGTCATCCTGAAAGCGGAAAAGACTCACCTCAGAGGAAAAGTACTTGAAGAGTACTTAGACAGGATGCGAGCTCAGGGAATCTCTTTGCTCAAGGAGGTTTTTGAGAAAACGGATAAGATGAGGAAAGTAAGAGCAGAACTCAACGATCTCATTGATGCCATCTCTCATGATATTGAGCACACAGAGGATACTCATGATAAGTGGATTGAAATGAGGAAGCTGAAAATGAGCACTTTAATATCCATTGGCGCCATTTCCAACAGGGATTCATATATAGAGACAAAGGAAGCTCTAACGTACAGGAGCAATGTGCTAAGAAATTTGATCAAGGATCTCGAAGCTGCCAAGGAAACCAGCGAAGAAAACGATGTTAACATTTTGCATAAGCTGGAGGAGTTGCCCTGTAAATTGGTATCACAGGATAACCAGTTTCTTTCTGCAGAAGAAATGGTTAAGGAATTTGAGGACATGTTTCAGCAGGAATTTGAAGACAAGGTATTTTCAATAACTTCTGTGGACAACATATTGGACAACCAGTTAACCTTGGACAATTTGAAAACCAGGTTAACCAATCACGCCAAGTCAATCACTACAGTAAGGGATGCCATAGTGAGGGCCAGGATGATTTTCAAGAACACATTCAAACCAGATAGCATTGAAATGCAGGCGACCTTCACTATGTATGATGACCACGTGAAAAAGGGCGGTGACACAAGTCGAAGCAGCTGATTTTTTCCCTTAATTTATTTTCTGATTTCTATATGTACTTTCAAAACAGTTTTGGACATTTTTACATGTACATTTTTGATATGCAATTACATGTAAAAAATAGGAAGTCCCAAGTCAATAAGGACTCCTATTTTTGAATAAGTCAAAGTAGTTGTAGGTTTCCTAGATTTTCTCAAGGTCTTTCCCTATAAATAAAGGGGACCTCTTTTGTAAATATTATCTTTTATCTATTGCAAGAAAACTCTGGCGAATTGAAAAGCAAATCAAGACTTTGTGCTTATTGTGAAAATCAATATTCAAATATTCATTAATACAAGAAAGCAAGTTCAATTCCAATCTTTGTCTTGGGATTATTTGCGTTGTGATAGTTTTGTTCTTATGTCTTGCTATCATAATCTTAATTGATAATAATTGAAAGGTGGAGTTTGTTTCAAGTGATTGAAGAGCGCTCTAGATTTGATTCTGATAAACTTTGTGTTATCAAATCGGTTGTGGGTTATATGTTCATGTTTGTGAAAATACAACAGTTTGAAGACTTTGTGCTGCAAGTTGTTATATTTGAATCATTTTTATCATATTGAAGGAGAGTGAAGACTTTGGGCTGCATTTTGCTTCAAACAAGTTCTGGTTACAAGTAGTGAGTGAGGTAACAGAAAACTTTGTGTTTCTGTGATATCGTGATAATTTATAAGTTTTATATTGAGAGTTCGAAATATAAACATCTATTCTGAAAAAAGAGAATGAGATGAGATGGAACCACCCCAAACATAGTTTTTAGTGTACATAAATTTGATAAGTGTTTGATTTACAAAAGTTAAGCAATTAGAGGGAACCTCCCCTTGCTGAGAGGAGAGACTTTGTCTCATCATAGCTGTGGCTGATATACCCATTTTGCCGTTAGAGAGTTAACGACAAAATATTCACCCAACACAACCACAAACCATCGGTCTCCCGCACTCCTTCCTATCCAGAAGTGGCCCAACCTTACTCAAGAGGATAGACTTAGGATAACCAGTGGTGTTTACCATCTGAGTACTGGTGTTGTGACCTATGTAACTTGTTATCATGCAATCCCCTAGATACCCTCTAGTCAAGCATGACCATTCCACAAGCTACGCCATGCAGTCATAGTGAACCATCAATGCACTTGAGGCACATGAATTACCTTGCCTAAAGGATTTGTATTTAATTAGCATTGTATCAACGCAAGTAATAAGTTCACCCACCCCAACTTGACTCGAATTAATCGCAATTCTATAGTTACCTGTGCATAAGTTCAATTTAATGACCTTGATAACCTCTAGGTGTTCCAAACTAATCATGCATAAGTGCATGGCAGTGAGGTTTGCTTCTCCCTTCTTAGCTCATGGAGACATTTCCGCCCATACGTTAAAAGAATGGTTTCCTAGCTTATCGATAAATCAGATAATAATATAAGTTAATCATTTGATCTCTAAGTTATCCCAATGCTTAAATTATTCACTCAAGAGTGGACACTAAACTTAGCTATATTATTTCAGAAGGGTTTCACAATAAACCAAATTATAGAATTCAAATACTTGAAGGCCCTAAGTTAAAGTTTAAAGATTCTTAAAGGTCTTCTATGAACTATCAAATCTTTGACACGGCTTAATCTTTTATCATACTAGGTATTTAGAAATCCTTTCATGTTGTTCCTATTTGTAAGGAAAATGCATGCAAGTTTATATAACTATAACTCATTGTGTTGGCCCTAAAACTTCCTTATCTAACATGTTTGATGGATTAGACCAAAAGTAACTCTATATACTTCTTAAGTTTATCTCTTCCATAACTCTATATCCTCCTTCAAAGACAAAGAAGTTTGAATGATTTAAAGCATAAAGAGCTATATATAATGATTTAATGGACTTTAATTAGCTATCACTCACAGCAAGTGTAGAATGCTCTCAATGATCGACTAACCAACTAAAGATTCATAACTTGAAGGAGGCTAAGTAGTTTCACACACGTCGATATACATTCCACACTAATGCTTCTTGCCTACCGACGGTTAACACACTTCCAAGTCTTTTATGAAACAAGTTATTTATAAATATGACAAGGCCAACTGAGGACATTTCCTACATCAACTAGGGTTAGACCACTGTAGCTTTGGAACGGCTAAAAAAAAGCTAGTTCTTCAGCTAAAACATAGTCTACTTAAGTGCTCACCACATATTCATATTTTTTAGAAACTAAACAATACAATGACACAATTTTAACCAACCATCAATAATTCTATCGGGATAAAAATGTGCTTTAGCTCTAAGTTTAATAACTACAGTGAGATTCAAAAGCAAAAAGCATCATTATTGTTTAGAAAGAAATGGCACCCTACATGTTTTAAAGTTACTAACAATCCATGCATTACATCATCGAGACAATATTGAATTCCTTCAAATAACAACTGGTGCCAGTCCTAGATAATCATTCTTATTTTATCCATCATAGTGTAGAGGAGGAATGAAATAAAACCTAAAGGAAATCTCTAGTGACAGCTTGCAAGATGGTCCAAGAGCTCGTTTCTCTCTTACTCATTCACACTTTCATTTTTGCTCAGCCACCTCCCGAAAACTGACTCCCAAAACAACTAACTCTCCCACTCCCCAAAACACACCCTATCAATTGGGTAACCTCCTTGCATGGTGTAATCATCCCCTCTAATTTGTGGCCACTACTCAGAAAAAGGATTGATTTCCCACTAAATTCACAACTACTCAGAAAAGTGGAGTTCAATCACTTGTGAGGTCGCAGTTTTTATTTTGAATAAGACGTTTCACTACTCATAACTAATTATGAGTATAAAACAAATGCATAATTAAAAATAATGGATAAGTCAACAATGCATTCATAAGGGTTAAAGCTCAAAAGAAAAATAGGTTGTTTCAAAATACAAGACATCATAAATAAAGACTTGAGTGAACTCCTTGAACTACTACTTGATTACTAACATTGTAAAAGAATAAAGAAGTACCTCAAACGACTATTTAAATATAACTAAAATAATTTAGTTTATTCCTTTACAATATGACCAAAGGTATTACATACCAGGTTCTTAGGATTTTAAACATTATTTAAACCCTTTAATATTCAAAAATAGCCCAATAAAGAACAATTCAACATCCATCAAATTTTGCAAGGAGACGCTTACGTCATACACTCATAGAGCTTTACGAAGATAACAACGAATTGAGTGCAAATGCAAAACAAGGTTTGGGATCGACTTATGGACAATTTTTGACTTTTGTGCCGAACCATAACAAGACACGACTTACAACTTGACCACAAGTATATACATATAAACAATACATCATTTGTTCATATTTGATGACATGATTTAGAGTATTACGACACTGATGTCGATTTCCCATACTCAATATGACAACTTACGAAAGGAGAAAGACCTATTCTTACAAACCTCGACATCTCGACTAAAATTGACTTAGCCCATAATCAAAGCTTAATTCAAGGCATCAAGGATTATCTACCTTATATTCATTTTCAGTGGCAAGCTCCCATGGGTTATTCCAGAGTCTATTCTCTCTTTCTCAAAGATACTTTCTCTTCTTCTTTCTTCCTAGAGAACATGTTCCATCTATTCCTGTCATTGACAATCTCACATACAATTTTGTGGTCAAAGCACTAATATTTTGATCAAAACACATTTATATCAAATCATTTCATTTTCATATCGAAAGACATTTTAATTCATAACATCAAATTGATCATAATCAAGTAGATTCCATAATTTCATAAAATTAACCTTTTCTATTCATATCATCAGTTCCTATGATGTTTAAATATATCCACATAACTGTACTATTTAAGAAAAAGTAAATAATAATATTGAATCCAAAAAGGGGATGTAACATATCTTTCCCCTATAGAATCATTGTCCCCAATGATTGAGTTTACCAAGAAAAATTTTAACATAAAACAAACTTTTATAGTTTAACATTAATATTTTAGAAAAGATAAGGAAATCTTTGGTGGATGTCATTATAGTCTTCCCAAGTGGTGCTCTCCTCGCCATATTGGTCCCACTAAATTTTGCATTGTAAAACCTCTTGATTATGTAAACAAAGTTTATGCATTTCGAGCACCTTGAGTGGCTCAATCACAACAATTCCTGGCTCTTGTATCTGTAAAGAATTCCATTTAAGAATGTGGTCATTACCTATAAAATATTTCTTTAGGTATGAAACATGAAAAACATTATGCATTTTGGACAAGACTAGAGGTAGAGCAATTTTGTAGGCCACTGGATTGATAATCTCAAGGACTTCAAAAGGTCTGACATATCGAGGAGCCAACTTTGATGATTTACCAAATTTGATTGAGCTTTTATGGGGTTTCACTCACAAAAGAACTTTCTCACCAATAGAGAATTATCTAGGCACAGGTTTGCAATTTGCATAACTTTTTTGCCTGTCATTGGCTTCCGCCAACCTCTTCGTAATCATTTTCACTTTTCCTTCCATATCTACTAGCATTTTAGGTCCAATGCTTATCCTGTCTTCTAGCTTGTCCCAGCTTATAGGAGTTATACATTTCCTTCCATATAATGCTTCAAACAGTGCCATCTTAATGGCAAAATAATAGGAATTGTTATAGGCAAATTCAAAAAGAGGTAAATATTCCTCCCATCTGTATTGCTGATCCATGAAATACATTCTTAAAAGATCCTCTAAGATCTGATTAACCCTTTTTGTTTGTCCATCAGTTTCAGGATGGTAAGCAATGCTCACATTAAGTTTAGTCCCTAATGCTGAAAATAAAGTTTGCCAAAACTGAGAGGTTATTCAAGCATCTCTATCGGATATAATCTTTTCAAGTACCCCATGTAATCTGAATATTTCTTGCACAAATTTTCAAGCCAAAATATGAGCTCCATCTGTCAAATTTCCTAGTATAAAATGTGCTACCTTGGTTAGTTTATCTACAACAACCAATATTGCATCATGTCTATTCTTAGACATTGGTAACCCTTGAACAAAATCCATACTAACAACCTGTCATTTCCATTCTGGAATATCATGTGGGTATATCAATCTAGCTGGATGTTGGTGTTCTTCCTTCACTCTCTGACACTCCAAGCAACTTGCTACAAACCTTGCAGAGTCACTTTTCATTCATTTCCAGAAATATAGCGGTTTGACATCAACTAAAAGTTTTGTTACTCCTGGGTGTTCAGAATAAGGTGCATAATGAACTTCCTTCCAAACAAGGTTTCTTAGTTCTATAGGCTTAGGAATGTAGATTCTTCCCTTAAATCTCATTAATCCATCTGACTCAAAACATAATCCATCATATCTTAGATCCCTAGGGTTTAATTGCAGAGCTTGCTTCACCTGCTCATAATATTCATCTCCAGATAAACTTCGCAATACTAAATCTTTAAAATTAGCATGAATAGAGATTATAGAAGATATGTACCTTCTTCTTCTTAAAGCATCAGCTACTCGGTTTTCTTTACCTTTGATGTAAGAAATCTCAAAGTCATAATCTGATATTAATTCTAACCATCTCCTTTGTCTTGCATTGAGATGAGGTTGTGTAAATATGTAACGAAGACTTTGATGATCTGATTTTAGTATAAAAGTCTTTTCCAACAAATAATGTCACCACATCTAAAGGGTGTGAATCACTGCCGCCAGTTCTAAATCATGAGGAGCATAATTATGCTCATAGTTTTTCAACTTTCTTGATTCATAGGCTATTACATGCCCATTTTGCATAAGCACACCCTATAACCCTTCTCTCGAGGCATCAGTAATAACCTCAAATTGCCCTTCAAGATCAGGGACTTTCAAGATTGGTGTTGTTGTTAACTTTTCTTTTAATAAATCAAATGCCTTTTGACATTCTTCAGTCCAAACAAACCATTTTCCTTTTCTTTGCAAAGAAGTATTTGGACTAGCAATACTTGAGAAATTCAAAAAAAAAATTCTGTAATATCCAGCCAATCCTATAAAACTTCGTACCTTTGAAACATTGGAAAGTACAGGCCATTCCATAATAGCCTTAATTTTAACTGGGTCAACTGATATCCCTTCTACTGATATAGTATGTCCCAAATACTGCACTTATTTTTGAAAGAAAGTGCATTTCAAAAGTTTCGCATACAATTTGTGTTCTCTTAATCGTTGTAAAACAATTTGAAGATGATGTCTATGCTCCTCCTCATTTTTGGAATATATCAGAATATCATCAATGAAAACTAGGACAAATTTATCAAGGTAATCTCTGAAAACACTATTCATGAGATTCATGAAAGCGGTTGGTGCATTATTTAATCCAAATGGCAACACAGTAAACTCATAATGACCATATCTTGTTCTAAATGCAGTCTTGTGAATATCTTCATCTTTCAACCTCAACTGATGATATCCAGATCTCAAATCTATCTTAGAAAATACTTATGCACCACGCATTTGGTCGAATAGATCATTAATACATGGCAGTGGATACTTATTCTTTATTGTTGCCTTATTTAGCATCTGATAATCTATACATAGTCTAAAGGTTCTATCCTTCTTCTTGAAGAAAATAACCAGAGCTCCCCATGGTGATACACTTGGCCTAATTAGATCTTTAGACAATAGCTCCTGTAATTGAGCCTTCAATTCCATAAGTTCAGTAGTGGTCATTCGATATGGAGCTTTAGATACTGGCTCAGATCCTAGTTTAATATCTATGGAAAAATCAAAGGTTCTTTTTGGAGGCAAGCCTGGCAATTCCTTAGGAAATACATCACTAAAATTGCAAAGATATGGATATTTTTCCTCAAATGTTTGCTTCTCTAAGGCTTCCTCTACTAGGTCCATTTGGACTGCAAAAAGTTGACATCCCTTACGCCTAGCCCGCTTTAATTGTTTTGAAGAAATAGATCTGATCCTTATTTCCCTTTGAATACCCTGAAAGTTAACTTTGTTTCCTTTATCATCCAAACACTCGTTTATTTTATGAAAACAATCTACCTTGGCCCTATGTCTCCACAACCAATTCATTCCTAAGATGACATCGTAGGACCCTAAAGGTGTTACATATAAATTTACCTCAGTGGAGAAGTTTGAAAAATCAATCTTAGCTTCGAACAAACATTGCTCTACCTGAGCCTTTGAGTGATTTGCATACTCAACTATCCACGGTTTTGACATAAAACCAGCCTTTCTAGGAAATTTACTTAAGACTCTAGATGACACAAAATTTTCTGTTGCACCAGTATCAAACAAAATAGAAATAGGAACTCCAAATATTGTACTTGTCATCTCAATGGGAGTAATCTGATACTCATCTTGTCGATTGTCAAGGGTGGCATGAATCCTTTGTTGAAATGCTTCCTGCTATGAAGGAAATACCGTATTCCTAGGCTGCCCATTCTTCTTTTTATTAGGACAACGGTTACCATAATGATCTCCACCACAAGAAAAACATCCTCCAATTGGTCGTCTCTTCTCAGCTGGTCTACTCATAGCATCATTGTTCTTCTTAAAATTGTCATTTTTCTTATAGTCTTCATTTCTTTGTTCATTACCAACTCCCCCTTTATTTTTCTGATTTCTTTTATTGAACCTCCTGTTTCCATATCCTTTATCATTCTTCCTTTTATATGTTTGATCATTGAAGTTCTTATCAAATCTCTTATGTTTCTTTTCACGGTAAGCAGATATGGATTTGATCTTCTATTCTTGCTTAATTGCTTTCTCATAGACCTAGTCCATTGTGTTTGGACCATGCACCTCCACCTCACCGCCAATCTGAGGATTGAGTCCCATAATAAATTTTCTTATCTGAAATCTTTCATCCTTTTGATATTGAGGAATATACTTCAACAATCTAGTAAATTTTTCTGTATATTCAACCATAGACAGATCAACTTGCCTGAGTTTTGGAAATCTATTATCTTTTGATCAAAATATAGCTATGGTAACCACCTCTTTCAAAAAAGTTCCACAAATTCATTCCATGTCACCTTCAAGGGGCTTAATTCCAGTTCCATTTTCTTGTTCATCCACCAAGTGGATGCTTCTCTAGATAGCTGATATGCTCCCCACACTGCCTTCATAATATCAGAATAATTTCTAATTTCAAAGTATTTCTCCATTTATGTTAGCCATGCTTCTGCTACATCACCGGTTTTTGTTCTGTCAAATTTGGGAGGGATAATCTTTTTCATATCCTTTGATAGTTCCTATGCAAGCTTGTCTTTTGTCTCCCTCTGAGTTTCACTATCATCTTGGTTTTCACTTGATGTGCCATGATCCCATTGTTTACTTTTACTTGCATTATTAGAATTCTCATTTTCACCCTCCGTATTCTCAATTTCATTTACTTTCTTTTCCAATTTGCCCAACCTTTCTTTAGTTTCAGTAAGCATATTTAGAATTCTGTGTAATTTATCGGTGGAGTTTTCCTGAGAGTTGTGACCTTCCCAATCTTCTCTCTCATTAAACTCTGATTGATCCATGATTGTTTGGTTTCTCACCTACTTAAGCAAGTACTAATCAGTTCTATGATTTATCATTTTGTATAATATCAAAAACATAACAATTGCTCGTAACCATAGTTATTTTCAAACCAAAATTTGTCTTTATTATACTTTGCAAAACTATATATACATTCGTTAAGGATAGACATATTTCATGTTTCACTCAGTATTTACAACAGGGGTGTAACCTTTGGATTCATTGTCTAACACATATTCATGAGGTGTATAACCCTCAGACTCGCTATCAGATTATAGTACAATGATTTCAGCTCTGGCGGTATACGGGGATCCCTAGCAATCATTGGTACACTAATAGGGCAACAATTGACCATAATTCGAGTTGCCGTCCTAGTTGTCTCTAGGAGTTCTTTTTTCATTTGTTTGAGTCATGACAGAGCATTGGCAAAACATTCCACATCATCTAGCCAAATGTCATTTTCTCAATAGTCTTGATCATCGCAAGTCGTTTATGCTTAGCTTGCAGATAACGTTCCTTACTAGCGAAGGACTTCCTTACGATTTTCTTGATACATACCATCCTGGCATAGTAAATCAAATCATTAGCTACCTACATAATGTTGATTCCTAATCAGGTTAGTGGACTCATCAGCCCTAGTGTTGAACTTGGTTAGCTCTGATACCATATGTAACACCCAGTTATTGTTTTCACCCTAAAAACTAAGTTTTAACCAAAGGTAATAAATTTTTTTTTTTTTGAAAGAAAGTTTAAAATAGAAAAATAATTTGTTTCAAATTTAAAATCAAGTAGTTCATCCATTGACTATCATTAATCATGAAATTATAATTTATGCAAAAGAATATGTCCATCTACAACATTTAAACAATATGTTGTTAAAAGTTACTTAAAATAATTCCAAATAGGAACTTACCAATGTCACTGCATCTCGATTGTCGACCATCCAAATTCAAGTCTCAGAAATCATTAAGAATAAAGAAAAGAAAGTATCTTCAAGAAGCTTAACCTCCAACCACAGACCGTTGATCTCCTGCACTCCTTCCTATCTGGAAGTGGCCCTACCCTACTCAAGAGGATAGACTTAGGATAACCAATGGTGTTTGCCATCTGAGTACTAGTGTTGTGACCTACGTAACTTGTTATCATGCAATCCCCTAGATACCCTCTAGTCAAGCATGACCATTCCACAACCTATGCCATCCAGTCATAGTGAACTATCAATGCACTTGAGGCACATGCATTACCTTGGCTAAAGGATTTGTATATAATTAGTGTTCTATCAATGCAAGTAATAAGTTCACCCACCCCAACTCGACTCGAATTAATCGCAATCCTACAATTACCTATGTATAAGTTCAATTTAACGACCTTGATAACCTCTAGGTGTTCCAAACTCATCATGCATAGGTGCATGGTAGTGAGGTTTGTTTCTCCCTTCTTAGCTCATGGAGACATTTCCACCCATACGTTAAAAGAATGGGTTCCTAGCTTATCGATAAATCGGATAATAATATAAGTTAATCATTTGATCTCTAAGTTATCCCAATGCTTAAATTATTCACTCAAGAGTGGACACTAAACTTAGCTATATTGTTTCGAAAGGGTTTCACAATAAACCAAATTATAGAATTCAAATACTCGAAGGCCTTGAGTTAAAGTTTAAAGATTCTTAAAGGTCTTCTATGAACTATAAAATATTTGACACAACTTAATCTTTTATCATACTAGGTATTTAGAAATCCTTTCATGTTGTTTCTATTTGCAAGGAAAATGCATGCAAGTTTATATAACTATAACTCATTGTGTCAGCCCTAAAACTTCCTTATCTAACATGTTTGATGGATTAGACCAAAAGTAACTCAATATACTTCTTAACTTTATCTCTTCTGTAACTCTATATCCTCCTTCAAAGACAAAGCAGTTTGAATGATTTAAAGTGAAAAGAGCTATATATAATGATTTAATGGACTTTAATTAGCTATCACTCGTAGCAAGTGTAGAATGCTCTCAATGGTCGACTAACCAACTAAAGATTCAGAACTTGAGGGAGGCTGAGTAGTTTTACACACGTCGACATACATTCCACACTAATGCTTCTCACCTACTAATGGTTAACACACTTCCAAGTCTTTTATGAAACAAGTTATTTATAATTATGACAAGGCCAACTGAGGACATTTCCTACGTTGACTAGGGTTAGACCACTGTGGTTTTGGAAACGCTAAGAAAAAGCTATTTCTTCAGCTAAAACACAGTCTACTTAAGTGCTCACCACATATTCATATTTTTAATAAACTAAACAATAAAACAACACAGTTTTAACCAACTATCAATAATGCTATCATGATACAAACGTGCTTTAGCTGTGAGTTTAATAACTGCGGTGAGATTCAAAAGCAAAAAGCATCATTACCGTTTAGAAAGAAATGACACCCTACAGGTTTTAAAGTTACTAACAATCCATGCATTACATCATCGAGACAATACTGAATTCCTTCAAATAACAACTAGTGCCAGTCCTAGATAATCATTCATGTTTTATCCATGACAGTGTAGAGGAGGAATGAAATAAAACCTGAAGGAAATCTCTAGTGACAGCTTCCAAGATGGTCCAAGAGCTCGTTCCTCTCATACTCATTCACACTTCCATTTTCGTTTAGCCACCTCCCAAAAACTGACTCTCCCACTCTCCAAAACACGCCCTATCAACTAGGTAACCTCCCTCTATGGCATAACCATCCCCTCTAATCCATGGCCACTACTTAGAAAAAGGCTTGATTTCCCACTAAATTCACAACTACTCAAAAAAGTGGAGTTCAATCTCTTGCGAGGTGGCGGTTTTTAGTTTGAATAAGATGTTTCACTACTCATAACCAATTATGAGTATAAAACAAATGCATAATTAAAAATAATGGATAAGCTGACAACCCATTCATAAGGGTTAAAGCTCAAAAGAAAAATAGGTTGGTTCAAAATACAAGACATCATAAATATAGACTTGAGTGAACTCCTTGAACTACTGCTTGATTACTAACATCGTAAAGGAATAAAGAAGTACCTCAAATGACTATTTAAATATAACTAATATAATTTAGTATATTCCTTTACAATATGACCAAAGGTATTACACAACACAGTCTCAAGATTTAAAACACTATTTAAACCCTTTAACATTCAAAAATAGTCCAATAAAGAACAATTAAACATCCGTCAAATTTTACAAGGAGACATTTATGTCATACACTCATAGAGCTTTATGACAATAACGACGAATTGAGTGCAAATGCAAAACAAGGTTTGGGATTGACTTACACACAACTTTTGACTTTTGCACCAAACCATAACAAGACACTACTTACAACTCGACCACAAGTATATAATATAATTTAGTATATTCCTTTACAATATGACCAAAGGTATTACACACCACGGTCTCAAGATTTAAAACACTATTTAAACCCTTTAATATTCAAAAATAGCCCAATAAAGAACAATTAAACATCCGTCAAATTTCACAAGGAGACATTTATGTCATACGCTCATAGAGCTTTACGATGATAACGACGAATTGAGTGCAAATGCAAAACAAGGTTTGGGATCGACTTACACACAACTTTCGACTTTTGCACCAAACCATAACAAGACACTACTTACAACTCGACCACAAGTATATATATATACTTGTGGTCAAGTTGTAAGTAGTGTCTTGTTATGGTTTGGTGCAAAAGTTGAAAGTTGTGTGTAAGTCGATCCCAAACCTTGTTTTGCATTATATATATACATATAAACAATATATCAGTCGTTCATATTTGATGACACAATTCAGAGTATTACGACACTGATGTTGATTTCCCATACTCAATATGATGACTTACGAAAGGAGAAAGACCTATTCTTACAAACCTCGACATCTCGAATAAAATTGACTTAGCCCGTATTCAAAGCTTAATTCAAGGCATCAAGGTTTATCTACCTAATATTTATTTTCAATGGCAAGCTCCCATGGGTTATTCCAGAGTCTATTCTCTCTTTCTCAAAGATACTTTCTCTTCTTCTTTCTTCCTGGGGAACATGTTCCATCTATTCTTGTCATTGACAATCTCACATACAATTTTGTGGTCAAAGAACCAATATTCTGATCAAAACACATTTATATCAAATCATTTCAATTTCATATTGAAAGACATTTTAATTCATAACATCAAATTGATCATAATCAAGTAGATTCCATAATTTCATAAAATTAACCTTTTCTATTCATATCATTAGTTCCTATGATGTTAAAACATATCCACATAACTGTACTATTTAAGAAAAAGTAAATAGTAATATTGAATCCAAAAAGGGGATGTAACAATGATCAAGCTCCTCAAAAGTCTCTAAAGTGCAAATATGTTATTAGGCTATCCCTTTGGAAGATGTTTTTTGGATACAACCCATGCCTTCCTCTATTATGGGTTTTCGCTAGAATAAATCCATTTGAGTCAGGTCCTTCACCATGAGTTTTCCCTTTTGTAGATACATTTTCTCTATCCATAGAGACCTCCACCTAGGAAGGAGGTGCACTAGAGACTTTCTTTGGACAATTTCTTTGAAGATGCCCGTAAGCATGATATCAAAAAGTTAGAGACTCATAATCCAATTGTTGAATCCAATGCATGTTTCCTAGTCTAATTTCTATAGAATCAAGAAAAGGATTAATAAGATCAATCACCACACAAATTTATGGGACTAGGTAGTTACTTTCTACTCCAGCATATGATGAGAAGGGCCCAAAGGTTTCCCAAGAACTGCTATAATAGATTCTAGAATATCTAGCCTTTAGAACTCCATAGGCAAATGAAGAAGATAGACCTAGACAAGAATTCGAGATAGAAACTCTTCCATAGGATCAAATCCTACATGCCAAGGCTTAATGAACAACCCTACTTGGTTATGAAAATATGGCCCTCCCTCAAAATCTATATTTTGATCTACCATCCTTGAAATAACAACAAAGAAAACACCATTTTCTGTTAGAATAACCTATGTGTCACCCTCTGGCTACCAAGTACACTGAACCCAATTTTCAAGGAAGTGGAAATTAGATCTAAAACCCATAAAATTACATATCAATGCATGTTTTGACAAATAAAACATATCATCAGCAATAACTTCTAGATTGATGACCACAATGGGTCATTCAACACTTTTCTGCAAACACCCATTAGCTCAAGGATAATTCTCCAATCTTTAATTAGATCTAGCATCATGCATATCCTGCATGAGAAAATTTATAACATTAACATATCTAGATGGTGTACCCTCATCCATTGTAACATCTTTAAAAGAAAAAGGCAAGGGTCCACCCGAACCCCTCAAAATGCAGCCATAAATGAGCCTCCAAGCCCAAAAACAGCTGGAAAACAAACCCAAAAAATGACCAATCATTGTATCAATGGCAGCCCCAACATACATTAGACACACAATGTATGTTCTTCTTGTGTTCTTCTCTTTTATAACCATAGAAATATATGTTATTTTTGTAGTTTGAATTGTAATAATTTTGTTGATATTGAAGGAATGATCATTCTTTTGAAGTTGTCTTGACATCAAATTTCATAACATTTAGTGAAAATCGTCTTGTTAATCAAAACTCCTCTCAATCATGGTAGCCCTTGTTATTTCGCTAATCAAAGAACAATGATAGAGAAAACTTAGATACCATCAACCATGAAATATTCACAACCCCTTAATGTAATTACATGTATGGTATTTTTCCTTGCCATTGAGGCAGATTAATAATTATTTATAATTTTGTCTTCAAATGCTTGTTTGCAGGGTGCTAATATTATTAAGTTTATTCAAATTAAGTTTTCCAATGCTTCAAATCTCACTACTATATTAGATGGGTTCAATAGTAAAACCCACTTCCTAGATTAACTTAATCTCCACTGGATTGAAGGCAGAATACGCTTGGACATATATTCGTATAAAGCTCATTAGGAAACCAAATATTTCGCTGCAGACTATTGAACAACCAATGTTTGGCATGTTGGTGTAAGCCACACCCGGACCGACAATGGACTGGTCCAAGAGGGGCCAGTAGCTCAGTGGTAGAGCACTCCAGCAGCAAATGGATGGTCCTAGGTTCGAGTCCTAGCTGGTCCATGTATCACATGGTATCAAAGCCAGGCCCAAGCTAGGAGCCCCAAGCACACAAGAGGTGTGGCTTAAGGGGGGGTGTTGGTGTTAAGCCACACTTGGACCGAAGATGGACTGGTCCAAGAGGGGCCAGTAGCTCAGTGGTAGAGCACTCCAGTAGCAAATGGAAGGTCCTAGGTTCGAGTCCTAGCTGGTCCATGTCTCAACATGGTATCAAAGTGGGTCTAAGAAAAGATCTGATCAGATTTGTTTAAGTAGTCAAGTCAATTTTTCACCTAAGGGCAGATCTTTGTAGGAGAATTTGTGCAGAAAAGGAAGATGGTGAACAGTGTTAAGGTAGAAGATATGCTTGATGGAGCCTCAAACTTCAACTCTTGGAAACCCAGGGTACTCATTGCATTAGAGGAAAATGATCTTCTTGATTTTGTGGAAAGTAATATGCCTGAGCCTTCTGATGATACTGAGAAAATCCAATGGAAAAAAAAGGGCACGAAGGCTAGAAAGATCATGATAGACTCTGTAATGAATCACCTAGTACCGATCATCTCCAAATTGAAGTCAGATAAAGAAATGTTTGATACTCTAAAAGGATTGTATGAGATCAACAATACCAGCAGAGCCCTTGCTTTGAGACATCAGCTTCACCATGTAAAAATGGATAAAGAAGATTTAGTTATCTCATTCTTTATGAAGATCGCTGATTTAAGAGATCGGTTGAGCGCTATTGGGGACATAATTGCAGACAGAGATCTTGTTATGTTGGCACTAAATGGTCTTCCCCAATCTTGGGAGCCCTTTATCCAAAGCATCAGTGGGAGATCTAAGTTGCCCAAGTTTGATCGTCTTCGAGCTGATTGTATTCAAGAAGAGTCCAGGTTGGTAGCAAGAGGAATTGAGCAAAACTATCATGATGTAGAAAATCAAGTTCTTGCTACACATACTTCTAGAGAAAGAGGAAAAGGAAGAAAGAGGAATAGAGATAGAGAATTAGATTTTGCCCCAGAACCAAAGAAGAAGAAGGATCTCTCTCACATTCAGTGTTTCAGGTGTGACAAGTATGGTCACTTCGCTCGAGATTGCAAATTAAGGTCTACTCAACTTGTTTCTATTGTGGAAATTGCCATGGGGACATCTCAGAAGGAGCGAAGCTCTAATGTCGATTCAGAAGTTTTCTTTTTCTAAAGTCTATCAATTTCTTTGAAGAGGAGGAATTAACATTCAGAGGGAGTCTGACAAACTATCAGAGGCAACCTTGGACGAGGAGGTCAGGAGGTTGATGTTAGTTCTTGGAACTTCAGAGGGAGTCACATCATTATGAAGCCCTTGTAGTGTATATTTCTCTGAGATAGAGAAATATGAGGTGAAAGCCCTTGTAGTGTATATTTCTCTGAGATGGAGAAATATGAGGTGAAAGCCCTTGTAGAGTATATTTCTCTGAGACGGAGAAATATGAGGTGAAAGCCCTTGTAGTGTATATTTCTCTGAGACAGAGAAATATGAGGTGAAAGCCCTTGTAGTGTATATTTCTCTGAGACAGAGAAATATGAGGTGAAAGCCCTTGTAGTGTATATTTCTCTGAGACGGAGAAATATGAGGTGAAAGCCCTTATAGTGTATGTTTCTCTGAGATGGAGAAACATGAGGTGTAAGCCTTTGTCCATCTCTGAGACGGAGATGTGGTTCTTTCCACACATGGGAGTAGCCATGGTGGACGTCATGTTGAGTGACTCCATGACGATATCACGTTGACTGATTTTATGATGAACACTTTTTCACAAATGGGTGTAACCATTTAGGGTGTCATGTTGAGAGACTCTATGACATGGATATCTGGAAAAATACCTCCCTAGCTAAGAGGGAGTGTTAGTGATTGTAGCTACGGGAGGCATTCTATAAAAGAAGAGTAATGCAAAGCCCAATCGGCCCTAGCAGCAGGTTCACCAGTTTGGTATATATAGGAGATAGAATCTCCTTATTTGTGGGTATTAAAATACAATTCTAATACAAGCTTAATTCATAAGGCAGAGCAGACTTCTAAGGAGCAGATCAAGTTATTTTCAAGATTAAATCAGATTTATCAAGTGTGGACTTATTCATTGTGTTTCAAGAAGTGAAGCCATACCTGTAGGCCTTGGATTTGGCCATTGTAAAGCAGATTGCTATTCTTATCATTCAATATATAAGAGATATATTGTTGCTGGGTTTTTCCCCTCAAGTTGGAGGGTTTTCCCAGGGTATCTTGTTGTGTTCATTGTTCATTGTGTTGCATTTTTATGATTGCTTTAAATCTGATCATAAAAACTAACATGGCAGAGATAGACAATCTACCATGCTAAGAATTCCTATCTCAGCGCTGCCTCTGAACGGCAACGTTAATGCCCTCCATTCTCGAAACCGAAGAACAAACGGGTATATTTCTTGAGAAGCTAAGTGCTACAACATAGTACTGTCTATGTCATTATTGCATGGAAAAGAATTAAAGTTTTTACGCCGATAGGTGTTCTTACACTCACATTCTTACACTCACAGCAAAGGTTTCAGATTCCCTAAACAATTAAAATTACAAAATTTATAAAATGTGTAAATAAATAAATTTGTGGAAGCCAAATAGATAGAAAAATAGAAAAACTTGGGCAGTTATAGAGTGAAATAAATTAATAAATTTGTGAAAGCGAAATGGATAGAAAAATAGAAAAACTTGGGCAGTTATGGAGTGAAATCTTAATCTTTATATGTTCGAAGAATAGTCTCGCAGCATAGTATTTTAAATTAACTCATGTGAACATATCAAATATTCTATATATTTTTTTAAATATAAATATTGTAATAGATAGTCAGGGTGAGCATATTGAAGGGCGTACTGAAAATATTTGGTAAAGTTCAACAGTAGAATTGGTCAGGCTTGGAGCGCTTCAGTTGGAAAGTAAGACGGGCGCCGTTGTACATAGTTTTTTAAGGGGTACGTGAGTCCGGATGAACCGAGCAAGGCAAACAATAGGACATGCCTTCGAATGGCCTTGGATAGACCAGGGGACGTCTTCTATTTTCCAGCTCACTCCTTCAGGAGATCCACCATTGATTACCTTCTCTTGTGGGAGATTTAGTGCAATGTCTTCTCACTCTTGAAATCAACTTAAATCATTATTTCTTTCCTGCCTATGGAAATCAACTCAAAAAAAGATCTGCCCCTAGTACAGCAGTTTGGTGAGAGATGTTTCTATAAATAAACTAGAAAAATCCACTGAACTCAGCACGCAGACAGCAGTGAAAATCATCCTCTTAATCTCCAGCTAGACAGACAGTTAATCAACAGTTGAACGGTCAGTTAACTCAATGAGTTTTTCTAGTTATGTTATGGCTTGATGGTATGGCACCATTATGATATGGTGCATCCTGAATGCTGGATAGACGCTGCCCACATTATTATAGCGCAAGCCTTGTTTTCAGATTGCTTCATTTAGAATCACCAATAAACTGGAAAGGATGGAAATGATTCACAACTCTCTCTCCCCCCAATCGATTGTAGGCGCTCATAGGTTTTTTGTTTTTTTATGACTATCCAACGTTTTCAACATTAATTTTTGATAGAGATTAACTCACCACTATGCTTTGATACATGTCCATACGTTGTTCTAAAGTTTCCATTATGGAGTGGATAGGGAGGACGTTGGCAAGGGTTATGATATCTATCTTATTACTCAACGATTGGTTTTGCATAATATTATTAAGGGATGATTACTTTTCTCCTAGTATATCGGCATTGAGAACTAAGTCCTGTGCATGTTAGTTAGCTAGATGATTATGGAGCAATTGTATGTGATAACCTAGTTCAAACCAACTTGTGTCAAGAAACCTTGTCTATCTAATGTTGTATCTGTCTTTGGCTTGGAAAAGAGAGCCTAGTTTCTTGTTTGAATTTAGTTTGAACTTGTCAAATCATATTGTATTTTAGGCAAATTGAAACGAATTACTCTCCGCGTACATAGGCAAGGATGAGCCCCCAGGCATAGGTCTGACCCTCAAGTATAGGTTTGTAGATGATGAAGTTATTATCAACATAGCTAAGTGTTACTATAGATTGGTTTATTATGATTATGTTAAACATTTTGATATCTTTTTGAAGGCTTTGAAAGCTTTGGGGAATCTTTATTTTTGAAAAAGATGCTTTTTCTTAGAGGCTAAGCCTAAGAAGCATAGATGGCATAAAAATGAAGTGGAAATACTATAGATGGAAGTGGTGACTACAATCAATGAAGGTACCATAAAGTGTATCTTTTCTTGCAAGGGAACGTGAACAATTGTAGTGTCTTCCCAAGGAGGAGTTATGCATGGACCATGGATGGTCTCTTTCCTTGCAAGGGAAGAAGAATTACTGAAGGAGGAGTTATGCAATGCAAGATGGTTTTATCTTTGTTGGTCAAAAGTTTTGTAGGATCTTGCTAGTGTTGGGAGATGTTTTTTTTATTTTTGGTTGGAATTCTCTTTGTTATCCAAAGTCTTGTTTATCTTTAGATCTTGGTGTTAAGGTTTTGTTTTTTATTACTTTTAGTTGGGATAGTTAGGCAAGGTTTTTGATAGGTTATAGTTTTGTCAGGCTATAAATGAATTAAGTTGGATCTTTCAATTTGTTAAATCATTTTTTTAATTCTTAAGACAAAAGTTCATATACAATACTCACTAATCAATAAAAAAAAATGTAATTGATATAAATAAATTAATTTTATGCAAACTAATTGTAATAATTTTGAAATAAATATATGTTTCTTACACCTCCTAAACCTCCAAGAAAAAGAAAAAAAAAGCTCATCATTTTCAATACAAACAATTTAGTTTTATGCAAACTAATTATGCAGAGAGCTCAAAGATTTTGGAATTTCTATGTAAACTTATAAGATTCCAATCTAGAATCTTTATTTAAAAAATCAAATAGTCACTCCACAAATTAAAAAACTAAAAAAAAAGGTGAAAGGAATTAAAAAAATAAATGCTGGATGGAAAGAAAGGTGGATGGCAGTTTCATAGAAGCCATCACTATTGCAGAATTTAAGGTGAGTGCGTACTTTAGATATATTTTTTTAAATATAAATATACTAGTTGTAATAATTTTGAAATAAATATATGTTTCTTACACCTCCTAAACCTTTTTTTAAATATAAATATACTAGTTGTAATAATTTTGAAATAAATATATGTTTCTTACACCTCATAAACCTCCAAGAAAAATAAAACAAGCTCATCATTTTCAATACAAACAAATTAATTTCATGCAAACTAATTGTAATAATTTTGAAATAAATATATGTTTCTTACACCTCCTAATCCTCCAAGGAAAAGAAAAGAAGCTCATCATTTTCAATACAAACAATTTAATTTTATGCAAACTAATTGTAATAATTTTCAAGGAAAGAGTATAATTTAACTGCTACATCCTACTCATATTTGTTATAGGAAGTATATTTAACATTAAACAAATATATATTTTTAAATTATTTAAAATATAGTATTCCACATTGATATATAGCAATATTAATTTTTAATAAGTAAAATTATTTTAATTAATTTTTGATTCACAATAAAGAAACAAATAAAATAATAATTGAAAACAAAAATTATATCCTACTTTAAAATAGATAACAATTAAAATAAATATATATTGCTTAGTCAAATATTTTATCATTTACATTTAGGAACATCACCTCCAGGACCTCCATAATATATGTGATCACCCCAATTCTTATCACCTGTTAAAAATTTTACATCATAACAATTTGGTTTAGTTGCCCTAGCCCACCTTGTCATTTTTGTTACAGGGCCTTTAACATTAAACAATTGTATGTGCTTGACATAAGCTGCTTTTTTGAAACCCCCTGAAGGGAAGTGTCCACTACCCATGTCTGTCTTTGAAGGTGGAGATCTCTGAGCTACTGCTACTTCTCCTCCAAAAGTAATTAGATTTGCAGATCGTGTCAACTGCTTAAAAATCTCTGCACGCCAGTGACCCACTAAATTGTCTTGTAAATACACTGCCCACACTATATTGTTACCCCTATATTCCTAAAAAGAAACATGGTTAGAGTAAACTGCCTTTTACATATAAGCAACTTCAGCTACCTAAATAGAAATAATATGATTAGAGTATAGAGGTGGTTTGTTTCTAAAAAAAAAATAAAAAATTTTAAAACAAATAGAATGGAATGAAATGGATTTACAGGTATTTTTATAATATATGTGACTTCTTTGCACTCTTATTTATATTAATTTCTAATCTTGAAAGATTGTGCTTACTCTTTTTATGCTTATCACTGTTTCCATTTGTCTGCCATTATAGATAGAAACATCTTCATCTTTAAATGGCATTCCAGGATAGACTTTTCCTCCTTCTTGAATAAATCCTGGACACTGGAGGTTGAAGCAACTTGATCTGTAGTCATCCAGCTGCACAAATACAACTCTATGGGAAAATTTAAGAAACTACAGAAATTATACATGAATTATAGCAAAATACAAAATACAAAAAATATTAATGTTAAATGTTGGATTATATAAAATAAAATTCAATTATCACCGTATTAAGAATAAAAAATCTAACACGTCCATCCCCAAATAATGAAGGGTAAACCTGCAGCACAAATATACACTTTAGTATCATGTACTATTGGTTATTTCTGCTAATTTTAAAAATTGAAAGTAAACAGGCTATTTCAGGTCAGAAGACTATTTCTCACCATCAAACCAGCTTCCATTGTTTCATTAAATGAACCGTCATGCTTCTCATGCAAAACCCACATTTGAACCAGACTGAAAGCATCGGCAGACTGCACAAAGGGTTGCCATATATTAAAGGTTGCTTTGCTTTCATGAACTTGGTCCGCTGCCATTTCTACTACTGCCCACTGCAAATTACAAATTCATAACTATAGTTTATAAAAAATATCATAAATATTATGATATTCATGCTCAGTTGAAATGCGAAGTATATTTGCAGGTTAAAAGTGGATTGATTACAAATTAATTAGAAAATAACAATGCAATCCATATATAATTAGAGTTTATCATTTAAATGCACTTCTAAACATAGATTGAAAAATAAAATGGATGGATAAATCAAGGATAATATTGTTATTCTGTACTCTTGAGCCTCTAAACTGATTAAATGGTTGGATGAAACCGCAAACCTGATGAACATAACGATGTGGTGACTTTCTGTTTAAGAATTGTCTCACAGATCCTGCTGTTTTAACACGTTCATGTGTGATCTCCATGATGGGCACACTTCCCTCTGGGCACTCTTTCATTGAAGAATTGTTACCTGTAAAAGTATCCCTTAACCTTTGCCTTAAACCCTTCTGCAATCCACAAGCTATGTACTGTGAGATCTATCTCATATTCATGCATTGAACTCAAAAAAAGGTGAAGACTGCAAACATACGCTAGTTTGCTCCAATTGAAGGGAGATCTGATCCTCATATTTTACACAGAGTATGTTGTCTCCATTGCCGTTCTAAAGAAAAAACAAAACAAAGTTTAAATAAAACTGAAATTTATACATTTAAGGAAATAACTTATAATTTATGTTGGAATAGAAAGGAAACCTGAAATTTATGCACTGCTGGGGGATTAATGTAATTTATATACTCATCAATGGTCATATTTTGCAACTTAGATATCTCGTTGATAGTAACATCGTGCAAATCAGCTGCCAATATGAAGGGCATAAATATTAAGGAAATGAATATTGAAAAAACATTGTCACACGCCATAGCAGGAGAGGAGAGGAGACCAGAGCAAGAGATATGTATCCAAATTACTGTAGAATTGTTTACATATTTATACAATTTCTAAGATTTATATTCCATATATTTACACAAGTTCTAAAATTTGTATTTCAATTGAAGATAAATAAAAAATTCTATATTTAGAAAAACAATAGTTGTTTTTTGAGTTTTCCATAGCTTTGGTGATTTTCTCCATCTTTCTAGATTTTTATTTTTTATTTTCTTTAATTACTTTTTTTATTTTTATTTTTAATTTTTTCCAATTTCTTTTTTTGTTTTTATAATAGTTATGAATATCTCTTTTATCATTATTCTATAAATTGACTATAGAATATGACCCTATCAATGGACTAGGTTGTACAATCCAACCTATTCCATTTTATTCAAATTCCAAATCTCTCACTCTAAGTTAACTTTTTTCCTGTTAGCCATTATTCCCTTAGCTCACATGCTAAATATCTAGAGTTTCAACAACTAAGGACATTATTTATAGACACTTCTAGGTCATTAACAAAGCATCTTAAAGACTTAAAGACTTACGAGCATATTCAACCACACAACACTTCAAAGTATTATTTATGCATTATTGTTGGATAAAATTGGTGAGTAGAAAATGAAATTGTACAAATACAATTAACTTGATTAAAATAAAAATCCAAAATAGAACATGGATAAAATTGTTGGAATATTCTAATAATTTCTCCCTCCATAATTAAATAAAAAGACAAATAGTAAATGTTCTAGTAAGAGTTTTTTTTAGAAAGTTTGTAGAACAGACAAGATAAATTTTACAAATTTTGAGAAGAGAAAATTTATATTAAATGAGGTGTATTAAAAAAGCCTTTAGAGTCTATATCTTGAGACAATTTGTAATGTTCTTTTAATCAAACTCTCACAACCCTATTTGTTTGCAATTCAAAATGTTGATATCTAGTTATTAATATTAATTATTCTAAATGCTTCTTCAAATTATTCTAAATACTTCTTCAAAATGTGGTCTATAGCCTTTTCATTTAATTAATTAATCTGGTCTCTTTTTTAATTACTAATTTGCTAGTAAAATTATTATTATTTGAATTTTTATATAATAATTTATATTAGAATATAAATGTGAAAATATATATATATATATATATATATATATATATATATATATATATATATATATATATATATATATCTTATTTAAACATCTATATATTAGTGTATATATATTATTATATAATATCATATATGGGCATATATATTTGGATGCATATAGTTAATGTAACATTAAAATGAAGGTGTGGCATGGGATGCAAGCAAAAATTTCTGACAGGTTTTAAATGGAGTATGGAGGTGACCCTCCTGTGCAAGCCACCACCTGAACCGTGCAGGAGACCAGATCTGATTTAAAAGGATGGAGATTTGTTTTCATATCTCCATCTTGGAGATTTCTCACGCTACCATCAAGACATATTAAATGCAATATAATGTTTTTTTGGGGGGTTTTCCTTCTTTGACTGAACTTTTGCAGTATGACAAAAGTGTGAAGTCGGTTGTTAGGGGAGGTCTTTCCTTGCACACTAAGAGAGCGGTCCCATGGAGCTGCTAGATGATTTATTTTTTGGGAGCAAAAGGTCTCATGGAACTCAAGCAAGTCTGCTAATGCTAAAATTAGAATCTTCTCCTCAAAAATAGGAGCAGCCATTGTTTAGGTGTTTGTTTTTCAGCTGGTGCAGATGGGGTGGGGCTGAAACTTTCCCCCACCTGCTTAGGGATTTAAGTGACAGTCTTCTCATTCCCGCCATTTAATTTAGGGGAATTTCCTAGTTTTTATTTTTATTTCCTTGGCTTCCTAAAAAATCTCTGCTAAATTATTTAGCATAAACTATTGTTTGAAAAACTTCATGAGACCACCCGCTTCCTTAAAATTCGGAGTTTAAAATTTTAAGCATACCTGCAAATACAAAATTCATGGGACCACCCCTTGTAAAATGCTCCTAAAAAATCTCAGCAGCACGGCTGAGATAATTTAGGAAGCCCCCTCCCATGGGACCGCTTCCTAAGGAAAAATGTTGAACATTTTTTTGGGGAACCGAATTCAATAGAGAGGAAGAAAAATGAGTGTTAATTAGTGGGAATTGGGGAGGAAGGGGGGATGCAGAGAATGGATGCTGGTATCAGCTATGGAATTCAATTTTGCAACCGCCATTTGCATTTTCTGGAATTGCTCCATCTGCCTTGGCTGGTCTTCGATGCAGGAGCAGCTATTAAGCTTTCAAAGCACAAGGATTCAATAAATAGCTTTAGTTGTATGAAGAAAACAATTCTGCTCAATAGTTAGGGTTTCTAAATTAGTGGCTATGTTTTTCTGTTTAGCATTCTATTCTATGAACGGGAATTGATTAGACAGACTCGTTTATTTATATATCTAGATCTAAATCCATTTTGTGCATATCTTGCAATCATCGCAGTCCATGAGGTCACACTTCTTTATAGGATTTTGTCAAACAATTCACATGCCTTGTCTACGACTCCACATTTTGCATATAGGTCTACCAGGGCACTTGCAACTACTACATCTGACAAAAGTCCCCTGACATTTTGCTTTGATGGATGTTCATACCCTATTCAAAATCTCCCATTTTGGACACATGCAGGGAGGACGCTGGCAATGTTGTGGAATTTGACTTTACATCGCCAGTTGCATTTGCTTCAAAAAAGTTTCTAAAGACTTATCAACAAATCCATTTTTTAAATATATCCTGCAATCATGGAATTCCATGAGACCACATTTCGTGAGGCATTCTGTCAAACAAATCACTTGCCCTGTCTATGCTGCCACATTTTGCATACATGTCTACCAGAGCATTTCCAGCCATAATATCTGACAAAATCTTCTTCCGTTATGCTTTTATGGATGCCCATACCATGTTTGAAAGCTTCCATTTTGGCATAGGCAGGGGGGACGCTGGCAAAGGTTGTGGAAATTAACATTACACTTGTCAATTGCATCTGCTTGAAATTTCTAAAGCCTTTTCAACAAATCCATTTTGTGCATATCCTGCGATCACTGCAGTCTATGAGACCACACTTCTTTAAGTATTTCATCAAATAGTTCATGTGCCTATTCTATGCTTCCACATTATGCATGGCACTTACAACCACAACATCTTACAAAAATTTCCCTTCCGTTATGCTTCCTGGGATATTCCTTCATTATTACTATAGATCTGACACTGTACATTATTATGGTGGAAGCCTATTTTTTAGATTGCTTCATCTAGCATCACCAATAATCCCCACAAGAAAACTGTCCCTGTTCAAAATGATGGAAATGTTTCACATATCTCACAACAATATCTCCTGGAGATAAGTTTTGTTGCAGTGTGGCAATCAACACGTACTCAAAAGTTCTTAACAAGTCTAATAGTTATTCCTTGGGGTATGTTTAACAAACCAAATGCAATTTTCACTATGGTAGCAAAGAAAATTCTCCTTCCTATTCTTCCACAACGTTAAGTAAATATCTTGAATATGGAAAATACCTTGCTTCCTTCATCTTCCAAGCCAATTTCTCCAACTTTGCATGGATCCCCTTTGTCTACCATGTGATCTGTCGACTACGCAACATCATTTTCTTATATGTGCATTCTTGCCAGAATGAAACTATGTCAACTTCATTTTTACGGATGCGTCCTTCCTAACCAAAAACAAACTGTTCAAACAACTTAATTCCATGCAACTAGCTAAACAAAAGGACGCTTTGATGTCAATTGTGTTGACTTTGGCATGTTGTTTATCATTGATGTCAAAAGGAGCAAAGAGATTGTGATGAGGTCCCTGATACTATGATGAGAGGTGCTTGCTTATTTATTATAATGCTCAAGGTGTTTGATGCTAATTCTATGTTGATCTTCAAGTGCTATATTGATCTTCAAGGTAGAGGTGTTCAAGGTGTTCAAGGTGTTTGATGCTAAGTGTTTCATGGTACAGGTGGTCAAGATGTTTTGCTTGGTAGGATGCTCATCATGGCATGTAGAGACATCATGCAGAGTGTAGAGGTACATTAGAGTGTAGAGATATCATGTAGAGTGTAGATGTGTAGAGACATAAAAGATTTGTATAGAGTTAATCTATTCTAACTCATAGTCTTCATGGTTTCAATGGTGCTCTTAGTTCATGTTGATAAATGTGACAATGTTTGGTGTGATGTCTTTTTATGACATATGTCAAAGTCTTTGAGGTTACTATAGTAAGAAGACTTTGTTGAGTATAGCCTTTCTATATCTTGTTGGTCATCATTATGTCTCTATCTCACTTAAACATTCTTATTTGTTGCAACTTTTGAGCCTTCTTTTTTCCGCTCAAATTCTTTTGTTTAATGGTCTATATTCACCTTGTACTTCCCATATACTAGAGCACCATCTATACCCTAACATTTCCATAATGTTCTAAAGGTGGTAAGTCTTGGTTTAGGTCTTCCTTTTCATGGTTAGGGTTTATTGGTTTATTCTTCTTAAGGAATAAAACCCTAAACATAATGCCTAAGTCACACTCTACATAACCCATTGTTAATTTATGTTCTAATTGCAAGGTGACTATTTCAGAAGGTAAAGTCATAACTTAAGTTATGACTTGAGGGTTTAAACCTGTTGGGTGACCGGCCCTGATCCCTAAGGGCCATCGGGGGTATCAAGTCACTAGAAGATTATGAATAGGAGATCTTAATCTGCAGTTCTCTTTAAAAGTTTGAAGGTTATATCAACGATGAGAATTTGAATTCGTTTTAAATTCCAACAGAACCTTGACTTACTTAAAATTGACATGTAGTTTCTTAGATGAATATTCATCTGCCTTGTTCGGGTGTGCAAAAGACATAAAGGGCCAAGAATTTTTGTTTTAAGAGCTGTATGATGTTTTGAATACTTTGGATTTGTGATTCGAACAATTTACAACAAGACCTAAAGCAAAATGCTCTTGAAGTATATACTTTGACTGTGTACAGTATGTTTAGGGGTATGAGGATTGAGGAGTCAGTTTGATATATAGCATTAGTATAATAAGTTTGTTGTATGTTATGAGTTATGAGATTTGATGCTATGATTGTAGTTTGTATTTTGAACACATTCTATGTTGATTTGTGCATGCAAAATCTAAAACTTGTGCAGAAGGTTTTGTGAAAGGGTTTTTAAAGTTTTGGGAGTCTAATGTTTTTGTCAGAAGAAGAACTTGATGTGTTGGGCTTGTAATGCATTGTGCTTCTCATGTGTAAATTGCAATGTCATTAATTACTTACTTGAAGAAAGGGTGATTATATGTTTTGATATCCAAAATAGATCAAGAGACTAGGGTTGATATGTTGTCATTTACAAGTGATGATGTATGTGTTTAGGGTAAAAAATGAAGAGTGTTTTTTATGGTTTGTGTTGATCCTCCTTTCACCACTAAACATTCAAGGAGATTCAACCAAGTAGGAAGTCTACTACAGATCTCCTGTCACTTGGAACATAGGGGAAGATTGGAATTGTATGATTTTGTTGTTCAATTACGCTTAATTATGCTAAAAACCCTAATTATATGAATTCATGAATAAACAGACAAATTACATAAAATGATCGCACATAGAGATATCAAATGACAATTATTTAATGCATACCAAATTTTAAAGTTTGAAAAAATGAAAAGTTGGGGACTAATGAGAAGGCACCCTGGTCTAGTGCCACAAATTTTGTTGAGATCTGGGAATCTTTTCTACAACCTATTCCTGTTGTTCCAAAGATTTTCTTGCTGCAGGATCTGGATGACTAATGAATAGGTGCCCGAGTCCAGGTCCCTATTTTCTTCTTTAATTTGCAATTCTGACAGTCTACACTACTCTCCTGCAACTCCACTTCTTTTTCTTTTGCAACCTATAACCTGTAATCATAGAAAAATGGGTTGGGGGTTGTGATGTTTAGAGGCTTGCCTCAGTCAAGCCCCAGAGAGACATTCAAGTCATTTGAACACCGTTGTCAGATAAAGAGTGCATATCCCTAAAGAATAGAAGCAAAATCCAAATGATAAATGATAGAAAACACAATTGACATCACCTTGTAGTGAAGATCTCATGAAAGGAAGATACTCTTCATTCCATGAGGAGATGGATGCCAAATCTACAAATGTAAAAACAAGAACAATGCTATGCTCTACCACACAATGAATATTTTGAATGCCCTAAAATCGTAAGTATACATAAATCCATCTAATGTCCATATAGTTTACAAATGATAACATAATCATGCTTATATATGCAACTACAAACATTCCTTTTAAGAATTTGTAATTCAAACTTATCATGTCACATAGCACCTAAATAATGGTCATAAACTCACACTTTGGAATTGGTCCTAATCTAAAATAAGGCAGGTCTAGGGTGTGGGTGCCCAAGTCCTCCCCCCTATTTCAGACAAGATTTATGTTAAATGCATCCCTTAGGTCCCAATTGCCATGAAACTTCAGGGTTTTCTCATCAGGAGTCATCAAAATCATGCAAGATGCTCTAAATGCATTCTAAGGGACTCAGGAGCTAAACCTTAATAGGAAAAAGGCCCCAAGGTTACTTTTTCTGACATAACATTTAGCCCCCACTTTAATGTAAGTATAAACACAAGGCCAATACATGCATTAAAGTACGGTCAACAAAAATAGCAAGCATGCCAAGCATGGAGAAGGCACGGCAATCACAGAGGAAGACAGTAACAGGCACACAAAACATGGAGAAGACAATTACACTCACACAAAACACAGAGAAGACAGCATTGAAGACACGCAAAACATAGTGAATATAGTGAATGTAGTGAAGATTGTGATGATTTTATTTTATTTTTTTTCTCATATATATGAAATGCATATGCAAGTACAAGGAAAGTAAACACACCACCCATAATGCAGGAGAGACTCATCACCACCAGTCTTTAAACTGTATATGGGGCAATAGACATGCAATTCAAATCAAGCACGCCATACAAATCAGACACACCATACAAATCCCAAAGAATAGGAGGGACTCATCAGCACCAGTCTTTAAACTATGCTTGGGAACAAGCATGCAATACACACACACTTGGAAGACATAGAGAAAACATGACAAACAAGCGATGGAGTCTTCCTATTTCTAGGTTCATCACCATCTTAGGCACATTACAGGCACACACTAATGATTGGGCTTTGCCACAACAATTACCAAAGACATGCTTAAGGATTGAGTTAGTCACAGAACCACTCCCCGCCTCTACAGAGGACTTTTGAAAATGATAGGATGTGCACTCTCCATGAGAAATACACCATCCCCATGTCCACAGAGGGCTTAAGATAAATAGGATATGTACGATATCCCGCCTCTATAGAGGGCTTAAATGATTGCAATACATATCAAACAAATCTCATAGTGCAGGAGGGACTCATCGCCACCAATCTTTAAGATTACACCTGAGATTAAACACACTTTATTAGCATCAAAATCAGATAGCTTACCTTATATATGCCCCCACCTTAAGGTGGTTGATATTATGTATCAATACCAAAAATGTTAAGGTATGTATAAAATACACAAGGGAACACGAACTCTCGCAAAGCCCATGCCCCCCGGATGTGACATGTACTTTACGATCGCCAAATGTTCCCACAAACATATTCCTGCAAGAAAAGTGTTAGTGTCCATATAATCATGATAAACAAAAATCCATATGATTATTCACATAGAGAGTTGAAGCTATACTATGGATTCGGAGGCCGAGTATAACCGTGGGGCTATACCATATAGATCTCAAAATCGAGTGTAACCAAGGCAAGATTCAAAGATAAACAAAGTTCATAGAGTAGCAATATTGTTATGGTTTGTAAGAGAGATAAGACATCATCAAGATTACATGAAGTCATTCTACTAGCTAAGCGCCAAATAATTTACATCAACCCCATCATGATGTTGTCCAACTAAGTCCATTTTTTGATTTCTCACTAAAGGGACACTAGGTCCGTATCAGTATAATATGTTTTTATGTCATCTACCTACTAGGTAGAAACACTAGAGGAAGGGAAACAATAAATCAAAAGAGGAGAAACAAGTGCCTCAGGGATAGTCACGTAATCATACTACTTAGGATCAGGAGCCTATCAATTAGCAACATCAGAATGTGAGTTGTTCAGTGATCCCATCAACAATATGCAACTTCGCAAGTTTTATACCTAAAACCCCAATGCAAGGGACCTAAAAAAATCATGCAAAAAAAAGCAAGTGGTGAAAACCTGGAGACATGCGCTATTTGTGATAAACCACTTCCTCCATCTTTTAGGATTTCAGTCCTTTTTTATCTTTTCTTACTGCATCCATCAAATCACATAAGGATACCTATCATGGTTTGCTCTTTGCTCACCCTTATCATCTTATCACCTCAGTCTATCCATCTAATCCTTCATCCATCTTGTCATTTGTCGTGACCCCATCATTAGTGTCATTGTCAAACTATGTTACCTCTGAGCTATCATGTAGGCAAGGCCATCATTGATGAGACCCCAAGGCTTCCCATCCATCCATACCACTCATCCTACCCTAATAAATATAGTCCATCCATTCATCTATCATTAGTGTCAACCTACCAATATTGAACTACATTGCCTCTGAGCTATCACGTAAGCAAGGTCATCATCGATAGACCCCTAAGGCTTCCCAACCCCTAGGCCTTAGGTCCACATAGTCCACACCATCAAACTACATTGCCTCTACATTGTCACCTACGCAAGGCCATCATCAATGAGCCCCTGAGCCACTAGGTCAATCCCTTAGGGCCCATCATATCAAGTTTCCGAACATTTCATCTGCATGCTTCATCCATAATAAATAGATCCTTTACTTGACTGGGGCGAAATCCTTGACCTAGTTGGGAATTAGATTCTTGAATGTCACAAAACCTTAGAGGATACCAAACTGAATCGAGATACTATCTCCAAACAACATTCTGCACTACAAACAAGCCTTTTCAACCAAAACCTTGACGCAAGACATTAACCTATATCAGACAACAATGAGCCTAAACTATCAGGATGATTATATCTGTTTTCATAGAAAGAAAAAATATGCGGCAAGAAGATTTGATGCTTGTTATAAGTTTACATCTTAGGCCTTGATTTTTGTTATTTTGTTTCCTATGCTACTCAAGGATCTCCAAGACTAGAGGAGTTATGATGGGACATGATTATTTTCATTTGTTTGTTGTTTGTGGATCAATCTTTAGTAATGTGACCACTTATCTAACGACATGATCAATAAAAGATTATGAAGGACATTATGAGTCTAAGCATGAAAGATGACAATCCTTATCTGTTGATACATGCAAGAAATACTTAGGTCATCTAGGTTAAATTTTGCCTAGATGCTTGTATTAACTTTCTAAATCAAAATCCATGTAAGAGATACCCAGGTCATCATGGTTTAATTATACCTAGATGCTTGTATTTTCTTACAACATTTCAAAAGCTCAATGATGAAAAAAGTACTTCAAATACTTGTATACAAGATGACAAAGCCTCATTTGTGCATGTTAGGTTTGCATTTCATTTCATTTATAAGCATTCCATAGATTATCATTTTCTAAGTGTCTTAAGATCCAAGTCAATTTCTTTCATTTTATCTAAGTTACCCATTTATTCCAAATCATTTCTTTCATTTTATCCAAATTATCTATTTATTCCAAATCATTTCTTTCATTTATCCAAATTATTCTTCTAAGTTATCTATCTGTCGAAAGCATTAGTCTCAATTCTTCTAAGTGTTCTTTCATTTATGATTGAGTATACTTGGCATTAACAAAAAAAAATCATTATCATTTTGCATTTTCTAAGCATATCCATTATTAGTTCATATCATTTTAGTTCATTAGTTGCATTAAACATTTAACTCATGATTGTTAGCAATAGTTTCATATAGTGATATCATATTACATAGTATAAACATTGTCAATCATAAGTTCATTATCATTTAAGTGCATTAGTTGTATTACACATTTAGATCATGATAGTAAAGTCATTTATCCACATAGATTGCATGCATTTATTATCGATAAAATGAAAAACATAGATACCATTTTCATAACAGTTGCATATTAGATCATACATGGAAAATTAAACATCAAGTATTACATTTTAAGAAACATCAACATATGCATTAGGTCATCATAAACTATAAACATGTAGGATCATTACTATTCAACATATGACATCATAGGATCAACATGTTAGAATCATCAAAATAGAAACATAATCATAACATCAATCATTTAGATCACATCAATCATATAGATAACATCCATCCATAAAAAACACATGTGTGTAGTTCATAGAACTCATATAGATCATAATAAAAAATAATAATAATGTCCAAGTATATAAGATGTCATAAATGTGTATCTTGAGTTGTCAAAAATAGGGTATACAAAAATGTATAAACATGATGCATGTATCCAAGTGCCTAGGTGGTACTATCTCTGGAAGGTGCTGGTTGTTAAGACTGAGGCTGAGGCTAAAGACCTGTCAGACTTGTGCGACCTATAGGACCTGTAGGATGAGGAGGTGGTGGCCCCATAACTCCCTCGCTCTCTGACTGTGTTCATCTGGACTTGCTATGGGAACTAGGATGGAAACTCCCCACTCTCTTCTTTGGGGGCACCATCTTCTCGTACAAGGATCTTCAATAAAATACCTCCTAGCCCACTCTAACCATCTCTGCCACAATCTTCCTTGTGGGACCCTATGTGGCAATCTGTTGTACCTACTGTAGTAAGGAATCTGCCCTTGTGTATCTCAAAATAGCGATGTCCTGCTCTAAGATAGTTGTCCTCACATCTCCATGTAGCTGGGTAATCTATTGCCACATCTATTCAACCTCCCCCTATAACTGAGCCACTTGGGCTTGTAAAGCAGCCACTTGGGCTTGTAAAGAAGCCACTCCATCATACACAAAATTGGTGAAGATCATGATATAAGTGCGCAAGTATCCACATACCCCAGGTGAAGCATGTACCCTTAGATATCATCCTCTCAAGAGTCCTCCCACATCTAACTGGAAATACCTGTGATCTTCTGTCAGGGCAAACTACTCCCCCAATCAACCCTGCTAGTATGGCTAGTAGGGGCTTGTAATAGTCTACCATATCAGCACAGCTGATCTCTATCCCCTTAAGCTCACCATTGTCAAACACTAGTCTACACTCTGCTAATCCAGCTCTAGTATGTGACTCATACTCCAACAGCTCACCCTGAATCAGAATCTGAACAATCTGATGCACGTCTTCTAGTGTCACTGCTATCTCCCCTGTCGGCAAGTAAAGTGCCTATCTCACTATGAGACCTCTCCCCAAGAGAAGTCAACAATCCCAGATTCACCCACACCTTAAGCATAAAGCAGACAAACCATAATCCAATTGACCCTAGGACCAAGTGATCAGTCTCAGTCATGTACGGTCACAGTAACTAAGTAACTGGAAACCTTTCATGTGACATCAATGCATTATCTAGCTCGTCTTGCAATCAATAACAAAGTGCATTAACAAAACAACTAAGCTACATATCTATCAACAACTTTCAACCCAGTTATTTATTTATCCTATCAGTAACTTCTCCTATCATCTCTTCAAAGATTCTATCAATCTTGAAGATGACCTATTAGTTGGACAACATCGACCTTGATGCCGACTTAATCAAGCAAGCTAAGTAATTGACTAAGTTTATAGGATGTGCAACTCTATTTATCAGATGCATGACTTTATGTCATATGCACCAAACCCCCTTCCATTTGCACAAATTTAGGCAAATGCATGGAAACTAGTGTCAGATGTGCATTTATAGACCAAATGTATGCTTTCGTATTGAAATCATATACACAAGAATGTTCTCTAAATGTACAAATTTAATCGTTTGCATGGAAATCCTAATTATTTGCACAAAACTATTTATCAAATACGTAAAACTCACATATGCACCCATTCCAGACTCATATGTGCTGACTCAAAGCATATGTGTAGCCTAAATTATCATATGCACAGAACTACCTAAATAGTGCATTCAAAACCTAGACATTTGACCTAAATTTTGACTACATTTAATGCAATTTGACCAAAATTGAAAGTATACATACCAGGGGTCCATACTCTGCTAGCCACCAAACAATTGGATCCTCTCAAATTTGTGGTCCTCTACTAGAAGTCATGCCATCTTCACTGACTGCTCTACTTTGCAATGCACTAGGGCTCCTATAATCTCTCCTCAAATGATAAGTGTGTAAATGAGTAGAAGTGAGACCCCACATCCTTATTTGTAGCCAAATGAACCCTAACTGGAGGTGTTTGACCTTGCACATGAATGCCATGTTCTTCATCCATTTTTCATTCTCCATCGCCCAAATTTTTGAACTGCAAATCATGTCGTTGATTCTTCTTCATTGTGAGATCATTCGTTGTTCTTTTTACCAAATCTAACCTGACCAATCTCTCGAGGGGGCATCCTATCATCATCAAACTTATACCAGGGGAAAACTGGGGCATGTATCATATTCAAAAAAAATTTATTCTTTGAAACAACATGATAAAACACATTGTCTCAAAGAGGGGTAAAATGTATATGCCTAAAAATGGCTCGAGTCGAATTAAATAAATATTTTAATATTTATTTTATTCCTATTATTCTGTCAATAAATAAATATCCTAATTTATTTATCAGATTCATATTCATCTAAATATTCCAAAAAATAAATAAAAATCAATATATTTAATTAAATCATCTAAATTCCTCTAAATCATCCTTAATTGAATAATTCCAAATTATTTAATTAATCATCTATCCTAAAGTCTTAATTCTATAAATCTACATCATTTCCACTTCACTTTACACCTCATCATGTTGCACACATAATTGAATATTTCTAATATTGAATAAAGCAATTATCCTCACCCACATGTCCTATTTATCCTCTAAACATCCCTATTATTAAGAGCTTGGTCTTTCTATGTCATCATAGTCAAAGGACACTTAGAGACACATGTCTCATAGTTCCTAGATTCTTTCCAACAACCCTACAAAGGAATCCTTCTTTCACCCTTGTGTTTTGGTCTTTGAGAGCATTATGACAAGTGGCCTCTTATTCACACCTTTCTCTCCACCTTGTCATCGTAGGAGGAACATCTCCCCCTTTTATCTGTCACATCCCTAATTTTGACTTGAAATTACTTTTGACTTTTACGTAAATAGAAGTGAATTATATGGATAAATGATTTGGCATTAATGTATAATATCAGGATAAATCATTAGTTTCCTATATTCTAGTGATGTGAATAAATGCATGTGATGTAATGATTTTAGAATGTACTTTTGAATTTGTTATTCATTTGGTTATGAATGGACTAATGATATGCTAATCCCATTTAAATGATTGCAAGTTACATTCTGGAAAATAGGTTTCCACCTCTCCAAGAAAGGAAGGGAGAGCATCATCAGAGAGAATGGAATAGATATAAGGAAAAGTATAGTATGTCTCCATCTTAAGTATTGTTGGTGCAATTGGTGAACCTAATTAAGTCGGGTAAGCGATACTCGACCCTTTTGGTCTAAGTTTATTGCTTGAATCGACAAGTTGTCAATGTCGTTTAGAGTCTTTTTAGTGTCATTTAATGTTAACCTCGTCGTTTTGGGGAAAATGACATCATTAAGGTTTTACATTAGTCATTTTTGTGACTAAGATGACTTTCTATTAAATACATTATTCTTTACATCGTAAACGAGATTTGGTCTATGTCTCCAATGGTGTATTTGGTATAATTGATAATATATTTCTTGTTAGTAGTTTTGACGTCGAATTTCATATTTTGTCTAATCTAGAATTAGTGATTTTTTTAGTGGCTAATATTCACCAATTGGCTAATAGTTGAATTTGGGAATTCAAAATTTGGCTAATAGTATAAGCTATAAGATGACTTGAATCGCCACATTTTTACAAAATTTTATTTGTCCTATTTAAATCGCCAGAATATTTATTTTATTAAAATTTTAAACTCAAAAATTTCCCACAATATTTGATAATTAGATCAAATTCGTCTAAATTTTATAAGTTTTAGTAGAAAATTAAATTAATTCACCAATAATATTATATAATTATTAGTTACTTTAGGGCCATATCACCAATTTGTAATCACCATCATTATTTTTATTTATAATCTAACAACTGCACATGTATTCCATGGGTTAAAATGTACACATGGAGCTCCAATGCCCATCAAGCCTCAAATTGTATCTAGGCTATTGATCTCAATTTATAATCTAATAGCTAGGGTTAAATTCCATGGGCCAAAATATACCCATAGAGCTCCAATGGCCATGGGGCCCAAATCCATGGGCATTAGAGCTCTGTGGGTACATTTTGGTCTGTGAAACAGAACTCAAACCATTAGATTATAAATAAAATCAATGGTGGTGAAAAATAATTTAGGGCCAATTTAAAATATTCAATTTTTGATTTAGAATATTAAGGAACTAAGGAATTATAGACACAAGTATTATACCTTAAGCTAGTCAATCACTGCCACCTTCAAGCCTTTACTTTTCAATAGGAATTTAATTTGTTTTTTAGGAAGGAATCGCCATGGTAGTTAATGCATTTTTCTATTTTCTTTCAAGATTCGCCGAGATTTTCTACAAATTTCTAGTGATTTAAAAAAATTGCCAAAAAAAATAAATATTTTTTTCAAAAAAAGGAAAGATTCGCTAATAGAAATTAATATTTTTCTAGAAAAAATGGAAGATTCGCTAGGATTTTATATCTTTTTTTCAGGAGGGGTTTCTTAAAGTTATCACTATCTGGAATCGACATGATTTTCTTCTAAATGTGAAGGGGAGAATATCTCAACCCAATCACGTTTGTGTATAAGTTTACATAAAACATCTTTATTAATCTTATCAATATTATTATCTTTGAACTTTGATTAATATTTTATGTAAAACTTTAAGTAATTATGTGAGATGGTTATAAGATTATTGATTTACCACCTTCTTTATCTTCGAGCTTAATTGATAACCTCAATCTCTATTGGAGATATATGGAGGTGAGAATCTTTAATCAATTAAAGGTAATTATTTTTGTCCTCATGCTCTTTAAGTTGTTCAAATGATCTTTTTTGGGGTGGCCCATGATTTTAGGTATTAGTTTTAACCACTTAAGAATGGATGGGAATGAGGAGTGACTATTTAAGGGAGTCGTGGATATAAGTAGGGTGAGAATACGTATTCACGTCTCCTTTATTATCTGCATGCTCGATCAATAAGTAAATAGTGGCTTAATAACTGGAGACACCCACGATAGCATGGAAGTTCCTTAAAATGACTTTTGAGTGGAATCATTATATACACAGAGATACGCTTATTTGCGGGGGGTTAACCATAGTAGTTGAATGGAATTAATCTTTTTAAAAGAAGTGCTTTACATCAAGATTGGGGAATATCTCTCATATGGAGCATTCACAGTGAGTGGACTAATATTTGTTGCAATAAATCATACTCAATGAGTAATGTAGGTAAGTGCAAACCATCAAGTCTCTTTCTCAATGAGCAGAAAGGATAAAAAGCTTGTCAGTTGTTCCCATGGTGAGGGGATATACTTTTAGGAGTAGCCGCATATAACACAGGGAGTTCAATTCTGAGTCGGGAAGGGGGAAAGAACGTAAGGGTATTGAGAAGAGAATGTTGTTATTAAGGAGAATAATAGAAGAGAATAGCAGGAGTTTTTCTTTGTGTTATCAGGCAAATTTTAAAGTGCAAAAGAAAACATAGGTGAGCATCGAATAGCAACGAGGACGTATGCAAAGATATGGAGCATTAAGATCTCAGCTTTAGAGAGGGAACTAGATTGCTTCTTCAAAGAATGTAGCAGGTTCTTTATCGAAAGCTTTATTCTAGTTTGTCAATGGATGATAGAAATTAGATCAAATACAATTGCTTTAATTGATCAACAATAACATAATGATTTTGAGTACATATGACAACAAAGACATATATCATAGTTGTGTTATGTGACTGATAAAACCTTGTATTATATTAGTATTTACCTAGATGCTAGAAATAGGTTTCTGTAAGTATCCATGGCTGGTAGAAGTAATATAAACCAGTGTTTATTTGACCTTTGGTATTGGATCATTACTGAATGTTTTTACAGTTGATACTCTTAGTATATAGGCCAATGTATTAGGATACAATGCTAGGAATATCAAGCTGATAGGCTTAGAATCTAAAACTGTTACAATGGCTGGAAGATTTAATATCTTTGAGAATATATAGGCCAAAGGGGTTTGTGGTCTCTGTATAAGAATAAGAGGCCGAAAGACTCAGATATCTTGTGTAAATATCAAATCAATAGATTTTGTTATCCTTGAGTAGGTATATATATGAGAGATCGAAGGGTTTTATGTAACCAAGTGAGAGTATAAAGCCAAAATTCTTTGCACTCTAAGCATTTTTAAATTGTGAACCGTAAGCATTGAATTATCTCTATATTGTTTGAATAGGAAACTTATGTAGGCTGAAGGGTCTTTTTTTTAAGCTGACTAAGGGATATTAATATTAGTTTATACTTTTGATATTGTTTAGAGAAGCTTTGTAAAAATTGAACCTTCCTAGGACACTGCTTAGTCTTAGCAGTCAAAGACCTGTGAGTCTAGAAAGAGATTGTTATATCTTAGAATTATTATTTATTGTGATTATAAGGGTTGTAATGGAAATCCTCTTATCTAGAGAAATAGAAAGATATTGATATCATTAGAAATATCTAAAGTCGATCATATTTTTCCACATTTTTATTTTACAACTAAGATGTTTGATGGGTATTAAACATGAGTTCATGTACCCTGTTCTATAACGAAAGATAGTGAACACAAGAAAGCCAACATGTTTTTAAGTATTCTTTTTTGTTCAAAACTAATGGAATATTAGATTAACCTTAGACAAGTATGTTTATATTACCAATAGTGTGCTCATATTCTATGTAATATGGGTAATGAAGATATGTATAGTGCCTAAGTGGTCTAGAGGAGACTAGAGGGTACTGTACTCCTATTGTATTATATTATTATCCTTGAGATCTAAGGAAAGAAAAAGGGAACCTATAAAAATGGAAAAATTGATCCATAAAGTATTAAGAAGACTGATTAATCCCTAGATATATTATGGCTAATAGAACTTATTTTAGTGCCATGGGTGCAAAAGACATGGTTACCCCTATGCACGACATCTTTGTTATAACTAACCCTGAGTAGGAGTATTTTGGGAGATTCGTAACTCAATCCCACATGATTGTGGTAAAATTTCATGATTGATTAAGGTTTATGTGACATTTATTTACAAGGATGTTATATATGAGTTCATAACTAAACTTATGTTGAAAGTCAGTGGACTCAGGTAGACCAAGAGGTCGAAAGTAGATTATTATATTTTTTTATTCAAACCTATTAGGGTTGAAAGTTTGACTTAGATCAAAAGAATAGATGTGAAATGATAGTAATCTTTTACATATCATATGGGTGAGGATATACCCCATATACTATGCTTATTCATGTTACGTGAAATGTGAATTCAAGCAGTGCCAAGTGGTCTAGGAAAGACTAGAGGTATTTGTTCTAATATTTTGTTATACTTATGGTATTGCCTTTGGAAAACTAGGTTGAACTTGATATTTCCACGTTTAGCGTTAGAGAAGCTAAACTCTAGTAGTAAAATAAGGATGATTTAGAAAATCTATAACTCTTATGTCAAATATGACATTAATTGTTTATATCTATTCATTTGATAGTGAAATGGTTGAGAAAACTATAGAGCAAGATGGGAAGAGTCTTAGTAGTACTTATCTAATTAAGTAATTCTAGGAAAGAATCAAATTTTGTTTTAATGTATCACGATGTTTGATAATTGAATCAGAGAGCAGAATGACAGAAAGTCATAAACCCTAGAAATTGCAAGTATGCAAAGAAAGACTCTTTAAAATGTTAGATATGCCTGAATCTTAATATTGCAAATATATCCTAGATTAAGGATTGTTCTAGTCAGATTGACTAGAATAGATTTACAATTCAGTCAAGTTTGTGTCTGGAGTTACTAAATGAAGAAAGTCAAACTGTAGGATGAGATAGTTTCAAGTCGAATCAGAGGTGTGTCTAGATGGCATGACCAATCAGTATGATCATTCTTAGCTAGAAGGGATCTAGAGTTGTATGGTTGATTGAAGTCATGTAGGACATAGCTCACTAGAACTCAAATGGAAAAACTAGATAGTTCCTTATATCTATACCCTTCGTGAAGGGTAGGGCCACTTCCAGAATGGAAGGTGAGTAGGGGACTGCTGGTCTGTGGTTGGAGGTAAAGCACTCGGATGATGCTCTCCCTCTAAAGAAGAAGACTCGCCAAGGCTCGTGATGACATATATCAACATTCCATATATAACGTACTCCATGTTATGGCTTATGAAAGTCAAACTAATGATGTAAAACTATTATTTATGCCAAGTGCACTTATGTATTGCAAATGAAATGACAGGATGTCAATTTTGTAAATTATATCATGTTGTATATTTCAGAAAGGAAATCATGATTTTGTGATGTATCTTGATTCATTGAGATTATTTTAATTCAAAAAAAAAAGTTCAATATTTTTCACCTTATGTATTTTTATCTATGGTAAATATTTGATTCTACTCTTGTTGATGAACTGGTATGTTACATTATCTCTCTCGTCCCAACTAATCAAATCTCTACCATACACATCACAAGACTCATTCCTCCACTGTAGATCTTTTGACACTTGGATTTGAGCCTTCTTGGCCTATAAAAGCAAGTTCATTACCTCTATTTTGCATCACATGAGCTATAGTACTTACATGTTGTAGAAATTTCCATCGAATGGTCAAGTGTGCCTTTGGCCCCCCCATTTACATTTAGTTTCATAATCTCCATTGTTGCACAATCATTTATCTTTACAACATCATTTAGTATCATATAAATATCATGGTTTCATATCAATCATATCATCATTATTTTAGATTTGCATTGTAGGCTTGTCACATTACATTTTCATCCACAAAATCCATTCATCTCTTTGTCATCTTGGAAAGCAAGGAAGTACAATTCTGAGAGCAACATCATCATCTACAAGATCATTGAGAAGATAGGAAACAATGGAATGTATGGGTTAAACCAGTGAGCAAAGGTATATCTATGTTTATTACATTTTTCTTAGTTTCATTGATGTATTGAATTTGAGTAGGAATTCTAGAGTATTTGTGGTATCTTAGTAGGTTCCTGTAATAGTTTCAAATTACCAATCACACTTTTAGCATGGGTATTGCTAGAATCTATAGTTCTTTTTTGTGGTGTAGCTTAGTAGGGTTTGCACTGAGATTCAACCTAATTCACCCTATACTATGGTTGTTATCAAGCTTTGTTGGATGTGGCAACTCCGGTTTGGTACCTTTTTGTTGACCAGAGACTCTAGTTTTTCCATGTAAAAAGAATTTTGTTAATGGTGTTGGCAAGAGACACTCTTCGCCTGACAGGTGTTGTCATTGATAGCAACTAAGTCTATCCTACACATCTACATTACATGATTTGTTCATACCGGAAGTCAGAGTGAGGATTTGTCTAAGTCCGGGAGTCAGAAACAAAGCATGTGACAGGGTCCAGTATCTTAGTCTAGAACTCTCCAGTGGTAAATCATAGTGTGCTGTGGATCTGAGGGAGTGATAAGGATTATCCAAACTATCTAAATCCAATATTTTAGCCTCCAGTAGTGAAGGATTTAAAAATTATAAGCATCTGAGTATTGTGTTCTAGTTAGTCTACACAGTCAGAAGAAGAAAAGGCCAACCTAGTAATTGATCTTGGTCCAGATGAATAAAAGTTGTTGGTTAAGCAGTTTGTGATAATCAATGGTATTGTCTGACATGATTGATGATTTTAGAACACAAGTTTTTGTTCCACCTTTTTATTTGTGCATGGATCTAGCCGACAAAGCAGAGTTCTTAATAAAAGTTCTAAGTCTCCTTGAAGCTGACTGCAGTTGATTGATTTTCTTAATGTGAATATATATAGCTGATGGATTCAAGTCTTCTGGTGGGATTGAGTGATGTGGTGATGGATTAAGTGAGAAAAAGAGTAGAAGAAGTGTGAAGGAAAAGATCTAAGTCTAGATTATGGAAGAAGAATAAAACATGGCAGAATAAGGATGAGGTGTGTAAGATCAGTATTCTGTGCTTAACCGAAACTGAATTTTTGCATTGGTAGATGCTACTTATCAGTTCAAACATTATGTTATCTTCTTGTAATGATTTCTGTAGGTAGTGAGCCTCTTGGAGCAGTGAGATATGGGTAGTGAGCCCTAAAGGCATGTGCCTTCCCCATTTGTAATACTTTTAACAGAGTATAATTTCCTATGGGTTAACCCCCACCATATTTTTTCCCTTAACTAGGTTTCCACGTCAAAAATCTTGGTGTAAATTGTGTTAATTGTACTTCTGCTTATGTGTCTTTGATTCATGCTTTTATCGTTACATCATTAATCTGTTAAAGAAGAATTAATTGCAGCAAGGATTAAAGTTTTTGAGACAACTGATTCACCGCCCCCCTCTTAGTTTTCAGCCCTTATTTCAACAATTGGTATCAAAGCGAGGTTCCTTGGAAGAATCTTAACAACTTGAGGAGATCTAGGAAGGTATTAAAATGGATTCATACAACTTCAATGAACAACTTCAACTTGCTTTAGAAGATCTTGATCAGTCCAGAGAAGAAGCCAAAGAACTGCAAGAGAACCTTAAAGATGCTGAAGACTGCATTGAAATTTTAAAAGAAAAATTGAGTAAATCTAATGAAAAGAGGAAGGAGTTACTTCTTCAACTAGGAAAACATAATGAAGACAAGGACATGGATAAGGCTCTAAAAGAGAAGACAAAAAAATGTGAGAAGTCAACAAAAGAAGTTGTTCTAAAACATGAGATGGAATCCGGGGTGATGAGGCTAACCAAGGAAATTGAAGAAAGGAAGAAGACTAAAGAAAAATTGAATCAATCTCTGAAAGAAAGAACTAAAGAATGCTGTAGATTGGATAGAATAATTGGCCATCTAGAGTCTGACATACAAGAAACCAGGGAAAATGAAGAAGAACTTGAGAGGCAAATTGTTATTCTCAAACATGACCTAGAAGTTGCAAATGAATACAAGGAGAAGTTCAAGATAAGCTCATCTAAACTTGAAGTGTTGCTTTAAAGTCAGAAGAAGGTTGATAATAAGCATGGTCTAGGGTTTGAGAAAGGTGAAAACTTTGGATCTGAACAAAGAAATTCTCAATCAAGGAATGGGAGAAATAGACCTAGAAAACCTCTGGTAAGACAACCTAATGCTCAAAGGTATCTATCTTTCAATGGAAATTGTTTCAATTGTAATAAATTTGATCATAGAGCTACTCAGTGTAGAAGTAGAGCAATGCTTCAAGTGTAAGAGGTAAGGTCATAGATCTAATGAATGCAGAAGTATGATAATGAATAACTCTAACAATAGAGAAAATGGCAATTCTTTCAATGGAAAATGCTTTGCATGCAATTGATTTGGACATACGGCTAATCAATGCAAATCAAGAGGAAATCAATCAAATGGGAAAAGAAATGTTGTGTGCTTCAATTGTAACCAATTCAGTCATCTTGCAAGATTCTGTAGAAGTAGGAACAATGAAAGAAGAGGTCTGGTAAACATAAAATTGGATGAGCAAAAACAAGACAAAGGCAAGGGAAGAATTGATGTAAATAAGATCCAAAATGAGATGAACAAAACATGGGTAAAGAAAAGTGAAATGAATGTTGACAATGGGTCCGCACTGGAATCCGGTGCTGACAATTCCTCTAGGAATTGAATCAGGAGCTCTGGGTCAAGGGAAATTGTATTAAAGATCAAATTCCCCTAGCTAGTAAGTGGGTGCCTGAATCTGGCACAATGAATGAAGCTAAAGAAGGCTATTGCATATCTATTGAACCAAATTCTAGAAGAAAAGAAGAAAATGTTATTAATTGTGGAGCAATTGAGGAATGACTACATGCAAAAATAGTGTAACTAGATATTTTAGGGCAGAGCATTTATTACAAAGCCAAATTAGGTTTTGCGGAGCATAAAAAGGTCGTTCACTCTTCATTTGAATCACTTTGCAATTGAAGAGAGCAAGAAAAATAGTGTCTGAGCTAAGATTTCAAGGATTTGAAATGCGACCGGTGAATTTATCTACCAACCCTAATTTTGTGAAAAAGGTATTTATCTGTGAAGCTTTGAACTTGTAATCTTTTGCAATGGCTACACCTTTGGTTGTTGATATTACTGAAAGGCCTCCACCCAAATTTAAGAAGTATCCACAAAAATTAGTAGAAGTCAACCCATTAGGTGGATTTTCAAGTGTTCCGTATGGTGTGCTGCATGTTGAAGATATTAGGGTCTATATTCATGCAAGCATAGATGAATTTGGGGACTCAAGGTTTGTATATTTGTTTGAGAGTCATCTAGGGGATGAAAATCACGATCTTAAACCTGAGCATAAGGCACTGCACAATAAAGATTTCATTCATATTATGAGGTTTCCAACATTCGAAGAAGATGAATGGGTCCAATATGTTCTAAGTCAAATGAATGATGAGTTTTTGTGGCTGTTGAAACCATTCAAAATTACAAAGGATGCTATCAAGATTATGACTGGGTTGAATTCAACCAGTGGTTTACCCATGCTGAAATCCAGGAAGAACCAAACTGTAACTGATGCAACTAGTGCCAAATTTGACAAAAGGGCAATGACTATCAATGATATTATTGATCTGGATGTTAAGTTTTCTTCAATGGTAATTGGATACAAAATTTATCACTCCAGAAGAGAGAACTCTACTTATGGAACAACCATATATTCTGCATACAAAATGTTAAAAGAAAATGCATATTATGACCTGTGTGAATTATTGCAGAACCAACTAATTGAGAACTTGAATAAAATCAAGAAAGATAAGAAAAACACCTTTAAATATGGTACATTGGTTCTAGGTTTGTTTTTCTACTTTATGAATGAGGTACCTGGAGTAAAGAGTGTGCACTAGACTAATGATGAGCTAGTTGCTATTCAAATAAGAGATCATCTACATAGCATTAGTGACTATAAAGTACATAAAACTATAATCTAGGGATACTTCAACAATTTTCAGAATATGATGCATTCTAGAGAAAGAATCCCTAAATCAATTGTTGAGAAGTACAAGAATGAAATATGTTTCATGGTGGACACTTATCAGTGCTTAATGGAAGCAATAGAACCCAGAACTATTTGGATCATGCCCATGGGGTATGAAGTAGATGAGAAAATATTGAACATGTATGCTTAACACTTTTTGACCAAGCCAAAAGACATAACAGTTGAAAGATTTGGGACATATGAGGAGCTAAGTGTAAATTGCATATTGAGCTTAGAAAACCTAAAACCAATAGGAAAGTAAGAAAAGAAGTTGAGGAATTGGTAGAGAATCTAGGCCTCACCAAGGAATTTGTGAGGCTATTTAGGGAAAGAGCTAAAAAGGCTAAGAAGGAGAAGCAGGATAAGAAACAAGGAAGTGTTTTAGTAGAATCCTCCTCCACATCAAGGACTACTAGAAGCTTTGTTGCTACCCCTATTCCCCCAAAACCTATCAATTCTGAGAAACTGGAAGGCAAATCATCTGAAAAAGAAGGGAAAAGAGTGAAAACTAAGGTTGCCTAGACATAAAAGCATGAAAAATGATGAAGAAGAAACTGATTTTGATATTGAGATCAAAGAGTTGAAGGCCTCAGGTACAAAAGCAGCCAATGTAACTAAGGAGAAGCCCTCTGAAAGTGAAAGGACAAGCAAGAGGCAAAAGATTGAAACATATGTTGAAAAGCCTACTCTCTTTGTGGATGACATCATCAAATCTGTCACTATAGATGGGAACTTAAGGCCAATGACTAAATTCTTTGATGATTATAGTGATGTTGATAAGAGGATTCAAGAGGAAGCAATAGTCAAATATTTGAACATCTACAATAAGGCTTTGATTGAAATAACCTTTGAAATTCCAACAAGTCTTGTAGATATTCTGGAGTTAAAGAAAGAAAATGCAAAAGCTTAATACATTGAGATTAAGGAGCATGTGTTGATAAATTTGTGCCCTTAGATTACTCTAGATCAGATGAACTTGATATTCAAAGAACTGAAGGATGACTTTAGGAGTAAGAAGAGAATGAATAAACTCGTGCTTGGTGAAATAGATGAGATGGTCAAAGATACTCAGGAGATTCTTCTGAATGCATTAAGAAGACATAATCTTCATGTTGTTGAAGAGGAGATTGATGATGGGATTGACTCCTCAATTCTAGATGTTAAAGAATTGAAGATCAATGAGCAACAAATTGAGTTAGATAACACTTCTATTCTGAAAAAGGAAGCAATGAACAAGGAAGATGAAAAGATGATAGATGAAACTGATGATGATGTAGGAAGTATTCAAACCCCTCTGAATCAATCCAAAGAAGATACAAAGGTGAATGTTGAAGCACATGATCAAATTGAAGATAATTCATTGAAGAATATAAAGCATGAATTAGAAGAAGCTAAGGACAAAGATGCAGAAAAGGCCAAAGAGAAAAATGAAAAAGAAGAATAAATTGTAAAGGTTGATGAAGAGTCCAAGCAGGACAACCTGGCTGACATTACCGGCAAGGACCAAAGATATATATCATCATTTTGGGAAAGATACACTGCAGAAGTAGTGAAGGAGATTCTTGAAAGATATAAACAAATGGAAGAAGATCAGGACATTAGACAAGGTCCAATAAATTTTGATACACTATCTCTGGTGCATGAGATAAAGTTGGCTTCTATAGCTCAAGCTAATGCAAGAGAATATATACTAAAGTCTCACATAGAAGACAACAAGCTACTTGGCCTAGCATCAGGCATCTTGGAGAAGATCATACCCACTTTTCAGAAGGACTATTCAACATCCCCCTCCAGACATTTAAAGAGCTTGATAAACTCTGTAAGTTCTCATTTTGAATCTCTTGAAAAATCTGCAAAGGTCAAGGTTAAAAATGAATTCAATGATAAAAGATTTGATGCACTGAAAGGGATGATTGCACTTGATAGAACTGTGCTAGATACTGGTATAAAGAGTATTCAAAATTCTCTTATAGAAGGAGGGAAGGTATATAAATTTTGTTTATCTTTTCCTAAAGCTATAGAGGACATTGAAATAAAAATAAAGAAGTTTAAAGAAAAAATGTCAAGTGTATCCCAATCTTTTGATCCTTTGATAGTATCAATGATAAGCCAAGAATGTCAAATAATCAGCCTAATTGAAGAAATAAAGAATTTGATAAAAGAAAAGGACAATATTGAGACAAGGATGTGTGAGCTCTGGGGACTAATTTCCCCCAAAATAGAAACAATGTTTAATGCTCTGACTGAAGCACAAACTGTAGCTCAGTTAAGTGACCCCATTGATCTACGGATGACAGAGTCACAAGCATTTCTATTCAATGGCCACATATCAATTTTGAACACTATGAAGAAGAGCTAGGATAGTGAGCTGGCACAATTAAAGAATATTTTTGGTGATGTACTTAAGTTTATGTAAATAAGACTTAAGGATTGTTTGTACAAATGCGGCCTGGTGTATAAATTTTTTGTGTAAATTTTGGTTGTGGATCCCACTCTTTTCTATTGATGTCAAAGGGGGAGTGAAGAGTAGTGAAAAATAGGGAATCTAGCAAAGGGGGAGCATTGGAGAATAGTGAAAAACATAAGTGCACATAGAAAGGGGAGTTGTTCCGACACTTAGTCATTTTTCACTAAGTGTTGCCATCAATGCCAAAGGGGGAGATTGTTGGCAAGAGACATTGCTTCACATGATAGGTGTTGTCATTGATGGCAACTAAGTCTATCCTACACATCCACATTACATGATTTGTTCATACTAGAAGTCAAAGTGAGGATTTGTCTAAGTCGGGGAGTCAGAAACAGAGCATGTGACAGGGTCCGATATCTTAGTCTAGATCTCTCTGGTGGCAAATGATAGTGTGTTACAGATCTGAGGGAGTGATAAGGATTATCCAAACTATCCAAATCTAGGATTTTAGCCTCTGATGGTGAAGGATTCAAAAGTTATAGGCATCCGAGTATTGGGTTCCGGTTAGCCTGCATAGTCAGAAGAAGAACAGGCTGACCTAGTATCTGATCTTGGTCCGGATGATTAAAAGTTGTTGGTTAAGCAGTTTGTGATAATTAGTGGTATTGGCCAACATGATTGATGATTTGATAACATAGGTTTTTGGTCCGTGTTGTTATTTGTGCATGGATCCAGTCGATAGAGTAGAGTTCTTAATATAATTTCTAAGTCTCCTTGAAGCCAACTGCAATTGATTGATTTTCTTAATGCGGATATATATAGCCGATAGATTCGAGTCCTGTGGGAGAAGTGAGTGATGTGGTGATGGAGTAAGCATGAAAAAGAGAAGAAGTACAAAGGAAAATATCTAAGCCCGAATTATGGAAGAAGAATAAAATAGGACAAAATAAGGATTAACTGTGTAAGATCAGTATTTTGTGCTTAACCATAACAAAATTTTTACATTCGTAGATACTACTCATCAGTTCAAACATTTTGTTATCATCTTGTAATCATTTATGTAGGCAATGAGCCTCTTGGAGCAATGAGCCCTAAAGGCATGTGCCTTCTCCATTTGTTATACTTTTAACAGAGTATAATTTCTTGTGGGTTGACCCCCACTGTGGTTTTTCCCTTAACCAAGTTTCCACTTCAAAAATCTTGGTGTCAAGTGTGTTAATTGTGCTTCTACTTATGTGTCTTTGATTCATGCTTTCATGGTCACATCTTTAATCTATTAAAGAAGAATTAATTGCAGCAAGTATTAAATTTTTTGAGACAACTGATTCACCCCCTCTCAGTTGTCATCCCTTATTTCAACAAATGGAAGTCCAACCAATAGTATTTGGCTGAATTCATAATTTAAAAGCAAATTCTATGACTTCATGTTGTAATCTTTCAATGTTGGGTTTGTTTTAAATAACCTTTTTAATAAGAAACCACATCAAATTGTATTTACTGAAAAGAAAGTCTTTGGCAGCTTTTATCCTCTTTAATAAGAAACCACATTGTATTTATTGAAAAGAAAGTCTTTCACAACTTTTTATTTCTATTACAAATATTTCAAATTATGATAGGGACGCTGTTGTCTATTTTTAAATTTACCTACCAGAAAAATATGAGCCACATCTAAGATTGTCAACTAGACTTGCATCTCAAATTTCTACCTTACAAAATATTGAATGAGGATGAACAGTACCTATAACAACAGTTCACTAAGACTAAACTAAAGATATCCTAAAAATTAAGATAATGGTGCAAGAATGAGGCAATTATAATTGTCCTTATAGAAAACCATTGACTAACATAAAACACAACTGAGATTATGCAAATTATCAGCACCAATGTTCTAATGACACTATAAATGTAATCATTAATGAATGCCAATTAAAGTCCTAAATAATCCTAGTGTTTTAATGAAGGGCTAGCTAATAATGAAATAGGATGAATGATGTATGTAGTCTAGAGAAATCTATAAAATGGCTGCTTCTCTAGATTAGAAACATTGTTTCATTTCCCAATCTGTATTTTGGGATGACAATTTCAAACCATGTAGGTGTGAGTGTGAAATAATGCTTGAAAATAGATTGTGACAAGCCGCATGATTTTACCACAATAATACTATCCAATAAGCAAAGGACTTCAGTAATTTCACCCATTTTAGTCTGGAGAACCCCTTTCCAATTTCAAATGTTTGGAGCCAAAATGACAACATTATGACAATACAAAATGATCTACAAGAAAGGAAAAAGTGTTTACTCTTTTAATCATAGATTTTTCATCGAACATCCAGCTCATGTGAGTGAATCAAAATTCTTCATTTGGGTTGTGTGGGGTCCTTAATAGAATCATAGAACTGGTGGTGATACTAATTTGTACTCACCCAATCTAATGGATCACCCTAAACACAATTATATTTTGTAAAACTATGAACTTAATTCTACATGTCAAGAAGTTCTAGTAACCAGGCACTAAACCAAAGTTGTAGTCTATAGTTTGTCAAAACACCTCAAATAAAAAATTAAGGCTATGTAACATCATAAGTTTTTTAAAAAGGAAATAAAGTGGGAAAAATGTTGCATATATTGAAAAAAATTGGAGTAACTTATTTGAAACAAGAGGAATCCATAAACAGATTAAATGAAATTGGCTTTATAATGCTTCAAGAGATAGAAAAAAAAGATCAATTCAAATTAGGCAAATCCATTCACAAACACTAGAAAGAAGATACATTAGAGGTCATTGCAAGCATTGAATTCTTAGGAAGATCAAAGATCATGTAAATTTGTCTAGAATCCAATTATGTCATGTATCCCAACCAATGTTAATTATGCATGATATGGGTTGCTCAAGCTCTTGTGCACAAGCACTCAAAAATATTTCACTATGCATTTTCTTCCTTGAGATTGCAATTTCTTGTAGCATGTCTTAGCAGAGCATCCTCTCAGATTTCAATCAATGGTTACATATCTTTGCTTTAATGATTGAAAAGTAGGAACTAAGTGGCCAATCTGAATCTCTTCAGTTTTCATATTCTTAATAACTGATATTTAATCCACTTGGAGAGAGGAGGTTAGGGTAATCTAGTCGAGCCTTAGAGGTCATAATCAAAAGTAGGCACATGAAGAAAAGAACTAAGAATTACTCAAGTCTTCCCATTATATATATATTATATATAGATCTCACATTTCTTCCTTGGTGCATGGGAACCCTGAGTTTAGCATCTCAAAGCTATCAAGTTTTGAAATGGCTCTTTTATAGTGAAAACATAAGGATCCAACTTATGGTTGAAGAAACAATTTTTCCATTGTTTATGAACTTGTCCATACTCATGAGGAAGATTCACAACTCTCATAATCAAATGGAAAGGGGGGTTGCCATTGCAATCCTTTGTGGAATTATGATTGATCGAATTTTCCATGCAGAATAGATGACCAAGCTATATTAGTTTTTCATTTTTTGGCTAATGAAGAGGAATACCCAAATTTTTGAAAATGCATAAGAAGTGAACATCTTTGTTTGTGCATTTTGTATTTCAATACATACCTTCATAGCTTAAAATGCCCAAGTTTGTTGCCATGTGTTTCTATTACAAATGTTATACGCTCGATGAGATGCTAAATATGCTTAGGCAACTTGAATTGGTATGAGTTAAAACTCATTTTTTTCAAGCTATGGGTTATAGAGGCATAAAGGATTTGAAGATTTAAGTGTTACTAATTTGTATAGAGTTTACTCATGTGGCAATGAATTCTATATATGGCAGCTTGTAGTGCTTTTTACAACAGCATTGAGTTCTTACAAAAATATCAATTTTGTTGCTGACTTGGATTACTTTTCTTTATTTTGATCTAAACAATAGTTTTTCCCAGGATATATTTTCTTAGTAAGACATGAACTTTTATCTCAAAGCCATTTTACTAAGGGTCTCATTCAGGAAGGATTCTAGCTTTTTATTGGGAATAAGATGTAAAAATGTAATTATGGGTCCTTGTTATCTCTAAGACAAATGGTGTACATAGAAAATTATGCAGATATACCACCCACCAAAATTTGAAATAGCATACAATGAATTGAATCCATGTGTCTAAAACTACGATCCGAATCTCCAAGAGCTAAAACTAGCCAATCAGTCTGTCATTCTTGCAAGAGGTTGAAAAAATAATACTTTCCTGTAGCTTCTAGAATCAAAGGCTATCCTATCTTTCCAAAAAAATCCCCCACTTTACCTATATTGATCACATGCTCCTAGCAGACCCACAGGACATTGATAATGGAGAAGTCTACACTAGCACAAAGACATACCCCATAATTGAAAACAAAAAAATCCTATGCCCTTTGTTGAGCTCCCTTAGGCCCTCTGGGTTCCTCAAATATTCTTTCTTTCATGGCTATGGCATTTTTTGCACCCTCTTGGCCCTTTCTCCTATTGTTATGACCTTTTATCTTGTCAAACTACTTTCCTTTGGCCCTAGGTTCCTCTATAACAATGGGAGCACTTCCCCCTTCACTGATTATAAACGTGGCTATAGATCAAATCATTCAACTTTATGAATTAGGTGGAGAGATGAAAAACTCTGGACCATTTAGGCCTACATATCTTACCTATAAAAAGATTCATGAAAAAATAGGAAAATAACATTTTCACTTTTACTATAGGTTATCTTCATGCTTTCTTCTAATAGGTTAAAAGTTGTAAGGTATATCATTTAATCTGAAAGTTTAGGGCTTCTAGTTTTACATTATCTTTCAAATTTACTAGAAATTCTTCTCCTAAACATCCTCCATATTAGAAGTGTTCTATTTCAGGATGCTTTGGAGCCCAGAAGTAGTGTTCTGTTTCAGGATACTCTGGAGCCCAGAAGTAGAGCACCCACAAGAAAATACTTAAAAACAACCATTTATGCAAACCTTAGTAGAAAATAGGACACATGGAACATGTAAATGCAATGACAAACTGACTAGCTAGTTTAAGGACTAGAATAAGGTAGCTCATATCCCCAATGAACTTGTGGTGAGGTTGTGTTGTAATGATTATGTGAATTGGTTGTATTGTAACCCCAACAAGGGAGCTAGCAAGAGTGACAAGGCTCAAACATCCCTCCCTGTAGTAAGGCATCTCACAACCACAAGTTTCAACTACATGTGGTGAGCTTCCGGTGTTATGATTATGAGGAACATTCAAATGTGACTTGTGTTTAGTAGTTTACATAACCTAAGAATGTGGTCTGAGCTTACCCGCACTGCATTAAAGGCATGCCATAATCTCACCCATACCCGAATATATTGAGTAGTTTTTGGATCACATACCATCAACTCCAAAAAGATAAAAATTGGATTCCTCAAAGAGGTGGAAGAAATAGAGAAAAGAAATACACCTACAGAGGGTGGGAAAAAAAACAAAATAAAAGTGTGCATGATTCAAAAAAGAAAATAGCATGCACCCATTATAGCAGAAGAATGCAGATAGCATTATAGTGGGGCCATGCATAAATTGGAAACATCTTAACATTATGTAAATGATGTATATAAAGCTAACAACAGATTTGCCAAACTTGAAAATGAAAGAGAGAGAAAATCAAACCACCTACAAACTTTCAAGCAAATGCAATTGGCAGGTGTCAAGACAAATTCCACAACTTTTTCCAGTATTCTACTTGCCTGTGTCATTTAAATCAATTTCTATAATTCAAGAAGCCCCAACAATTCTTACTCTGAAAAAAAAAACACTTAGTTTTGAAGCTTCCATAGTCAGACAATAATTGAAAATGGAAGTTTGTTAGGAAACCTTTAAAGATCCAAACACACCCCTGATCTATATAGTTTTTACCAGAATTCTATTTTCAATCATTCTCATTGAAAGTAATAATCATTCACATTCCAAGGATTAATCACATTGTGTAAATAAATTTTATGCACACGGCAAGGCCAACATATCCAAATACACCATCAGGATTCCAAATCCACCATCAGGATTGTGAGGAGAGGGACATAGTGATGCCTACACACAAACCTTCATCAAAGAGTGGTAGACTATAGAACAGACCCACCATTGATCGATGATAACAGAACATAATAGAGACATAGACAAGACATGTGTGTTCCTTGCAAAATGACACACTAGAGCCTACAACACACTTGTCTACCCTTTAATAACACCTATCTGCATGCATTGCATTTGTAAAATCAAACCTAAACATAACATTTTAGCCCACACTTTGTGCCTTGAAAAAAAAAGCAATAGAAACCTAGGAATTTTTTTTAAGATTTTATGAATCATATAATTCAATACTAATGGGTTCAAAAGCAATTGCCAATCAAAAAATAAGAAAAAAGTAGGATTTCTCTTGCACAAAATTTTCAAGAAAATACAAACATTAGAGAAAAGCTTTAATTTTTATCAAGTTGCAGGTGCCAAGGATGATGAATAGTTGGAGGCAAAAATAATAGTACCCCTACCTAGAGCAGGGACTAATAAAACTAAATTTTATACATTTGCCAAGGATGATGAATAGTTGGAGGCAAAAACAATAGTACCCCTACCTAGGGCAGGGACTAATAAAACTATATTTTATACATTTGCCAAGGATGATTAATAGTTGGAGGCAAAAACAATAGTACCCCTACCTAGGGCAGGGACTAATAAAACTAAATTTTATACATTTAAGGAAATAACTTACAATTTATGTTGGAATAGAAAGGAAACCTGAAATTTATGTACCCCTGGGGGATTAATGTAATTTATATACTCATCAATGCTCATTTGCAACTTAAACATCTCATTGATAGTAACATCATGCAAATCAGTTGCCAATAAAAATGGGTATAAATATTAAGGAAATGAATATTGAAGAAACATTGTCACAAGCCATAGCTGAAGAAGAGAGAAGAGAGGAGAGAAATTACTCTAGAATTGTTTAGATATTTATACAATTTATAAAATTTATATTCCATATATTTACACAAGTTCAAGGATAACTTTAAGAACACCCCCCCACTCAAAGAAGTTGTATAAACCTGGCGAATCATGTATACTTCTTGAGAAAAATATTAATTTTGTTGGTGAATTTTTTTGCTTTTCTGGGAAAAAAAATAATCGTGTTTGGTAAATCTTTTGTAATCGCTAGAGGTCTATAGAAAATCCTAGCGAATTATATTTTTTTAAAACCAATAAAATATTTTCATTAGCAATTCAAACCTATTTTCAAACCAATTAAATATTTAGATTGGAGAATTAAAACCTATTTTCAAGCTAGTAAAATATTTCTTTGGGTGAATTAAACATGTTTTCTAAATAAAAGAATACTTCTGCTGGCAATTAAAATCTAATTTCAAACCAAAAAATATATTTTCATTGGCAAATTAAACCAATTTTCAAACCAATAAAAAAATTATTGGTGAATTAAATATAGTTTCAAACCAATAAAAAATTAATTGGCGAAACAAACTATTATGCCAATAAAAAACCATACAGTGTGGTGAAAATATCAAATGTTACTTATTGTTCTATTATGTGATAAATTTTACACACATCGAAATTCCTTTGTAAAGTGTCTAGAATAGGGACAAGTGTCAACATATTTATTATGTCTGAAGCAAGATGTCAACTCAAATTAATATAACAGACAGCTATTTGATGAATTTTTTATGGACGATTATAGTTGCATTCCGGAAGAAAATGTCTGAAACACTAGACCTGTGACTTCAAACCTCCAGAATAACACTTGAACCGTTAGATTTCCAAATATCAATGGTTGACATTTCATATGAGAAACCGTCTGTGTAATCTTATGTTGACTTGCTACGTCAAGTTGTCGGTTGTCTAAGTTGAAACCTGAGCCATGAAAACCATGTTGTTTACTAGCCCCTTATACCTAGTCTTGTCGACAACTGCTTGGTGGGGAACGGGTTAACCTAGTAAGGTCCCACTTTTTAAATGCCTTAGCAAATATTATGAAGAAGCCCTAAGAGATGTAAAGGCTGAACTATTAAAGGTTTAAATAAGACACATGGGAAATTCCTCGACAAGATGTTTTAATCTTAGCCTTCCAATGTTGAAGAATTTAAGCAGATAATGGATGGCTTGAGAAGTTAATGTACGATCATGTTGGAGGGCCCCTAGGTTAATCCTAACCATTCCTCGCTAGCCCGTTGTTAGAAAATGCATGGGCGATAAACCCAACGGGCTAACAGGTGAACGCCATGTAGCAGACTTCACAGCCTGAAGAGAAGGTGGGGTCTACCAAAAGATGAGTAAGCAATACCATGTGGTAGAAAACTTCATCTCAACCGTCCATCTTGCCATCTCATCAAGAGATCAATGGCTAGAGTTTGAAATATTTTAGTAAATATTACGAAGAAGCCCTAAGATACTTAAAGGGTGAGCTATTAAAGGTTTAAATAAGACACATGGGAAATTCCTCAACAAGATATTTTAATCTTAGCCGTCCAATGTTGAAGATTTTAAGAAGACATCGGATGGCTTGAGAAGTTAATGTGCGAGCATGTTGGAGGGCCCCCAAGTTAATCCTAACCATTCCCCGCTAGCCCATTGTCAGAAGATGCACGGGCGATAAACCTAATAGGCTAATGGACGAATGCCACTAGTAGACTTCACAGGCTTGAAGAGAAGATGGGGTCTGTCGAAAGATGAGTAAGCAATTCTATGTGGCAGAAAACTTCATCACGGTTGTCCATCTTGCCATCTCATCAAGAGATCAATGACTAGAGTTTGAAATTTAGAAAGTGGCCATGGGAGTCATTTTGCTTCATGTGAGCAAGCATTAATGGTGGTTTTAACGCCATAAAAGTAGTTTTTTTGCAAAATTAAAATCCATCTAAGTGTTTTAAATCATTTGGAGGCAATTTTAATCTCTTGAATACTCGAGGCAATTTCAATCTCTCGAGGGCCAAGGCAATTTCAATCTCTTGGTGATCAAAACGGTTTTCAAAGTGTTCAAAGTCGTAAGTTAAAATCCTGCCCTCTAAAATTCACTACTTGTGCTCACTATGATGGTTCTGTCAATAGGAATTACTAGTAAATTTTCATTTCTTTTAGATTTTTTCCTTCTTAGATTGTTGAACTACAAATTTTGAGCTTTATTGCTACTTTAAGTCAGAAGCCTAGTTATGAACCTACAATTCTTGCTAAACTAAAAGCGTAATTTGCAAAATTCTCACCACAATGGTACCCCCATGAGCTCAAACCTCAAGCTCTGGAGAGACAAAAAGGCCCATAGTCCAGGACCTTCTTGATCAATTAAAGCCCTCTACTAATGACAAAGTAAAAGGTTTGCTTCTATTCCAGGGTTCCAAAATTAAAGAAGGCCTCATAGATAAAGATATCCATATCAAGGATGCCACCATACCACTTACAAGATGGTCATTGTTCAAGAACTGGTTTGGGAACATGAATTTGAGTTCTCCTATATGTAACCCCTAGAGATTGGACATGGGTAAATTGGTTATCCCAACTATCTACATGGATGAGGACTTGTTAAAAGTTGTGGCAGCCGGATATGATCCTATCTCCAGATTTGTCAGGACGTATGATGGGATCGAAATGGTAAAAATCAGCAGGGAAGAGATTGCTGAAGTTTTTCAACTTCATGAGTGGAATGAGGATTTGGTAAAAATTGATTTGAAAGCCTCTAGGAGTGAATACGAGAAGACAAGACATGTCTTTAAAGTCACAGTGATGCCAAATCATCTAGCATCAGTTGGAAAGGGAAAAGGGAGAATTGTTATTGGTCCATCAGATAAGGAACCCTTCCCAATAAAGTATTTTGCTCCATATTTTCATAAAACCTTTTATTCTTTGTGTCAAATCTTGGCATTTGATCCTGCTTCTGGAATGTCAATGGGTTTCATGTATATGGTTTCTCATATCCAACACCCCACTTACAACATAGTATATGACTTTGCTTCCTACCTAGCAGATAACATTCATGAGGGTTTAATTTCATTAAAGAATGGTAAAGATTTGGTTCAGTTTTGGTCGTACTCACTGTTAATGCAAATGTTTTTATTCAAAAGAGTAAGAGTTCTTTGAGAATGATATGAAGTTGGAAAAGGAGAAGGATGGTGTTGAGCTGCCTATCCAATGTTGGACAAGAATTCTAGACAAGGATGAGTTGAAGTTTGATTTTGTCGTGTTTGAGAATGTCTTTGCATCAAAGTTGAGGAATGACCTAATCCTGAATCCGCCAAGGATTCCAACTAAACTACATGATTTTCTTAGGCCAATACAAAGGAGGTTTGATTTAAAAATTGATCACAACTGGGGAGATGTCATCCCCTATCCAAATTGTACAATTCTCAGAGTATATGGCATTACGGTTAGACCACATGTTCTACGAAGAGAAGTGCCACTGAGAATTGATTCCTTAAGGTCATTTGGTAACTAGGTAATGTTGAAGATGGCCACTTGTTAAACATGAGGAAAGGAACCTTCTTCCCAACATGGATAGTTTTTGTAGACTTTGTGATGACTGGTTGAGGGTGGAGAAAAATGGATGAATTGCTTGAACCATACAACATGAGGAGAGTGCACCCAAGAAATCATGATCCTGAAGGTTTCATGGCTGCATTGAAAGGGAGGATCAGAAGCAGCCAGTTCATACATAACTTATTTTTCCCTGAAGATGTTATTAGGAACATCTTTAATTACCAAATACATGAGGATAGGAAGGCAAAATGGATTGCCTATGATAAGATGGTAAGGGAAAAATGGAAGACCAATCCCCAATATGACCCCCTATGGCTGCCTCAATTCAAAAATGAATTGCAAAAAGTTAAATATATGCTCCAGAATTTTGAGCAAGTGGTTGGCAGGATGAAAAGAGAGATATTGGTTGCTAACAAAGGAAAGGTTGTGGTTGGGGAAGAACAATAAAAGGATAAGGGGAAGGCCCTAGTGTTGGAGGAAAGGCCTACCTATCAACCACCACAAAAGATCAGAGTCTTTGCAAGCAAAAAAGGTATTGTGAGGAAGCAACAATCTATTGGCAACCCAACTGCATCTTCTGATTCTGAGCCTAAGGGCTCAAGAGCTTCCTCACCATTGCATGAAATTCCACTACTGTCTCCCCAAAGGTAAGCAACTCCACAAGTGATTGAGGTGGATTCACCTCCAAGACAACCACTACCAAAGAAGCAAAAGGTTGAACAAAGCAGCTTGGTGGATTATCCAGATGACTCAGATGATGATATCATTCTCACTGAGGAGGATATGAGACAAGGAATGCCCTCTCCCCCTAGGGAGATAATAGAACAAGAAATCAGCCTCAGGTTGGGCATAGTAGACCTCAGAGGGTTAAGCAACAAAGATGACCTTAGGGAGGAAGCTTGCAAGACCTTCATGATAGATGATTCATTTGTCCAGATCCCTACTTTTAGAGAGTTTGCTTGGAGGGAAAGGAAGGATGAATATGCTGATAATGTTGTCAAAAAGAGAAGCTTACACCTTGAATTACCAAAAACTATTATTCAGGCTGAGGTTAGAAAGGAAATGAAAGAACAATTTCAGAAGATAACATCTAAAAAAGGTAGAGAGTTGGTGATGAAAAGTGGTATTTTATTGCTGCCAGAATGGGATTTAGCCTCAACAATTGCTTATGACATAGTGTGGAGGCATGACAAACCATTGTATCAAATAGAGGAGGAAGAAAAATTGGCTTTACAGGGGTGTGTTTTTAGCAAAGATTGGGAAACACTTGCTATTTGGACATTGGCCCTAGGTGCAAGGAAACTTGCAGTTGCTGAGCCTGCTCCCAACATAAGTGGAGGGATAATTATTAATAGAGTGTCTGATAGCCCAGCAATTGAGGCAATAAACATGTCAGTGAATGTTGCCAAATTCACAAAGGCAACACTAGAGAATATCACTAAGGAAAGAGATCAATATAGATCCAAGTATAATGACATTGTTGTAGAATATAATAACAGTCAGCAAAAGGTTGCCAAGTTGGAAACTAAAGTGGCATTGTTAAAGCAACAATTGCAAAATATGCATGCCCATGCCCAAACACAGACTGACTCTGCTATCCTTCTAGAAGTTTCAATGAAAATCATTCCATACAATCTTGGAGATGCACCCCTACCCCTTACAGTTGAGGAGCCAAGCACATCAGGTGTAGCTCCATCAAGTGAGCCTACTAAAGAGGAATTATTGGATCAAATTGAGACGTATAAGAAATTGCTGTCATAGGCCAACGAATCAATTTATTCAAGTAATATGAAGATTGTAACTATAGTTCTTGAACACTTGAATAAAGGGATTGGTAGGAGATTAATTACCATTCATTCAAATTATTCTTCTATGTTTGATGCCATAAAGGATTTCAATAAGAATAAGAATGTTGTAACATCATTAATGGATACATGGATCCCTAGAGCCCAAGTATTAAGAGACATGGCAATTCCAACCAAGCATGTCAAGGATGCACCTCCTAACATTGTCCCAACTCTCAGACTTATAAATTCAAATAAGGATTTTCAAGGGTTGGTAGGTCCTTTGGAAATAAATATCACGGATCTTGTCAAAAAGTTTGATGAATGGAATTTCAGTCTACTTCCTATTATTTTGAGTGAAAATGGTGGGGTTAAACTTCTACAATTATGGAAGGACCAGGCAAAACAAATAATATTTGCTCAAGTTAAGCTCATCTGTGACACTGTTGATTTAGATATGTTGAGAAGCAACATTGATAAGCTGATTCACACTGGCATTTTCTTAGAGGAATTTGACAAGGAAGCTAATCAAGTGGTTATCAAGTACACACCTTATAGGACCAAAGCAGAAGAACTTGTCAATTTCATTTGGCCAATAAAGGAGGAGTATCAGCTATGGAGGTCCAACTATGTTGACAATTTAGATTTCTAAAGTGCTAAAGTATATGTAAATGTTAATGTTTTGATGATTATTGTACTATTCATTTATTGAATATATTTGATCTGAGATGACTTTTGTTGAAATTAGAAAAAAAGAATTACTTCCTTTTTGTATAGTACTTATTATTAGTTTAAACTTTATTGTATATAAGATTGGTCAGATCTTACATATCAATTTACAAATATTGTGCTCCTTTTAATTCAAAATGGTGACATGTGTCATGGATTGCACACGTGGAACATAGTTTGGAAACACTATTAAGTATTATCTATATACTTACGTCAAATCAAGTACAAATATTTGCATGCAGATTAAATTTACTTAAATTCACTTGAAAAGATATATCAAATCACTTAAATATTAGCACGCTTAGAAACATATCCCAAAGCTTTGAAGCCAAGCACCATTAATGAAGCCTAGATTTATTTAATGGAGCCCAACAATGCCTCATAGTCATACTAAAGTTTAAAGCTAGCTTGTTGCTTAACAAAGAAAATGGATATGCCAATTTGCCTTATAGCGTTGTGAAGACAAATTACTTTCTTGTGTTTCATAACAAACTCAAGGCTTAGAGCTATAACAAAGCTTGACAGAATTGCCCATTTGTGCTTCCTGGAGTTGGAAGCCATGCAAATGGTGCTTGGGAGGGACTTTTTAATAGATAGGAACAGATACATAGTGAATTTTGACATAGCCTCTTGGTTCTTGGCGTCATTACTGGACCTTGGTGGTGTGAAGGTGGAAACTCTCAAACTATTGCGAGAAATTTTCAAGGTAGATTATCTGGGCAATGATTTTGAGGTGGTTGTTGGGTCAGAGATGGATGTGGGGATTTCACAGTCTTCTGACCTACCAATGATATTATTTGGGGGAGAGATGGATGTGGGGATTCAATGGCTTCTCTTTCTGTTCAACATGATAGATGGTGCTCTCGCCTACCACCGTCACTAGGCCACCATCAGTCTAAATTTTTTAAGGCACTCTCAAGCTCTCGTCATGGAGCCGAATCTGGAATGGGTGTTGCGCTTTGCAGACCTAGTGGAAACATGAGATTTTTATGGTTTCCCTTAGCTAGTGGGCCGATGTTTTGAACTTTTGATTTTTTCTATGTAATTTTGATGTAATATATTAGATTATCATGGGAAAGAATATGTATGGAATTTTTTTGTAACATAATGATATGCTAAGGGTGTAGCTATCCCCCAACTGACATAACAATTTTTTGAATTAATATCAATGAATGAAAGTTGATGTCCACGAGACCAAAAACTGTGAATAATGTTTTTATTAATATTAAATAAAATGTAATTAAATGATAAGTGTGATTGTAATTAAATGAAAAAAGAAATGCAGATTATGTTTATTGTTTATATCATAAAATACTCGATCGTTCAATGAACATTTGATGGATTGTTGTAGTTGCATTTGGGGATGAAATGCACAGAACACTAGGCTTGCGAACTTAAATCTCTGGAATCACCCTAAACTGTTAGATTTACAAAGATCAATGGTTTAGAGATTGTTGTGAGCTATTAATGTAGGACAGTTATCATACATGTATTAATAGCATAGTCCAGAAGCGACACGTTACTTGATGTTTCATTCACTAAAAAAATCACTTTATAAAAAAAGTAAACTTTCTAGTTTCTACTTTTTACTACTAAGTGATTTTATTTTCAAGTAAGAGTCGAGAGGGTCAGCACACGGGGAGATTTCATATTGCGCATTGTAGTGCCATTTCCAAGAAAGCCGGTAAGACAAAACATAGAATCCCTAGGATATGTTTCATCATTTCTTAAAAGTTAAAATCTTATTTTGTCAAAAAAATTTCTTAAAATCTTATTTTGTCAAACTTTACATTTAGGGTTGATATACTTAAGAAAAATTTCACACTATATAAACATGTCTATCACCACTAGTAGACCAGACAAAGTTTTTGGGAAAGGCAGAGCAAGTACGGATAGAAAAATAGATTATTCTAAATTGCTTAAAACCTCAGGTTTGACTTATGAATATCAGATATTTATGATCCTAACATGTTTGGTAAATTTATCTCAGAACTTAGATTTTCATGTGAGAATAAGGCTGCCAAGAAAAAGAAAAAGAAAGTTGATAGTATCAATGCACCATGGGTAATTGGATTAGGGCGCATGATGTTACATGAGGTTTTCCCTTGCCCAGAATTTATCATGATTTGTGCCCACAATTATGATCGTAATAAAAGAACAATTGTAAATAAGGATACCAAAGAGAAATATTATCCATTAATGCAGAAGAATATGGAAAAGTGTTGGGGTTTACAACCGAAGAATTTGGAGACTTCCACATTGACCTAAAAAAACTTGCTAGTGATTATGAAGCAGCGAATGAAAGGAGAAAAGAAGCTTTCCTAAATAAAATAGTTGAAGAAAAAAACAACTTGAAAAATAACCATAAGCCTCCTTATCCTTTGAAAAATTTTAAATCATGGGCTCAGGATACCATTTCCATGCTAGCATTTTGCCTTGGACTAGATAACAATTGGGAAGTAGATGCAAGCCTCCTTGAAATGGTATATAATATCCATTATGGTATTCATGTACATTTCAAATATAAATTTATTGAGCACATTGTAGAATCCATGCATAAATAATTTTTAATGATTAAAGGACGTTCCACCAAGACATTTAGGTTCACAACCTACTTGTACTATTTTTTTCTATTCAAATTTAGCAGAAAGTTTCAGACCAACAATCTTCAGATTTAGCCCTATAGTAATGCTAATGAAAATAAAATGGCTCCAGTATATGATTGGACCACTAAGAAAAGGATGCATGATTCTTGAAGGAACTTCAATCATTTTGTAGCTACTTTTTAGCTCCATTGTATCAAGCAATTACAAATAGTCCAATGCCTAGATTGCCTATATCATGTAGAGATTTCATTCAACTAGGAAAAGAAATACAATTGGCTGATTGGTACTTATTGGATGAATATACTATGCTAAGATTTTATGTATCAACAGTAGAGCCATACAAACTTCCAATACATGTGATAGAAAGGGTTTTTGCATTGGAATATGTAAGGCAGATGAAGACTACTAATGAACTACACTTTGCCAGTCAACAAAAGAAGACCTCATTTCCTTCTTTACCTTTTTTATGTGGAGGGTTCACATTTGAGAGAAAAGCATTTAAGGTGGCACAAGATATTTTGAATATTTTTAATTTTGATGACGTTTGTCACTGGAAGTATGATCCATGTGACACCATTGAAACAATGGTTGTGGCCAATAGGAATGTTGCAAGTAGAATTCAACATCAAAGTAAACCCTTGCTTGAAAAAATGAGAAACAAGGATTCCTAGGATGAGTTCAAAATAGAAATGGAGAAAACTACTACTAAGAAAGATATTTCTTTTGAATAGTTGTCAACAGAAATTATGGCATTGCACCAGGTCCAAATTACAGGAGCACCAGCAGAGAATGAAATCAGGAGGTACAACAATTTTTATAGAAAAATTGATAAACCATCTATTAGAGAAAAAATGTTAGATTTTATAACTGAGTCTTAAAAAAAATATTGGTCACGATAAAAAATTACTACATTTTGGTCTATGAGGAAGGAGCTAGGTGAACTAAGAACTGATGCAAACTATGGAGAAATTGATGAAGTTGAAGAGTTTAGCAAATTGTGGAATATATAGCATCCCAATGAATGTGAAGATGAAGAAACTGAAACTGATAGTGATGAAGAACCTGATGATGATAGGGATGAACAAAGCAATTTCAACCCTAGTTTAAGTCAGGGCACAAAAAAATCATATACTTTAGGAGCAGTCATAGCTGAAAAGTTGGGTTATCGAGGTGGTGGTTTGGGGTCCCAAGGACAAGGCATTTGGAACTCAATAGATGTAGTCACCACTGCCAAAAAACCATTTGATAAATGAGGTTTCGGAGCTTAATCAACTGATAAAATACACCAAGGTCATACAAGTAGAATTGAAAGAATTGATTATGTTACAGCTTCAAATCATAATCCTCATGGTCAGATGCAATCACAACTTGGACACATGCCCATGGTGGAGAGCCTAGTGCGACTGGCACTGCCACTGGTGGAGAACTTAGTCAACATGTGGTACAGCAATAGGTCCAACAACAAATTATGCACAAGACGACACCAATACAAGATACCACACAAAAACTCAGTGATCAAGGGACACAAAAGAGACAACGGATTATGATAGGTCCAAGTCTAACTACTAGTTCCACTATAAAGGAATTCTTTCCAGTACTCCCCTAGTTAGTGTGGCTATAACAAAAATTTCAAGTACTCCTATTCCTTCACCATTCAAGCATTCCCTTATTCCTGTCATGTCCACATTTCCCATGCAGTCACAACATGCAACACACATGTCATGTCCACATTTGTCATGTGATTGTGACATGAAATATCAAAAAATTTCCACACCTCCCTAGAAACCCCCTCGCATGCGTCAATGTGCTTGGTGGCAATACACATAAGGCATAAACATGGTAGTCAAAAGTAGGGTAATGCGATCACATTCGCACTCCCCTTTGCGATGAAGGCCAACTAAGGGGGTCAATGTGACATGGGTAACGTCTCTAATAGGGTTAGGATCGAAGATCCAAACCCTAGGTTTACTTAAGTGGATGAAGGGATTTCAACACAAGTCAAACTCAAAAGCCTAATTCTAAAGCATAGGACTAAATTTAATGGAAAAAAAAAATGTTTTCAAGGTTGCAAAAATCAATAATTTATCACTAAGCAAGGTTGAAATTGATAAATTAACTTAACCTTAGATTCCAGAAAAATCTGGCAGCATAACGCCTCACGAGTGTGAATAGGCTTTATTCTAATGCAATAAAAATTGTTCAAATGTTACTATGTTGACTAATTAGATAAATGACTAGTCTCTTTAACTAACTAATTCATACTAAATTAAATAAATTTAAAACACTAATTTAATTAGAAATAATTCTAACCTCTTGATTAATACCCCATACAATTAATTTAAACCAAAAACAAAATAAGATTTATATATGATTTTTAAAATAATCATAAACCCGAAAAAGATTAATTAATTTCCTCACCAAATTAATTAAATGGTCAAATTCCTAACCCAAATGATAGACTCAAATGGCCCCTCTCAAATTTTTTTTTTTTTAAAATATAATCCATAACCCCTACAATTTGAAATAATATCTAACAAAACTTATATTCCCTAAGAAAATTAAAAAACACCCCCATTATAAAATAAATTCCCCAAAATTCCACACAAATGAAAGAATTACAAATAAAATACTAATATCATTATGGAGGAAAGACAAACCCTAGCCTCCATTTTTAATCTCTCACTTCTCCTCTATATCAATACTCTCTATGTTGTATTGTAGGTCTAAGGATTGGAGAGGCCATTCATGGCCATCACACTAAGGAAGAGGTATATTCATTTAGTATACCCTTGATTGCTATTTTTTTTGTTTAATATTTTTTTTTTGAAGAATATATAACCAGAGGTTTAAAGTTTTTTTTACAGAGGCAACACACAGTGCGTGTGTGTGTGTGTATATAACAAGAATAACAAATGTAACTATTAAGCATTGAGATAGGGGTTAGCTCACAGTCTATAGTGTAAGAGCAGGAGGCATGGAGGCAAGGCTCTACCGCTCGCATTACAAAATCTGCAGTATTAATTGTTTGAGGTGTAAGAGGGGGGGCTATGGGGAGGGGGCCAAACCCCCGCCCACACCCCATTCACAAAGTAAAGAACCATGGTGGCAGCATTGGTGGTAAGGCATTTGGTGGGGATCCAACCCCCCCACCACCAATTTTTTTAATAAAAATTTTATCAAGGGCATCGTCGCTATAAAAAAATGGCAATGCAGCCCCAAAAGAAAACTCTCATACTATTTACTGTGATCCAAACTTTTCTCTGTGTAATACAGCTTATAATATATTTTTAATATATATATATATGAACTCAGGAATATACATTCTTCTCAAACACTTTTTTTTTCCAGTTTATTAACATATGAAAAGTTTATATATATATATATATATATATATATATATATATATAAACTTACATTTTTTTTTAATAAACATATACATCAAGGCAAGTTCCCACCCCAACACATATTTTATTATTATTATTATTATTTTGGTAAGATAATGGTCAACTAGATAGGTAATTTTTTTTACATGAAGGCAATTACAATACATGTTCCTTTTTAAAAAAAAAACTAAACCAGCAATGTATATCTTTTCTTTTCTAGAGCAAATATCATTTCATTATAACTTTCCATATAACAAATCAGCAACTATCTAGTTTTTTTATTTTCTTGAAATAAAACATATATATATATACAAACCATTTGAACATACTTTTTTTTTCTTGCAAGACTTTTTTTTTCCATTCACATAGCATATAAAATCTGCAACTATAACTTTTCATTTCGAAATACATAAAAGTTAAATACAAGCCAAGAATTCATATTTGTTTTACAACCCAAGAGAGTAAAGATCTCTTCTCTTGAAAACAAAAAAAATTACAAAAGGCCTATCTTGGCCAAGCTCTATCAAGAGCTCAAAATAACAACACAACAAGGGAAGTATTGTTTTCTTCAACATCTCATAGCTCCTAAATCCTACAATAACACAAGGAAGGGAAAGAAGCCACCAACAAATTGTTCTCCTCCCTACCATTGGCTCACTGATGAGTCACCCCCGAGCTAGGAGGTCATCCTCACACAAGGGAAGCACAAACCACTTCACAACAAGCACAAAAACACCAAGACAATGAACTCCTATGGCTTACACATAACAGAACTCACCCAAGATGAGTTTGGTGGGGTAGGGGAGTGGACATCACTCAACTCAAGAGTGCCACTCAAAAAACATCCCAAACCAATTCTTCTCAAGGCCTCAAGCCAACACTTTAAAAGATAATTTTCACAAAAATTTCTTGGCTCTCAAGCCACTTCAAAATTATTCATTTACACATATTACCTCAAGGATAAAAATCTTACAAAACCAAGGATGTGACCTCGAGGAGGTTCACTCCTCCCCCACCCCATACATGTTGAGCATTTTCTCCAAATGGAGATGCTCTCACTACTCCCATAACCAATTTTCCCAAAACAATAAAAAAAAAACACAAAATAGAACTCACACATAGCATCACACAAGTAAAGAAAAATACATAAGGAAATGCATTTGCCTTGTGTCCTACCTTATAAAGCCCAAATGGAAGATAGTTGAGAAGAGCTCTTCTAACTCCTCCAAGTTGAGCCTCCAAATTTTTCTCTAATTGTCTCCCCAAAAGCAACTAAAATTCAAAAATTGAAAAAGATTCAACAACCCCCTCCCTCCCTTCAAGAGGGATTAAAATAGGCTCTTCTCATGAGCCTTGAGGAATGGGGAGGTGACACATGTCACCTCCTCACTCCTCCACACAACCACTTGCAAGACCCTTGGAATGGGCTGGTGACACTTGTCACCCACCCATTCCACCAAGTCTTGCTCCCATCCACTTGTGCTCTCTCTCACATGTGGGAGAGAAAGGTGGAGCTAAAGGAGTGGGTATCACATGTGCCCCAATCATCTCCTCCTAAGTAAGCCCACACAACCCCAAGGTACCCTCACCAATTGTGGGAGAGGCTTGGAGTTGAGTCCTCCACAATTAAGGGGTCTTAAAGGCTCCCCCAACCTAGGAAAGAGGAAAGGAAGAGGTTGAGTGTTTGACTCACTCTTCCTCTCCTTCCCAAACTTCTATTTTCGTCACTTTACTTTAGGGTGAAGTTAAAGTGACGAAATGGGAGTTTACCTAAGGTTATACAAGTTCAAATGGTCCCTAGACCCTAGGGGTACAACCTAGGGTCAATTTTAACCCATTTTGAGCATCATAGGTTGAGTAAAACACATAAAAAGAGGTCCCAAAATTATAAATTCAAAATAAATTCAAATGAACATTACACTTAACAACACCAATCAAAAATCAAATATAAGAAGGGGTATACCTAACCCAACTAACATTACACAACAACATTACAAAAATTTGTCATGCATCACATAGTTGATTTTGGTTTCTCTTAGAACTAGAGCGGCTTACACGGGAAACAACATACTGTGTGGGATCATCTCCGATTATACGTGGCTTAGTTAGAACACTTGTGCACTCAAATGAAATGTTAATCCAACATGTATATAATAGCCGAAGCAAAGTGAAACATACACTCACATCATCTTATGATCATATAATAGCATAAAATCACATCATAATTAAATTCATCATTTGCATTTCAATAATCCATCTCAAAATGACATCACATAATATATCCATCACATAATCACATGAATAGTATCCCAGTAACATCATAATATAAGTCATATGTCTAAACATCGTTAGTGAATCAAATAAAGGTCTAGTCACATCATAATCATGCTAAACATAATAAATCAACATAAAGCATAAAGTCTAATAGTCCTGCAAATTGAGGTCAATAGTCTCATAAGTCTAAATGTGTCTCCAATAGTAAATAAAGTAGTCAAATATAAGGGAATGAAATGGTAGGCCTCACATCCTCCCCCCTAAGACTGTACTTCTTTCTCAAAGTCATCAAAGAGGTGAGGATAAAGGGCTCTCAATCTAACTGCATCCTCCCATGTCGTCGTGACCTCATCATACATGTACCACTAGACCCTAAGCTGGTCTAGCTCTCAACCTCGAAGGCCCAGCATCCGACGAACCAATATGTGAATTGGCTCCAAAGCCAATTGACCGTCTGCCTCTACCTGAAGAGCACTCTAGTCTAATAAATGAGATAAATCAGATATGTAATGCCGCAAAATAGAAACATGAAAAATATCATCGATGCGTGACAGGATAGGTGGCAAGGCTAGACAATAGGCTACGGGTCCTATTTGCTCCAAGATCTCAAAAGGTCCAACAAAATGAGGTGCGAGCTTAGATCCCTTTCCATAATGGATTGGAATCTTGTGCAGTCACACTCTCAAGAATACTCTGTCCCCAACCGAGAAGCTCTGATATACCCTCTTAGCATTGGCATACTTTTTCTATCGATCCTGTACCTCTTGAAGTCTCTACCTAATCAAGGTCACCTGTTGCTCCATATCTTGAACCAAATCTGACCCTATCGCAACCTTGTCCTCAATACAGTCCCAACTCAAAGTGTCTTGCAAGGTTTATTGTACAAGGCCTGAAAAGGAGGCATACCCAACGAGCTGTGATGCCCATTTTTGTGGTCAAACTCAACTAGATACAGATACTCCTCCCATCTACTATGGTGATCCATGACATACATAAGGAGCATATCCTCAAGAACTTTATTAACTCTCTCTGTCTAACCATTTGTCTCAGAATGATAAGCAAAACTAAAGTTGAGCTATGTGCCCAATGCCTGCTGCAATGCCCTCCAAAAGGCTGATGTGAACACTGAATCCTTGTCAGAAATGATATGGAGATATACCCCATGAATTCTAACAATCTAATCCAAGAATACTCTTGTCACTGATGGTGCATTGTATGTTGTGTGTACAGGTGAGAAATGCGCCACCTTAGTCAACTTGTCAACTGTCACGATGATGGCATCATGGCGGCGAGATGACATAGGAAGACCAACAATGAAATCTATGGAAATGGTGTCCCATGTCCACTCAGGTATCTTGTGAGGGTATAAAAGACTTCCTGGATGCTGATGCTTAGCCTTGACTCTATAGCACTTAAGGCAATGAGAAACATACTCTACAATATCCCGTCTCATACCCACCTAATGGTAAAATTGTCACAAGTTGGCATGCATCTTCTTCACCTCCGAGTGTGCTGCATAAGGTGCTCTATGAGCCTCTGAAAGAACTATGACATGAAGGTCACCTGTATGGGGTACATAGATGTGCTGTTGATGTCTAAGTAGCCCATCTGACTCAAGAGAATATCCTACAAATTTTCCCTTAAGGGCCCTCTGTGACTAGATCTCCTGTGTGAGGCCTACCCTTTTTCATTCTGTTCATGTGACTATTTACCTTACTGTTGCTAATACTTTTATATTTGTGGGACTATTGATCCTAGATTCTGAACTGTTAGACTTTATTATTTTATAGGAAAAACTAATTGGGTGATGTTAGATAGATGTTTACATTACAGGAAAACTAATTGGGTGATGTTAGAAAGAAAATTGTAATGTGATTTCAGTATGCTTATGAGAACTATGGTATGTTTTACGAATGCATGTTTTAAATTTGCTTCGGCTATGATATTTATATGTGGAATTAACTTTGAAATTTAGTGTGCAGGTATTTCTAACAAAACCACAGATACTGGAGATTATTCCACACCTTATGTTGTAATCCCTTGTGAAGACGATCTAGTTCCACGAGGAACCGAGATCAACTCTGTGTTGATTTAATGTTGTAATGTTGTCTTACATGAGGTTGAATGGGTAAGGTCTACCCTCTTGTAAATTTGAACTATGATTTGTGTTGTAAGAAATATATTTGAATTTTATTTTTTAACTTTGAATTTTTGAGACCCACTTCTTGTGTTTTAACTTGACCCTGGGTGTCCCAACCAGGTGAAAATTGACCCTGGGTTATACCCCATGGGTCTAGGGTCCCTTTTGACTTAGGTAACCCTTGGTTAACTTCCGTATGGTCACCTTAACTTCACAGTGAAGTTAAGTGACGAATTTGGAGGCATGGGAGGAATAGGATGAGTGGTACCAACACTCAAGCCCATCCCTGTTCTATTCCCAAGGCTTGTGAGACTCCCCATGGAGTTGTGTGGTCCTTCATGAGAGGGAAGGAGGGGAAGACATGTGTCATTCTTTCCCTCTTCAACTCCCCTTTTCTCTCCCATGTGTAAGAGAGATGACATGTGGTAAGGGATAAAGAAGACTTTGGGGATGGGTGAGTGACATGTGTCAACACCCATCCCTTGGGACACAATAGTGTTTGAGAGGAAGAGTGAAGAGATGACAAGTGTCACCTCCCCATTCCTCTACACTCATGGAATGGGTTATTTTAATCCCACTTGGGATAGGGAGAAGGGTTGTTGAATTTTTTAGTATTTTTGGTTTATTGGAAATTGTTTCTGGAGAAAAGAATAGAGGGAGTTTGGTGACTTAGGTTGGAGGAGATTTTAGTTGAGCTCTACATCAACTACATCCATTAAAGTGCTTTTTAAGGTTGGATTTCAAGGCTTTTGCTTTGCATTTTCGATTTGTTGCATGAAGGATGTGTGAAAATGTTTATTTTTGTTTATGTTGTATTTTTTGTTATTGCAGGTAAACTTTTATTGGGATGTTGACAGAGCTTCTTCCACTTGGGATAAATGCTCATCAAGTATGGGGTAGGGGAGGAGTGATCCTCCTCGAGTTCATTCCTTGTTTTGTGATGTTGAAAGCCTTGTGGGCATTTGTGTGACTTTGAGAAAATTTGTTATATGGCTTGAGAGCCAAAATATGAACTCCTTGGAATTTTTGTTAATAAGTTTGGCTTGAGGTCATAAGAGATTTGTGTTGAAGGGTGGCACTCTAGAGTTGAGTGTGTCCACTCTCCTACCCCTTGTTAAACTCACTGTGCTTGAGTTTTCGTTACGTAAATAACCATGGGTGTAATTGTGTTTCGGGATGTTGTATTGCCTTGTTGTGGAGTGGATGTTGGAATACCCTAGGTGTGTGAATGATCTCCCTAGCTCGGGGGTGACCCTCTTGTGGGTCTACAGTAGGGAGGAGAGCAAGTTGAGTGGTGTTTTCTCCCCTTATGTGATATGCAGGGTCTTGGAGCTTATTGTGAAGCTTGGAGAAGATTATTTGAACTTGGAAAATAACTTATTTTCCTTAACTCTTAAGGAGAGCTTGGACATTTAATAGCTTCATCCTTGTTGATTTGCCAAGAGGAGAACATTCTCTCTCTTTTGTTGTAAATATTGGTATTTTGGAGCTATGAGGAAATCCTACCTTATTGTGTTGATAGTTGTAATTTTATTGTTTATTAAATTTTAGCATTTGTGTGAGAAAGAAGAAAAGAAATTTGTTTTTAAAAGGATATTAGAATTGTCTATTTCCTTATAATCCTATTTGCAAAGTTGTGAGTTAGTTGTTGTGGAAAAAAAAAAATACTAAGTTTGTTAAAAATTACTTCATTGAAAGTCTTAGTGGAAATATTAATTTTAAAATAAGAAAGTTGAAAATTGCCATTTGAAAAGAAAACGAAATTTGAATAAAGTTATGCATTAGAGTTTAATTGAAGTTAATCTCATGCTTACTATATGTTAAATTGCATCATTTGTATTGGAAATTGACATTAAATTAAAGGGAAAATAGATTTTAATTATCTATTGTATAATACTATTTTGTATGAAGTTTAATTTTAGAGTTGTAATTGAAATTACATTGTTTATAAATGCAATATAAATTAAATTCATTGTTATGTTTTTTAACAACTTATTGACAGTAATCCTTATATATATATATATATATATATATATATATATATATATATATATATATATATATATATTCTTTTTTTTATATAGTTACGTAATTAGTTAATGAAATTGAGAATTCTAATCGCTGCAAGAATTGAGGAGTATATATATATATATATATATATTATAAACTGGTTATAAACAAATTTTAAATGGGAAATAAAATTGAATTATTTGCAGTTTTCATTTTGAACAAAAAAAAATACAAACAAAAGAAATTTGTTACAAAATGGTGAGGGTTTGAACCCCCACTGTAAGTTTGACCACGGGTGTGGGAAGGGGGCAGAGCCCCCACCCACACCCCACTGAGTGGGTTGTGGGTGGGGGCTCTGGCCCCTCCCCACACCCCCCGTAACCCTGAAGCCCCACGGCTACCTTCCCTCCCCACTATGCCTCTGTGGTTACACCCCTTGCGGTCGTATTCCCGCCGTGACCTCCTTCCGCCTGACCTCCCTCTCATTCGCGGCCCTCTGCGACCACCTCCATCCACAGTCCCCTCCTCTGTGTCCCAAACTCCGCGGCCCCATCTCCACCTCTGTGGCCTCCCTCACTCCGCTGCCATTCCTCCACCTTTCCCCCTCTCTGCGCCAAACACATAGCGGCCCTTCACCAATCCATCGCCACCATGTATTGGACCCTACCACAGCCAATGCAAACAAAGAATTAGGTTAGCGTTTCTCCAATGAAATCCAAAGGAAATAAAATATGAACTTTCACAATATCCCATGTTATATAAAGAAAAATATAAAATAAAATATAAGATTAAAATAAATAATATATATATTTTTTGTTTGCTAATAATTTTGTAGTATCATTTAAATAATAATATATATGTATATATAATCATATATATATATATATTTATTTATATATATATATATTTATTTATTTATTTATATATATATATATATATATATATTTGTATTATATAATGATAATTTCGTAAAAAAAAAAAGAATAAATAAATTAGTGCCTATATTTCGATGATGATATATATATTTATATTAATTCAAGCTGTGAGGGAATTGCGCTTTTGGAATTTAATAATTTTCATTTAAAAATATCAAGAAAATGAAAAGAAAAATATGTTCTTTCATTTTACCAAAAGACACTTAGAAATATAAATGCAAATAAGCATATATACGAATATATATATATATATGCTTATTTGCATTTATATAGATATGTGTATCTTTATAAATGCAAATAAGCCATCATATGCATTTCATATGAGGTTGTTGCAAACCAAACCTGAAGATTGAGAAAATGTCAGTTTGAGCAAACGTCCAATTGAGAAAAAGAGAGACAAAGAGAAAGAAAGATAAAAGTGAAAACAAAGAGGAGAAAATGCATGGCATTTCCGAAATGGGCTAAGAGAACTAAGTAAGTTTGACCTACCATTAATCCTGATTAGGGACAAGTTAATTATCAAAATTAATTCAAACGTTGAGATGAAACCTAGAGCGGAAACCTAGGAGACTGTGTCAAGCAAAGTTAGTAAACCCTGTGTAAGTGACCTGGTCTACCAAGAAATTAGGAATAATGTAAAGAATGCAGTGATAACTCTGATTGATAGAGAATGTGAAGAAAAGTAGGATAAACATAAAGAAACCTTACAAAACAGGAAGGTGAATGTAATAGAAATACAATCAAAATTAAATTTTAGAGAAACGGAAGAGAGGGCAAATGAACAGGCTTTGTTGAAAATACTAAGTTCAAAAGGAGGAGAAATTAATATTAAATTTCAAAAAATGGGAAAGAGAACAGATGATCGGGCTTTGTTGAAAAATGATCCATTAATGAGATCAACTGTAAATTCATTATGATTAGGGAGTAGTAGGAAATTTGTTAACCCTATCAGGGAAACCCGTGTTAAGAGTAGTGTCAGTGTAATAAATCCCCCTCACGCCCATGAGGCGTTATGCTACCGGATTTTTCTGGAATCTAGGGTTTAGGAGCTTAGTAGGTTCAACCCTTGTAGCGACGTTATCTGTGTCACGAAGACCCCCTTGTTGGCCTTCTTATGTTTGGGTGTGCGCACATGTGCGTGTACCCCTGCTGACAACTATTTTTCTTACGCCCTATGCATATGCCACCAAGCATGCTTACGCGTGCGGGGTTTCTAGGGAAGTATGGGAAAAAAATTTATATTTCATGTCATGACCACATGAGACATGTGGACATGACAAGTGTGATGCATGTTGTGACCGTATGGGAAATGTGGGCATGAAATTTGGTATCAGAGCCCAAGTTTAATCACTGGGCATATTTGGGCATGTTATTTTTCTGCAACTTTGATTATTTAGTGTCTACCTTGTTTTGTAGGATGCCTCCCCGATGTGTTCGACGAGTGTGACCGTGCAACACAGCATCCGTCGAGGTGCACAATGATTCCTCAGTAGAGGGACGGGCACCCGTAGTTATAGCAGACCCACTAGTGCCAGAGGCACCACCAGTATTTGACATAGGTCCACAGATTCTATAGACATTGCAGGCCATGTTAGAAAGATTACCTCCAGCTATTCCAGAGCCACGTGATGAGCCTCGCATTGATCTGCGAGAGGAGCCATGTAAGGAGCCGCGTGCTGAGTCACGTGCTAAGCCATATGTGGAGCCCCGCGTCGATCTGCAAGAGGTGCCACACAAAGAGCCTTTCATAGAGATCCCAGATACTACAGTAGAGGAGGTACGGTCAGCCTACCGTGCACGAAGTAGGAGTCCTCCAAGACTTTCAAGACGAGATGAGACCATGAGAGCAGAGCAGATATATCATGGACCATACGAGTATGGGTTGGATGAGCCAGTGGTGGGACTTAGAGACAGAGGAGACCCCATCAGAGACCTGCTTAGGCTCAACCCACCTACCTTTGCAGGAGCTACAGAGGGAGCTATGGCTAAGGCTTGGCTGATTAGTCTAGATAGGTGTTTCACGTTGCGACCTTACGGGAGCAATACAAAAGCATGAGTGGCAGTACATCTCCTGCGAGATGCAGCAGCTACCTAGTGGCGCACTGAGGAGTGCAAGCACCGACTCTCCTTAGATACACTCACTTGGGACATCTTCATAGAGTGCTTTAATGCGTGATATTTGTTAGAGAATTACAGACAGCGCAGGATAGATGAGATCCATGATTTACAGCAGAGAGGACTCATAGTTCCTCAATATGAGAGATGGTTCATTGAGCTTTCTTGTTACGCAGAGTACCTCCATGATGAGAAACTCCTAGTACAGAAATTCATCAGAGGCTTGAATCACGGGATAGTAGGACTAGTACGTATGGCAGATCCCCAGACTATGAGCGAGGTTATTGAAAAGGCTCTTATTGCAGAGGAAATTCAGGGACGACAGAAGAATTCACACCTGCAGTATCAGGATCGTAATCCCCAACAAGAGCAAAACTTTCATAGGCCTCAAAACACACCACAGAGAGGAGGATATAATTCTTCATCATTACCTCCTAGGCCTCCACAGTAGCAGCAGCATCAGCAGAGATCTTGACCCAAGCAGAGGGGTCAGGGAGGACAAAACTGTGGTTGGCAGCAGCAGGGCCCGTGTAGAGATCAAAGATAGCAGGGATCATCTGCGAGACCCACAAGGTCTCAGCAATCATACAGAGGTTCACAGGGGTCCACTGGATGGACTGGATAGCAGCAGTTAGGCAGAACTCAGTCAGTACAGTTATAGGCTAGGGGCCCGTGTTATGTATGTGGTGGGGCTAGGCATTTGGCCAAAGAGTGTCCATAGGGATTTACAATAGGGGGACAGCCCTATTCAGGAGGTCCTGAGCAGACTGTAGGTGTGTGGGCAGGTCCCACCGCATGTTTGCAGTGGTTGACAACCACCAGGCTGATTTCCAGGCTTCAGTTATTGAGACAGCAGGTATGATTGGAGATTTCCCCATCTCTATTCTTTTTTACTCTGGAGCTATCGATTCTTTTCTATCTACATCATTAGTGGAATGTTGTAGGCTGGTGGCTTCTAGGCAGGACATTAGGTGGGAGGTTGAGTTGTCCTCTGGGGCCAGGATGTCAATAGATACCTTGGTTAGAGATTGCGAGATCACCTTGGGTTCTTTCACTCCATCATGTGACCTTAGGGTTATGCCATTAGGATCCTATGGTATAGTTATGGGTATGGACTGGCTTGCGGCTCATAGAGCCAAGCTAGATTGTCGCCAGAGGATGATTAGCTACTTAGATGATCATGGCACATAGGTAGAGATAGTGGGCATTCAGAAGCCCATGGTGGTTCATATGATATCCACTCAGTAGCTTAAGCGCTGCATGCAGAAAGGTTGTCAAATGTTTGCTATTATGATTAGTGACAGATCAGAGGATGAGCCTGAGGTTGCCTTAGATGATCACCCTATCCTGAGAGATTTTGCTGACGTATTTCTACCAGAATTACCAGGTATGCCTCCACGCAGAGAGGTTGATTTCCACATCGACTTGGTGCCGAGTGCAAAGCCAGTGTCTCATGCACCCTACAGGATGACTACACATGAGCTTACAGAACTTAAACTGCAGTTAGAGGAGTTACTTGAGAAGGGACACATCTGACCTAGCATTTCACCATGGGGTGCACTGGTTATCTTCGTGAAGAAGAAGGATGGATCTCTTCGATTGTGCATGGATTACAGGCAATTAAACAAGGTGATGGTGAAGAACTGTTATCCTCTACCTAGGATTGACAACCTCTTTGATCAGATGCAAGGAGCCAGAGTGTTCTCAAAAATTGATCTAAAATCTAGGTATCACCAATTGCGCATCACAGAGGCAGACATTCATAAGACTGCTTTTCAAACCAGATATGGCTATTATGAGTTTACCATGGTACCCTTCAGTTTGACGAATGCCCTTGCAATGTTCATGAGTCTCATGAATGGGGTGTTCTGCACTTACTTAGATTAGTTTGTGATCATATTTCTTGATGATATTTTGATCTATTCACGAAGCAAGGAGGAACATGTGGACCATCTGCATCAAGTGTTGCAGTGCTTACGAGAGCAGCAGCTTTATGGCACACCGGTGCCTTCTTCAGGACAGAGGTGCAGCATTTGGGACACATCTTATCAGGCGATGGTATCTCCGTACATCCATCAAGAATTAGACCAATTCAAGACTGGCTAGCACCCACCAGTGTGACAGAGGTCAAGAACTTTATGGGATTAGCCAGTTATTACCGTAGGTTTGTCGAGAGCTTTTCCAGGATAGCACATCCCATCACTTCCCTTTAGCGGAAAGGGAAAGGTTTCACTTGGACCGAGCAGTGTGAAAAGGCCTTTGGGGTCCTCAAGGAGCATCTTACCAGCGCTCCCATTTTAGCAGTTCCAGATCCTCTAGAGGATTTTGTTGTTTGCACAGATGCATCATTAGAGGGTTTGGGAGCTGTGCTTATGCAGGGTGGTAAAGTGATTGCATACGAATCACGTAACCTTAAGACACATGAGCTAAACTACCCTACTCATGATTTAGAGCTCACAACAGTTATTCATGCTCTTGTTCGTTGGAGACATTTCCTCTTAGGTTGACGCTTTGAGTTCCATTCGAATCACCATAGTTTACAGTACATTTTCACACAGTCAAATTTGAACGCCCGCCAGCGGCGTTGGATGGAGTTCTCATGTGAGTACGACTTTGACGTCCACTACATCAAAGGGAAGGAGAATGTGGTCACTAATGCTTTGAGTCAGAGGCGCCACGAGATACTGACCTTGACATTGAGGGTGGACTTGAGAGATCGCATCTTACAGCATCTGCCGAAGAATGAGTGGTTTCTTGAGGTGCAGCAAGAAATTCAAAATTAGAGGGCCCTTAAGGGAAAATTTGCAAGGTATTCCCTTGAGTTTGATGGTTTGCTTAGACATCAGCAGTGCATCTATGTACCCCGTGCCGGTGATTTGCGTGCAGTAATTCTTTTAGAGGCTCATCGGGCACCCTATGTAGCACATCCAAGAGTGAAGAAGATGCCTGCTGATTTGCGACAGTTATATCATTGGGCTAGGATGAGACGCGACATTGTAGAATATGTTGCTCGTTGCCTTGAGTGTCAGAGGCTCAAAGCCAAGCATCAATACCCAGCAGGACTGTTGTACCCTCACAAGATACCTAAGTGGAAGTGGGATACCATATCCATGGACTTTATCGTTGGTCTACCTATGTCATCACGTCGCCATGATGCCATCATGGTGACAGTTGACAAGTTGACCAAGGTGGCGCATTTTGTACGCACGATGTACAATGCACCATCAGTGGCGAGAGTGTTTCTATATCAGATTGTTAGACTTCATGGAGTACCTTGCCACATCATTTCCGACAGAGACTCCATATTCACTTCATCGTTTTGGAGAGCCTTACATTAGGCATTGGGCACACAGCTCAACTTCAATTCAGCTTACCATCCTGAGACCGACAGGTAGATAGAGAGTAAATCAGGTGTTAGAATATATGCTTCATATGTATATTATGGACCATTAGTTTAGATGGGAGGAGTATCTGTATCTGGTTGAGTTCGCCTACAATAATGGGCATCACAGCTTGTTGGGTATGCCTCCTTTCTAGGCTTTATACAACAGACCATGTAGGACACCTTTGAGTTGGGATCGGATAGAGGATAGGGTCGCCATTGGTCTAGAGATAGTTTAGTCTATGGAGCATTAGGGTACATTGATTAGACAAAGACTTCAAGAGGCACAGGATAGACAAAAGAAGTATGCCGATGCTAAGAGAACTGATCGGAGCTTCTCACTGGGTGATAGGGTATTTTTGAGAGTGCGACTGCACAAGAGTCCAATCCATTACAGAAAGGGCTCTAAGCTCGTACCTTGGTTTGTAGGACCTTTTGAGATTTTGGAGTGGATACGAACTATAGCCTATCGTCTATCCTTTCCACCTAGCCTGTCACATATCCACGATGTCTTTCATAGTTTAGTTTTATGTTGTTATATCTCTGACTTATCTCACGTATTAGATTGGACTGCTCTTTAGGTAGAGGCAAATGGATAGCTGGCTTTGGAGCTAATTCACATATTTTCTCATCAGACGCTGGGCCTTCGAGGTCAAGAGCTGGACCAAGTTAGGGTCCAGTGGGACATGTATGACGAGGTCACTGCGACATGGGAGGATGTAGCGAGACTGAGGACTCTTTATTCTCACCTCTTTGACAACTTCCAGAAGGAAGTACGGTCTTAGGGGGAGAGGATGTGAGGCCTACCCTTTTTTATTTTGTTCATGTGACTATTTACCTTACTGTTACTGATACTTTTATATTTGTGGGACTGTTGATCCTGGATTCTGAACTGTTAGACTTTATTATTTTATAGGAAAAACTAAATGGGTGATGTTAGATAGATGTTTACATTACAGGAAAACTAATTGGGTGATGTTAGAAAGAAAATTGTAATGTGATTTCAGTATGCTTATGAGAACTATGGTATGTTTTAGGAATGCATGTTTTAAATTTGCTTCGGCTATGATATTTATATGTGGAATTAACTTTGAAATTTAGTGTGTAGGTATTTCTAACAAAACCACAGATACTGGAGATTATTCCACAACTTATGTTGTAATCCCTTGTGAATCCGATCTGGTTCCATGAGGAACCAAGATCAACTCTATGTTGATTTAATGTTGTAATGTTGTCTTGCATGAGGTTGAATGGGTTAGGTCTACCCTCTTGTAAATTTAAACTATGATTTGTGTTGTAAGAAATGTATTTGAATTTTATTTTTTAACTTTAAATTTTTGAGACCCACTTTTTGTGTTTTAACTTGACCCTGGGTGTCCTAACTAGGTGAAAATTGACCCTTGGTTATACCCCATGGGTCTAGGGTCCCTTTTGACTTGGGTAACCCTTGGTTAACCTCCGTATGGTCACCTTAACTTCACAGTGAAGTTAGGTGACGAATTTGGAGGCATGGGAGGAATAGGATGAGTGGTACCAACACTCAAGCCCATCCCTCTTCTATTCCAAAGGCTTGTGAGACTCCCCATGGAGTTGTGTGGTCCTTCATGAGAGGGAAGGAGGGGAAGACATGTGTCATTCTTTCCCTCTTCAACTCCCCTTTTCTCTCCCATATGTAAGAGAAATGACATGTGGTAAGGGATAAGGAAGACTTTGGGGATGGGTGAGTGACATGTGTCAACACCCATCCCTTGGGACACAATAATGTTTGAGAGGAAGAGTGAGGAGATGACAAGTGTCACCTCCCCATTCCTCTACACTCATGGAATAGGTTATTTTAATCCCACTTGGGATAGGGAGAAGGGTTGTTGAATTTTTGAGGATTTTTGGTTTATTGGAAATTATTTTTGGAGAAAAGAATCGAGGGAGTTTGGTGACTTAGGTTGGAGGAGATTTTAGTGGAGCTCTACATCAACTACATCTATTAAAGGGCTTTTTAAGGTTGGATTTCAAGGCCTTTCCTTTGCATTTTCTATTTGTTGCATGAAGGATGTGTGAAAATGTTTATTTTGGTTTTTGTTGTATTTTTTATTATTGTGCAGAAACTTTTATTGGGATGTTGATAGAGCTTCTTCCACTTGGGAGAAATGCTCATCAAGGATGGGGTAGGGGAGGAGTGATCATCCTTGAGTTCATTCCTTGTTTTGGGATGTTGAAAGCCTTGAGGGCATTTGTGTGACTTTGAGAAAATTTGTTATATGGCTTGAGAGCCAAAATATGAACTCCTTAGAATTTTTGTTAATAAGTTTGGCTTGAGGCCATGAGAGATTTGTGTTGAAGGGTGGCACTCTAGAGTTGAGTGTGTCCACTCTCCTACCCCTTGTTAAACTCACTATGGTTGAGTTTGTGTTGTGTAAATAGCCATGGGTGTAATTGTGTTTTGAGATGTTGTATTGCCTTGTTGTGGAGTGGATGTTGGAATACCCTAGGTGTGTGGATGATCTCCCGAGCTCGGAGGTGACCCTCTTGTGGGTCTACGGTAGGGAGGAGAGCAAGTTGAGTGGTGTTTTCTCCCCTTGTGTGATATGCAGGTTCATGGAGCTTATTGTGAAGCTTGGAGAAGATTATTTGAACTTGGAAAATAATTTATTTTCCTTAACTCTTAAGGAGAGCTTGGACATTTAATAGCTTCATCCTTGTTGATTTGCCAAGAGGAGAACATTCTCTCTCTCTTTTGTTGTAAATATTGGTATTTTGGAGCTATGAGAAAATCCTACCTTATTGTGTTGATAGTTGTAATTTTATTGTTTATTAAATTTTACCATTTGAGTGAGAAAGAAGAAAAGAAATTTGTTTTTAAAAGGATATTAGAATTGTCTATTTCCTTATAATCCTATTTGCAAAGTTGTGAGTTAGTTGTTGTCGAAAAAAAAATTACTAAGTTTGTTAAAAATTATTTCATTGAAAGTCTCAGTGGAAATATTAATTTTAAAATAAGAAAGTTGAAAATTGCCATTTGAAAAGAAAATGAAATTTGAATAAAGTTATGCATTAGAGTTTAATTGAAGTTAATCTCATGCTTACTATATTTTAAATTTCATCATTTGTATTGGAAATTGACATTAAATTAAAGGGAAAATAGATTTTAATTATCTATTGTATAATACTATTTTGTATGAAGTTTAATTTTAGAGTTGTAATTGAAATTACATTGTTTATAAATGCAATATAAATTAAATTCATTATTATGTTTTTTAACAACTTATTGATAGTAATCCTTATATATATATTCTATTTTTTTTTATATGGTTAAGTAATTAGTTAATGAAACTGAGAATTTTAATCACTGTGAGAATTGAGGAGTATATATATATATATAATAAACTGGTTATAAACAAATTTTAAATGGGAAATAAAATTGAATTATTCACAGTTTTCTTTTTGAACAAAAAAATACAGACAAAAGATATTTGTTACAAAATGGTGGGGGTTTGAACCCCCACCATAAGTTTGACAATTGTTGCAGGGAGGAGGCCGCCCCCTCCCCACACCCCCCCATAACTCCGAAGCCCCATGGCTACCTTCCCTCCCCGTTGTGCCTCTGCAGTTATACCCCCTCCGCTAAGCCCCCCTATGGTTCCCGCCGCGACCTCCTTCTGCCTGACCTCCCTCTCATTCATGGCCCTCTACAACCACCTCCACCCACGGTCCCCTCCTCTGTGCCCCAAACTCTACGGCCCCATCTCCACCTCTGCGGCCGCCCTCACTCCGCCACCATTCCTCCACCTTTCCCCCTCTCTGCACCAAACACACAGTGACCCTTCACCAATCCGTCACCGCCATGTATTGGACCCTACCACAGCCAATGCAAACAAAGAATTAGGTTAGGGTTTCTCCAATGAAATCCAAAGGAAATAAAATATGAACTTTCACAATATCCCATGTTATATAAAGAAAAATATAAAATAAAATATAAGATTAAAATAAATAATATATATATATATATATATTATTTGTTTGCTAATAATTTTGTAGTATCATTTAAATAATAATATATATAGGTATATACATACATATATATATAATCATATATATATAATATATTTGTATTATCTAATGATAATTTCTTAAAAAAAAAAGAATAAATAAATTAGGGCCTATATTTCGATGATGATATGTATATTTATATTAATTCAAGCTGTGAGGGAATTGCGCTTTCCTAATTTAATAATTTTCATTTACAAATATCAAGAAAATGAAAAGAAAAATATGTTCTTTCATTTTAACAAAAGACACCTAGAAATATAAATGCAAATAAGCATATATATATATATGCTTATTTGCATTTATATAGATATGCATATCTTTATAAATGTAAATAAGCCATCATATGCATTTCATATGAGGCCGTTACAAACCAAACCTGAAGATTGAGAAAACGTCAGTTTGAGCAAATGTCTAATTGAGAAAAAGAGAGACAAAGAGAAAGAAAGATAAAAGTAAAAACAAAGAGGAGAAAATGCATGGCATTTCTGAAATGGGCTAAGAGAACTAAGTAAGTTTGACCTATCGTTAATCCTGATTAGGGACAAGTTAATTATCAAAATTAATTTAAAAGTTGAGATAAAACCTAGAGCAGAAACCTAGGAGACTGTGTCAAGCGAAGTTAGTAAACCCTGTTTAAGTGACCTAGTCTACCAAGAAATTAGGAATAATGTAAAGGATGCAGTGATAGCTCTGATTGATAGAGAACGTGAAAAAAAGCAGGATAAACATAAAGAAACCTTACAAAACAGGAAGGTGAATGTAATAGAAATACAATCAAAATTAAATTTCAGAGAAATAGAAGAGAGGGCAAATGAACAGGCTTTGTTGAAAATGCTAAGTTTAGAAGGAGGAGAAATTAATATTAAATTTTAGAAAATGGGAAAGAGAACAGATGATCAGGCTTTGTTGAAAAATGATCCATTAATGAGATCAACTGTAAATTCATTATGATTAGGGAGTAGTAGGAAATTTATTAACCCTATCAGTGAAACCCATGTTAAGAGTAGTGTTAGTGTAATAAATTCCCCTCAGGCCTGTGAGACGTTATGCTGCTAGATTTTTCCAGAATCTAGGGTTTAGGAGCTTAGGAGGTTCAACCCTTGTAGCGATGTTATTCGAGTCGCGAAGACCCCCTTGTTGGCCTTCTTGTATTTGGGTGTGTGTACGTGTGTGTACCCCCATTGACAATTATTTTGTTTATGCCCTATGCATACACCACCGAGCATGCTTACGCGTATGAGGGGGTTTCTAGGGAAGCATGGAAAAAAAATTTATATTTCGTGTCATGACCACATGACACGTGTGATGCATGTTGTGACCTCATGGGAAATGTGGGCATGACATCCTGCTACACCTCAAGAAACCACTCATCCTCAGGCAAATGTTGTATGATACATTTTCTCAAATCCACACTCAAGGTCAAGGTTAGGATCTTGTGGTGCCTCCGACTCAATGTGTCAGTGACGACATTTTCCTTCCCTTTGATGTAGTGGACATCAAAGTCATACTCGCATAGAAACTCCATCCAATGCCACTGGCGGACGTTCAAATTTGGCTATGTGAAAATGTACTGCAAACTGTGATGATTTGAATGAAGCTCAAAGTGACGACCCAAAAGAAAATGTCTCCAATGAACAAGAGCATGTACCACTACTGCAAGCTCTAAATCATGAGTAGGGTAGTTCATCTCATGTGTCTTGAGCTTACGTGAATCATACACAATCACTAAACCACCCTGCATAAGCATGGCTCCTAAACCCTCAAGTGATGCATCTGTACATAAAATCTTCTACAAGATCAAGAACCACTAAGATGGGAGTGTTGATAAGATGCTCCTTGAGGACCCCAAACGCCATCTCACATTGCTTAGTCTAAGTGAAACTCTTCCCTTTCCACTGAAGGGAAGTGATGGGGTGCGCTATCCTAGAAAAGTCCTCTACAAATCTGTGGTAGTAATGAGCTAGTCCCATGAAGCTCCTGACCTCTATCATGCTAGTGGGTGCTGGCCAATCTTTGATAGTGCTGATCTTCGATGGATCTATAGAGATACCATCTCTAGATAAGATGTGTCCTAAGTACTACACCTCAGTCCTAAAGAAGGTAGACTTCGCCAAGTTGCAATATAGCTGCTGCTCTCTCAAGCACTATAAAACCTGACATAGCTGCTCCTCATGCTCCTCCTTAATCTGTGAATAGATCAATATGTCATCAAGAAAGATAATCAAGAACTAATCCAAGTAGGTACAGAACACCCTATTCATGAGACCCATGAACACTGCAAGGGCATTAGTCAAACTAAAGGGGACCACAGTGAACTCATAGTGGTCATATCGTGTCCGAAAGGTGGTCTTATGGATGTCTGCCTTTGTGATACACAATTGATGGTAACCAGACTTCATGTCAATCTTAGAGAACACCCTAGCTCCCTACTTATGGGTGAAGAGATTGTCAATCCTGGGTAGAGGGTAATGGTTCTTCACCGTCACCTTATTCAACTACCTATAATCCATGCACAAGCAAAGAGACCCATCCTTCTTCTTCACGAAGATAACTAGTGCACCCCATGGTGAAATGATAGGTTAGATGTGTCCCTTCTCAAGCAACTCCTCTAACTACAATTTGATCTCCATGAGCTCATGTGTAGTCATCCTGTTGGGTGCACGAGACACTAGCTCGGCACCTAGCACTAAATCAATATGAAAGTCTACCTCATGACGGGGTGGCATCCCTAGTCACTCTGCTAGAAACACATTGGCAAACTCTCTCAAGATGGGGTGGTCATCTAAAGATGCCTCAAGTTTGTCCGCTAATCTGTCACTAACTGTAATAGTAAACATTTGGCATCCCTTCCACATGTAGCACTTAAACTGTTGAGTGGATATCAAATGAACTATTGTGGGCTTCTGAATACCCACTATCTCAATTGTTGTACCATGATCGTTTAAGCAACTAATCACCTTTCAGTGATAATCTAGCTTGGCTCTATGAGCTGCAAGCCAGTCCATACCCAAAACCACATCGTAGGATCCTAATGTCATAACTCTAAGGTCACACACTGTAGTAAAGGATCCCAAAGATAACTCACAGTCGTAGACTAAGGCATCTACTATCGTCTTGGCCCCTGTGGCCAACTCAACTTCCCATCTATTGCCCTGCCTAGAGGCCACCAGTCTATAATGCTTCACTAACGATGTAGACATGAAAGAGTCAGTAGCTCCAGAGTTAAAATGAATAGAAATGGGAACACCCCCTATCATACCTGATGTCTCAATCACTGATGCCTAAAAATTAGCCTCGCAGTTATCAACTGCTACGAACATGCGGTGGGATGTACCCACATCTCCAACCGTCTGCTTTGATCCTCCTGCGTGGGGCTGTCCCCCTGCTGTAAAACCCTATGGGTACTATTATGCTAGATATCCCACTCCACCACACACATAACATGGGCCCTGAGCCTGTACCTATCTAGTCTAAGTCCTACCCGACAGCTGCTATCCATATCTACCTATGGACCCCTGTGAACCCCTATATGACTGATGTTACCTCGTCGGTCTTGCAAGTGGTCTCTGCTACCTCTAATCTCTACGCGGGCCCTATTGCTGCCAACCTTGATTATGACCCCCACGTGCCCTCTGTTGTGGCCTAGATCTCTACTGCTGCTATGGAGGCCTAAGATGTAGTGATGGAGAACTAAATCCTCCTCTCTAGGGTGGCAGTGGTGGTCTGTGGTAACTCTACTGATACTGCTACTACCCACAATCCTGAAACAAAGGGCATGAACCCTGCCCTCGTCCCTATATCTCCTTAGCTATGTATGCCTTCTCGACAGCATCACTTAATTTCTGGGGGTCTGCCATGCATACAGGCCCTACTATGTTATGATTTAACCCTCTAATAAACTTATGAACCAAGAGTTTCTCATCATGAAGATACTCCTCATATCGAGATAACTCAGTGAATCTTCCCTCATACTAAGCAATAGTAAGCCCTCTCTGCTGAAGGTCGTGAAACTCATCTATGCGACGCTGTCTATAGTGATCTGATAAATACTGTGCATTGAAGTGCTCAATGAAAGTCTCCCATGTGAGTGTGTCCAATGAAAGATGGTGCTTGCACTCCTCAGTGCACCACCAAGTAGCTATTGTATCTCACAATAGGTGGACTACCACACATGCCTTCATGTTGCCCTAGTAAGGACACAACGTGAAGCATCTATCTAGACTAATGAGCCAAGCCTCAGCTTCGACTCCTTCTGTAGTCCCAGCGAATGTAGGAGGATTTAGCCTCAACAAATCCCTAATAGGGTCTCTTCGATCTTTGTGCCCTCTGATAGGCTCATCTGCATAATAATCATAAGGCCCATGAAAAATCTTCTCCACTCGCACTGCCTCCTCACACCTAGCACGACATGGAGGGCTCCTGCTAAGGGCCCTGTAGGTCAATCCAACCTCCTATGCTATCATATCTGGTATCTCAATATATGGCTCCACACGTGGTGCCTCTCGTGGCTCGATGTGGGGCTCCACACGTGACTTTGCTTGTGGCTCCATGCATGGCTCCTCTCACGGATCAATGTGGGGCTCAGCACGTGGCTCTATGTGCAGTACAACTGCAACCGGTGGTAGCCTATCTAATATTGCCTGTAGTGCCTATAGTATCTGTGGCCCAATATCTAGTATAGGTAGGACCTGTGGTGTCGGTGGTGCCTACGGTGCCGGTGGGGCCGAAGGTGCCTAACCCTCAACTGAAGAATCACTGTGCACCTCGGTGGATGCAGTATGGTGTGAACGTGCTCGCCGAACTCGTCAAGGAGGCATCCTACAAAAAAATAAGGTAATTACAAATTAATCGAAATTGCGGAAATAATAATGTGCCCAAACAAGCCCAGTGTTTAAACTTAGGCTCTAATACCAAATGTCATGCCCACATTTCCCATGCAGTCATAACACGCAACACACGTGTCATGTCCACATTTGTCATGTGGTTGTGACACAAAATATAAAAAAATTTCCACACCTCCCTAGAAACCCCCTCACATATGTCAGCGTGCTCAGTGACAATATGCATAAGGCATAAACATGTCAGTTGAAAGCGGGGTAATGCGATCACATGCGCACTCCCCTTCACGATGAATGCCAACTAAGGGGGTCAATGCAACATGGGTAACGTCACTAATAGGGTTAGGATCGAAGATCCAAACCATAGGTTTACCTAAGTGGATGAAGGGATTTCAACACAAGTCAAACTCAAAAGCCTAATTCAAAAGCATAGGAATAAATTTAATGGCAAAAAAAATAATATCATTAAGCTTGCAAAAATCAATAATTTATCACTATGCAAGGTTGAAATTGATAAATTAACTTAACCTTAGATTCCAGAAAATTCTGGCAGCATAATGCCTCACGGGCGTGAATAGGGTTTATTCTAACGAAATAAAAATTGTTCAAATGTTACGAGGTTGACTAATTGGATAAACGACTAATCTCTTTAACTAACTAATTCGCACTAAATGAAATAAATTTAAAACACTAATTTAATTAGAAATAATTCTAACCTCTTGATTAATACCCCGTACAATTAATTTAAATCAAAAACAAAATAAGATTTACATATGATTTTTAAAATAATCATAAACCCAAAAAAGATTAATTAATTTCCTCACCAAATTAATTAAATGGTCAAATTCCCTAACCTAAATGATAGACTCAAATGGCCCCTCTCAAAAAAAAGATTTTTTTTTAAAATATAATCCATAACCCCTTCAATTTGAAATAATATCTAACAATACTTATATCCCCTAAGAAAATTTAAAAATACCCCCATTATCCCAAACTTCCACACAAATAAAAGAATTACAAAAAAAGAAAGTTAAGTTAAAAGAGGGAAATGAAACCAAATTTAAAATTCATGTGTGCCCTAAAAGATCACTTCCAAATAAAATACTAATATCATTATGGAGGAAAGACAAACCCTAGCCGCCATTTTTAATCTCTCACTTCTCCTCTATATCAATATTCTTTGTGTTGTGTTGCAAGTCTGAGGATTGGAGAGGTCATTCATGGCTATCACACTAAGGAAGAGGTATATTCATTTAGTATACCCTTGATTTTTTTTTTGTTTAATATTTTCTTTTTTTTTAAGAATATATAACCAGAGGTTTAAAGTTTTTTTTATAGAGGTAGCACATAGTGCGTGTGTGTGTGTGTGTGTATAACAAGAATAACAAATGTAAATATTAAGCATTGAGATAGGCGTTAGCTCGTAGGCTACAGTGTAAGAGCAGGAGGCACGGAGGTAAGACGTCGCCGCCCACATTGCAAAATCTGCAGTGTTAATTGTTTGAGGTGTAAGAGGGGGGGGCTATGGGGAGGGGGGCGAACCCCCACCCACACCCCACTATGGTGGACTGTGGGTAGGGGTTCAACCCCCTCCCCCCACACTCCATTCAAAAAGTAAAGAACCACAGTGGCAGCGTTGGTGGTAAGGTATTTGGTGGGGGTCCGACCCCCCCACCACCAATTGTTTTAATAAAATTTTTATCAAGGGCATCGTCATTGTAAAAAAAGGGCAATGCAGCCCCAAAAGAAAACTTTCATACTATTTACTATGATCCAAACTTTTCTCTGTGTAATACAACTTATAATATATATATACACAGTTTTCTCTATTTTTTTTATTTAGTTGAGCAAGTTAAATAATAATGTGGATTACAGACCAATAAAAAAATGTCTATATATATATATATATATATATATATATTTGGAAATGAAAAGTTATAGTTGCAGATTTCATATGCTATGTGAATGAAAAAAAAAAGTATTGCAAGAAAGAAAAGTATGTTCAAATGGTTGGTATATATGTGTGTGTGTGTGTGTGTGTGTGTGTGTGTGTGTGTGTGTGTGTGTGTTTTATTTCAAGAAAATAAAAAAATTAGATAGTTGCTGATTTGCTATATGGAAAGTTATAATGAAAATGATATTTGCTCTAGAAAAGAAAAGTATATATATTTTCTTTATATATACATATATATAGTCTTATATATAAAAACCTACATTTTTTTTTATAAACATATACATCAAGGCAAGTTCCCACCCCAACACATATTTTATTATTATTTTTTTGGGTAAGATAATGGTCAACTAGATAGGTTTTTTTTTTTAAATGAAGGCAATTACAATACATGTTTCTTTTTTTTTTAAACTAAAACAGCAATGGATATCTTTTCTTTTCTAGAGCAAATATCATTTTCATTATAACTTTCCATATAACAAATCAGCAACTATCTAATTTTTTTATTTTCTTGAAATAAAACATATATATATACCAACCATTTGAACATACTTTTCTTTCTTGTAATACTTTTTTTTTTCATTCACATAGCATATAAAATCTGCAACTATAACTTTTCATTTCGAAATATATAAAAGTTAAATACAACCCAAGAGAGTAAAGATCTCTTCTCTTCAAAACAAAAAAAATTACACAAGGCCTATCTTGGCCATGCTCTCTCAAGAGCTCAAAATAACAACACAAGAAGGGAAGTATTGTTTTCTTCAACATCTCATAGCTCCTAAATCCTACAATAACACAAGGAAGGGAAAGAAGCCATCAACAAACTGCTCTCCTCCCTACCTTGACTCACTCATGAGTCACCCCCGAGCTAGGAGGTCATCCTCACACAAGGGAAACACACATCACTTCACAATAAGCACAAAAACACCAAGACAATGAACTCCCATGGCTTACACATAACAAAACTCACCCAAGACAAGTTTACTGGGGTAGGGGAGTGGACATTACTCAATTCAAGAGTGCCTCTCAAAAAGCTTTCCAAACCAATTCTTCTCAAGGCCTCAAGCCAACACTTTAAAACATAACTTTCACAAAACTTTCTCTTGGCTCTCAAGCCATTTCAAAATTATTCATTTAAACATATTACCCTCAAGGATAAAAATCCTACAAAACCAAGGATGTGACCTCGAGGAGGTTCACTCCTCCCCCACCCCATACATGTTGAGCATTTTCTCCAAATGGAGATGCTCTCACTACTCCCATAACCAATTTTCCCACAACAATAAAACAAAAACACAAAATAGAACTCACACATAGCATCACACAAGTAAAGAAAAATACATATGCAAAAGGCTTTTTCCTTAAGTCCTACCTTATATAGCCCAAATGGAAGATAGTTGAGAAGAGCTCCTCTAACTCCTCCAAGTCGAGCCTCCAAATTTTCCTCTAATTTTCTCCCTAAAAGCAACTAAAATTCAAAAATTAAAAAAGATTTAATAACCCCCTCCCTCCCTTCAAGAGGGATTAAAATAGGCTCTTCTCATGAGCCTTGAGGAATGGGAAGGTGACACATGTTACCTCCTCACTACTCCACACAACCACTTGCAAGACCCTTGGAATGGGGTGGTGACACTTGTCACCCACCCATTCCACCAAGTCTTACTCCCATCCACTTGTGCTCTCTCTCACATGTGTGAGAGAAAGGTAGAGCTAAAGGAGTGGGTACCACATGTGTCCCAATCATCTCCTAAGTAAGCCCACACAACCCCAAGGTACCTTCACCAATTGTGGGAGAGGCTTGGAGTTGAGTCCTCCACAATTAAGGGGTCTTAAAGACTCCCCTAACCTAGGAAAGAGGAAAGGAAGAGGTTGAGTGTTTAACTCACTCTTCCTCTCCTTCCCAAACTTCTATTTTTGTCACTTTACTTTAGGATGAAGTTAAAGTGACCAAATGGGAGTTTACCTAAGGTTATACAAGCTCAAATAGTCTCTAGACCCTAGGGCTACAACCCAGGGTCAATTTTAACCCATTTTGGGCACCATAGGTTGAGTAAAACACATAAAAAGAGGTCCCAAAATTATAAACTCAAAATAAATTCAAATGAATATTACACTTAACAACACCAATCAAAAATCAAATATAAGAAGGGGTAGATCTAACCCAACTAACAACACACAACAACATTACAAAAATTTGTCATGCATCACATAGTTGATCTTGGTTCTTCTTGGAACTAGATCGACTTACAAGGCAAACAACACAGTGTGTGGGATGATCTCTGATTATCCGTGGCTTAGAACACCTGCGCATTCAAATGAAATATTAATCCAAAATGTATATAATAGCTGAACCAAAGTGAAACATACACTCACATCATCTCATGATCATATAATAGCATAAAATCACATCATAATTAAATTCATCATTTGTATTTCAATAATCCATCTCAAAATGACATCACATAATATATCCATCACATAATCACATGAATAGTATCCCAATAACATCATAATGTAAATCATATGTCTAAACATCATCAGTGAATCAAATCAAAGTATAGTCACATCATAATCATGCTAAACATAATAAATCAACATAGAGCATAAAGTCTGATAGTCCTGCAAATCAAGATCAACAATCCCATAAGTCTAAATGTGTCTCCGATAGTAAATAAAGTAGTCAAATATAAGGGAATGAAATGGTAGGCCTCACAATTCCTACATCCCTGGGTTTTGATTACATTCAAGAGTTTAAAGAGAATTTAGAATTGTATAAAAAGGAAAAGAAGCAACTAATGGAGAGTGTGTTTGTTGTAACTTCAGATCCTGCAACAACCATGATATTACCCACATTTGATACAAACTAAGAAATCATGGAGTACACAATTGTTGTTCCCACAATTCAAAATAAACCAAAAAATTAGATGGATCGATTTGAATTTCAGGTGAGCAGTTTGCAATTTAATTTTTTTGGATTAAAAAATACTGACAAAATTAATATATCAAAGAAGAACAATGGATTGGTGTACACATCATTGCTAAAGCATGATAGAGAGAAAACAAAGTTGCAAAATCAAATAGAAAAATTACAGGTAGACTTAGCAAATGAGAAAGCAAAGTGGAAAGCAACAAATAACAAAAGCAATGAATTAGAAAAAAGAATAAAAAAATCTACCTCTACATCAACAAGCAAAGAGGATAAACAAAAATAGGTGGAATTGAATGGACTGGAGCAAAGGTTAGATGAGATCAAAAAGAAATATGATGAGGAAAAATCTACTTTAGAAAAATTAAGACAAAGCATTGGGAAACCAAATGAACAGTGGGAACAAAAATTGGAGAAAGAGAGGCAAAAAAATGAAACATTAGCTGCAAAGCTTATGAAAGCAAAAATTGAAATAAAATCTTGTCAAAAAAGTTAACTGAATTTTGTAGACAAACAATGAGGCACATGAAACAAAAGATATGGGAAGAGATAATGTAGAGGATTGATTATTTGTGTGAATTCATTCAATTGATTGATGCCATGAGACTACATCATAGTAAGCTGAGCAAATAATTAATTGACAACACAATTGTGCAACTCCAGGCAGAAAAGAAATATGTAAATCAAGTTCTAGAAATAGTCTACAAAGCCAGTGACAATGAATTGATTTCAAAAGGCATTACTAATCAGATTGAAGCCTCAATGAAGGTGACATCTATCATTCAAAATTGTTCAAGAATGCGTGAAACAATAGAATTTGTGATTGAGACTGCAACAAAGATTAAGGAGGATGAAAAGGTAAGGAACTTGACAAAGCTTGGTTTGCCACAGGGTTTTGACACAAATGACTGATTCATTGTAAAGGATAATTTTAGAAAGAAGATGGAGGATGCAAGAAAGATTGATTTGGACTAGTTTCCTTAGAACCCAGATGATGTGAACCTTTTGGATTTCATCAAACAAAGTTGATAATCTTGAACATACCTTTGGTTAAAACATTTAAGTCAGACCCAAGATCCAAATTGAAATTCAATCATACATTGTTAACACAAATTCAAGTTAGACAACATCAGCTAGAAGAAATGACAATTCCACCACCTAAACAATGGAATTTACTAAAAAATCTCTTAGAATGATTTGATATTGATATTATTAGTTTCCAAGTTCCAACTCAACTCTGTGTAGAGTTGCCTTTGAGCAAAATTTTACATTGCCTCTATGTATTCCTGCATTTGAAAACTAATAGAAAATTCAAATTCATTAATGTGTTGATGTTCAATTATCTGTATTATTTATTTTATCAATTGAATATAAACTCTGGTTTCAACTACTAAATACACATTTAACGATTGATGATGTTCATTGTTCTATATCCTACTATTGTTAATATGTTAAGATAATTTTATTTACCATTTCAAATGTTTTATTCACATGCCATTGAGACCGCCCGCTATCCCTCTAGTTTCACCAATGTTTAGAGCTTAAATTTTTTATCATCGGACGGTTAAGATTAAAACATCTTACTGCAGGAGTTGGCAGAGCAGCGTTTCTCTAACACTGGGGTGCTTTAGAGCCTTTTGTGAGGATTTGGGGTTTGCAATGGCGGGCCCTGGCCTGGTGCTGAGGTTTGATTGTGGGGTTTGGACGTGGGTCTCATGGCCTTGTAGGATGGATTGGAAGAGATGAAGGGCGATGATATGCTGACGGGAGATGGGGATGGGACTTTCATTCCTTCTTCTTCCGGTATGGGGTTGACGAAGATCAATGGCTTTAAAGTGCAAAAGGTAAATGGTTGTCTGGAAAGGGCCCAAGCGCGTCCAGTGGTGGTAATCCAGAAGGAAGCGGTGGCAGATGACTTAGAATATTTCAGCAAGCATGTTCTAATCTACAAGTTTTTGGGAATGAGAGTCTCCTTACCCCTCCTCGATCCTTGGATTCGGAAAACTTGGAGTCCAGAGGGGGATTTCGAGATCCTGCTCGCCGTAAACAATTTTTTCTTGGTGGACTTTTCATGCATATCAGATAGAAATAGGGCTTTTGAGGGTGGCCCGTACTTTTATAACCAGATCGGTTTGTTCATTAAACCATGGCATGCGGGCTTCATTTCTGCAGAGGAGTTGCCAACCAAAGTACCAGTGTGGGTGCATCTTCTGCGATTACCGCTTGAATGCTGGAGGAGTGATATTCTTCAGTCTATTGCAATGGCGTTGGGGAAGCCGATCGGTCCTTCTCAGCAAACTCTGGACAAGAGGATTTTTTCTTATGCCCGTGTTTGTGTGGAGATTGACTTAAGCCAACCCTTACCTGACTCAATAGATTTGACAGTGGGATCTAGTTCGTGGATGCAGCCGCTTGATTATGAGACTTTGCCATTTTGATGTCGCCTATGCCGTGAGTATGGGCATCTTCAGAGAAAGTGTCTGCGTGCTTCTAGAGAGGGTAAATCAAGAACCGGGATGGCCACAACATCTTTAGGTTCTGAAAAGGGTTCTGGACCCAGGCAAGAGGTGCTCCCAGATAAAGATGGGTTTGTGCCTGTTAGACCACGAAATAAAGGCCGTGGGCACAAGAGGTCCTTCCAAGACCGTCAGGGAGAAGGGGGATTTAACAAGTTTGATGCACTAAATGACTTAGTTCACGAGGAAGGGGTATATCCTGACTTGCATGTCGAAGCTGCTCCTACTTCTTTTCCTAGTCCTGAGCCTAAGACTCTAGGGCCTTTGGCTTCTAGACCAATGGAGACCTCAGGGGCTGTAAAGGAATCTTCTGCTATTCCCCCTGAAGATGGGCTTGGAGACCCATGTATGGTGGTTGGTACTTCTATGGCTCCAGTTGATGTTGGTGCTCGCTCTGCTAGCGATCCGGGTACCGGAGGCTCTGGCAAGAACAAAGCTCCTACTAGTTCCCACATTCTGGGTGTGCATCAAAAGCCCCTAAAAAAGGGTGTCCCTGATAAGCCCCAGAAGGTGGGTAGGAAGAAGGATCAGGAGAAAGTCAAATTGGCTGGTGAGACATTGGTTGAATCTAGGTTGGTGAGGACTTTGGAATGCCACTTCTCTCAACCTCCACGATGATTGTGCTCTCATGGAATGTGAGGGGTATGAATAGCATCCCTAGACAAAAGGCTATTCGGGACCTGATCCATGCTCATTCTCTAGATATGGTTTTTCTCCAGGAAACGAAGTTATCTGTTGAAGGCATGATGCAGAATGCTTCTAAGATTTGGAGTAGAGGTTTATGTCAGTGTGTTGGGGTGCAGGGGAGATCCGGAGGCCTCACTTGCTTTTGGGATCCACGACGAATCTCTCCTATGTGGTGGTTCTCAAGTAGGTTTTCCATCTCTCTTGTTGCATCGAGTCTTGAGACGGGGGAGAGAGTCTTTCTATCCAATATTTATGCACCGACGAATGTTCCTGGTAAGCTTCTTTTGTGGTCTCATATAAATTTTTTGCGATCTTTGGACCCCTTTCTTCCTTGGATTATGGCAGGTGATTTCAATGCAATTGCTTCTCTTGAGGAGAAAAGGGGGGGGATGCCTCATCTGGATACCTCATCTAATCTTCTTAGGGATAATTTGGCCCATCTTAGACTTGTGGATGTCAAACCTCTGAATGGCATTTTTACTTGGAATAATAGAAGGATTGGGGATGAAGTTATTTTGGAAAGACTTGACAGGTTTCTTGTGTCCAGTTTTTGGGTTGGCAACAACTAGAGGACAAGTTCTGAGATCTTAGATTGGCGAGGATCAGATCATTGGCCGATCAAACTCTCTGCCCGTCTGGCTAGGAGCTCTAAGAAATAGACTTTCAGATTTTAGCTTATGTGGCTCAGGGAGGAGGGGCTTATTGACTTAGTTGCTAAATGGTGGGCTGAAGGTCAACCAACTTTTGGTACGGCTATGTACACTTTTATGAAGAGGCTTCAATTTGTGAAGTATAAACTAAGGCAATGGAATAAGTATCAGTTTGGCAACGTGATTCAACAAAAAAGGGTCACCCAGGATCACTTGAATTCTATAACCAGGCAAATTAGAGAGCACGGGTTTGATGCAGTCTTGAGCAGGCTAGAAGATGGTGCAGTCAAGGATCTGGAGGAATGGGAGCTCCAGGAGGAAATTTTTTGGAAACAAAAGGCTCGTATTGACTGGCTTCAGGAAGGGGACAAGAATACCTCTTTCTTCCATCACTCAGTGAAGGCTAGAAGACAGGGCAATATTATCTCTTCTCTTCACTCTCCAGAGGGTTCTGTTCTCTCTTCCTCTTTGGAGATTTCTAATGAGGCTGTCCGCTTCTTCTCTACCCTCTTTTCTGATGATACCCCACCTGCCAATGTGGAGGTGAGCTCTATATTGGCTTGCATTCCCTCACTTGTTACTATGGAGATGAATACTTCTCTTCTTCAACCTATTTCTTTGAAGGAGTTAGAGGATGTGGTTTTCCAGCTAAAAAAGGGGAAGGCCCCTGGTCCAGATGGGTTTCCTGCCGAATTCTTTCAGGAGTTTTGGGGCGTGATCAACCTTGACTTGTTGGAGGTTGTGCAAGAGTCCCTAAGGAATAAGCAAATGTTGAGATCCATGAATGCCACGTTCCTTACTCTCATTCCAAAGAGTGAGGGGGCCAATTCTTTGGATCTCTTTCATCTAATTGCCTTGTGTAATGTGGTGTATAAAATCATTACGAAACTTATTGCAGAGCGTCTGAAGCCTTGTTTAGATAAGCTAATCTCGGAGGAACAAGGGGGTTTTGTAGCTGGCAGACAGATCCTGGATGGAGTGGTCATTGCGGCGGAGACTATTCATTCCATGGCCTCTTCAAGGGAAAAAGCTATGTTCATCAAGTTGGACATGGCCAAAGCTTATGACAAGGTTAAATGGAGTTTTCTCGTTAAAATTCTTGGAGCTTTTGGGTTCAGTAGTGAGTGGATTGATTGGGTCGTGAGTTGTGTGACGACGCCCTCCTTTTCTGTCATTATAAATGGAGACTCCTTTGAGCTATTTGGTGCTTCGCGTGGTCTCAGACAGGGGGATCCTTTATCTCCTTATCTGTTCATTTTGATGGCCGAGGGTTTGGGGAGGTTCATTAAGTCCCAGGTTGTTGCTGGGCTCATTCAAGGTTGGAAATGGAATAATTCCTTTTCTCCTCAAACCCATCTTCAGTTTGTTGATGATTCTGCCTTGATGGGTGTTGCTAAGGTGGCTGAAGTGGTTGCTCTCCGTCAAGCTTTGGATTGCTACTTGGCTGCCTTTGGACAAAGCATTAATGAAAGGAAATCATGCATTTACTTCTTTAATACCCCCAAGCTTGTTCAACATCATATTGCCAGGATCTTAAGGTTTCAGGTGGGACAACTTCCCTTTACTTATTTGGGTCTCCCCTTGGATGTGCGCCCACCTCCCAGGCAGTTTTGGCAGGAGGTGATTGATAAATTCTAGGATCTTGTCAGTCATTGGACCTATTGCTGGTTATCTACAGCTGGCAGAATCACTTTGCTGAAGTCTGTTGTGCAGGCTCTACCAATTTACAGATGTTTTGTACTGACTGCACCTTGCAGCTTCATCAAGGACTTTGAGGGGTTGTGTAGGCAATTTCTTTGGTCAGGTAATCTCCTCTCAAGGAAGTGGAGCTTAGTCAAGTGGGAAGTTGTTTGTAAGCTGAAACAGGATGGTGGGCTAGGTTATGCTTAGAGCAGACTGGAATGGGCAAGCTCTGGCTGCTAAGTTATACTGGAGGTGGTGTTCGCACCAACATCAAACCTGGGCTAAGATCCTTACTTTAAAGTATCTTGGGGAGGTGGATGGCACTGAGGTCCCTCACTTTAGCCTTATGGGTACTGGCTCTATGATCTGGGAAACTCTCAAGAGGGGAGCTCCGTTGGTCCAACAAGGGTTGTTTTGGATTTGCAATAGAGGCTCTGATGCTCTTTTTTGGCAAGACTCCTGGGATGGTTTCCTGCCCATCCTTTCTTCTCATCCTCACTTGGAGGGTTTAAGTCAGATTTTTGTTCAGGCCGGGTGGAGCAGAGTGATGGACTTCAAGGCTCCTCAAGGGGTGGGATAGACTTTTGTTTATCAGTGGAAGGATATGCAGGAGTGGCCCATGGGTGGTTCTATGGAGGATAGGAGGGAGTTGTCCTCCATTTTAGCTAATAGAGTGTGCAACTCTCTTCTTGAGAGGGATGTGCTGGCTTGGAGTCCAGATACTAAAGGGAAGTACTCTGTGGCTTTAGGGTATCGTGTCTTAGGAAGACAGGCTCTGGGAAATGATGAGGTCCCCTGGTGGAAATACATTTGGAATAAGTTCTCCTGGCCTAAATGCAATTTTTTCTCTTGGCTTGTGATGTATGGCAAATGTTTGACCTGGGACAACCTTTGCAAGAGGGGTTTCCAAGGTCCCTCATTGTGTTTCCTTTGCCGCAAGGATGTTGAAACTATCTCCCATCTTTTCTTTCAATGCCCCTTTGCTAGGAATATTTGGCATTTTTGGTGGGGGGCATGGAATATTCAATGCAGACATCCTTCTTCCCTTGGTGAGCTTTGGCAGAATATTGGACATATTCTGGCAAAGACTTCCTTCTTGCACACTGTTTGGTCTATTGGCCCCAGTTTCATTATTTGGCAGATTTGGTTGGAGCGCAATCGAAGGATTTTTCTAGACAAGAAGCTTCTGGTGGGCCAAGTTTGGGATTGTATTCTTGGGGTTCTACAGGAAACTTTGTATGAAAAAGGTGACTTGTCGGTACCGGTGGACCCTGGGGACTCTAGGGTTATACATAATTTGGGGATTTTTGTTGGTAGTTCTGGGAGGCTCAAGGCTAGGCGAGGCAGATGCTCTAGAGGGAAAGTTTTCAGGGGAGGGCATTGGATGCTTCCCCCCACTGGGGTCTTGAAAATCAACACTGATGGGTCTGCAAGGGGAAATCCTGGGCACGCTGGTGTTGGTGGGGTGGGAAGAGACAGTTCTGGGGTGGTTGTTTTCTTTTTCTCGGAATATATGGGGCAACACTCTAATAACCTCATGGAGGCCTTAGCAATTCTCTTAGCTTTGAGAAAAGCATATGCTCTTGGCTGGAAACATATTATTTGTGAATCGGATTCTCAGGTAGTGGTTGACTAGATTCATAACTGACATCTTGATGATGTTAACTGGCAACTCGCTGTGGTGGTTAAACAAATCACCTGTTTTGGAGATTTATTTGATTCTATCACCTTCTCCCATATCCCTCAGGAATGGAACAAGGTGGCTGACGGATTGGCTAAATGGGCATCAGTGAAGAATGAGACTTGGTTGGTGGATGACTGGAACAATCTACTGAGGGATCTGGCCTAGGATTTCGAGGGCTGGGTTACTGAGGATGTGAAATGTTGCATTCTTAATTCTTAATCTCTTGTCTATAGTTTCTTGGCCCTTTCGGGTCTTCTTCTGCTCTTTGCTTTGTACTTTTCCTGTTGATTAATAAAAGTTTTTACCCCCTTTTTTTATAAAAAAAACATCTTACTGCATATTTGCCCATGTGCTTTATAATTTCTTTAAGTAGCTCACTATTTAAAACCAAATGCAACTCCTTTGAAATATTTGACAAAAAAATTCATTCATGTCTTCTAAAGTCTCTTCAACGGTCCAAATGAAGACACCCATCATCTCCCCGCTATCCCTCTAAGAGATGAAAGCTTTTGGTGGGCCCTTGCGGGCTAGCGAGAAATGACCTAGATTGACTCCGAAGATGTTGATAATGCTTTGATGTTCAACATCAATAGTGGACAATGGGTCCCACTTTGATAGGCAATAGGTGTCACTAGCCCACTATCCCTCTAGATTTCATAAAACATTATTTTATTCAAGCGGGCTGGCGGGAAGCAGTCAAGATTCAATCTGTGAGATCTAGCAGCTCCCATTAATGTTCAAATATGCACATGCGAGTTGTTTGAGACTTATAAGTGGACATCCCTAGGTTAATGGGACAAATGGACATAAAAAATTTGCGGGGTCAAGACTTAAGATAAAAGATGAAATATTTAACCCCTTTAAACATTTTTTTATGCATAATGTTCCCAAGTGGTGACCGATGAGACAAGGCAATAGGGCTAGTAATACTGATAGGTTTGATGGCTTAAGTGTGAACTTGGATGACCAGGAACCGGCAGTAACAAGTCAACTTAAAATTATAACGCAAAAGGCTAAAAGGTTAGGTTTATGTATATTTCACTTGCTGACTTAGTTGCAGATAAGGAACTAATCAAAATAATTCATAAACTATGAAAAATGATGCAGAATCACATATCAAATCAAAAACCAAAATTCTACTTTGCTGTAAATTTTATGTTTTATGCACAAATCAACTTTAGCAAGGAAATATTAAGCATTGAGTTGAATGATGAATCACTGAGTACATGTCAAACTTATCAGTATGACACAATTAAAATATGAAATAATTAATAATATGTTAATGTATTCAATTTGATTCACAATTTCAAGGAATACAATATAAAATATAATCAACTATAGTTTTGGAATATAATTCATGAAATGCAGTATAAATACCTAAAAATTGCTAATTCACTTTCATTTCCCAAATCAAGTCATGGTCCTCAAACTAACGTTCAAATAAAGAAAAAGAGTCATCTTGATTCTTAGTCTCGTCTTCATTTTCTTCATCTTGATTCTAAGTCTCAAAGTCAAATTCATTAGTCATTGTGTCACTATCATTTGTCTTACCACTATCATCATTTGAACTTGAAGTGTTGTACAACCCTCTTCTTTCGCATATGGACTTCTAGATTGTAAGTGCCCTTTCATAAGGAAAATTATTGACATTATACGCACTTCCTAACACCCTCAAGAAATTTTCCAAATTCTTGTCTAGTTTGTTTCTTATCTTTGATTTCAAAAACCCCAATGCACTGAAAACTCTCTCATCTTCCACCGAACCCAATATCATTGTTTGACATAAATCAGCAAGTCTAAAATATTCTGATATCGAATCACACAATATTTCACTCTGAACCAAGTTTTTCTAGGCCTTTGTTATTGATCCCGCTTCAAAGGGATTCTCCATGGCATTAAATTGGTCTATTATACTTCTTTCAAACTGACTACATTGTCCTTTAATCTTATTTCCATCTATAATTCCTTCTATTTTCTGTCCATTGCATTCTGCACTTTTTGAAAAGTATGCTATCAAGGTAGTTACTTTTTGATGAAAAAAGCTTGGGCTATCTCGGTGGCCTTGAACCCAAAATTGAGGATACACAATAGACATGGCATCAAGTATTTCATCTTGAGGGAATCGATTATAAATCTTTGTTGAAAGATTGCTTACAATTTCCTTCAAATTACTACTAACAGATTCAACAATGCCATCAAAATCTTCCTTTCTAACATGTACTTCCTTGATAGAGTGTCTAACTATCTTACAATGGTGCATTGGTATCTCAAATCCACGTAGAAAGACACATAACTCCTCACTTGCATTAAAATGTAAATAATTTTTAAGATGATTCAAATCTATAATTATCTACCACCTATAAAAATTTGGGCTTTGAGAAGTTAGATCTAGATATAGATTATCAAGGGCCATCCATGTCATTCTACGTAGTTTGGTATACTGATAGATATACATAGTTCTATCTTGGGATTTCTTCACAAGATTGTTCATTTCGTCCAACATGGGGAGAAGACTAGCTCATACATTGTTCCAATCAAGGATGGATATTTTGAAAGAACTTGTTGTACTAGTCAGTGCAAGGAGATCCATTTGGTATCAACATCCTTAAGAAGCTTGTTTCCTATTGTTATTCCCTTAGCAAAATTTTGAAATTCTGCAAAATGTTTGGGACTTCGGCAAAAGTATGCGTGGAGCTCGCAGACTAGATTTTTAAGTTTTGATACAGTAGGAAACTTGTTTACAATTTTAATTACTAAATTCATTTTGTGCAATGTCAAGCATGTATGGTGCACAAGTAGTTTGTAATTTTGTGCAAAGACCGGTACTCTGACGTTGCATTATTGCAGCTCCATCAACTCCTACACACACCAACTTTGTGGCAATTATCAAGTCATCCATACCTACAATTTCATTCAAAGACTTCTTAACTAGTTCAAATAGATTTTGCAATGTTGAATTGTCCTTCATTTTATGAACATGGAGTAGATGAGTTCAACGGACATGTTCTTTTACAGTATACACATGCATACAGACCCAAGAAGTATTATCTACCACAGTAACTTCATCTAAAGATAATGCAATGAAGTTTGACTCTTTTACATTCTCCTTTAAATCTTGCTTTTCCACCGTAGCGAGACAGTTTGCCCATTCCCATCCAGCATTTATTGACCAATATGTGCTATGATAGGGAGGAATACTCAAAAAAGATAATAAATGGGTACTTTGACACCCAATCAAGCTGAAAATTCCTTGACATTTCCCACTCGCACCCTAGTTTTGAATCTTTTGATTTGTCTTTTCTTTTCTTCTTGTCAACATCATCTACATCACTGGCATTTTCTTTTTCATCCAAGTCAATTATCTCAATCTGGCTAACCGCGGTATCCCTTGGAACATCTTCTATGGTATTTCCATCCTCATTCTAGCTAACCAGGGTATCCCTTGGGACATCTTCTATAGTATTGTCATCCTCAGTCTAGCTAAGTAGGGTATCCCTTGGAACATCTTCTGTGGTATTACCATCCTCATTCTGGCAAACCAGGGTATCCCTTGGAAGATCTTCTGCGGTATTGACATCCTCATTCTAGCTAACCAGGGTATCCCTTGAAACATCTTCTATGGTATTGCCATCCTCATTCTGGCTAACCAGGGTATCCCTTGGAACATCTTCTATGGTATTGCCATCCTCATTTTGGCTAACCAGGGTATCCCTTGAAATATCTTCTGTGGTATTACCATCCTCATTTGATTCAATGGCAATCCCACCTTCTGTTGGTGGTGAGGTATTGCGAATGGCTTCTTCATTATTATTTGGTTCAAGAGTTGATGGTGTAGCTCTATCTTGATTTGATGGATCAGAAACATTACTAGTTCCAAAGTAAGACTATATACTAACTCCACCTTTTCAGCATTTTGATGATGTCCCAAACTTTTCACCACCTTGAGGAGCCTTACCCTTGTCGCACTTGCAGCTCGACATCTTGATCTCCCACTTCGAATAAAAGCTGGAAAAAATGTCTTCTTATTTAAGGACATACTCATAGAATATAGATCCCATTCCCTACTAAATATCGTCTTTAAGATTGAATCAAGAATGGAAGAGAGATAAAGAAATCTTAAACAGTAATACTATGAAGAAATGATTACTCACCTTTAATTTTAGGTTTTCACTGACTTGGTAGTCACTAATGCAGGAATGCTTGTGTTGTAAGTTTGTAACTTTGCCTACGATCAACGTCAAGTTGCCAACTCAAACTTCTAAAATTCGAATCAGAGCTCACAAGTTCAGAACTAAACAAAATGTTTAAGAATAAATCAAAGTTTCAATTGTATTTATATCAATCCATATTTGGCAAATTCCTTGGGAATTCTATATGGTATATCAAAAAGATTTGGTGAATCCCGCGTGATTATATAAGGAATACATTTAAGTGTCAGCTAATCAAACCTGATAGACTACATACATTATAATTTCCAAGGTGAATATGGCCCTACGATTAGTAGGGAGGTGTCATGGAAATTGGTGAAATGGCCCCTCATAATCAACTACTTGTAAATTTTAATTGGCAAAATGGGTCCTTGCGCACAGTGACCATGTAATGGGGTTTGCAAAATGGGTCCTCATGCGTAGCGACCATTTAATGGAGATGGGAAAACATGTCCTAATACACAATGTTGTTCTAATAGTATCGGTGAATATATAGGTGATTCAAAAATATTAGTCGGCTCATTTGAAATGCGTAGTTTGTTATGGTGAAATTCTTACTTCATTGATTCTCATAAAATAAATTGGTGGCAAATGGATATGGATTCAACTGATAATACGTAAAAACCAGGTGATTTTACCACCTTGTTGGATGTGATTTATTCGCCAATTGGAGAATATTCACCACTAAAAAAATCTCTGCACAAGTTCTAAGATTTATGTTCCATATGCTTACACAAATTATCAGATTTATTTTCCATATGCTTACACAAGTTCTAAGATTTAGTTGCTTTGCAAAATGCCACACTAGAGCCTGCAACACACATGTCTACCCTTAAATAACACCTGTCTTCACACATTGTATTTGTAAAATCAAACTTGGGCATAACATTTTAGCCCACACTTTGGAGGATGTGCCTTGAAAAATAAAAAATAAAAACAATAAAACCTAGGAATTTTTTTTGAAGATTTTATGAATCATATAATTCAATACCAATGGGCTAAAAATAAATTGCCAGAAAATTAAAAAAAATAGAATTTATGCCAAGGCTGATTAATAGTTGGAGGCAAAAACAATAGTACCCCCTTCCTAGAGCAGGGACTAATAAAACTGAATTTTATACATTTAAGGAAATAAGTTACAATTTATGTTGGAATAGAAAGGAACCCTGAAATTTATGCACCTCCGGGGGATTAATGTAATTTATATACTCATCAATGCTCATAGTTTGCAACTTAGACATCTCATCAGTGGTAACATGCTAGGTATAAATATTAAGGAAATGAATATTGAAAACACATTATCACAAGCCATACTTGAAGAAGAGAGAAAAGAGGAGATCAATTACTCTAGAATTGTTTACATATTTATACAATTTCTAAAATTTATATTCCATATATTTACACATGTTCTAAGATTTATATTCCATATGCTTACACAAGTTCTAAGATTTATATTCAATATATTTACACAAGTTCTAAGATTTGTAGCAGATTAGTTTCTAAAAGTCCATGAGGAAAATTTATCATGGAGTTGCTTGATTTTAAAAAAAATCTTCAAAGATTTTTATAATGGATATGAATTTTTCTTTTATCATTATAATTTTGTTTTCCTAAATTTTAAAAATTATTTACTTCTTTTTTTAATTAAAGAAATTATTGTAGATAAAGGTGCTACTCTACACTTTTACATTTTAGATTTACAACATTTTGCTCATTATCATAAATATATTTATTATAATGTTTAATTAGATTTATTTGTTATATTGTTATAATGTTCAATTCAATTTATTTGTTAAATTGTTACAACAAAAGGATAAACTTAAAGTGAGGGGATTTGGGGCATATGTGATTAACCATTAAATCTGAAATAAAATATGGATAAAATATGTATAATAACAATAAAAAATCAACAAACACACATGACATGAATATACATGGAAAAACCCTTTCACAAAATAGAACTCCTAGATATTAAGCATTTATTAAAGTAAAAACAAGTACATCAATAAATGTTATATAATTGTTTTAGTCTAATAGCATTATGATAGTGTAATGACAACCATTTAACTTGCTTAGCCCTCTCTCTCTCTTGCTTAGCCCTCTCTCTCTCTTGCTTAGCCTCTCTCTCTCTCTCTCTCTCTCTCTCTCTCTCTCTCTCTCTCTCTCTCTCTCTCTCTCTCTCTCTCTCTCTCTCTCTCTCTCTCTCTCTCTCTCTCTCTCTCTCTCTCTCTCTCTCTCTCTCTCTCTCTCTCTCTCTCTCTCTCTCTCTCTCTCTCTCTCTCTACCAATGCCAATGCCCACACTGCTGCACTTTCTAAAAATGATTTTTAGTTGGATCAACATTTCTTTTATGTAGAGACTAGATCTGCAGAAACTGAGCTCTATGCAATTTCGAAGGCAAGGATTAAGTTTTAAAGACTAGATCGAGGGAAAGAACATAAATGTTTTTACAGACCTAAGCAGAGTCTCCTGCAAGTCATTTACAAGAGAGCTTGCCCAATAACACGAGTCCAATTACATGAATATATTTTCAAGAGGAGGATAGAATCATTGAGGAAGATGGCTCTAATAGGTAAGGTCCTCTCTTGCCACTTCTTCGTTATTGACTTATAAGAGTAGGTAGACAAGCATTTCCATTAAGAAAGACAAGGTTTTTTTTTTCTTTCAAATGTTTTAACCAGGAAGAAGGAGACAAAATTCTTTAGAATATCCTTTGGAATTTCAAGGAGACATCCATATACTGTCAACCCTGGAAAACAAACTTTGTTACGAGTAAAAAACAAATTCCTTTCCTCCCTTTCTGGGTATAAATCCCAAATCTCCCCTTGGAATACAAGGATGTGGAGATCGTGAGAAAAATAGGAAACACTTTTGGGGGAATGCCAAGAAATTGAGACCAATAGAAATAGTTGCTACCTATCTACAATCAGAATGTGTGTTCTAATGAAGACAGAGGAGGAGCTTCCAAAAAAGATATAGATTGAGACCCTAGAAGTTGCCTGGGAGCAGGAGATTTTCTTCGAAGGAGAAGACTACTTGGAGCAAAACACTCTTCAGGAACTTGTTTTAGAGGGGAGAAAAATGGACCCATGTATAAACAAGAATATAGAGAAATCATTCAAGTGATAGATGGAAAACTGTTTGAAGGAGAATGAACAAAGGGAAGGTGAACATGTGATTGCGGCATCTTTAGAAGGATTACAGGAGTGTGAGGATCAAATTAACCTACAATTGGTGTTCTCCCCTCTGTTTGGGGATAAGGCTATGACCAAGGGAGAGATAAACAATAGATTTGAGGGGAGAGAGAACAACCTTCTATGGAAATCCATGGAGGATGAGGAAGAAGAAGATAAGGCCTCTAAGGAAGATGAAAGGGATTTCCATTAGGTAGACCAAGAAGGAGAAATAAGAAAAATTAGGGATGAGGGAGAGTTTGAAGGAACAACAAGGATAGACAATGTTTGGCTAGAGGCTCTTTTGGAAGAAGCACTAGCAAAAATTATGAATAATATATGTGACGAGATAGTCAAGGAAGTTCTTCAGGAGGATAGTGTTAAGGATGAGAATAAGCTTTTGGGTATTTTGTAGACAACTATGGAACCAAAAGGGATTAGGAATACTCCCATGTTGTCAAGGAGAAGCTCTAGACAAAGGGAATTGAAGACTCAAAAAGAAATTACAATAGGGATACAAACTACCATAGACAAAGCCTTAAAAAAGAGGAGAGCAGAATGCTCTCCTTGAGAGCAATGAGAGTCTTATCATGGAATGTTAGGGGAATTAACACCCATAACAAAAGATGCCTCATCAAATCATAGATTGATGGGGTTGGAGTGGATATTATTTTTCTGCAGGAAACAAAACTCTGGATAGATCAAGGTATTAGTTTATTTGGTAAATGGAAGGAATGGGAATCAACTTTGCAGCTAGCCTATGGAGCTTCAAGAGGATTGGTGATTCTGTCATGTCCCTATGATGATTTATAATTGAATCGTTTATTTAAATAATAAGTTATCTTTATATAAATTAAATATATAATATATTTATTTAAAATATATTATTAATATGTATTATTTAATAAATAATATTATTAATTTAATATAATATAAATATTATAAAATATATGAAATATATATATTTAATTAACTAGATATATTATAAATATAAATATTTTTAATATAATATTTATGTGAATAATTAATAAGATTTATTATTATATATATAAAAATAAATATTATGAAGAGTCTTATCCATTAAAGCTTGAAAGTAAAATAATTTAGAATAAGGCAAAGTAACATATAAAGATAATAGTCTACTAAGACAAAAATATTATCCCAGGATATATGCTTGTGAATAAAACAAGATAAAAGAGCTCCCAGTACTTAATAACAAATGTATTTATTTATACTATATATATTATATAAATAATATACTTTAATATATAGTATATTATATAAATAATATAATATATATATTATTCAAATTAATATCACTCCTTAATATGTGAGGAAGGAGGATATTTATAAGTGCAGCAATTAAGTTGGTTGACACCAGCAATCATATTAATAAATAATATATTATAAATATATCTAATAATATAAATACAAATATTATTATTATTATCTTATATTGTAATATAAATATAAATAATATAATATAAATCATATATCATTTATTATGATATAAATGATATAATATAAATAATACAAAATAAATAATATAAATACAAATAATATAAATAAATAATAAGATAAAATAAATATATTTTAACCTATCCTCTTATGATAATGGAGTTACGTATGGTTAGAACTAGTTTTATCACAAAAGGGAATTAATATAAAGTAATAAAAATTATAAGAGGGTAAGTATGTCTTTTACCACCAAGCATAATAAGAGACATATCTTTTCGAATGTATCCCTTGAAAGAGAAATAAATAAAGGTTGTGAGATAGAACGAAAACATTATCGAAAGAAAATATAAAAAGAGTATCAGATAAATAGATATATTTAGATCTGCATTATATATAGATATATATATTTCTGATTCATAAGTAGGAAAGATGTCATAAATTAATATATAGAGATATGTACATCAGCAGGAAAAGGGAGTGAAATATATATTATAAAATATATAAACAGCAACAACAAAATAATAAAAATTATATTACAACAGCATAGGTAGAATTCCAGGTAAAGCTACAGAGGCAAGTAAGTATTTATATTTAATTTGTTCAATATATAATTGGTAAAAATAAATAGTAAGATTATTATATATTAAAGAATAAATATATATATGTATGCGATCCCTATATCAAAATAGTAAGATTATTATATATTAAAGAATAAATATATATATATGTATGCTATCCCTATATCAAAATAGAACTATACTATGTGAACAAATAGTTGATTGAAAGTACATTTTTAAATAAAGAAACATGATTGAGACATATATGAACATATATATACATTATGAAAAGAAAAACATAACCATCCCATCACTTCCATTCCCTATAACTATAGGAGAAGCGGTCTTGTTAGGGAAAGGTGGGGTAATTCCATCACGATGGATTGGAGAGGGTTTAATGCACCCTAGACAAGGATGCTAGGGAGAGGCAGAGTAATTCCATTCCCAATCGCATTGGAGAGGGTTCAACATGCTCTAGACATATAATTTCCCCATCCATGGGTAAGGAATAGAAGGAAGATGATATGGGAAGATGAACTTAGATTATTACTTCTATATTTCTCTGTTACTTCATCCTTAAAGGAATGTTAGGTCTTGTGGGGAGAGGTGGAGTAATCCCATCCGTAAGAAGGCCCGTAGGCTGGGACAAAGTCTCCCGTAGGCTGGGTCAAGAGATAAGCCCATAGGCTGGGACATAGTTCCCGTAGGCTGGGTCAAGAGATGGTTTCAATGCCCCGATACATATAAAGCCTAGTTCCATGGGGAAAAGTAATAAGGAAAATATGCATGATTGAATTATGGAATGTATTATAGAATAGTTATCAATAATAAGTAACAATTGTGAAATGAATAATCCGTCAACAAGGAATGATATAATTATAATATCATTGATCTTATTTGATCTTATCATTGAAAATTATTAATCTATAATGTTTCTAATGTCTCCCTAGAATCACTTTGAATGCATATTCAGGTTTAAGTGTTTCCACTAGAAAGGGGACATTACAGATTCTATGGAATAAACATCTTCTTAATCTTGAGATTATATGGAGTAGAGAGAACTAGATCTTAGGTAAATTTTTGAAGGCCTTGAATTCAATGGACTTATGGATTTTGTATGTTTATGTGCCAACTTGTATTAGCCAAAAGTAGTATTTATGGAATCATTTGAGCAGGCTATTAAGAATCATAAAAAATGAGAAGGTGATACTAGGAGGCAATTTTAATACAGTTATGGATGATTCAGAGAAGTCAAGAGGCATATCTAATCCTTCTAGATTGTAGAGAGACTTTAAAGATTTCATTTTTTCTAATAACCTTATAGATTACAGACCTAAATATAGAAAATTTACTTGGACTAACAGGCAAAAGGATTTCTTTAGAATAGCGGAAAGACTACACAGATTTCTTATTTCAACCCAGTGCATGCAAGGTAATTAGGATTTTATAGCAGAAATCCTTCCTCTCTCTTGTTCAGATCATTTCCCAATTAGCTTAAAGATTGGTGAGGATAGGAAGTATTATGTGAGATACTTCAAGTTCTAGGAGATGTGGTTATGAGATTCAGTTTTCATTCCTTAGATACAAGCATGGTGGCATGAAGCCTCCTTTGTGAGAAGCTTGATGATGTTTCAATTAGTTTCCAAACTAAATTTTGTGAGAGGGAAAATCATTAAATGGAATAGAGAATATTTCAAGAATATATTCATAGAGAAGGCTAGAATCTAGCAAGATCTCAATGGTAGAATGCAAGAAATCATTCAATTGGCCATGGATATTCATAAATACAAGAAGGAGAAAGCACTAAGGAATGAGTTAGAGGAAATTCTATTGAGGGAGAAAGTTTATTGGTGGCAAAATTCAAGAGAATCTTGGTTAGAAGAAGGTAATAGAAATATAGCACTTATTCATCTTTCTTCTAAAATGAGATGCAATTCAAATTCCATTTATAGCATCAAGAAGTCCAATGGGGCAAAGACTAGCAACTTGGGTGAAACTATGGAGGAAGTGAAGGAGTTCTTCAAAAATCTTCTAAGGAGGTTACCCTATGGCAAGGTGGAGATTAGAGTGTTAATTTGCCTAAACTGGTCTCAGATGACCAAAATAGAGATTTAATGAAGGATTTTGCATTGGACAAAGTTAGAGCTATAGTTTTCTCCATGCCAAGAGAAAAGGCTCCATGTCTGAATGGTTGGTCAGGCATGTTCTTCCAAAAATGTTGGGATATTATAGGTAGGGATATGTTTTAGTGGTGGAAGAATCAAGAAAATTCATGAATGTTCTTAAGGAAATCATGCATACCAACATCATACTCATTCCTAAAGTTAAAATGCCCCCTCTTTTGAGGAATTCAGACCAATTTTGTTGTGTAACTTCATTTTCAAAGTGATCTTAAAGGCAAAAATGATTAGATTGTCTTCTATCTTACCAGGAATTATTTCGAATGAACGGGGATGGTTTGTACCTGGCAAAGAAAAAGTTGAAGGTGAAATTTGAACCCATGAGATTCTTCATTCAATCAAGCATGGTAAATACCCTAGTATGGTTATAAAGCTACACATGGCTAAAGCATATGATAGGGTTAATTAGGAATTCTTGATGAGAGTTTTAAACTCCTTCAGCTTTTGTAAACAGTGGATCAAATGGATACCAGTGTGCATTAAAAGGGTTGGCTTTTTAGTTCTTGTCAATGACATGGAGACAAGTACTTTTGCTTCTTCTAGAGGCCTAAGGCAAGGAGATTGTCTCTCCCCTTATCTCTTCATTTTAATGACAAAGGCGTTGACATGGGCTATTAAAGATGCAAATAGAATGAATCTATGGCAAGGTGTAAGGTTGAGGAACATGAAATAAGTTTATACTCATATATTATTTGTAGATGATACCATCACATTTGGCCAAGCCACTAAGTGGGAATCTCAATCCATTAAAAAAGTCATTGATACTTATTGTGAAGATTCAAGCCAAAGGGTAAATGCAAAGAAATCTAAGATTTATCTCATTTTTTTTAGAGGTGGATAGATAAAGGAGATCTCTAAGATCTTCAATTATAAAGTGGAGACACTACCTAGTAGGTACCTCGAGATCCCACTGTCCAATGGTAGACACATAAAATATTTATGGAAGGGTGTTATTGGAAATTTGTTAAATAAAATAGGTACTTAGAAAGGAAAGTGGCTGACTTTAGCAGGTAGATTGCCCATGATTAAGGTTATTTTGACAGTGATTCCTACCTATATGATGTCCACATTACAGACACCCAGAGGTATAGTAAGTAAAATGGAAAAAATCTATAGGTAATTTTTATGGCAAGGATCCATTGAAAAGAAAAAAATCCATCTAATATTATGGGAGAAGGTATACAAACCAAAATCTCAAGCAGGGCTGGGGATAATAAATCATGAGTTGCAGAATCTAGCTCTAGGAGCTAAGTTGGCTTGGAGTATGTATAAGAAACCTCATTCAAAATGGGTTAATTTAATGCAATCTAAATACTTAGATAATAATTAGCCAGAGAGGATCTTCACAATATAAAATCCACAGCGAGGCTTGTTAATGTGGAACTTCATTATAAGGAGTAGAGAAATCTTATTGCCAAATTTATCCTGGACTATCGATAATGGATCAAATGCAAATTTTTGGGATGATTCTTGGAATGAGTGGCCTAAATTGCCAACTAGGAGAGATTTGATGGAAGTGGAAGTTTATTTAAAAATACATTGGGGCTTAAAGGTTCAATTCTACATTTCTTTAGATTCGAGCTACTATCCTCATAAAGTGACTTGGAGAAGTTTTGAGGATTGTGATTTCCCTCAAGATCAAAAGACCTTATTGAGAGATATTCTTAGCTCAAGAATTGTGTTTATGTCAAATAAGGAGGATGAGTTGATATGGACGAAGCATGGGTTAGGACCTTATAAGGTCAAGCAAGGATACAGGTCACTATCTATTGGTTAGAATTTAGACTGGCCTGCACACTTATGCTGGTCGAATGCAATACTATAATAGGTAGGTGCTTTTACTTGGCTAGCACTTCATAGGAGAATCCTTACGGGAGATGGGATCCATAAGTGGTCTATTGGGTCAAATTTTAATTTCTACTGTGTGGGGAAGTTGAGAAGAGTCTTGATCATCTTTTACTTCATTGTAAGTTTAGTGAGGAATGTTGGAACTAACTTCTTAGAATACTAAATTAGGTTATTTCGCTTCTAGAAACCCTACTACATCTCTTTAAAACTTGGCCTAATCTCTATCCAACTTCAACTTTGGAGTGCTTGTGGGTTGTCAACCCATCAATGGTTATATGGCATATTTGGAAGGAAAGGAACTTTAGGATTTTTAGACAAAAGTCAAGGCCGATCCAAGAGGTTTGTAAGAAATTGGATGTGGCTATTTCTGAAGTTATCAATGCAAAAATTAGAAGAACAAGTAGTAATAATTCAATGTGGATGATTTGGGATGACCTAATTGTTAAAAATTGGAAGAATTTGGATTCGAGGTCCTTTGGATCAACTTCTCAAGGGACCATTCTGAATGTGGATAGGAGCTGTGTCAAGTGGTGTCCTCTGAAAATTCCATATGTCAAACTAAATTTTGATGGATCCTATCGTGGTAACCCCAGGCCTTGAGGCACTAGATGTGTTATCAGAGATCATGTGGGGAAGCTCTTAGTGGCCAACTCTACCAAATTGCTGAAAGGGACCAATAATGTGGCGAAAGCATCAGCACTCTTGCATGGTCTTCAAATGGTACTAGAAAATGGTTTTAGAACTTTATGGATTGAGGGAGACTCTTTAAATATAATAAGGGTAGCCAAGACTAGAAGAACACAGAATTGGAGAATAGAGCATATCCTTTGTCAAGCATGGGAGCTTATTGACAAATTGGACTCCTTTAAAATTTCACACTGCTATAGAGAGGGGAACATGGTGGAAGACCTTTTGGCTAATGGAGCAATTGATCAAGTGCAAGAGGAAATTCTTCTCAATCCACTACAAGGAATTGTTCCTTCTCAATTGTTGGCTAGTATTAGTGATGACAGGGGCTTTCTTAAGGCTTAGAGGTTGGTTCTGCCAACATTCTAGGCTGTGGTTTTTGTTGAATGCAGAGAGTGGTATTGATTTTTCTTAAATTTGGTTATCCTGTCATAGTTTTTAGGCTCTTATTCAAAAGCCTTTTGGGTGTATTGAAGTATGTGATTTCTCCACATCTCTCTTTTACATTTTACTTTGAAATGCCTATTGTCAGGTGAGATTAACAGTAGGCTATAGTTTTAGATGTGGAAAGGGTCTCCACATGGCAAGTACACGTATGCTTCCAATTATAGTTTTATAGATGGAGAGACTGATACAAGTTGAGTGGACAGGAGGGGCTGAGGTGGAGTAGGGACTAACCTTTTCCATGGGGTCAAGAGTGGATTGATTGTTTGTTCTTATAGCATTCAAACTATTAAGTATGTTTGTCAATTTTCAGATTGGGTTTTGATTCAACTAAGTAACAAATTTGTAAACTTTCATGTCATATTGGCAATAGGTAAGAAGGAGTCAGATTATATCTATATGCATCATTATCTTGATAAATCAGAGCATCTACAACATTAAATTGAGGAGGACAGCTCTGCGTATATGGCCAACAATTCTTAAAGAGGCAAATCTTTCCATTTATGGCATATCTTGTAGGATCTATAGATGTAGAGATAGAAATAATAATAAAATAGTCAAACAAAAAATACACAGCAAATAGTTGCTACAACAAACTTAAAATTTTATTAATTTCCTTACACCCCAGCGGTTACAATATGCCTCAATCAATAGAGGATTTTTAACATGCAAAAGTATTTGATAACTAAACTTAATCTTCAAAAAAATATGTGATCTAATTGAATAAAACTATTCATGCAAAATATATAAAACTAGAGTTTTATTTTTCTCCTCATGCAGTGTTGCATGCAAACAGAGAAATTACAACAGTTCTAACACTCCCTCTTAATTTCTACCAGTAACTACTTCAGCATTTACAATGCCTAATTTTTTTCTTAGAATAGTTTGTTGTTACATTTATTTATATTGGAGTATAATCCAACACCTCTACACCACTGAACTAACTAACAACATAAAATTCAAAATTACATTGTTCAGAAGTTGTTCTTTGAAAAAACATTTTGGGACCAGTAAAACTTATTCAAGATGCTCCAGTAGCTTCCTAGCTGTAATCCAAGTTCCCAACATCATTGGACACCATTTGTACATGAAGTGTCTCATTGCCCTCTTAAAGGTATGATGCTGAACTTTGAGATTTCTAGATCTCCCTTGAACTATTGGACATCAATCCTCACATGCATGTCTCATAACCCCAATGAGGTATAGTTTCTCCGATCCACAAGTACCTCAGACTACTGAACATCTATCTATCTTCTACTACATCCTTTTCTGTCTTCAAAGTGTTCCCTTCTTCAAAATAGGACAATTGCCTCATCTTTGATGAAGGCATTATCAATCTCAATATCTGGTGGTTTTTCCATTTGGAAAAAATTATGTGACTAAACTTTCTTGGAAGTAAATAGAAAATCTCTGTATTTTGAGAGAAATACCTTTGTAGATAATTCACTGAGTGTACAGCAGCTCCTAAATGATCCAACTCTTCCTTTGAAAAAAATGCAACAGATCTGCACCAACAACAATCTACAGACTGCAGAAAATTTGCCTCTTCCTTCTTCAATCAACTACTCAGACTTGGCTATGAGGATCTTTTTGCTTCGATACCATTTGTAGATGCAGAGACATAAATAATAATAAAATAGTTAAACAAAAAATACACAGCAGGCAGTTGCTACAACAAAATTAAAACTTTATTAATTTCCTTACACCTCAGCAGTTACAATATGCCTCTATTAATAGAGGATTTTTAACATGCAAAAGTATTTGATAACTAACTTTAATCTCCTAAAAAACATGCCATCTAATTGAATAAAAATATTCATGCAAAATATATAAAACTAGAGTTTTATTTTTCTCCTCATTGCATGTAAACGGCGAAATTACAACAGTTCTATCAGGATCGAGTGATCTCAACGCCCAATAAAGGATGTCAAATCTCTAGGACCATTGTATTACATTGGTTGGTGAGATTTATTTCAAGCCAATGAGTTTTTTACTTGTCATTGGATCTCATATTATCTCCATTAATGTCTTTCACTACAATATGCACGCAACCCTAGTCTTTCAGTTCACAAGGACGTCATAGGGATCTTCAAATGCCAACAAAACCCATGCATATTCAAGCCTGAATATCTTGATTTGTAGGTTTAAATTAGACTTCAAGGCTAGAGTCAGTTTGATCTCATGACATTCTTCAGGTCTCCATCCACGTTGCCTCCTTGGTTCTAGGGCACACATTTCATGCCATTCTCATTGATCAGGCGTCGTACTTTCTTTGGCTTATATATTGTAGATCTCTCACATTCATTTCACTTTATCTTTTTTTCTAGTCTGTTGGCACCACCATTTTTCTCTAATTGACCAGTGGCTCTCTGTATCCTAAATCTTTGTTTTCTCCTCCTCCCTATGGATGGCGAGCCCACCTACTAGGGAGCCATGAATATTGTCTTCCTTTGGCAGATATTCAAAGTTGAATGTGACAGTGTGGAATTTGTTGTTCGATGTGTGCTCAACTACTATTTATTTTAGTCTGAGGACATGCAGACCAAGGGATCAAAAATCACATCCACTTTTATTTCTAACATCTTTGACCTGATGCAAGATTAGGAATACACCCATTCCATTAGCTTCAGTTTGGTTTGCACCTCCTTCAACGTAGATCAAGGGTGCTCAACATTAATGACATATGATTATCAAGATGAATCGGCACTAATTAGAGGGGTATTCGAATGGTAGCTCCTACAAAATTTGCACAATGCTACGTGTGTGTACACCAGTCTGTAGAGAGGCCTCCAGTTGGATTGTGCAAATGCATTTAACCACCCCCTTAATGCTCATAGATTTCAACTCCCTGATGGGCTTGCAAACAAAGTAAAAGAGGTTTTCAATGCAATCCACTTTCTATGCCATCATGCTCCTGACCTAGTTCCAGGGCCCCATGAGCTCTAGGTACCCCTTCATTTGCCCTCCCTTTTTCTGTCGTCACCTCCTCAGAAGCATCATGACTCCTATTCAGAGTAGATAGACTAGTTATGATGTTGTCCCCTCTCTATGTTGTTTCTTGGGATATGGGAACTACATACCTTACATATATATTTCTAGGCAAAGATCATTTATTGACGAGATTAACCAATGGATGGGGAAAATTTTTAAATGAGATTGAAAAATCTTCTTTGTCTATGTTGTCATAGTTGCTTAGGGGGAAGGCATGTCTTTCCACAAAGAGGAGACTTCATGTAATATTTTTGGGGACCACGTAATTTTGGTTGATGTTTCTTTCAAGTCCTCTAAATAAAGGGTGGTGGACATAAATCTATGGTTATTAGGGACGGAACTTGCAAACCACGAAATATATCTATGAGGCCTACACTTTTTCATTTCCGTACATGTGACTAATTAGCTTACTATTGCTAATACTTTTATAGTTGTGGGACTGTTGATCCCAGATTTTCAAACTATTAAACCTTATTATGTTAAAGGAAAACGAATGGGGTGATGTTTATTTTATAGGAAAACTAATTGGGTGATGTCCGATTAATGGTTACATTACAGGAAAACTAATTGGGTGATGTTAGAAAGGAAATTGTTATGTGATTTCATTATGTTTATGAGAACTATGTTATGTATTAGGAATTCATGTTTTAAGTTGCTTTGGCTATGATATTTATATGTGAAATTGACTTTGTAATTGAGTGCGCAGGTTTTGGCTAACAAACCACAGATACTAAAGATCATTCCACACCTTATGTTGTGATCCCTTGTGAAGCCGATCTGGTTCCACTAGGAACCGAGATCAACTCTATGTTTGATTTAATGTTGTAATGTTGTCCTTCATGAAGTTTAATGGGTTAGGTCTGCCCTTTTTGTATAATTGAGTTATGATTTGTGTTGTAAGAATTGTATTTGAATTTTATTTTTTTAAATTAAAATTTTTTAGACCCTTTTCTTGTGTCTTAACTTGACCCTGGGTGTCCTAACTAGGTTAAAGTTGACCCTGGGTTATACCCCATGGGTCTAGGGTTACTTTTGACTTGGGTAACCCTTGGGTAACCTCCATATGGTCACCTTAACTTCACACTAAAGTTAAGTGACGAATTTGGAGGTATGGGAGGGATAGGATGGGTGGTACCAACACTCAAACCCATCCCTTTTCCATTCCCAAGGTAAGAAATGACTCCAAGACCCACCAATAATGGAGGAATTGACTTCAAGTCACCCTCACAATTGGTGAGAGTCCCCATGGAGTTGTGTGGTCATTCATAAGAAGGAAGGAAGGGGAGACATGTGTCACCCTTTTTCCTCCTTTAACTCCTTTTATTTCTCCCATGTGTAAGAGAAATGATAGGTGGTATGGGGTAAGGAAGACTTTAGGGATGGGTGAGTGACATAAGCTAACACTCATCCCTTGGGACATAATAGTAGTTTGGGGAAGAGTGAGGAGGTGACAAGTGAAAATTGGGAGGAATTTTGTTTATTAAAAATTGCTTTTGGGAGAGGAAAGTGAGAGGGAATTTGGTGACTTAGGTTGGAGAAGATTTTAGTGGAGCTCTACATCAACTTCATCCATTAAAGGGCTTTGTAAGGTTGGTTTTCATGGCCTTTCTTTTGTATTCTAATTGTTGCATGAAGGATGTGAGGAAATGTTTATTTTGCTTGTGTTGTAAATTTTGTTACTGTGGAAATTTTTATTGGGATGTTGACAGAGCTTCTTCCACTTGGAAGAAATGGTCATCAAGTGTGGGGTAGGGGAGAAGTGATCCTCCTCGGATACATGCCTTGTTTCTTTTGGGATGTTGAAAGCCTTGAGGGCATTTGTGTGACTTTGAGAAATTGTGTTTTTTTGGCTTGAGAGTCAAAACACGAACTCCTTGGAGAATTTTGTTATCAAGTTTGGCTTGAGGCCATGAGATATTTGTGTTGATATATTATTTGTAAGGGTGACACTCTAGAGTTGAGTGTGTCCACTCTCCTACCCCTTGTTAAACTCACTGTGGTTGAGTTTTTGTGTTGTGTAATATCCATGGGTGTATGTGTGTTTTGGTGTGTTGTTTATACCTTGTTGTGAAGTGGAATTTTGGAATACCCTAGGTGTGTGGATGATCTCCCTAGCTCGGGAGTGACCCTCTTGCGGGTCTACAATAGGGAGGAGAGCAGCTTGTGTGGTGTTTTTTCCCTTATGTGATATGCAAGTTTTCTGGGAGCTTATTGTGAAGCTTGGAGAAGATTATTTGATCTTAGAAAATATTTTATTTCCCTTAAGTCTTAAGGAGAGCCTAATCTTTTAATAGCTCCTTCCTTGTTGATCTTCAAAAGGAGAAAATTATCTCTCTATTGTTGCATAAATTGTTATTTTGGAGTTGTGAGGAAATCTTCCTTATTGTGTCGATAATTGTACTTTTAATGTTTAACAAGTTTTACCATTTGAAATGCGAAAAGGAAAAGAAAATTTATTTTTAAAAGGATATTAGAATTGTCTATTTCCATCTTCTCCTAATTGAAAAGTTGTGAAACTAGTTGTAGCTGTAAGTAAGTTTGTAATATTTACCTCTTAGAGGAATTGTGAAAATGTTTATTTTAATAAATTATGCGGAGATTGTGGTTTTGTCATTTGAAAGGAAGTAAAAATTTGTTATTATAATGCATTTGAAATTGTTGTGAATAATTGCCAATGAAATTAATTCCTATTTTCTTTGTTAAAATCAAATGATTACTTTATTGTAGATTGCATCACTTGGCTTCAAAGTTAAATTTGAGTAATAAGGAAAATAAGCTTTAATTAATCGCGTATATAGCTTCCACTAAATATTGTTTAATTTTGGAGATGCTTGAAAATCAAATTTGTAAGAAAATTCATTATACAAACTGAATTGTTAATTGATTTTAAACAAATTACTTGACAATAATTATTAAATATATATAATTAGTATTATGTTTTGATCCTTTTTAATTAGATGCTTAATTGACGAAACTGTGATTTTCATTGGAGCTGGGTAATGGTGTTATATATATATATAAATTTTAAATTGTTTACACAAAAATTGAATGGGAAATAAATAATTTTATTTTTTTTCTTTCGCTATTTTCTGTGGTAAAACACAGACAAAAAAAATAATTTTAATAAGGGTGGGGGTTTGAACCCCCACCGCAAATTGTAAATGATGGACACCCCACATAGTGGGATGTGGGTGGGGACTCTGCCCCTCCCCACACCCCTGCCATTGTCATAACCTTCACGGCCTGCTCACAAGCCCCCACACTCCCGCTATCGCAGGTCCCTGCCGTATACTCCCCAGCCCCCCCATAGGCTATAAACCCCTCTCCTCTATGGCCACACTACTGCTGCCTGTCACCACTCTACGGTCACCCCTGCCGCGGAACCTCCCTCACAGCTCTGCGCGGCCTCCCAATCTCTGCCCCCTATGGCCATACCTCCCAATCTCCGCCTGATCTCTCCTCTGTGACCACTACAAATGGTGACCTCTGCCCTAACGCCGCCGATGATCCACCAACACCACCGTCGCTCCACCAAACCCTGCACAATGCCATAAGCAAGGTAAAATATGTTAGGGTTAATTCATGAGCCAAAATAAAATATGAAATGAGCACAAAATTTGGGGTTCTTATAAAAAGAAAAAAAACTATTATATTTAATAAAATATTAATATAAATATAAATATATGAATATATATTTGTATATATATTTATTATTTATATATTATTTGTTATGAAATTGATAGAGAGGCTATATTTGTTTTAAAAGAAAGAAAGAAAATTATGGTAGAAGAATTTTAACAACAATAAGGAAATATATAATTATAATTTAAAGAGAGCATAAATAAATATAATTTAATTTAAAGGAAGAGTTTCTCGGAAGTTTCAACAATTATCACAAATTAAATATCAGGAAAATGAAGAGGAAAATACGATCCTTCCTTTTACAAAGGACACTGGAAATAAATCCAAACAAGCCATCACAGGCATTCCATGTGTGGCCATTTTAAACTCAACTGTAGATTTAGAAAATGTCCAATTGAGAAAATAAGAGAAAGAAAAACTAACATTGGAAAACAAAGAGGAGAAAATGCGTGGCAATTCTGAACTGGGCTAAGAGAACTAAGTAAGTTTATCCTACCATTAATCCTGATTAGGAACAAGTTGATTATTAAAATTAATTCAAACGTTGAGATGAAACCTAGAGCGGAAACTTAGGAGACTAAGTCAAGTGAAGTTAGTAAAACCTGTTTCAGTGATCTAGTCTTCTAAGAAATTAGGAATAATGTAAAGGAGGTAGTAATTGTGATAGAAATACAATCAAAATTAAATTTTAGAGAAACGGTTAAGTGAACGTGATAGAAATACAATCAAAATTAAATTTCAGAGAAACGAAAGAGAGGGAAAATGAACGGGCTTTGTTGAAAAAGCTAAGCCCGAAGGAGGAGAAATTAATATTAAATTTCAGAAAACAAAAAAATGAATGGATGATCAGGCTTTGCTAAAAAATGTTCCATAAATGAGACCAAGTGTAAATTCATCATTATTAGGGAGACGTAGGAAGTTTGTTAACCCTATTAGGGAACCACGTATTAAGAATAGAATTTGTGTATTAAATTCCACTCACGCCCGTGAGGCGTTATGCTGTCAGAATCTTCCAAATTTTAGGGTTTAGGAGCCTTGAAAGTTCAAACTTTGTAGCGACATTAACTGCGTTGCGATGACCCCCTTGTTGGCTTTCTTGCGTCAGGATGTGCGCACATGTACTTAGTACCCCATCGACAACTATATTGTTTTCTCTTTAAGTATACGCCACCAAGCACACGTACGTGTGGGAGGGGGTTTCTAGGGAAGCGTGGAAAAATTTCTGATATTTCATGTCATGACCACATGGCACATGTGGACATGACACATGTGATGCGTGCTATGACCGCATGGGAAATGCAGGCATGACAATATCCTTAGTTCAAATGTACGGTCTTCATTTGTAATAGAAGATGTAAGGTCACCTAAACCTTGTCTAATATTCATAACAACAGACTTATTAGAGTTAAGGATGAGGAAGGAGAGAATCAAATATCGATATAGATCAAAAGGGCCATTATATAGAAAATGAAATCTAGGGCAATGTTTGGATAGTTAAGGTAAACCCATAGTTAAGGTACATTATAGTTGATTCTCTATTATAGGACATGAATGCTCATTATTATTGTTGATGAAATGGATTTAGATATAAGGATATAAAGAAATCTAACTGACGTACTTATAAAGGCTCAGTAAGAAGATTGTGGTTTTAATTCATGTATTATGTTTAAGTGAAGTGTTTGATCTATGAACCCTAGTATTATGAAATGTTTCCACACTTGATGGCATTATTGTATGTGGAGGGTCATGATCTCTTATTGGCTGGGCTTAAACAACAAACACTAAGCTTTGACTTGCTTAGGTGGGCCCCTCTCTTATTGACACATTAACAAAATAGAGTAAGAGAAAGGGCCCACCAACCACCTAAGCAAGTCAAAGCTTAGTGTGTGTTGTTTAAGCCCAACGTCTCTTATTTTAGTTTTGAGCATTTGGTAAAATAATTTATAAGTGATACCTTATGTTTTTGAAAAATCAATGAAGAATATTTCATAAGTATTAGAATTAAAGTAGCTTATATTTAAAGCTATATAATTTAGAATTCTAGATGTGACATTTTATTTCTAAAAAGAAATATTATCAAAATAAACAAAAGATTAAATTTACAAATAAATGATAGGTTTATGTTTTTAAGTTTTAAAGCAAATGAAAGATTTATAAGAAAGAATATTTTTTGTTTTAATTTGATTTTTTTAAATTAAATAAAAGATGATGATATTGAAGTTTTATGCTTTATTTTGCTTTATGATATAGTTGATTTCATATTTTGGACAGGCACGACAAAACTCCACTCGGGCATTACAAGTCTCTTGAAATTCTAGACTAACAATGGAACTTTGTTGTTTTCAGTGCCAAAGTATTTTTTTGGCATTGAAATTTGTGCAACGGAAATAATCAAATTTAGCCTAAGTTTTTTAGTCTCTGTTTGATATTATTTTCCTGTTGAAATTTGTGCAATGTCAATAACCAATGTTTAGCCTAAGATGTTTTAATTTTGATGAATATTGAGACAACAATATTAGCTAGACCCCTTTTTTCCATTGGCCCATTCATTTTTTAGCCTGGCAAATATTTTGCTTATACTTGAAATAGTTATTAAAAAATAGAGTCGGTTGCATATTGAATGGTTTCCTAGCATTTTTAGTTATTGTTTAAAAGGAGGACACCTATCATATAAGTTGATGCATGGCATTCTGCTGAACAATTCAAATGCCTAGTCTATGCCTATGCTTCCACATGTTGCATACATGCCTGCCAAGGCAGTTATAGATAACACTGCTGAAATCCCCCTTCTTCTCTGCATACCTCTATTTCAAGTCCATGCTTTTTCCTGGGTTTTTTTATTTTCTCTAGTGTTTTTAGTGTTGATGAGGGTCCCTTCACTTTCTTCATACAGCGTAGTATACATCTATGCAATCTCTTCGTTGCTGTTAAAAATCTGTGTGCAAATCCACCATGGAGGGCATCCTTGTGGGCACTGTGGCTGTAGTAGCATTTCAAGAGGATTACTTCATTCTATTGCATTGCACCATCCAGGAAATCTCTCTTGAAGTTTGATCTCAAAGAAATCTCAGATTAGGTCTATTATTTTTACTTCATCCTAATGCATTTCTTTTTCTTAAGGAATAGGAATATTTTTGGAAGGCTCTGCATGGTATTAAGTATAGATGGCTATGGGGGATGATGGCGGTGATCATTATTAATAAATGCAGTGGGATATCTCTATGTACAATGGGCTTTTGTGATCATTGTGATATTTTATTCTGGTTTTGTAAGCAAGGCTTTTGTTTTAGAAAGGTCAGTTATCCATGCATAGTCTTTTAACTTTTGGTTGTTTCCTTTTATGTAAGATTTTTTTGTGTTTGCATGTTGTATGGTCTATTTTTGGAAGTCTTAGTATCCATGTTTTTCTTGATGGGTTCTAGGGATTTAGCATTTAGGATTGGTTTTTAAGGCTTTCTAGTACTTCTATGCAGTTTTTGTTAGTTTCAGGGTCTCTATTTCTATGGAGGGTTTTACAGGGTTTAAGCCTCTGCATTAGATTAAAAATGTTTTAGCATTTTGGGATCATTTTTAAGTCAAATGAGTTCTGAAATGCACACGCAGCAACTGGGTTCAGCTTTGATATAAAGGGAATGTATAGAGCATTTAGGTACAAGCAATTTCAAGCAATCTTATGCCTAAAAACACCATAACTGTATAGGTTACTTAGCTCCGCACAGTTATTAGCATGCATATGATACTAGTAGACTGAGTAGATGGGTATTATAAATACATAGGCTAACAGATTTTAATTTAATTCAATATAAATCCTAATGATTTCTTTTGAAAAGATAGCTAACCCAGATTTAACCAATAAATTCATCATTTAAAAATATCAAATTATTGGAAATGGTAATAAGTTTCGGATTGGGCTGTGGGGTGCATTCCTTGAATGTAAACCTCATAAATGAATAAGTGTAGTTTAAGCATTATCAATAAAACATCCCCAAAATCCTAATTTTCATCGACAGCTTATCCAGGTAAGAAGAAATCTGTAATCATTGTCAATGGTTATTTAGGTCTAGTGGTTCTTTCTATGATAAATCCTTTCATGATTCTATAAGTGTAAGACTGAATAGCTTTAGAATAAGCTATATGATATTTCAAACCAATCGAAGAGAAGCTTCTCTTTATTTTTTCTAGTGGCTATTGAGAGCGGTTTTAATTTCTGATAATCATAAACAAAGATGGTGGGATATTCTGTGTCAATTATCTAAAAATACATGGTTTGAAATCACCGTGATGCTCTGTTTCTTCTAATCAATTTTTTAGTTTTAGGAATAGAGTCCTAACTATTGGGTTTTTTTTTTTTTGTTGTAGATGGTTTTCTGTTTGTATGTGATCCATTCTGGTTTCTAAAGTTTTGGAATCTATGTTTTGCTAGATGGATTTGCATAGATTTAGCACATTGATAGCTGCAAGTTACAGAGAACTTCTCTTTTGTGATCTCCTAAATGTCTTTCCAAAAATTTGCTCCTTAAGTTGAAATTTAATGAGAATTTAGAAAGATGATTTGGAATTTTAATGTAGACATGAGAACATTATTTTGTTATGTTATGGTATGTTAGTACAATACTAACATAAATCTTGAATTTGTTTGATGCAGATGCCATATCCATATTCAGATCAGGATGCTGACACTAAATTGCAGATGCACTCTTCTCTTACACAGTGGCTAGCCTTAGAAATAGAGTTGGAGGTTTGCAATTTAAATGCATATTTTGTGATATAAGAAAGTGTGAAAAATTGAACAAGAATATTTGTTTTCATTTGTTTGGCAAGGGTTTCACTAACAGAGTGAATTGGTTATTGAGTAACAAGGAGTGCAATTGGTTAATGTGAACATGAAATTTGGTCAACTGGATGTGTTGTGGTTTTCTCTCACATTGTTTGGTCAATAGTGTGTTCCTAATGCAAGGTATCAAAATAAAAGGTATACAAGAGCCCTTCACTCATGCTTTGTTTGTAGATGATACAATACTTTTTGGCCAAGCTTCGCTCCGGGAAGCTAGATCAATGATGAACACAATCAACTCATATTGCTGTGTCTCAGGACAATTAGTGAATTTTAATAAATCTATGGTCTTTTTCTAAAATGTCCCATTGCTTCTCCAAAAGTTGATCCAAGTCACCCTCAATCTTGAAACTTAGGTTCTCCCAGGAAGTTATCTCCGTCTTCCCTTGTTCATGGGCAGATATAAAAATAATTTATGGGGCAAGGTTTTAAAGAATTTGAATACAAAACTGGCTAAATGGAAAGGTCGTCATCTGTCCTTAGCAAGACGAATAGTTTTGATTAAAGCAGTTTTGTCTATGGTGCCAGTCTACATGATGTCAGCTTTCCACATTCCAAAAGGTATTATTGCCAAAATTGACAGTCTCTGTAGGAAATTCCTCTGGCAAGGTTCTCTAGAAGAAAAGAAAACACATCTATTGGCCTGGGACAAGGTGTGCAAACCCAAGGTGGAAGGATGGTCTAGAATTCTGAACATCCAAGTTCAAAATCAAGCACTCGGGGCCAAATTGGCATGGAACATGTATTCTAAACCTAATGCCATGTGGGTAAAACTAATGAAAGCTAAGTATCTTGATTCGCTGGATAATGAGAGGATTTTCATAGTGCAAAACCCTCCTAAGGGCTCTGCTATTTGGAATTTTTTAATAAGAAGTAGAGATCTCCTCCAGCCCAATCTCACATGGATCATACATAATGGTGAAAAGGTAGATTTCTGGTTTGACTCTTGGGGAGGGGGAGCGCCATTGTCTGTGATATAAGAGCTTTCTGAGGCATGAATTTTTCTCCAATCAAATTGGGGACACAAAGTTAAAGATTACTGGCAGGTGGTAAGGGAGGGGGCATCAGTTACAGTTGCCTGGAAAGGCTTCCAGGACTATAATTTTTTTAGAAATCAAAAGGCAATTCTTAGTCGTCTACTTGGTAAGAGGTTAGTGCTAGTTTCCAGTTTGGAGGATGAAGTGGTTTGGACAGCGGCAAATACAGGGTGCTACTCAGTTAAAGAAGGTTATAACCTAGGCGTGTAGAAAGCTATTTCAGACTGGCCCTCGAAGCTGTGTTGGGGAGAGTCAGTTCTTCCTAAAGCTGGAGCGTTCGTTTGGTGTACGCTTCATAATAAAATTCTCACAGGTGATCGAATCAAAAGACTAGGATTGGGATCCAACTTTCCCTGTGTGCTATGTGGCTGCGAGGAAGAATCTTTAGATCACATTTTGCTACAGTGCCCCTTTAGTAGAGCATGTTGGACCTAGTTCTTCAGGAAGATAAAGTGGACAAGCCCTATCTCTGAATCTTTATATCTTATGTTCAAAAACTGGTCCCATTCATTTGGTAATTCAACATTAGCTTGTCTATGGGAATTAGGTCCTTCTATGCTCATCTGGCACATCTGGTGGGAAAGGAACCTGCATATCTTCAGGAAGGAAGCAAGATCGACGTCTCAGGTCTGTGATAAACTCGAGGCTACTCTAGCGGATTAGGTAGTGGTCCACCTTAGATCCATTAACTCCTCCAAGTTGGTATGGTCTAAATGGGATGTGGAAATCATCTCGCTCTGGCCCTCAGTCAGACTCTTGGGGCTTGGCAACAATACAGGATCTCCTAAGCTTTCCACAAATAGAGATAAAGTTAAATGGACACCACCATCCTCTCCTTTCTATAAACTTAACATTGATGGGACATGCCGAGGGAATCCTGGTCCTTCTGGAACAGGATGTGCCATTAGAGATAAAAATGGTGATCTGCTTGCAACCAAGTCAACCAAATTACCCCCAGGCACTAACAATGAGGCAAAAGCATGGGCTCTGGTTCATGGACTTAACCTGGCACTTGAAAAAGGATTAAGGAACATGTGGAATGAGGGTGATTCCCTGATAGTAATAAATGCCATCAAAGGCAAAGGGTTAGACAATTGGAAGTTGAACTACATCCTCAATCAGGCCAAATCTCTTCTGAGCAGACTTGATAATTTTTTCATCTCCCACACGCTACGGGAAGGCAACAGGGTGGCGAACTTTCTAGCTATGTTGCAATTGATAGTGAAAAAGCTCACGTAACCTTCCCTCCTAGCGAACACCACCTGCCAAATCTTTTGACCTCTCTCCTGTCTGCTAACATGGAAGATGAGTAAGATAAGTCTCCTATCTGATTTCAAGCCATTGACAAGACCTATATTTTTTTGAAGCCCTATTTCACTTTTCCTCCTTTCTGGTAGTCTCGTGTCTCTTCATGGATTAAACCTACACTGTCCACATGTACGGTTAGGTTGCTCCTCCTTTGGTTAATTGTGATGATTCGTTCTGAGTTAGGAAGTTGTCTCATTTAAACCTACATTTATTCTTTTGGAAGGACATCTGACAACCTGCAGGAGCGCTATGCCAAGCTTTTAACAGGGATGAATGTATTAAGACAGATCTGGCTTTGTCAAATGTCCTGCCTACAAGGGAAAGATAGCGAATCTATTCTCATCTTATGTTCATTAATAGAAAATGTCGTGTCAGAACTGCCCGGATCTTGGTTATCCTTTGACGGCGTAACGACTTGATCTTCCCGCACACTCCTATCTACAAAGGACACATTGCTAATTCTACTTGCTTTTCTTTTGCCTGGCTGAGTACTTCCCTTGCCATATGTGTGGCTGATGCTAGCATCATTACTAATCTTCGCCAGTCCTCAACTTTTTATTGTTAGCCATTTTTATTCCTATGTGCTCTAGCTATTCTCAAGGTTTTGGTCTCTGGAGTTTTTTCTGGCTCTTTTTCTCGTTCTGCCGTCTTCCTGCCCTCTCCATGTTGTTACATCTTTTTTCGGTTGCCTCCCTTCCTCCTAAGGTTGGTGATGGCAGATACGCATTTGAATCAGAGGCTGTTCTTCCCCACCCTTGATTGGGAATCAGAGATAAGGGGGCGAGTGAAGGCAATCGACCTCATGACTCTGATTGACTCTGATTGCACTCTTTCTCAGTTCGTAGTCTGGAATATTGTGGGGCATGCTTGGATCAGAGGCTTCGAGGGACGTGTCCTAAACTTCTCAGATATTGTCTCGCAACTTCTTTCCAATATAATGGATCTTGTTATGGATGGTGATTATGTTCATTCACTTGCGGTACGCTGGTTCTTTAAGAACATCTATATAGTGGAAAGATGGGAGGCAGTAGTGTCTAATTACAGAATGGAGCAAGGTGACGCCCTCATTGGTGGGCTTTTCAATCTTACAACCCTACGAAATTCCCCTCCACAGCAGGCGATTTACATAGCCTTGCAATCTAGCATCAAATCCCTGTGCAGCATGGATATTGATGATGCATTACAGTCTTATTGTTTCCTATTCTCCAAAAAAAATATCTGAGAGAATCAAGGATGTCTTCATAGCCATTCAATTCTTTAGAATTAATGCGTCTGACGTGGCCCCAGGGATGCCCTTTTATGCTTTGGCAGATTTGGAGGAGGGTGATCAGTCTGCTGTTTCAGTGGATCTGGACGAACGGGCCCTGCCGGCTGCTTCACTAGCGGCTTAAGATCTCTCGCAGTGGACTGTGGTTTTTTTTGTTTTGAGCAGGTGGCCTCATGGTTCTGTTGCTTCTGGCTCTGTTTCTACTTGTGCGTTCTTAGCGTGGACCGGCGTCAGGTTTGTCTGAGGGGTGGCGGGCTTGTGTGTTCCTCTGTGTTGGCAGGTTTGCTTGGCTAGTTTTTGGTTCTACTTTGCTCGGTGGCAATGGGATGGTCTTTCGGTGGTGGCTGGATGTCGGGCCTTAGCGTGTTTGATGGTAGTTTTTTCTACTATTTTTTTTGAGGTTTTTCTATATCATGTTTTATCTGGCCATGTCAGGGCCCTGATATGTAATTTTCTGAATATCTATTACTCTTACGAATGTTGAATTTATGTATAAACTCTTAATCTTTTAATCTATGGGTGCTCCGTCACCTTTTTCTGGTAAAAAAAAAAAGTGTGTTCCTATTTTGACATTAGTCATCTGTCCTTGCTCCTTCAAATTCGGTTTTATACAATAATTTTGATTTTTCATTCTGTTAGACTATTTGGTGCCTACTCTTTCTTTATTGTTATTGTGATGGTTTTCAAATTCATGGCAAAAAGTGGAACTGATTTTAGTTACAAGTTTCAACTGTGTGTACATTTTGGGATATTCAAACCATTCAAACCTCATTCTAGTGCCTCTAGGATTGGTCTGAGAATTATTGGCACGGTTGTTTTAGGTGCTTTCTCACTCTATGCCAATTTGCTGCTTGCAAATCTCTATATTATAGATGACCAATACTTTATCAAATATAGAGATTTAGTTGGTCATATATTTGGTGTGTACTTAAATACTCACCCTTGTAATATAGATTATATACAGAACTATGTGACTTGTTTCCTCTTCAACTGATTGAAAAAATTGAGATAAATTTTATAAATCATTTGTTTAAGCTCAACCTGATGGGACTTGGTAAATTTATGATTCCAATGCAGTTGAGCATCATGTGAATTATCTATCTTAACTATTTAAACATTTTTTCCAATAATAGTATTTGAAAACATAATAGATGCTATTTTAATTTCATAAGATTTGAACATCAAAAAGATAGATTTTGGTGTTTATATATTTTTTTTGCAGTTGTATTGTTGATGTTATTGTAGCACCGACTCAATGAAAAGTCACATATGAAGAGACACCAAAGAATAGAAGAGACACCAAATCATATGAAGAGACGCTGACGTATATGAAGAGTCACCTTGATTTGTATATATATATATATCAATTCAATCACTTCATTTATCTCTTTAGCAACAGATCTTCATTTCCATTAGCAGCGAGGAGAAACATATTCATTTGTTGCTTTGCATCTAGAAGAGGTGCTATTATTCATTGTATCAAATTCAGCCTTGTGTTGGGCCTGAGTTGTAAGCAAATTTTTGCTCTTATTCCTTCAATATATAAGAGATATATTTGCTGGTTTTTTCTCCCTCGAGTAGGAGGGTTTTCCCAGGGTACCTGCTGTGTTTATTGTCTTATGTGTTGCATTTTCTGATTGCTTACATTTCTGATCCTAAAAACTAACATGGTATCAGAGCAGATCTAAGAAAAGATTTGATCAGATTTGTTTAAGTAGTTAAGTCAACTTTTCATCTAAGGCAGATCTTGAAGGCAAAGTATTGCAGATCTAAGGTTGCAAATTATTTCAGACCTAAGGGCAGATCTTTTAAGGAGAATTTGTGCAAAAGAAGAAGATGGTGAATGGGTTGTTGTACTAAACCTTTCTGTAGAGACGACTCTTGTAGATAAGGTAATGACTCGAAATCTAGAGTGTGCAAATGCACTGTACATCATGCATGATGGGAAATCTTTTGCATCTTTCAATTGTTGATAAAGATGGATTCGTTGTAGCCTACAGCAATATCCACAAGGTTAGAGGACTGTTAGCAGGCTGAGATTGTCAAGGGCACTGACTATTTCAAAGGACACAAAAGTCTCTGATGCATTCAAGCCGTTCATCTCACAGATTAAAAATATGTTCTTTGCGACATGTTATTCAAAGCCAAAGCCAAAGACTCGAACCTAGGGGCTCCTAGCTCCTAGCCTGGACCTGGCTCTGATACCATGTTGAGAAAAGGACCAGCTAGGACTCAAACCTAGGACCTTCCATTTGATGCTAGAGTGCTCTATCACTAAACTACTAGCCCTTGTTTAAAAATTTTAGTTTTAATGCTAAGAGTTCCTATGCTGCTACCCCATGTTTATTTTGAATATATTAATTCAAAGATCTATGTTTATTTTGAATATATTATTTTGAATATATTAATTCAAAGATCTATTGTACAATGTTATATTCCAAACTGCACCAGCTGTAAATTGAAAGCGCAGGCATTGAAGCTGCCACCTGTGGAGGTATGCTTGACACCTGCCAGTTTCACTTGCTTAATGTAAGTTTCTAAGTTTTCAACAAATCCATTTTGTGCTTATCTTGTGATTATTGGAGTCTATGAGTCCGTTTTGCTTGCTTGTGAAATAGTTGGCTTGCCCGCAGGGCTTCTAGGACACTTGTAACCCCAACATCTGATAAAAATTCCCCTTCCGTTATGCCGTGATGGTTTTCCCTTCATTATTTTTACCTAGTTTTCAGATTGCTTCATTTAGCATCACCAATAAACTGGACAAAAGAAAATTATACCCGTTTAAAAGGATGGAAATGATTCACAACTATCTCTCTCCCCAATCGATTGTAGGCACTCACAGTTTTTTTTCTTTTTTTTAATGACTACCCAACGTTTTCAATATTGAATTTTGATAGAGATTAACTCACCACTATGCTTTGATGCATGTCCATGCGTTGTTCTAAAGTTTCCCCTATGGAACTTGGATAGGGAGGACGTTGGCAAGGGTTATGATATCTATCTTATTACTCACCGATTGGTTTTGCATAATATCATTAAGGGATGATTACTTTTTTCCTAGTGTATCAGCGTTGAGAACTAAGGCCTGTGCATGTTAATTAGCTAGATGATTATGGAACAATTGTATGTGATAACCTAGTTCAGACCAATTTGTGTCAAGCAACCTTGCCTATCTAATGTTGTATCTGTTTTTAGCTTGGAAAAGAGAGCCTAGTTTCATGTTTGAATTTAGTTTGAACTTATAAGAATATATTGTATTTTAGTCAGCTCAATCGAGTTGAAAATTTAGACTACGTAGGCAAGGCTGCATATTGTGTATCTAGCGGTCATAAAGTTGGAAACTAATTCTGTGAGATCGTTTAGTGATGTGGATTAAATTGTTGATATCAATTTTTTGTTAACTTGATTAAACCATTTATACTTGTTGTGTATTTGTGTCTAATGTTAGAGTGGGGCATTACAAAAGAACATCCTCCCTCTTTTGAAGGCTTTGAAAGCTTTGGGGAATCTTTATTTTGGAAAGAAAAGTATTTTTTCTTAGAGGCTAAGCTTCAGAAGTATAGATGGCATAAAAATGAAGTGGAAATACTATAGATGGAAGTGATTACTATAATCAATGAAGGTACCATAGAGTGTCTCTTTTCTAGCAAGGGAAGGTGAACAATTGTAGTGTCTTCCCAAGGAGTTATGCATGGACCATGGAGGGTCTCTTTCCTTGCAAGGGAAGGAGAATTGTGTAGTGTTTTACTAAAGAGGAGTTATGCATCACCACACGGTTTTATCTTTGTTGGTGAAAAGTTTGTAGGATCTTTCTAGTGTTGAGAAATGTTTTTTTTGCTTTTTGGTTGGAATTCTCTTTGTTATCCAAAGTCTTGTTTGTCTTTAGATCTTGATGTTAAGGTTGTGATTTTGATTACTTTTAGTTGGGATAGTTAGGTAACATTTTTTGATAGATTATAGTTTTGTAAGGTTATAAATGAATGAAAGTGGATCTTTCAATTTACTAAATCATTTTTTTTTTAAATTCTAAAGACAAAAGTTCATATAGAATACTCACCAATCAAAAAAATTCTAATTAATATAAATTAATTAATTTCATGCAAACTAATTTTAATAATTTTGAAATAAATATATGTTTCTTATAAAACCAGTCACAAAAAATATGGAACCAAAAAAGAAATTATAAAAAATAAAAAATAAAAATAAAAAAGAAATTGCAAACCATTGAAAAAATGGAAAAAAAAAAAAAAAAAAAACATTGATATATAGTAATATTAATTTTTAATAAGTAAAATTATTTTAATTAATTTTTTAATTGAATACAACAATTATATCCTACTTTGAAACAGACAATAATTAAAATAAACATATATTGCTTAGTCAAATATTTTATCATTTACATTTAGGAACATCACCTCCAGGACCTCCATAAAATATGTGATCACCCCAATTCTTATCCCCTGTTAAAAATTTTACATCATAACAATTTGGTTTAGTTGCTGTAATCCTGTTTGTCATTTTTGTTACAGGAGCACCTTTAACAGTAAACAATTGTATCTGCCCGACAAAAGCTGCTTTTTTGAAACCCCCTGGAGGGAAGCGTCCACTACCCATGTCTGTCTTTGAATGTGGAGATCTCTGAGCTACTGCTACTTCTCCTCCAAAATCAATTCGATTTGCAGATCGTGTCAATAGCTTAAAAATCTCTGCAAGCCAGTGACCCACTAAATTGCCTTCTAAATACACTGCCCATACTAACTTGTTACCCCTATATTCCTACCCCCAAAAAAAATAACAATATGGTTAGAGTACACTGCCTTCTAAATATAAGGCAACTTTAGCTACTTAAATAGAAATAATATGATTAGAGTAATAGAAGTGGTTTGTTTTTTAAAAATTAATAATTTTTTAAAATAAGAGAATGGGATGAAATGGATTTACAGGTATTTCTTATCACATATGTGACTACTTTGCACTCTTATTTATATTAATTTCTAATTTTTTCTAGTACTAAATACAGAAAGATCGTGCCTACTCTTACTCTTTTTATGTTTATCATGGTTTCCATTTGTCTGCCATTATATATTAATTTCTAAGTATTAAATATAGAAAGATTGTGCTTACTCTTTTTATGCTTATCACTGTTTCGATTTGTCTGCCATTATATATAGAAACATCTTTAAATGGCATTCCAGGATAGACTTTTCCTTCTTGAATAAATCCTGGACACCGGAGGTTGAAGCAACCTGATCTATAGTTATTCAGCTGCACAAATACAACTCTAAGGTAAAATTTAATATACTACAGAAATTATAGATGAATTATAGCAAAATACAAAAGCGCAAAAAGTATTAATGTTGTAAAATAAAATTCAATTATCACCGTATAAAAAATAAAAAATGTAACTCGTCCATCCTTGAATAATGAAGGTTCAACCTGCAGCACATATAATCATACTATTTGTTATTTCTACTAATTTTAAAAATTGAAGTAAACAGCTAGCAGAAATAAGCAGGCTATTTCAGGTCAGAAGTCTATTTCTCATCACCAAACCAGCTTCCATTGTTTCATTAAATGAACCGTCATGCTTCTCATGCACAACCCACATTTGACCCAGACTGAAAACATCAGCAGACTGCACGAAGGGTTGCCATATATTAAAGGCTGCTTTGCTTTCATGAACTTGGTCCGCTCTCATTGATACTACTGCCCACTGCAAATTACAAATTCATAACTATAGTTCATAAAAAATATGATAAGTATTCGGATATCTATCATGATATTCATGCTCAGTTTATATGTGCAGGTTCACAGTGGATTGATTACAAATTAATTTTAAAAATAACAATGTAATCCATATATTCATCATATATAATAAGTAGAGTTTATCATTTCAATGCATTTTTAAACACAGATTGAAAAATAAAATGGATGGATAGTTATCCTATACTCTTGAAAAATAAAATGGATGGACGAAACCGCAAACCTCATGAACATAACCTTCTAGTGACTTTCTGTTTAAGAATTGTCTCACAGATCCTGCTGTTTTAACATGTTCATGTGTGATCTCCATGATGGGCACACTTCCCTCTGGGCACTCTTTCATTGACGAATTGTTGTCTATAAAAGTATCCCTTAACCTTTGCCTTAAACCCTTCTGCAATCCACAAGTTATGTACTGTGAGATCCATCTCATATTCATGCATTGAACTCAAAGAAAAGGTGAAGACTGCAAACATACGCTAGTGTGCTCCAATTGAAGAGAGATCTGATCCTCATATTTTACACAAAGTACGCTGTCTCCATTGCCGTTCTAAAAATAAAACAAAACAAAGTTTAAATAAAACTGAATTTTATAAATTTAAGGAAATAACTTACAATTTTACGTTGGAATAGAAAGGAAACCTGAAATTCATGCACTGCTGGGGGATTAATGTAATTTATATACTCATCAATGGTCATATTTTGCAACTTAGATATCTCATTGATGGTAACATCATGCAAATCAGCTGCCAATATCAAGGGCATAAATATTAAGGAAATGAATATTGAAAAAACATTGTCACAAGCCATAACTGAAGAAGATAGAAGAGAGGAGAACAGACCCAGAGCCAAAGATACGTATCCAGGAATTTCTCTAGAATTGTTTGGATATTTATACAATTTCTAAAATTTAGATTCCATATATTTACACAAGTTCTAAGATTTATATTCCTTATATTTACACAAGTTCTAAGATTTGTGCTAGAGTACTTTCTAAATATCAATAAGGAAAATTCATCAATTCTTTAAAGATTTATCTAATGATTAATTAAATAAACAAATTCTTCAAAATATTTTTACTAGAATAACATTTCATTGTTTTACAAGAATAAGTTCCTCACAAATATCTAAATACCCTCTTAACACAAGTCTAGTGCTCTCTAGGATAATTAGATATAAACTTGCTAGGAACTCCCATTACTTGAGAGTGCAAAAAATTGTGAACTAAGTCTTTTCTAATTTCCATTGGAATAATGAATTTTAGTGCTCTTAAATACTTCATGTCAAACACACCAAAATGTTGAATTTTAAACCTTCTAATCATCATCTTACCTTTACTAAAAGATAACATTTCATATACATACAAGACAATGATTAGAATATGATCATCAATACATTTAATGTAAACACAATGATCCTCTTCACTTTTAACAAAAGCCAACTTCAATATAAAAACATCAAACTTTTTTATATGAAAAAGTGAAGAACGCCCATACTCTATTTCATAGAAAATACCATGAATACAAAGTTTTTACTAGGCGGTAGTGTAACAACCCCCATGTTTTTTTTTAGTTGTTGTTTTTCCCATGCCATTTGATGGATTTTGTGGAGAGGTTGGTGAGAATAATGAAAGTTGTAGCAAAATATCTAGCGGGTAGATGGATGAGGGCGTTGGAGCAAAGATATTTATTGAGGTGGTCGAGAGATTTGGAAGAGTGCATGAACATCCATCAACGTGTCAAAGTGATTGATTGAGTGGTCAGAGGAGACAAGTCTGCAAACTCCATTAAGGATCATCGAACATTCTTCTGATATAAGGCATGGGCAACATTTAACAAGTAAATGAGAAGGACAAAGAGAGTTTTATGTTGTAGGTATGGGTGTGAAGATAGATAATAAAACTGGTAGCTAGGCAGAGCTGGAAGGAGGACATCTGTCAAGGCATTAAGAATAGAGGAATTTCACAAGAGAAGGGGGATTTTGGGAGCAGAAGTTGAGGGTGATCGCAGCTAGGAACGAAGAAAGGAAGAGCAAGGGCTAAGGAGTGCAAGTTCAACAAAATATAAAGAGGAGGAGTAGAAAAACAAGCTACTAAATCAGAAATCATCTTTCTATTTGCCTTAAATGGATATCCATACCTTGTTCCATTGCTCCCATTTTGGCACGGGCAGTGAGGATGTTGGCTAAGGTTATGGAGTCTAGATATACAGTCACCAGTTGCAATTACTTAAAAGTTTCTCATGCCTTTTTAACAAATCTAGTTTGTGCGAATCCTGCAATCAATGCATCCCTTGAGTGTTAGCGTGCATTGTTTAGCATATTACATTATTTAGCAATGATAGTTTGGTACATTGGCTAGCACATAACTATGGCTGGTGCATAACTATTTCAGTTTCATCACAAGTATTTAATTGTGGTGTGTATCTGCAATTATCATTGAATGAATAAAGCATTTCTCTTTCTTCATATGGTATCAGAGCAATATGTGATCCTATGCTGTGAGAGAGCAATATGAGTTTGCCAGTATGAAATGTGTGTTTGTTATTGTTTATAGAAGAATTGGTGTGCATTGCTATGCGTGGGGAGTCACAACATTGCCAGTAATCTTTCCTTGAATCATTGCAGAATTCAGATGAAAACTAACGTGAGGAGGTGTGAATAATGACAAAGAAATAGAACCTGCAATGGCGCAACCTATAATGGCATGTTAGAATAAAGGGAGGCATGAGTAGTGTAGCCTCTGGCAAAGATCCCTGTGCAGGTCATGAGTTGAATGTATTAATAGAAGATTTACTGGTTTGTTTCATGTTCTTTTTTCATGCTTTATATTGTGATTTGATAATGAGAGTTGAGGAGAATATAAGAGATCATTGAAGAAATCCATGAGGAACTTCTTGCAGTTGAGATTCTCATGCTGATTTTGTTATTCTTCATATCACATTTTGTTGAAGACTCAAATATCTAACTATTATGCATCAAGCAATTTCCAACCTCATAAGTGGACACACAGTTAGTCTTATCCATTAGATTTTCATGGAAATCATGTGGAAAGTTCATCTATGATTCATAACAAAGGCACTGTGCACCTGAAAGAGGAAGACATAGTCTACAAAACCTGGCACTCAAAGAAAAGTGGATGTCCATTATTGGTATGTATTGAAGTGTGTATGTAAGTGCAAATTTTATAAGCAAATATATTTAAGTCTGAGTAAGAAGTCAATCTTTTGAGTATTATCTAAATGGAGATCCCATTAGACAAGTATTCTGGTTCCAATTTTTATACTTGGAGAATGAAAATTCAAATGCAACTAATGAATAAAAATTTATGGGCAATAGTCAGTGGAAAGGAAAAAGCACCTACAGATGCAAATAAGTTATTAGATTGGAGTAGTAGAGATGATAAAGCCAAGGCTATAATTGGTCTTGCTCTTTCTGACACCGAATTGCACCATATTGATTTGGATAAATCATCAGCCGAAATTTGGGATAATCTAAATAAATTGTTTGGATCAAAAGCCGTTAATGCAAAGTTTTCTCTAAAACTTCAATTATTTCGATTTAAGATGGAAGATGGAATCACATTGTCAAATCATATAAGTAACTTGTAGTCTCTCATTAGACAACTAGCAGAGGTTAAGGTTACAGTAGATGATGATGATGCTAGGGCCATCCTATTAAATAGCTTGCCTTCAAAATATAACAATGTTGTTTTTACTCTCAGTCAAATATCTTCACAAACTCTAGAAGGTATGATTTATGCTCTTCTATTAGAAGAGAAGAGAACAATAGAAGATTCAAAAGATGATTCTCAGGAGAAAGCATTATTTTTCAAGAAGCAATTACAAGAGATCAGAGAGAATCAAATATTTTTATTGTAAGAAAAATGGTGACATAGCTTGGGATTGTAGAACTCGAGCGAGTGATGTTCTTAAAGGAAAGCTCAAAAATGAAGGAAATCTTGCTTGCATTGAAGATGATAAGGACCCACCAGATATTGAGGATGAGGATCCACCAGATGGTACTATTAATTTCTGTGGATATGCCCTTTGAGCAAGGTCAAATTGGAGGCTGGCGGCATTGGAGGATGGAGGATTTAACATCATCTCAAGTTAGCTTCTCACTTTGAGATGATGCTTTGCATGAGAAGCATTTTTGGTTTTAGTTGTTTTTGTTTTTTTCTTTGTTGATGTTGACAGAGTTGACAGCTTTGAAGAATGTATGGTTTGTGAAGATTTTGTTTTGGAGACAGGTTTGGGGTTTGGTGTTAAGCTCAATATGGATTGTTGTCCAGCGAGCTTTAAAGAGTATATGATCTTGAATTATACCCTTTCACGGTCACTAGACAACATGGCAGAGATCTGTCGTATCTCTTAGGGGCCATTGTTGAATAATTCAAGACTCTGTGATTTGAGAGCTTGGGACTAAAGAGCTCAAGAACATAGCTTGAAGCTACACCTTTTCGAGGGTAGACGAGATAGCATGATGGTGCCTCGCTTGGTTTAGGACTTGTTCTTTGGGAGAAGATCTTCTATAAAATATGTGTTCATATTATGTAATCAGCTTTGTTGAGTATTTTAGCATTAAGGGGGGGTACCTTGGTACTATTGCAGGAACAATGTAATAAGGGGGGGAAAGTTAGTGTGCATTGTTTATCATATTACATTGTTTAGCAATGACAGTTTGGTGTGTTGGCCGGTACATAACTGTGGCTGGTGCATAATTGTTTAGTGCATAACTGTTTCAGTTTCATCTGTTTCAGTTTCATCACAAGTATTTAACTGTGGTGTGTATCTGCAATTATCATCAAATGAATAAAGCATTTCTCTTTCTTCATTGAGATGACATCTCTTTGATACATTCTATCAAACAATTTTGTGCACCTTCTCTATGCGTTGTTGGCACGGGAAGTGAGGATGTGAAAAAGGTTGTAGAGGCTAGCCTACACCTACCAGTGGCATTTTCATGAAAGTTTCTAAAGTCTTTTCAACAAATCCATATGGTGCCTATCCTGGAAAGGAAGATCTGAGGTGAGCTAAGGGGAGTGAGAAGGGAAGAGAGGTATTTACCTCTATTTTAGTTTTCTCAGCACAAAAACTAAAAATACGTTTGCTACAATTTCAATTACCACAGATAAAAAACTAGAACCCCATTGTTGCCTTAAAGAAATACATGCCAGGAATTATTTCAATGCAAGATATTTACATTGCCTCTATCCTTAAATTTATTAACATCATACAGAATGATCTCCTTTATTCTTTAGATACAAGGGTTTTCAGAAAATGATCACGTGGGTTCTGATTTATAATTTGTAGTGAAAATAAAGGGGTTTCAAGGAAAGATTTTGTGGTTTTTGTGTAAAATTTTAGGCAAACAGAGGGGTTGATGTAACATCCTGCCCTGTGAACCCCAAAGGGTAATGGCCAAAAGAGAAAAAGATAATTTTTTTTAAATAACAATTGATAACATACACAGAAATGGTTGCTAATTTGATAGATCGTCAGTAGTCATGACCAAGTATGGCTGGATGCACAACCCATAGGAGAGGACTAAATCACTCTCTAGAGAAACAATAATAAACTACGTTCATTTTAAACACCAACCCAAACGTTCCTATAACCCATCCCAGATGTAAACATGAGTCCATAAACATCATAGTACAAGCAGATCTGATACCCACACCAGAATCCATAAGTCAAATATGGAACAACATCACATTTCTTCTCATTATAATACTTTACATCATCTCTTGCAAGAGAGTACAAAAATTACATGAAGGAATAAACATAAGTAAAATGGCATAGCCATGGATATGATACAATAATTGAAAGACTACATCAATCAATAAAATAATGGAGAGAAGGAACATCTCCAATTGGTACTCCAATAATCTGTCCACCAGTCCCCAATAGTGGTGGCAACACCTCCCAACCATGTGGACTCAGAGAGACCACCCCACTGTGCTTGGAGATAGTCACAATGCTTAAATAGAAGTAACCAAGTAAGGGTATACATGATGGCTAGCACTCACATCAATCATGGAGCAAACATAGAAAATAATGCATAAAGCCAAGGTCATAACATAGAGATGCTTATCAAATATACTATAGGGTTCTACTCATGACTATAAAGGTACAAGACACTAGGGTGTAAATCAGATGGAGTGTCGTCATGTGTGCTTGAAGGGATGGCACCACATGGACTCAAGTACACTTCTCCTATAGATGAGGAGACTTAATTAGGCCCGAATCAATGCCACACAAATGGATAACTCGACGTCCTATAGACGGATAGGCCTTATTATATGCATCCTTAGCCTTTACAAGCACTTAAGGCCATGCACGAGGGCTCAATAAACTAGACCTAAGCTCATCCTGTTTAACCAAACGGGGCATACAAAACCCAATTAAAGACAATCCAATAACCAATCACAATCCCTTGGGGTTGCTTGAAAAGTTGCATGACTAATTATGCCTAACATGAAAATCTACATTTAAAGTATACAATTAGTATTATACTTCTCATAGGCTACAAAGACATTATCACCATTTGCCAATATCATTTATTCCCAAAACAACTAAGGCCTACTCATAAGTTCAAAAAATATGAATACAATTAACCACATATTAAATATATGATTTAGGAAAATAATGTAATCATTCATAACATACAAAAGGACTTTACCAAGATTATATATGGTTTCCTCTACAACTAAGGAGTATGGAAAGTCTACAATTTGTGCTACGTGTAGGAATACAAGGTTACTCTCTGCATTGGGAATCTTCATTCACAATAAAACAAAGGCATCTATCTTTACCCACAATCAAAATGATATGGATTGGACATGTCAACACATTTAGATAATTGTCATCTCAAGCACAAAACCTACTTCTAGGATTGTATAGTGACAATTTGAACTACATACAACAACTAGTAGGGTTTGATGGGATTCTATTTACTTCTCTCCCACCTGATACTTGATAACCTAGTTGAAGATTTATATGCAGAAATAAAACCCTTAAAACAGAATGATATGTGGGTGTTCAGGGGCTAACACCAAATAAGAATCTTGTGAGGTTACGAGGCTTTCTAGGGTTTAAGCATTAGACTACGACTTCAAACCAAATTGTTACATGTAGTTACACATGAGCATTAATTGCAAGAGAGAGGAAATCTAAATAATATTATTTCTATTCTTTATACTGCCATGAATTTTGCATTTTGTATAAACCCTCAACCTCAACAGTTACCAATTCCAAGAAGAAAAGAAAATAACAACAAAAGTTCCTACCATGACTTAAATGGATTAAAGCTTTAGGAGAAATCACTTATAAACTTAAATATTAGTTAAACATGGTAAAATACCTTTAAATCCCAGCGATGTTTGACTAGATCCACAGCCATAAGAGCATGTTCTATCTATACAAGCTTTCCTAATGGGTTTTACCCATGTCCTCATTGCCTATGCCAACAGGTAAGCATGAAGAAGGCATGTGCACTGTATCTTAGAAGGCCTCAAGGAGATGTTTCTCATGGACTACAGAGATTGCAGGTTATGCACAAAATAGATTTGATAAAAAGGTGTAGACACCTAAAAATGTCTTCTACCATCAAACCGACTCCCGACATCCCTAAACGCACCAATTTCCCTTCTAACCAATTAATTAAATTTGTACTTAATTAATTATCCCCCCATTTCCCATATTCACATCATTTTATCCCCAAAATTAAATTAATTTCATTAATTCAATAGTCCAAACCTTAGCCAATTGATTTAATAAATATGCAATATTTATTTAATCAATTTCCCCCTTTTCACTAAATCCAATTAATCGGCTAAACCATGTTTGACTAATTAATTCATCCTATTAATTAACCTATCCCTACCTTAGACAATTAAATAACTATTATTTAATTGCCTACCTTAGCCTACCTCATCCTAGCCCTAGGGTTGATAAAATAAAACCTATATTAAATTAACCCTAAACCTCTCATTTGGGTGGTCAAACCTAGTTTAACACCCTTCCCCACATCCTCCAAATAAAAAATTGAAATAAATCCACCTAAGTCAATTTTTTATTTTAAAACATCCCACATCACAATTAATTCCCCTTACATCCCCATACCTCATTTATCTCCACTTATCTCCAAATGAATTTTTAATTTATTTTACATTCCCCATATGAATCTTTAATTCAAAAATAATCCCTCACACCCATACTCATTTAATAACCCCTTTACCCAAAATGAATAAAAGATTTACTTTTATTCCTAGCCCTCTATTCCTCCAAGATTGAATCTAGGCCCTCCACATCACTTTTGTCCTCCACCATTGATCTTCCAAATCAATCTACACCCTGGGATCAAAATCCCTTCCAAAAATCTATAAATACAACATCTCTCAACCCATTTTAGGATCCAAGTTTTATGCAAAGTTACCATGCCCAAATGTCAATTGAGCTAGTCTTTTAGTGAGTTTTCAATTAGAGTTAAGAGCAATTTCACATTTGAATCAAATAGGGTTATCTAATCTAGGAGTTCTTGGGTGCATAGTTTCCTCTCCCTCTTTGATGAGATTGGGTCACATTGTGAAGGTATAGCTTTTTGTGTTTTATTTGCATTTAGTTAGTATTTCAACCTCATTTGTACACCTAATCTACATTGGCACGCCTGGTGGGACCCACAAGGTCCAAGTCTAATCCGTTTTGTGTGAGTTTTATCCAAAGGACCTGTTTTTACAGGTGCAACACTATCCTACCTGTGCAGCGGTGCTATCTCTAGCACCTTTTAGTGCTATCCTCTATTTTAGCGCTATTTTGCGCAGCATGTTTCCATTTTATAAACTCACTCACATGTCATATTTTAATGATCTTCCTACTATTTTTTTGTACCTAACTGCTCTTTGTTTTTGCAGGAATATTAGAAAATACAAGGGGAAGTTATGCCAAAATTTTCATAAAGTTTAAACATGCATTTTGGCTTCTCTTTTGTCTTGTTTTTCATTTATCAATACTAACAACGCTAACGGGAGCTCTTATGTGTGCAACCTAACACTCTATTTTGGTTAGGAGAAACTCCTTGTTTACAGGTCGGACGCATTCATGCCCGTATCGACGCTATCCACGCCCAGATTGGCACTATCCACAGCGGTAACCAGATTGGTGCTATCCACAGCGGTAAACAGATTGTCTGACAAGTTGCACAGTGGCGCATTCCTGGACCTATTTTAGCACTATTTCCTCCTTTAGTGCTTTATTTCTATTGTATTAGTGCTATTCATTGTATTAGCACCTTTTATATAACTCTATAGTGCAATATTCTATTTTGGCACCTTCTGGGTCTCATATTAGCACTATCTTATGAATTGGCTCTATCTATATAGGGTGTTAGGTTCTCAATCTATTTTCTGTCAGTGTCACCATTTATTGTCCGCAGTGGTGCCATTAGGACTCTATTTTAGTGCTATTTCTGAAATTGACTTTGCTGTCTATGCAGGTACAGACAAGTGTTTTATAGGTCATTCACATTATATTGCAGACACTAACAAGATTTTTTGCAGGGTGTTGTTAGATTAGCAAACATTTCAATTTAAAATTTAAAATGAACCCTTCGCATGTTAGTTACACAATATTTTGATTTGGTGCAATAAAATTGAACAAACAACAAACAAATCTTGTGTGTGGGTGTGTGCCAAACATTTAAATTTGGTGTTCTAAAATTCACAAATTGTATGCCGACAACTATCAAACACTTCAATTTTGGGCTTTAAAAAGAACCACAAATTGCATCAATTGAAGTCATTAGGTTAAAAAGAACAACAATCTGCATTCTTCACGTATATAAACAAAAAAATCAATCTAATTTTTTGTGAAGTGTTTTTGTGGTTTATGTTTGTGGTGTGAAAAGTGTATGCTCTTCCCTCGCACCATTTGATGACCTTGGGAATCAAAAGCTTCTTACAAAACTTGCATTAATCACCCCCAACATAATCCAAAGAACTAAAATGAACCATGTTTAGTGTGATGCAATCATAAAGAATACATATGCTCTCCCCTCGCATCCTTGTATGAACTTGGGGATCAAAAGTATTTTTGTGATTTGTGTTACTTTTGTTAATCCTTAGATGGCCTGCCACCCTGCTTTGAAAGGTGGGAATGACCCAAGCAGCAAAAAGATAAAGCCAAGCTCTTTCAAGCTGCTATATAAAATAAGGTGTTTGGGATGAAAGTCACAAGCAATAGGTGTTGTTGTGTTATACCGACAGCCAACCTCTCCCAAAACCCTCCAAAGCGTAACCCTTGGAGGCTAGGAGACTCCATAATGGAGAGTAGCGCTGCCACCCATATAACCACTTGAACGGATGTCCTTACTACGAACCATTGTTTAGCAAGCCAAAATCCTTCTATTTGTTGACGCAGAAGGGAAACCTTTGAAGCAGCCCTGATTCATGCAGTTCTTAGCCGAGGTAGCAGGGATAATCTAAAGGTTTGGTGAGGGACAAGCCTTATAAGAAACCTAGATCTTGGTATGCGTGAGAAGTGTATGCAATTGTAAGGAGGAGCCAGTGCTACCAAGATCCTGGAGCTACCCTCTTTGAATAGGTGCAGCTAGGGGATTCAACAAATACTGTCATATCTTCACCTTAGATTGTGTCAGTGATTGTTTAAATCACACGTCATTTCACAAACAAAAATCTTGGTTATTGTGTGTTCATGTACTTAATTGTGTGTTAATGGGCTTAAATTACTTTCAAACAAACAGCCAAGAGACAAACCAAACCATTTGATCAAAATTCCAAATCAAAGCAAATCCAAAATCAATCTTTTTTAGGACCTCGACCAACACTGCCATGTATCAACACCATCTCTGTTTGATTTTAGCGCCATTTGACCTGTGTATTGGCACTATTTTTAGATTGACTTGCCTGAGACTAAGACCCATTCAGTTGTGATCTTCACCATCTACCCTACCATAATCTATATTTACATTCCAAAAAATCGTCTGTACCCCATCCATTTTCTCCTCAAAAATTTTCCAAAAGCATACCATCATTTCGACCTTAGAGAATCCACCATCATCATTATTTGACCCTTTTCTACATCATAATCCACCCAAACCCATATCTATCCAACCCCCTAAATCTTTTTGCATATCTCCTTGGACCAAAACAAATCATTTCAAAAAATCCAAATCCAAATCAAAACACCCATGAACAAATCATCAACCAAAGCTTGTCATCCTTTTGGGCCAAAGCTAGATCTAGATATCATCATTCACATCATATTTTCCTTGAAAAGTCATTAGTCTACCTTTCAAGAAAAACAATCACCCCTCTTTGCGTAAGGTCATTAGTCTACCCTAAACAAAGAGAAACATCCCTTTATGCCAACACAAAATCTAGATCTTACCTAAAGCTCAACTTATTGACCATCATATCCTTTTGAAAAAAAAAACATCATCCTAATCAATCAAATCAACATCAAAATCAAAACCCCTTCCATCAAAATCATCCTCAAAAACACACATCATCATCATCCATATTTGGTCCAAAATTTGATCAAAAGTCAATATCATCCTTTCTTATCACCCTTAGGTTAACACCTTTTGGCTTATCACCCTCTCCATCTTATTACCACATCAATCTTTGGGTCCAACACAATCAATCAGATTCTCTAAGGTCTCCATCCCCATATCACTCTATTTTTAGAAATCAAATCCATATGTGTGCATGCCCATCACAAGATCACAACACAAAAAGAATAAAAAAAAGGCATAATCTTGGCAATATGGCGGCATAGGAATGCCTAACACCAATAGAAACAACATACCCATCAATCAAAACCCACCTACATACTCTTACATCCCCCCATATAATCCCAACAAAAATCCTTTCCATTTCTTACAACAGTCACAACCACCACCACCTCCACCAACACAAAATGTCCCCACCATATCCCAAGATGACCTAGATGTCTTGAGCTTTATGCAAGATGTTGATAACATGGACCTACTTGATAAAATCCTAAGATCGGACCCGAATAGACATCTTGATCATCTTCTCAAAATTGGTGCTCAAGTATCCCCCATCTTGACATCATCACAACCATCCAACTCTACAATTGTTCCTACCACATCAAATACCCAACATATCATCTCACAAACATCAACTCCTACCGATCTACCACCTCCACAAGCTCTACCGCTACCACATCTATAATCCCCACAAGTGCCGCCATCCCTACCACTTCCCAACCTGTCATCCTATCTACTACCACAACTACCATAAACCCTTCCGTTCCACAAATCACCTTGTGCATACAAGGAAACATCATGCATACGAGTACCTCCATGAGCATGCCTCCACCTAACCCCCAAACCATCGCCTACCTAAGACAATTATTCTCACAACCACCTTACAATACATCCAACCCATCCAATGTCCACCTATCCAACATTAATCTGTCCAATATTGCGTATCCACATAACCCCATAGCTTCATCAACACAACATCAAAACAATCCCCAAATACCACCACATATTCTCCAACAACTCCACACATATCAACAACATCAGGCACAAATCAATCAAAACACCAACTCGCAGTACCAAAACCTCAACCAAACAAATCTCCAACACCAAATCCCACCCCACCTCCAACATCTCACTAATCAACATGCCTACACACTCCAACCACAACCACCACAAGATCTCACAAACATTGTACAGGCCTTGATCCAAAAGGTAGATGACATGCAAACTAGGGGCAAGTGCAAACACTATTCCTTTGAGGAGATTTGCCCTATCCATTTGATCGCACATTGTACATGCCACATTTCCCCAAGAACTTTGAGACACTTAAATTTGACAAATACAAGGGAAAGTGAGACCCTAGGGACCATCTTAGGGAGTTCTACATCACTTGCTTAGAAGTCTCAAATAACAATACCTATCTAATGAGACTATTTCCAAGAAGCCTCAGCGGTCAAGCCGCTGAATGGTTCGCACATCTTCCCCCAGGCATTAGCACTTTCCCTGAGCTTGTGGAAAAATTTGTAAACCACTTCTCCTACAACTTCAAGCATGAAATGTCTATGATAGACCTTTGCAACACTAAACAAAAGAACAGAGAAGCCTTCGCTTCTTTCTTGCAAAGGTGGAGAGGCTTAGCAAGAAAACTCCCATGGCCAATTCCTGAAAAACAACTCGTCACCATGTTTGTGACCAACCTCAATCAAGAATTAGGGTTCCATTTATAAATTCTTTGTGCGTCTACCTTTGAAGAGGTCATTGACAAAGGTACCACCATCGAACGGGCCCTCATTGCCAAGCGCTCCATCAAATTGTATGACTATAAGTCCAACAATAACAACAATAACAACAACAACAAACCCCATATCAACACCCCCAATACAAACAACAACCCCAACACACAATCAAATGACAAGTCACGCTACTGGGGGAAGAACAAGAACACTTTGAATGACAGTGTCACGGATGTGAAAGCTGTCCAACATGTACAGAATCAAACACCTGCACATACCTATGCCACCAATGAAAATAACCAAAGGGGGCAAAATAAACCATGCAAACCTCGAAGACAATTTACACCCTTAGGGGAACCCATTGAGGACATCCTCAATAGATGTCTCAAGAAAGTTTTGATCACACTCCCACCTGTTAGACCTCGTCAAGAGAATGAACTCAAAGCCACGTGGAACAATGAAAATGACTATTGTGAATACCACCGCATTGCAGGTCATAGAACTGCTGACTGTATGCAACTAAAGCATTGCATCCAAGACCTTATAGATCAAAATCAAGTCACCCTCGATCAAAGCGCCCAACCATCACCAAATGCCAACCTCAAAGCTTACAAGGATCCACTGCCCAACCATAATAAAGCCTCCTCATCCAATCAAGCATACAATGTCACCCCACCACATGCATCCTATGACTCTATCGTGGGGCGGATAGAACCATCATCCCACCATGTCAACACAATCACCATTCAAGCACAAGCACCCGATTGCGTTGTCACAACTCCTCGTGGCCATGTATCTATCTGCATAGCCCCTACCACTAAACAAACTCCTACATCCACATCTAATCCCCTACCCCCTCGTCCAACCACACCTCCAACATCTACCAATCAGTATAACCTCCTAGAACATCTAGGAAAGACCCCTGCACAAATATCCATACTTGAGTTGCTCCACACATCACCCCTTCACAAGGACGTCCTCAACAAAGCACTCTTACAAACTCAAGTCCCCACCAACTTGAATGTGACCCAATTCTAAGCCATGGTAGGGCATATCACCTCACCTCACCATCTCACATTTTCAGAAAAGGACCTCCCCGCCTCTGAACACCTACACGACACCTTACACATCGAAGTCCGTATCCACAAACACATCATTAAAAGAGTCTTAATAGATGGTGGCTTTGGCCTAAACATATGCACTCTAAAACTGCTAAAACACTTGGGGTACTCTGATGTGGTTGTAGACACCAGCAAGTACATCACAATCAAAGGCTATGATGACACCGAGAGGCTATTTGAAGGCACCATCAAGCTCACTGTTGGTGCCTGAATTGACTGTCGGTTCTTGAGCAATTTTTATGCAGGCACCATCCCAAAAAATCCAAAAAAATTTCCAGTGTTGGCACCCCTTCAGTGTTTTGCAGCATCCACATCATCTTTCTTGAGGAAGGGGTCATCATGTTTTGCCCATCGGCATAAGTTTACTTGTGTCTTGGCGATCGTATCAATAGCATGGTGTGTTCTTTATATATCGTTTGGCCGACGGAGGGATGAAGCCATGGTTCATCGGTGAGAGTTGTATTGTCGGCCTAGGTATTTTGAATTGTGCCGACGGTGGGAGGCTTGGCCGATGCGATGTCATCGGTGTAGGTCTCACCGATGGAGGGATGCGAAGGTGAGCATCGGCGAGACTTTGGCTGTCGAGCTAGCCGTTGGAGGGTCCGCCGATGGAAAGTGTTTGGCCGACGAGGGTGTCATCAGCGTAGGTCACACCGAGAGGGGAGCATGGAGTGGTCATCGGTGTGAATGGTATCATCGGCAGAGGATTCATGGGCTTGGCCGATGGTGTTGTTCTCGCCGATGGGAGCGAGGAGTTTGGCATCGGGGTGACAGGGAGGATTGTCTTGGCAACAACAATGTCATCGGTGTGAGTTGTTATATCGGCAAAGGAGTTTTGTGCTGGCCCGATGGTCTATCTCTGGCCGAGGGAGTGGAATGTAAGGTAGGCGTCGGCGAGACTTTTGAGATCGGCAGGAGATCTGTCGGGTAGGCCGATAGTGTATGTCACGGCGATGGGTTTTGACGAAGGCATGTATGTCGAGTGCGGCAAAAGCGCTCGACACTTGGTATGTATGCGGTTGTGCTTTTAAACGCCGAAGCTGTCTCCACACCATGCATGTGGGATTTTTCCCCTTGCATTATTTTTGAGCCTGCGAAGGACATGTTTTGGCGGGAGATCCTTTTTGAATGCGGCGACGGTCTCCAAGTGAAATGCGGGTGGTTGAGCCATCAATGACGGTCGTGCAGGGGTATGGGCGATGAATACAAATGGTCAGGCGAACAGGTTGCCCAATTTTTGAACGGAGACTTCCAGATAGTGGCGCATGGCTCGAGGCTCCTCTTTGTCTGCTACATTTACCTTTTTTTTGAGCGCCATTCCTTTGAAGGATCGGTATCTGGTGAATTTTGTAACGGTCTTGTAATTAATTACTGCGGTACACTCTCTGGCTGTTATAAGCAGACTGTGTTACCATTTTTCAGGTTGTTGAAAACTGGACATTTTGGCTCTGTAATAAGATACAACTGGTTTTGGTTGCTCTATGCAGCAAACTTGTGAGTTTATGTATCTCCTGTTGTACGATTTGGCATGAATCCACTAATTTCATGGTTAATCTTATATGAATAATGCTATGTTTGCATGTGTTATGCTGATTCTGTCTCCAATTTTGCATGTGTCTTTCTTACTGCAATAGGGATGCCATAAGTATAGACGGCTTAACACTCTGTATTGGGAGATATCTGTAAGGTAGATATCATGTGTATCCCCCTGAAATCCAGTTTTAGCTATTCATGCTGATCATTCACAGGTGTATGTCTACCGACTCCAAGCCCTGGATAGGCACCAATCTAGCTCTGTGTTGAGGTTATACACCATGTCCAGCTTTGCATCCAAAATTCAAATCAAACCATTTCATCCTTCCATCTGTTAGTTGTAGGATTAGGATTAGGAACCTCTGCATGCTCTCATACCTAACCAGACATTATGTCCAAGAATGTTGCTAACCTTGTGATTTGTTACACAAATCTTGGTCCATACATGAGAGTATTCTGCCTGTTGATGTCAAGTTAAATCCTTCTGTCATTGAGCTAGTCAAGGTTATACTTTTATCAAGTAGGGAAACCCCCCTTGGTGCGGCAGAACCAGAAGTGAAGGGGAGGAGCTCACACAACCTCCTGTATTCAGTTGGCTGAATCTGCCTGTGCATTAGAACTGGCAAACCCTAATGCTGATTCAGAAGAAAAACCAACACTCCCTACTCAAGTGGGACAGAAAATACTAGAAACAAAATGTCAGGTTTTTGATCTTGACCTCCCCTACAACATTCTTCTTGGCTGCCCATGGATCCATGTCATGCAAGCCGTCCCATCCACATTCCATCAATGCCTCAAGTTCCCTCACAATGGCACAGAGGTAACTATCTACGCCGACCCCCGTCCCTTCCAATACTACAGTTTCTTGGAAGGCCACAACCATACCTTCTACCCATACAACAAAGCCACCACCAAAGCCAATCCAACACCTTCCACCTCATATATCGACCCCGCAAACATTGCCACCACTTCATCCCAAGCACCTCCACCACCCAAGGTCAAGATCAAGCTCAGCGACATGGGATGTGGGGAATACAACCTGCATGGTACCTTTTATGTGGGTACATTACCCAATCCTAAAATGTTTGGCATCCCGAAGACAGAAGCAGCCAACATAGTCATCATCAAGTGCAAACCCTCGCCCATCTTTGAGAAGAAACATCTCTTGGATTAGGATGTGCTCGACGATATCTCATCCTGGCTATATAAGGACAAAGAAATAGAACAAGAAGCTCTCGCCATACCAACAGAAATCTATGGAAAAGGGTCTGAAATTGTCAAAAGCATGGGTTACAAAGGACAAGGCGGTATAGGCCTTCATGAATAGGGAATCGTGGAACCGATGCAAGAAACAAGAAACCCTTATACCCAAGGGTTAGGATCTGGTCAAAAACAACATATCCTCACTACCGGTGAATGTATCTTAGCCGAGGTTGCTACAGTCTCCCCTAAAGTCGACAACGTCAATGAAATAGACCATCAAGACTCCTTTAGTGACTTTGTCGATTTCTTTGACTCATCCATATGTACCATCCACATAGCCACCACCCTAGCCTCATCCTCCAATGACTTACCATTGGTATACCCAAAACTTATAGATTGGGACTAACAGGGACCTCTTGTCTTTGACATCGCACCTAATGATGAGGCCATTGTTGAAATGATGGGAGTCAAAGACCACTTCCCCTTGGGAGATCATAGAGTAGGATACATCATGGAACTCAATCCGCATGCCTATTTTGGGGAGACAACTGCTGCTTCCAATCATAAAAACATAAAAATCAAAAATGGATCTGATGGTGAAAACCATTTTGTGGCAGTGTCAAATCCCAAAAAAGTAAAAATAAAAGACGTATCTCCTGGTGAAAACCTCCATGAGGCGCTAGGAGATGGAAGCATGGGCCTTCCCGAGATAGACAAGGTTTATCGAGACAGATCGCCTGTCTTATTCGAGCCAACTCAAGAGATGAATCTTGGGATAGAAGAAGAACCGAGAATTACTTTCAGGGCAGAATCTCTCAGCACACAAGAACAAGAAAACTTTCTAGCATTCTTCACATGCTGAAATCACAATTTTGCATGGACCTACGCAGACATGCTAGGGCTAGATCTTGCCTTGGTTGTTCATCATCTTGTAGTATGCCTTGATGCAAAGCCACTAAAGCAGAAACTCAGAAAAATTAATCCTCAAGTGGCCCTCCTTGTCAAAGTAGAGCTAAAGAAACTATTGGATGTTGGGTTCATTCGCCTAATTGATTATCCCGAATGGGTCTCCAACCTAGTACCAGTAGCCAAACTGGATGGCCGAATCCGCTGCTACACTGACTTCAGAGATCTCAACAAGGCCTACCCAAAGGATGACTTCCCACTACCAAACATCGACATGATAGTGGATCTTATGACAGGACATGAGATGCTATCCCTCATGGATAGCTTTTTAGGATATAACCAAATCAAAATCACCGAAGAGGATCAGCATAAGACAGCCTTCATATGCCCATGGGGGACATACTGCTGGGTCATAATGTTGTTTGGCCTAAAGAATGCAGGAGCTACATATCAAAGAGCTATGACTGTATCTTCCATGACCTCTTCCACCACATCACGGAAGACTATGTGGACGACTTACTAGGGAAATTGAAGACAAGAGAAGAACACCTGGATGTCTTGGCTAAGATCTTCAACTGATTAGAACAATACAATGTGTGCCTAAATCCAAAGAAGTGTGTCTTCGGGGTCACCTCAGGCAAACTGTTGGGATACATAGTCTCCAGAAGAGGAATCAAAGCAAATCTCACAAAGGTCAAGGCTATCACTAAAATGCCACCTCTGAAAACATTGAAATAGCTAAGAAGTCTACAAGGAAAACTCCAATCTATCTGTCGGTTCATTTCCTAGCTTGCTGATAAGTGCCAACCATCCTAGCATCTACTCTGAAAAAATATAGCCTTTCTCTAGAACACTCAGTGTTAGGATGCCTTTGATCAACTAAAAGAATACTTGGCTAATCCCCCCATTCTAACTCCACCAAGGCAAGGAGAACCCCTCCTCCTATACATCTCTGCAACATAGACAACTATCAGAGCCTTACTAGCATAGCACGATGAGCATGGAAAAGAAAGATCCATCTATTACATCAGTCGTACTCTAATATCTTATGAGCTCAACTACACACAAATTAAAGGAGCAT